>CM044893.1:14596968-16996968 GCA_024500025.1 Syzygium aromaticum | reverse complement strand
GGCGGCCCTGATAATTACCGTCTCAGGTGGCACTGGCTTCGCTACTTCAACAACGATCGGGACAGGAGGGATCTTATCACCTGCGGTGCGTCCTCAGGTGTTTGCGCAGCATTCAGGGCTCCAGTGGGCGGGGTGCTCTTCTCTCTCGAAGAGGTGGCCACGTGGTGGAGGAGCGCCCTTCTGTGGAGGACTTTCTTCAGCACAGCCATGGTGGCGGTCGTTCTTAGGGCTTTCATTGAGTACTGCAGCAGTGGTAATTGTGGTCTGTTCGGACACGGAGGACTCATCATGTTCGATGTGAGCAATGTTACTGTGAGGTACCATGTGATGGACATCATCCCTGTGACCGTGATCGGCATCATCGGGGGAGTTCTAGGAAGCCTCTACAACTATTTTCTCCACAAAGTTCTCAGGCTGTACAGTATGATCAATCAGTGAGAACCTCTAACCTGTTCCATATTGAGTCAGACAAAATAGACTAGATAAGGACCAAAATAGATTCTAAGATTCCACTGGTATTAGACAAGTTTATGAATGGAAGAGGTTAAAAATGATGAGCTCCCCAAAAATGCGATTGGGTTATGAACATACTTGCTAATGTTTCTCTTTCCAGATTTATTGAACCTGAAAAAGCATCAACCAATAACCATTTGATGTGCTGAGTATTGCATCCTGAACATAGTCGTCTGTAAGTCATGGGGGTAACTGAGGCTTTCTTTCTTGCAGGAAGGGAAAAATACACAAACTTCTGCTGAGCCTCACGGTCTCTTTGTTCACCTCGATCTGTCTGTATGCCCTGCCTTTCCTAGCCAAATGCATGAAGTGCGACCCCACCCTCACGGACTCCGTCTGTCCCAGCACTGGACGTTCAGGCAACTTCAAGCAATTTAACTGCCCCGATGGGTACTACAATGACCTAGCCACTATGCTCCTCACAAACAACGATGATGCCGTTCGGAACATCTTTTCCACAAACACTCCGAGTGAATACCACACGACCTCTCTCCTCATCTTCTTTGTGCTGTATTGCATTTTAGGCATCTTTACCTTTGGAATTGCCGTCCCATCAGGTCTCTTCCTCCCCATCATCCTTATGGGCTCTGCCTACGGCCGTTTGCTTGGCATGGCCATGGGCTCCTATACAAACATCGATGAGGGTCTTTACGCTGTCCTCGGAGCAGCCTCTCTCATGTCTGGCTCGATGAGGATGACCGTCTCGCTTTGCATGATATTCCTTGAGCTGACAAACAATCTTCTCTTATTACCAATAACTATGATTGTCCTTCTTATATCCAAAACAGTTGGAGACGGTTTCAACCCGAGCATCTACGAGATCATACTAGAATTAAAAGGCTTACCTTTTCTGGACGCCAATCCTGAACCGTGGATGAGGAATCTCACTGTTGGTGAGCTTGCCAATGTGAAGACGGCATTGGTCACCCTCTGTGGGGTGGAGAAGGTGTCGCGCATAGTGGAAGTTCTGAAAAACACGATGCACAATGGCTTTCCTGTAGTTGATGAAGGAGTGGTGCCTCCAGCAGGACTTGCCACCAGGGTGACGGAACTTCATGGAATGATCCTCAGAGCGCATTTGCTCCAAGTGATCAGGAAGAAGTGGTTCCTGCCAGAGAGGAGGAGAACCGAGGATTGGGAAGTGAGAGAGATGTTTTCCTGGATCGATTTGGCGGAGCGGGAAGGGAAGACAGAAGAGGTTGCAGTGACGAGGGACGAGATGGAGATGTTTGTCGATTTGCATCCCTTCACGAACACGACTCCTTACACAGTGGTGGAGAGCATGTCCGTAGCAAAAGCCGTGGTGCTCTTCAGACAAGTGGGGCTGCGACACATGTTGATCGTACCCAAGTATCAAGCAGCTGGGGTGAGTCATCCATGCTTATTGGTCCCATTATCTCCATGTGCTGATACTCTAGGTGCAGTCATAAGCCAGCCAAGACGGGCTTTTTTTCCGTCTTCTGCTGTTTTCTCTCCACGCATTAGGCATAATTATCAGGAAATCTCGATGTCAGTTGTAAAAAGTGAGACGTTAACGTTGGTATAGTTTCACCAGACAAAGTTTTAAAAGGACTATTTCACTGACCTGACAGCATGCACCGACTTGTAGGTGTCGCCGGTGGTTGGGATCTTGACAAGGCAGGATTTGAGGGCCTACAACATTCTAGCCGCCTTCCCTCACCTGGCGAAATCCGAGGGCGGGGAAGGCGGGCATTGAGTCCGTATCCAGATCGACAAGCTGCATTCATTTCCCATTAGGAAGAGATTTCGGAAGATCAATATTCTCTATGCAACGATCTTCATAATACCGATTTTGCCAATTTTGTATTCTTTAGTCAGGCTTGAAAGAAGATGTTGGAGAGAGATAGAGTTATGATGTAAATTTTTCAATCGACGTATAATTATTCTTCCACCACTCCTTTTCCCTCAAATATTATTCACTTGATTACTCAATCCTCCGATTCTGCTTTATGAATGTCTAATAAAGTGTCTTTCTTTCCGAATGCAAGTAGAACTAGACCTAAACAAACCTCACAGCTTCCATCGGAGTTTCCACAGGACTCTGCATCCGGTCCTTCTGCCATAGTTACCTGTTCATGCACGCTTCCTAGGCTGCGAGTGATCAAGTCGAATTGCCTTCCTTTTGGATACTTAATATTTCAAAGACGCGAGCAAAAGAAGAAATCGCCATAAAAAATGGAGAACCCAGCATGCCAACTCCGAAATAGACAGCGGTTAAGACTTAAACAGTAGAAGCAGATGCTTTTCTGTGTGCTCATGAAGGATTATTTCTACCTTCTCGACTTTCTTCAGTTATCAATTCGAAACCATGAATCTGATCTGACGCTTTTGTTGTGATAATCAAGAATCGAATTGCCTGATGCGGGATTCAAACACAAAGTTTAGTTAAAACAAACGGCAAATTCATGGTTTCTCTCCAGAAACATATACTCTAAAGGCCCAGAACGTCATACAATGTAAGTCGTCTATCAAGTAGCAACGAATGACAAATTAAATTCGCTTCACTAATTACAAGAACCTCTCGCTCCCAACTTCTACAACAACAAACAACATAAATAGATATCCTATCAAAACAATTTACGCATCTACCAACAGTTGCTCTTCCAGTATGCTCTGTATCATTACCACTATCATCACCAAAAAACGCATTCAAAAGACCCAGAACACACAGAGGATCACCAGGACCATCGGGGAAACGAGAGATGCCGAGCCTGGAAAACCAGGACTGGCAGCAGACGCTGAAGCCGCAGAGGATGAAGACGAAGAGGATGACGCCGGAGTGGACGGGGCGCTGCCGGCGATGGTGGTGACCTTGAGTTTCATGCCCTGGCCACAGTGGCCGAGGGTCCCGCAGGCGAAGTAGCGGGTGCCGGGCTTGTCGAGCTTGACGACGTCGTTGCCGGTGCTGAGGGAGTTGATGCTCGTGCCTATGTCGCAGTTCTTGTAGGCGGCTTCACCAGCGAGCTCGACCACGCTGTGCAGGCCTTGCGTGTACTTGAACACTGTTCAGTGATGGAGTCAGTACTTGGGTGAAATTTCCATTTTTTGGCAAATGGGTTGTTCTTACTATTCGAACCTAGACACCTAAAAATCATATATATGAACTTTCTGTAATTTTTCCTAACGGGAAGAGACTTCCAAAGGGAAAGTCCCAGATACAGAGAGCTTTTCTCTTGATTTCTACGTGGAACATCGTAATCTCCGAAAACTTATATATGCCAAATTATGTCAATCTCATGTCATATCCGGTTGGACGAACAGATTAATTGCTACAATCTCGCAATGATATGGTATTTCTGCCATCATCCAATTGCATTGCCACCAAAAAAAAAGAAAAAGATCCAAGCTTTACGTGCAATGAGAAGAACCATTGTTCAGACAAAATTTGAATGCTTACAGGCCATGGCACCATGAAAATGCCAATTCCCTGGCCATGTATGGCTACCCATGTCCTGTTCAGCAAAGAATATAGCGCAAGCGAGCGTCACCTAACACGATCTTTAAGTCAAATTCTTGAAATTTCTAACGCGATTCAGCGTCATTTCCTGATCTGTCAAAGCAAGTTGATGCTTTTGCGACAAAGAGGCGGCGCCTAAAAGAAGTAGAAAATGGGGACATTACCGAGCTGATCGCCGACTTTGAATGTCTGAGCAGACGTCCAGGAGTCGAAGTTGGTGGATTCGTCCCAGCCTTGGCTTCCTCCAACCACATGTTTTGCAGCCAAAGCTTGTCGAGTGATCACCAAGGATACCCAACATCCCACAACCAGTGCCAGCACAGCTCTTCGAACACCCTCCATTTTCGTTCACTGCCTTATCTCACACTCTCTTCTTTCTTCTTACCTCTTGGGAATCTCTGTCCGCTTTTATATGTACATCTTACGCAGATTTTTTCATTCACAAGCTTCCATCCGGATCGCAATCAATTGATTTGCTATTACTTTTCTTGCAAGCGTAGTTGGATTTCGATTTCGACTTTGATGGGTCACGATACTATGAATGGTATGCCTTCCAAGAAATACTTCGCTTTCTAAGACAGCCCCTCGTCACTTGATGTTTGGTGAAGAAATTAATGTTCAAGAACTTTAATCACATCCGTACGTGGTGGTAATCACTGAAAAGAAAAGAAGGGGTCACTGGCTAATGATAACGTATCTAGGCATGCTTAATTTCCTCAGATGGCAATTGAGGGTGCTCAGTGTTTGCATTTCCCGCAAAGCAAAGGATATGTTGGTTACAAAGGTCTAAAGCTTGTCTTTGAAACAAAGCTATCAACTGTGATTCATCCATCTGGAGTTCTCACTCCCACACTTCTGCATTACGTCGAAGCTTGCCTTTTCTTTTTCTTTTTATTTTGTGGCAATTTGTGAAGAAGATTCCACAATCTATAAATAGGACTATGGCTTTTCTGCTACTACCCGAGTGGATCTCACTTCCGAGGAGTTTTTGGTCTTCACCAAGGTCAGAGACAAGTTACTTCCTGATTCAATTTTCTCTGTTCCTGATAATCGACTATCGAAGGAGCACCTTTTTGCTCATTACATGTAGAATACCACAGAAGTGTCAGAAATATAATGCAGGAACAGATCGAGGTAGACATGAACAAGCGAAAAGAAAATTTGCTATAAGTCAAATACTCGAGTCAGTTGTCTCAGTTTGCAATATACATGCTTTCGCATAAGATAGCAGCATGCACACAAGATTTAAGACCTCTATAGACTATACTCAGTCTCTCAGCACAAGAGATCCCGACTTCCGCCATATAAAGCTCAAACTGATGAACATTTTAATCATGCACAGTTATTGCAGAGCTCATCTTCTTATTCCTCTCAGTAAAACCGCCATATGAAGACAATCTGGGGAGGCAACAAGTCACGGTTCTAACTGGTTTCTGCTCCTCCATCACATGGTCTCCATTAGGAGTCCTTTCGCCGCTACACATGAAAGTGGGCTTAGAGATGGAAGGCGTTCCTTGATCAGAGATCGGAAGAACATTGAGTATAGTTGGCTTGGCTTCAGCCTTTTCTTCTGCCATAGCTTTGTGAGCCAAAGCATCATGATCGGCAACATCTTCTTGCTCCCTGAGGCTATCTTGGAAAAGCTCAGCGAGTTTCTTTTTCTTACTTGTTGGGGAAGGCTCGGGAACAAGGACAGGCGCTTCCTGAGGGGCATTCTTAACCAATTGTGTTCCCCTGAATAAGGATGGGTGGATAGGAGTGTTTCCACGGGAAGGAGTACTCCCACGAGAAGGAGTGAAATCTGCAGTAGAAACAAGAATGAGAACACAAATAATAAAAAGAAGTATTATAGAATGATATAAGCCAGGAAAGAAAATGATGACACAATAAACAGCATATCTCGTGAGTAAAGCAAAATCTTGCTCTTTCTCTTGTTATTTTTCTTCCTTAGGATTGAACAAACATAAGAGTCAGGAAAATCTGCATGGCTAAAATAAGTGCCACGACCTAAATGACAGAATTTGTCATGCAGTTGTTAACTTTAAGGCATATGATGATTAAAAGCAAACTCTTAAAGACGATGAGAGACTTCAGGTAAGTTCATGATGCTATATCAGGTATGGAGTTGGATAACTGCACTTTGGCTGGACAATTATCAATCGATTAGAGATCAGTGCTAGTTGCAGCCCCTGTTCTTAATGTCAAGATGGTCTCAGGTACATTTTTGAAGACACTTCAATTGATTTCCATCAATTCGCTCAATAGAAGACTGAACACCCAATTCATCGCCCCCTACCCAGAGAGAGAGAGAGAGAGAGAGAGAGAGAGAGAGGAATTTGTGAGTGGTGCATACTAATTAGGTGAGAGTGCTAAGATTGTTGTCTAAAACCTGCCATTTTTTAGAGGGGAAATCAAAGGAGTGGCGGTAGCTTAAAAGCGTCCTCCTTAACCAAGAGCAACTTCAATTGATAAATGAAGCAGGCAACTAAAGAAACATTAAACAAACCACGAACCACCACACATGTTTCTTACCACCATTGACACTGAAAAAATCATCTTCACAGTCGGACTCTAACCAGGGCTTCGAATCGAAGAAAACATCCTCTTTACTGCCTGCATTTGACAAAAATATATAGTTCAAGTTCAAGCGTTGACAATAAAAACACAAAGCACGCATTCAGATTTAAGCATCAAGAGAAGCAAAGCGCATTGACTCACTCAGCTCAAAGATCAAAACCAGTAATTACATGATAGTTTATTCCTTTAGTCAGCTAATTATAAAGACAATAAAGCAGAAAAACTAGTGCTGCAAACATCATCACCGCTCTCTAATAGAAGAGAGGATGGTTGAGTGCCACCTGGCCTAGGCATGCTACTTGCTGAACAGAAGTAAGGGCAAAAGTATAACAAGTAAAGAAAATAATCTCCTTGAAATGGAGACACTTGGAACAGATATGACAATTAAAGAAGATAGTTTGACGTTAAAGATATGTGCTGGATAGGAAAAGGCTAGGTTCGGCCTATTCTGCCCAAACTCCAAATGATCTATCAACAATCAACATCCTACTTTAATCAAATTTAAGGTCCATCATTGACCTCTCATCTGATATAGCTGAAGGCAACTTGGAACAAAGTCAAGAACAACTGCAACCCGAAATGTTAGAAATTTCCCTGCTAAATTTTCAGTAGGTACAAAGTAAAATATCGATTGTCTTTATCAAGTTAATTACCCCAGCTGTCCTATTTAGTCATATAACTCCATTCTTCTTTGCCTCTTGGTCTCACAGGACAAAGTGCAGATTTGAGTGAAGCCCCGATCAAAACATGCCCTCTAAAAGTCCCTCCACCACAACTAGTCTTCCCTATGAGCAACAGAATAACTCTTCGATCTGCAAACTCGCCCGAGTTCAGTATCGTATGGATTACTGCTCCATACAGGGAAATCCCGTTATCACTCGCCGCTTATACGGCTTAAATATACACATTGCTTACAATTAAGCTTTCTTAATACAGAGAAGACCAAGCAGCCAAAAGACACAGGATGGGTCCTCTCTCTCTGACCGGTGACTGCTCCCTCAAACAAGGTTGGTGGTATGATGTGAAATCATTGAAGCCTCAGCCAGCAACAAACTGTGCAGATTCAATAGAAAATTTTCCAATCATCACAAAAATTAACTAGTCTAGATCATCATAAACGATAATAAATACACAAATTAATCATCAAAGTGCCCGGAAAAACTCCTTGACCCGGGAAAGAATGCGAAATAAGGACTCAAAAACATTCCCATTAAAAAGTGGGGAAAAGGGCCAACACATCTGCGAACTAAGAGCTTCACCAAAAGCAGATTGCATAAGAAACTGAACTACAGCAATAAAATAAAGCGCAAAAAAAAAAAAAAACCATTTCGTCATGATCATACCAAAAAGCGAAGCTCATGGATTGTCCTCGTTCGTGCTTCGACAACAAGCAATCATTTCATAATCAAAGCCATAAAGGGTCGAAAACACCGTTACTTCAAACACACACCGGAAGATCATACAAAAAAAAAAAAACAATTCAAAGAAAAAGCAATAAAAGGCGTTCCTTTACACGACCGAAAGGAAAAGCCGGAAGCAAAAGCCCCACTTCATTTCCCCGTTGCCATTGATCCCATCAACCAACTCCTCCCAAAAGTACATCAAAGGTTAAAGAGATGGACGTCGAGATCGCACCGTACTCCCCGAAGCTCGCCGTTGACCGAGGACCGGGCGACCACTGAGACTTGAGCAGGCCGCCGCCGACGCCGACCGGAGCTTCGCCGGCGGCGGCCCTCTCCTTGACGGGCGAAGGCGGGATCGCCGCGGTGGACGAGCTGGACTTGCTGTGAGCGGAGACGCACGAACCCATTCGCTCACCCCTTTCTAAACTGACGGCACAGAAACCATGGCAGCGCTTTGGAGTGTACCCAAACCCCAAAAAAGAGAGAGCTTTTCACGCGCAGTGACTTGAGAGACAGAGAGAGAGAGAGAAATGCGCCAATGACGTGGCTTTTTCTTCTTTTCTTTTCTTGGCGTTATTTGTTGTGTGCTAAAGTAGAAGTTAGGTGAAAAAAAAATGGAAAAAATCAGAGATTTCGAGAGATTGGTGACTATAGTTTATGCATGGTAAGTCAATCTTAGGTCCGATTCACTATAAAAACTTAGCCATCATTCTCAAGTGAACTGTTCCGACCCAAAAAGAACAATAGAAAATCCATCGTGCAATGTGAAAGAGTTGATATAAGTGAAGCTGTTCGTGCGACTCGGCTTCCGAATTGTTAAATTCGTGCTAATTCTTTGAAGGAACTTAATCGAATTCGAGTGGTCCGAATTTTAGATATGATCGACTTTTGAAGAACCAATTTGATTTAGTGGAAACTTTATATGACAAGCCAATGCATTGCATGTTTTTTATAAGTCAATTTAAGTATAAACCCTTCAAGTGTTTTGCGAATCAAAATCAAGCCCGATCAATCGAGCTTAAATTAAGTATCGGGTTTATTAAAAAGATTGCGAGGTATGAACCAGTCTTGTTTTTATGAGTTCGCGGCATGAAAGGAATGGTATCCTTTCCCTAGGAAATGGAAAGATATCATCAATCTCCTAAGTTTAGAAAAACAAGGCATGTCCCCAAATTCGTTTGTTTTGTTTTTATATTTATATTTCTACTGTATGTTCTTTTCATTGCCACGTTTGTCCTTAATCTTGATTGGGCACGGTTAAAAAAGTCTATTGATTCGAACTTTATCTGAAGAGGTGAATTGCACTTGATGTGTGAATATATTTGTATTTTAACAGCTTTGAATCATCACTGAATACAGATATCTTGATGGGTATTTACAGCTCAAGGCCTTGGCATTAGTTTTCAATTGAATCACACCCTTTGTTTTCTTTCCAATGTGACTCTTCATTTGTCCATTTCTTCCTCTAGAATGTGTCGATTGATGGTTCTCTAAGCACCTTATAGGCATTTGATTAATGCTCAATATCTGTACCAAATCCTTAGTTGGTGGCTACATTCAATTCAATAGTGCCTCCACTCAAATGCCACGGACCTTGGTTGTTGTCTACCTACCAAAGGCCACGCCTAGACTCTCAAACATTGTTACAAAATTTAATGTAGATGGGGTGTCTCAAAAGGTGGCTCGAATTAGGAGGTTTTATCCCTAGAATTCGTGTTTCTTCTAATGACATAAGCGATGATGGAGTGGAAAACCATTGTTTTCTATGAATATTTGTCGAGTTGATGACGCGTATGCAGTTAAAGAAATTGGTGCGATTAGTTGGCACGCGCGTCATGAATCAATTGGCGCCTGTCCAATCATATCATATTGCCAGAGATGTGCAGATTTTATTTTGTCCAAAGATTAAATATCTATAATTGATACAGACATACATATATAGTAAAGAAGACCTCCAACTTTTAGGAAGTTACGATTATTAATTACTTCTTCTATCCGGAACCTCATTTAATTAACTTCCAGATACTCTATCGATGGATAAGTATGCACACAAACAATTCTCCGTTATCTTTCACGTATTTCAAATAGGAAAGTACCGAAAATATATAAACGAGTTTGCACCCGGATACCAACAGTATATCTCCTTTTTTCGAAACTACAAGTTTGCTACTTCGGTCCAATTAAAATGACCTAACTACCGATATTGTCTAAAAAGTCTTAAATACCCTGGCCTTACACCCAAGCTCTCAACCAAGTCTGCTGCCACCTTTCCCGCCTCCAACCTCTCCACCGTTGCCGCCCATCGGCGTCGCAACTCTCTCTCTCTCTCTCTCCAAACTGAGCTCAAATTTTGGTTCAATCTCTCCCTTCCCATGCAACTCATATCTCTCTCTCTACAGATTCGTCCTGCTCCCAAGGGTCGCAACCTCAAATCAATGTCCCCATTCACCGTCACGACTTTGGATCGAGGCGTGGCGGCACAATTCTATCGAGAGAGAGAGAGGATCGTGGAGGGCGATAGGGCCCACAACGATTTTAGGGTCAGGTGGAGCCACCGTGGTGTAGGAGGAGGCCAGATGAGTGGTCGGAGACCTCGATGGTGGGCTCTAGCGGCTAAGCTAGCGTTTAGATTTTGTGCCTTCTTGGCTAGGTTGGAATGTGGGTGGGTGCGAGAAAAATTGTAAGGACATATTTGGAAGAAGAAATGTCAATCTTGTAAACAAGAGCACAATATTGCTGACTTGAGGTTTGTAACTTATAGTTTAGAAAATAGAAATATGTCCGCTGTCGTCCGTGAAAACTCGGGCATGTTTATGATATTTTCTCATCGTATATCTAATTTATCTTACAAACAACGTTAAAAAAAAGTTAAAAATTTCGAAAGTTTTTTCTCTTTTCACACGCTCGTAACTAAGTTCTTTTCACCAATAATTCGATTACATAATAACTATGCGATTTTATGAAATCCCAAGTTCTTTTCGAGAATCTAAGTCGCATTGTTTTCACGCGAAAGAATGATTTAAGAGGAGAATTTCCACGATAAGATGGAGCGATTTGGAATAGTCGAGACAAAGAAAATGGGGTCGCCGCACGTAAAAGTCGGGGCAAAGACAAAATTGAGGTCGGCCATTCAATTTAGACCTCAAATTCTCCATTGGAAAAGACAAAAAATCGCCAAAAAGAAAGAAAGAAAAAGAAAGTACGATTTAGCTATAAAGCTGAAAATGACAACAAGATAAGATCACCCCAAAAAGATCAAATCTTGATTAACGGATGGGAGGTACACGCTCCCGTGACTCCATTGATGTTCATTGAGCACTCTCGCTTTTTCTGATTTGTAAGTCAAAATTAACAAGTTAATATATTTTAAGATGTTATAATGATAAAATTAACCTGGGAAAAATTTTAGAAATTAATAAGAAATGATATGTTCGCGTGGGATATTTACGAGTTGGATTTGTTTGGACTGAATTTTATTTTTAACTTTTACATTTATTTAATACATTGCAACTCGTAAATTCAGTCCAAACAAATCCAACTCGTAAATATATCATTTCTTATTAATTTGCGTGGTGCTGACTTTTTGGCATTAATTTAACACAAAACACGCTTGAAACATCTCAAATTATCTAAATACTAACGTTCGGAGTCGTGCATTACTTTTTATGATTTTTTTTTTTAAATTTGGAAATGTTCTTTATCTTATCAACAGGAGTAGAATTAGTTTTTGCTTCCCCAAAAAGGTGGCCACTTCTCGTGGCAAACAATTTCCCAAATAAATAAAGTATTATTATTATATCTATATGGATAGCTACCTCTCACGTGTTGTGAAAAGAGATATCACCCAATAATTGCCTGTGCCCGTTGATTAGGAAAATCATTTCCATGTTCTATATATAGATATCAAATGTGTAAAATTCGTTGTGTTTTTGTGGAAATAGATAGTGCACTAGCCGGGGCCCGGTGACCTTCGCAGACCACTAGTTGGCCATCCCCAACCATCGCCAGCGTTTTCCAGCAATGGTGCGGCCGTGATGGTGAGGGCCTTGCCTTCTTTCTTCCCTTTTTTTTTAAATTTAATGTAAATAATATCTACAATAAAAAATTATATATTTGGACTAAAACTACGTTATTTTAGCTTTATCTTTTATGATTTAATCACGCCAACGCCACGCAAGAAAGATAAATAATAATGAAAAATCAAGTCAACATTTTCTGTTAGCCAAATTGAACAGAGTTAACAGAAGGATATGATTACACCAATTTAACGAGTTTTAGAATTTAATTACATTTTCGTAATAAATTTAAAGACTTCTAACGACACTTATCCAAAGACTTTTTTACCAAGGCTTTTTATAGTAGAAACTCACATATATTATGCCGTGTTTTCTCGTATTTATTGCAGTAATATCCAAGTGATCCGACAGGCACTTCTCTCTAGTTGATTAGTGGGGCCCCGGGGCCTTTCTATAGTCAGATGGGTTATTTTTTGGGATTAATCTTTAATGGTTTGGATTAATGTTGGATTAAGGAAGGTGATGGGGGGACCAAAGCAAAACCTTAGATGGAGACAAACCACTTTGCCTAATTCGGACAACACCGATAGTCCCGTTTACGTCATTGCAGAAAATGGTCGCTTCTTTGTCCACTCGTTTTCGTTTATGTTCATTGTATCAACGCTGTTCGTCAAGTGCTTGTAGGATCGGGATCGGACCAACCACCACAGCATTCCACAGTATCAATCAAATGTCCGTATTTTCATCCAAACATTTTCCGAGCGGCAATAAAAATTCTTGCGACCCATCTAACTCCCGAGCAGTACCCAAATTTGACACGGCCCAAAATGAAAATTTACGACCGTATACCTATTCGGAGGAGATGGCTAGATAGAGGCACGTGCTCAGCATACGATTCGGTTACTTTGTATTTTCTGGGAGACCCAACAAATCGAGCATAAAATATCAATCAATGATCGAGATCTTCTAGGCAACCGATTCGATTTAGATTTGCAAGATCGCGACGCATTGTCTCGAAACGTAGGTCGCTGTTTAAGATTCATTCGAAAATAGTATGCGACGGCACAAAAAGGGAATCATCACGTCCATCATCAGTAGGGCGCAGAAAAAAGGGTGTGGAACGGATAAATTTGGAATAATTAACAAGTGGAAGGAACTGGAACGTGAACATAATGGCGCTATTGCAAGAACGTGGGAATAATCTCGTGTAGAACCTGCCGACCTCATGCTCTGTCAGGACCAAAGAATCAGCTTGAACGGAACACGGATGGAACAAGTCTCGTGGCGCTGACCAGACAATGCCACGGTGCGCGTGGTGGGCGGCCCGATTGAAAAAAGTCGTGCGCGTGGGGCTGAGGGGTTGGGGCGTTAATTCGATTTCGATTCGGGTGGGGTCCCGGTGCCCCGTGAAATATCCGGAAAGAATTGCGGGGGAGGGAGGTGGAATTATGATGCGATCATGTAGTAATTGTTGAGAATGGGCCTTTTTCTTTATCATTTCTCTTTTTTTCTGGGGGGGGGGGGGGGGCGGGGGGAAGTCCATTAATTGAATCGAGTGGGTTGGCCACGTGGCAAAACGGCCAAATCGCGACTTTGTCTCCGTCGGGGGAGTTTCGGCGTGGGTCGAGAGATTTATTTTGATTATATATATATATATATATATATATACATATACATAGACGTCTAACATTGTCGGACAATAAATCGTCAATCAATCGAGCCAAGATAATTCAGAGAGAGAGAGAGAGAGAGAGAGCCTAACGAGGCCAGCCGACCGCGTTCGGTGGGGCCCGCCCAACCACGTGGTCTCTCTTCGTAGCGCTAGTATCTTCACTTGACTGGGCCCCCACATTGCCATGCGTGAAAACTTTATTATTGAGAAAAATAATAAAAATGATTCGTGAATTTTGCTTGTTCATGCGGCACGACCTCTGAACTTTAACTTAATGTACGATGTGATATTTGAACTTTAACCCCATGTATAATATAGTCCGTGAATATTTAGTTTATTCAATATGGTTCATGCATTTTTTATACACGTTCGATATTTTCCCTAAACTTAACTTAATAGAAGGACTTAAACATTTTCATTTAGTTTAAAGAGTAAATTGAACATATACCAAAAGTCCAAGGACTATATTGAATAAATTAAAAGTTTATAAATCACAATGCATATTGAGCTGAAGTTCAGGGACCGCATTGAGCAAACTAAAAGTTAAATAATTATATTACACATTTGATCAAAATTCAGAGATCATTTTATGTCATTACCTCTCTTTATCTTCTTTTTTTTTTGCAACGAAAGGCATGAAATAACCAATGACCGTCGCTGGAACTCCCACGAAAGCTTCCAAAAGAGTTTCCACAAAGAAAATAGGAAGGTTGCTGTCGTGGGATCCATCGATTGAACCTCTGTTAACGTTACCCAAGTAGCATATTCTCATGTCTCGGCCTATGTACATGGTCCTTCTGACGTATTTTCTCTTTCTTTCTTCATGATTGCCTCGTTTTTTAGCCATATTTCTCAACAATCACTACAGACACGATGGCAACGGCCATCTCCCAAAAGGATTCACGGACTTTCGCTCAAGGACAAGATAGCCTGCGAGCTTCTTGCTCGATGTGACGAAAGCCTGAAAGGCCCACCGTCGAGTTCCTAATCGTTCGTCTGAGTCAATGTGGCGTGTGACACGGCTAACGACGCCGACTTGTACCGAGCCAAAAGACAGACGCCGCGGGCTCCTCAACAAAAGTCATGCGATGCAGTTTCTTTAAAACGTTGCCGTTTTTTGTTCCTATTAATTTGGACTAATATGATTCGCGTGCTTTCAATTATTAATCCGTTCCCCTGAAGCGTCACCTTTGCCCTATCGTGTGCCACGTCATTGCGAAAACTTTATGACGGTGGGTGTTTTTGTCTTTTAGATAAGGTCGGTGGGTTTGGTTTTTTTTTTTTTGGAAAGTGGTATATCTTTATCCTAATATAGGAGAGAGTTTACGTGTTTTTTTTTTTTTTGAGATATGGCCCAGTACTAGCTTGATTAATTTTGTGCTTTTTGATCGAGCAATCTTGATTACGCGGCACTGTCCGAACAAATTGCCCAGGCTCATGAAATTGAATGGGCTTTGTTTTGGGCCAGGCCCAGTACGGACAGCCCATTGTCTCTCAACTTCCCATCTCTCTCTCTCCAAGAGAAAACGCTTTATGCATCGTCATCATTCACCATATTCAGGAAAATTCTAAATAAAAATATAAAGTGCCATCATTTTCTCATATAATTTTGAAGTGCATTATTTTTATAGTAAGGTCTTGAAGTGATTCCAATAAATGCTAGATTTTTAACCTTTTAGATGGTCAAAACATTTTCGTCCTTTACTATTTCTGGATTTTCGTTTCCTCTTTTCCCTTTTTTCCTTTTTCTAGTTTTTTCTTTCTTCTTCATCACCAACCACCGGCCATGCTATAAAACTCGGGATATTTTATCTTATCTCATTTTTTGTTCCTACTCAAGACAAGATAAAATCGGATATAAGAAGGAGATATAGTCTAGATAAAATTATCCTATGGGGAGATGGGATAAAGTTAAATAAGATTTCTCATGTATATGGTATAAAAGCTATTTTTCTTGAAACAATTTTTTTAAATAATAAAAATAAAAAATATTTTAGTTATAATATTGAAAAGATAATTTATAATGATAAAAAATAATTTTCATTTTTTTATATTCCTATATTATTTATATAATTGAATTTCTTTCTGCTTTATAATATATATTGAATATCTATATTATTACATATTTTAGGTATAATAGTATAGTTTATAATAGAGGTGAGCGGTTTCAAGTTCCTTACATATTCCATCTAGAACCTTAAACCTACCATCTGGTACAGGTTTTTTATCTTTTGGAACCTGGAACTTACCTGTCGGAACTTGAAATCTAAAACCTACCTAGTCACAGGTCTTAGGATCGGTTCCAAGGTCCAACGGGTTCTTTTTTTGTTTCATTTTTAGTTAAATAAAATGAAAATAAACGCAACAATATCGACTAAGCTCATTATTTACCAAAAAGAACACAAAAGATTAGTTTTTCTAGTATTATGGCTCAAATAAATACAATTAAAATGAGAAGTTATCGTGTGAATTGATGCGCAATAGAATTCACCAGAGATTAGCATGTCAATCAAGAGAATATCCATATTCAGAACCACAAACAAAATGGGAAGCAGGATAAAGGAAAGAAAGATGAGCTTTTGATCCTCAAACATCCATGAAAATCTGTTCCAAATTATGACCACCTAAAGTCAAAAGAAACAACAATCATAGTTGATAACTTGATAATAATTTTAAATTTAAAATCAAAGTGTCTTGTAGCGATTTTTTATAACTGCAATTGCAACTACAACTTTTCATTTTTTTCCTTTCCACCATCCATTATTACCATGATTCTAACTACGCAACCATCAAGCTTAAGATGTTTATTGAAAGAGTGAATGCCGAAAATAATCGACCTCACTAAAGAACAAAAAAACATAACAAGTTAAGAAAAACAATGAGAATGCGAATGGTGGATACTCCAAAACCACAATAAATTAAAGGTCTAAACGAACCTCTCGAAAACGCTCTACATAACAAGTTAAGCAAAGCAATGAGTATGTAGACGAAGATGAGAATTCAAGAGCTAAGAAGTGAGAAGTAGTAAGAAAATTAGGAATTTTAGATTTAGAGTTCTCAGTTCCATTCCCGGCTCTAGTTCCCAATTTTGATTCCGGTTCCTAAAAAAATGGGACCGGGAACCGAAACGTGCCTCCCTAGAACCTCTTCAATTTCCGGTTTTACCTTGGACCCGTGCTCACCCCTAGTTTATAAGCCAATAAAATTTTTATAAAGAACTAATGGAAGGGAATAAAAAATAAAAAAAGATATGGAAAAATAAAAAAAATTGAGTAAGTAAGAATGAGGTAGAATAACCTAGATTTTAATAAACAAATTCAAATTTAAAAATAATCCTTCTAATTTTCAAAACCCCTCTATAATTTTGTAGTTCATGTCGAAGTTTCACAAAAGTAGCAAAAGAGTCCAAATATTATACTTTTCGCAATCACAAAAGTGAATGATCGTAGTTTTATCCTCTTACTAAATTTAACAGTGAATTACGAGAGATTTTTACAATATTCGTGTGAGCATTTTCAAATTTATTTATATTGTTATGTTGCAAAATAATAAACAATGGATGCGATAAAATATGAAAATATCCGATTTTATTATTGCGATTTATCGAACAGTTGATAGGACACGACAAAATCCTTGAATTTCATATCTTATCCTGATTAAACATTCAAATGACCAAACACGGCCTTCCTTCGAGACTTAAATGATCACTTTAAATTCTTATTTTACACCAAAATTTACTTTTATTTAAGAAAATGACGTCACTCCGTACCCTTATTTAGGATTTTTCCCACCAAACTCGGATTTCATTGTCCGCGTCTCCTTTTTCCACACCTGCCTGCCCTTCTTTCTCTCCCTCGCAAGGCGTCTGCTTTGTTCGCGCAAGCTTTTCAGCTACCTTCCCCTCCCAATCCACCACCACCGCCACCGCCACCGCCACCGCCACCATCATCATCAGGGAGAGAGAGAGCTAGGATGGGGGTGCCTGCGAAAATAGCGCCGTCGATGCTGTCGTCGGACTTCGCCAATCTGGCCCCGGAAGCCCAGCGCATGCTCGATTGCGGCGCCGATTGGCTCCACATGGACATCATGGTACGCCGCTCCAACGTTGCCCTCAATTCAAATCTTACTTTCGTTAGGGGCGGAGATCGTGTTGGGTTTCGCGTGCTGGTCCGTTTTCGGTCCATCCCTGTATCGTCCGATGTGATTGGCTTTTGGCTCGAGCTCGTGTCCAGTACCGATGGCTTACCTAAGGGAGATTTTAGGTTTCGGATTTACATTTTAGCTACTTTGCTCTTATAAATGCTGGTTAGCTGATGTGGGGGTTTCGATTTATCGCTCTGTGATTGTCACCAACAAGTGAGCGAAAAATGCGAATGAATGGAGGAGATGTGAGCAACTTGGGGGTCGTTTGATTAGGTTCTTATCATGACGTGTGATACAAATATAACTCCAATGCCCATGTTCTGTGCAGTGAAATGGGGATCTGATACTGTACACGGGTTGTGTCTTTCGATGAATGAGCACTTCATTGGAATAGAACGAAGTGGCAGCGTGCTGAGTACATGAGAGTATACATTAGAAAGTACCACATCACGAAAGCAGAAAATAATAAAACACGAGCGGGAAACAAATTCAAAAATGTGAATCGCAATCTAAAAGAGAAACCTATCGACAGCATGGCCTAGAACTCTGGCCATAAGTTCTGCACCGTGAAGTCATGCTGTTGAATGCCGACTCATTCTTCTCCAACTCTTCTTGGTTCGAGTGCACTACACGTTTGTTTTGGATGCAGGAGCACAACTCACTTTCCAGTAATTTAAAGTCTTTTCTTTTTATTAAGTTGTCAGGATGATGAAGGGTCGTATGCTAGCAGTGTGACTTTTAATGAGCTCCGGGGGTTGAGATCGTCTTTCATCTGTAACTCTTGTATTAGAATATCTTTTCTCTGAGCCAGCTCTATTTCAACTCGAGTCCAGCCCCTTTTTTGTTCTTTTTTCCATCATGTACTTTCCCAACTATGTCGAATTGGTGTGAGAGCTCCTTGTTAATGTTGTCCCCACATCAGTTTTATTTTCATAGGAATGTTGTCTATGATGCTGTGAAAGATCAATTTCTCATACATCAACCTAAAAGACTGAGCTGATGCATGAGAAGATTGCAGCCTCCCTTATTTTGGGATGCAATCCATGAACTGGAAATGTGCCCGAAGTCTTCCTGTTTTTTGGATTTTTGCGATGATGACTTTGGTTGGTATTAACTGTGTCTTATGGTCACTAACCGAGGACTATTTTGTCGACCCTTATTTTGGTATATGAATGCATTAGCATTATATCCTATGCTTTATAGCTGTTACTCATCATTGCCATTCTTGTTTGAAGTTTTTACTCTGTTTGTAACTAAGTGACATAGTTTTCCTAATTATCTGCAGGATGGGTAGGTTTCCACAGCCAGTTCAATCTCGTTGCTGTTTAATAGCCTTATGAAGAGATTTCATGTCTGGCAATGTGCTTCCATCTTCTCTTTCTTCTTCTACTTCTTTTGTATTTCTACGTAGATGAATTTTAGGTGAATGTATGCATATAGTCAATTTCAAGGATTAGTTTTACTTGCTGTGGAACTTATGCTTGGATCTGCATTTATTCTCGTGTGTACTAGCATCATTGAGCTAAAAGTTTGTTGATTGCAGGATTGACCAGATCATTTGAACTTCTATATGTCTAACAATCTCAAACCATTCTGAAAGTGGTTAAAATGAGCTCAGGCTAGCCCTTAGAGTGTGTAGATTCAGACAGTTTGTCTTACATCATACTCGTGCATCCATTAGCCAAAGGCATGCAAATTGTGACTTGCACGGATATGGTACCTAATTGGAGTATCCATGAATAAAGAAAAAGGACAGTTATACAACTCTGTAATGTGATGAAATTTGGAATAACCAGTAGCATTCACTAAAAATCCTCAACAGAAAGGACTGGAGAAGAAAGATTTTGCGTGGCTGTGCTTTGCTGGTTTTAGATTGAACCTTTTTTGAGGAGTTGACATGAGCAACGAATTAGCTTCTTCTCTTGCGAACGTGAAGATGTGAGGCTGAAAAGATTAGACCTGCTCTTTTTATAAGTGAAGTGCGGCGTGATGTTTAAAGTACGAGAGCATGCACTTAAGAGGTTTGTGCCCTAAGCATAAGAATTTGGAAATTGTTGTACTGTGCGGTGCTGAGTAGTCAACTTGCCCTGACCGAGAGTCTGAGAGCTTGATCGGTAGTATGTTTATGTGCATGACAAACAAGCTCTCCTTGTAGGCACTGGTGTACTACAGTCATTCTACTTCTCAGAAAAAAATATGTTTGAATGACATCTCAGTTAAAATACTTTTGATTACAGGCACTTTGTCCCTAATCTAACTATAGGAGCTCCAGTCATCAAGAGTTTGAGAAAGCACACCAAGTGATGTTCTATCACAATCTTTTTCTCCATCCAGTGTGCCTTTTTTTTGCGCTATTAGCAATTTGCATGGGTAAAGTGGATTACTTTGGGTTTTATAGGGCTTATTTGGATTGCCATCTTATGGTCACCAATCCTCTTGATTATGTTGAACCTTTGGGGGACGCCGGTGCTTCAGGTTTTACATTTCATGTCGAGGTGTCAAGAGGTAGTGCCCTCATGCTCTTTTTGGTGCTGATCGCCTGGACCTTTTCTTTTAAATGTCCCTTGTTTAATTGATCATTTCTGCTGGTTGCAGAAAACTGGCAAGAACTTGTGAAGAAAATCAAGTTAAAAGGCATGAGGCCTGCTGTGGCTGTAAGACCTGGAACCCCTATCGAAGAGGTCTACCCTCTGGTGTGTATTCCCAGTATTCATACTTCCTTTGCGAACTATGATTCTTTTAAGGACTTTGGTTGATTAATTGACTTTGATGAAATCCTTTTAAAATTGTTTTGTCATGTTGCCATATGTTCTGAAGAGTATCAACAGCATCCATTTTTTTTTTTTTTTGTCTTCATAGGTCGAAGGTGAAAATCCTGTGGAGATGGTCCTTGTCATGACTGTAGAACCTGGGTTTGGTGGGCAAAAGTTCATGCCAGAAACGATGGAAAAGGTACCCCAGTGACCCAGTCCTTTGTATCTTTAAACTATTATGAGTAATTGTTCGAGACTCGCTTATGTTGGCATATTATTTGTTTTATTTTCTGCTGAGCGCATTCTTTTCAAACTTTAACCTGGTTTGTACCCATGTGTTTATTTTCAGGTTCGTGTGCTGAGAACTAAATACCCATCACTTGACATAGAGGTATGTGTTCATCCCAGTAGTTTGATTAATCCCTCTACCAACTACGGATGAACTGGTCAGTTTTAATTCTGTTCAGCTGACATTCAGTTGGATTGACAGTATGCATGCTCTCTCTAAAGAAAATGACTCCATTTACAAATCATTTTAACCTTTTATTTCTTACTTTGATTTTAAAGACATCGTATCCTGCCCTTGGTGCGAAATGTTGTTGAAGAACTGGAAAGGAAACTTCATTTATGCATCTTAGTGGGCTTCTCATAGTACTTGTTTATAACACCTGATCTTCTACATTTGAAATTTCTGATCTATCAGGTTGATGGCGGTTTAGGACCTTCTACCATTGATGTGGCAGCTTCTGCGGGGGCAAACTGCATTGTTGCTGGAAGTTCTGTGTTTGGATCACCAGAGCCAGCACAGGTTATACTTCATATGAGGAAGAGTGTCGAGGCTGTGCAGAATAGTAGTTGATACTGGTGCAGGCAAGATAAATCACTTTTTATTTATTTATTTATACATGAACCATGAATAATGTGCACTGCAGGCTCAATTTAAGCTAAGATGTGTGCGCTTCAGACACTGTAATGACGTAATCAATAATACCTAAAGATAATATTTTTGAGACAAACATGAATGGTTTCTGAGATATATTATGCACAGAAATTCCTGGATTGTAACCCTGATTCAGCATTTGGTTCAACTTTTTTATCGCACTTCATGTCATGTCAGCTTGAATTTTTTTTTAATCTGGCTACTGTATGTACATGTACATAAGCAATGAGTGTCTAGCCAGAGAAACTGTTAGCGTTACACAAATAGCTAGCTGAATCTTTTTGTGTGGTGATGGTGGCAATGTGTAAAGATTTTGAGGGCATTTGCGCCAATCTTATTTGCAAGTATGCACATTTCTCTCATAAGATCCTGTCAATTATGTAGTTCGGATGCTTCGAGCAAAATTCGGCCGAAACTGAATGCTCCAGCATGCTCAAGCTTATAGGCGTGGCCGTCCTGCACCTCAGGAGCGCGATGTTTTCGCCACAAGTGGGGTCGAAGAATCACATTATTCTAAACAAACCAACTTCATAAGACTAGTCAATTGTCGCAAGAGCGGGTTTTTTAGCATTTTTTGCTGGTCCTGCGCTTGGGTCGAAAACGATACAGGAGATCTGCCCTTCTGCTTTGGCCACCTTAAACATCGTCAAGGGTCACGTGGGCTTTCCTTGATGGCGTTTGATCTGAAACTTTTCGTAGTATTTTTTTTGTGTTTTTCTTTCTGTACTTGCTCTTCTTTTAGGGCATGAGTGCCCAGCATGTGTCGTCACTTGCATGTGACCCCTCCCTTTTATTTCTTCCCTTGGGACTCGCGACTTTCCTTTTTGTACTCGCATATTTCTGGAAAATTGTGGAGGAGAAAGCTCTTGGTAAGTCCTTCTAAAATCGTTCCAGCCTTAGAGTTCGAGTTTAAGCCGAGTCGAGGCAAAATTTGATCATACCGAGTTAATTTTGATTGGCCTATACTTTCTATCTGAGCTCAATCTCGCTCCATTCCTCTTGCTCGTACTCGATTCGTCAAGATATTAGATCGAACGTGAGTTAGACTTGTCGGATGTCGAACCCAGCTATCAGTTGGACTACAAGTTAGGACTGAACTATGGAGGGAGGCAGAGAAGATTTCCGGTAGTTTAAGAATCTTATGTAGCTAGAATACATAATGATTATCGTGATGTTATTTGTCCTCTGTATCTCTACCTTATTACAAGAAGGCAAACATAATCCCACACATTCCTAGTTCCTAGGAGGATGCTTCATGAGCATGAGAGGAAGAATCTCACAGCTGGGAGCACTTTGAATTCCAATGAAAAGGAGGAGATATCGTACGTCGCTGGCCAAAAAGAAAGAAAGAAAAAGAAGTGAATTGGACACGGCGTTGTGGTCAGCAGGAGACGATGCTTCCGAACATGCCGGCGCCTCGTCGCTGTGCGCGCGCTGGGACTGTCCATTGTAATTCTCAAGACAATCAGCATTTATAAAATCCACCGTCCATGGGCTTTGTCCGTGCACAGCGGAACAGCAGAATTTCTTCCATCAAAATCTAGCACTCCCCATCCATCCTCATTCTTTGAACTTGTTACCATTATTATCATTATCTTTTTCTGTGGCACTCACTTCGAGTTGCTCTGAAGATTGGAATACCATATGGCCGCCGCCTTGATGGCGACACGTGTAGCCACACGCGCTCCGCGAGGAACATCAGAATGTAGCTGATGAGTCCTTCCTTACAAGGAATATATGTCCTCTGTTCTATGTAGGATTTTCATGGCCTGTTTGACCCATCAACCTAGAATCTGATCACCCTTTTGGCCTGGCTCCTGCTTTACCCTGCATGGCGTGTCTTCCATCTGTCTCCCGTTTGTTTGTGCTCGAAAGATTCTTTTCAAGTTTCGTCTTTGTCGGCTCTCTCCAAAAAAATAAATAAATAAATTTCTTGCTTGCATGGCTTCGTAGAGAGGCTCTAGTGTGTGAAATGGTGCTTAAAAATAATATTGGGTACCAAACGGTCCACGCCCAATACCAATGTCTTGAGAAGAAGCGAAAAGAGACAAGGGCATGGCTATACGCACTAGAATCTAGGGATAGATGAGCTTGCCTCAGCCATTGGAATCATGCACCAGGTAAAGGGGTTTGAACTCAACAAATGAGCTGAGTCAGAGCAAGTGTGTGGAATTCCGCTTTCTTTATCATCCCCAAGAATCTTGTCAGCCCCTAAAACAATTTGGCTTTTTTACAGCACCACTTTATGTGTAGAGATCCGAAATATTCAACCTCTGAAACTGAGCAAGCCTCTTATTTTAAATCGACGCCTCTCGTTTCCTATTATAAGTACTTGGCAATGGACACGGAAGCTCTTGGTCATTGAGCACCGGTTGAGACTTCTGGTCTTGCCCATCTGTTTACTGCCCTCCGTTCTTCTTCTTGCACAGGACTTGCTTAGTTGTGGACCTGCACTTTCAGTGGCTTCTTGGTGCCTTTGCACTGAAAGCAAGTTGCCGAAAGAGTGTCACGCATTCGTGGTACTACGCACAAATCCGTACTAGTCCTGCCTCTTCAATCTGAGCTTCTACTTGGGAATCGGCAAGTGTGTTATTGCAGAGACTAATGGCTTTTCTGCAGACACAGTTTCTGCCCCTGGATCAGCCCTAAGCAATCCCGGTAGAATGCGAATGCAACTTCCGGGCTGAGTTGATAAAGAATACGATAGACGGAGAGAGCTTTCGTGGCATCGCTGGATCACTCGAAGCCTTGACAACCTGTCGAGCCATCCGAGAGGCAAACCCGGGTATTCCTCAATTCTACCTCAATGAAAATGTTCAGTTACGTGTGCCGCTGCCTGTCCTTCTTCTGAAACTAGTACTTGTCTCTTGCTCGCTTATCCTGGAAGCAAAGGAGACACTGTATCAGGCTTGGCCTCGAAGTTCAATACCACTCCTCAAGCTATCATATCTGTCAATAATGGATCACTAGGAACGTTCAATCCCGAGAGGCTGAATCCATTGACGTCCATTTTGATACCGATTGATGGTCGGCCTATGCTTGGTTCTCCCGCTGAGCCGATCTTGGATTTTGTGGACACTAGCGATCCGAGAGTTGATCAACACAAGAAGAAATCGAGAATGTGGGATATTTGGATTTACATTGCTGCAAGCAGCGTGACAGTTGGGATCAGCGTTATGATTGTGGCGGTCATAATGGTAATCCATTACAAGAGGAGGAGCCGGAATTTATGCAAGCCAGGGAGTCTAGCGGATGATGTGGAGCTGCAGCAACTCAGTTTGAGCGTGCGAACCACGAGTGACAAGAAAGTTTCCTTCGAAGGTTTGCAATGTCCTCTGGACGGTCAAATTATTGACACCACGCCGCGAAAGATGCAGGTTGAGATGTACACGATTGAAGAACTCAAAAGGGCCACCGAGGACTTCAATGTGAGTAACCACATCATGGGGTCCGTCTACCATGGCCGGCTTGGGGGAAAGAACTTGGCAGTAAAGATGGTAACGACGGAAACTTTCGCAAAGATTGAGTTCGGGTTATTCCATGATGCCACCCACAAGCACCCCAACATAATTAGACTTCTGGGGACGTGTCCGACCGAAAGCCCAGGTTCTTATCTTATTTTCGAGTACGCGAAGAATGGATCATTAAAAGATTGGCTTCACGGAGGCTTGGCGATCAAGAGCCACTTCATAGCTTCGTGCTATTGCTTCTTGACGTGGAGCCAGAGGCTAAGGATATGCCTTGATGTGGCAATGGCCTTGCAGTACATGCACCACATAATGAACCCGAGCTATGTACACAGGAACGTGAAAAGCCAGAATATCTTTTTGGACGAAGAATTCACTGCGAAGATGGGGAATTTCGGCATGGCTTGCTGTATCCAGGACGAGAGTGGAGATTCTCCGGCGGACGAGCCAGAGTCTTGGAGCAAGGCATATTTAGCACCTGAATACATTAGTCAAGGCACCATATCACCTGGCCTCGACATTTTTTCATACGGGGTTGTCGTGTTGGAGGTATTATGCGGTAAGATGCCAATGGTCTGGTCAGAGAACAAGGGCAAGGAGACAATACGGCTGTCGGACCAAATTCGGTCAATTCTCCGATCAGACAATGCAGATGACCTCAGGGAATGGATGGACGACGCTTTGGGTGAGGATTACTCATTCGATGGAGCGGTCACGCTGGCCAATCTAGCAAGAGCTTGCACGGAGGAAGATCCATCTTTGCGGCCGAGTGCCGGAGAAATTGTTGAGAGGTTGCTGAGGTTAGTGGAAGAACTGCCAGAAGAGCAGAGTCTGGTGAGTGAGAGCTCCTGTAAGCCTCTGGTGAAGGCTGCCGCTACCAACCTGCCGTAAATAACTGTTTGGAGATCGAAAAGTTTCAGCTCTGAGTAATGATCAGGTCATCACAAAGTTTCTTTTCTGGCCAATGTCCTAGTTTAAGATTTACAGCCTTCTTGTCTTATGTACATTCGCCGTCAAACCTGAATCCAAATTAGAAGCATGTTCAGACTCTGTATCCCTCTTTTTCACGCATCAATAAAACTGTCTTTATGTCGGAATTAACTCTGAGGTGATTGCATTTTTCTGTTGCCGGGTTCCGTCTATTCACGGACGGCACAAACAAGGCATGTAGTTTTTGTAAACCATGTGGCGCGTTTCGATACTAGCAGGGCAAAAGATTTCGGAGCTCTGGATGCAGATGCAGAGTACTCTGTAACCAAAGTACGAAATTTGCGCAGTGCAGCTTAGGATTTACAAGTAGGTTAGGGACATCACTTCCCCATGAAATTATCACATCAGCAATAACAGAAGATGTATTGGAGGGACACACTGAAAGTTCTCTAAGCAAGCAACGGGACTGTATTGTTGTTCATGTACTCCATATTCACATTGTCAAAAACATTGACTATCTTGTGAAATTTGCAGCTTGTTTGGCTTTTATAGACCAATCCATGAGTTTAACTTTTTTTTCAAACCCACCCATGAGGTCATTTCTTGTAAATATAATCGTGTTATTAGATTACAGTAAGGACAAAAAAACGGCCAATACTTATCGGATAATACGATGTGCTGCCTCGCGAGAGAAAAACCATCCCTTGCGGGGCGAGCTGCAGGGACGGGGAACGCGATGTGGCGATCCCCATCCCCTTCCTGGCTCACCTTGTGCCCATCCCTCTTCTAATGAGCTTATACATATTTTTTAAATTTATTCTGCTGCTGTTTCCGTTGTTCCTGTTCTGCTGGTTTAAGGGGAAAAAAAGTTCTTTGACTCTTCATCTTCAATCGAAACTACAAAGGTCATTTTGACGTTGGAAGATCATGAAATACACTTCTAACTTCGTAAAATGCAAGCTGAATATCCGGGCGAACGGGCGAGATTATTTGTACTTGGTGACGTCAAAGGCGAGGATTCTGCACAAACGGATTCCTGGGTCAAAAGATTATTAAGAATGAAGAGTTCCGCTTCATTGAACACAAGCAGATTATTCTTTAAGAAGTTCCATGCATCCATTATCGACCTTTTGGGAGTTCTCCAGATGATCAGGGGAACCGCCTGGTTGATTTTTGCGAATTTCACAATGTGGGACCAAAATTGCAAAAGATATATACAGCATGAACAAAAGCAGACTGCAGTGGTTTGTTCAGGCATCAGTCACCCATGTCGAAAGCCGCGGAGGCCACAGTTATTCACAGTTTGTCCACACCTCTCGAAGGAGATCATATCTGGTGGTGTTTTGATTGGAATTTTGCTTCGATGTCCAGCTAGGCTTAGTCGAAACAGGAGAAGACCGAGGACCATCCATGAAGATTGAAGCTAAGGGCGAATTCAGTTCATCGAGTTCATCGTCGCTAATGTATGATTTTCTGATCACAGACGATGCACATCGTCTAAGCTGAGAATCTGCAACAACCTCCCCGATAATTCCACCAACAGTAGATGCCAAAGGTGGCATGTATATTGCGGGCGCTGCAAGGTATGGATAGTCTGCAACGGATTCTTCAGCATCCAAACTATGATCCTGCATTGGAAGCAATAAGCTGGTTATTGACACTATGAGACTTTGCGATGTTCCAATTTATTTATTGGATAACGGGGTTTGGAAGTAACTTATCCCAAATACTCTCTCCTCCTTATTGCAAATTGGATATGTAACATCTAAATGTATGGAAGATGGTATAATGCATTTTGAATCTCCTAGCACTCCACTAACATGTGAAAATAAGCTGCTGCTTCAGTAAGAGAAATTTTGCATACCTATGCAAAGAAATGCAGTTCATTGTGTTGGTTGACAAAGAACTAACCTCAGATTCCAAGGCTTCAAGCACTCCATCTGGAATGGAGTCAGGGCAAAACTCATCTGGGACAAAATTGTCGAGAACCCTCTTGATCAGTGAAGCAGCAAACATAGGGCATACCTGAACAAATGTGTAGAAAGTAAGTACTCTACAGTATCACGGTGCCACAGAAAGCATATCGTAGGGTAATTTTTTCAGAGGTAAACCTCTTTCCTGATAGATCTACTCAAAAGCATGTCCTTTGGCAGCATCATAAGATCGCTCAACGCACTCAAGAGATGAAAGGACTTAAAGGAACTGTCTTTCCCCTCATCATCAACACATTCACTCTCATCTTCTGGTAAATCGGTATCATCTCTACCAAATAAATCAGTAAGCCATCTTGACCAGTTCCCAATCTGAAAATCACACCAAGAAAGAACCTCAGGAAAAAAAAGGATTGTCATCGCGTCAGGCAACAGCTGTCACACATCCCCAAAACATAGAAAGATTGCTTCGTGAAATACACGACATAAACCATAAACTTCACAATGGTCCATTAACAGCATGATTACCCCTTGTTCATATGCACTATTATTTCTTAGGAAGGAGAATCTGCAAAGAGTTAACATGGCTAAATCAACATCTGTTGTAGTCTAGTTGGTATGGGATTCTCGGCTCTGACCGAAGAGACCCAAGTTCAAGTCCAGGGACAGAATTGTTATTTTAAGTTGTCAATAAGTTTGAGTGGTTAAGGAGATAGACTTGAAATCTGTTGGGCTAATAAGGTATTGAATGAGACGAGGCTTCTCTACCTAAAGTGGGCTTTCCTCGTTATAGAAAAAAAATTGACATTGAAGAGATACTTACTCCTGAAGTTATATCTTATGTCTATACTTCATGCATCACAAAAACACATTTTTTTATGACATAGGAACTGTCCAATTATGAGAACAAAAAAAAACAACAGGGAATAACTAGCACAACTTTGAAAATTCTACCGTGTTCTTTAGTTGTGCACCAATGCCAAAGCTTGATGTCCCTACAGGTATAGGTAGAACCTTGGGATCACTGATGGGGTCAGATATTGGATCACTTGGGATCCCATTTGCAGAATCACGAAGAATAGCATTGAACATGGCCACATCTAATCTACCCACACACTGCTCCATAATCTGCAGAAATTGGGAACAAAACCACAATTTTAATGCCGTAATTCTAAGAAGTAACATCACAATTGTTTTTTACAGTAGATACAACTTTCAAATTACAAATCACGTGATGCCCAAGTTTTCAGACTAGTGCATCCTCATTGTTTTCATGTCATGCTAACATAAATTACGAAACAGTAATTTTTTTTTAAGAAAGTGATCTCATATATGTCATGCGTAGTTTTGAGTCATGCCAAAGCTAGGTCACTATTATGCAACCAAGGCCAAAGACAAGTATTGATCATATAATCAGTTGCATATAGAATAAAAAGTGCAGCACAAGTTCAAGGACCATTTACAGCTCAGTTGCGATATTGATTAAAGCATCATCATCTGAAAGAATGGACAAAATGTTTGGAATGAGCACTTTGCTGCTTTAGTTTGTTGTGTACCGTCTTATGGCAGTTACTCATTAACCCGAATTGAAACTATGTGCAGAAACAAGTTCACAGCCATAATACGAGTATTGCATCAGATAAGGAATTATTCAAATCGTCTTTTAAAAATATTATGCTGCTGTAAATGATGTGTCATTAACAGTAGAAAAGAACACATGCATAGCACGAACCATGCAGCAAGTACATATGTTCAGAACTTCATACCTGCCTCGCAAGCATAGGCAAGCAGCCACATTCATGTCCTACAGCTCGAACAGGACAAAGTCTTTCACAAGCATCCCTAAATGCTTTCTTCCAGTGGTCCAGTGAAATGTCTCCTCGAACATCTTCGTGAGTTACTCTTTCACCACTTTCATTTAAGCTAGAGTCCATGATATCGGTAGCCTTTATAGTAGTAGACTGCATATATGGAGTCAAGGTCTGGAAAGGAATAAAGGAACTATAAATTAGCCCACAACAGAAAATAAAAGCATACAGGACAGAAAAGAATTAAGCTTCTTTGTGAAGATAGTAAAGCCTGTGATACAGGAAAAGAATAGAGATGAGTAGGAGGGGAGGGGGAGAAGTGGGAACAAAATAAATGCTAGACCTGCCACCATATGGACTCTACTGCACGGGAGAAGATCCAAGTTTCAACCCTTTCCAGTGCAGATACAAATGTACTGTGGTCCTCCCAGTCACACACTGTTCCACCATTCGCATTTCCATTCCTATGAGAAGAGGACTTCCATTTTAACGAAGATGGAATCTCAACACTTTGCTTCCCAGCATTATCTTTGCTGCTCTGGGTCAATGAGGAAAGTGATAGGTCCATCTTTTGCATCATCCCACTGATTATTGTTCTTAATACAACAGAATTGGACAACCAGTACATCAATCTGCACTCAGCACATAGGAAGCAAAATCAACCTATATGGACCATCTGTCATTTATAAAGCTCAGAAGTAATTGTCAAAGTGAGTGATATGGATGGGCTTGTTATGGGCTCAGTCAATGATCTATTAGTGTAGCCATGGTAGAACAATTTCTGCAAGGACCTATATTCTTCTATAACTTCCAAATTTTTCTTAGGATTTAAACTCACAATCCGCTATTGCAGGTAACTCAATATCCTAAAACATCATGTGAGTAAACTCATATGATCATCCAGACCAACAAAAAAAATAAAACTCCTATGATCCCCACTTGGAGAAGCAAAAATATGCATTGTCATCGAAAATCTAAATAAGCAATAACAGTTATTGCAGATGTTGAATTTGAGATTTTTAGACTTCTGGAAACATAATGGTCAACTTTAGAAATGTCTAATGAAAACAAAATCTCCAGAAAGGTCTCACTCTATAAAGTGTGTACCTTGGCACATCATTGCCACATGCTTTTGCAACCAACACTAAACCCGAAACAGCACTTCTAGCTGCACTAGCTCTTCTTGAATGTGACAGCTCTCTACAAGCATGAATATACAATCGAGAAAGCCGCCGAGCCGGAGCATGGACTTTAGCCATAGAAGAACCATGCTCCGCAATTACTGAAAACAGAGCAACCTCGACTGCAGCTGCTTCAATTAACTCTCCCTCTAGCATTTTGATTCGATGCTCCAATTGCTGAACTTTAGCTTCCAAAAGTGCACTTCCCGTGTCCTTAGCATAAACCTTAGCATCCCTTCTTTCATTACTTCTGAAGCTTCTGACCCCAATTGGTGTAACAGCACCTTCCTTATCAGGACCGGCTAACAGGTGAGCGCTTGCTGTTCCAATGCTCTTGGCAATATCTGCAGGCGAACGGACAGATTTTGCATATTTTGCATGCCTTAATCTGTCAATTACATGTCCCTTCATTCCATGGCTTTCTCCCCCGGAAGAAAATTCATCATTTGTGAGAAATTTCTGCTCACTGGCAGCATCAACTGAAAGTCCATCAACCGAATCAAGTCCAACAGTACCGTTCTCTTCTTCCAGCCCATTTCCCCCAATTCCATCTGTTGCTGAATTTTTACCAACATCATCTTGACCTACTTTCAAACATTTCTTATTGTCATCATCAATGACCTGAGCATCAGTACCATCCATGATGTCCAAATTTTCACCAGAAGGAGTTAATCTAGCAGAAGCAATCAGAATATCGTTCGCATTTAGTAGAGTTTCACCACCTGATTCAGATTCTCCATGAGCATCTTGGGTCAAACTTTCACTTCTGAAACTTAGAGTGATAATGGACTCTTCCTCTGCTTGGTCAATGGCACAGGAAGAGATCAAAGAACGAGCACTATGACCACCTGCTTTTGGGAAGGCCATTGAACTAGACCTCCCCGAGCTACTAGAAGATGCATTGCCGTTGTCCAAACACCCTGGATCGGAAGAAAGGTCAAATGATGATGAGCAGGAAGAACTCAGAAGTAAGCTCTCTGCTGGTTGCAAGTTCTCTGCAAACGCAACTTCTGATGTAACATCAGATCTTGTGAGCTCCAACGCTGGATCTGAAGCTAAAAGGTGATTCTCCTTAATCCTTACGGTGGTCTCATCAATGGCAACAGATCCGCTCTGCCGTTCAAAGCCAACAGTCCTTTTAGTAAAGTTGAAGCTATTAAGTTAGATGTTCGAAGCCATCAACCCAGTGCCAGACAGGTCTTATACCTCCAAACAAGAGCACATAAACCCAGAGATAAATGCAATAGGCACTTTAAGCCCCAAGCCCACCAAGTTTCACATCATGTGAAGAATCGGACGGTGTTTCAAAACATTTAGGTGCATTCCATTTCCTTCCAACATAACTGGATTCTTTGAGGAGAATGGTCCAGACTCAAAACCACACAACTTGTGCCTTTTCGCTACTTGTTATATGTTCCTAAATACATGCTACAGGAGGCTGGTACAGTTTCTAAGAAAAATATCTAATGCTATAATTAGGATTCCTACAAGCATGAATGGCCTATCACCATGAAAATCATTCAAGGTATCCAAGGAAAAACACTGGTAATTACTACCAGAGGGGCTACAACAAGTACCTGTTCATTTTGAGGAGGTAGAATGCCATTAGATCTTAAAGGAGAAGAGGGAATCGACACTGATGCGTGGGATGAAACATCATCATCAGTGAAAGATGTCATTTCCGCTTCTGCTGCATATTCTTCTCTCATCAAGGCTGCAACAGACTCGCTGCCATTCTTGTCCAGTGATGATTGCATCTCCAAGCTTTCCTTTGAGGAAAAACTTAAGGAACCTTTATCAACAGGCTGAATATTGACATACAGAACAGGTTGAGCCGTATTCCTAAAGTTCCTATGGCAATTCATTTGAGCAGTAATGCTTATGGCATCCTTGATGACACCGTAGTCTGCCAAATCTACCGAGGCGGTACCAAGCAACTGGCCTTTCAAAGTCCTATCCCTTCGAGGCTCGTACAAGTGAAACTCCAAGCAATTCTTTTGGAACGCATCGCCGTCTCCTGATTTGGCAGAGGTATCCCTCAGTAGAGTCACCGGTAGCCTAAAGGACTCGTTGAATTCGATCTTGCCGTCGTTGACGCCAGAGCTCAGAGATGGAACGACAGAACTCGTCGACCCGCTATGCTTTTCCCCGTTTTCCCACTGGACAAGGGCAGAGCGGACCGACTTGAGAGACTGCGACGGAGGCCAGGGTTTGATCTCCTGAATGTGGACTAGATAGTGAAGCTTAACAGAGGCGCTTTTCCTGGCCTTCGCCTTCAGACCAAGGACCATCGTTGCCAAAACTCCACCCTATTCCCGCGACCCGGATGAGTATTTACGCATTCGCCGGAAAAGGCCTCTGCTCTCAAATTTCGCTGTCACGAAGCAAGAAAACCAGAGTCCTTATCTCCGCAATTCACAAATTTTTAAAGCTGGTCTTTTCAGCTCACCGAGTGCAAATGCGACACAACAAGCTCGAAATCAGCAAAATTTTCTCTTTCTAGCACCTACGAAACTCTACAGAATTCTGAACAGGGCATTGCACCAACAGCTCGCGCATACACGCTGCGTTCAGCCCGACGGATCCAGAGGTAAAAAAAACCACCACCGCAACGCGGAACTTGCAGCCACTCAGAGCTCAAAGCAGAACAACGATCAACAGAAAAAAAAAAAAAAAAAGGACATCCAAAATGGAGCTACAAGAACCAACTCAAAAACCACACACGAACATGTTAAAGCCTCCATTTACCAACCACAGAGATCAGACAAAAAGCGAACACTCCGCCAAATCATCGACCACAGCAACCCACGACGCTTCCTCACCGGTCGAAATGTCGGCAGCCGAAACTCGCCGGAGAACTCGGGGAGAGACGCCAAGGACGAGCCGTTGGCTCCGTCAAGGCTCGCGCAACACCTCCGCCTGCAAATGTCTGACGTTTTACGGAGGAGCTTTCGGAGGAGAATGAAAGTGAAGAAGAAGGAAGAAGGGAGAAGAAGCTGGGAGAGAATCTTTAGTCAAACGCACAAGCATACGAGAGCGAAGAAAACTGCAGAGCGGAGCAGAGCAGAATAGCCACGAGTTAAAAAAAGGAAAGGCCTCGATTTTTTTTCCTTTAATAATTAGTGGAGCTCGGTTTGCCCGGGGGGGGATGGCGCTGATTTCGACGGCGAAAAGGCGATGTCGTTCCACGTGCTCTGCGGATTGGAAATCCCGTCGTTTTGAGTTCGTTTTGATGGCGATGCCTGGGCGGAAATGATTTTCCACTCACTAAATTAAAAATTAAATGCGAAATGCGTTTTCCCTTGAATGTAGCGACCAGCGAGAATCTTCACGCGCGTCGGTCACAAGGCTGGTCGGAGCCCGTCCCGTTCCGGCCACCACTAAATAAGAAAAATGACGAGCAACACTCGATACGTAATTAAACGAGGAAAAATCTTTCACCTTTCATACCTCGAGTTAATACCAGGGAAAAAAACCCAAATTAATATGGTTTTTCCCATGAATTTGTCGTGTCAATTAAGTTATTATCAGATATTATCCAACTCAGTAATCTTACGAAAAATTTAACAGAAGCTAACGAATGATAAATATGTCGCCAGTGTATAAGTTTGTTATTTTTTGTGACCCTTAAATTAGTTTGGGCAAAGTCGTCACAAGTGTACCAATTTAAAATTTTTAGTTATCCAAAAATTAATTTTGGGTAATTTGCTTAATTTGAGGTTTTTCATGATATTAACAATTCTTTTATCTACATAAAGCAAATCGAGAAAAAATCAAAATGAGATTTTATTATCTTAAGAAGGGAATTTTTTTCTCGATAACAAAAATATTGACAAAATAATAATAAATTGATTGGGTTTAGCTGCGCAGAACCGAATTATACTGATTTTTTTGTACCTAGCACGTGATGATCACACAAAATGGTTAGGAATCAAGTACGTACAATGCAATAAGTCAATTAAAATATGATTAACTTCAAATTTTTAATGACAAATAAAACGATAGTCATATACACATCTATCATTTGAGCGACACATAAAATACATTTTCCGCTTACCCTAAACACCCAACAGAGTAGTTTGCTCAGCGGCTGAGCAGCGCGTGAGTCCAAACGCGCGTGGGGTACCGAGACGATGGTGGGAATAGTGGACATTGGCGCGTCGTTGTCAAGCCTCGCTGGCGTCATTCGCCGACACACAATCTTGAAAAGGGACGAGGGCCCCGATCACCGTTCATCGGCACTGCACGCGGACGGTCACGATTCTCTTCCGTGCCGATGGGTCGGACCGAGCCCATAACCCACCGCAACAGAGCCCGCCAGAGCAGCCTACCCACGTCTTGTTACGTAGATATGATTCGATATCACTCGTGACGGTGATGAATAAAGTCGGACATTTTCAATGTAAGGTGACGAAGACCAAAGCACCCTTTATTTAGCAAAAAATGATCGATTTAAAAAATATTTTCTTAAAATATCTTGCCTTACCGATAATAATTCATGTTCAAATATTTAATTAGAAGACGAAGATATTTTCGATAATTCATTTTTGTGAATGATGTAAAAGATCGATCATCACTAATTTTTGGCGAAATAGACAAAGCTCAATGTCATTTTGATTGGTCTTGACTAATTAGGGAAATAATAGATATAAAGTCCACGTCCAGATTGATCACAGCCCCAGAGAAAAAATTAAAGAAAAAAGAGTCGACTAGCGTCGGCTTGGTGGTGGTGAGGAGGAATGCAAAGTTGCTGGCGCGAAATATACGATATACTATATAAAATTCGATCGTCATCCCCCAAAAGTAGCGACCCTCTTTGGCAAATTGTCAACGTGCCGACAATTCTCGACATGATTCGATACACTTGACAGAAACAAATGCCACGAAAAAAAAGAACAACAATGTTTTCCGGCAAACACTATTTGGCGCCCATTCATAATTCAAAAAGAGCACGTCGACACGAATTGCCAGAGCCTGCACAGGAGGACAAATTTTCTCACGAGAGCAGAAGGAGATAGGAGTGATGAGAAAGACAAATCGGTTCGTGGGGTGACGTTGACTCCAGCTTTGTAGAACAGCTCACGGCCAACCATGGACGATGGAGAATCTATCAAAATGCTTGGACAAAAAATTTTATTTTTCAGGGGAGTGGCGATGAGTGGACCACCTAAACCTAGTAAAGCCCAAAATTGAAGAAATGTTGGCACCGTGCGAGAGTTGATGAATACTCCTGTACATTACAGCCATTTCAAGGTCAACACTTCCAACGAACATTGTACCATCCAGATTGAGAACAATCCGACTGAGCATCACGGGCCAAACTTGAACCGTATGCCTGTGCTCGCCGGGAGGACGGATTCCGGATTCAAATGGGCAAATGTGTCGGAGTCTGCTTTGCGTTCCTGCCCGTATGGAGAAATCAAAAGAAGGAACAGATTTAAACCTGCGTAACCCCCGAGTATGTACAGGAGAGCTCGGTCCCTGAAAATGCGGGGCCCTTCCTCAAGACTGAGAGGTAGCGTCGGATTTTTGGTCGGTGTCATACGCCGCCTGGACTTGGGCCGCATACTGTAAATTCCAGAGGACGTCCTCGAAGGAGGGGCGATCCGAGGGGTCGAGAGATATGCATTTGTTCGTGATGGATACCGCGATGGACAGTGACTCTTGTGAGCATGTCGTTAAGACTATTGGATCCACGATCCGTCTGCGTCCGTCCTGACTACCAAAAGACGCCTGCATGATGAAATGGGCATTAAATTTACGTGGCGGCAGGACCGCTAGGATGAGGGACGAAAAGATCTTTCGGCATGTAGCTGTTGTTATCATTTAAAACGTTTTCATGCGCTCTTTAGGTAGAGTACATTAACGTTAGACAAAGGAATATCAGTATTTAGGATAAAGACCATCTTGAGACTGCCAGTTTTAAGCCCCGTCAAAAGCTTCCAGGCAAATGAGCTCCCTAGCAGAAGTTTAACCTTTTTAAAACTTTTTGAATAGTAAAATGATAGTATAGATCTGAGTAAATTTTCTAGACGGACAAGTAATAAGAACAAAAGGCTGAAGCTCAAAAAACGGATCGTGTGAGTCTCATTTGCATTGAGTAACTGACTAGACATTTGATTCGTTTGGGCTTACCATTTCATTCAGCAGAAATGTCTCTCCTTTCCCGGTAACTATGGTCCCAACAAGTGACTCGAGTAATATGAATCCGAAATTGTACACATCATCCTCCTTGTTCGTCTTCTGACTGCAAGAAGTAAGAGTCGAGATCGAGCATTACTAGTACATCCATAGTATTCGAAGCAAATAGACTCGAACTGATGAGGCGAAATCTGAAAATAACAGGTAATGATTGGGTATCTTGGTGCCATCAGTTATCTGCAATGATTCTATCATTATACACCTCACATGTTGCTTGCTCCAGTTGTATCTCCACAAGACTCGAGCTCAGAGCATGAAATCCGTAATAGTATCTCAAGGAATGGGTGATTTAGACAGCTAAATATTGTCCTCGGACCAATACTCATTTGAACATGCATGTACTAGGTACGTTCATATAACGATGCAATTACACGATCTAGCGAGATTTTCAGAAATGAAGTTCCATACCCTGTTTTGAGTCCTTCTCCCGTTGCCTATATAAATGAGCAAAAAAATGCATCAGGAACAAACCCGTACTAAAAAATAGCTGCAGCCTATATATGCGAGTACCAAGAAGTAATACTGAAGAAACTTACCTCCAACTTTTCGAAATCATCAATGAGGATGGACATTCCATAGTCACTTAGCTTGGCAATCTGATGCTCATCAAGCAATATATTATTTGTTTTCAACCTATTGTTGAAGCAACCGGGAATGACCCCGGTATGAAGAAAATGCACGGCCTTGGCAACACCAATGAGTATGGCCAATCGATCTGACCAATTGAGAACCTTCTCCAGAGAATTCTCTGCACACAATATGTACATGAAGATGTTGAAGACATAGAACGTGGGTTTTGAACAATTGGAGGATTCCTATAAACTATCCTTATAAAAAAGAAGGCGGCATTCTCAAACACAGTGATTGTATCACACTTGTGAAATCTCTCTCCTATACGGCACCAGTAGGATACTGACCTGTTAAGTGGGTACGGTAATTTCCATTGACCACATATTCGTATACGAGAAAGACCCTAGTACTGGACTCATCTTGTCCTTGACCATCAGCACAATGGCCCAAAAGTCCGACCAGATGTGGATGATGGAGCTTAGAAAGCAAGTTGAGCCGTACCCTGAGATTCTGCACTGAATGTTTCTTCAGTGATGCTATGGACCGAATGGCAACATAGGCTCCATTCTCGAGCCTTCCTTTGTAAAGCTGAAAGGAATAAAAGTCACGATCAGGTCTTATGGTCTCTCTATATGATTTCTTTACTTGGTAATTTTAGACATTTGAGGTTGGAACTTAGCATGTCAATAGAGAGAAGCAAATTCAAAGACCATTGCAAGCTATAATGGAGTGATCGCAGCTCGTGAAGAGTGAATCCTATAAAAAGTAAAGCAAAGCCTGTATTTAGGGATCTTTTTAATTACACCCTTCAAGAATACCTTATTTTGCAAGAGAGTAAGGAAAACCGGCAGTTAGGAGATCACAATCTCCAGATTTACTTTACTTCAGAGATTGCTATCTCAAGTAAATTACTTCTGAGTTTCCCATGACGAGCAGCCATCACAGAATAGTTAAAGCAAACAGTTATCGTCAAGCTAGGTTATGAGATCTCCAAGAAAATCTTATTTGCAAGTTACCTTCCCAACAGAGCCTTCACCCATCAAATTTGATGGAGCAAAGTCATTCGTTGCTTCCTTCAACTCTTCCAACGAAAACAGTCGATATGAAGGTGCACTCCGCGTCCCTATCTTTGCTGCCTCGGATATCAACCCTCCAAAGAACAGAAGACATACATGGATTAGTTTGATTCTGAATCAATGCCTCAGCAGCATCTCACTGGACAAGAATAAACCTGACATGCTCAAATGTAAACAAACATTAGGGTGATGAGACCACAAGACCATAATTCGGCAATCACTTACTGGCGCTAGCCAGGAATTCAGCAGACAGCCCAGCAGGAGCATTTTCTTGTACAATCTTTGGCAAATCATGTTGCTCAAATGTTCGTCTAGAACGAACTTTTCTGCAGAAAACAAGAAGTCCAAGCGCCAAAAGCACAATGACGAGAGTAGCGCCAACGATGATGGCTGTCAAAACTCCTAATTCTCCTCCGAGAAAATGCTTCCTCCTCGCAACAGGTGTCTTGCAGTAAGCCTCGTTGTGCTGATGTTTGACATCAACGGACAAACAGTTCCCGCTAAACTTAACCACGGGCTTGGCGGAAGTAGCACCCAGGCATGAAGGAAGCTCGCCGATGAACTTATTGTTAGATATGTCCACTAAGCCCAACTTACTTCCGCAATGTAGATTTCCCGGGAGCGAACCGCTGAACATGTTCGAGGACAAATCCAAATAACTGATGTTCGGCAGAGAGAACAGGGCTTGCGGAGGCATTCCGGTCAGAAAATTGAAGGACAAATCAAGGTGTTGGAGCTGATCCAACTCACCGTATTGCTCAGGAATATCGCCAGAGAAAGAATTCCTACTCAGAAGCAGAGTGACCAACCCTCTTGGCAAATTAGGCGGGTCGGAATCGAAACGATTGTCTATCAGGTCCAGCAGGTGAAGGCTGCTCAAGGCACCCATATCAGGCAACTTACCAGACATCTCATTCTTTGACAGAGCCACAGTACTGAGCGTCCTTATCCTCGAAATGGAAGATGGAAACGGACCGCTGAGCCGGTTGTTCTTGAGACTCAAGACAGTCAAATTGGAAATGGAGTCCAAATCATCGGGAACACTACCATTGAAGTAATTCCCATCCAGAGTCAGAAATTGGAGGCTCGCCAGCCTCGATATCTGATTCGGGATTGGGCCGAACAAGTAATTTGAGCTCAAATCCAAGAGCTCGAGCGAATACAGCCGGTGGATTTTATCAGGAAGTGGTCCCCAAATGCCCAGGGAGACCAGGCTGAGCACCTGCAAGCTGGTCAGTCTCGTCAGAGTGGTCACGAAGGAATCGACAGAGAAGGTCTCCGACAGAGTCTGGTTGGGAATTGCGTGGCCATCGAAGTCACGGACCTTGACGCGCTTGTCTCCCATGATCCTGAGCTCGGTGATGAAGGTGTCCTGGCACGTGATGCTCAACTGGGGAGAGGGAGCGGCATTGCAGACGTCTCCAGAGTAATTTACCCAGATGTCCAAGAACGGTGGGTACTCCAAGTGTTTCCTTAGTTGAAGCAGGACCTGGGATTGGTACGTCTGCAGCTGGTGCGTGGTCGGAATCAGCATGACTCCCGAAAGAAAAAGCAACAGGAAGCAGGAAACATCCGCCATTTTCGGGAGGAATGCCGAGCTCCAGTCTCTGGAAAGCCTCGCTTTCGCCGAGAAGACGGAGGAAGAAGAAGAAGAAGAAGAAGAAGTTGAAGTCGCCGGAGACGAAGCAGGTCGGGTCCTGTAACTGAGGAAAGGCGGAATCAAATCGAGCAGCGAAGGATGAACATGCTCGAGAGAGGCCAGCAAGAACTCCGAATCCCCCTCGTATCCCAGAATTCTGGGGGAAAAAAATCTGGACAACGCGCGGGAGAGAGAAAAAACAGGCCGGATCCCGAGAAAATGCCGCGAAAATGGCGGAAAAATTTCCACGGCGGCCGTTTTCCGGGGGGGGAAAAAAACAGAGAAGCTAAAGCTCGAAGCCTGAGTCGACGAATTCTAACATACGAACTGAAAGGGAACGAGAATATACAGTAGTCGGAGGAAACGGCCGAAATGCTTTGCTGGTCGGTAATGATTGCCCGAAGGAATGCCTCAGGACAAACTTCGATTGGTAAAAAGGGGGACAGCGAGAGGCAGGGCCACTACGGAAGGAAGAGAGGAGGAGGAGGAGGAGGAGGAGGAATGGCTAATAACTGCTGGGGAGGGAGAGACAAGAAGAGGAGACAGAGAGCCTCGGGAAGAGAGGAATCAGATGGCCGTCAGAGCTCGTAATGGAACCGAACACTGTACGATCTTCCCTTCCCTTCCCTTCCCTTCATTGAATGCGGGGGCCGAAACATCCAACATGAGACGGTGCGACAATAATGGAGGTAGTTGGAGTGTGTCAGCCGAGCGGTGGCGGAGAGAGAGAGACGCAGCAGGGGAAGGTAATGCGATCGCTGCAGCTTTTTGCTCAGTGGAGGAGGCAGAGAGGAAGGGGAGGGGAGTAATGGAGGTCCGGGCCGGTCTTCAGAAGAGACAAAAGGAAATGTCGAGGTGGAGATGAGGACGACGAGAGAGTCAGACGGCGAGGAGGAACGGGGATGAAGAAAGCGACAGAGTCCCGCTCGCTGCGACTCGGTGAGTGGGAGTAGCGAGTTGGTTTGGGGACGCTCTGCGACTGTGGCTTGAGATTTTGCAGGCATTTTTCTGGCCTTATTTGTTTGGATTTTTGGCTCTTTTTTATTGCTGTTTTTTTTTTTTTGGGCTCTAGCTGTTGGTGGGCCGATGAAATGCCCGCGGATTCCGATGCTATTTACGGGACTGCCATCACGTGGTGAACCCCTGCACCAATTTTTGAATTGATGGAAAGTTGGACCGGCTTTGAACGCATGCTGCTGGTCTCGCTCGGTCGATGCTTTAATAATGCTGAACTTCTTGGCGGAAAAAAATCAATTTTTGGAGCACGTCACCTGTCGAGATGATAGGAGAAGAGCTTGATCACCACGAGTTTTGTTTAAGGAGCGACTCTAGAGACTTTTTTTCTTTTCCCAAACATGCTTAATTAACGTATGTTCGATTCGTAAGATGTTGATTACACTTTTTTTCGTTGATGGGCTTTTAAGAAATTATTTAGGTGCTTTTTTTGGTTTTCTTCTCGATGACGCAAACAGAGAAAAGTTAATGATCAAGTCCATGGTTTGATCTCGTCCTATATAAATGGAAAGATTAATAGTTGCTTTGCCATAGCCTTCGTACCATGGCTCTTCCTCAATTAGTCCTTGTCTAGAAAGTTCGAGTGAACAAGGTGCCTCAAAAAAGGATTTTTTTTGTCAACGAAGCTAAAGTTCAGTGTTCAGTTCTTACCACGCATGGCCTTTAACAATCATATTTCAAAAATTTCACAACACGATATATGATCTCAAAAATGACTTTTTATAAATTTTTCAAAATTGAACGGCAGTCTCCTATTTTTGTCGGGAGAGTAAAGAAGTAGCCTTTTTTTTTTTAATCGAAAGCAAACGGGCTAGAAAGAGCGACTGCATTCTTCTTTCTTTAGCTTGAAATGCAATTCTTCTTCTTTTCGATAGATGACTTACCTTCTTTCTCACTTGAGATGATTTAACATCGCTCTTTTTTGCATGAAATCACAAGTGAGCTCGACTCAAATTAGATCTCACCATATTCGTTACGCGCGCGAAGCAGCCGAAGCGAATCTATAGTATTTGTCCCAATTCATATCGATTCCACTACAGTAAGATTGAGCGGAAATGGCGGGACAAAATGCGGATATATACAATCGTTTGTATCAAGATCTAAATCAAAAGTTACCAATTATAACCAAATTCGAGGGAAATGATCGTGCAAACCCTAGATTTCCGAGTTGGGGATTGCTGACTCAGCTTTTGCCCCCCTTGGATTTTTCGAAACTCCAACCTGACTGTTGGGAGGGCTGGGTGGGGTCCGCTAGCCCATGCAGCCAGCCTGTTTCGAATGGCGAGACCACGTGGCGTTATCCCGCGAGTGGGGCTCAGGGAATCCCATGAACTCGCCGGGACGTCGCGACCACGCGCGTACCAACCGGCTCGGGGATTTGCTTTGGCGCGCCGTACACGCTCCGGCGAGGGCGAGTGGGTGTCGGCTTAGCCCTGTGCGGGAGCTTGAGGGCGGTGACGTGGACGCGGACGGACGCTGTTGACTGCCCAGACAAAGAGGCATGTTGGTTGGGCACCGTGGGTTAAGAAAGAACAGATTATTCATCATGTGTTGATTGGCATCGTTGATCAAACTTAATGAACATTGTGTAATGATTGACCGCACGGTCATTAATGGGTTTATCTAATGATTTGGCAAATTGTACGTAATGATTAAACCAACAGACCTATTTAAGCTCCTAACGAAAATCTACCACGTTATTTAGTAAACGGGAAAAAATTATCAAAAATCCCAAATTTTATTATCTGTGACACATTTACTCCGAACTTGTTTTTTTAACATCAAAAATCTTAAACTTTGCCACATGTGATATATTTACCCCACTGTACTTTAGTCCATGGATATTTACGTTTTTTTTTTGCTTTTTTCTTTTTTTTTCCTTTCCGGCGAGGACCCCCTCATCGGATCTACCCTTGCCAGATCCGGCGAGGGCCGCCCTCGCTCACCTAGGTGAGGCGGCCCTCACCCGACACAAGCAAGGGTGACCCTCGCTCGACACCGACGAGGGTCGACCTCGCCTGAGATGGGCGAGGGCGACCCTTGCCCTTGCCGAAAAGGAAAAAAAAAATAAAAAAGGCGAAAATGCTCATAGACTAAAATATAATTGGGTAAATGTGTTACAAGTGGCACAGTTTGGGGTTTTTGGTGTCACAAAAAAAAATTCGGGGTAAATGTGTCACAGGTGGCAAAATTTGGAGTTTTTGATAGTTTTTTCCCTTAGTAAACTCATCGAGCATACAATTCTTAGGCTACATTTGATAAAAAAATTCTTTAAAAAGCTATTTTAACCTAAATGGTGTTTGGCAAAAAAATATTTTGCCAAAGACTTTTAGGTTCAAAAAAATTTTTTAATTAAAAAAGCCAAACCCTTCACTAGGGCAGGCGAAGGGTTAAGGCCATCGATGAGCCAGTTTTGGCACCATCACCTGAGGTCATGTGACCCTAAGCGACAAGGCTTGAGATATGCGACTTCACCAACCTCTTGTTAGCCCTTGCGCAAAGCAGATGAACAATAATAACAAGGAGCAAAACCAAAAATATTAAAAAATTGGCGATGGTAGTTTTGAAGGAAAAAACCTAGCTTCAGCATTCGGCCAAATGCCAAAAGCCTGTTGGTAGGGACCAACATCTGGTTTTCAATTTTCCCAATGCCAACATTTCTCCGAGGGGTTTTCAGCCTCCAAAGCCTCTTAGAAAAGTTAAATCAATCGCACCCTTAATATCTCTAACACTATTCATTCATAAAAAGTAGCTGAATTTTATATTTTAACTTTTCCGGCTAAATATTGTCTATTTCATGTGCACAAAAATCATCTAAACGGCGGGAATAGGATAACTATAAGTTCATTGGAAGAAATACAACAAAGAAGCGAAATACATATGCTTTTGTATAAGATGCGGTTAAAGATAGATTCTTGGCATCTGGCTCAGTCAAATCCATCCCCAAGTTCCGAACACGCATTTTTGCATTGTCGTCTTTCGTGTAAAGACGAGCCGCTGAGTAAATTTTCTATGTGATTAGAACGGACCCGCCATGTACTTTAATAAGGCGAATGCCTCAAAGCAACTTGTTCTTGTTCTGTAATCACGCTTGTTACTGCTTTTTTTCCCCATGTTATTTTGACCAAAAGTGAATCGCGGGTCGCGAGGACAGAGGCTGGATTTCGCGTCTTTAGCTTTTGAATCCTAGGCACGTTCCGTGGCGGTTCTAGTAAGGATTAGTTTTCTAATCTACAGTAAAAGGAGTTGATTAGACAAGCTTCGAAGTCCAATTTTTTTTTTTTTAAAAAAAGGTGTTTCAATTGATCATCGTTAATATGTTAATCATCACTCCCCGCTACTTAACTAAATACCAACGGTGACTGACTCTGCTTTGATTAACCAAAATGATGGGAAGAACTCGCGCGATCTACGTAACGATGAAATCGAGAAATGATGACCGCGAGGTAGGGTCTTAAAGGTGTTCATGAATCATGGGTCCGAGGGCTTGCTCGGCCGACACCCGACGTAGACCGTACTGAACCGAACCGTCTGGCGTTCGAAACGCGGAAGCTATCACGGGCCACTTCAGGGTTCGGCCCACGGGCTTGAGTGTAGCCCCACGGACATGTTCTCGTGACATTGAGACGATCCGAGGGTACAATGAACACAGTTTAGGGCCCGACAAAAAACATCGGCCCAAGGAAAGGGAAAGGGAGAAAAGAACATATCTTCTTTTGCCCAGATGACCAGAATATGTCCAGCGTTCTTAACGTGTCTAGAAATCAAGCATCGTCGAGCGAATCATTTCATATTTAGAAAAAGAATGATAGCGTCGACTTACATATTACAACGTGACGGGAGATCCCTCGATTTTTATATGTTCCGCTTGGGGAGACCACATGAATATAAAGAAAATTTAACACCCATTATCAATCGTTGTGGGCATGATAAGGTGATCGTGGTGTTGATAAGTAGCGATGCCTTTTTTCTTTTTCATTTGGGTACTTGCAAAGGATGTGAGAAAAAATTCTATGGAGAGAACGAACGGTCCTTATGTAAATGGATACGAGTTATGAGTTACCTACAGTCGACATTCTCACAACCTTGCAAAAACATTTTCCATTTACCGCAGATAGAGTAAGCATTCATAATAAAAAAAAACCCCGGGGATGGTTAAATAATTAAGTGTTTAGTGTTGAAGATATTTAGAAATCTTCTAGGAATATTTAGGATATTTCCTATGATTTTCTATATCTTTTTTGATTATGCACATCATATTTGATTTCATTTGATTTTCTCTATCTAAGCCTATAAATAAACTCTCAATGTACTTTTTTCAATATATCGAAATATACACAATTTTTCACATTTCTCTTTTTCGCAATTCTTATATTTAACTTGGTATCAAAGCCTTTTTTCCTGAGGCAACTTAGTGCATCGAGTGCACTTCGCACTCGGTGTACCTCACGCATCCATGAAATTTCCCCAATCCTATTTTTCTGCTTTATCATTCTTAGCGCAAAATAAATCCATCTCCATCGTTGTTGTTCAATAGTATTCACTTGCTGCCCACAAGTCTCACATGAGGAAGCACTTAATTGAGTCTGCATAGTGTTTTGATGCTAATCGCATTGGTCGCGTCACCCGTCAAGCCTTTTTCATGGAGGTGCCTTTCTTTCGATACTAGCTACATAGGCCACATCCCAGTAACTCTTTTCTAAGCCAGTCGTATAGGCCACTTGATGTTACGACGCCAGCCGTATAGGCCATGTCGCTTAGACTATTTCGTAAGTTAGCTGTATCGACCGCTTGATGTTTTCTCTTTGATTCTCAACCTTTCACGCATCGTTTCAAGAAGTCGAAACCACTACCAAACTCACTCAACGTCAGATGAGCCAGATGTTGCCTCACTCACCACCTCGTCCCAATTCTACCAAGTTCGATGCCATGCAGCGTCATTGGAAAAACAAGTTTTTGTGGCATTGTTTGACAATGATTCAAACTCAAGGTGACTTAATCACTATGAGTTTGAGGGGATGTTGAAGATATTTAGAAATCTTCTAGGAATATTTAGGATATTTTCTCTGATTTTCTACATCTCTTTTGATTATATATATCATATTTGATTTCATTTATTTTTCTCTATCTAAGTCTATAAATAGGTTCGTACTCTTTTCAACATATCCAAATATATACACTGAATGTATATATTTGGATATGTTGAAAAGAGTACCAAGTTTAAAAAATGTGACAAATTATATATATTTCGATATGTTGAAAAGAGTACGAGCCTATTTAAATTTAGTGTATCAAGTCACAACTGCTCTTCATATTATCTTTGGACGCCACTCTTGCGCACCCTGCCAGTGGAGTCTTACTCGATACATATAGACATGACAGTTCATTTGCACTCACGAGAACGAGTTGAACGATAATATCCAAACATCGAATGTCATCTAATAAATGAAGAAAAGAAGAAGCAAATTTCATGCCACGAAAGAACAAATCCCAATGATGATTGATGACCTTTGGCATCAAACGCAAGCCCACATCACCACCACTTTAGCCCCCCCCCCCCCCCCCCCCCCCGTGGAGAGAACCCAGCATCCCCCAACAATGCTTCCTCAAGCAAGTAGTAAGAAACGTGCGCTTCAAGCTCCCCCGCTTCTCTCATGATTTGCCCGCGACACGAAGCCTCGAATTCGTGCAAGTAAGTTCCCACTCGACACAATTTATTTCATAAACAAGTCACGATTCCCCTCCCCTTATCCTCCCCATCTTACTCTTCCCCCTTTTTCACTCCCATTAGGCAATCTTCTAAACCCCATCATTGTCCCCCCTTGCCGTGGCCAAATCGGGCCTTTGGGGCCTCCCTAATCATCCCGGTTCCGCGCTAACCCAAGCTTGCCCATCAATTTAAATTGGGTCACTTTTCTTCTACTTTTTTTTTGCCCCTTAGAAGGAGCGGTTTAGCCCTAGCTTCGAAGGAGAGCCACCATGGTCCATGAAATTCACTTATCGTGTAAGGGAAGATTGTGAAGCAAGAGATCGAATTGTTTTTTAAGTGGTTTGCGACTCAAGTTAACGTGGTTGAACGGAGCGGTGTTGGTTGAGGCCTTCGAGAAAACATGGCAATGCCTTGCCGCTTTCGAATTTGCGCGGAATCATGACCCATGAAATCTCTCGTGTTTTAAACCTTAATCCACCGAATCCTTTCATTAGACAAGTGAATCCTAAAACCGATTAGTTGAGGGGTTTTTCTTTCTTTGCAGGGCTAATATCTATAGAATAATATCGTATTTTTGGCTGTATATGGAGATAATTAACAAAAAAAAAGTTTTAATCTTATTGTACGGATGCCGATTCATTCATAAAATTTTTAATTTGACTAATTTAGTTCTAAACATTTTTTATGATTTTCCAATGTAGTCATTCTGGTCATTTTTTTTTTCCGAAAATCGCTGACATGGCAGTTCGATCGACGTCGATTGTCTTACATGGTGCCTCACTTAAAAACGGCATATGAGACGGTTGGAGTTGACATGGGGCGATTTTTACAATTTTTAAAAAAGAACATGAATATTTTCTTTTCCTTTTTCCTCGGCTAGCCCTCGCCCGTCGTTGGCCTTTGCTGTAATAGGCAAAGGAAAAAGGAAGAAAAATAAAAGAAAATCGAAAAAAGAAAATTAAATTTATTTTTTTGAATATTGTCAACGTGAGTGCTCATCGTGCCATGTAAGATAGTTGGCATTCACATCAGTGAATTCCAATCAAACGCCAAGAGGATTTGGACTAGATTGATCAAATTGAAAAATTTAGGACTGAATTATGATACACATAAGTAGTTTAGAATTTTCTGGTAATCTTTCTATGCTATATAGTATTTTGAGCTAAAGGGTTTTCGTCCGCCATGCTTTTGAATTGAATCGAGTATCGCTTTCCTTAGCACATCGGAATCCTACTGCTTCGCTAGTGGGGATCGGTGAAGGCGCCAAAGCGATGGGAACTCCAAAACGTGATGATGGTCTTGCGAATGTGGTGGGGGTACGAGCACGAATTATTACACATGTGTCTCTCTAAAACACTTAGCATGGACCTCGTCTGTTGGCCACTCCTCGAATTAGGGTTTATTTTACATTTGAATTCCACTTTCCTTAACCAACAACGAATACAAAATAAACAACAAAAAAGAGAAAAACGTAAAAAAAGGAAGAACAAAGAAGCAGGGGAGGGAGTTCGAATGCCCTCGGTGAACTTTCCATGTGCTAAAATTCTCACGAAAACAGCTGGGCCGAGGTTGACCTGGACCCCCTAATTCATCTCTCTCTATTTTCGTGAAGATAGCACCTTTGATTTTATTATTTTTCAAGAAAATTACCCAATCAATCATATAAATATATTGTGCTGATGTTAATTCAATCCTAAATTTGCCGATTTTGTCCTAAATATTGTGCGAAATTACAATGCGTGGGTTAGAGATTTTCGGCGAAAATTGGCCGTTGAACAATAATGGAAATTCGAGCAGAGGTTTAGAAGTTTATGGCTGAATTGGCATTCGTACAATAAGATTTAGGGAAAATGACATAAATAGTCAATGAATTTCGGTCTAATGTGTAATATGATTCCTGAACTTTTAATTTGTTTGTTATGGTTTACGAACTTTAGCATAATGTTCAATGTGATCCCTGAACTTTTACTTGTTTTAATGACGTCCTTTAACTTTTGACACATGTTTAATTTAGTCTTTAGACTATATGAAAATATTCAATGTAATCCTTCCATCACTTCAATTTCAATGACTGCATTGAAAATTTTTATATAGTTCAAGGATTACATTGAACATGTACAAAAAATTTCAGTGACCACATTAAATATTAGGCAAACGGTCATGGACTATATTGAACAAATTAAAAGTTCATTGACCATATTGCACGTTAGATCAAAATTCATGGACAATTTGTCAATATCCCAAAGATTTAGAACGTTTCAATAATTTCAGAATCATGTTTCTCCAACTTAATTCGTGCCTTCACAGTCACGCAGAAATAGGAATCATGTGGTTGAACGGTTTTGACCGATCACGCATGATCTTTTATGGGTTTGGTAGGTGGGCGCCCGTAACTGCTTTAGGCACTTTGGATTTGCTGACTTCTTCGTGTGATTTTGGTAGATGCAACTTCCTTGCACGAAATTGCACGTACGTGCGTGCATCATGGCTAATGCCAGCTAAGAAGTTCCGAGGCCTGCGCAACTAGCCCATCGATAAGTAGCTAAAATTAAGACGCGAAAAGGGAAGAGCAGCGGCAGTGCGCCAAACTCGCGCTCCGGCAGCCACATCAAGCGCGGATTCAATCGAGAAACGTTTGCTTTCGGTGACTAAGTAACGAGGAATTGATGACCGGGCGAATTCTTGTGAATTAGGGGGCTGCAGGGCGCGTTTGATTCCCTCCATTTTCGGGCGCGAGTAATTTAAACATTCGATCTACTCATTGGAGTTTCGACTCATGCATGACTCGACTCATGAAACTATAGATGTGATTAGTCGGGTCCCGACAATTAGAAAAAAAAAAAAAAAGAAGGGAAAATCCAAGACGAGGAGGGATGCTATATCTGGCATCTGAGCTGTGACTGAGGCCAAACGCAGCCAAAAGAAGTCCCGAAGATATTCGACTTGGATTTCTGGCCTGACGTGACGTGACCCGATTAAACTAATCTTCAGGGTTTTGATTAGCATGCAGTCAAGCCAAGAAAGTCCAAAGAACGAACGTCGGTCGATGGGGGGACACTAACAATGTACGGAGCAAGATTATGGTCTCAATCTTAATTCAAATCTACACCTTAGTATGATTAGACTATGCGCTTTTTGGCCTTAGAATTTCCACACGTTTGAGATGGCAGCTTGTCGACGTTTTTTGGAATCCCAATTGCATGGACAGGTTTAGCAGTCGATTGCTGAGGATCGGTACTTCGATTAACGGCCCGTTTAGCAAGTTGCCAAATAATAAAAATTTCTATTTTTTTATTCCCAAAATCAGTTTAGGAACAGAAATCTACTTGTTAAATGTTTTTGTTCCCGACACAAATTTGCAAAAAAATATTCTCAAAATTAGTTTTGAAATAGAATTAAGAAGTAAAAAAAAGTAGCTTTTTGATTATGGGAACAATTTTTCCATTTTTTATTCTTCTTAGTTTTCTTTTTCTTTCTTGGTTTGTTCTTCTTCTTCTTCTTCTTGGCTGGCCACTAGCCACAAGCCAGGTCCAGCGAGGGCGTCGTGGCCGCGACGGTGAAGCCTCACCCAGCCATGGCGAGGCCGACCTCGCTGTCGTGACCCCAGAGAGGGAGATGGGTCGTGGCGGCGAGGGCCGTGACACTCTCGCCAACCCTGGCCTGTGGCCGATCGCCGGCCTTGGCGACCGACCATGGCTAAGGAAGGGAAGGAAAAGAAAGAAAAAAAAAAAGAAATATTACAAAATTGAAAATACCATTAATAAAATGAAATTTTGTATAGTTATCAAATGCATTTTTGTTCTTTTTTTATTTTTATAATATAAATTTTGAGCAGTTACCAAATGCTTTTAAATACTTAGAAATTATTTCCGGACACGAAATTAAAAAAAATTATTTTTAAGTAGAATCGATTCCTGAGTACGGAATCGTTGCTATGCGTATCCTAAGAAGTGAGAGATCGCGTGGGGGCAAGATCCCCACCTTATGGTGCTCTGTTCAAGGGGCTTGACCGAAGCGGGATGCGCAGTGTGGTTGCGGGAACATGGGAACGCCGACAGAGGTCCGACAGGCGACCGCCCACAGTAATCGGTGAAACGACGGCGTCTTTGGGAGCTAAAACTGGGAACTTTAGCGTCGAGCCAGGAGAGGTCTCCTCTGAACGTAGAAGACAAAAGAGAGAAACCAAAAGAATTAAGACACGGTCAAAATGATGCTTTGAGTGGAGCCGTAGCAGAAAGAGAAGAAATAGCTTCGCAAGTACTGCAATTGACCATCATGTATACTGTCCGGGCTCGGTTGTTCGGTTCGGTTTGGATTTCCCTGATACCCAAACCAAACCGCAACATTTGAATATGCATTTGCCTCAACTCGAACCCGTCTAACCCGAATCGAAATGGCATAACCGATGAGCGCTTGATATTCAACTACACGTTTGAAATAAATTCGTAGACACGCGGCACCTGCCGCTTTGTGGACGACGCTTCACTTGATGCGTATTAAGGGAGTTCTAAGTATCCGTAATTAGAGACTGGTCGAATTAAAAGTCGAGGACGGACGTAGTCCCCCCATGGCCCGAGGCTGACCGCGTCAACCACTTGGACGGAGACTGGCTAACCGAGAGCAGGACGAGACACGCTGGCTGGCGAGAGTGATCTTTGAGCTCAATTTGCTCTTCTGATTTTCTTGCTGTGCACCCATGCCTTCCCCCACCAATACCATAATTGGACCAAGTACATTGTACTCCCACCCACATCCTCGGCACCCACCGCGGCCTGGTTGGTAGAGGTGGAGTCCGGGCTCACCGAATCATATTTCCATGTCCCTCCGGAAGATTTCCCCGGGACGTATGATTGCTCGGAACGGGAAGATTGCTCGGGTGCACGTGAGACGCGCGGGCTTTGTCCGACTAGATATCGGAGCAAGTGTACACGCTACCTGTACTTCCCGCATTTATGGCTTCTATCACAGTTGCTCTTGCTTCTTTAAAATTCAAGCCGATATTGATGATACGGATGCAATTGCGAGGGATAACATCCTCTGATCGATGCTTTCATTACCAGCGTCTCGTCCATTCTTCATGTGCCCGATGATCCATGCAGATAAGGCACCATCGTATAGAATTTGTAACTCCTACATCAGACTCTGGAGATTAGTCGAGGCGCCGATTGTGCGTTTCTATCGACAAGGCTCCCGCGCTACACGCACACACACGAGAAAGAGGGCGTGTGGAAAGTTGCGTATGATTGGGCGCTTTCTTAGAACGTGTCTTGCTGATCACGAATCCGTATGAAGGGAAAGACGATTGATAAATGGGAGGAAATCGTGTGTGTGTGTGTGTGAAGAGACATCATCAAATGAAGTGCGACGGCTCATTTGGCAATGGATGCTGTCCCATCCGAGCATTAAATGCCGAAACCGAATACGGAAGATCTACCGATTCTGGAAATAGGATGTTCAGATCCTCGATAATGACGATACAAATAACTAAGATCGGGCTAGAGAAAATGCCAGTGCACGAGCATGGCCATGGCCAATGCGCACACACAATACGTACCGCGACGGCTTTGGCCACCACATGCACCGTCGTCGGGGGGTCGTCGCTATGCCGGGCGATCGCATGGCCCTTCCTCTCTGACACCCACACATGGTCGGACGCAACTCCTGATGCGTCTTTTCCTCAGCAGATCGATTTGTCATTACCTTCCTTTGCCTTTTCCTTTTTCCAGAGCCAAATCGTCTTTGTGAGATATCTCAGTCGGTACTGACCGGCGTGTGCTCAGTTCGGATATCATATAATTGTGTTCGTATGTTATTATAATCTGCACGTTTCAGGTTGCTTGCTTCATAGACATCAGAATTTGCCCCCCCCCCCCCCTCGAAAAAGAGGAAAAAACCAAAGAGAGAAAAAGTGGGAGGGAGAAAGCGGATTCGCGGGGATAGAGAGTTTCCCGGTATTTGCTGCAGGGGGTGCGCTGAGCCCAGGAGGAATCACTCTACTAAAGCCTGACCTCAACCTGATCTTTTGGCCCTCTTTTGTCGGAGAATTTGTTTGGATTAAGTTAGATTGATCCGCAGTAGAAATGGGTCGAGTCCGGTCGAGTGAATCTCGAAATTATATTGATTTCTCGAAAGGGTACACGGAAAGTACGTAAATTTTAAAGCAAAATAAGTCGAATTGAAACAAGACCCAAAATACTTGCTAAACAAAATCAAATCCAAAAAATAAGGAGGAGCGAAAGAGCAAGCTCGTACTCGACCCATGTGAACAGATTTGCCATGGAAAATAATTGACCGTCGATCACTGGATTTCGTATCTTTATCGGTGATGGGCAGATGCTCAAGGAATGACAGCGTTGCCAGTTGGTGGTGTGCGCCTAGATTCGGTTTTCATTGCCCTATCGTCATTCGAAAATGACTAGAGTGGATTGAATGGATACAGCTCGTATTCGAGATTTTACGCGAATTACGAATTGGGCGGAGGCAGTAGAATTAAATAAATTTTCACGAATCTCGTCGCGAAAAAGGAGCGATGTCCGGACGGTTAAAAAAAGAATGCTCAAAAAAAATTCAAAAGTAGTTAATTGAACGATAAATTAATAATTCCGACAAAAAAAAAAGGAACGACAAATAAATAATCAAATATGTATTATTCAGCCATTTCTTTCCAATAATAACGAGAATTATTAAAAAAAAAACATCATATATACCGCACTCGCTCCTTTCCCTCCCCTTGCGTTTCGAGACTCTGGCGCTCACTTCTTTTGAAGTTTCTCTCTCTCTCTCTCTCTCCCTCTCTCTCTCTAAAGGTGCTCGCGTTTCTAGAGATAGAGAGAGAAACCCGACGGAGGAGAGACAGCGCTAGAGCGATAGAGATTTTGATCCCGAAGCGCACCTGATGATGCTGCAGAGGAAGCGCGACGCGGCGGCGGCGGCGGCGCCCGGAGGAGCCCACGCGGCGGCGGCGCCGTCCCGGACAGCGATGCCGGCGTTCAACGGGAGGCAGGTGGTCCCGGTCGACTGCGCCGCGGAGGTCTCGCAGCGCCTCCTGGAGGCCGCCCTCCTCGGCGGCGGCGGCGGCGGCGGCGGCGCGGGGTCGGTGGTGGAGTGCCTCGCCGACCCGCTCGTCGACGTCAACTACGCCGGGGCGGTGAGCCTGAAGACCAGGAAGGCCGACGTCGTCCTGCGCGGGGAGTCCGCCGCGGAGGTCCGGGTGGAGTACGAGGAGTTCAGGACGGACGTCACGGCTCTGTTCCTCGCCGTGCACGCCGGCAATGTGGCTCTGGTGAAGCAGCTCCTGGTAACGCTTGCGCTGTTTCCTTCCACTTTCTCTTCTTTCCAAGCTCACTGCAGCGCCTGAACTGAACATTTTCCGTCAAAATCTGTGCCCATTCTTCATTTTTCACGAGCTCGAATCTTGGTTCGAACTTTAAACTGCGAAGCTGTTTTCCATTTTCTTAGCTTACGTTCAGCGAGTTTTCAGCGTTCTTCACGCGACACGTTTCTCATCTTCTGACAAATTTTTGATCTTTATGGTGGATTTGGCTCCTGCTTGGCTCATCTCCTCCATCGAGTCCCTCTCTTTTGTTCTTCGAGCGGATATCGTTCCAGAGCTCATCACGAGCTTCAGCTGGAGCTGTTTCGTTTCGTGTAAATTTGAAATGCTCTGCAAACTTGGATGCGAGTTTTCTTTTTGCACTTGTCTTTTTCCCTCTGGTATCGATTGAGTTTTGCCAATTTCCACATAGCGATCGAGCTGAAGCTAGCACGGATTCAAACAACGCTCGATTTCAAAGCCCCCCTCCATTGGAATCCGTTACATCTCGAACCGCAAGCCAACGTTCCTGTTTTTCTTAAACGCGCGGATCTCCTCAGCCGCGACATTTGCTGAGACGTTATCCTCTCGGAAACCGCACTAACTGCTAAGGTTTTTTTTGGCTGGAAAAGCGAAGGCGGGCACCATGTTTGAAATCGAAGTTCTTTAATTATTACGAATGGTTGTTTTATGTCGCTTTGTGCTTTTTTCCCTCTTTGGTCCCGAAAATAAATGTCGTGTTTTTTTTTGTTTTTGAAATGGAACATAAATTGGGGAACTCTTTTGCTAAATTCGTATGCGTTTCTAAAGTGTAGATTCGAATCCGATTCCTCATACTGAAGAAAATTTCTTTGTCGGTATTGCTAGAGGAGAAGGCATTTATTATCTTTTCTGCATCTTTTTTGAGTCGGGTCAGATGATTACCTTATGAAACTCGATTACCCACCAATTGCCCGCTAGAACAAATGTCCTATCCGGTGATAATTTTGTCTTAGCAATCGATATTTACTGTCGGCTTACCCACCAGGATACATGTGTGTTTTGTGCCGGTAAGAATCGGCGAAACAGAGAGAATTTGCTAAGTTGCGATCTGTTCCAGTCACTACACGACTATGAGGCCCATATGCAATTTGCTTCGGGCCAATTAAAAAGATCCTGAAGCGCACGACAATTCGCATAGGCACAATGTCTCATCTTTCAATGATCTTTCTTGTGCACTGTTGATGATACTTCCAAGTCTTCTTGTCCATCACATCAGGTTCTTTTTTTTCTCTTTTGGCTATATGTTGGTGTGGCCATTATTTGTAGCCTGGGAAGAATCCAAAACTTTCGTACTGGGTCTCTGCGCTTGTCCTTGTTCCATCAAGATCTCAGTCGAATATAAGCTATGAAAAAAAAAAAACAAGCAAACAACAGTATAAGTCCACCTTTTTTGGGTCTTTTCACTGTCTTTGTGTGCTAACATCTGGCTATTATCATCAATCACAGAGTGCAGGAGCTGATGTGAACCAGAATCTCTTCAAGGGCTGTGCAACCACGGCAGCAGTACGGGAGGGCCACCTCGAGATTCTGGAGATCTTACTGAAAGCCGGGGCTAGTCAGTCAGCCTGTGAGGAGGCTCTGTTGGAAGGGAGCTGTCATGGACGCGCAAGGCTGGTGGAGCTCTTGATGGGCTCTGATCTTATTCGGCCTCATGTCGCTGTGCATGCTCTTGTCACGGCTTCCTTCAGGGGGTTTACTGATGTAGTGGACACTCTCATTAAGGTACACGATTAAATTAAATGGCATCATGGAGTTTATCTCCGAATAGAAAAATGTAAACTTGTAGAGTAGTGAGAGGTAAATCCTTGTATCTTCTTTATCTATGCCGTAGGTAACTCATGTTATAACCTGAACAAAAGTCCGGGCATTCTAGACAACATAATGTCAGTATAGTAGTGCATAAAACAACTGGTTCAAGGCATGTTGAGTCTCCTACTACTAGTTTTCATGTTCTGCTACTTAAGGCAATGGCTTAGAAAGATTCATATGACTAATCCTACTTACTGTAAAAAGATTCGACGGCATTATGTCAGCTAGCGTACGCTTCATTTCCCTTTGCTAAGGGCAGGCCCTTCCTTGGAATAGAATGGCAGATAGACATATCCAATGGTGCTTTTACAGTGGCTTTGACTAAACCAGCTATTTTAATTTTTTTCTGTACTCTGCTACTGATTCTTTTACTATGACTGAGACTGTTGAACTTCTGATAGTGTGGAGTGGATCCAAGTGCATCCGATCGATTTCTTCTCAAGTCATCTAAGCCGTCTCTGCATATAAACATTGACTGCACTGCTCTTGTTGCTGCTGTTGTTAGTCGCCAGGTCACTGTTGTCCATCTGCTATTACAGGTAAGCCAAGTTTCAGTTCATCGAGCCATATACTGTCGTGACCCTCGAATGCATCCTTTTATTTCTAATTGCCTGAGAATTAGTTCGTATCCATATCTTGAGGTTTTATCAAAGAATAGTGTTCTTCATTGTCATCTACTTCATGACATAATGTGGTCACATTAACAGGCTGGTGCAAGAACGGATGTCAATGTAAGACTGGGAGCATGGTCATGGGACGAAGCTTCTGATGAAGAGTTTCGAGTTGGTGCTGGACTAGCTGAGCCTTATCCGATCACCTGGTGTGCTGTGGAGTATTTCGAAGCTAGCGGTACTATCTTGCGTATGCTTCTCCAGCACATATCCCCCAATAAGAATCATCATGGAAGAACTCTCCTCCATCATGCCATCTTGTGCGGCAACTCGGGGGCTGTACACGCGCTCCTAAGATCGGGTGCCAACAAAGAAACTGCCATTGTCACAGCAGCTAAAACCGGCATTCGTCCAGTACACTTGGCTGCCCGTCTTGGTCTTTCAACAATTCTCCAATGCTTAATTGACTTTGGCTGTGACTTGAACTCCAGGACAGCTTCGGATGACGTGGCTCTGATGATCTGTGCAAAATATAAGCACAGGGAGTGTCTTAAGATAGTGGCCATGGCTGGCGCAGATTTTGGCCTTACCAATATTTTCGGTCAATCTGCAAGTTCAATTGCCGGATCAAACCGGTGGTACCTTGGGTTTCAACAAGCAGTAGTAGATGTGATCCAAGCTGGGAAGATTCCTTATTCCAGCAATCACACTGTTTTCTCCCCACTGTTATTAGCAGCCCAAGCCGGTGATACTGAGGCCTTAAGGACTCTCATTGGTTCTGAAGCCATCAACCTTGACTACCAAGATGAAAATGGCTTTTCAGCCGTCATGATTGCTGCTCTCAAGGGCCATGCGGAAGCATTCGGCTTACTGGTCTATGCCGGTGCAGATGTTAAGCTATGTAACAAAGCAGGTGAAACTGCAATTACCATATCTAAACTGAACCCAAACAGGGACCTTTTTGAGAGGGTCATGCTGGAATTTGCACTTGAAAAGGGCAGCTGCAGTGCGTGGGGATTTTACGCTTTACATTTTGCAGCTCGGCATGGAGACCTTGATGCAGTCAAACTACTGGTGAGCAGAGGCTACGACGTCAACGTCCCAGATGGGGACGGGTACACTCCTCTGATGTTGGCTGCAAGGGAAGGCCACATGTCCATGTGCCAGCTTTTGATATCGAGTGGGTCACGTTGTGATTTCAAGAACTCTAGAGGTGAAACTGCCCTCTCGGTCGCGAAGAAAAATAGCGGCACGGTAAATGGCACTGTCAATGTGATCCTAGATGAGCTTGCACGTAATGTCGTTTTGGGTGGTGCTCGAGTATGGAAACACACCAAAGGAGGAAAGGGAACTCCACACGAGAAAGATGTGAGGGTGGTCAGAAACTCTGGAGTGCTAAGGTGGGGGAAATCGTGCCACAGAAACGTAATGTGCCGAGAGGTCGAGGTCGGGCCTAGCCCGGCCTTCCAGAAGAACAGGCTGAGGAAAGGTGGTGCTGATGATCCTGGGATTTTCAGGGTGGTGACTGCCGAGAGCAAGGAGGTTCACTTTGTCTGTGAGGGTGGGACAGAGGAAGCTGAACTTTGGGTCCGAGGCATAAAGCTTGTTACCAGAGACGTCACTTTTGGCAAATAGAGAACACCACGGTTCTCTGCATTATTTTGATGTACAGAGTTTTAGGATATGAGCTGATGCAATCCAGATTCAGATTGCAGTGGTTGTAAATGTTTCCCTATCTGTGTAATGCATTAAAAACTTCTAATAATTTCTCATTAGAAGGGCTCCAATTTGGTAGAACTTTGCTTTCACCTGCCGTGTCCCACTACTAAAACCAATGTCAACGAACGCCTACAGCTCCACCACCACAATTGGCAGTGAGATTTAAGCAGGATTACTCTTGGAAGTATCATCAAGCCAAAAACAGATCCGCCCACAATAAATCTCAACGGTCGGTTCTGTCCGTACATTTACATTTGAATAGGACGACAACAGAATTTTTCGATCAGAGGAACAATTACGTAACTTTGGGCGACTGCTCTCCAAATGAGCTCTCGAACTCTATTTAGAAATTGCTAACAGCCGACGGTTTAGCCTGAAATCATCTCCTTTTCCTTTGCTTTGCACAACTCCTCAGCTGATTTAACGAATTTCTTAGTCAACTCATCTACCTGCAGAAAAAAGAAAAGGAGGAGATGAGATGATTGCTTGACTCGCATGACATATGATAAACCCGTTACTCACCTCTTTCTCCAATTTCTTTGCATCATCCTTGGGGAAACTGGAACCAGCTTTCTTTATTGCATCCAATGCCTGAACAATTTTGTGAAGGACAGAGCATGAGCTAGCTGCAACTGCAGGCTACTAAAACACCTGTACTCTCTCAAACTACTATGCCATTTACATTGAGTCTGTCACACGTAGAAGGCTCGACATATAACATTTAGTTCCTTCTATCAAATGTTAAGTCTTGGAAGCCAATTTGCAACATGCCCATATCGGGAACTACAGCATGTAAAATATTGCCCCAGACACACTTTAGAAAATCTACGAGCAACCATCCTTTCAACACACTCAATGCTGTTGCACGAGAACTTAGTATGCCCAAACAAACAGCAACACAACATCCTAGATGTATGCAACTTAGCAACTCCATTCCGAGAATTAATGGTTCAACTTGAGTACTTCCGCAACAGTCCATGCACCTTGAATTCCACTAAGCGAGTCTATGTTCCCAAAGCTTTACTTTATATTGCCCTAAACATCACCATGACTTTGCATATGTGAATGGTAGTCATTTTCGAGCTTCCATTCCCTCATGGAAACAATGATCCCACTCCTATGAAGTACCATCTTAGGATCGGGTGACAGCACACTTTTTCAAAGTAAAAGCAAAAGAATGACCCAACTATGATTAGATAATATCCCAAGCAAAATCAGAGGCTTGCATTCTCCAAAAACACAATGGAGCGGAGAGTAAAGTATTAAACATAAATTGGGGATATCATCTTTGATGTACAGTGGTTCACCATCACGATTTCTTGTATTCATAATCAATCACTACAATGACTAGTCCTCCACGACATGCGCTTCATAGTCCAAACCTCGATAAAGGATCCAAGAAAATACCTTCTGGCGAGCCCTCCTTATACTCTGTTTAACATCTTCACAGGACTTGGTAACCACCTTAGTCATTGCCTGCACAGAGCAAAATTGTTACAGATAGGAAGGAGAAACAGAAATTGACCGGAACACAGATCAGCAACATCCCACCAGCATGTGCTCTTTTGTCAACCTAACAACACAAAGGTGACAAGTCAATACAGGAAACTTGGAATACCAAAAACATGACAACTTACAAATCAAGAGAAACCTCCCAATTTGCATCGACATAAGTTGTCGAATTCAAATAAGCTAAGTACAGAACAGGGCTTACGGAGGAATATTGGCAATCAGACGCTGACCATCCACCTGAGGATTCAATCCTAAAGGAGAAGAAACAATAGCTTTCTCTAATTCCTTCACTGTCTGCAGGAGAGGAGCAAAAATCCAATGGATGGACACATGCAAAGAACTCCAATTACAGTCGTAAAGAAATTGGAAGAAACCCAAAACAAATGCATTGGTATAAAAAGAAAAGATACCAAAAAACACGCCCATTGCACTCAGGAAAAGGAGCTCATTACATTTGGATCATAAGGATTGACCGACAGTGTCTTCGGATCCAGCACCGACACGACGGCTAACCTATTCAGAGGCATCTTTACACCACTAGTCTCCACTATAATGTGATCGAGCATCCCTAGCAAAATCCATCACACGGGCAATCAACTACTATAAAAAGAGCAACACGGAATACCACGAGAAAAATTAACGTTGCCATCGAGTCCGGCGAAACCAACCTGCAGACGCCCTTCCGGTTCTAAGCTTCACCAATTCGCGCGATAACGCCACCACGGCGGCATCCATTTGGGACCTGGCAGCTTCCTTGACGCTCGGCCCAATGTCCGTCGCGACGTCCACCGAACCGGCAGCCAAATCATCCTCTAGAGCACGCGAACCGAACAAACCATGAACAACAACTCGCAGTGGCGACGCTAGCTGGCCAGCTCAGATGCCATTTACTATTCAATACAGAGAGGGAGGGGGGGCGGCTCACTAGATTTTTTGCCTTTGGCGAATCCTCTGGCGTTTAACCTGATGAATTCGGCGGGGGCGAGAAACGGAGGTCCGATCCGGGGATCGGGATCCGGCAAGACGCCGGAGCGAGCGGCGGGAGAGAAGTCGCGGCTCCGGAGGTCGATGCACCGACGGAGGAGGACGCTCCGGCATGAGATCGCGCATCGCAGGTGCATGGACATGGCCATCGTTCGATCCGAACTTGCTGGGTTGAAGGAATTGCCCTAGGGTTTTAGCGAAATGGCTAAACCCTGTTTCGTCGTCTTCTTCGCGCAAGGGACGACAACGTCTCCGCGACGGAGGTTCAAATCCTCCACCAAGCAAATCAAGAATTAAAATTATTTACTGCGAATAAAAAATTATATGTTCATTTACCCTTATTTTCCTCATTTTTGTTGATCATCGCCTATATATTGATAAGTGCCTTGGAAGTGGTCAGTTTCGGGGGGAACATGTTCTTGTACTTACATGTCAAATGTTAGGACTGGTTTTCATTTTTTAAAATCGGGAACCAAACTAAGGACCATTTGGTTTAACTTTGAAAATGTTACTCAAAGGAATATAAATACTTTTAGGATAAAATCCCTTGGGAAAATGTAAGTGGCGCTTGATAAAAAATCATTTGTAAAGTTACTGTAATCCAAGTAGTGTTTGGTAAATTTTTTTTTTTTTTTTGCAAAAGAGCTTTGGGAATCATCTTTTTTATTAAAGAAAAAACCTATCCTACCCTTCGCCAGAGCTGGCGAAAGCCTACAGCCGCCAGCAAGCTAGATCTGGCCTCGGTGGTCGTCCCTGAGGTCGAGCGACCACCAGCGAGTTAGATCTGCCGTCGGCGGTGGTTGCCTAAGGCTAGGCAACCCTCGACGAGGGTCGCGTGACTTAGGGGGCCAACACTTTGGTCGAGCGACCTCAGGTAGTCATCGCCTTGGTTGCGCGACCCAGGCGACAACGCTTGAACAGTCGCACGACCTCAGATGGCCGTCGCTTGGGTCGTGCTACCTCGCTGGCACAATTTGGTGTCGGCCTCCCTCGCCAACCACGTAGAAGATGAACAGTACCAAGAGGGGCAAAATCAGAATAAGTCAAAATAAAGTGAGAGTAGATTGGGAATAAAAAATTTGGGTTCAGCATTCCAAATGCTACTATTTGGCCAATGTTAGGTCGAATGCTGAACCATTTGGTTCAGCATTCTGGAAAGGGGCTTTCGGCCTCAAAAGCCTATTCCCAAATCTGAATCAAACTGGGCCTAATTCTCTAGATGGTGGAACCGACCACTTTTCTCCTCTTTTTGCGGTTTCCTTTTCTTTTGTTTCATTGCAGCTCGGTTTCCACTGCAATGTGCAGCTAACACGATGGGAAGTTATCGCTCCAAAATTCCTTCCAATGTCGCTGTTGATTTTCCCAATGCGTAGAAATTCAAGAGATTTGACAAAGAGGCAAGGACCGTAGGAAGTTCAAGGGGTTTTACCTCTCGATTGTTGTCCGAGACGAAGAGAGCCTTGAACGAGAGGGTCGCTAGAGCGAGCAGAGGGTTGCGAAGTGACGTTCGAGAGAGCAAGGCGAGGCTCAGCCGAGCGAGGATTGTGATCACGAGGCTAGAGCGAGAATGACGTGGACCTTAGAGAAGTGTACAAATTGAAATGTTAGTAAAAATATAAAACCAAAATGAGTGTGCAAAGCATGATATGAAGGTTAAGAATGAAGCAAATCTTGGAGAAGTTGATAGAAATGATACAACGGTCAATTTCGTGAGAGGCAACTCCTCAAAACAGTGAAACTTGAAATCTAATCGTTATCTATATTTACTATTCTGTAAGGGAGATTCCTGTTATAGTCTCTCAACCAAAATTACCTTAAACTAAGTTGTTATAAAAGCTAGAATTAATCTTAAGTGAATTCATGGGCTATTGCCGCTATTTGCTACTTGAAATGCTTTAAAAGTGAAATAAGAAAAATCGTCTTCACATTTTATAACCGCAGGTTGAAAAATAAGTACTTTTTCATATATATCATTTCGAATAAAGACCCGGTTTTCCATGAAATAGGAAACGCAGCTTTCTAAAAAAACAACACAAATAAACACGTTTTCAAGAAAAAAAATTATGATGATTCTATTCTCCAAAATCATCGATAATGGAAAATTAAAAATAAAAATTTGAAACCACCCAAACGGGCCGGTCCGTTTTCAACCAAAATGCACACCCAAGATCAGGGCCAATCCATAAGATATGGGCCGAGATTCCATCACAGCCCAAAGGCCCAATTTCAGCCCACCGAGCCCGATGATCCGTCGACTCGGCCGATTCCAAACTGAGTCAAAAACGCCCGAGTCGATGCGCTCTTCTTCCACGTCGCTGGTTCCTCCGATCCTTCTTCTTCTTCTTCACCATAGCTTCCATAGGACACTGAGCTCTGAACTCTAGGGGCCGAAGCCATGGGATCGCTCGAGAACCTAGTGACCCAAATCCAAGGCTTCTCTGGCAGCGTCGAGGACATCGCTCACCTGCACAGCATCCTGAGGCTGGCCGACGAGTCGCTCCACTCCGAGTCGGGCGTGCTCAGCTCCGTCCTCGACCAGGTCGACCCCGCGAAGCACTCCCTTGGCTACCTCTACATCCTGTGAGTCTCGCTTAGCTCCCTCCCTCCCTCTGCCGCCGCCGCTTAAAACGGCCGCGATTTCGTCGAGTTTCACCGCATTAGGCTAGCTAGGGTTTCGGAGATCCTTCGACGGCCCCCTTTCGGCGTCGATGCCCTTTGATCGGCCCGTGCTTAGGATTCGGGACGGTGTATCGATTGGGATTTGCTTGCGCCGATGTGTTTTATTATGTGGTTTTTTAAGTTAGCGACTAGGGATCGGATGGTGATATACTCAGGAAATCAATCTCGTGCGAAATGATTTGCGGGAACTGCGAGTATTCATTTCTGTACGAGCTTAAAGTGAAATGGTGGATTCGGAAGTGCTAGAAGTTGTGGCTGCTATTGCAAAGATGGCACTTATGAATTTGAAAGTATTGTATTTCTGTGGTGGTAGTGAGGATAGGAAAAGAGTAGAGATTTTGTGGCATGTGTAGTAAATTGTGCTGATTTAAGCATGCAGAAAATGATTTCTCGAGACATTCTTCTTGTATCGCTTCTCACATGATTGTTGTGTCGTATGTTTCTGAATATACAACAGAGAGGCCTTCACGTCCGGTCCAGTCTCAAAAGAGCAGGCTCTTACCTTGGTTCCGATTCTCGCCAGATTTATTCATTGCTGTGATGCGCAACAGATTCGTTTGGCACCCGATAAATGTACGTGTCTATACCTCAAAGCAAACTGTGATTCGCCTTGTAATCATCAGATGCTAACTCACAGCATTGATTCTTCTTATTTGAGGTTGCAGTTGTCTCCGTCTGCAAAAGGTTTAAGGATCATGTTTTGTTGATTGAATCCCCACTGCATGGTGTTTCTCCGATGCGCACAGCTGTCCGAAAGCTTCAGACTACCTCCGAACACTTGACTACCTTACACCCAGATTTTCTCCTTCTTTGTTTATTGTCCAAGAGCTATAAAATCGGTCTATCAGTTTTGGAGGATGATATATTTGATGTTGATCAGCCAAGGGACCTTTTCTTATACTGTTATTATGGGTGAGCTTCACCTGTATGTTTATCTATTTTTCTCTAGTGTACATTTGCACATTTGTATACAGCTAACGTGCATTAAGTCCATAATCCAGCATGTAGGATGGATGTTTGAAGTATAAACTGGGGTGCCAGGTTACTAATTCTACTGCCATTCTTTGTTGTTCCATTAATTTTCTTCTCAATTATTGGATGAAAATTTTAACGCACTAGAAAAAAGGTGTCTTTAATATCTGATACGGTAGGATGTAGCAGGGTTGTCTAGGCTTCTACTTTAGGCCTTGATGGGTAAGAAAATGGCACTTGAGGTGTGTTCAAGAAATATTTTCAACTGCAAAGAAAAAAGTAAGCATCATCCCATGAAGTGGGGCTGGCCATATTGTCCACCACACAAACCAAGAAATGAGCTTTTAAGCAGGATTAATTTCTCTGATTCTTGAATTTTTCCAATGTTAAGTGAGGCTCCAACAAGAATATTATCTGATTTTCTGCATATTGACTATATAGGTTATCCACGGAATTAACGAAAGTTTGAACTGGATCAGCTTTCTTTATCATAGAATGTTCAATTTGAAGCAATGAAATCTGATGTTTTAGTCGCGTCACAAAAACAAGTGGGTGGTTATTTAGCCGAGTCCCATGATGTGGTTTTATCAACTTCAGAAGAATCAGGCTTGAATATTCCTGTATTGTTTGTGGACATTAAAAGTATTTTCTCTTCATTTATTGCCCTTTTTGTTTGTGAGAATGAGCTCTTAAATGTTTCGCATTGATAATTCTATCTCCTCACATTTTGTCTGCAATTGGTTTTTCACATGTGTCTTGTGTTTTTTTTTATTTTTTTATTTTGATTGATATTTACTTTGGTTGTAGAGGTATGATATGCATAGGTCAAAAGCGTTTTCGAAAAGCATTGGAGCTTCTGCACAATGTGAGTAATTTATCTAAATGCATCTACTGAAATGTTGTAAATTATTGTACAGTTCTGTGTTATGACTACTTTCTTCCGTTGTCATCTCACATTCCAGGTGGTTACTGCTCCAATGAACGTAATCAATGCTATCGCCGTTGAAGCGTATAAAAAGTACATACTGGTTTCACTAATACATCATGGGCAGGTACTTATTCTGCTAAATGTGTACTTAGATCCCGTGCAAACTTGTTTCTAATGATAATTGAAACATTTTAGTTTTCTACTTTTTTCTCTTGATGATATGAACTTTTTTCTTATGGTAGTAATCTTTCATTCCTTGATACTGTACTGGTTTGTTTTTGAGACAATGTATATACTTGCTGAATTTTTTTTTTGAGAATGATGGATATTTTGCACTATTCTTCACAGTTCTCAACTAGTCTTCCCAAGTACGCTTCTTCAGCAGCTCAAAGGAACTTAAAAAACTTCTGCCAGGTATGTCAGATTCTGTAAAGCATCTATTAATAGCATAGATTGGGTCTCACGGATGTTGGTGGTTTATGTTGTATGTGGGCAATAAAGTTGAGATTAAGCTACAATATATAGCTGTGTATATTCTCTCCCTATTTCCAAGGATAGTTACTTTTTGAATTAAATGCCTATTGTATGGTGATTTCCATTCTTACCAGTTCAAGTCCAAACTAACTTTTGTGCATATTGGTAATCGTGAAGGCTTAATCGAACACATCTGTGTGAGTATCACGTTGTAACATTTCTAATCTGTATTGAAAAGATTCATGTTTGTGTTTGGTTTGGTTATTGTTCACTGACATGACTTTTAATAGGATATATGACCTGGTGGTTTCAACTTTGCCTGTAAAGTGTAATTCTTGTTGTATTGGCATCTGTTGAACAGTTGACTAGTGTTTACAAGCTGTAAGACCGTGTTGCCTTGAAAGTTGCTTTGCGCCTACTACTGCTTAGGATAGAGATTCGAGCGGCATATTCATGCTTTAAGGGCGATGTATATGTTTTCAAGCGTATGACCACAGAAGCACAATTAGAAATTGCTTGTTTCTAGTATCGATATCAGGCATTTAGTTTTAATGATCAACTGAACAGAAATTTAAAGCAGAAGTTCCTGTAATTAGAAAAGCATAAGTTAAAGTTCCTATAAAAACGGTTTGCTTTGCAGGCGTTTCCTTTCTATACTTGCTGCATGTGTGTTTTGTTTGTGCTGAAGGGCAACTGAACATTACCATTCATTTAATGATCCTGTACTTTTCCTTTTTCCTGTTCTCTTGAGGCATCTCTTGATTATTGTGCCATTTGTTATTCTTCTCCATTGTGAACCCAGCATCTCTTGATTATTATTCTCTTACCTTGTTTCTCCCTAATCAGCCCTATATAGAGTTGGCAACTACTTATAGCTCAGGGAAAATTGCGGAGTTGGAGGCATATGTTCTTACAAATAGGGAGAAATTTGATCATGTAAGTGCTGAACATCCACCCCTTTTCTTCTCTACTTGCCTCAACAACTATAGCAAGGCATGTTTATGCGTATGAAAATGATAATGATTTCCTTTCAGGACAAAAATCTAGGTCTGGTTAAGCAAGTTGTATCTTCCATGTACAAGCATAACATCCAGAGGCTGACTCAAACATACTTGACTCTCTCACTTCAAGATATAGCCAATACAGTGCAATTGGGTAGCCCAAAGGAGGCAGAAATGCATGTTCTGCAAATGGTATTTAGACTTGTTGATCATTTATTTCCTTTTCTACTTTTTGTATCTCTTAAACTGTCTCTAAATTAATAAGTGTTTAATATTTAGATTCAAGATGGTGAGATCTTTGCAACCATTAATCAAAAGGATGGAATGGTTAGGTTCTTGGAGGATCCTGAACAGTATAAAGCCTGCGAGATGATTGAACACATCGACTCCTCAATCCAGAGGTGCAGTTTTTGGACAATATATACTGCTGTACTCTCTTAGGGTTACATCATCTCTCCTGGATTGTCTGAAGTCAAGTTTTGTTTTTCTCCGATAGCCCTATGTTTGTTTTGCTTGACTCTCATTTCCTGGTGATCATTTGATCAACCATTGCCCAGGTCCTTGTTTTAATGAGTATAAGTGTCAAATCATGTTAAGTTGCACCTTCTATCCAGCAAAACCTTGTTTTGCATTCTTAAAACCTTATTTATCATTAGAAATCCTCTTAAGCAACTGCTGGAGTTGTTACTGTGGTAGCAGTCAAGGTTAAGTGTCAGTTGTTTTGTGTTGATTTTTATTTGATCTAGTTAGTTTCATTGCTGGACCACTAGTATTATAGATAGGATAAAACACTTTTTTCTACTCTTTTCTTCTTTGGAGATACTTGCGCAATTGCACGCCCAGTGTAAAGTCATAGGCTTCAAACCAGATGTATTTATATCTGTATTTTGTCAGGATAATGACACTGTCCAGGAAACTGAATGCTATGGATGAGCTAATGTCATATGATCCTCTATACCTAACCAAGGTAAGGATTTGAGGTTTAGAGGTGAATTATTGTTGGTTCTGATAATTCTGTTTCCTCAGGTTGGGAGGGAGCGACAGAGATTTGACTTTGATGACTTCGATACAGTTCCCCAGAAATTTCCTATGTGAAGATGCATATGGGACGAAAATGTTAAATCCATTTAAAAATCGACCTCCCATTGTACGACCAGCTCGATTTGCTTCTGATTGAGATAGAAGAAGCAAATATCTGTAATGAAAATTCTCAAGAGTCATGAAATTAGAAGCAAGTTGAGTTTTTTTCACTGAAATTGTTCCCCAGTTTTGTTCTTTCTGGGCATTAAATAATCAAGGTTTTACTGGGAACCACGTGTGCTAATTAGGCCCCATTTGGGTTGAAGAAGAACAGTTTCTGAGTGGAGCAGTATCCGGCTTTCCATGTGTAACAGAGTGGTCGACAGAGAACGTTTTCTCCTAGTTGACTAAAAAATAAGCAAGAATGAGGAAAATAGATGCTTTCAGCATCTTGCTAATTGGAGTTAATCAAATGTATGGGAGCTCTCGCTCAGGAATTCGCTTTCCTTCTCCTGAAATCCCTCTCATCTTTTTCTTTTCCAGGAGTCTGCTTATAATTCCTATAATTTTTCCTATGCGTGCTGTTGTTGCAGTCCAATTTTCCCCAAACAATTTCCAGGGTAAATAAACCTCAGAAAGTAGCTCACTTTTACCCGATCCTTGGAAGTTCGTAGGGACGCCTGTTTGCGAACATTTCCCTTTGTTGAATAACCTAGAAACGGGTCATGCGGCCCGCGAGTATACCTGTGACAGGAGTCTTTGGAGTGTGAACCAATGGATGGCCCGACCGGTGGAATTCATTAGCGAGACGTTTTTGTGCATGAAGCCGAGATGATTGGTAATTAGAAGTCGACAGGATAGTTGATTTAAGGTGCAGCTGTCAGAATTTTAGGTTCAGGTGCTGTCCTGCCTCTTGTATGTCATCATCCGGTTCATTTCTCAGAATGGTCGGTCCATAGCGAAGGTTACTTGTGAGTATGGTCTATAAACCAGCATTGTATCTCTCGGAACAAAATGCCCGTTCCCACGTCGTCCATCCACAAACTCAGCCAAGAGGAATGGCTAGTCTTCGAAGCTGATAACGCGTGAAGCGAATTGATTGAGCCCTATCATGGCAAAGGGATATTCAAGCTAAGGATATTGAATATCAAAATCGAAAATCATGGGAAATAGAATTACCTTCCACATAAATGCCGCAGGTTGGACAGTTTTCAAATACACAAATCTACCAGCCAAAAAAGGAAAAAAAATACTCGACTTTTCATATTACAGGAGTCCCCATAGATGTTCTGGGACGTCTACAGGATGACTGACAACCTCCAAAAGAATTGATGAGTTCATTGGTAATCGTATGTATGAACAACAGACTAATGGTACTGCTACAAAGATATACAACAAAATCCTCCTAGCAACCGCCGCCTCTTTCACAAACACCCGACTCAGGGAAAAAAGGTAAACAATCTGTCTCTAACCATGTCATCCCCCCAATGCAAAACCCATTGCATAGTTGGGACAAGACTAATACGAAAAAAAATAAAACCAAAACCTTCTAGGATAAAGCAAATCAATTAACCTTCGTGCTTCTATCTTTACACAACATGTGCCATTCCTGTAGAACAGCCGCTTGAAGAGCCATATGCTCGACTTCCTCCGCGGTCAACTTTGAGAGGGTTGCAGGTCCCTCAGGTTCTTCCTTCTCTGCATCTTTCTTCTTTTCCTTCTTTTTCTTCCTTTTCTCTTCATCCTCCACTACTTCCTCATCTTCTTCCTCTTCATCGTCAGATTTCGGAGTCTTGGGAGGAGGCTCGGCTGCCTTCAACAAAGTTATCCTTTCCATTGAGATCCTAAGCTTCTCGACAGCAGCCACTTTCACTTCATCTTCAGGCATATACTCAACACCCCCATCAGTAAGGTCGTCCAACCAGCCCTGAAGATCTGATTCTATGACCTTCGTAATTGATGCATCAGAAGCTCGGACAACAAACTTGCACATCATAGTAGTTGTCTCATCGCCCAGGTCCACATTTCTGCTCACTTCACTGGCTCCAAAAATCATCATGCCCAAGAAGCCTCCATACCAAGTTTTTGCAGCGAAGCAAAGCTGTGTCAAATATCATGTCAGTAACTTAATGTTAGAATACCGAGACAATGGCTAGGGGTTCAGACAATGCTGAGTGCAGAGACATCACAACTTATATACCAACTTACCCAGAGGTCTAACAAAACTACAACAATCTCAATTCAGCACATATAGATGCATTACTTTCATCAATTTCATATTACAATAATTCATGAGTTTCTAAATGGTTTTGGTCTCAAATTTACTCCAGGACAATCGAGAATAAATATCAAAGGTGAATGGCATCTCTAAGTGCATGAAGAGAACATAATTGCACATAAATTTTCAAACTACCGACCTAATGGCAGTAGTTCCACACAGGCAAAATGGTAAATACCAAGTTTAACATCCTACCTGAAAGCCTGCCACTGTGCGGATGATGTGTGAGCAAACTCTGTGGAAAGGCTTGGAAGACAATGACTTTAGGCCACTCAAGAAAGGAGAAGCCCCGTACTGCTGTGCAGCTGTTGCCTTAAATCCACTTCCCTCGTAGGTATAAGTACCAGTTAACTCTACAATAGCTGGTAAACTAGGCCAGAGACGGAAGAATTCGACGGGTGAAATTTTATGAGGCAATAGTAGCTCTGTCAGTGGAATTTTGTAAGGCTGACACCTTAAAGTTACAGGTTCGCCTAGTTCTGGCCTTAGACTTCGCTTCTGCCTCACAATCTGTGGATCCTCTTCAGTATAATCACCATCATAATCACCAGCAGCACCACTTCCATAAAAGGGGTAGTATAAAACTTGAACCCATAGAGCACATCTCTCAAACTGAGAGACACCCACTGTGACACTACAGAGAACTGGATCCTGGGAATAGATCACCAAGATTGAAGTAATAATCAATTTACATGAACCGTCTGAAAGTAATTAATATCCCACTGCCTACGTTATACAGCCAATCTTTTCATATGGAAACTCCTGAAATAGAAAATAGAACTGTTTTTGCAACTGAGGACATCTATACAGACCAGGCTAAAAGACCAAGAAAGAGGACATTTGTTTTTTGGGTTAATACCACGAAAAACCCTAAACTGGTACAGTTGTGACAATTTTACTCTAAACTATTTTTTTGACCATAAAAAAACCTAAACTGGTACACTTATGACAAATTTACCTCGAACTATTTTTTTAACCACAAAAAACCCCGAATTGGTATACTTGTGACAATTTTACCCCAACTAATTTTTTAATATTATTTTTATTATTTTGAATTTTTTTATTAATTTTTTTCTTTTCTTTTTTTTTTCGACCAAAAAAAAAAACTCTGGCCGGTCGCCGGTGAGGCGGAAGCCAGCAAGGTTGGCCCCGGCAGCATTGGGCAAGGCCAACCTCGCCATTGTAGGGCGAGGCTAAACTCACCAGCCGCTGGCGAGGTTGGCCTCGCCCAACGCCGGCGAGGTCAAGCCTCGCTAGCGGCTGGCGAGGCCAACCCCTCGCCAAATCTGGCGAGGCTCGACCTCGCTGGCGCTAGGCGAGGTGGCCTGTGAGTTCGAGCCTCGCCAGATCTAGCGAGGATCGAACTTGCCGACCGCTGGAGAGGTCGGCCTCGCCCAACGCCGGCGAGGTCGAGCCTCGCTAGCGGCCGGCGCGGCCGACCCCTCGCCAGATCTAGCAAGGCTCGAACTCATCGGCCGCTGGCGAGGTCGGCCTCGCCCAGCGCCGGCGAGGTTGAGCCTTGCCCAGCGCCGGCGAGGTTGAGCCTTGCCCAGCGCCGCCGAGACCGACCTCGCCGGCTTCCGCCTCTGGCCGGTCGCCGGTCCGGTGACCAGCCAGAGTTTTTTTTTTTTTTTGGTCGAAAAGAAAAGAAAAGAAAAAAATTAATAAAAATAATATTAAAAAATTAGTTGGAGTAAAATTGTTACAAGTATATCAGTTCGGGATTTTTTATGATTAAAAAAATAGTTCGTGGTAAATTTGTCACAAGTGTATCAGTTTAGGGTTTTTTATGGCTAAAAAAATAGTTTTGGGTAAAATTGTCACAGCTGTACCAATTTAGGGTTTTTTGTGGTATTAACCCTTGTTGTTTTAAACTCTCTTCTACCATATTGACAAGACATTACTCTACCGTAATAATTCATGGAAAACTTAATCCAACATAAACATTCTCCTGCTCATGAATTAGCAATTAAAATTTCAAACACATGCGCTCTGTAGAAGTTTATATGGATCTAAAATAGGAAACCAGGAACCACAAACGAAGGAATCTAAAATATACAGATTATGAAAAGGGACCTGTGAAACAAGATTTCGCAATTGCCGGACAGCCTGAGGAGACCCATCCATATAGTACAGCGCACCAGATAATCCAACCCTAATGTCAACCCGGTTCAGTTCAAGTTCAGTTAGATTCAACACCTGAAACAACTTCATCAAATTAGCATGGTATTCTTTCACAACTTGGATTATAGAACAGTAAAAAATGAGGAGCAGTGTGTAACTAATGAAAAGAATTGCATTAATTCCAAGGTCTTTCTATGTCCTAATAAAATTAAGGCTGATGAACCCCCATGTTACATATCTACCAAGACAACTAAACATAGGAATGCTCTCTATCTTAGCAAGCATGAGCAGAAATAAAATAAAGCATTGTAGTAACTTCACTGGCTATCTAAATCAACAGAATATAAAGTTGCAAAATTGCACTGACATGCAGTGACATAAAACCCAGCAGAGAATGATAGTGATGCCAAAAGCTACATTCAAGTGACTTGGAAGATGAATTCAAGTTTCGGTCACGCAGTAAGGTACCCTCACCCAATATCAGTGCGATCACTATAGTCTCAATTTCAGGTCCTAGGAAGAGCATGATGGACTAATTAACAATGCATCCCTGAGTAATTTATAACCACTATTCCCATCTTTCATTCTTTTGCCTATGTAGGACAAACAACACATTCTTTTCTAGCTTAAAAAAAATGCAAATGAACATTTACAGGAGTTATTATCTCACAGCACATAGTATGGCAAGGACAACTTAGGCACCAAATGCACACCAACTAAAACCAAACTGTACCTTTAAATGTAAAGTGATCTTCCCATCACCCGAGTCTGCCAAATGATATGCTTCCACAAAGCAAGGATCACTGCTTCCAGTCAAAGTAATTGCAGTTGGCGGAACCTTAAGTGAGGTAGAGTCAATTCCCTTGGTCAGCAGCAAGGTTAGTTCACTTGGTTGTGGCCTCCAAAGTTCCAAGATAGCCTTATGAACTAATCCTTCTAACTTTCGGTCCTGAGCAGCAGCAGCTTCATAGAACTGAACAGTTAGCTTATGATGGCTAAATGGGTAATCACCTCGGGCTTCACTAACTCCAGCCCACCTGTAAGGGATACATATTTGATCCAAAATATGAACAAAAATAATTTGATAACAAAGCAAAGACAAGATCTGCCGCATTAAGCTAGTATTTTTTGAAAGGAATCGAAGATTGTTGACCTTACCTATTGTCTGGATGGCTAGTGACATACTTAATTCTCTGTAATATCAAGCGGCATTGGTGCTTATTTACAGAATCAGCCAAACTATTGTTTCTGAACTCTTCAAGCTCTTTAATTAGTAGTTGTCCTGCCCTGGCATTACGAGATCCCAACCTTTGAGCAGACAAAAGAACTGCCTGAACATCTTGAAGTCTATTTGATGCTTCTGCAGATGCATCCATGTTGAACATGAACAAGACCTTGTGGATGTTTGATATGATTATGTTAAGCGGATCATCAGGATCATCAGCTAAAAGTGGATCCAGACCTTCCAAATCTATGTGTTCAGCAATGGCCCAAATAAGACGAGCACATATTCTGGGGGCATTCACCTGTAGCATAGATGGATATTTGAGATTTTACATTTGACATATATCTGGAAAGAGAGTGAAAACAGGCAAGATAAAAAAGGTACTAAAATTCAATTCTGCAGCTTCATATTGAGAAATTACCAGACCATAAGTAAGCATTAGCCCCCAGGCAGTTGACTACTGATTAGAAAACAGCCCAATCTTCACATAAAATGAAGAAATTCATGCAAGTGAAAGACAAGAATTTCAAGTCCAGCTAATGAAAGATAAGAGCACGTGGCCAAAATAATCTCTCCATTGAGCACAATGCTTCAGCTAAAGGATGTTAGTAAGCATCCAGTACTTAACATGCTTTGTTTCAAGAGTGTAGTCAAGAATGCTGAAACAAAATTTCTTTCTTTAGATAGGAACAATGCCGAAACTAGAATATGATCCTGTGTCAAGAATGCCAACCAATCTAAGACAAAAAGCTGACATTCTAATGGATCCAGTGAACAACCTGAAAGTAATGACGACGTTGTCAAGGTGAAGACTCGTAAACATAGAAAGTGGGGATGGCACACGTGGTTGTGCCTTGTCAAAGAGATTCCAGACCTTTGCTCCAAAAACAAAAACTTGCTGGCCCATAGAAAGTTAACGTCATGTAAGCCTCTCCACATTGCCAAACTTACAGTTTCATTGTGCAAGCCTGGGTCTCGTTACCATAGTTTCCCATCGTGTTGCATATCGCCAGCCGCTTTTGGTAGCCTTTTCTAAAATTTGTGTTTTCTGCCTTTGTAACATATTCTAGCTTCACAGAAGCGTCTAAGACAGCAGTAAAGTGACTTGTCCTAGGAAAGGTAAAAGCCAGGAGGCCATGTATACCTCCAATATCTATTTATGCCTCATGAATAATTTTGACTTCTGAGCATTAAGTTCCACACCAGGCATATGCACAAAACACAAGCACCCATGGCCTAGCATTTGGCAACTTAGTTTTTTTATGCACTTAGCCAGTGGCAAAAAATAAAGTAGAAGCCATATCGAAATTTCAAGGTTAAAAACCCCCCTAAGAAGTGAAAACTAAATCATCAGCAGGCAAGCTATTTTAAGAAATAAGTCATGATCTTCAGCCTGAAAAACATCCTGACAAGAAATTAAAATCCAATAACCATGTTTAATTTCAATGTCAAAGAAATACATTTCCAAACGAAGGGAACATTACAATTCATGTTTGAACTATCTATTGCACAATCTTTAGCACGCCTCTGGTCTCGTTAGAGTTTCATACATACCTCATGCAAGTCCTTCACTAGCCCACGCTGCAATTTCTGCAGTCTGGTCTCATTTAGAATTTGGTCTTGAGAAGCCCCGTCTTTGACTCTTTTAACACCACCCCTCGTATCATATATATAACAAAGTCTAACAAGCAACTTCAAATAGCAGTCGATTGCATAGGTCCGACCATCACAGTCCCACTTGACGCAAGGCCTACAGACTTCCACCACCTCCAAAGCAGGCTCCGTCCAATTGAGGGCACCATAACCAGTACCATATGCCAACGCTCCAATGACCCTGCTCTCCATGCCAGAGTTCTTTTGTTCAGGCAAAGGTAATGACAGCTGAAAGCAACTTTCAACCAGTGATGCTACTAGTTCCTCCCTAAATAAGCTTTTACTAGTAACACTATTGAGATCATCTTTTATTCTTGCATCTTCAAAAAGGGAAGCGATATCAGTTCCAGGTAGAGGTTTTTGGCCCCTTCGAACACTTTCCTTGGCAAAAAGGTCGACACAAAGAGCAGTTCGACAGATGCAGGCCATGGCATGCATGCGGTCTGATTCTGCCCTCAAGTTTCTTACCATAAGAAGCAGCCTCTTGAAAAGAGAAACCTTCAATCATTGAATACACAAATATTAGTTTTTCTTCCATTTGAGGAATTCTATCTCGCACGTCCTAATGCACAAATTCCAGATATTCATTGTTAGACTACATGTAAATTCAATGACATGGAAGATCCTACAGAGATCCTAGAAAGGCAATAAAGTAGACTCCAATTGACCAATGCAGGCGATGGTAGATTAACAAGAGATAATATTTGTATAAATAATGATAAATACATTAAAACCATTTGACAAAATTGGTTGGTAAATTCTTATTTGGTGTAGCTAACGACACACTAGTTAAATGCCAATTAAAAGTTTTTCAAATTATTTTGCAAATTAGTTCCGTATATTTACCTCAGTAAAACCAGCATTATCCCAGTTTCATACTCGTCTTGATTTAGAAACAGACAAAAAACAATACAAATAGCCAGCTCTCACAATGCCTAGAAGTATGCTTGACAGTATTTTATGCTAAGTACAGCAGAATGAAAAGAAACTGCATAACTTAATAGTCTTTACTGCATCGCAAATGATCATCAGTGAAATCAAACAGTATGATAAACAAAAGGCAGATCAGTTCAGGCACAAATTTTCTACAAAAAGATGAATGTACTATAGAGCAAATGAAGCAAATCAGACACATACCTGCATATGAAGGTCAAGAAGGTGCAGATTCGTAACAACCGCCCTAACAATACTTTCTCTAGCAGAAGAAAACTCTTGTCTATCCCAGAGAGTCAAGATCGCAATAATTGATTGTGAAGCCCATTCTGGCTTCCCACCAGGTACATCAGCCAGATACAACATGTTAATACCCACCTCGAAAATCAATGCTGGATCCAAGGAAGAAGCCAGAAAGGGCGCCAGGTGCGAAACAACATCCGAAACACCCACCAATATCTCCGCATTATTCAAGTCAATCACACTTGCATTTGCATTACTCTTCGAAAGCTTCCTCACAATCTCGATTGAACCGGAGGCCACCGCCTTGACAGCATACACTATAGGGAAGACTGTAGCCCTGAAGCTCTCGACGGGCAAAACTAGCGATCTCGCCATCAAAGCATTGCGCTTCTTCCACACAAAATCCACCATGGAAGACACCCAATTCGACCGAATTGCCAGCGAGTTCTCACTATCAACTAACTTATCACCCGCCAATCGACTCATCCTCTTATTATCAAACTCGTGAAAAAGCCTGCCGACGGATTCAAACGCTACTTTAGAAACGGTATCGGCCCGGTCGAGCATGTTCTGCCCGATCCGCGCCCACCAATTGGAAACCCTGTCGAGCAAACTCACATTATTCTCGCACAGCGTGACCAAATCATCGCGCGCCAAGATACAACCCAGCGTCTCGGTGATGGAGAAGCGAAGATTGTCGCTGAGAGAGTCGAAGCAGCTGTTGATCTCCTTGTGGGAGTTGGCGATGAGCCTGGAGAGGTGGTGGGAGGGGATGGCGGCGAGTATGGAGAGGGCGGCGGCGGTGACGTCGGGGTCGGGGAAGTCGAGGTCGGTGCGGATGCCGGTGCAGACGGTCTCCCAGAGGTCGGCGGTGAGGCGGGTGGAGCGGATGAGGTCGAAGGCGAGCTTCTTGCACACGGCGGAGGCGGGGGAGGCGACGATCTCCTCGACGGCGGACTTGGCGATGACGGAGATGTCGCGGCCGGCGGCGGACTGCTGGAGCGCCTGGAGGAGGGCGCCGGACTGGCGGAGGGCGTCGTTGGAGCGCAGGTCGGCCTGGATCTGGGCGAAGAGGATGTCCATCGTCGCCGCGGAGGAGGCTGATCGGCGTTCGATTCAGCTACGCATTCACTGCGAGCGAGCGGGCGCAGAGATCGTAGCTACAACGCGAGATCGAGGGCGGCGAGCATGAGCGGTGGCGGTATCGGAGCTCGCGGAGGTTGATGGCGATCGGAGCCGGTGAGAATGGAAAGGGACTTTTTTCACTTCGGATCGTCAGCAGCAAGCAGAGAGAGTCGTCGGACTTTTCTTTCGTGGACTTTTTTTTTTTTTTAATTGACATTTCTGGTGTTGGGCTTGGGCTTTTGAAAATCGAGCGGAGTTGTGGTGCAGTTGAAGGCCCATTTTCGGCCCATATATCGGTGGCCAAACCCGACCCGGTTATCAGGCCTGCAATTCCACACGGATCCCTCTCTCTACCTACCATTGTAAAATGCCATCGCAATTTTCTTTTTACAAATTGTTCTCACAGTTTTTATCCTCTTTTTCCCCGTTAATAAGCCTATTTTCCTTGTCAACTCTTCACAAACCATTAAAAAATGTCCAGAATTCCACGGTGAATCAAACCAATTTATTTAAATAGGTTCCATTCGATAGTTCAGATAAGATAACAAAACATCGTATTCGGTTTTGTCAACATTCTTTAGACTGGATAAACTAATAATTCAACAAGTTTTGGCCTTCTATTTTATAAAAACGCATAAGACACTCCAAAATTTTAATATTACCCGATAACATAATACTAACGGTTATTTACTTCGACGGATAAAAATTAAGGAAACTTTGCGCGAGTCAAATTCATGATCATGGTTAGATTATGGCAAGAGGTTTTACAATTTCGTAGACTTCTAAATGCTGGGCGGATTCTTGAATATAATTCGGTTCGGTTCGGTTTGATTCGTTAATTTAAGGAGATATGGCATTTAAGTAATTCAAATTTCAAGAAGGGACAAGAAAAAGATTTCGGTTTCTTCCCTCCACTCCAATCAAAACGACTCTGGCTGCTGTCCTTCGAACGCCAATTCCCTTTCAATCCTTCCCCATCTCATCTGGAATCTCTCTCTCTTTCTCTCTCTCTCTCTTATCTCCCGCAGCAGCCCTCGTCTCTGAACTTCCCCACCAGCAAGAAACCCAGAAACAAGAAAAGATCTTTCTTGTCCCCGCGCAACGACGACCAAGAACCCATTTCTCCTCTCCATCTCCCGCGCCTTCTCCACTCCACCCCCCATCCCCACACCAAAACCCTAACGATGGACGCCACCCACCTGAACAACGGTCCCGTCTCGCTCCCGCTCCGCCCCCTCTCCCCGCCGCTCCCCGCCGCCTTCCTCAAGAACCGGACCCTCCGGCCGTCCCGCCGCCGGAGCCTGTGCCTGGCGTCCAGCTCCGAGACCCTGGTGGGGGGATCGCTGAAGGAGGATGGGCGGCGGCGCGGCGGCGAGGCGGCAGCCGCCGTCGTGAGCAAGAAGGAGGGGGAGCTCGGCGGCGACCTGAAGACTTGGATGCACCGGAACGGGCTCCCCCCGTGCAAGGTCGTGCTCAAGGAGAGGGCGTCGCACAATGAGAGGCATCAGCCCATACACTACGTCGCCGCCAGCGAAGATCTTCAGGTGCGATTTTCGGCGGTCGATGATTGTCTTGCATCTTTGATGTTTGATTTCCGGTTGCTGGAATTGGTGAAGCTTTTTGAGCTGAAATGGTTTCCGTCTACCAGGCGGGCGACGTGGCATTCTCTGTTCCGAATTCGCTGGTTGTGACGCTGGAGAGAGTGCTGGGTAACGAGACTATTGGTAAGGTGCATTTTTCTTCGTAACCTTCTTTACTGGTTTTCTTGCGGGGCAGTTTGTGTGGCATAGCGTAGAATTTTATTCTAGTCTCGGGACTTGTTTCTACGACACGGAATTGTCAGGATGGTGCATACTTTCTTTGGCAAACCCATCGTGATTATACAAGGAATGACTGCACACGGGGTGATTTTAAAATTACAACAGAGTATACATTTGACAATCATTGACTGAAGCTGTTGCATATCCCAAATTTGGTACAATGTGGTTCCATGCCACTTACGTGCTCGATCCCCAGACCACAAGTGGATGTCCTTCAAATTTTACTACAGGGAGGTGCAAGTATTAGAAAGAGATTTTGCTTTTTGGGCCTTTTTTTGTATATTCATCTTGCACCCTTTTCACCTCGATAAAGCGGTGATGCCTGCAACTGATTTAAATTCGCTAGTGTTCTCTGGAGCCTCAAGTATAACAGGTTTTAGCCTGCACATAATTTGCTTGAATCTCATGGGCCTCTGTGCAGCGGAACTACTAGCCACGAACAAATTGTCAGAGTTGGCATGCTTGGCCTTGTATCTAATGTATGAGAAGAAGCAAGGGAAGAAGTCTTTCTGGTACCCTTACATAAGAGAGCTTGATCGTCAGCGAGGAAGGGGCCAGATGGCAGTGGAATCTCCGCTTTTATGGGCAGAATCTGAACTTGATTACTTAACAGGCAGTCCAACAAAGGTGCTATAATGCCATGTTTTTGTGGTTGTTCTGTAATAAATGCTTCGACAACTACATCAAAGTTTAGTTATATGTTTTATGTTTCAAAAGTCTGAAACTCTACATTCTGTGTCGGAGCATTAGGCCGAAGTTCTCGAGAGGGCTGAAGGGATCAGAAGAGAATACCATGAGCTCGACACTGTTTGGTTTATGGCTGGTTCTTTGTTTCAGGTAATAATTTTTTCTCTTATACTTTTTCTCTGTCAATTTCCTATCACCAGTAGTTTTCTTTACTGTACTTTTGCCGGTAATTATGCTAGCTCAGTGAGACTACTATATTGATTTTGCAGCAATACCCTTTCGATATTCCGACTGAGGCCTTTCCGTTTGAGATTTTCAAGCAAGCCTTTGTGGCAATTCAATCTTGTGTGGTGCATTTGCAGGTGCTGCTCTCCATACCTTTTGCATGGGGAATTAAGCACTGTTGTTCTCGCTAGATAATTTACATTTTGTTTTTGTTTAATCAGATGACTCCTGTTTGATTTCAGAAGGTTAGTCTTGCACGAAGATTTGCTTTAGTTCCTCTTGGTCCACCATTGCTAGCATATAGAAGCAATTGCAAGGCAATGTTGACAGCCGTTGACGGTGCTGTTGAACTGGTGGTTGATCATGCATATAAGGCTGGAGAACCAATAGCTGTTTGGTATGAATTCTTCTCTTGCTGAAGTTGGCTTTTCAGTTTAAAATCGAGGTCTTCCTTCTTTTCTTGGCGATCCTGAGGGCATCATTGTTCTGCACGTCAATGCAATCTTAATAGTTTTTATATTTGGTCTCAGGTGTGGACCGCAGCCTAACTCAAGATTGCTTTTGAATTATGGTTTTGTTGATGAAGATAACTCTTACAATCGGCTTGGGGTTGAGGTAAAAGTGGCTGCTCTTTTCCGTGCCATTTCATCATATGCTTGTCAACATTCTAATATGCTTTCCTCCTTCATGTCTCTTTAGGCTTCTTTGAATACTGAGGATCCTCAATATCAGGATAAAAGAATGGTTGCTCAACGGAACGGAAAGCTTTCCAAACAAGTTTTTTATGTATGAAACTTTTTGTGGCAAATTAGTAGCTTGGATTTGCCTCTCATGAATATTGTAATGCTTTGTTGTGCAGGTGTACGCCGGAAAGGAAAGGGAAGCTGTGTTTGATATGCTTCCTTATTTGCGATTGGGCTATGTCTCAGATCCTTCGGATATGCAGTCTGTCATTTCGTCCCAAGGTCCAATCTGTCCGGTAAGTTTCATCCTTTGAAATCAATTTTAGTTTTGAAGTGTGCTCATGCTGTGGTTAAGTCATATATCATTTATCTAGCATTTAGCTTAGATAGTCTGAATAATAGATTAAACTCTGGTGGATTACATGTTAGTTTTCGGCTACTCTTTCGGTTTTTCTGATTCTTGATGCGTCTCCTAGAGTGACCTCATGTGCAGTTCACTGATACTACTCCATTGAATACTGTTTGTATATCCAGAGAGGAGAGGGTTCACCGATAGCGTTTTGATTTAGAAGCTTCATCAGTCTTCTCTTGTCATTTTGGTAAGAATTAATTTGTGAAATCTCAAATGTTTTCTTCAGGTGAGTCCTTGCACAGAGAGGGCTGTCTTGGATCAGCTAGTTGAATATTTTGAGTCACGGATTGCTGGCTATCCTACAACCTTGAGCGAAGACGAGTCTTTGGTAATTTGCCTCCGCTGTACTCCATTCTAAGATGCCAATCGTAAGCTGTTTGCTAAGGTTTCTTTTCTTTTCCTCTTTCATCATTAGTTGGCAGATCCCACTTTAAACCCAAAGAAGCGAGTTGCCACACAACTTGTGCGGTTGGAAAAGAAAATTCTACATTCCTGCTTGCAGGCGGCAGTTGATCTGATAAATCAATTACCTGATCACACTGTATCTCCCTGTCCTGCTCCTTATGCTCCTTGCTTGAAGTGAAAGGCAACTCTCTCTGCCCTTGCTCTTTGTTCTTGTGATTTAACTGGCTTCTCCAATTATACTGCTCATTTATTTTGGTTCATTTTTCTGCAGAAATCAGAAATGTGTGTATGATTTAGAAATTTGTAATAGTTTCGCATCGGATGCTTGGGGAGTTCAAGTGGGAGATGACAGTCAGGTCAGTCACAATCTACAGTTGTTTCATTCAACTCTCTTCTTTCGAATCTGATTGCATCAGCAACTGGAAAACTGAAAATTTCTTAAAGAATTGGCTGCAGAGAAACAAGTTAATTTGCAGTGGACTCTCTCTCTCTCTCTCTCTCTCTCTCTCTCGCCTGCTCTTTGCTTAGTAGTGAGCATACATGATTGCGATGTACTCATTGTATTAAATGTCTGTGTGGTGTTCGGTATCCCATGCCTGGACAAGGTTAACACTATTTTCCTCAATGTGCTCAACTTTAAATGACAAAAAGATGATCCATTTTTAGTTGGAGTTGGGAACCAATTCGAGCCATCATTCTGAATTTGAAATTGAGATGCTGATGCCGGATTACTCGCTTTCATCCAATGATCCCGTCTATACTTCTTTGACCGCTCTTCACATTTTGTGCAGGTACAGTGGGAAAGATGGGCATGGCCTTATAAAAAATGAGTTGATGTGGAACCCCACGGCAACGGGTTGATCCAGGCCTTAAGAGTGTACACTGTGTTTTAGGTTCAAGGAAGACATGAACTGGTTCCACAATGAAGACACTCTCGGTAGGCCTCCCTTAGTCCTTATAGCAGGTCTTTTGTGTGACTTTCACGTGGAGTGTTCATTTTTTTATGAGGCAATTAGATGTTATTTTGCAGGCACCAATTGCTTTGGAGGTAGTACTGCTGGATATTTCCTTGCTGCCTTTTGTAAATGTAAATGTAAACATAGACGACTGATGGCAATTTAAACTTGCTATAGATTCCACAATTTTCAAGTACCTCATTTGCTATTTTCAACTCGGGGAGTTATGAGAAAAAGGGTTTACGTCATTTCTTCCCACAGAAGTGTTCCATAGGGAGGGCTAAAAGGAAATATTAATTGGGATTAAGAGTTTATTGGAGTGTGGTCCGAATCTTTCGGGTGACCGCCTTTGGAAGATCCAGCATGAAATAAGTTGAAGGATATGCATATGGCAATTGTAAGCAACAGGAGCTTGACATCCCCGAGCCTATTAATTATACAAAAGCAAGATGAATAAATTCACATCAGTAACTCATACGCTCAGGCTATTTTTAATCGCCTGCATGATGACGATGATGAGATTTCTTGTATCCAGTAATCTATAATCTATCAAATGTAGCACTGGATATTAACATACCCACAGATGACTTGAATTTAAAAGGTACTGAAAGTTAAAATATGAACTGTACCAAACGTGACCGGTTGAATCAACCAGTAAACTCCCATAGCCACTTACTTTCGGCTCAGGATGGTCACCATTGCGAGCTCGTAGCACTCTGGCCACCCCCACGAGATGATTGAGACAGAGAGAGAGAGATTGTCGTCTCTGGCGCCGCCATCTTGGGGCTGTCCCCTACGGCCTCGAGCTTCAACTTTCTCTCTTTCTTTTTCATTTTCCGTATCCTTTACAGGTAGGATTAAATTATTCCACTTCTCATGGACTAGTCCTGATTGATCAGATCCATAACAGGACACTGGACATTTGGATAGGATGATTTAGTCCTCTCCGACTCTTGTATGGTATAGCCTTGGGCATCCGAGTCATTCATTCTCCTTTAACACTCCAAAGGGTCAAGAGATAAGGGAACTTAAAATAAAGCACGATGGAAGAGCCTCAATCTAGCAACTAGTTACGTTTGCTTTGTAAATGCTCTCCTCTATTCAATTCAAGTCAATCTGCCACTTTTGCACAAAGATGTAAAAACTGCAGTTACATAATTATATGCCTCGCTCAAGTAGAAAGATCGAGTGAAGAATACTTGGACTATTTACCTGGCCTAGAGAAAATGTGTGAAAAAGAAGAAAAAAAATCTAAGCTAAGAAAAATGCTTCAAAGGGTCAACTTCCTGCAACTCGCATCAGAGTCGCAATTTGGTCCTCCACATGTCTCCAATGACCATCTTAGGTTGCGGATTATCTAGCCCTCGATCCCGCTGCCCCGATGTAAAGTACAACCAGCCATCCCAAAAGCCTGCGATTGTGGTTTTGACGCGGTAAGGAAGCTTCCCGATCACTGTCCATTTCTGCCACACAACATCACGGTCCACAAATGTATCACCACACAAGTGCAAAAGTAATAGAACATTAAGTACTCCATTAGAATAGACATCAAATGGCGCATGTTTTTCTGCTTTTCGTCGAACTTTGGATAGGAAAAGGTTTTCCACCTGCCTGCATCATCAATCTTTCATATTCAATGAGAGAGAAGAAATCGTACCAATGTGTCCAAATCAAACCGGAACACCTCCCCGACTAGTATCATCCTCTTGTTTATTGGATGCTTCTCAGTGGTACCTCCCGTGATGATAATGGAATTGTTCACAACCACCCAAGAAAATTCTATGTGGGAGTTGGGCTTTGGCATAGGAGGCAGTACTTTCCACTTCATTCCAGTATCAAGCATATAGACATCGCTGTAGACTACCTGAAATAAAAAGATACCAGTTTGAAGAATCAACTCGAATGGACCATCATATGACACAAGCTTGCAATTTTTGATAAGCTAATAGAAGCAATGACCAGATGATGATTAGCACGACCTGCAAAGATTGAATCTAAGCATGTTTCTATTTAATTATGGTAGCAAGTCTACATACCTCATGCCTGCGTGAGCATTTGAAAATGGGTGACCCAGGCTTGGCCATAAAATCACCCTCTTGACCACCAATAACATATAGTTTATCATCCACCACGACACAAGCCCTGCAAAAACCAAATAACTGATCAATTAATCACCATAAAATAGAGAAGGTAAATCCCCTGTTGTTAAGTATAGCTCACATTATTAGACCTAAATGAGTAATCTCGGGACGTAAACAGCAATAACAAGATAGATTGCTCCCAAACCTGTGTGGTCCTCCGCGAGGAATGGGCACTTCAGTTCGCCACTCCTTCTCCAAGACTTTGCCATCCTTTACTGCTATGCTCCAGTGCTCCAACGCAGGCGTATGGCGATTCTCTTTGCCTCCACCCATCACGTGAAGTCTACCTCTCCATAATTGCGTAGCGGGAGCATACCTGAAGGACGTGAAAATTATCTACTATCGCTAAAGGTCGAGTCAAGATATGGTGGCTAAACAGATTGGCAGTCATGTTTCATGCCTAATCAGTGAACTTATATACCTTGGGGCCGGCAATGGGGGCATTCTATCCCATTTCTTCGTCTTTGTGTCCAGGATAAAAGTATGAGCCACCGGCCCTCTGCATTGTGGACCGTATTGGCCTGTGACAATATAGACGTATCTTCCATCAGTTACCATCCCTAAATGTGAATTCGCCATATCTTTCGGCGTGTCGAACCTCCCTCCCCATGTATTGCTAGTAAAGTTGAACACATCCACATGAGAATGCACCTGGAAAATGCAAACGTGAAAGTAGGGGTATCCAGTCAGCCAGTTGCACAGAAATTACAAACTCTAAAATGGTAGCTGCATTTAGGAGGCTAGAGATCTAATAGCAGCACATGTCTGTGGCCAAAAGATAAAAAAAGACATAGGTCTCAACAATCACTGAACTTGTATCGAAACTCGGAGAATGAAATACTTTGCGGAGAAAAAGTCCAAGGAAATAGGTTATTACATAGTCAAGAGTGCGGTATCCTGAGAAAACGTACAACAGATTATTGATCTGGATCGCAGCGCCGTCCAGACGAGGCACCGGTGCCGGTGGCATCTCTTCCCATTTCATGTCTGGAGCGGGTAAATCGGCAAAAGTAGCCGATAAAAATCTATCCGGTCCCCGATCACGCTTCTCTTTAGCATCCGGTCCCTGATCGCGCTTCTCTTTAGCATCTGATCCCAGACCACGATCTTCTTTACCACGTACCCCCTGCGACTGGAAGGTTGCCCAGACAATCACAATTCACAAACTTCACTCCACAACACGTCACGATTATTCGACTAAGGCAACGAATGACCAGGAAAGGTGAAACAGCAGAGCCGGGTCCGATCAAGGTTCTGACTTTTCTGTTCAATTCGGAATGCGGGGCGCGTAAATGTTCGTTCTTGATTATGCAAACCAAGAAAGTTCAAGCCATCAAAGTTCATGGCAATGAAGCCAACATTGTTTGGCATTTTGATCTCCCTATACTTGGTTCTCTGAGTAACATGCGAATGCCCCATTCCACTCGAACTAATTAACTCATATCTCAGCTCACGTATATCAAATGATTAACGCAAAATGCTGCATCAGAGCGGGAGTTGCTATCGAACCGGTCGATGGTCATCCTACAGATAAACCGAAAGCCGAGGCACGGAACGCGCGTTTCACACGAACCCACCAGCAACGTGCCTCCGGGGGCACGGAAGCGCAGAGGGTACCTGGTCACCGGGTTCCTCGCGAGATCCGAGGTCGGGGAGGGCGATGATTCCGGATTTCTCGAGAGCCCAGCTGGAGGCGAGCGACAGGGAGGGTGCGGAGGAAGAAGGAGAGGAGGAGGAGGCCGCCCACATGAAATCCACGAACAGGGCGGCTCCGAGGAGGCCCATGCATATCGACAGCACGGTCCAGCGCGCCGGCGAGGCGGCGTGCCTGTGGGTGATCCTCGCCATTGTTCAACCTGAGCCGGCGAATCGCGAGCAACGGGAAGCAAGCCCCCATCTTTATAGGGGGATCGGGAGAAATTCAGAAAAAGGAGCGCGAGAGAGAGGGACGCGCTTGAAGGAGGTGGAGAACACAGGTTCGAGAGAGTCGCCGTTTTCTCTGGGGCTGGAAAGAGTTGGGCGCCACTGGTTTGCGTCTCCTATTTTCGTGTTTTTCCCTTTTCTTTTCTTTTCGCGGGTTATGCGCGGAATAGAAATTCCGTAAGCGATATTATCGATAAATGACATTACCGCTGGTTAGAAAGCGCGCGCGGCAGAAATTCGATATCTTCGTTATGGAAATTGACGAGGCGAAAAATTTGGGTCCGCACCCTGCATATTCAAAGTTTAAGTCCCGTGAATTATGGATCATTCGTTTTACGCATTGCCGATTTTTTGATATGAAATTTTTCCAAGCACAACTCGTGTGCGTGTTTGAATTACATCTTCACCGTTTTCTGAAGGATTTTCAAATTAATGAAGAAAAAAGCCGGAGTTGAAAACTTGCCGTGCTGCTGCGTTTTCTTTGCTTGTTTTTTTTTTTTAAGAAAAATGACACAAATAATCTCTGAACTTTGGTTCAATATGTAATTTGGTCCATGAACTTTAGCCGAATGTTCAATTTGATCCTCAAACTTTTAATTTGTTCAATGTGGTCCATGGACTTTTAATACATGTTCAATTTAGCCCTTGAACTATATAAAAATGTTTAATGTCGTTCCATTAATTCAAGTTCGGGGACTATATTGAACATTTTCATATAATTAAGGGATTAAATTGAGTATATACAAAAAATCCGAAGATCACATTGAACAGATTAAAAGTTCGAGGACTAAATTGAAGATTAAGCTAAAGTTTATGGACTATATTGAACAAATTAAAAGTTCATGGATCAAATTGTATATTGGGTTAAAGTTTAAGGACCGTTTGTGTTATTATTTCATGTTTTTTTTTTTTTTTATGTTAGGGGGATGGGACGTCGGCACGTGGGTGGCGGTGGAAATGGTAGGGCGGCGTTTTCCTTTTTTACTGGTAAAAAATCCGGTAAAACCGAAAGAGAAATTCTCGAGTTTTTGGATTTTTTTGGCAAAGAGGAATTCCCCATCGTCAAAGCTTTAAATGGAGCCCGGACAGGCTTTACTGACGAGCTGCTGCAGGCCCACAAAACGTGAAGCCCACAGGCCAGAAAAAAGCCCAGACCATGCAGAGGAAAGGCGGCCCGGAGAAACAGCCTCGACCCAATCCAATCGGACGGAAGGGTTGGGTTCGTTTCGTTCCCCATTCTCTCTCTCTCTCTCTCTCGCTATCCCTCTATCTCGTGTTAACTCCTGATTGCGCTGTTCTTTCTTCCGCTCTGCTGGTTCCTCTTCGGTCCTCATCCCTGCTCCGGATCTCTCCCGAGGCCGCATCGCCCTTCCTTTGACCTTCCGCTCTCGGGTGAGTGCTCCGCCCTGCAGTACTTTTCCCCGCGCTCCCTCTTCGATCCGAGTCGTCTCGCGCTTCGATTCGTGGCCCAACCGCTGTTATTTTGCATCCTCCAGGCTCTACCCTATGATGCGATTTTTCGAGCTGCTTGAGGCAGCTTGATGGAATGGGATTACTGGGTCTGGCTTTCATTTGGGAAAAATGATACTTTTTTTCCTGTTGTCGATCGACCTCGGGCGATACAGATTAATGTCTAGTTGTTGTACACTTACCCCTCGATGCAATTTTTTGTGCTGCTTGAGGTAGCTTGATGGAACGGGATTACTGGGTCTGGTTTTAATTTGGGAAAGATGAGATTTTTTGTTTTGTTGTCCATCGACCTCGGGCGATACAGATTCATGTCTAGTTGTCGTAGCTGCTTAGCTCGACCACGAGTGGTGTGGATAGATTTGCAGTGTTATTAGTTGAGTGCGTTCGCTCCTTTTTACGGGTTCGTTTTAGTTTGTGAATTGAAATCGATGTCGAATTCGGATTTCATGGGCACTTGGCTTGATTCTTGCATTGGTCGCAAAGATAAATGCTATGTGTCTCTGGAAAGCTCGACGGTCTTTTGAGAAGCAGATTCCTACAACTAACTATGTAGTATCTTCTATCGCGTGAATGGTTTGTTCAACCTTCCCCGAGGAATGTTCCTCTATGCGATTGGGGAGCGGTTTTATGAAGTTCTCATTTTGTGTTTATAGGTTTTCCGCAGCAAGGAAGAAGGTTAGTTTTCGTAGCTCGATGCGTTATCGTTTAGCTAATAATTGAAAGAGACTGAGTAAGAGTGCCGTCTGCTCTCGGATCAGTGCATGTTCTCCCAGTCCTGTTCTTGATAATAGTGTCCCTGGGGATTATGCAGTTGTCACATTAACTCTGTCTATGCTGTTCAAAGGGTGATGCTAACCCGAGGCAATCGAGACAGAAAATGCTGCTTGCAAAGCTGATGCAATGATGCGAACCTGTTACTGCCTATAGAGATTTAAGAATGAGCCGGATACTGTCCCTGAAATTCAATAGATGACTTGGTCTCGCTGTTTTTCAAGAATGAGCCACCATTTTGCTTTTTAAAGACTCATCCAACCTAATGGGCCTATGACACTGCTTGCAGAATGTTGATAAGTTCTATCTCTTTCTACTAGCATTTGATGCAAGGTTATGAGGATGTCGATGTTTAATCTTTTTCTGTAGATACTGAATCAATCAGTATGGCTATCTTAATCCGACACATGCAATTTTAATTTGTTTGGAATTATGGAAATGACTGTATTGCTGAGCAATGGAGTTCATAAATTTTCCCCTTTTCCCCAATTGCATTCTTTTATCTTATGGTGGCCTTTTGCTTTCTCCTATTTGATTTTAGGTCACTAGCAGAAAGGTTTTCTTACGTGAAATGGCTGGCGGAGGGGCAATCCACCAGCTTCTACGGAGGAAACTTCAACCTCAGCCTCAGGTGGGGGGATGATGTATATAGTTTTGGAACCGCTTCACAGACATCTATTTATGGCATTTTTAGTTTCGATCTCCAGAGATGCATTCATATCAATCTTTTATGCACCCACATGAGATTTTGGTGTGCTCATACCAGTGAGTTTTATCTATTGTGCTACTAATGACTTTTAAGTTGAAAAGAACAATAAGCCTGTCAAAGAGACAGTCCGAATCAGTCATCTAGTTCGCTGGATTTTGATAGTATGAAGTATCACCATTCTGCATGAGCAAAGTGGCATCGCGTCTCATGTTACGCCTGCCTTTCTCCATGGTGAATCTTTGATTCCTTGGCAGATAATCCTTTTTTTCTCTTTCTTATGTTGTATAATCTCCTGTTTGTAGTATATTTGATGTAATGTAATTCTTTGTTTCACTTTACCAGATCGTGGACAATGTTAATCTGAAGTTGCAAATAGCTCTTCACCTTTTTCCTTGTTTTTCCTGTGGTTAGCTTATGAAAATCGTTTGTCTGTTAGCAGGCCTCTGCCTTGTTGTCGTCTGTCTTCTCAAAGAGAGGTCATTATGGTTCTAGCTCCGCATATACAAACTATTTCAGGAGTTTCGCACTCGTTGGAGCTGGAGTTTCCGGATTCCTGAGCTTTGGAACAGTTGCATCTGCTGATGAGGCTGAACATGGATTAGAGTGCCCTAATTATCCTTGGCCTCACAAAGGCATTCTTAGTTCATATGACCATGCTTCGTGAGTTTTTCATGATCTCCTTTTAACTTCTTTATCATCATTAATCTTGTCGCTTGGCTCACGAAGTGTGCTTTTGTAATTTTGGGCAAGTCACAAATTTTTTTCAATCTTATCTACACCTACATGTAAATCCTGAGCACGAACTTTTCTTCTACCTTCCTGATTCTTTTTATTTTTTGGGGAGGGGGTTGGGTGCTGATGTCAGGGAACTTGGGTCCTTATCAAATTCAGTCCCCTATCTTTTTAATTTAAAGTAATTTGCTGTCTGATTTGAATAGAAATTACTCATCTTAAATGCTGCGCATGGGCAGGATTCGTCGTGGTCACCAGGTGTACCAGCAAGTGTGTGCATCCTGCCACTCTATGTCTCTAATATCATACCGTGATCTGGTAGGGGTCGCTTACACAGAAGAGGAGGTAAAGGCCATGGCTGCTGAAATTGAGGTGGAAGATGGACCTAATGATGAGGGCGAGATGTTCACTCGTCCTGGTAAACTAAGTGACCGTTTCCCTCAACCATATGCGAATGAATCTGCAGCGAGATTTGCCAATGGGGGGGCTTATCCTCCCGACTTAAGTCTAATAACTAAAGTAAGTTTGCTTTCTATTGCTAACTTTGCAGGAGTCACACGAAGATGATAGTTTCACTAATATTGTCAATATTATTCCGTTTCAGGCTCGGCACAACGGTCAGAACTATGTGTTTGCTCTCCTAACTGGTTACCGTGATCCTCCAGCTGGTGTTGCGGTACGTATTTCTGTGATTATTTGTCATGATAACCCATTTTTTTCATGAATTATGTGAATGAATCTTTGTTTGGTGGGTAAAGCCGTAGCATTTGTGGTAGCCGAAGCATTAACATACACTCAAACAGTCATTCTTTTGTTTTGTTGTGAAGTCATGGTAAGACTTGCCGAGCTATTTTCATCATTCCTTTGAAAAGCAATAGCTAAAACCGAATTAGAGTGTACACCTCTTTTGATTAATACTAGTTTTCACAGAATAGTTCATTCAAGTTTAATGGAGGTGAATACTGAGTGGAATGGCTTTATAACATTTTATGTGGATTTCGCATGATCATATCCTGCATTACCACATTTTAAGTTGCTAGGTCTTTCTTTTTTTGGCAAAAAGGTACCAATGCACTGGATGTTTTGCTAATGTTTTGCTCTGTGTTGGTAGAGAATTACTAAATCACCTCTCCACTTCAATTTCCTTATTTTGCTGCCTTAAATCAACTCAGAGTTCATTCTTTGTGATGGGTAATTTAGTGTGGAGATTATCCCTTTTGGAAGTTTCTTGTTGTGCTATTTCCTTATGGAGGTCACGTGTTATTGACATTGGTTGATAGCATTTAACCTGACGCATTTCTTTTAATGACTGAAGATAAGAGACGGGTTACACTACAATCCCTATTTCCCTGGTGGAGCAATTGCTATGCCTAAAATGCTCATCGATGGAGCTGTTGAGTATGAAGATGGAACACCTGCAACTGAAGCACAGGTTCACATCTATTAGAATTAAATGCCTCAAAGTTTCTGAACAAGCTCGTCCTGGTTTATTCTAATTCGTTATCTTCTGCTGCTAATTGTCTCCACGTCATGGTGTTAGATGGGCAAAGATGTCGTCACATTTTTATCTTGGGCTGCTGAACCAGAAATGGAAGAAAGGAAGCTGGTACCTTTTTACTTGGTTTATATCTGTTAGAAGGCACAAAATGGAAATAATTGCATCGCTGATAATTTTTTGCCTCCTTGAATACAGATGGGATTTAAGTGGATCTTTGTACTTTCGCTGGCTTTGCTGCAAGCTGCTTATTACAGGCGGTTGAAATGGTCGGTGCTAAAGTCACGGAAATTGGTTCTCGATGTTGTCAACTAGCTTCCGTTGGAGCACTGGAAATAATCTCTTGTCAGATGATTTTTTTGTTATCCGCCCCCGAAATTTGATTCGATCGACTACTTGGCGGTGTAGTTACTTTAAGGAATCTCTCTTTTCCCTATTTGAGATGGAAATAAGGCCTTCGATATACATGATGCAAGATGCTATATGTTTTTTTTGGCAGATTTGTGTTTTGGAAGTTAAATGTTTCTAATGCTATGTTTCTTCAGTAGGAAATATCACCTGAACAATCCTTTTCCTTTCTGGATGAAGTAAAATACTGGACAGCAGGTTTCTGTAACATGATACATGTCGTTTGTTCCTTCACTCTATAGTTACGACATTGACCTACCTTGTTACTAACGGAGATTACAAAGATTTCGCATCACAGGACCTGAGAGATCTAAATTGAGACTGTAATATCCGCAGAACTCTCATGTCCCCGCAACTGCAGATGCACCTGATTAGCATCGTAAAGAGTTTCATCTATCTCGGTCCCGAATCCATGACCCGGATGGGACAGCACTAGATGGGGCTGTGCTCGTTTCAGCTTATCCTCGACCTTTCGCATCGAGCAATCTGTCACAACATGAGTCACGTACATGAAATGAAAGGTGAAATTTGGTGGGCAGATATGCACACCGTGACCACTTTTATGGGTGAAGCAGCAAATGAAGCTGGGGAAGCAAAAGAGAATCAGGAGCTGAATTCCCCGAAAGATAATGGAGAATCTCGATGGATTCTCCTCACGTCCAATTACACGACCCGAACGTATCATCATCTATCGCCGACACAACAAGCGTACTAGAAAGCCCCCTCCTCCACCAACTCCGAATATCGAGTCGCCGATATATTCACAACGGCATGATCGCTCTCTACCGAGTCCGTACAAGAACCGTGGGGACACCATCACAAACGAAACCCGACTAGGTAGGTAAACCCCGTGCTCAAATAGACGCAACAAGACTAATCAGAACTCGCGAGATCGATCGATTTTCATCGACGGGATGATGTAACCATAAAGCAAAACCAAGAACTATATCTCTGGGAAAAATCATCGTGGTCATCTGATTTGGACATGCTAAAACTCGCTCCCTCCAGGTGAAGAGGAGCCGGGGGCTGCTGGACATCTAAATAACCAAATCACAAGCCTACCAGCCTGACACCACACGTCCAAATATTCTTTGCGGGACACCCTTTTTTCTTCTTGTTTTTTTTTGGCCTTTCGGGGTTCTGTTCTGGGCTGTCGCATCCGCATCCGGAGCGAGATGATTCGCAGGCGCACGGCTCTTTCTTTCTTATCTTTTTTCATCGTACGTCGGACATGATGTTGATGTTGCCAAAAGGACGAATCCCATTGGCCCTGCCTCCCTTGCACTCATTGCGTCTCGGAGGATTAGGAGGAGGGAGGAGGGAGGAGGGAGGAGGAGGGAGGGCATCAAATTTCTTCTGCCCTTTTTCCTTAAGATTATTTCTTTCTTCTTCTGCCTATCTCAGCTGGACAGCTCGAGACGCGCGTCGTCTTGAATGTTCCGTCAACTTTTTCCACGTTCTCTAGGATGCTGACAGCTCCCCCCCCTCCCCCAATCGACAATGATATTCAAAGCTTAGGTGTGATGTCTCAGCAGTTGAAATTCTTCACGCACTCACAACTCATGTCATTCATCACCTAAATTATTCTTAATCATGGTGTTTAATATATATATATATATATATATATGTGTGTATGTGTGTGTTGTGAATTATTGTTGGATGATTAAAATTGAAAAAATTAAATTCTCGTACTAACCTTACATATATAAAGGTACTCTGTCGAACGAAGATTGGCTTATTGTGCAGACCGATATGATGATCCGATCCGAATCAAATTTGCATCGGTGTTTCGTGGCTCCGTCGAATCGCGAAAGGGAAGCGAGATGCCTTATGGCGACTTCGAGACATGTCCATCGGGCTTAGTTATGTATCGGCCACAAGATTATGCCGAATCACTTCCGTTTTTAGGGTTCATTCGTTCTCTATTGACGACAAATGAAAGATCGCGCAGCTTCATAGGTAACGGGTCGTTATACTTTGCATATATAGCGAAAGGGATTATTTCGATACTTCTAGATAGGGCTCGTGTATCTTGAGTATACGGTTAGTGAATTCCATGTAATAGGAATAAATTGATAATTTAATATCGATATAAGCTCCGTTTTTTTCACGGAAAATGAATGATTAAAAATATATCGATTTATATTTTTATTGTGATCTATTATATATGAAACATAACTTTCTTCCATACTCACGGAATGTTTTGGGCGCTCTTCACTCTTTTCGTGTATACCATCCAATAAAAAATAATAGGTTATATTATTTTTTTATTGTGTGAGATTTGGACCTCGTGTGAAAAGGTTAATTTAAAAGGATGTTTTCGCATCTTCTCGCTACCCCGTCAAATTGTTAACAATAAAAAAATGACTAACTTTTTGGTTATTTTTGACAAGTATCAGACTTAGCCAATGAGATTAGAGTTAGGCCAACAGTGAGTGGGCAGAACAATCGAACATCAGACTTGAGAAGTTGATTGGCAAAATCATTGTGACTGCCACTAGAGAGTTACATTGTGAGTTATAAATGGCACATCATACTATTTGCAAGCCCCGATCAATCAACAAAAAAAAGTAGTTGTTTTTTTAGTAAGTAATGTCATCTTTCAATTCCCGTAATTCAGTCTAGTTTCCTATACCTTGTCGTTGATTAAGTTCCGGCATATATCCCGATTGTAGTTTTTGAATCTACATCATCAATTAAATTCCAGTATTGGATCTCTAAATTATCTCACTGTAACGTCGATTAAATTCCTGTAAAGTGTTATGTACTCCGCCGTCGATTATCTCTCGACAAAGCATGTCCGTTCCTCGCGTTCATTAAGACTCGTGTCCATGACCGCCACGGAACCCGACCACCCCTTAATGGAAAACGACGTCGGGTGAAAGGTACAGGGTCAGCCGGATAGAAATTTCAACGGAACACCACCAGCTGAATCGAGCCCCCCCCCATTTAATTATTCCCGCACCGAACGAGGCGGCCACGGGGATGCTGGGCGATCCCGCCGGTGGGATCCCGCCACGTGTCCGGGCGCGAGAAGCCCGCTGCTCCTCCAATGAAGTAAGCGGCATTTTTTGGCTTTTGCTTTTTTACCCCCGGCGAAGCAAGGCCAAAAAACGAGAGAGAAAGGGAAAAGCCACTTTCAGCTACAGTCCACGTGTCCAATTCCTTGGCGGGGAGTGCATGCCACAACGCCGCCTCCCATTGGTCCGCGCCCCCCCTCCCCCCCAATCGTGGGCCCCGCCCACAGACCAAGCAAATTACTCCAAATATGGCACTTTTCCGTGGGGCCCCCCCCAACCAGAACTCCCGTCCAATCACGTCCCCTGACGCCCTCCCGAGTTGGACATTATCTAACTTTGTACAAACCCCTCCTGTATCTCTCACCATGCCCCCACCCCCTAATATTCTATGTTAATTTATAAAATATTGAGATTTCGGATTTTAAATTCAATATAGCTAAAAAATAAATAAATTCTCGTGTTATACTGTAGCATAATCGTCCGTCCAATAAATCTGCGATTCTCGCATAAGATACTGTCGGCTCGAGCTTTGCTCGGACACGTGGTGCTTGTATACCAGACCACCGTGTGTTCGCCCATCCCCATTCATTATCGGCTGGAGAGGAGAGCTGCTGTTGTTCTCTCGAGGCTCAGAGCCTGAGCAGTGACCCCCGAGATTCCTTGCTTCTCCGGTTGGAGGCTCCGAGGAAAGCTGAGCCGGAGCTCCTCCATGGACAGGGGAGGCGCGTTCTGGTTCGGTGGATCTGGCGTCGGCGCCGACAAGTGCGTCCCGATAATCGACCCGGTAATGCTCAGATTCCGGCCGATAGCGCCGAAGCCGGCCGCGGGCGGACCGGTATCCGGGGCCGGTGACCTCCCGGAGAGCAGGAGCTGGCTCGCCGCGAAAAGGAGGGTGAAGAGGAGGTACGTTAGGGTTCGGAAGAATAATAGCCAGTGCAAGAGGAGGAGCAGGTCGCAGGGCGGAGGTCGCCGTCGCGGGAAGCCCGTCTTGACCCTCCCGCTCCTGCCGGAGAAAGCCGAGCCGCGGGAGTCGATGGCCTCCGGCGTTCCCCTGGATCTCGTTCCGATGGTAATAACCCCGAGGGAGTTTTCCCGGCCAGATCGCGAAAGGCCCGTGAAGTTCAACGTGGACGGCGAGAACTCGTGGGATCCGACGGTGGTGAACCCGCTCACGCGAGCCGTCGCCGTGTCTTGGCTGACGGTGGAGAGGGTCGGCGTCGATCCGTGCATGGGAGCGGTCGGAGAATTCTTCCCAGGGAGCACGGACGACGAGAAGATGAAGAATCTCCGGTCCGACACGTGTCCCGGTCTGGTGTCGGACTTCCAGAACCGGGTTCACTGGGTGAACGACGCGTACGTCTGGTTCGCGAGTGGCCAGAATAGAGGAGAAGTCAAGCACGATCCCCATCGGCCGCCGCCGGAGATCGAGGTGAGGCTGGTGGCGAAGGAAAGGCTGCCGACTTGGCAGCGCACCTTCACGTGCCAGGTGACATGGCGGGACGAGCGGTGGACGAGGGCGAGGACCGTGCCCTGCGACGTGTGGAGGCTGGACGGGTTTGGAGGTTTTGCATGGAGGCTCGACGTGAAGGCCGCTCTCGGCTTAGGGTTTTGAAATGAATATCGCAGAGAACAAAACCCTCCGGAAAGGGGGTCACTTCAAGCTCAGGTATAACCACATATATATCTCTTGTGTACATATTCGAATGACCCTGAAAAAGCCTTTGCCTAATTCAGGAATGTCTGTGTATGCTAAGCAAGATAGAGAAAGCAATGGTGAGGTGACCTTTTAAAATAATAGTGTGATTAATATAGACGAACGGAAGGGGCTACATAAATAGACACACTAAGGAGCAAGGAGATCGAAGAGAAGGAGCGATGAACCGTGTGGAAAAATTAAAAATAAAGAAGATCTGATAGCTAGGCTTCGAAATGCTTCGAAAAAGAATCGGATTGTTTCGCATTGATTGAATGCGTTGAAACTCTCTCCTGTGGACACGTAAGGACCTTGGGGAGCAAGCTCCTCAAAGTCCCAAAGGGACACGTCTCCAATTTTCTTGGTTGGTGTGCGTGTGTCTTGATAAGTATCACAAAAACTATAAAAATTGCACAATTTGCAAAGGGATCGAACCTCTTTCTTAACTGTATACCCAACACGAAGGGAACAGGGAGGGGACAATGAAGATAGCCATCATCATCAATATGTGCCATTGGTCAACATAGAGGGCCTTATAAAGGGTAGGCTAACTTGCATTATCAGAGGGGAACTTTAGCTGGGGAAGAGAGCTATGAAAACCTCGTAGTTCAATAGCCACCGACTGCCTTGGACTAAGCTTAAACAAATCTTCAAGTTCGCTCCCTGGTGAAAGACCTCGGGAGTGTGATCTAGACAGCATGCTGTCCGGCGGTCGAAGGAGGTTTTGGTTTTGGACCCTCTTCGGGACTTGTACCGCGATATGTGCAAGAGATTGAGACCCTAATCCTCACATTATATTCGAAACTAGCTAGTTCAGTGGCACTCGCTGTCCACTGCCGGCTGAGCACCGTCATCGTATGTATGTTACGATGCCGAAAAGATGTGTCGGTCCACGACTAGAATGCACGTGACCTTTGGTGCTGTCACAAAGTTGGTAGAACATCACATTCTGGTGTGGTGAAATACAAGCTCTGGGCTGAGTTTTTTATCTTCTTGCTGACATGTAGTTTGGGTTCAAGTCCAAAGTGAACGCATGATTGGACGTCTCCTGTACGGGAGATGTGTTGGCATCGTCCTGTTGTCCAGAGCTTAGCAATGATGATGGATAAAGGTCAATCGTGTTCATCGCTGGCTTTTGTAAATGCGCGAAACATATGTTGTCCTTCTCATTGATCTTGGCTCTCGTCGCTGAAAGAGATTCATCTGCAATCTCGATACGGTTTCGTTTTGGATTTGAGAATATAATTATTTGGAATGAGGTCAAGGAGATCACTGCTCTGGTAACTGTTAGCTTTTTCACCATAGGTCCACGTTAGATTGCACAAAAGGTCTCCTGTAGAGTGACAATAGTATGATGATGCATGTTGGAACATACATGTGGGCTGTCTAAGTTTGGGAATCTAGTCATCTTGTGTCATTAAACAGGGAAATAATTCGTTTTCAATTTTACTGTTGATGTGATGGACTCGAGTTGGTTCTAGCCATATTTTGATTTGTGATTGAGGGAAGTCATTGTCTAGCTACGGCCTTCAACAAGACGTATTGAGTTTGCTGTGACGTCTAGCTGTCCGAGAGTTACATTAAGAAAAGAACAGTCGAAAATCTAGCCCAATGCATGACTTTCAATTTCACAAAATTGATTAGATAAAACTTAAATAAGCATTAGAACGAAAACTCAAACTCAACGCTTTATTAATACTCTTAAGCTACTGGGCATGAGAATAAACGATGTATATGGATTGACTTTTCATCTTCTATTTGTACTGAAATTCATGATCAGACATATCTTAATGCTTTTTATCAGAAAGAACTCTCCGAAACTTTGACGACATACGGTTGTTGACATGCGAACTCGACATATATTATTCTTGCGATTTTTTTTCTTTTGAAATATAGATAATATTTTAAATTTTTGTCGAGAAAGTGTTGAATGGAAGGGTAAATTTCATTGGATGTCGGGAGAACAAGCGTGTCCTGAGGACGTGGACCAGCAAGCAGCGAGACTTCGCTATCGTGTGAAGGAGGACCACCCTGGCGCTGGAGTCCCGGAGCCAATCCAAATTCAAATCCAAATCCAAATCCAAATCCGATCCTGATCCAACCCCCACCACCCCACCCGACCCCACCCCCCCCAACCCCCCAAAGCGAAAGACCGACACCGATCGTAGTTCTCGGATGACGTGTGCGGATCTCGTCGCCGATCCGCAACCGCCATCGGACCATCCACGCGTCCCAACCCTACACCCCCCGCCCGCACTCTCCCCTCCCGCGCGTGCCGCACCACGCTCCCGCTCCACCAAATCTCCACTCGAGTGTCCGCCACGCCCCGTGGGATATCTCGACCGCTCCGCCTCAACCGCTTATTCAAAAATACTATGCTCCTCGGGGGCCAGCGAGTGCTCCCCACGCGCGCATTCTCTCCAAACGATGTGACCTCTTTTATTTTATTTTATTTAATTTGTTGTGTGTGATTGAATATATATGAGGGGGAACGGAGGAAAAAGCTGGGGGACACAACCGGACGCTAAGTCCCGCGAGGGCACCACGTGTCCCGCGTCGCTTTATCGGCAGTGCTGGACACGATCTCGCCTCCCATTGGCTGCTCCCGCGGGGGCCAATCGGGAGGCTCGATTCTCACCTCCCCCGATGTGCCCGGTGGGCCCCCACTCCCGCGGGTGATTGGGCCAATCGCGTCGTCCATATGTTTAGGAAAATGCCATAGACACGTGGTCCTTTACCCCGCCTGCCAACTGTCTCTCCGTATTCTTAGGCCGAAAGGGACCCCCCGTCACTCCAAAAAAAAAAAAAAAAAAAAAGGAAAACACGATGGGATGAGTGGAAAAAAAAAAATTTGTTTACTAACTCAGACTTCACATTGCTTCGGAGAGAGAGAGAGAGGGAGAGCGGGCGGGGGGGAGGGGGTAGGGAGGGAGGGTCTTTGGTGGCGTTGAGCGGCGGCGGAGGAGGCGGAGGCGGCTGGGTGGTGTGAGATGGGCGAGGCAGCTGGGGTACACAAAGAGCCGGTCGGCGACGCGGCGGGGATCGATCGGGTGATGCTCCGGTTCCGGCCCATAGCTCCGAAGCCGGCCACGGAGGACCCGGGCCGAGGCGGGTCGCACGTGGGAGGCAAGGGGTGGCTGCTTTCGGGTGCGAGGACCAAGAGGAAGTACGTTAGGAGTCGCAAGGCCAAGGGTCCTAGTAACTGCAGCAGCAGTAATAATAACACCTACAGCGGCACCACCAAAAGGAAAAGAACGGTGCAAGGGTCAAAAGGAAAAGGAGGGCCTGCTGATGGTTCTTCGGGGTTGGAGAAGCAAATAGTGACCCTCCAGTTGTTGCCCGAGAAAGCTGATCGTGGTGGAGAATCTAAAGCGCTTAAAGAAAAGCCTGAGCCTACTGAGCAGGAGGAGCCTCGATGGTGTAGCGTCAATAATCGCTGCAGTACTCACTTTGGTCCTGAATTCAGCACCGTGAATCTCGCCCTACCTAATGGGGTCCCACCCATGTGGTCGAGGTCGGACCCCATCGATCTCGTCAACACCAGCCTCCCGACGGCGTCGCCTCATCGGATGCGTTACCCTGGAGTCTTGGAGTGCTGGGTGATCGTGGAGTCCGTCTCCGCCGACACGCACATTGACGCGCAGGACCATCAGCTGGCGGGGCTCTCCGACGCCGACCGGATGAGGAGTCTCGAGACCGACGCGTGCCCCGGGTTCCTGGCGGATCCGAGCAATAGGGTGAAGTGGGTGAACGGAGCGTTCGAGAGGATGGTGATGAGAGAGCACTCGAGCGACGGCGTCGGCAGCGGCCCGCCGCCGACCGAGATCGCGGTGAGGGTGGTGGCGAAAGCGGAGCTGCCCAAGACGCGCGCGGCCTTCGCGTGCAGGGCGACGGTGAGGCGGCAGGCGTGGCGGCGGGGCGAGGAGAAGTGGGCGGCGAGGATGGTGCCGTGCGATGTGTGGCGGATGGACGAGGTGGGAGGGTTTGCATGGAGGCTGGACGTTAAAGCTGCGCTCAGCTTGGGTCTCAGCTGACACGACCCGACAATTTCGGTGGCCGCACCGACCGAACAAGGGGTTCGGTATGATCAGGTACGACTAGGGTTGAACCAACTAGGGCATATTTCGACCGTAATGATAATAGAGCTAATGATTAATTAAGCAAGATTAGAAATAACTAAAAGAAAGGTTAGGAATGTTGCTGTTGATGAGACGGCTTTTTAGGATTCTCTTGTCGAGGGAGAGAGTATAATAAATAAAAGGATATGAAGGAATTTTGTCGGGCAGAGATAAGTCGGACCATGAAACAAAAACCATAGTTTTTTGCAATGAGATTTATATTGAGAAATGTATGAAGATATATGTAGATAATCTTCAACTTCTAGAATATTATTAACAGAGAATTTTTAGGATTCTCTTTCTATAGGGTAACATTTATCGTCCGACGTATAATGACTGATAAACTATTTATTCTATAAATCATATTAAGCATGAGAAAACAGGTTTTTTTTGTTAAATTTGTTAAAATTACAACTTTTTGCATTGCTTAGCTAACAAAAGGAGTCATATTGCAAGAAAGGGTTTAGAAAGAAATGCAAAGAAAATATGAGTTCGTTTTTTGGAAATCATCTAACCCCTTTTGGAAATAGGTCCAGAAACGCGAATGAAAACTTACAAGGTCTCGAGATCGATTAATGCTCGGCAAGATTCTTTTGGGGGCACTTAATTAAAAAAGAAAAATGAGTTTTTATTACGGTGCATGATGGCTCAAGATACCATATGTCCCTTATTTGGCCATACCATATATCCCTTATATAGTAAAATTAGAGACAGTCAAGATATAAATGCTTAAAAAAAACTCTTATCGTGAAAGGGTCTGAATTATCTGTGAATATCCCTCTCTATTCGTGTGCACACTATATATTCTAGTATTACACATATGATATTCACCATAGCTTTTATATTTGTAGTTAATCATACAGTCATTTTATTACTTTGTCAACGTGTCTAATAGACCTATTAAAATGCGTCGGCGGCCCATTTCTGAACCCATATGACCCATTTCTTCACCCATTTTTGGTGGGTTGGGTTGTTATATGTTTGGTTATATTACGTAGATATATTATAATTGGGTTTTTAAAATGTTAAAACATAAAATAATATGTATGTTGAATGAGTTCACGACTTATTTAAATCCAATCCACTTCCATAACTTATTTTCATCCTCATTCGATTTCGCGCTTGCTCACTTTGTGTTCTCACCTTAGTCGAGGTATGAGTTTTCCTAGATTTGATTAAATATATAAGTGTTTTAACAATATGAGTTATGTTGAGTATGAGTTGGGTATGGTGAGGTCGGGTATCGGTCACTAAATTTGTGTTGAATGAAAATGGGTTAATTTGAGTTAGACTATTTTCGATCTGACTCACCCGTTTGACGAGTCTACTGTCTAATTAAGTCTATTAATAAATCCAATTATTAATCGGTTTTCCTTTTCTTCTGATTTTTCCACTACATTACACACATAATATTTTAAACTTATTATTTTTATTGGGGGGAATCTACTGTTTAGCTTCATTATTTTTTTCCCTTTTAATTTACAATGCATTTCTGAACTTTGCTTTATTTGAATGCCGTTACTCTTTCTTACCATCATTATTCACTTGTAGCTAAAATCTAAATATTTGTCATCGACATCCAAATCCATACAATCGGGCTAAACTTAATCAGTACATTTCCTCCTAAATGGAGTTTCATACATGTGTTTTGTCAGAAAATTGTATCGGAATTTAATGCTAACATAAATCGTTAACTTAATAAGTTGATGTCCTGTGATAGCTAGACTCTTGCTTCTAATTATTAATTCAGCATGTGAATATGGTACCCATCTTAATATACGGACATCTCTTTCATGATGTAGATTAAAATTGTGAAGGTAAATAATTCATTTCCTTTTCTATTTTCTTAAACCCGTTCTTAATCAATCTTATCATCATGTGGAAGACCCTAAATATCATGTGGCCAGGCTCGTCCCTCATCGAGGGACGAGGCACTAGGCACACTATTACAAACTGGGGCCTATAAGCTCAGCCAACCACCCTATTTTGTCAATGTATCTTTATGATGATGAAACTACGACTTCTTTAAATAACCTCAACTTCATCGAAGTTTTTCAATGCCTCATGGATCTGAGTAAAAAATGAGTTAAAAATCGCATGAGGAGTTCGGAATAAGGTATATGGAAAAATTTGCCCAATCAATCTTAAACTTATTGTTCGAATGTCAATTTAATTTGAAATTTTTTATTTTTATCAATTTAGTGCTAAACTTTTGTGCGAAATTCCATGCAATCATTTCAGTCAATTTTCCGCGAGAAAACAGTTGGCGTCGGTCCAGTTATTGCCAACTGTTCTAAGTGGCACATCGTCACGTCAGTAATTATGAAAATTGACTGAAATGACTATATTGGAATTTCGCGTAGAAGTTTAAGACTAAATTGATAAAATTAAAAAATTTATGACTAAATTGGCATCTGTACAATCGGTTTAAGACTGATTGGACAATTTCCCGGGTTATTTACAGTCGATGGTATAGAAAAACAATCCCGCCTCAACCTCACCTCGGGCTTTATATTATTTGCACTTGACGCTATTTTGGCTTTTGGTTTTTCTTATTTCATTCATCTTGGGAATTTGATAATTAAATTGAAGGGAAAATTATAGAATGGCTTAAAGTTATAGTTTGACTCATTCCATATGGGTCGAGCTTTCAAAAGGAGCAGTGATCATTTAAGACGGTGACTATTAGTGGTTGAGTCTTTTTTATGAGTCACCTAAGAGGAAATCTTTCATCCAATCTGGGACTTGCGGTATCACATGTTGACTTCTCCACCTAAAAAAGAATGACTTTCTCATTGGTGCCGAGCTTTATCATTGAGCAATACTCTTGTAATTCAATGCAAGATTCTACTCATTCGTGCACTCTGTGTCATCCTCGAAGCTTCTCGAGAGATGCACCAAATCTGAGTACACTCGCCTCAACATTCTCTCCTCGTTCTCCTTAGATTGTGCGACATCCTAAAGTCAGCATCGGTTGGTAGAGGTTCTATTGAGTAGTATACATCCTCCCCCAACAATTGTCACTAGCTTGCAAAGTTACTTTGTGTACTCTTTCTAGGAGCCTAGCCCATATAAAACGGGTTGAATCGTTAGGGTGTTATAAGAGCAGGATTCCCACCAACAAATGTGCGGTTTGTGGACAAACTAGCCCCATACCCGATTTGAAGAGCGAGATGAGTAATCAATGATAGGGATCAGATAAGGTACAAATTCGAGCAAGCTTCTAGGATGGTGAAGGGGTTAAGCATGGATTAGGGCACACGTCGAACGGTAACAGTATCGTTAGGTGAGAATACTCCATAGTGCCTAAGCTGGGAAAAACCTCATTCGGTGTTTTATAAATAAACACACATCTCCAATGGTCACCAGCTTGTGTGGTTACTTTAAGTACTCATTTTAGGGGTTTTACTCATATAAAATGGATTGTTACATGTTAGCTTGATCTGAGAGTCCATTTATTTCAAAGAAAACTGTTATTTTCCGACTTTCTGGTATTTAGATGATGAAAAACATGATCCTTGGACTAAAAACAACAAATTTAGATCGGGGGAAAACAAATTTCCGTTCTAGTAAGAAGGAAATTACTTTCCCTAAATCACCAAATAAATGAAAACTAATAATTTTTCTTGAAAATGATTTTCATGGAAAATATCTTTTTGTATCATGAAATCTTCCGTGGAACAAAACGTACACTTAATCCGGCTTGGAGCCACACATCCTTGAAGGAAGCCCTGCTTTGACACCATTTTTGACAATTTTGATCTCTTCCATGTAGATTGTAGACCAAGTCCCTTAAATAAGTGCTCACCACTCAAAGTGGTGACCATTTTTTTGTGGCTCTAACTTGTTAACTGCCTAAAGAGTCTTTTTCATCATGTGTAGAACTAAAGTATATTTCATGGGAGTTTGACCATTCTACCCTTCTCCCCTTTGGGTAAAAAGGAATATTATTCGCACTGTCCCAACTCTAGCTCCTCCGGAAAAAACGGTAGAATATTTGCATGGCCATTCTCCTACGTTTTTCATTAGAAATATTTTAAATCAAAATTTTCTTGTAATAGTTTTTAGACAAGATAGAAGTAGTTTATACTATCCATATTTAGTATGATGATAGTATTACTTTCTCTAATAAATTTGAAATTTTTATGTTAACTAGTAACAAAATAGTATTTGGAATGTAAGTATATTTAAAAACACGAACTTCACAAAATAAATCCGAAAAATTTGTGGCAACTGAAGCTAAACTTTTAATGATACTCTTTATTATTTTGGTTTTACTTTATTGTTAAAACTGATTCTAATTCTTCATAAATGCAAATAAAGTGATAAGTAATGTGATGATAATTATTTTTTCATTATTTACTCCCACGTTGGTCTTACTTAATTTATTTTACCACATTTCAGTCGCATACATCGTTGTGGTATATATCTTCTTCTTCTTTTTTATAATTGAATTATTGGTAACTTAGTAAGCTGATGACTTGATATTACTTAGGGAAAAGACTATCAGAAACTCTAAACTATACCCACTGTAATACATTTACCCTAAATTCTCTTTTTTTTTTTTACACCAAAACTTCCAAACTTGTACTTGTGCGACATATTTACCTTATGTTGAAATTACGTCAATGAGTATTGTTAAAAATCTGCCCATATGAAAGACATAAAGTAAACGGTGTTAACATGGCGCCACGTGACTTAAGTGATATAAAAATGACAAATATTATATGACGGAGCCTTGGTACAAGTTTAGGGTTTTTTATGTCACAAGAAAAAGTTTAGGGTGAATGTCACAGTGGGCATGGTTTTGATTTTTTTTTGGAATTTTTCCGTATTACTTAATACCATTATAAATGATTAATGATAATCAGAATAATAGCCAGTTGCATTAAGAATCCCCCTCTCCAACCCCTCCTCAGTCCTCCCTTGCTCCATAACTGAAGCCAAATACCTGCACTCAACACTAAAAGAGCAAAACAAGAAGCCAATGCCAAATTGATCAGTTCGGTTCTTGTTTTTCATGACTTCAGTTTCTGTTCAATTAAACAAACTGTCTTTGACTTAGAGACTTATTCAAACCCAATGTTCAAACCAAGTAAAAGTATGAAAGTTCGGAAATTTCAGGCAGAAATCCATTCACGGGGAAGAAGTTAGCTGTTGTACCGAACCAAACGGCGAACAGCTTTGTTTGGTTTGGCTCCTGCTTAAACCATAGTCCAAATCTGAACTTCCTTATTTAACTAGATAAGAAAAGGCTCAAGATAACAAGCACTGTAAGTTCTGGGTTTTTCTCACTGTAATCAGTATTTTGGAATGACACAGTTTAATTAGGCATTCAATATGCACGTATCGAACAATAAGAGAAGACGATATGATGCAAAACCAACAACTTACTTTATGAAAAAATGATCGAACTGCCTGGACACGGATTTCATTATTATTGTTTTTGTTTTCAAGAATTGAGGCAATAGAATGAGGTGGGACATGAAGTGAGTCAAGGTTTGGCTGATTTGGTTTTAGAATTTTGATTCTTGGTCTCTTTTGAAAAATTCCTGTAACTCTCTCCTCGTGTCGTACTTTATCTTTTGTTTGAATATTTTTTTTTGGTCGAATTCTGTTTGAATAGTTCACTATTGACTTGTTCATATATTCATGTTCCATAAATTTCTGCCTATGATGTATTTTCGTCGAACCACGTCTTTTCACTAAATCTTGTTCGTTATGTTCATGCTATTTGGATCTAGACCTCGTGCTTAACTAAATCAAATTCTCACCGTTGGTATTTCCCGGGCGTAGAGTGGCCTAATTAATTCCTGGGGCTGCAAGATATAAGCTTAAATTTCAAAGTTCGGTGAAAACTGGTTCATGTTACTGTGGACAAACAAATTTCTCATAAACAGTGTCTATAAATTAATAATTCTAAAACATTTTAATAAACTGAGTCACTAGCTAGATTCTTGATCGGACAGACCTTTTGAATGGCAGTAGGCGAGGAGTTTTCTTTTCACTGCTTTGTATCCAGTGAACATAGTGCAGATCAGAACCAACAGACAAACAGATCGCAAGTTCTTCGTGCATTGTGTGGGCCGAACTATGATCCATTTAATATCCGCCACTTGTCTGTACCTCAATAAAGTGCGAAAAAATCTCATCTTGTGTGCATAGTTGAACGTAACTAGAAAATTAGAGCTTGAATACGTTCAAATCGGATTACAAAAATCGATATTTTTTGGTTAACTTCGAGTGCTTACCGAATAGCGATTGGTCTGCTTGGTCACGCAAATAGTCTCCCTTCATATGTGAGATAATTTTCTGTACTGAATCGGTTGGTCTAATTAGGCACTTTCCTTGTGATTAACTCTGTCTCTCTATGTGGGTCTATCTTATTCAGCTTATTCATTTAGTATCTATACCTGCATATGCAGTGCCTGACTTTGTCAGTGATCTGCAATGAAGTGAGGCGTGTGTTCGACAGAGATTGAAGATGAAAAAGATCAGTCGAACACGGAACAATGTAGAGTCCGAAGCTTGGAGATTGGAGGGAACTCGGTCTAAAGCTTATAGCCTCAAAAACAATGCTGTGGTTTTGTGTACCTATAGAAAGATGAAAATGGTGGCAAAATATATCTATTTGGTAAAGTCTCGTATGTAGTGATATACATTCAGGAAATCTGGAAAGATCAGATGTTTCTGATGAAACTGAAGTCAGATTCTGGCCGTGGCAACGAACTAATCTTGCCAATGCCTTGTATATTAATTGTAATGTGTGCTTTGTGGTAAGTGAAAAGGCAGGACTTGTTTGTGCCAGCTAAAATTTGTGTTTGGCAATTGCACCGTTACTGTGTAAAAGGTGGTTTTGTGGAAGTTTGTGTCTCAAGAAAGAGTGCATTGTGCAAACTCTGCGTCACGGCAGGTGCTATTGAAGGACTTCCTCTACAGTTAGTTGCTTCGATGGTGGTTTTGATGTCTTGGGAGAATGAAAAGATTATAAGGCCTACTGTTTATACTCATGTGTGGCCCAGCATAAGGCGCTGGTTTCTAGGATGGCGGAGGGGGTAAGAATGTACTGGACTCGAACAAGGTGCAGCTCCTAGCTGGTTTCTGATTCTATGTAGTTCAACCGACTTAGGCAGTTTCTGTTGCTATCTTTTAATGTTCTGATTAACCAAGAAAAACACTCTACGCAGACTTGCTATGCCGCTGCAGATGGTATTATCATATATCATGGGACAGTTAACAAATTACAGACAAATCACCCTGAGGGAATCTTAGTTTTTAAATTCTTGGCGGTGATATTTTGTGATTTCTGTTTTTGTCAGCATTTTGCGGGTTTCTCTACCTTGTACAGAGTGGTTGGCTTAAAAATAAGTTAAAGTGATGCTTTGCATTGGCCCGATACTGTCCCAAAATCATCTTTGGTTGTGTTACTTCACTTTGTAGTGATGAATATGTTGAAAGCTTATTGGAGTAGTCTCTGCGGTTGAAGTTGGCCCTTACTTCAATCAAGAATGAACCTTTTGTTTCTGGGTAAACAACACACTTCAAAATTGAATAGAATCGAGCCACGCACATTTTTTTCGCTCTATGCTAGCACTGAAACAAACAAGCCTGAGACAAGAAAAGGTTGACATATACACTCCAAAACTAAGAAAAGTACACTTCCCTTTAAATTGATTTCAAGTCCATTAACTTCCAATTTTCTTCACTGACAAATACTGCACGTTTTACACTACAAAGATCCTGTTGGGATCCCGTGGAAACAAAGGTAAAGATTGTGTTTGGGCCATGACAATTTACATCAATTCGCCGTTGTGTTTATCTCCATCCATAATTTTGCAAGAATCTACATTGTTGGAGCGACACCCGTAGCTGGTATGTAAGTGTAGAATCTAAGAGTAGAATGAGTAGGTCTTAGCCTGGAGTATGATCAGCCTCAATCCTCCAATGGGAGCTAAGACCATCAAGAGAACTCCAACCACAATGCAAAACTGACATGATAAACGAACCCGAGTTAGACCAGCTCACTTATAAATCTTAAAGGAAGAACGATGAGCAAAAATCAGATAAAAGAAAGCATACCCAGTTTGTCCACCAAGACAAGCTGTACCTCCTCGGCTTGTAGATCGCAAGCCACATTATGCAGGGAAGCTGGATAAAAAGAAATAGAAGAAGCCAGAGGATTCAGTGGTTAGGGAAAAGTGTTGGAAAAGCGTTAGAAAAGTCCTAAACCTTTTGCATTGGTATCAATTTAGTCCTAAACCTTTTTTTGGTACCAATTCAGCCCTAAACCTTTCATCTTTGCGACAATTTGATCTTTCTAGCTGATTTTGGCAGGATTTTGCTGACGTGGATGCCGGTCGGCTTACATGGTACTGGCGGCGTTGACGTGGACAATTTTTACTATTTTTTTGAATTTTTAAATATTTTTTTCTGATTTTTTTTCTTTTTTTCCTTATTCTTCTACCTTTGGCTAGTTATCGGCCATGGCCGGCTGCCTGGCCTTGCTTGGAAGGGGTGGCCATCACCCACCACAGGCGAGGTCAGCCAACCCTTGCTTGGGCGAGGGCAGGAGATCCTCGGTGAGGGTCGGCCTTGCCTAGCTTGGCTGGGGCTTGCCCAGGCCTCACCGGGCTTCGCCTGGCCAATGGCCGGTCACCGACAAAGGAGAAGAGAGGAAGAAAGAAAAAAAAAAGAAAAATAATCAGAAAAATATTAAAAATTATCCACGCCAATACCGCCAGTGCCATGTAGGCAGGCCGGTGTCCACGTTAGTAAAATCCTGCCAAAATTATTTAGATTTAGGACTGAATTGATACAAATGTAAGAGATTTAGGACTTTCTTGACACTTTTCCCCAATGGTTATGCACATCGGCAACTTGGGAAGAGATTCAAAAGTCATATCTTGCTTATATGGGTACACTTACAAAGTATGTTGTAGGAGCAAAAGCGAATCCTCCAAAGAATGAGAGAAGACCACTGAAGAAGGGGAAAGTCATGCCAATGAACATCGTGAACGCTGCAATGTTTAATCAATTTGAGAGTTCAGTCAAATCTCAATAAAAGCGACAAGCCCATCTAATTTGAAAGAACGAGACATCGCGTAGAATGGAGTCTGAATCCACTTACCAACATAGATATTGCGCGTTACAAACCGAAGTGTTCTAGTGGGCTTAAAGTGCAATTTCTTCACCAGTGCAGTTTCTATCATGTCAAACACCGGCATTGCATAAATCTGCCAGGAGAAATGGTAAATGAGATCTGGTAAAACTGGTCCAACCTCTCGAAAAATCCGACGAGGATAAGGGGAAGAATACGAGAAGACGCAATCTTTACCTGATAGCTTCCAATCACGTGGATAACCACAAACATATTGGCCATAGCAATGAGCCAAGCGGGTTTTTCCAACGAGATGAGGATGTTGCCCTCAACCGAGTTCCCAAACATCCAGTACCCAATTAAGGCGACCGGAAAATAGCAGAGAGCCACAATTATGTACGCCACGATGACTCCTCTCCACATCGGGCCCTTGGATGGCTTCTCTAGCGTGGATGGGATCGTCGCTTGGATCTCCAGCACGACATTGTGCCCGGCATAGGCAAAAGCAACATCACCCAATGCAGCTAAGAAGTTGAATACCGTTCCTGCTGTCGACTTTGCTTTGTACCCGTATTGTACATCGGGCTGAACACCCTTGTGGAGTGAAGCTGTCCAAGCAATAGTGGAGTAGCTGTTTGGAAACAAGAAGATCACATGCTTAAGTCCCCGAATAAAAAAATTATTGCGTCACTCTCTGTATGATTCGTTATCATAACACTTATTTTCATTTATTTCAATCGCTTCTTCGTGTATATTCAAATGATATCTTTTGGTCCTCAGTTTGTCATTAGCTATGACAAGCGATTTGATTTAGACAATGTTACCGATTGTTCATCCATATAAACCGATAGTGAAGTTGAAAGAGAATTTGGGGGGAAGGGGGGGGACATACCTCAAAGACATGACGGCAGCAGCCAAGGAGACACCAGCGATGGAGTTGAAGTTGGGGAGGTGGGAGAGAACAAAGTGAACGGAAGCGAATATCATGATGAAGTAAGTCGTCTTGATCTGCTTGCAGCTTGGGCAGACCGTATTGTGGAACTTTTGCAGGGATTGGCCTCCGGTCACCATGTAGAGAATGTTCACTCCTACTTCGACGAGGAGCTGCTGAGGAACCACAATGTAGAGGCCGAGTTTTTCGCCAAATGCGTATTGGCCCAGCTCGTGATACCTATCAAACCGCCTTCCGGGAACCATCTCGTGCATCTCGACCATTTGCCACAATGTGTAGAGGGTGATGATCCAGGACAAAACCATCACCGCCACACCGGGACCCCTGAAATCGAAATTAAGACGCAATTGATCAGGACAACATGATTCAGTCGGATAAAAAGAGGTAAAAATGGGAAGCAAGGGTGCAATTTGGTCAGGTCTTTTGGAGAAAATAACTCACCATCCAAGCTCGGCCATGGCGTACGGGAGACCGAGCACGCCAGCTCCAACCATGGCGGTGACATTGTGAAAAGTCGAGTACCACCATTTCGCATTTCTCGAAGAAGTAATCGGTAGCCAATCATCGATTGCCTTCTGCTTCTCCAATTTTTCTTCGACCTACGGACACCATAACACATCCAACTCAGGCTACATATCGAAGATTCGGAGTCCATTATTCCGGCTTGTTAGAGCATCGATTTTGCTAGAACCAAAAAGGTGAACATGCCATGCTACAAGTTTTATGTCCTCGGCAACTCGAGTATGAACGGAGCAATCCTATGCTTTCATGATGCCGATTTGAAGAACGCAACTCAACAAGCTCTGCATCATAAGCAAACTAGATCCACAAATTAAGTGACGTCATTCATGCTGTATTCTCTCGTCATTCGTTGATCATATTGATGAGCCATGGTTGGGTTACGTACAGTCGTGCCCGTTTAACCAAAAAGGATAAAAAAAAAAAAAAAGCGGTGGCCATTAGATAATGGGTGAATGATATCGATCTGACTCAAAAGTCAACACATGAGCAATGCAGGAAAGCAGAAGAAAGAATCAAAATAGCCTCACAGGTCCCGGGTCCTTCTGCGAGGTTCTTGGTCAACGAAGGCGCTTGATTTTTGACCTTTTAACACGTGAATGACGCGACACGTGCATTGTTGTCGTACGGTTTGTGCCTAATTCTCTGCCACTTGGGACGTTTATACTGACCGAATGCATATTTTGTACATTATTCACTTTGTAGGTTCTAAGTTTGGGTTTTGAAACAAGACCACTTATTGTCGAAACCGAAAGTCGCGTGACCAAGCGGCCATTCCCGTGTATAAATGACGTCCAAGCGATGATTTGAAATACTTCAACACTCGCATATCATATATTTGAAAATGTCCAATCCAATAGCCTAAGCTTAGATGCGGACGGAGCGTGTATGTATGTATAAAACATATAAACTCAATAGTCAAGCGAGTAGGATACCTCATTAAGCTGAAAATGAAAGAGTTTAATCAAGCATCTTGGGGATCATTTGGAAACTAGACATGTATGTTCCCAACCTCACTTAACCCAACAAAAATCCTAATTCCGAATTGAGAATCGGCGCAACTTTTTACCAATCTCCACAGTTGCAAAGTTCCGGCTACCCCGGGCGATCTAGCACGATCTTGCCCCCATCAAGACCCAAACACTTGTCGACAGAGCAAGAGCTACCGGACTATGCTCGAACGCGAGATCATTCCGATAATCACACTTTCTCTGCTAACTAATTTGTTTAAGTTGCTCTCTTTTTCACTATCCAGGCCGAAGTTACTTGAGAAGACCAAAGAAAGCTACTTATCTATCTGCGTTTGAACAAGAATCTTTAGTCACGTATCGGGCCAGCTCATAGGAACTGCCTAACCGAGATAGCAATGAATACTAAACACACTAAATGAACGAGAGACCGTGCCAACTAGTGCTCTGCAAACGGAGGACAGATGGGCACTGTTGCAGATCATTCATCTAACAAAACACTTTCCATGCGCACGTACTTTCGATCGAAAGAGAGAGAGATAGAGAGACTAACGCTGCGCTGGCGGTCGTAGGCATGATCCGCCGGAGCTTGAGTCCCCATAACCACGCCCTCTTCTTGGTTTTGCAGACCACCCGGTCGCCACAAGAGAGGGAGAAGAAGAAGACGGCGAAGAAGACGAGCTTGTGCGAAGTGCGTGGGCGGAGGAAAATGTCCGAAGATCCTCGTATATAAAGAGCGGGAGTTCAGACCGGGGAAGTTGCACTTTGCAGCAAGTTCACACGAACTGTGCAGAGAGAGAGAGAGAGAGACGACGAAGGCGAGTCAGTGACGTTAATTAGGTTTGACCGTGGAAAGTCCTCTAATCGGACGGAAGGAAATTAATTTAAAAACAAGGAAGGGCGGCGGGATAAGCAGTGTGAAAAGATTAAAATTCGATGGAAGTCCGCCCACGACTAGACACGATACCAAGAATCTCTTTTCTTTATTATTTTTCAGCTACCGTACTCCCATACTTTTTACTAGGAGTGAACAGGATAGATAGTCCAAATCGGTATCGGACCGAACCAAATTGGACCGACCGATTTGGTCTGGTTCTCCAGAATATCGGTTCGGTTCCCAATTCCCAAAAGTGAAACCGGTTTCGGAGCGATCTGATTCTCGGTTTTAGGGTGGGAACCGACCGGATTGGATAAGTAAATAAATATTTTTCTAATTTTTATATATACATTTTTAAAAAATTTGAAAAAAATAGAAAGGCTAATCTAATTTTCTCAATTCTTACTTGCATTTACCAATAAGTTATTGTTCCCGTTGAAACAGAACCGAATCAGACCTGACTAATGATCCAGTCCGATCCAAGGTCCCAAGACTAGCCAATTTGATCCTCAGTTCTGGAAATTGGGAACCGGTCCTTCCAGTCTAGTTTTCGATTCTTAGGTTGGACCGGACCAAACCGGGAATCACTCACCCTCTACTTTTTACATGAAATGAAGAGGATCTCGTGCATTTAAAAAACCGCGGTCATTTTCTTGCCCTTTAAAGAAAACCCTCGATTAAAATTATTGAAGAATATTCTACCAATAAACAAATGCGTAAATTATTCTTTCCGTGTTGTGCTTTTAAAAATTTAAATCTTCTCTATCTCTCTAAATGATCTTATGAGAAAAAATTTCAGTTATCCGTAATGTTATTCTCTTTTCCACGTGCATGTGTACGATTGTATGATGTCACGCGAATTAATTCTTTTATTGATTAATGATCCGAAGGTATTCTAATTAGGTAATTTTGGTAATCGTGGCACGTGTCACCTGCATGGGCATGGATGGTGATAGACGATGAAGTTGAAGGAACACCTTCTTCCCCAAACTTCCAATTTTCTTGGCAATTGATGTGACAGTAGCGGGTTCCATCTGGATCGACGTGTTGTCACGCCTGATCTGACGGATCCAAACTTGGTTGGACATACATATCAGATTCGTGCAATACTTCTTCTGGGAAAAAAACAAACTGCTGAGCTACACGAATTGCCCATCCTCGTTGTCCTCGCACGGAAAAATTGGAAATAAATAGCTTGCACGTAAACTTAAATGTACCCGAAACCGTCCGGACAACCGATCGGGCCAACAGCGATCAAGAATCGAAAAGGAAGTGCGTGTACCCTCCTGTTTACGAACTCAAGTACAGCTTCGAAACGTTGTGCCACACGTGTCGAGATCCGTAACGACCAAATGAACATCTTTAAAGCTAATAGAAGAAAAATCAACGAGTCCCTATTGTCGCGATCGACAGCGATATGATATAAGCGCACATTCGTTTTTTTGGACCGATTCAAAGGGCTCGAGCCTTAGCCTTTCTGCAAAGGAACACACTTTTTTGGCTTCGTTGTTTTCAATTCGTCCCTCCTTATCTCTGTTTTTGAGGGTTTCGGCTGTCTAAATTTGATTCCCATGGCCCAAAAAACGAGGCCGAATCGGTGCCATGGTTGACTTGCCAACCTGCTACGCCCTGGGCAAAAGGTGGCTTCTTGGAATTTGACTTCATCACAAAGATCTTCGCACGTGCAATTTATCGGACCCTGTATGTATTTGGTAAATCTGATGAGATCGAACTCTGGTGTGGGCGGCTCAAGTCGTGGCGATTTGTCAGAGGATACTTGGAGATTTGAATATTCTTCCGAACTATTTCGTGGGCCTCACCTCTTTTTTTTTCTTTTGTAGCATCACTACATTGTTAGTGCTGGTTTCTTCCACAAGTGGGGATTGGCAAGAAATTTACAATCGCAATCTTTGTTCATTACGCTCGAGTTTTAAAAAAATGAAGAAGAGATGAGAAAGTGAGGGTGGGGCTATTCTTTTGTAATCATGCTCAATCGATTCCACTACCACACTAGAGGAGCAGCGGTTCAAAAGTTTTTCGAAACTGAGAAAGGCACACCAATGAGCAAGAATGTTAGGTATATTATGGGTGATTGGCTTCAGAAGTGGGTAGATTTCAAACTTGGAATCTGAAATTTATCCTAGCAAGGTCAGTTCCCAGTTTTTGAAACTGGAAATAGACCCTATTAACCCTAGAACTGGTTTAGAACTAAATCGATGGATTTAGGGTCAATCCATGAACAGCTCTTTTTTTTTTCTTCTCTTATTGGTTTCATATTATTATCATATACATGTGTCGGTTCCCAACTATTTTTGCTTTAAAATAATATATAGAATATATTCAATTTCAATAAATATTTCCTCTTTTAGAAAAAGAGTAAAAGAACTTACTTAAAGTTATAGGTAAACTGATTCAAAGCTAGTTCGGTTCCAAGTAAGTTGGAACTAGCCTTACAGGTTCTAAGTTTTAAGGTAGAATTAGCCGGTTCAGGATATAGAACCGGAAACCAAACCGGTCAAGGTTGGTTCCTAATTTTTTTAACCAAGAACCAAACCGGTCCCTTGTGAACCGGCTCGATCACTCACTCCTAAGCTATATAACGTCATTCGAGTAGGAAAACCGGGCCGAGTCAAGCGGTTTTGGGAGGGGAGGGAAATTTAAAATTTGTTTGCAATTGTCTCCCCAATGTATCTTCCCTCCGCTCACCGCAAACACGATACAAGGGTCCATTAGGCACTATTGTAATTTTTCCGTTTTGCAGTCATGCAGCTGTCACCGTGCCATAGCTCAAGTGTGTTGGCAACACGTGTTTTAAAATTGCGGTGGTAAGCTAGATGGGGTTTTTCTCTTTTTTGAAACATTTAAGCGGAGGTTCGGCAAGCAGTAGATTCTGATATTGTATTCGAAGCAGCTGTTCGAATTCCTTTTGGTATGCAAGTTAAACAAGGTCTTGCTAATGGTAAATGGGGGGTTTGAATGTGGGGGCTGTTCTTATTTTACCCAAGGGGTTTGAATTAGCCCACCCCCCCTCCCCCCAATCATATTTCGATCGAGATGAAACAAATGCTAGGCAATTTGTCTTTTCAGAGATATTGCCCCGGGCCACTAAAAAAATTATTCCAGTGATAGGTCCTGTTTCTGGTTAGAAATCAAGGTAAGTCACATTTCCTATTCTTTTCCCGAACTTTGCTATTCATAAAAATGTTCACTTCTTAAAATATTTCATACATGTAATCGGGAATAGATGAAGGAATCACATGAAAAGAAAAAGGGGAGTACGAAATAATCATATCGAATGAGTAAGATGAATATGAGGTGGTTGATATTATCCCCCAGGGCTGGAACTTCTTGTTGCCTGAGGCGAATCTATCAAACTTGATTGGCTTTTAACGATTAATCCTAGTGCGGGTGGATTTGGTTAAGGGGATGAGGAAATAGTACTTCAAGATCCATTTCATGTCCACTAGGGCCTTCTGTTCTTCTAGGCGTATGTCATTTTGGCACCCTACGACTGAAGTGTTTGTGTACATACCACAAGAGTTCGATTTAATTTTTCGCTCAAATAGCTGATGAGTATCGTGCGACTTTAACTAGTGTCCTGTCGGGTATTGTTGTAGCTCCATGCAGCTAATGCCTGTTGTGATACATATAACTCATGTCTTTAGATAAGGTGAGAAATAAATATCTAGATGAGAATGTTCCCACCGTATACTAAGGAAACGTTGGTGCGGGCCTTTCCAAGTTCTACCATCCGATCAAAGCGGCAGACAAATCAAAACGACAGGTGGGGGCCTTAACACTTCGGAACAAACGACGCAATTACCCCCCGACGACTTGGACTTCCAATTAGGAGGCAGGTCAACCCACCATGGTTTCGAGTCTATTGATGATTTTTATCTTAGTCGACATCGAGTAATGCTCGGCTGCTACTTTATACGGTTGAATTTCTCGTGTTCTTTGGCGTCGAATCGAATGATTCGCTTGCGATTTTTTAAGATTCTTGAAGCCGCGCAATAGAGAAGAAAAAGAGCAAATCGAGTAATTTGGGGTCCGTTTGTTAGCCGCAAGTTCCCTCGCCACATCTATTCACATTGAAAATTCCCCTTTTTTCTTACACATTTTTTTTTGTACCTAGAAATTGCTTGAAAACTTTAGTTATTGGGCAAAGTCCAACCGGTTTTCAGACTTGCCCAATTGATTACGCAACGTTAGAAAATCGAAATCGTCAAGAGGGCCGGTCGCTCAAAGACAGGGAAAATCGAAACCGCTCGAGGGACCCTACGTTCAACTCTTATCCACAAATTAGCGTGTTTTCTCAATTGATTATATTTTTGCGCAAGACATTTCAATTTCGTGCAATCGTTTTTAACGAAAGCAGCCGGCACTTGTAGACCGCAAAATCGTACATTAGTCAATATCCATGTGCTTGACAAATTGGGTATGAATGGTTGGAGCCTTGCTGGTGGATTCGTGCTGGCGATGTTGACAGCAAGGAATTTAATTGACTTTTGGGGAAGAATATAAAGCGTGTTGCATTTAAATTTATTTAAAATAAATTGGGTATTGACTTGTATAAATTCACATTATAGTGACTGACACAACGCTCGTGTGAGCATTTTGTGCTTTTCGTTCTTATAACCATTCCAATTCCAAACCTTCTCTTCATTCTGATTTTGTTGAATTGGCTTGAGGCTGGATGGAGGCCCCCTTCTTCTTACTCTCGCGTCAAACTTCACATCAACTTTTTCATTTTATGATTCTTAATGCCGTGTCGAGAAGCTATAATCGTGCTATAACACGGCACGCACCATATATACTCACCTTTTTCTAAGTTGAAAACGAAATAAACGCGTTTATTCGGATGTATCGGGTCGAGTATCCCACTTCTAGTAGCTACAAGGTCCAAGCTTGCCGTCCCGTGGGAATTGATGTCTTAGCTGATGCGCGTGATTGGAACGGCTTGTATGCATCCGTGAGAATTAGTCGAGTCGAAAGGTTTAGATGCCTCGTGATGTTAAAAAAAAAGTATAATATATTAAATGTGTCGTGATTTTTCACGTATCTAGGTTTTAATTGGTTGCTTCCGGCGATATTTAATCCATTAAAGTTTAAAGTCAATGTGCCTGCCTCGAAGAAATGTCTCCATCCTTTTCGACAGAATGCTCACAAGCTTACCCTCCAATTTAGCTCTACTCACGTACTTGATCCAACATGATAGCGACGAATCCCAACTTTGCACGAAGAGGAATTCATTGTTTTTCAGCAACAGAGTAACGACAGCGACACAACGACTAATTTGCACAATTGCATAATGGGGAGATTAGATAAGCATAATTCCATATTAAGTAAGCGAGATGTATTCAAACATTCACTCGGAACCTGTCGCGTTATTTTATAAATCGGTCTTTATATCATTGACATCATCATTGTTATTGGCAATACAAGAGTAACTCCGCATTGTTCCGTGTCTTTAGTTTTTAGAATCAGACCCGATTGTGAATCTAATGGCGACGCTCGGCAGCCTGCTCGAGCCTACTTGGATTAAATGGGTCGAAAGACCAATTTGAGTAGGCTTGAGGAGAGACCCTTGTTATAGGGCCCGGCCCGACCCGACCTGATTGAGCATGCGCAGAGCTCGGAAACTAGACCAATTGCTAGAATCAAGAATGAAATGAACCTCTCTAATTGCACCAGGATATTCATAACTTTGATTGAACAACTGAAGAAGCAAAACTCTCCCCTCCAGTTCTCAAGTCCCTACGTTTCTGCATCTACTTGTTGCAGATTCCTGGGTCATGCTTGTTTGCTTGTATCGATGGCCACAACGAACTTCTTAAGTGTCCTTGAAATGTTATTCACGGAACCGGGTCTCTCACTAATGCACGAATTACTGTTTTCATTGGTCGCGTTGAACGAGCAAGACTTCATCCCTGTGCTATTCCGACAGCCTTCCGCATCCAATGTGTCCCGATCCCCGGCATGCAAGCAAATTTCATTATCGGCTATTCGAAAAGACGTCCCGGGGCTAGTAGTTCCGTCATGCTGCGTCTTTTATCTCCAAAGGAAATGGCCGAGGAAGCCAATTATACAAACCTGAAAAAGGGGAAATAAACAAGGGAAAGGAAGGAGAGATATGATTGTGTGCAACTGCTTAATCTTTTGCATTTTCAGGAAAAGCGAGCAAAATACTTTAAAAGCTTTCTTTCCGTCATTTGCATCGTTGCTATTACTGGGAAAGTAATAGTAACTCAGCTAGGCTTGAGGAAAGACCTTTCTATAGGGCCTAACCCGACCTGATTGAGATTGCGAGACGTCCGTCTAACTTGGAGAATTCTATGTTCTTTTTTTCTGTCAATGGACGGGGCTGAAGCAACAAATTGAGTCAAATTCAAGGGTTCGGTCTGGTCCGGACTTGTCCAATGATCATCCTCGAATTAGGAGTTAGGACCCTGTCGTTCCTAAGGTTAGCTCCTGAGTTGACCTCACGGTACCCAACAGTCTCTTGTGAGGTTTCTTTCGCACATCCAATTTAAGTGTTTGACCTTAAAATCAGTCATTGGAACTCATGAAATTATATAGAGATTGGATTGCAATTGAAATATAAAGGCTCCTCCAACTTACAGAAGTACAGCTCTAGAAGCATATGCCCAGACAAGACTTGTATAGAAAAACCTCGACATCACAACAAGCTCAGACATTGACCGAAAAAAAAACACAAGGTCTTAGACCCTTAACTCTCATAGCTCGCGGGACACGAGAGATAAAGTACACAAAGCCAGCATTTGAAGATGTGATGAAACTCAGGCAAGCCAAGAGTTGCTAGGACGAACATTGTAGAAACGATGAATCTTCTTTTTATCGATTACTTATGCCTCCCGTTGCACCTTGTAAGCTGGTAAGCAAGTGTGGAATCTAAGGGTAGAATTGGTAGGTCTTGGCCTGGATTATGATCTGCCTCAATCCACCAATAGGCGCTAAGACCATCAAGAGTACTCCAATCACAATGCATATCTGACATGATGAACGAACCCGAGTTAGACCAGCTCACTTATAAATCTATAAAGAAGAGAACAATGAACAAAAATCAGATTCAAGAAAGCATACCCAGTTTGTCCACCAAGAGCAGCTGAACCTCCTCGGCTTCTTAATCGCAAGCCACATTATGCAGGGAAGCTTAAAAAAGAAATAGCAGAAGCCAGAAGTATCAGTGGTCATGCACATTGGAAATTTGGCGAGAGATATTAAATGCAGGTCATGCTTATATGGTTACACTTACAAAGTATGTGGTAGAGGCAAAAGCGAATCCTCCGAAGAACGAAAGAAGACCACCGAAGAAGGGGAAAGTAATTGCAATGAACATCGTGAACGCTGCAATGTAAATCAATTTGAGAGGTCAGTTAAATCTCAATAAAAGCGAGAAGCCCATCTAATTTGAAAGGGGGAGATATCAGTGAATGGAGTCTGAATCCACTTACCGATGCAGATATTGCGCGTTATGAACCTGAGTGTTCGGGTGGGCTTAAAGTGCAATTTCTTCACTAGTACAGTTTCTATCATGTCAAACACCAGCATGGAAGAAATCTGCCAGGAGAATCCGCAAATGAGATCGGGTAAATAGCAGGTGAGATCGGTCCAACTTCTTGAAAAACCGCAGGAGGACAAAGGGGAAAAGATATGAGAAAACGCAGTCCTCACCTGATAGCTTCCAATTACATGGACAACCACAAACATATTGGCGAGAGCAATGAGCCAAGCGGGTTGTTCCAACGAGACGAGGATGTTGTCCTCAACCGAGTTCCCAAATATCCAGTACCCAATCAAAGCAACCGGGAAGTAGCAGAGAGCCACAACAATGTACGCGACGACAACTCCTCTCCACATCAGGCCCTTGGATGGCTTATCCGGAATGGACAGGATGGTCGCTTGGATCTCCAACACAACATGTGGCCCGCCATAGGCAAAAGCAACGTTGCCCAATGCACTGAAGAAGTTGAATACCGTTCCCGCTATCGACTTCACTCTGTAACCGTACTGTACGTCGGGCTGAACACCCTTGTGGAGTGAGGCTGTCCAAGCCATAGTGGAGTAGCTGTTCGGAAACATGAAGGACACGTGCTCAAGTCCCCGAATACGCAATCCACTGCTTCGCTCTTTATATGATTCAATAGGATAACACTTGCTTTTTTTTTCATTTGGATCGCTTCTTCATGTGTATATTCAATTAATGTTTCGCCTAGCAAGGCTTTTGTCCTCGATTTGTCATGAGTTATGACAAGCGATCTGATTTAGACGAGGCTACTGATTGTTCATCCATATGAATTTATATTGAATTTGCAGTTGAAGTTCAAATAGAATAGACCAGGACATACCTCAAAGACATGACGGCAGCAGCCAAGGAGACGCCAGCGATGGAGTTAAAGTTGGGAAGTTGGGAGAGAACAAAGTGAACAGAAGCGAACATCATGATGAAGTAACTTGTCTTGATCTTCTTACAGCTCGAGCAAACCGTATCGTGGAACATTTGCAGGGATTTGCCGCCGGTCACCATGTAGACAATGTCAACTCCGACTTCGACAATGAGCTGCTGAGGAACCACAATGTAGAGGCCAAGCTTTTCACCGAACGCGTATTGGGCCAGCTCGTGGTACCTATCAAACCGCTTTCCAGGAATCATCTCGTGCATCTCGACCATTTGCCACAATGTGTAGAGGGTGATGATCCAGGACAAGACCAGCACTGCCACACCGGGACCCCTGAAACCGAAAGCAAGACACAATTGATCAGGAAAACATGATTCAGTTCGAAAAAAGAGAGGTAAAATTGGAAGTAATAGTGCAATTCAGTCAAGCGTTTGATGGAAAATAACTCACCATCCAAGCGCGGCCATTGCGTACGGGAGACAGAGCATGCCAGCTCCAACCATGGCGGTGACAGTGTGAAAAGTCGAGTACCACCATTTCGCGTTTCTTGAAGATGTAATTGGTAGCCAATCGTCAATCGCCTTCTGCTTCTCCAAATTCTCTTCGACCTTTTGACACCATAACACATCCAACTCAGGCTACATACTGCGGACTGAAGTCCATTGTTCTTGCTACTTAGATCATCGATTCTACTAGAACCAAAAAGGTGAGCATGCCATGCTGCAATTTTTTGTTCTTGGTGACACGAGTTTGAACAGAGCAATCTATGTTTTCATGATGCCGATACAGAGAGCACACTCAACACTACACCATAGGCAAACTAGCAGACAAATCAAGTGATTTTTGACCTTTTATGAACAGAGTTCATTACCATTACAAGCCGGTTATAGAGGGAGGGAGAGAAGGTTAAAACATTTTTTTCTAGGGTACGACAAGAAGTATGTTTCCTGCTGATGCTTGATAGCACAGGAAAGAGATAAAACGCTAGACTAAGTGCCCCTAGCCTTTATTATTTTTCTTTGCGCAAACCCAATATCTTAAGGAGCAGCATAGTCGCCAATCTATTCACTACGCCCCGAGTCCCTTTCCTGCTTGGCTTCGACTCTTATTGTGATTGATTCAATTATCTCCCCTCCTCCTAGTAGCCTGGAGATATTTATGAGATTTCTACGACGCCGAGAATAAGGTCCGATGGTTTGTGTAACGAAGCCGCGGTTAGTATTTGTTAGTAGACGGACTCTTCCCTGATTTGGGCGTCCGATCTACCAAATAAACGGCAACAAAATACAAACTCAGATAGAGAAATCTGGAAATAGGCCTAGCAAAACAAATGTAGTTTTCACGTCACTATAATTCATGTTGCATCCTCTCTTTATTCACTAATCATATTAATCAACCATGTCGGGTAAGGGTTACAAATAGTTGTGTACGTTTAACCAAAAATAAGGAAAAAAAAAAAAGAGTGGGCACTGTATTGTCCTGGAAAACTAACGAAGGAGGATCGATTCTTCAAAGAATTTATTAATTTGGGCGAGGCCTCGCCCATATCTGGTGAGGCCGGCCTTGCCATCGCGACCCATCTCCCTCGCCGGGGTCGCGACGACGGGGTCGGCCTCGCCATGGCTAAGCCAGGCCTCGTCGTCGTGGCCACGAGCCGCCCTTGCTTGGGAGACCCTTGCCGACCACCGGCGAGGGCTGTGACACCCTCGCCAGCCTTGATCTATGGCTAGTCGTCGACCGTAAGCTAGGAAGAAGAAGAAAAACAAACCAAGAAGAAAGAAGAACAAATGACGAAGGAAGAAGAATACCAAAAAGAATTAAAAATGGAAAAATTGTTCCTAAAATTAAGAAATTACTTTTTTTTGCTTCTTGATTCTGTTTCAAAACTGATTTTGGGAATAAATTTTTGCAAATTTGTATTCGGAAACAAAAAATTTACTAAACGGATTTCTATTTCAAAACTGATTATGAAAATAAAAAAACAAAATTTATCACTGTCCGACAACTTGCCAAATGGCCCTTAGCGGATTTTCTAACCCTCCCTGGCCTTTGAGATTTATTATGTTTTGAAGGCCCTTGCTCTTGTAAATGGCCCCGATCTTAATGAAAGGAAGACACATCTTCTGACCAAAAGGAGAAAAAACAAAAGAAAAGTCCAAGAAGGGAAAGAGAAATGGGCAAGTGAGATCCATCCCAACCAAAAGTAGGCAACCTCTACACTTGACTTGGGTGGAGCATAAAGAAGAACCGGGTTAGCCACACGGGTCCCCGGGTCATTTTGGGGAGGTTCTTGGTCAGTGAAGGCTACTGATTTTGACCAATCACACGGTACACCATCACCACCAGAAGAGGTACCTGTCACAGGGGACAGTTTCATTAATTACAGGCACTTTTCGCACGTTATCTACTCTTCAAACGACTCTAAAATCTGACCAAAAAAAAAAAACGACTCTGGGCGTGGAGAAATCAAAAGTCCACGACCAACCAAGCGTGGGAACTTGTGTGCGACATTCGACTTTCGTAAATTATACCGTCCCATCGATGCTCTTTTAGTAAAGCCGACGAAATTTTGACTAGTCCGGGTCCCTCCCATGTACCATCTTTAGCTGAAAGGGGGAAAGGTCAAAATTGATCTCGGCGACCATTCGAATTTTTGTGAGGCGCCTCGTTCAAAAGACTCAACCGACCCAGCAAAAATCCTAATTCCAAGCCAAGATCAGTCTATACAGTTGCAAAGCTTTGGCTGTGTCGGACGTTCAAGGGCGATCTTGCCCCATCAAAATCCAAATACTCGTTGAGAGGGCAAGAGCCACAAAACTATGCCCAGAACACGAGATATGTTGGATTGTTTCGTTTTCTTCACTAATTGAGTTATTTGTTTTCCAAACAAACAACCAACAAAAGCTATCTTCAGTGTTTAGGGTTCACGGACGGCGGTACATGTCTAGATTTAAAAAAGAAAAAAAATTGATGTGCAATTCAAAGCTGTTCTTTGTGTTCGGGGCTTAATACAGACGAACGGTGGTGGGCCGTGGACGGTAGCTCGAGACTCCCAGAGCCCTGGTCAAAAGCAACAAAAACAAAGAGAGCACAGGAGTAGCAGAGAGAGAGAGAGAGAGAGAGAACAACGGTGCTCCGGCGGTTGGAGGTGTGATCGGTCGGAGCCTGTGTTGCCATAACTGCGTCCTCTTCTCGGAACAACCAATTTCGACGCCGGTTAGGAGAGAGAGAGAGAGAGGAGTTCATACAACTCCAGAATTGTCGGAGCAATGGTACCTTTAAATACTGAGAGGAGGGCAAAAAAAAATAAATAAATAAATAAATAATAGAGAGAGGGGGATGCGCCGGTTCGCACACCTAATTTCCTTTGATTAATGAAACTCTTCTATTGTAAAAAAAAATAGTTTCACGAAAAATTCAAAACTTGTACATTGATGATAAATTTATCATGATCTAATTTTTCAATAATCAAAACCTTCAAACTGGTATACTTGTGATAAATTTACCCTCCGTTAAATTGAATTACAAACATATGGGTAAAACCCTAAACTGGCACACCCGTCAACTGTCGCGTATTATCCAACTTAGTAATTTTACGATAAAATTTAACAGAAACTAATGAATGGTAAATTTGTCATAGGTTTTTTGTGGTCAAAAAATTAATTTGGGATAAATTTTTCACAGGTATATTAGTTTAAGATTTTTTATGGTATTTAAAAAAAAAACAGGTGGGCGTTACCAAAAAATTGGCCGAATTCTGTTGGACAAATGAATGCGAAGCAACATACTAATCCTTTCCCATAAGTTCCACTTTTTTTTCTTCCTTAGCTATTAAGTATTGCGCGAAAGTAATCCTTCTGGGCCGATTTTCGCGCGGAAATCGACAATGACGCGGCGGTACGCCGCATGGGGCGTGCCAACGATGACTAGACCGTAGCATCAGCGATTTCCGTTTAAAATTGACCGAAAGAAACTATAGTGGAATCCCGCACAAAGATTCGGGGGTGAATCGACAAAATCGGAAAATTTAGAACTGAATCGGTATCCGCATTTTAGGTTGAAGACCGATTGGGTAATTTCGCAAGAAAAAGCAAGGGTGGAGAAACTCGTCTGCTTACCATAACTGTGTTGCAGTTATGTTAGCTATCATTGTGTAATGTGTAGTAAGCTAAACGAGGAATAATCACGCCGCACGCTCCAGCTGAAATGTGTGTGTGCATGTCAAAGGTAAGTTGCAAGCTTAACGAGTAAGTGGAGCAAAACGCATGTATGTAAAGTGCATAAAAATCCCGTAATCAAACAATGTAGGATATTTCAACACAGCTAATGTTTATTGTACTATATAGGAGCAGCGGGCCAATTCGCACAATGTGAATAAAAATCCATTGAAGTCGATTTCATTTATCTTTTTCTTCAAGATATCTTCAATCAATATTAGGAAAAAAACCACAAAAAACCTCAAACTTTGCCATTCGTAACATATTTACCCCAAACTTTTTTTTGTGACACCAAAAATCCCAAACTTTGGTACTTGTGATACATTTACCCCATTGTACTTTAGTCCATGGGCATTTTCGTCTTTTTTACTTTTTCTTTTTTTCCTTTTTTTTTCCTTTCCCTCGCCGGATCCGGCGGGGGCGGCCATCGCCGGCATCGGGCGAGGGCAGATCCGGCAAGGGCCCCCTCGCCGTTGAAAATGGACCGCGGAGAGCAAATTGACCGTTGAAAATTTTGCTCAAGCGTTGAAGAATATGAAGGAAGACGGGAAAAAATAAAACAAAGAAAAATTAAGTACGGGGGGTTTATCTTCCGGGTGGCTTCGCTCTGGATAGCTTCGCTCGCATGGAGATTAAGCATCCCTTCGGATGTTCTCGGAACGGCGACGTGCAAGACTGTTCGGAATAAATTACCCACGGGGTGGCATGCCACGTGGGATGGGCCGTGACAACCAAAACGTTGCGTCAAGCTGATTTAGATGGAATTCGTGTGAAAAGTAATTAATCTGACGGAGGAGCCCCGGTCAAGGCCTTTGGCGGTCCCCAGCGAGAACCTGCTAGCCCAGATCTAGGATGAGGATCGCCCTCGCCGCAGATTTGAGCAAGGGAAGGCCTCGCCCAGGGTCGGGTGAGCGTTAGAGGCGCCGGTGATTTTAGATATTTCGTGCAAAATGAAAGTCAAATCTCGTGCGACATCCCGCGTATTTTAATTTTAAGAAAATGTACGGAATTAAAGTAATTGCGTCATGATTCTGCCTGTAGATTTCCACACGCCGAAAACGCGGAAATGTATACCATCAGAAAATTTTACTTTACACATCTAATGTTTTTTTCCTCGAGTTACAACGCGTTTCTTTCCTCTTCCGGGGAGATGATTGACAATTCCAAATTGGACACGTACCGAAGGAAGAGAAGGGGATTTTCTCCGGGAGAAAATATTAAGTGATTTGCAAGCCATGTCAATAGTGATGTGGCGTGCGCTTATTTGCTGATGTTCAATGAGATCTTGACATGTGGATAGTGATCTGGAAATTAAAAAAAAAAAATTTCCCTTTTTTCCTCTTCCATCTTCATGCTGCAGCTCGTCGCCGGAAGCCATGGACGAGCCAAGACTTTTAGACGCAGAGCAGGCCGGCCCACAGATCTGTTTCTCCGTCGTCCCAGCGGCTGAGCGGCAGATTTAAAGACGCAGAGCAGTGGGCTCGCGGCCAAGGCTCCAGATCTGGAGCCATGGCCGCGAGCGACGACCGACCTCGCATGGCTTCTCTCCTCACCAAATCCAGTCCCTCGCCGCCGGATCTGGAAGTGAGGCACCGGGCGGAGGAGACGGCCAAAGTGGAGAGATGCGGCGCCAGCAACTCCGGCTCCGCCGGTGGCCATAGCGGAAGGAGCCGTGGGCTCGTCGTGAAGATGGAAGAGGAAGAGGAAGAATAAGAGAAATGTCGGTGGATTTGAGAGATTTTTAATTTATTTTTTTGATTTCGTGCATCAATTTGTGATTGGGTTAACAACAAATAAATGCGAGCGCCACGTTAGCGGTTGATGTAGTGCTTGCAAACCACCGAATATTTCCTTGGCAAGAAGCTTTGGCCTCTGGGATTTGGGAGCCCTTCAATGAGTCCGAATTTCTAATGCAATAAAACATTTTGCAATCGATTATTAAAAATCTGAATTTTCAGAATTTCAGCACTGGAAACCCCTTCAAGTCTCACGCACCTCCCCCTCAAAAAAAAGTCCCTTTGTTTTGTGGGAATTTAATCCTGCATCGCTGTTTCTTTTACTAAAAGTTGTTCTTTGACTTATAATGAAAGAGACACATTTTGTGGTGAATTCAAATATGAAATATTCAGGTAGATAAAAAAATAACTGCAAACTTTTACTTTGAACTTCGAACTAAACTGTGCATATTAACAGTGCTAAAATTTAATAACCGACGAGACTTGAAAGGTACGATCGATACAAATGAGCCAAACATTAACGAACTCTACCGGAATTTAATAGACGACAAAATTTGATAACGCGACAATGCTACGCTGAAATTTAATTAACAACGCAATACCCAGGATAGAGATACACGTCGGAATCTAATCGACGACACAAATCAAAAAACTATAACTAAGGAAAAATAAAGTGCATTATAGTAAAGTAAAGATAATTGAAAGATAACATTTTGATTGATTTGTTGAGAACCTCCGAAGAGTAGTACGATATGGCTATTTAAAGCCTGTGCAACCACAGGCGACGGCCGTCGATGCCAGATCTAGCTCGTCGACGGCCGTAGGCCTTTGCCGGCTACGGCGAAGGGTAGGGTAGGTTTTTTTTTTTAATAAAAAAGATAATTTCCAAAGCTCTTTTGTAAGAAAAAATTTTACTAAACACTACTCGACCCAAAGTAGCTTTACAAAATATTTTTTACCAAACGCCATTTGCATTTCCCCAATGAGCTTTAACTTATAGATATTTGCGTTCCCCCAAGTAGCATTTAGAAAGTTGAACCAAACGAGCAACCTACAACAACTATTTCATCACGAATTTCAAGATTATTATTTTTAGATATTTTATCTCATCCCTTGACAGCTTGTAATCTGGTATGGATTTTTAACTTAGAAGATTTTAATTGGCCATTAATCTGACGATTATTTATGTAAAATAAATTGATAGCACGAGATATCTTGTTTGATTGACAATCATCCCAAAGGCAAGATATTTTCCATAGCTGAAGCTAGTCTACTTTTGGATACCGAGATTTGATTGTATCGACGACTAAGAGGAGATCGTCAAGAGAGAGCCCATGTTTGAACCCGTTAATATATCTAATTTGAGCCATCTTCACTTAAAAGTTTAAGCCAATAAGCTATGAGCCAACTAAAATATATTAACTGCTCCACATTATACCAACATCCTGAATTAATTCATTCGAGATATTATCCGCTTTGACCTATACTGGGCCTCACTAATTTGTCCTTTAGTGTACATGCAGACTTTTTCCCAATAGGTCACTCATTCTGGTAGTACTCTAGCTTGAGCACATTTAACTTTGGAGTTCCAAAGCGGTGAATTAATTTCAGTTTTCACATATATATCTCAGAATTGCTCTCCTCATGTTCAGTGCACAATTTGATTCATTCTTCTCCCTTCCTTATCCTAGAAGCTCGCCGGGAGAAGCTCCTTGTCCAGGCCCTCTCATCCTAGCAACCACTTCCCGTCCTCATTGGACAAGGCCTTTACATGACATGCTTTATATATATCCACCTTCTTCTAAGCTAAAAAAGAATAAAGAAAAAAATGTCATCACCTTTCAAAGAAGTTAATAGAACACTTTCTAAATGCAGCTAGTTAAATATTCAAATCGTAGTGTTTCCCCATTTAAATTTTCACTCAAGGAGATAGTCAAGAAAGAACCACATTCACTCAAAAGTTTAAGTCAATGAGTAACGCGCCAACTATAATATATTAACTGCTCCACACCACACCAATTCTCTGACGTAGGTCTTTCTAACACAATTCATACGCGTATCTGGACATAAGGTGCTCCATTAGAAACTCGACGTGTAATATCCCAACAGAATATCCTAATTCCAAATCAGGAATTGTCTCTCAACAATTGCAAAGTCTTGGCTTGCCCCATTCAAGAGCCAAACGCGCGTGGAGAGAGCAAGAGCTACCTACTATGTCCGGACACGTGATCTGTGGATGATTGCATTTTCATTATCACTAATCAATTTGTTTGAGAGCAATTTTGTATCTAGGCAGCTAATAGAAATTACATGTGGTGACTGCAATGAATGAGATTGTACTTACTAGCACCCTGCAAGTGGATGATAGACGGGCATTGCCGCATTTGCGCCCCAAAAGAAAATTTTCAATGCGCATGTACGTGAGAGAGAGAGAGAGAGAGTAACGCTGGCGATCGTAGGCGTGATCGGTCCAAGCTTGAACTCTTATGACTGCAGAATGTTGGGGGTCGAGCAAATATCCAATATCCCTCGTATATAAAGAGAGTGACGACCGGGAAATTTGCAGTTCGCACTTCACCCCCAGGCCGTGCGCTGAGAGAGACGTGTGACCGACGGTGGGTCAAGGACGCAGCATGGTTTGACCGTGGAAGTTTCAAAGGGCGGGCTATATCACATCGTCATCGCTTGCGTGGCGTTAGCGGCACGTGTTTTGAAATTGCGGGTGGGCAGGCTACATGAGGCTCTTCTTCTTCTTTCTTCTTTTCCGAAACAATTTATGCGGTCCCCTGCGACGCAAGCGTTTGTACACAAACCACCCACCATCGTTTCGAGTCTAGTGATCGTCTTAGCTGACATCGGTTAATATCTCCGTGCTCTTGGTATCGAATCGAATGATTCGCCTGCGATTTTTCAAAGGACTCTCGAAGCCACACGAAGAAGGACAAAAGAACAAAGACCAATAATCTGAACTCCATTTGTTAGCCGCGAGTTCTCTTGTGCCATCCGTTCACATTTGGAAATTTCTCTTTTTCCTCAATGAAAACTTTAGTTATTTGGCAAAGCTCCGACCGATTTTCAGATTTGCCCAATTGATCATACCACGTTACGAAATCGGGACCGTTAGAGGGTCGGTCAGTCAAAAACAAGGAATATTGAAACCCCTCGAGGGACATTATTGTCAAGTCTCATCCACGAATTAGTGTATCCGCCCTGGCACAACCGATGGAGATTTTTTCCATTTAATTATATTTTGTGCCGCATATTTCATTTTTCGTACCTTTATTTCTCACGTAAATAGCTGCCTCTGTGGACCGCAAAATCCTGACAAATTGGGAGTTTCCTGGTGGATTCGTCCCGGTGACGTTAACAACACGGAATTTAATTGATTTTCGGAAAAATAAAAGGGAGTTTCAATTGGAATGATTCAAATAAATTTGGTATTGACCTGTATAAATTCACGTCATAGTGACACAATCACTGACGTAAGCATTTTTGGCTTTCGTCGGATTCCGTTCCCACGTGAATATGTTAGGTAGGGGCATGTTTGATAACCGATCAAACAGTACCTAATTTTATTCTTTTGTTATCAGAAAAAAAAAAAAAGAAATTCATTTAGTAAATTTTTTGTTCCCTGGCACAAATTTGTTCCCAAAATTAATTTTGGAACAGAATCAAGAATTAAAAAAAAAGCTGATTCTTGGTTCTGAAAACAAAAATCAGAAATGGAAAAGAAAATTATTTTTTCTTCTTCTTCTTTTTTCTTGGCATGTGGCCGGTGGCTGGCGATTGGCCACAGGTTAGGGCCGGCGAGGTTTGGACCCTCATGGCCTAGGCAAGGGCCACCCTCATCGGACCCTTGCCCATGCTGTGAGTCGCCCTCGCCTAATCTGGCGAGGGTTGTCGAGGGTAGCTTGAGCGAGGGCTACCCTTGCCCAGGCCACGAGGATCCAGCCCTCACCCTCACCGGCCTTGGCCTATGGCCAGTCATCAGTGACCTGGCTATGGGTCAAGGAAGGAGAAGAAGAAAAAAAGAAAAAAAAAAGAAAAATATATTAAAAATTTAAAATATTATTAATAAAAAAGAAAATTTGTGCAAGTTACCAAACGTATTTTTATTCTTTTTCTATTCCAAGAATAGAAATTTTGAGCGGTTACCAAACGCCTTTAAATGCTTAGAAATTGTTTCCGATAATAGAATAAAAAAAATAATTTCTGAGCATCCGGAAATAGAATGGTTGCCAAATGTACCCTAAACATTTTGTTTGAACATAACGTGCTAAGTGCTCCGATCAAAGCGTATGTCGTTTACAATAATTATAAGGACCATGCTTACCCTCATGTGGATGATGTCTTACCTAATGTGCGTGCATGGAGCGAATTGCATGTATTCATAAAAAGTAATCGAATCGAAAGATTCAGATTTCTCGTGTTATCCCATGTAATAAAATGAGCATAGGTTGTGGTTTTAATTGGTTGCTTTTGGTAATATTTAATCCATTAAAATTCAATGTGTCTACCTTAAAAAATATCTCTATCATTTTCCAGAGAATGTTTATGAGGTTACCCACCAATTTAGCTTTCCATGTGTACTTTGATCGAATACGAACTTGCTCGGAAATGACCCAAATGCCAACATGATAGCGACAAATTCCCAAGATTGCACGAGGAAGAATCTATTGTTTTTTAGCAAACGAGAAATGCCAATGACACAAGGACTGATTTTTCAAAATTGCACAACGGAGAGATTAGATGAGGAGGCATTTTTATACATATATTTGAAATCTCTTACATCATTTTGTAAATTAGTTTTGTTACGGAAGCAAGCGATCAAACAATAAAATTAACAAAACAAAAAAATAAATAAAATATCAGATTTACGTGGTTCGATTGTAGTGACCTACATCAAAAGAAAGAGTAACAACGAATTCAAATATAGATCAAGCGATATAATGGAGATTACAACTACACTCGAGTCATTCAAACACTCTTGATGTTTCTTAAGCCTCAATTATACTAAATAACTCACGCAGTATTTAGCCCACAATTCCTCATGAAATAATCTCATAATCTCATGAAGGAATGATATATAAATTCTTATCGCAAGGATTTAATTGCTTCACTTGGATGTAATTCATGAACAAAAAACTCATGAAGATTGCCCACTGCCAAGCACTTGTACAAGGCATGGATATCCACAATTATTCAATTTTCAAACTTTCCTTTAATAGATCAGGTTTGTTCTCGAACTCAAATTCGGGACATATTTTTAACAAGTCTTTTTATGTCATTTACATCGTGGTCGTTATTGGAAAGGTAAGAGAAACTTGGCATTTTTTTTTTTTGGTTACAAGAGCTATCTCTGAATTTAATTGTTGGGATTAGACTTGATTGTGGATATGTCCCAAAAAAAAAAATTGATTGTGTATCAACAGCACTAGGCCTGCCTGGGCCTGCTCATAGATTGGCTGGACCAAAAGACCAATTTGAATAGGTTTGAGGACAGACCCCTTTTGCAGGGCTCGACCCAAACCCGATTGAGCATAACAGAGGCCCATCTAGCTCGGACATAAACTATGTTCGTTTCTTTGTCGACGGACGGTTCAAAGCAACCAGTTGAGTCGACTCCGAGGTTCGGTCCGACAGACTTGAGTCGAATCAGAGGTTCGGTCCGGATCTGTCCAATGATCACCCCCTACTTGAAAGTTACAACCCTTTGGGCCGTAATATTTCAAGCTCCCCGGAGATCCTAAATTGACCCGACGATACCCACAAAGACGCAATTCTCTAAGCTCAACGCTTTATGATCATGCGAAGAGCTCGAAAATTCGGAGTGTTCTATTGGGAAATGGCCACGATGAATCGAGTCAAGAATGAAATGAACCTCTCTAATTGCACCAGGGTTTTTATAACTTTGATTGAACAACTGAAGAAGTAAAACTCCCCCCTTCAGTTCTTGAGTCCCTACGTTTCTGCATCTACTTGTTGCGGATTCCTCGGTCATGCTTTTTTGCTCGTATCGATGGCCACACAAACTTCTTTAGTTGCCTCGAGATGTTATTCGCGGAACTGGGTCTCTCGCTGATGCACGAACTACTGTTTTCATCGGTCGAGTCGAACGAACAAGACTTCATTCCTGCGCTATTCCGATAGCCATCCGCGTCCGACGTGTCCCGAACCCCCGCGTGCAAGAAAATTTCGTTGTCGGCTATTCGAAAAGATGTCCCGGGGCTAGTAGTTCCGCTACTCCGCGTCTTTATCTCCAAAGGCAAGGCTTCTCCAGCAGAATGTTTCTGAATCCCAAGCATTTGGCCTCCGGCCAAAACTAACTTCCTGATTAATATGTCAGATGATGCGGAGCGCGGTCGCCATTTGAGCCAATCAAGTGGGGACATCCCATCTTCATCAGGAACATTCAGGTCGATTCCTCGTGTCGCCATCAAGATCTCCACTAGTTTAGGATGCACATTACCGATGATCGCCAAGTGAAGAGCGGTCCGGCCATTGTTATTCTTTGCATTGATTATGTCTTCCACATCGAAGACTTCCCCGCCCAAGAATCTCTTCATCGTCTCGATCTGGACATCCAATCTCCGGAAATCTGGAGCTTGTAGACCGGATATAGCCATGTGGAGGAGAGTCTCTCCATTTGTGTTCGTCGACGAGATAGGAGATGGAGAAGCAGAAATTAGTGCCTGAATGGTGGGTAACTGACCCTTGTAAGCAGCTATGTGCAACGCCAAGTTGCCTCGGTGGTCGGTCGAGCTGATCATGTCGAAGGCTTGAATAAGATGCTCAACCACCTGCATTGTTTTCAACACGGGAGCGAGACAGAGATCATTTAATGTTTTTGGTGAGTTGCTCTAGGCATGGGAGACTACAACTAGCGTCTGCACTAACATCATCTGCAACTTCAGCCTATGCGATTTGTAATCGAATGAAAACAAAACGACTAGCGTGTGCGGGAATCAGTCTCCTTCCTTTTAAAGGTTTCGGTGCGTTTAACTGGCTTGATGAATTTATCAGATTGGCCGAGACCTTATTGTCAAACTGAGCTATGTTCCAATTGAACTGAGACACCATGAAGCCGAAATTCTGTCACAATGCAGAGTTACATTCACTCCAATGGTGACACTATATGGCAGTCAAAACGTGATCATCCTCATAGTCGTAAAACAGCAATGACATCATCTAACCATTAAGCAAACTCTGCAATCGAAAAAAACCCCTGCTTCCGAAGCCTTGCTCTAGCAAGATAATCCAATTGAAAGGCATAAACTTGCCACAAAGGCCACGAGCTTTCAACTCACCTGGACATGTCCTTTGCTGGCAGCAGAGTGCAAGACAGTGGAGCCATGAGCATCTCTATAAGCCAGAAGATCGGAGCGATCGTCACTCGCAACGAGCTCCTTCAGCATCTCCAAATTGCCTCCTCTAGCAGCAGCATGCACTGCTCTGTTCATCACCTCCCATTTGTATGAGGAAGCGACCTCTCCATGCCCTGCATTCTTCGTCATCGACGACAACGCCCTTGGCGACACCGTGAAATCAAGAACCGTCTTGAAGGCTTCATGGCTTCTGCTCCTGGAAGCGGCGTAAAGAATGTCGGTCACGCCGTATTCGCCCTCTCCCAAAACAAGAGACGGGTGTCTCTCCAGCAGTTCTTGGACGAAACCCAAGTCCCCTGCCGACGCAGCAGTGTACATGAGCCACCCACCAATACCGTATCGACCTTTGACGAGGGAATCTTTGCTTTTCGAATCGCACTCCAGCAGGAGCTGCCGGGCCACCTGGGAGCGGTGCTCGGCAATGCTGTGGAAGCGCCCGACGTTGCCCGCCTCCTCCCAGAGAGCCTCAAGGCGGCGGATTCGGCGGAGTGAGGTGAGCTCAATGAGGTGATTGGGGTCAATGTGGAGGAGCTCTCGGACGAGATCATAGTGGCCATTAGCAGCTGCACATTCTATTGGAGAGGCACACCACCACTGGTCTCGGGTGTTCGCCCACCGGAGAGGCAAGAACGTGGGAGGCATCAAGAAGATCAAAGAATGGGAGGAAAAAAAAAAGGTCAAAGAGAGAGGACACTCTCTTGGAAATGAGTGAGTGAGACCGTGAGGGAAGTGTTATTGTGCGATCTCATCAAAAGTCTGTTTCGGGAGTGAGGCCAAAAGCTGCTTTCGTTGGAATCGGGAAATGTGGAGGGGTACAATACAAAGAGATGATGTGGAAAGATTTGATGATGAGATTGAGGAAAAGGACAGAAGAATTTGTGGGCTTCATTTCGCTAAAGTTGAGACTTTAGACATTTGATGAGGTGTGTGTTCTGCCTTGTGTCATCATGGGCCAATCTCCTTCGGAAAAGCAAGTGTGAACATAAATAAATGCAAGTCTGTTAAGTGAGACATTATTCGGTGTGTGAGGTGGGGAGATTCTTGCCTGCACCCATCGTCGATACCGTGGGATCCATAGGTGGGGCTCACTTGAAACACCCGTTGATCAACACTGATGATCGATTTTGTCCAATAGATCTAGATTCATGCAAGAATTTTTCGATAAGTGATTGATAAGCATAAGCAAATACTTGCCTGGATCCTAATCCACATAGATAACGGTTTATCTTATCATTTTGGCCTCATGCGTGAGTCTCATCAACGGGCACATGGATGTGGGGTCCATGGACCTAGGACAATGCAAGTCTTGCTCGGTGAGCATGCGTGCAGAGAGAGAGAGAGAGAGAGAGAGAGAGAGAGAGAGAGAGAGAGAGATTGGTTATAGCGATGAAGCAAGCAAAGCACATAGAGGAGCAAGGAAGATGCCACTTTTCTTCTTTTGGGTGAGAAGGGGCAAGGAAGGAGGGAAGGATGGAAGGTGGTGCTTTGAGTAGGAATTGCTATTGGACTTGTGGGGTGTAATTTTGGATTTAAGGAGTGAAGCTGTTGGTCGTCGAGGGATTGAAACTGAAGCAGAAATTAGCATTTAATTCCACAGAATAATCCCTTTGGTGCTTTGCTTGGTTGGCTCAATACCCTTCCTAGCTGCCGCATAAGATTAGCTCTTCAAAAGCTTCCATTTTGCTCAAGCATGGAGGACGGGGCTCCGGCTGTCCTTACGCCCGAGCAGATGATGCCATGTGAGAAACAGCTTTTTTCTTTAACCCACTACTCTTTTTCCATTGGTATAGATGGTGGGGTGAGTCCCGCTCTTTGTTTTTTAACAGGAGCAGCCAGTTCTCTGTCTGGACCCCCCGCCCCACCACGCCCCCACCCACATGCCCTACAACCTTATGTTTTTTTTTTTTTTTTCCACATGTTACAGGGAAAATCAAAAAAAGAAAAGAAGAAAAAAGAAAGGAAATGGCAGAGGAAGCCAGTCACGCCGACCTGAAAAGGGGGGTATAATATAAACAAGAGAAAGGAAGGAAGGATATGATTCTGTGCAACTGCTTAATCTTTTGCATTTTCAGGAAAAGCGAGCAATACTTTAGAAGCTTTCTGTGTTACCACCAGGAAACCCAAAGGGATGTCATTTCTCCTCTTTTCTACAATAGATAAGTTCTACGAAAGGATATATTGGAAACACGGAAATCACTCGAACGGGTTCGATTTCAAATGATAAATCGATATTTTGGCGCATTCAAAGAAAACTACATCGTTTCATTGCGGCGCGGATTCATAACTCAAATTCCACGCTCGAATACGAATTACCAGTTACAGATAGCTTTGAAAGATCTTGAGGAGCAGGCAAAGTATTCCAGTTCATGCGTACCGAATGAGATCTAAAAAAGTAGGACGGTGAGAAATTGAACTCAATCATTTGACGAGATCTTACTAAGGTCCGAAAGAATTTACCCCAAGTTAATCGATCAAACTGTTAGACTGCTGAATTTATCTGATAAAGTATACAAAGAGCAGACAAGGCTAATTTCCTGAGTCACTGTAAAAACTCTTCCAATTCCCCTAATTCCCTAATGAGGCCTCACACATGAAACAAACTGCAGCAAAATCAGTCCAATGTGAAGCCCAAGTCTCTACCACGTCCTGAAGCCCAGCCCTTGTCCTCGTGCTGCATCTGCATCGCCACTCTCACTTCTCCAATTTTTGTAGGGTTTATCGAGGGGATTGTCAAAACTTTGAAGGTTTCCGCGGCTAGAAATCGAGCAGGAAACGATGAGCTCTCGATGCAGTCGCTTGCGAATACCTCCGCTCTCGCTCCGTTCTTCGACCATCTCGAGATGCATTTGCTCGACATCGGAACGCCCGAGCTCCATTGCTTCGGAACCCCTTTTTCCCGAGAGAATGCACTCGGGATCGAGCGATCCCGAGCAAATCAGTTCAAGATCTGATTTTGCCCATAGCCCATCTGATTCCGGTCGAAATGATCCCGAACCCACCGCGCGCAGTCCGGGCGGTTCGGTTTCTCGACAAGCCAATGTGGTGAACACCCTGCTGAGCCTTAAGGATGACCCGTCTTCGGCGCTGAAGTTCTACTTTCGAGTCGAGAGGGGGCGTGGCTTCGTTAGGAGTGCCGATGCGTATTGCGTCTTGCTTCATATCTTGGCGGGATCTCCGGAGTCTTGGTCCCAGGCTCGGAGGTTGCTCCGTTGGAATGCCGTTGCCGATTCCGGGTACTCCCCGACCGTGCTCGTGGATGGTCTGATCGAGTGTGCTGGGCGCTTCGATTTTGAGTTGGGCTCGCGGGTCTTTGATTACTTGCTGAGTAGTCTCGTTAGAGCTGGCCGGGTTGGCGATGCCGTAGATTGTTGTGCTAGAATGATTGAGAGCGATGTGCTGCCTTCCCTTCCGTACTTAAATGTTCTTTTGGATGCATTGGTTAGGAGGGGCAGGATTGGGGAGGTGCGGGAATTGTATGATACCATGGTTGCAAAAGACGAAAGAGGTGATCTCTCTACGTTGCACATGGTGATGCGAGCGTGTATGAAGGAAGGGAAGCCTGAGGAGGCTGGAGAGTATTTTAGGCAGGCCAAGGATCGAGGGATGGAACTTGATGAGGCAGCTTATAATGTTGCGGTCCAGGCTAGGTGTCGAGAGCTGAATTCAGAGATGGCTTGTGAGTTGTTGGAGGAGATGAAAGTAAAGAGATTGGTCCCTTCGAAGTTTACATTCGCTCGTGTGATCACTGCTTGTGTGAAGCAGGGGTATATGCAAGAGGCTCTGAAGTTAAAGGATGAGATGCTAAGGAGAGGGTATGAGATGAATTTGGTGGCCGCAACAAGTTTAATCAAGGCGTATTGTATGTCAGGTGATTTAAATTCTGCCCTGAATTTGTTCGAAAGTATTTGCAAGGATGGTCTCGTCCCAAACAATGTTACCTACACTGCTTTGATTAGTGGATGCTGTAGGAATGGGAATGTTGAAAAAGCATCTGAGGTGTACTCCCAAATGAAACTTGCCGGTGTACGACCTAGCGTCTCTAATTTTAATCATTTGATTAAGGGATATTTAAAAGCTCAGTCATGGGAAGAGGCTCTCAAAATATTTGAGGAGGCTATTGAGTGTGGAGCTGCTAATGCCATTTCCTATAATCATCTTCTGTCCTGGCTCTGCAATCAGGGTGATTTGACTGAAGCTTGCAAATTATGGGATAAAATGATTGTCAATGGCCTAGTGCCAAATGTAGTTTCATACAACATCATGATTCATGGACACTGCAAAAGTGGCAATATGGATATGGCATCTACTATGTTCTCAGAGATGCAAGGAAGGAGACTAAAACCTAATGTACTTTCATTTACCGTCTTGATACATGGATACTTTAAACATGGTGATCCAGTTCGTGCTCTTGATGTGTTTGAACAGATGGAGCATGCAGGAGTTGCTTCCTCAGATTTCACATTCCACATAGTCATCAATGGTTTGTGTAAAGCTGGCCAGACTGTTGTGGCTAGGGACACGTTGAATAAGTTCATCGACAAAGGCTTTGTCCCAAGCTGCATGATTTACAATAGCGTTATAGATGGGTTTGTTGCAGAGGGTGGCATAAATTCTGCTTTATGTGCTTTTAAAGATATGCATGATTTTGGAGTTTCCCCGAATGTTGCTACTTACACCAGCTTGATCAGAGGTTCTTGCAAAAGCAATAATATTGATCTGGCACTTAAGATGTGGAATGAGATGAAGAAGAAGGGTCTTGAACTGGATATCACCGCATATGGTGCTCTAATTGATGGATTCTGCAAAATGCAAGACATGGAAAGGGCACTGGACTTATATTCTGAACTTCTAGAAGTTGGTCTGTCTCCTAATACAGTCGTATATAATTGCCTCATTAGTGGGTTTAGAGATCTAAACAACATGGAGGCTGCACTTGGTTTTCAGAAGAAAATGGTAGATGAGGGTATTCCTTGTGACTTGCGAACCTATACCACTTTAATTGATGGACTGTTGAAAGAGGGTAAATTACTTATGGTATCAGATCTTTACTTTGAATTGCTCGCAAAGGGCCTTGTACCTGATTTGGTTCTGTACCGTGTCCTGGTGAAGGGTCTCTGCAAAAAGGGACAGCTAGAGAATGCTGGCAAGATTTTGGAAGAGATGCATAGGAAAGGTGTCAGGCCTGATGTTCTCTTATACAACACATTGATTGCTGGAAACTTCAAGGAAGGCAATCTTCAAGAGGCTTTTAGGTTGCATGATGAAATGCTTGACAGAGGACTTGTGCCTGATGATACTACATATGATATCCTTGTAAATGGACGATTTGAAGGGAACAAATATCTGCCTGAAGCTTCAATGTCGAGTGGTTGATTTCCTACTGTATCATCGGACCCTGGTCAATCATTTGAAGATGGAGCTCATAGTGTCTTTGCAGTGACCTGCATATCTGATACTAAGGTACTCCCTGCAATTTGATATCCTTTCTTCTAGTATCATTACCACCTCAATGGCTTTGTTCTTTTTTCTAGAATACTCAATTTACGGCTGTCTTTCGTAACTGCCAGGTAAATTAGACTTGTATCCCAAGTCTATATCTATGCAACTAGAAGCCAAAAGATCGAAGTCTAAAGATGATGAGCATCATAAAGTAAATATTTGTTGTCTCTTTAATGCCGTAGCACTGGGGGTTGCTTCTGCTTCAAAGAAGTTGAAACCGCTTTGTGACCATGTAGCTGCAGGTACTCTGAGAAATGTCTTTTAACTGGCTAGCCTGATTCTGTTTTTCCAGGACTAAAATGTACCTGACATACACTGAATCCCTAGAAGCCTTGTCGCAGCAATCCAGACTGCTTTTAAACAAGCTATTGCTTTTTGAATATAGAGAAACTCCTGCACTATCATTTGCTCAAACACATGGAAATGAAATGGATCGCCAGTTTAGATACATGTGACAAGAGAGAGCCTGTTATCTCGTAAAATATTAGTTTCCTCCCTTGCTTGATAACATTATAGTGCTCCAATTCCCCTAATCCCATGATTAATGGATATCATTGACCTCTCTAATAATGGTTTTGCATAAGTGTAGTAACTAACAAGAGTCCAACTTGTTATCGTTGTTCCCTGTTTTCACTTGTGTTTTATGTTACCATCATTCTTCTTTTCCAGTTTGTCCTTCTTATCTTTTTCATGATAATTTGGTTAGGCGAGAAGTCCTCCATCAGTTGTCTTGTGGAAGGTTTAAAAAGTGGTTGCCCATTCAGTGCTGCCAGCTTTCACTGAGGAGCCACGTCTCTTTATGGTCTGAAAGAATAGAAATCAACATCATTCTTGGCAATGCATGATGCGGAATATGAATTACTCTGAGTGTGTTCCCTAGCTTTGGTTATATTCCTACATCTTACAGATCAACACAAGAAACTCTATAAACATATTTTCAGGTTTACGAGAATATCATTTTGGCTGGTGAGTATCAGTCCTCAAATCTTTTTCAGTCACTTTAGACAAGTTGGGGAAACAAGATGGATCGGCATCAGGTCCTCAGACTTCCTTCCATGGAAAAATTAAGCCCCGGATTCATTCAGCACAACCAAAGTTTTGATCACGAGTGTGTTGAACCTTCCAAAACAAATTATGAACAAAGCATGATGAAGGTTGTGAACTGTATTCTCCTTTTTGTTCTTTAGGCTTGTTTTTTCGTTTTTCTTTTTCACAAATTCTGTTGAATCTTGAGCTTACTTCCTGTGTCTTGTCCTAATGGATGTTTGCAGATGTTAGTGAAGTCACATGCACAACCAGACTCTTCAATTGGCTAGTTGCTTTCTCTACGGAATGTAAGTTTATGGATACCTGCGAGGTTGAGAAGCTTTTGGTTATTGGTCTAAGACAATCAATGCTTTTAGGACACACTGTTTTGTTTATCTCATTTTCTCCGAAGTGTTATTTCATGTGAATATTGATGTAAGAATTCGCCTATCTTCTTCGTATTTGTTCATTGAAGAGCACTGATGATATTTATACGCTCTCAATTCGTTTGGGCGTTGATATGAACCCGATTATATATGTTGTATTATTTTTGTATACATCAAAATCGGCTTTTGTCAGTTAATTTTGTAACCAAAAGCAGCAATCATGGAATTGACAGTACATTACATGGCAATAAGGGGCGCAAAAGCAATTCACACGTTTAGTCATCGCTCCACCGTTCTCCTCGATGTAATGATTTGTAACGTGTGTATAACAATGCTGACGACATTCGTTGCATATGCAGACTTGGGGACGTCTACTAGCGATCATTGCCCACATGTGTAGTTGGCGATACTCAGAGAGCGTCAGGCATGGCCCCCGAAAACCTGAGACCGCCTTTTATGCGGTCCCTAATCGGCCAGCTACTGGCTCCACGAGACCGTCTCTACTCGCTAGCAGCATGCCGCCGAGGCAACCGCTGTGATTGGCTGGAAGTCGTCACCAACTATCGCTGGGGACGGCTACTATTGCCTCTGAAGGATTACTTTGCCCGTTGCCCAGTTCACTCTTTTAATAATGCTGCCAAGTTGCCGGTCAATCTGGAGGACGGTCTCCTGCTCAATCATTCAGGAAAACACTGTAACTTTGTGGAAAAGGCTGATGATGATTTGAATTTTGATCCCTGGGGCATGAGTCCTCCATGAAGATGCGGTTGCTTGGTTTCTGTGTGTTATTTGTAGAATATCTTGACCTAGAGGGAACAGCAATATCGAACTCGTGGCCCCTTTAATCGGTGGTGCTTGTTCTCAGACAACCAGAAACATACGAACATGATATGCATCTGATGGACATGCATCACTACTGTTCAGTTTATTTCGTGAAAAATGCATAATTTAAAAAAAAATAATCGTGTATATCGCTTAAAATAATTAATCGATGAAAAATATTTTCATTATTAATAATAATTTATGTCTAAATATTTTCGTGAACGATGAAAAAAAACTCGTTCATTCATTTTTATAAACGATACAAATAAGCACTTTTAGGAAAATGTTCTCTAAATTATTCGCTTTCTACGAAACAAATGAAATCCAAAATGGAGCGAGTTCATATCAAATCGACCTGGTCTAACTCACCTAATGATTCATGCTAATAATTCACCCTCAACGTTTAGTTCAATATTCCGGTACACGCTCAGGGAAGTGAAATAGTCACTAGCACTGGCTAGGGTCACAGCATTTGCTTCTAGGTCCATGTCGACACTGTGTTCTTACCATTCAGGAAATGAGTCTGGGCAGTTACTTTAATAATTAGCTCTCGTAAGATTGTATCGAGTTTAATTTCCAAAATTGCAATATCGCCGGGACATCTAATGAGCTTCGGAAATTAGTTAAGATAATCAGCGATAACCAAGTTAGTCGCCCCGTTTAATCAATTCGGAGAAATCAGAGAGCTGTGATCGAGTACATAACTACCAAAGAGAAAATTAGGACACCACTCATCACTTATTGAAAAGCTCAATGGCATTTATTGTTTCAAGCCACACACAGCACCTTCTTACTCTAGAGGTGGCACCGTGTTGAAGCTTTCTTTGAAGCAAAAGGCCGGATAGAGCACCTTGCTACTGTATGCAGGTAGGTATCTAGTACTAGTAGGTAGTACAGTACCAAAAGACAGGCCTCAAAAACCTGCCAGCTTATAGGGCACTGGACCGAAAATTATTCTTGGAAGGCGTCTTCATTTCTACAAGGTTGGAGGGATCCAAATGTAACCGTGCGTCTGAACGTAACCCACTTTTTCCAGCAGCTCGTCCGCTTCGACGGGACCTCGGCTCCCTGGTTGGTATGGAATTGGCTTGAATTCACCACCGTCAATCCTGTGAAGAAGCGGTGTGAAAATCTCCCAAGCCGCCTGCAATCGAACAATGCAACCGTCAATAGGCAATCCCGTTTTCGCATAACCAAAAAAAATTGTGCCGTCTTGTAGATGCAAGTTTCACAACTGTATGGCAATGCTAGTACCTTAAGTTCATCTCTCCGAACAAAGTGCTGTTGGTCACCCCTCATTCTGCAATACCAAATTTCACCATTATTGATGGAAAAAGACGCTCAAAGATAAAGCAAGACATCTCTGAATTTCATATTATTCAACTTGCACTAATTGAAGAGGCATGGTATATGTTTTTTCATATTGGATACCAGAGAAAACCATCCTTATTAGAATTGCCCGCCCAAATGCAAGTCTGCTCCACTGAGCTAAGCTCCAAACAAAGAGCCACAGGATTTTTTAATGTTGGAAGTACTCTAAATAAAGAGGAAAGAATTGTACGTGTCAAGTATTAGACGCTCATAAGCCTCAGGAATAACGACACGTTGATAACGTTGCCGATATGACAAATCAAGTTCGCTCTGCACGGTTGACATCTCCAACCCAGGCTGCTTGACCTGCATGAAAAAAATGAGCAGATTATAGATGGCTCTCGAACATCATGATTTTCTCCTCGTAATAATGTCACAACATCAATGAAGTGTGATGCGTCTACAATTCCAATCTTTAATAGAAAATAACAAATCCAGACAACCTAAGAGTGAGTTGTACTGACGCACTACCAAGCCCTGCATATGATACCATTGACCTCATTGTCAGCCTATTGCTCGCAAATAGATGCTAGTGTGTGTGTGCGCGCACGCACGAATTTATGCACGTAACATTAAGCAGGCATTAGCAACAACATTCTGGCCATACTAACTCTACAGAAAGCTATTAGCAAATCCAGTCACATACCGTCAGTTTCATGTACATGGCTTCAGAAGGTTGTAGGCGAATTACGAACTCATTTCTCCCTTGCTTCTTACCTGAAGAAAGGATGCCATTCAAGTAGCAAATCAACCCGTTGCCAAAATGAAATAACCATAAGAGAATAAATATATGCAGCAAAACTGGAGGACCTGAAATATTTGACTGTTTAGTACATCACCAAGGTAATTTCACATGGCCAAAATTCAAAATAAACAAGTTTTAGAACCCAAAAGTTCAAAACATGAAAATTTCTTGTTCTCTGGTCAGTACATATAGGCCTGTCTGGTAGTGAACCCATTTTCTAGTATATACGATCACATATAGCGCAACTACACAGCAGACAGGACACATTCCTTAAAGGACATCCTCAGGCTTATGCTTTAAATGTCGGTTCCACCTAAAGAAAAAAAAAGCCAACAGTTTTTGACTTAACCAATGGATTGACCAAGCACAAGCTTCAAAAAATCAGTGGAAAGTGAAAAATGTATACTACCGTACATTTGAATATATCCCCAGGAACATCCTTAAATTGGACACGTATCTCTGCTTTTCTTGAGTTTAGAGCTTTCCCTGCCTTTAGTATGAAAGGAACGCCTACAAAAGGATGGCACAAGTAGTTAGAGCAGTGAAAACAATGTTATTCTCAGTTGTTCATTAGCATATGTCCACGAGGACGCAGCTTATAGATGAAACAAATGTCCATAGAAAAGTTGGAAAGTAGTTCCTTTCGACGTCCATGTATCACACCTTCCCATCTTTCATTATGTATACGTAGAACCACAGTTGCAAAAGTTGGAGTATTTGAATGGTCAGGGACAGTAGGATCGTCCCTGTAACCTTCATATTGTCCGAGAACAACCTCTTCATCATTAATCGGAAGTACTGATTGAAGGACCTGCATATGTCATAGGATAATCAGCAACCAACCAGTATTACATGCCAAGGCATACTGACATGCTACCAGTTGGAAGTATTTCATTGTCATGCCATGGAATTAGAGAATACCTTCACTTTCTCATCGCGAATGTGCTCTGGTTTGAGAGAAACGGGTTTTTCCATGGCAACCAGACAGAGAACCTGCAACCACTCAAATTTTATTAATCAAATGAAGATCTCTTTCCCCCTTAGATGATACGCATGCTGTTGAGTTTAGTTTATAATTTCTTCTCTGCGGGTTTGAACACAGAGGATGGGTGATGGGTATGTAGCGGGGTAGCAAAAGGACACGGGGAGAAATGAGGCTAGGTATATCTCCCTAATTTAATTTACGGCACAAATAAATAACAAAATCAAAATGGCAGTACCTGCAAAAGATGGTTTTGAATAATATCACGGATGATCCTGCGAAATTCAGATGGCACAGTAAATGGGTCTTAGTATCAAACAAAGCATAGAAGAGACAACCTCATGATGAGTAGGCATCATTAAAGAAATATCATCAAGTAAACCATCGTGAAAGGCGTAAGACATTTATATATTGTAACTGGAAAAGATAATTCGATGATAGAGAAACAATCCCTGTCCAGACATCTAGTTTGATGGACAGGAAGAAAATATCAATGGCGTGCATACCCGTATTCATCAAAATATCCACCACGACCTTCAGTTCCAAAGTCTTCTCTGAAGACTATCTGCCAAAGATAGAAGCAAAGAATATACATATAAATAAGTACACTGCAAGTATACAATAACGAAACAACATTGCCAGTGATCAACAAAGCCGTGTTTGTAGTGCTCTTATTTCAAGGACAACGGCACACAGGCACGCAATAACGAAACCTCGTCAAAGAAGCAAATTCATCAAGTTGCCAAAGTAATAACTTTAGACGACGGCACTTACCTGCACGTTAGCAATATTATCGCGATTCCAGAGGGGCAAAAAGAATCGATTTGCAAAACGCAGTACCAACTGTACGAAGAATTAGAAGTGAGAAGAGGTAAGAATATTTAGAGAATGAAAAGAGAGAGCGCAACAGATATATATCTACCAAATTCTGCACGAGTTCTTTTCCGAGATAGTGATCAATACGGTAAATTTGTGGTTCATCAAATAATTCTCCAATTTGAGTACTAAGTTTTTCTGCGGATTCGAGATCCCTGCCAAAAGGTTTTTCCACGACAATTCGAGTCCATCCTCCAAGATCAGCTGAAAAGGCAATATGCGGTAGTTCATATATGTTAAATAGAGACAATTTGTCAAAACATAAAAATAAGCCCTAGCTCTTATTGCCCAAAACTTTGTCCCCAACTGTAAATTATTCGTAAGACTCACAATAACTCCAACAATTCAGCCATGCAAATCACTTCACAAACTTTTCGTTATCATCCCCGAAACAATTAGAGAGATGCCTAGCAGAAGCTTTTTACGTACAAAAACAGGCAGCAAACCTGTTGCCTAGTTATAAAAAAGTGATCCCGAGAACTAAAGTGGATCTTTTGACCGTTAGCATAGCCGGACAAAGATATGAGAATATTAAAGTGGCACCATGCTCTCCGTAAGAAGATGCATCCCAGGCTATCTTGCTAAACAACCGCTGATTTATAAAGGGCCAGTGAACAAAATTAGATTGGCCTTCAATTACTATTTAGCACTCCCATAATAACTTTCAAATTAAACACAGATGTAGAGTAAGTATTCAACCAATATAGATTCATAAAGCTTCACATATTCTCTTACATTTGTTCATGCAGCAATTTCTGATCATCTTGCAGACAGATGGATATACAGATGGGGGAAGTGCCAGATAGAACAATCTCCTCGATGACCCTTCGTAACTATTTTTTGCAATTTCATGCTCTGAAATTTCTTTGTCCAACTTCTTAAAACCGTCTTCATCATCATAAGAACCACTTACATATTTGATCTGAAAGTGATCATCGAGAGTTAGCAAGAGAATGCATTGTCAAACTCTAGTTACTAGACCAGCAACTAACCAGCTCGAGAAACTTCAAAACATCGTCAGAGTGCTCGGATGAAGCAGCCTTGTTATCAACAAGAAACCTGATACATCGATCGCCAATGAGTTTCATCCATTGTCAGTACTGGATTCTTGTTATATAATTCCTGAAGCTAAAATACCGGAAGATTATGCATATCATGGCTACTGTAAAGAAACACTGAGTTGGCTACCCAGAAATAGATAATCATGAAACAGTTTACCTTCTCAAAAGTAGTCCCAAGTAAGTAGTAAGGATAAAATAATGAGTTTCTTCTCCGTTCATATTATGCGAAGCAGAGTTCAAAGAGATAAACAAAATATGTTCCTTCTTAGGCAGAAAGTCCAATGAAACATTAAAAGGAGAAAATGAAGGCCAGAAAAATGGTGCAAAAGTGAATGTCAATGGATATCTTACCCGCGGATGCGATTTCTCAACTCCTCATCTGATATTTTAGTCCTCGCATAGCCAAAAATGTGAACTTCTTCTGATGGTAAAAATCCCTGCACCAATTCATCCAGTTTAAGAGCTAAGATAACTCCTATGTCCGCAGAGCCAAAAAAAAATTAGGAACTACAGCCAACACTGTTATTGCAATAATAGGATTTCCTCAAGTTATTATAGAATCAAGACGATGGTGAAGTCCAGTCAAGCACACAATGGCATAAGCATCGACGCAGCAGTCATAGGTCCATTGTTCTAGCAGACACTCCTGCAGCCTACGGTTAGGGAAATGCCATTCCAGAAACAACCCAGTGCTATAAACCTTGTAAAGAACGAAAGTCCACTTAGTATGCAAATTGATGCGAGCATATTGACTACAGTAAACTACAACAGACCTGGCGGTAGAGATTGAAGAGGGCGGGGAAAGTCTTCTTCTTGGCAAGATCTCCAGAAGCACCGAGCACTATAATCGAGAGGCACCCAGTTTCGGGCACATTATCGATGTCCCGCGAAAAGGAATCGCTTCTGAAACTGGATCTCTTCTCAATGGACCACTCACCCGATCCCATCATTTAAAGAGTTTAAAGACAAATACGCTGCTTCACAATTGAGGGAGCACCTCTTGGATCTGCAGTCAAAAGCAAGAGATGGGTCAATTCAAAAAAAAAAAAGAAGGAGAATTTGATCACCATTCGGTCAGAACAGAACAGAAGGCTAGAAGTAAAGATGCTCGGCACAATCATTTCAAACGAGAAAACAAAGAAAAGAACTGGGAACGAAGATTCGCCATGCACACTGCACCCAAACCAACAAAGACAGCATGATAAGCAGATCACTGTATACCCACACCCTTTTCTCCTCCCTGGCTCTACCAGTCAAACTATCACCGAGCGAACGAACAACAGCATGAATTGCTCCTCGGAAGAAACAAAGTCCTCACCTTTCGCCACCGGAGGAAACAACAATCAAACGCGCGTGCAAGTCCCGAAAGCAAAAGCAGCAGCCGGATCCGGAAGCGAGGCAGAGAGAGCGTGAGAGAGAGAGAGAGAAGCAAGGACGGACCAGAGGCGACAGAATTCGGAGGTTGGAAAAGGGTGGGTGGCGATCGACTTATATTTAATTGAAGAAGAAAACCCATCAAGGGTCGGAATCAGACCGTCACGGAAGCGTCAGCAATTACGCAAAACACAAAAACTAACTTACAAAGAACGAGATCAAGAAGAGGCCTGCGAACCGCGCCTGCCTTCCTGGCGCGAGCACCGAAGCCGAAACAACACACGGACAGGGGGAGAGGGAGATGGAGTAAAGGGTATGTAAGAAATGGGCGAGAAAGCCGCTCACCAACTCGGAATGGTCGCGATCCATCCATCCATCCATCCATCCATCATCCATGGATGCCCTTCCTGCCTGACCTCTCCCCGACCAAACAGGTCCTTGCCCAGCTCTGCTGCTTCCCGAATTCAACGTGTGGAAGCCGATTGGCCGATTGGCCGAGTTTGACCGCTCTCCTCTTTTGAATTTAGGTAAAGGGCATCTTTTGGATTTTTCATTTGCCTTTGCTAAAACAAATGGATGACGCACTTGCTGCCCGCGGGTAAATGTAAATCTATTCGGTAATTATTAAGAGTAATTTCGCGCCGCATTTTCACGTATTTTTCAATAACAGAAAAATATGAGTTTTTGGCTTTTTTGGGCCTACGGTTATTATCTAAAAATGGGGTGTTTCTTTTAGGGGTGAACGGTTCCTGGGAACCGGACCTCTTTGCATCCAATTGATAATGACAATCAATTCATGAGGTGTTGATGTGTAACGTGTAAGGAACAATCATTGCATATGAATTGAATTTGCTTGCCACAAATGATATTCCAAGCGGGTACTTAAATAAACTACCCATTGGATATATCACAACGCATTTATTTCGCACCTAACTAAAATTTATCATGTCGTTTTCACGGATTAGCTATGTAGCATTATTTTGCTCGACATTTTGCTGCCTGTCGACTCCTCAACAAGAGACAGCTGGCCGTGCAACCAAAATTCATCTTCACAAAACTCTACCATTGTTATAAATACCGAATCTTTTGCAAAATCGAGAGAAAGAGAAGGAAACTTTTTCAGATGAATCACATCATCACAGAATAAAATTTCTTGCGCATGAATCTTGATTCGATTCAATTGAGCAACTTAAAGAGAGAATGCAACATATGCCATGTTAGGATATGTACAAACATTTATCAATGTTGTTTGTGATACACACACATACATACATACATATATATATATATATATATATATATATATATGTATAGATAGAGTGTAGCATCAATTCCCCCCGAAGAAACATTTCAATGCTTGATGCCGAAGTCACTGGGGCCCTTATGGCTAGGATTGGCATGAGAGGGACCAGAAATCGAAAATAAGGAAAAGAAGGGTGGGTCCACTTGATAATAACGGCGGTTGCTGAGGAGCAAACATCAACTTTTCTGTTTCTGACCCCTCTATTTTGTCTTCTTCAATTCTAATCGGCGGCGCCATTATTAGCAGATTTTTCAATTCAGTACGGACGCAGTGCGCTCCTCCCGACCTGCCTGAATTCAGAAACCTCGAAAACGCGTCAAGGGATCGCCTGCGTCGCGGACTAGACAAACCGGGGTCCGGCGGCGGCCGAGATCCCCAAGAGATGTCGAGAATCGCGCCCCGATCCGATCGGTCGGTTGAGACCGCGATCGTCCCGTGGTCGCGGGAGCAGGTGATCCCCGCACCGCGCGAGCCCAGCCCACGTCATCGCATCGCCCCGCCCGCCGAGGAGGGAGGCCGAGATATTCGCGCGGTGGGGCCCACGACCCCGCCGGTCGTGATTCGAGCTTTTTGGAGTCGGGCCGCCAGCACGGTTTGACCGGAACGGGACTTGATTGGCCCGTCGTCGCTGACTTTTTGAGTTTGATTTAGAATTTCATTAATGGCATCACGCATGAAATGAGAAATTCCGATCACTAGAGTAGCGAATGATAACCATTCCGTTTCGAAATTAATTCCTGAACCAAAAATAGATTTTTCTATTTTTATTTCTAGTTCCTAGATAAGTTTCTGAGAAAAAAAATCCGTTTGATAACGACAAAAAATTTCTATTTTCAGAACAGAAACCCGTTTGATAACAGCACAAAATTTCTATTTCCTGAAACAAAAACCCGTTTGATGAACAACAGAAAATTCTATTTTCAGGAACAAAAATTCATTTTTTTAGAAATTGAATAAAAATAATAAAAAATTTCAAAAAATTCATAAAAATCTTTAAAAAAATTCAGAAAATCCCAAAAAATTGAAAAATTCCAAAAAAGATCATCAAAATGTCGAGAAAATAAAAAAAATTCAGATTTCGGGAAAATAGGAAATTTGTTGAATTTTTTTTAAAAAAATAAGAAATCAAAAATTTCAAAACTTCACAAAATTGCTTTAGTGAAATTTATATTTTTTTAAGTACCCAAAAACAATCAAAAAATCAAAAATTTCAAAACTTCACAGAATAGTTTAGAATATATGTGGCTACTCATTTTGAGTGAAATTTAAATTTTTTAAGGTGCCCAAAAAAATTCAAAAACTCTAAAATTTCAAAACTTCACAGAATGACTTAAAATACCTGTGGCCACCCACTTTGAGTGAAATTTTAATTTTTGGAGGTGAAAAAAAAGAAAAAAATCAAAAATTTCAAAACTTCACAGAATGACTTAAAATACATGTAGCCATCCACTTTGAGCGAAATTTAAAATTTTTTAGGTGCAAAAAAAAACATAAAAACTCAAAAATTTCAAAACTTCACAGAATGACTTAAAATACATGTGGCCATCCACTTTGAGCGAAATTTAAATTTTTTTAGGTGCAAAAAAAACATAAAAAATCAAAAATTTTAAAACTTCACAGAATAACTTAGAATATCTCTAGCCACCCACTTTGAGTAAAATTTAATATTTTTAAGTGCCCTAATAGTATTTATTTTATTTTATTTTTTATTTTTTTGCTCCTAAAGAAAATTAAATTTCACTCAAAGTGGATAGTCACACGTATTCTAAGCCACTCTATAAAGTTTTGAAATTTTTGATTTTTGATTTTTTTTTATTTTTTTCAGCACCTAAAAAAAACAAAATTTCGCTTAAAGTGGGTGGCCACAGGTATTTTAAGCCATTCTGTGAAGTTTTGACAATTTTTCTTTTTTGCTTATTTTTATTTTTTTTTAACACCTAAAACAAATTAAATTTCACTCAAAGTGGGTGGCCACAAATATTCTAAGCAATTTGATGAAGGTTTTTATTTTTTCGGCACCTAAAAAAATTAAAATTTTGCTCAAAGTGGATGGTCACATGTATTCTAAGCCATTTTGTGAAGTTTTGAAATTTTTTATTTTTTGCTTTTTTTACTTTTTTTGGCACCTAAAAAAATAAGTTTTCTCTAAAAGTGGGTGGCCACAGGTATTTTAAGCTATTCACTAAAGTTTTGAAAATTTTACTTTTTTGCTTATTTTTATTTTTTTTGGCATAAAAAAAAAATTAGCTCAAAGTGAGTGGTCACAGGTATTCTATGCCATTCTGTGAAGTTTTGAAATTTTTTATTTTTTTATTTTTTTCGGCTTTTAAAAAAATTTAAATTTCACTAAAAGTAGATGGCCACATGTATTCTAAGCTATTTTGTGAAGTTTTGAAATTTTTTATTTTTTCGGCACCTATAAAAATAAAATTTCGCTCAAAGTGGGTGGCTACAGGTATTCTAAGTCATTCTGTGAAGTTTTGAAATTTTTACTTTTTTGCTTATTTTTATTTTTTTTTGGCATCTAAAAAAAATTAAATTCGCTCAAAGTGGGTGGCCACAAGTATTCTAAGCCATTCTGTAAAGTTTTGAAATTTTTTAATTTTTAATATTTTTTGGCACCTAAAAAAATTTAAATTTCGCTCAAAGTAAATGGCTATAGGTATTCTAAGCCATTATATGAAGTTTTGAAATTTTCAATTTTTTGCTTTTTTTTATTTTTTTTGACACCTAAAAAAATAAAATTTCTCTCAAATTGGGTGGCCACAGGTATTCTAAGACATTCTGTAAAGTTTTTAAATTTTAGATTTTTTTATTATTTTTTGCATATAAAAAAAATTAAATTTTACTCAAAGTGGGTGACCATAGGTATTCTAAGCCATTTTGTGAAATTTTGAAAATTATTTTATTATTTTATTATTTTTATTTTTTTTTGCACCTAAAAAAATTTAAATTTCACTCAAAGTGGGTAGTTACAGATTATAAATCATTCTGTTAAGTTTTGAAATTTTTTATTTTTTATTTTTTTCTCATCTCAAAGATCGTGACTTCCATATGAACATGTGTTTTGAATAAAAAGTTCTCTAAAAAATGATTCTCATATTTGGTCTAGAAATAAAAAACCTACTTTTTTTTTGTTATGATTTCTGGTTCAGAATCGATTCTTGAACAAAAACTTGTTCCAAAAATAGAAAAATGAAATTGCGTTACTAAACGGGTTTCTGGTCCAAAACTGATTCTAGGAACAAAAAATCAGTTTTGGACAGAACCAGAATGGTTTTTATGCAGTACCTAGATCGCTCCCCCCCCTCCCCCGTGGTTTTTATGCATCCGAGTTCATTGATGTCACATGGACCGGATGTATATATATTCGGAGAGGAGTTCTTCGATCATTATCGATAAATGCGCCAATTTGAAATGATAGCGGTTATCATCCTCGAAATCCGCACAGAGACGAACAAGATAGATTTATAGCCGGCTTGCAATTGGCCCAAGCCAAAGCCAATGCGGATCGCCCCTTTCAACCGTTTTTTTTTTTTTTGGTAAAGACCTTTCGACCGTTTTTACTCATGGGAAAAAGAAAAAAATAAGCAATCGCATCGAGCATTCAATTGCTCCCGTTTTCTTCTTTTTGAATCCCTAACCCCACATCTCCCCCCCCCCCACGTCTCGTTCACGCCGCATGGTCATAGGTTATTTTGGATGTGATTTCTTCGAATACCTTCTCTTGTCCTCCTTCAATTTTGGCCCTACCCCCCTTCTGTCCTTTGCAAATGAGGGCACAAACGTTGCTGTTTTTATCTTCAATTATTTTACCGAAAATGCACAGCCGATGTAATAATTGAAGGAGGTTAGTTGGAAACTCGTTCTTTCAACAACCACGGCGGGCTGGTAGGTAGGGCTCCACCCGCAATAACCACGCGTGTGATTAAAGTCTATATGGCCCACCACCAACCATCCATCTCTTCCGCTTTCATGATCTTCCTCTGCTCACAAACCTAACCACCCCCCCGTTCTCGGTCACGGGTTCGTCTCCTAATCTCTGCCTCCATCGAATGAACTAGTTAGCAATCCCACATGCCAACTTGATCGATTCTCCCTTGGATCTGTCAGTACCATGTTTTGACACGGGGGTGCGTGGTCTTCGATCCCCTTTTTTTCGTACGACGAACCGGGTTTCCGAGCATGTGGAGAGATGGGAAACGGGGGTCCAAAGAGGGGACGGCTCGGAGATGAGGCGAATATCCTACCCGCTTTGGAATTGCTGGACTCTGAGAAAGATTTTTGCCGAATGCGGCTGATATTTCAGCTTGCATCAGCTGGACCTTGGCAATGCGGCATGCGAAAGGCCAGAGAGAGACATGTTACATCTCCTTACTGCCTCCGACGACTATGATCCAAATACGAACTTCATACCATTCATGGTTGATAAATGTTTTGTACTTTGGGGAAACCGCCTAGTGACGGGCAACTGTTTCATCTCATCACCACGATGTTGACACATAATTTTTAGCTCATTTTTTTTAATTTTTCAAAAATTTCAAAATTAGGTCTAGGAATCTTGGCCAAGCCTAGAAACCTATTTCTAAACCAAAAAAATAAATTTTCAGCATTTTTCCTTTTTTCTTAAATTCTTTTAGTCAAAATAAACAAGAAAATCAAGAAAAATAGCAAATAGAATCAGAAAATTCCATAAAAATAGTCATTAGTCTTATTTTAAATACAATTTCATTAATACATCATTAATTTTGAAAAATCTTAATCGGGTATATATTTTTCCCAAATTTGGGCAAAATTAAACCCAAATTGAACCAAAATGCAATTAAATTTTTTCTAGTCATTTTTAGGACATAGTGTCTTCACAAAAATTGATCCTAAGACCTTGAATTGCATAATGATCGGTCCAATTGCACAATTTGACATAAAAATAAAAAATCCCCAAAATTTGATTGAAAATTAAAAATTTTAAATCCAAATTGGGAATCATGCTCAATATAAAATTGTCGAAATGTAAGACTATTATTTCTAGGGTTAATCAAGTGTAGGTAATTCAATTTTGGCATCAATTTTGTCTAATCAGATCATTGGGACATCAAATTAAACAAAACCCTATTAACCTGAATTTAAAAATGAGAAAATATAGGACACAATTATAATAAAAATAGGGAAAAATCACATATTTGGGTTCGGAATGACATGGGAAATTCAATTTTGGGGTTAAATTTTGAAAATTCGATCAAAATCGGGCTTAATTTGCAATTTTGATCAAAATCGGAACTGCCGAATCGGGCGGGTCGACCCGACCCGACCCGACTCGAATAGTGCATCTTCTTCGCCTGACTCTCCCAAAACGTGCAACAGACACAGAAATTAGTTCGTGCCCGTGATTTCACTGGTCATTCCCGATCAATTCACCATGTTTTAAGTAATATTTCCAACTGGAAAATATCCAGCCGGCACCAGCCAACCACCTCAACCGATTGGTAATCGGTTTTAACCAATTTTGGGCGGGAAATCAATAAATAAAAAACGGAAAAAAATTGGAAATGAAAACAGAAGGTATTTGACGAAATTCCTGAGAGAAATTAGAGAGAGAAACAAAGAGGAAAGGTTGGAAATCTAGAGAGAGAGAGAGAGAGAGAGAGAGAGAGAGAGAGAGAGAGAGAGAAGTAGAGGTCCCCCAAGTTGAGTGATTGGCATCAGCAAATCGACCATTTTGGGAGGATCTCCTCCTTGGGTAAACCAGAACAGAGTTAGTCTGGAAGGCCTAAAACCAGGCATTCTCCGACGCACCTAGGGCTGTTCCGGCGAAGTCAAGACCATCAAGAGGAAGTATAAGTGTTAAGGAATAATCCTTGGGGCGTGGATCAGTTCAACAATTTCGTTTAATTATTGAACGAAGCAGGTGAATATCGCTCAGAGTCAGTTTTTAAAAAAATTTTGCAAAATAGGTTTTTGGTTTGTTCATGCATTTTTCGTTGCGATTTTGACATATTAGTAGCCTAAAACATGTTTTGATCATTTCTTATGATGTTTGATTGCATTTTGACCGTCGAATATGCATAAAATTGTGTTGGCCACCATTGACGAATCTCGCCGGAGCTTGGGAACCTTCGCCGGAATGTCACCATGGCTTTAAGGCCATTCAAGTTAGTCTCTTTGGCTTTGTTTGATGCTTTAGTTAGTCATTTGAAACGGTTTAGATTGCTAGGGCGAGTATGGTGATAATTCAAGTTCTGGAAATTCAATTTTTAGCTAGAATTAGTTTAGGTTCTTTGGATTTAAATTTCGCCGGCCATTAGAGGTCCGACGATGTGCTAAATGGAACGGACTGAAAATAGAATATAGGAATGTTACAATGGTGCAATCGGAACGGTGAAATAGTCACTGGAAGGTCATCGGTGATAGGCATGAACCAGCGACTTCGGGAGCATTAGGTACAAAATAATGCCCACCAATTGTTTGTGAAAATGCCAAAAAAAAAAAAAAAAAAAAATAAAAAAAGGGTTGAAATGGTGCCATTTTGGCGTGTCGTGCCCGCTGGAGAGGAAGATTGGTGCCGGCGCCGGTGCTAGCTAGTTCGGTCTCGGCCGAACCGATCTGAACCGGTCTAGTCCGGTTCACTTCCCCGGGCAGAAAAAAAAAATTCTAAAAAATAAAAAATCAAATAAAAATAAAAAAATCCGAAAAATAAAAAATAAGAAATTTTTTTAGAAAATTCGAGATTTTGAAAATTAAAAAAATTCACAAAAATTAGAAAAAATTCATAAAAATTCCAAAAATTCTCAGAAAATAGAAAAAAAAAAATTAGAAAATTCATGAAAATTCAGAAAATACAAATAAAAAATAAAAAATTGGAAAATCAATAAAAAATTTAAAAAATTTAAAAAATTCATAAAAAATTATTTCTTGGTTTTAATAAAATTTTTTCCGAAAAAAAATTCAAAAAATCAAAATTTTGAAAATTCACAAAATCATTCAAAATCATCGTGGCCAGCCATAAAAAGTGAAATTTGAATTTTCGAAAGTACCTAAGTGGCTTTTTTGGAAAATTCCAAATTTAAGGGTTTAATCCCTAGAAAAAACCCTAAAACCCTAAAAATGTGCAAATCATAAAATGAACAAGCTATTAGAGCTTCATTAGGGTTTGGATATTTTGCTTGATTCTCATTTTAGTGGCCAAATTAGGGTTGTTATAAATGATTTGCCATTGATTGTGCATTTAATTCTTTGGTGCTTAATTGTTTGTTTATGATTAGATAAATAAATGGACCTTAGGGATCCGTATGACACGTTAGACATGCCATATCATTCTTGGGTACCGAAAGGGCATTAAGGGTCTCAATTTGGGATTGTTAACGTAACCAAATCCCTTATTTAGAATCTCTAGTTCGCAGGATCGTGGTATTTCTCCCGCATCTCGATTAGGTTTCTAGTCAACCTACCATAAATGACTAGTGGCGACTCCAAGTTTAAATTTAGATCAAATAAACCCCGTTATCACGTGAGGTATGGTCTAGGAGAGACCCGTGTAAAAAAATATCTCCATTCAAGCACACGAGTGCGTGGCGCGACAGGCTTGGCGACTCTATTGGGGATATCTTAGGATTCTAAGTGGATTTAAGCCTAGATAGAACGATATGCATGTGTTTGTACTCACAAGGATCCCAGGTACGTTCCAATAATGACGTGTTAAATGGTAATCCATGTGGGAGATATAAGAGGTGTAGTCTGTGCTTATCTTTATTTTGCATGATGGTGTTAGGATTGAATGTGATATTACCAAATTTTAGAAGTGCTGTTTGGTTATAAATTGTTGTGCTTGCCTTTAAGTTGCTTTAGCACTACACTTGTCGCACACACCACCCGTGGCCCAACCCCGGCTACATTTAGGATTACCCTTAGGAGGTATGTGTTTAGGCGAAACTGTGAGCCAATTGTTCATGGGATCGTTTAAATACAATACCAATCACCAAGATGGAATAATATTTTATTACTTTAGGCCGATTGCCTATTGGAATGGAATCCCTTGTCCATTAAGGTGGTGATCTTGAGCCTTTAGTATATCTCACCCTTTTAGGTGTCAAAATCTCACTGGTTGCATATGCTTGTCTTTGTAGTTGGTATACCTAAAACCAAGCAAAAATGTGTTGGTAAGTAAATGTCGTTCCACTTTTCTCATCTTTTTAATTATGCAAAGTTAGTTGACACAATTTTGTTAAAAAAATGCTCAAATGACAATCAATGTTTGATCAAAATACCTTTTTATACTAAAATGAATGAATAGGGTGACATGCTCATTTGGTCATGTTTTTCATTTCTAGATGGAATGTATAGGTCCATGGCGATTTTCAATGTAATTTAAGTAGATTGAGTGCTCAAGATGTGACATGTACAATCCCATTTGCCAAAAGTTTATTTGTGATGTATTCAAAGTTGTAAACCATAGAATATGACTTTATGGTCAAAATGGAACATGACAAAAGGCATTTGCATTAAACATTGGTTTCATTCACATTTTTAAGTATATGCTCTTTTAAGGTATAAATGGATTAGAAGTGGTATTTGTATTACGTCATAAGTATGCAAATGTACTTTACTTCCATTTTTTCCATAAAAGGACATGTAATTAAAATGAGGGCATTTAAAATTGATATGAAATCCATGGTGATTAATAATAAACTTTTTTGCATAATTAGGCTCAATGGGAAAACTAGACATCCAAGTGGTTTCTATTCTACAAAAAGAGCTCATGACTTGGTGGAAGGGCATGACAAAAGATAACAAAGTTTATGTCCAAGATAAGTTGGGATACATTATAGACTTGATCCATGTGGAATATCAAGTTAGTTTGATCCAAGCATTGGCGCATTTTTGGAAAGTTTCCACCGCCACCTTCCAATTTGGAGAGTATGAATTAACATCGACTTTGGAAGAATATCAAGCCGCCATTGGAATTGATTCCAAGCCTAGGATAGTAGAGCCACTCGTTGGACTTAATCCTATAAGCATTCTTGCAGAATTCCTTAACCTCAAAACTTCTAAAATCGAAAAGTTAATCAAATCAAACACGGGTAGATTTTCATTATCCTTTTTAATATGCAATTTTTCCAAACTTCCTAGGGAAATGGGAAATACTTCGGCTTGGATTTTCATTCTAGCCTTCTTTGACTTCGTTCTATTCCCCGTATCTAGAACAGGATTCGATCCTTTAGTTGCAATAATCACGAAACAAGCATGTCTCAAATGGGATTTCTCTAATATGCTTCTTGCCCAAACCATCATTTCCTTGAATACATACCAAAATCATGGGAATGGTATCTTTCGAGCTTCCATGGGTCTCCTTTTGCTATGGTGCATCTCACATATTCAACCTTAGTGTTGTTTCATGAACATTCGCGAAATTTGTTCGGCGATAAATTCAATCGAGTGATACATTCATATCCAAAACAAACTACCCAAACAATCTTTCTTAGATTGGGCCAATTTCATTAGAACCTTAACTCCTAATCAATTCCAATGGTGGATAAATTGGCCAAAGATTGACAAGGCAAGGATTACAAGCCAAGAAGGGAACGCGGCACCATTACTTGGGCTGAATTGGGGAGCGGCCTATTGCCCCTTGAGAGTTGTTAGACAATTTGGGATGCTTCAACAAGTTCCACCGGCATGGAACTTTGAGGAGTTTGCCTTTGATATCCCAAGTGGAATTATACCCGAAGAAAAGAAGAAAAACCTTCAAGCCAAGGTTCACAAAATTATCATTTCTTTAGATAATTCACCTTCACAAGTAGTGGAATGGCCAAAGAACTTGAAAGGAGACATGGAGATTTATATGGCATCCAAAGAATACATCAAGTGGATGAAAAGTAAACGACCAATTGATGTTGAGCCATATGTTCCATTGAGCATTATAATGGATCTCGAGGAGTATGTCCCAGAATACATTGTCCTACACTTGCCTAGAGTTGAGCCTTACATTCCCGAAGAAGTCATGATTGATGTCGAAGAATGTGAATTGCAAATCAAGGAATGAAAGGATTACTACGAGACAGAAGCTACCTTAGTTAGCAAGAAGCCTAGACTTAGATGATTTAGAATTCTCATTCGAGTTTAAAATCATTTTTGTAAAGCAATCCTTGGTTTTATATGAAATACTCATTTTTCAAAATCCATTTGAATAAATTCAAAGACATGATCACCATGGATTACAATTCTTTGAATAGTATGATTCCTTGAGAAAAATATTGATGAGAAGTTTTATGCAAGGTTAAGGCTTGTGTAAAAGTTCTTATTCTTGTTAATTACAAGAAACCATACAATTAAAAGAATGTGGGTTTTCATATTCATTTCACCAATTCTAATATCTCGATGGTTTTTCATGAAAACAGATTTTCTAGCAACGGAAGGCAAAAAACCTTGAACTCGTTTACAAATTAAAATGGCCAAGGAAAAAACTCGCACTCGACTAGCTAAAGTGGAGAATCAAATGACGCAAATGGTTGCCATGATGGCAGAAATAAAGACTTTTATTATAGCTGCGAAGGGATCTTATCGTACAGTTTCAAATCTAGGAGCTGCAAATACCGCTAAAGTACCTGTTGATGAATTAATGAGAAGTAAAAAATTAGTTTAGGAGAATCCTCCAAAAGTTGCACTTGAAATAGTGGATTTAGAAGAAGACATTCAGGTTAAAAAGACATCCAAGGATGAAGAGGAGACCAAACGATTGGCCAAAATTGAAGAATGCCTTGCAAGCCAAGGATATGAACTTTAAAGGTTCGATAAATTTTCACCTTACGCAAAGGTGGTGGTTCTAGAAAACTACAAAGAGCCGGAGTTCGTGAATAAATATGATGGAACTGGCTATTATTTGAAATATTATCTCGCAAGATAGCGAGATATTCAGACAATATGCCACTTCTTATCAGCACATTTCAAAATAGTCTGAAGGGAGCAACCCTGGCATGATATACCGCTCTCGACATAGAAAATTTTACCAAATGGAACCATTTGGCAGGAGAATTCCTTCGCCAATACAAATTCAATGTCAAAGCACTTCCAACCTAGAAGGACTTAGTCAGAACCGAGAAACAGAGAAGCGAAGGATTCAAAGCCTATGCTCAAAGGTGGAAAGCTATAGCCTCACAAGTTAAACCGGTTATAAGTGAGGATGAGCTTATTGAACTCTTCTTGAAGTCATTACCAATTGAGTATTACGACAAGCTGCATATGTCGGGCTGCCAAACATTCACCATGTTGGTGAAAGTTGGTGAAAGAATCGAATAGTCGTTGAAATAAAAGAAATCTCAAGAAGTGACGGCACGGAGACCGTACCTTGGAAGAAAGGACAAAGAACCTGTACGTGATGTGGCTATGGTATCTAGCCCCAATGTTAATCAGGTTTTATTCCCAAAACAGTCTAACGTCCCTTGGAGAAATCTAAAATAGTTTGAGCCGGAGAAAAAACTTGTAAGGCAATTCACTCAATTACTACGACCCCTGTCGAAATTACTACCGATGTTGTTGGAAAGGCATTTGGTGGCCAAAGAAGTACCAAGAGATAATCCTGCAAGGTTTTCCTGGTATGATGAATCAAAGACTTGCACATATCACATGGGAGAAAGAGGACACGATGTAGACAATTGTCCAATCCTGAAATACAAGGTTCAATAGCTCATCGACAAGAAGATGTTAAGTTTTCAAAAGCCATAGTCAAATGTGCATCAGAACCCTCTTCCTGAGCACAGTATGGTAAATATGGTCCTTACAGAAGGAGAAATAATAAGGCTCGAAGATAAAGATGAATATGAGGCCAAATTAAAGATTGCTCGACAATGAGATGCTTGCTTTCGTCATGAAGCATTCTTAAAAGGGGAAATTATAGACAACTTGGGGGAAGATTCTGGCAAATACAACTTTCAAATAAAGTATACTCCACCACCATTGGCTTTTAAAAGTGAAGTGATTGTGCCCGATGGTTGGGGTGGCATAGACGATGAGCTCAGCGGACAAAATGAGACTCCATCCGATGATGAGATGGATCAATTTGAAGAGCAAAAAGAAATGATTCGGCGGGGTGAAAGGCGATTTACTCAAACATCACTTGAGCAAGGTGACACTGAATCCTCCTTGGTCAAGATAGTGGAAAATATAATTTCCGTGTAAAGTACACACCTCCACCCTGGGCTTTTAAAAATGAAACTATTGTGCCCAGTGGATGGGGAGGCATAGATGAAATCTCAATCAACAAATTAAGTCATGAGGAGAAAGAAGATCAAGATGAGAAAATGAAGAAAAAGGCTCGCCAATGAGATAAATGATTTGTTCGCAAAGCACGAAAACAAGGGGAAATTGTGGATTATCTGGGACAAGACAGTGGCCGGTATAACTACCGTGTCAAATACACACCACTTTCATGGGCATCCAAAGATGAAAATATCGTGCCTAATGGTTGGGGTGGAATGGATATTATTGAAACTGACAAAAGCATGGTGTCCATGATTACACTACTATTGATCAATCTTGATGAAGTGGATAGGCTCGAGGAAGAGAAGGATTATGTTAAACCAATTACCATTGAACTCCCAATTGGTCAACTAAAGATTGAAGAGAAAGAGGTTTAGCCTGTGATTATCGCTTTGCCTCCAAAAGAGAAATTTGACACCAAATGTGTACCATGAGACTACACACCTAAAGAAGTTGATGTAATAACCAGATCGGGAAGATATCATGTCCCAAAAGAAGGTGAGCACGAAAAGAAATGAGTAATCGAAGAAGATGTCAAGCAGTTGTTGTCAATCATAAGAACAAGCGAATATGAGGTAATTGAGCAATTGAGGAAGATGTCGTCACAAATTTCATTACTGGATCTTTTCAAAACCTCAAAAAGCCACAAAATGATACTTATGAAGCTTCTTAATAAAGTATATGTTCCCGAAACAATCAACGGAGTGCAACTAGAAAATTTTGTCGGAGCTACTCTTTTAAAAGATCTTGTAGCTTTTTTTGACGAAGATTTTCCAATGGATGACCGTTTGCACAACAAAGCCTTATATATTGCCGTCAAATGTCGGGGCAAGGAAGTATTCCGCGTGCTGATTGATAATGGCTCCGCGCTTAATTTGTGTCCATTAAGCACGCTGCATCATCTAGGAAATAATGAAAAGTTTGTCAAGCCTTCAAAGGTGACTGTACATTCGCTCGATGGGATAAAGAAGGATGTTATCAGTGACATCGAGCTAGAAGTAAATATAGGCCTTGTGCCTTTCCTAATCGATTTTCAAGTAGAAGACATTCCAAGGACTTTCAACCTATTATTGGAGAGGCCTTGGATTCATATGGCTGGCGCCATTCCTTCTAGTCTTCATAAAAAAGTTAGATTTGTTATTAATAGTAAAATAATTACCATGCACGGGGAGACAAACTTCACCACTTACAGGGAAAGTGCCATGCCTTATGTCGAGCTTGAGATAAAAGAAGAGCCAAGCTATCATTTCTTTGAGATAATTTCTATGATACAAATTCCCGTTGGTAGTATCATGAAGTCTCCAGAACTTTCGGCATCGTCTATTATATTTGGAAAAGTGTTATGCCAATATGGATTCAACCTTGATGATGGACTTGGGACAAAAGGGCAAGGAATTAAAGAACCCATTATCCCATTTGGCACAAAGAAAAAGTATGGGGTGGGGTATGAAGTCACTAGTAATCACCATGAAAGCCGAGGCCAAGGTCAAAAGAATAATGAAGGCTGTGGAAGCCAAGGTGATCGAACCATTAACCCATCAACGTGGAAGAGTAAGGCTAGAAAGTTACCCTATCATCAAATTCATATCAGAGAAAGCTTTCGTGGGCCTCCCAAACTGCATTCAGAAGAAAATTTACATGCAGAAGCAAAGTCTATCTTGCTGGGTTTATTTGAAAAGGACGTTATCAGCATCGTTATAACTGAAGAAGAAGACACCTACGCACTAGAGCATGAGCATTCGCATATCCATGATAGGTTCATATGTGACCCAAATCTTTCTAAGGAGATTACTTGCGATATTGAAGTAAATAATAAAGATGAGGAATGGGTTAGAAGAGAATGGATCCGTCATGAAGAATCAAAGCCACTTACATTAAAGAAAATAGTCACTGTTAATTTGGGTGATAAAGAGAATCCCAAAAATGTTAAGATTGGAGAAAGTCTTCCCCCAACAGAAACAGAAAGAATAACAGATTTGCTCAAGGAATATCAAAATATATTCACATGGTTTTATGCTGATATGCCAGGCCTTGATCCAAATATGGTTGAACATGCTTTGCCAATTGATCCAAGTATTCTACTAAAGAAGCAAAAATTGAGGTGAACAAAATCGGAATTAGCAAAGAAAATAGAAGAAAAAGTGATGAAATTGCTCAAGGTCGGTTTCATCGAAGTAGTGCCATATCCAAAATGGGTTACCAACATAGTGCCCATAATGAAGAAAGATGGTTGAATGCGGGTGTGCGTTGATTACCGCGACCTAAATAAAGTAAGCCCTAAGGATGATTTCCCGCTTCCACATATTAATGTGTTAGTGGATAGCACTACTAGGTTCGAAACATTTTTATTCATGGATAGTTTCTTAGAATATAATCAAATCCTTATGAAGGAAGAGAATTAGGCAAAAACATCCTTTATAACACCATGGGGCACATTTTGTTATAAGGTAATGCCTTTTGGTTTGAAAAATGCTGGTACCACATATCAAAGGGCAATAGTGACTCCGTTCTATGACATGATGTACAAAGAAATCGAAGTATATGTGGATAACATGATCGCAAAATCCAAACAAGGAGAGGATCATGTTGAAGTGCTTCGCAAATTGTTCGAAAGACTTAGAAAGTATAAGTTGCGGCTGAACCCCAATAAATGTGTATTTAGGGCAAAATCTGGTAGACTGCTAGGATTTGTGGTCAGTAACAGAGAAATCTAAATTGATCTTTCTAAGATCAAGGCAATATATGACTTAAAGACTCCTACTACGGTAAAAGAAGTGAGAAACTTGTTAGGGCGATTGACCTACATTGCCTGTTTCATGTATCAGCTTTCTGAAACTGTTAAATCATTCTTCAAATTGTTAAAGAAAAACGCCAGAATAAAATGGGATGTAGAATGTCAACAAGCTTTTGACAAGATCAAAGAATATCTAGTATGCCTACCAATGTTGGTACCACCAATTCCTGAAGTCCCGCTGATTTTATATTTGACGATTCACCGTAAGTCGTTAGGAGCGGTGCTTGTACAAAGAAGACCAAATGATGGTAAAGAACAAGCCATTTGTTACTTGAGCAAAAAATTCACAACATCATAAGTGAATTACCTAGCAGTTGAGAAGACATGCGTTGCATTAATTTGGGTCACAGATTAAGACAGTATACTCTTCATCACCAAATTTTGCTAGTGACTAAGAATGATCCGATCAAGTACATTCTTGAGAAATCCTCCTTGGTTGGGAAATTAGCAAAATGGCAAGTCTTGTTATCTGAGTTCGACATTAGAAGTTCATCCCAAAAGTCAGTCAAAGGATGAGCGATAGTAGACATGCTGGCAGAAAATTTGTAGAATATCGCTAGTTCTGAAGAACGATTTGATGACCACATATTGACATTAATCGATGACAAATGGACCATGTATTTTGATGATGCAACCAACTTATCTGGATTAGGAACTGGGGCAGTACTGATTTCCCTAGAAGGCCAACACTATTCGGTATTTGCGAAATTGGTATTTCCATGCACTAATAACATTGCTGAATACGAAGCGTGCATTCTCGGCTTACAACTAGCCCTTTCAATGAAGGTAAAAAGGTTACAAGTATATGGAGATTCTATGCTCATCATATTGCAAATAGCTGGTGAATGGCAAACTCGAGATGCCAAGCTGATTCCCTATCACAAATATTTAGAAGAGATGATGGAAAGTTTCGAAGAGGTAACATTCGATTATCTTCTAAGAGTTTAGAATCATTTTACGGATGCTCTTGCAATTTTGTCATCCTTACTACAAGTTGAAAATGGTATGGATATAAAACCATTGACAATCAATATTTTCGAACAACCAGCTCATTGTATGATGGTCCAAGTAGAATTCAACAACGAATCATGGTATCATGATATCAAGAGGTATCTTCAGTTAGGAGAATTTCCTGAAGAAAGCCAACCAAGTGACAGGAAGTTTATAAGGAAGATAGCCAACAAATTCTTTCTCAGTAGTCAAACCCTTTACAAAAAATCATTTTATTCAACTCTATTAAGATGTGTGGATGCTACAGAAGCTGAACAGATCATGAAAGAAATTCACGAAGGTGAATGTGGACCGCCCATGAATGGACATCTTCTAACTCGAAAGATTATGAAATTGAGATATTATTGAATGACAATGGAATTAGATTGCATCTAACATGTGAGATGTTATCATCAATGTTAGGTTTATGGAGATAAAAATCAATACACCGCCAAATGAGCTACATCAAATGTCCGAGCCATAGCCATTTTCAATGTGGGGCATTGACATGATTGGTCCAATTAACCCTAAGGCCTCAAATGAACATCGGTTCATCCTGGTTGTTATTGACTATTTCATTAAATGGATTGAAGCGAGCTCCTACACAAATGTTATTGCCAAGAATGTTGTAAGATTCATCAGGCGGGACATCATTGCTAGGTACAGAGTTCCAGAAGCAATAGTTACGGACAATGGCTTAAATCTAAACAACAGAATTGTAGATGATCTACTTGAGTATTTCCATGTCCGACATCTGAATTCATCTTTATATCGTCCATAAATGAATGGAGCAGTTGAAACGGCAAATAGAAATATCAAGAAGATACTGGCCAAGACAGCCGAAAATTATCGTGATTGGCACGAAAGGTTGCCGTATGCTCTGATGGCATACTGAATTTCAATTCGAACATCAACCGGAGCAACTCCATTTTCTTTAGTTTATGGAGTGAAAGCAGTGCTATCTGTCGAAGTGGAAATTCCTTCATTAAGGATACTATCTTAGTTAAAGCTTTCAGAAGCTGAATGGAATCAACAAAGATATGAACAGCTCAATATGATTGATGAAAAGAGTTGAGAGCTATATGCCATGGGCAAGCTTACCAAAGACGAGTTGCTAAATCTTTCAACAGAAAGGTGAAACCGAGACGTTTTGAAATGGATGATTTAGTAGTGAAGAAAATCATCTTCAACAATTTAGATCCTCGTAGCAAATTCACTCCGAATTATAAGGGTCCATACATTGTCAAGAAGGTTCTTTCTAGAGGAGCATTAATTCTTGTACATATGATAGGAATAGGACTGGCCTATCCTGTAAATGCAGAAGCTGTCAAGATTTTCTACCCATGAAATGAAGACGAACTCTCAAGAAAAGATTCGGGTCACTTTAGCACATATGCATATCATGCATTTCATAAACATGTTTATTGGTTTTGCAGAAGAAAGCAAGTTTGAATTTGAATCAGTTGACAATTTCAGAATTCCCAATAGAGTTATCAAATAGCAGAGGGAAGTATCATTTCCCACTTCTATTTTCCATTGATAGCCTCTAATGTGTTTTTCTTTTCATCATCCCCAGGGAGACAAAGAAAGGGAGCAGAAACAGAAGAATCCACAGTGGAACTAAAGCAAAAACATGTAAACAAGAGGAACCTTGGTAAATTGATCAGATAGGTATCCTTAAATAGTGAAGGCATGTGCTAAGGAGGTTACATTTCTAAGAGAAAAATCAAATTTTTTCTTTCCTAAGCGGAATGACACTAAGGCTGAGCAAAAAACAAAATAAAGTGTTTTGCAAAGGAAAATACTTCAAAAAGGTTTCAATCAAAGATTTTGAAACATACTTTCTTTGAAAATGCACTAAGCATCAAAATTTCTTAAAAAGGATAATTTGACAAAAGGTTTTGAAAAATTTCATAGAAAAAGTTTGGATCAAATCAAATGGAAAGACCTTCAAATGATGAAAGGTAAGGCAAATCCAAATACGTCCTCTATGCACTCAAAGTCAAAGTGTAGAAGTGAATGAAAAAAACTCATCTGAAGAAAATAGGGGATATTCGCAATGATTACATAGGATTGAAATGATGAAAGGCAATTATTTCACTATCGCAAACACATGCTTATCCCTTGCAAACCAAATTTGAGCTAAAGCAGTAGAAAACTTTTCCCAAAATAACCTTGTTAAGAACCACCCCACATTAGGGAAAATCAAAAGGTTTGTAAATTGACAACTATGGAGAATAGGATAAAAAATGATTTTATTGTATATTCATGCATCAATCTTTCTGAGATAACTTCACATGAAGTCGTATAGAAGCTCAAAACATCCCAAGAGGAAGAAGAGCACTTCATTTCTTATGCCCAAACACATTACCTTTGACAAAACCCAATTGAACCTAAATATTCATTTCAGAACCACAAATTGGTGATCATCCCTTCACACTGGAGCATGAGCATATGATCCACTCTAAAAGATAAGAAACAAAAAGGGTAGAACATAGAGTCCCTAGAATTCAAAAGATCAAAGACAAAAGAGACTGGGGCATGAAAAAGCAATGTGACTTGTAAAAGTAAGGCCAAATGCCCAAGAAAAATGAGAAAGAAAAGAGAGTGCAAAAGAAAGCTCAAAATGATAAAAGTCGTGACAAACCAAAGTTAAGATCATGAGAAATCATAGATCACGACAAATGAGAATGAGCAAAAGAAAAGAGATTATAATAAATGATTAGAGGACTCTTGTGTTCATGATAAGAAAAGATCCCCAGTGGACAAAGAGAAAAAGGTGGTGATGCCAAGAAGATCACCAATTTCATGAAAATCATGAATTCAAACAAATAAGCCTTTTGAGTCTACCCAATACCAACAATATAATCTCTCATCAAAGACTCTTCAAATTGGGATATTGAGAGTAAAAACATGACTTTTTGACAAGTAGTCATCACTTAAAGAAATGTGTGTAATAATATCTTGTCTTATCCTCAAGGTTCTTAACTTGTAGACCCAAGGTCAGTTGTGATGAAATCCTTTTCTTGGTCTTAGAATGCCTATCCTTTGAATAGCCATTGACCAAGCCAACATTACAGTCTTCCGAAAGACTTTATCGGATCAATTGGATTGCATACATTATGAATATCTCTAAACACCTAAGGATTGGTTAAGAGAGACAAAATTGAAGGATATCAGATCAATCCTCTTTCAATCAAATGAAGAAAAGACCAAATTCATAGATTGAAACAAATCCTTTCTAATGAAGGTATTTCAAATGATCATTTCAAGCATTTCTTGAAACTTTGCAAGCTTTTTGTTCAAATAATTTCTTGAAAAGAAAATTTGATTGTCTGAAATGCATACAAAGAATGCATATCTCAAAACCAGGTTTCAAAAGTTTTTGATCAACATAAAACCAAGTTTTAAAATAGTTTGTGGTAAGCTAAGGAAAAAATCACATTTCAAGCAGATTTGATTAATTTCAAAACTCCTTTAAAAAAAGTTTTTGGTCAACTTGAAATCAAGTTTTCAAATAGTTTGTAGTAAGTTAAAAGAAAAATCACATTTCAAATAGTTTTGATCAATTTCAAAACTACTTTTCAAAATAGTTTTTGGTCAATTAAAAAATCATATAAAGGTTTGTGAAACCTCAAAATCACATAGCTCACAGTTAAGACATTAATTATTTGAAGTCTTTCCAAAGTTCTACTGGTAAAGAACCATTAGGCAAATCCCAAAGTCCTATTTGACAAGGAATCATTAGGCAAATTCCAAAGTCCTATTAAACGAGAAGCCGCTAGGCAAATCCCAAAGTCCTATTTGACGAGGAGTCACTAGGCAAATTCCAAAGTCTTATTTAACGAGAAGTCACTGGGCAAATTCCAAAGTCCTATTTGGCAAGGAGCTACTAGGCAGTTCCAAAGTCCTATTTGACGATGAGTCACTAGGCAATTTCAAAGTTCTATTGGCAAGGAGCTCCTAGGCAAATTCTAAGTCATACTGGTGAAGAATTACTAGGCAAATCCAAAATCCTTAGGCGATGAGTCTTAAGTGTTCATGGTTCATGGATTTGTCTTTAAACCACGAAATCTGAATAACCATCATAATCACCGCCACCATTAATTCATGCCATTGAATAAACAACAAAGAAACTCTCATAAACAAGTAAGTTTCTCCCCCTCAATCATCAAGAATCTTTTAATATGTGCTCCAAAAAGAGAACATTTGAATTAGATCACAAATTTCAAAAGCAAGACCCTAATCAGTTGTTGTGAAATTTCCATTTTATTTTGTTTAGTGAGTCGACTAAAAATTCGAGTGTCACGTTGTCTTTGAGATCAACCTCTAACAAGTTTAATCTCAAAGAAAGGCAGCTGTTGACACATAATTTTTAGCTCATTTTTTAAATTTTTCAAAAATTTTAAAATTAGGTCTAGGAATCTTGGCCAAGCCTAGAAACCAATTTCTAAACCAAAAATAATTTTTTAGCATTTTTCCTTAAATTCTTTTAGTCAAAATAAGAGAGAAAATAAAGAAAAATAGCAAATGAAATCAGAAAATTCCATAAAAATAGTTATTAGTCTTCTTTTAAATCCAATATCATTAATACATCATCAATTTTGAAAAATCTCAATTGGGTATATGTTTTTCCCAAAATTGGGCAAAATTAAACCCAAATTGAACAAAAAATGCAATTAAATTTTTTCTAGTCATTTTTAGGGCATAGTGTCTTCACAATAATTGATCTTGAGACCTTGAATTGCATAATGGTCAGTCCAATTGCACAATTTGACAGAAAAATAAAAAATTTCCAAAATTTGATTGAAAATTAAGAATTTTGAACTAAAATTGGGAATCATGCCCAATATGAAATTGTCAAAATGTGAGACTGTCATTTCTAGGATTAATCAAGTGAGGGTAATTCAATTTTGGCATCAATTTTGCCTAATCAGATCATTAGGACATTAAATTAAACAAAACCCTATTAACTTGAATTTAAAAATGAGAAAATCTGTGACACAATTATAATAAAAATTGGGAAAAATCACATATTTGGGTTTTGAATATCATGGGAAATTCAATTTTGGGGTCAAATTTTGAAAATTCGATCAAAATCGGGCTTAATTTGCAATTTTGATCAAAACTGGAACTGCCGGGTTAGGTGGGTCGACCCAACCCAACTCGAATAGTGCTTCTTCTTCGACCGACTCGCCCAAAACGTGCAACAAACCCAGAAATTAGTTCATGCCCGTGACTTCATCGGTCATTCGCGATCAATTCACCATGTTTTAAGCAATTTTTCCAGTTGGAAAATATCCAGCTGGCACCAGTCAACCATCTCAACTGATCAATAATTGGTTTTAACCGATTTTGGGCAGAAATCAATAAAGAAAAAACAGAAAAAAAATTGGAAACAAAAACGGAAGATATTCGACGAAATTCCCAAGAGAAATTAGAGAGAGAAACAAAGAGAAAAGGCTGGAAATCTAGAGAGAGAGAGAGAGAGAGAGAGAGAGAGAGAGAGAGAGAAGTAGAGGTCCCCCAAGTCAAGTGATCGGTGCCAGTCGATTGAACGACGCTGGCAAATTGACCATTCAAAATAGAGCTGGCTCGGAAGGCCTGAAACCAGGCATTCTCCAACGCACCTAAGTATAAGTGCCAAGGAATAATCCTTGGGGTGTAGATCAATTCGACAATTTCGTTTGACCATTGAACGAAATAGGTGAATATCGCTTAGAATCAGTTATTTAAAAATTTTTCCAGAATAGGTTTTTGGTTTGTTCATGCATTTTTCGTTGCGATTTTGACATATTAGTTGCCTAAAACATGTTATGATCATTCCTTATGATGTTTGATTGCATTTTGACAGTCAAATATGCATAAAATTGTGTCGGCCACCATTGACGAATCTCGTCGGAGCTCGGGAACCTTCACTGGAATGTCACCGTGGCCTTAAGGCCATTCAAGTTAATCTCTTTGGCTTTGTTTGATGCTTTGGTTAGTCATTTGAAACGATTTAAACTGCTAGGGCAAGTATGGTGATGATTCAAGTTCTGGAAATTCAATTTTTAGCTAGTCATTGAGGTTCGACGACGTGCTAAATGGATCGGACTGAAAATAGAACATAAGAACGTTACAATGGTGCAATCGGAACGGTGAAATAGTCGCTGGAATGTCATCGATGATGGACATGAACTGATGACTTCGGGAACATTAGATACAAAATAATGCCCACCAACCGTTTGTGAAAATGCCAAAATGAAAATAGGTTGAAACGATGCCGTTTTGGCGTGCCGTGCCTGCTGGAGAAGAAGACTAGTGCCGGCACCGGTGCTGGCCGATTTGGTCTCGGCCGAAGCGATCTGAACTGATCCAGTCCGGTTCACTTCCCCCAGCGGAAAAAAAAAATTCTAAAAAATAAAAAATCAAATAAAAATCAAAAAATTCGAAAAATAAAAAATAAGGAATTAAAAAAAATAAGAAATTATTTTAGAAAATTCGAGATTTCGAAAATTAAAAAAAATTCAGAAAAATTCACAAAAAATTAGAAAAAATTTATAAAAATTCCAAAAATTCTCAGAAAATAGAAGAAAAAATTAGAAAATTCATGAAAATTCAGAAAATACAAAAAATAAAAATAAAAAATTGGAAAATCAATAAAAATTTGAAAAAAATAAAAAATTCATGAAAATTTTTAGAAAATCATAAAAAATCAGTTTTAATACAATTTTTTTCCGAAAAAAAAATTCAAAAAATCAAAATTTTGAAAATTCACAAAATCATTCAAAATCATCGTGGCTAATCATAAAAAGTGAAATTTGAATTTTCGAAAATGCCTAAGTGGCATTTTTGGAAAATTCCAAATTTAAGGTTTAACCCCTAAAAAAAATCCTAAAACCCTAAAAATGTGCAAATCATAAAATGAACAAGCTATCAGAGCTTCATTAGGATTTGGGTATTTTGCTTGATTCTTATTTTAGTGGCCAAATCAAGGTTACTATGATTGATTTGCCATTAATTGTGCATTTAATTCTTGAGTGCTTAATTGTTTGTTTATGATTAGATAAATGAATTGACCTTAGGGATTCGTATGACACGTTAGACATGCCATATCACTCTTAGGTACCGAAAGGGCGTTAATGGTGTCAAGGTACCGAAAGGGCGTTAATGGTCTCAATTTGGAATTGTTAATGTAATGAAGTCTTTTATTCAAAATCTCTAATTCGCAAGATCATGGTATTTCTCCCGCACTTCGATTAGGTTTTTAGTCAACCTACTGTAAATGACTAGTGGCGACTTCAAATTTAAATTTAGATCAAATAAACTCCGCTATCACGTGAGGTACTGTCTGAGAGAGACCCATGTAGAAAAATACCTCCATTAAAGCACGCGAGCACGTGGCACGACACACGGGCCCCTCTGAATGGTCGGAGTAAGCAAAATCCATCGCACACCGTCCACGACTCTGGGGACATCGGGTCATTGTGGTCTCTGGTGGAAAGGATAAAGGATCGGAATAGTACCACACATGCAAGGCCAATCCTCAACCCAACTTGAGAATCTAACGTGAAACTTAAATGCGGCGTACAAAGAGAGGTCGCAAGACCACAATCTGGCGAACCGTATGGATATACATAACTTGACAATCAGAAAGGACACTGTTGATTTACAATAAACACAATCGAAATACAAGGTTCTCTCCATTAGGACAAAATCACTTCGTGAGTTCCTTATGCCATCCTTCTTCAATTCTTAAGGATTCTCCCTAACCATCTTCGACTAAGTCACTTTCAGAATCGAGTGCTCAGTTGCCCACAATAACTGGTCCAAAGTGTCACGGTCGGTGCAAGTTGCCCTGAAATAACTGCACCTGCATCGAGATCAGCATAATCTGAGAAAAGAGCAAAACGAGAAATCATAAAGTGAAAGATATTGAACAGGGGAAAAAAAGAGAGTTTAAAGGTGATACTCAGGACCACGCACGTATTAGCGTCAAGTCACATTTTAAGCCACTTTGGCTTAACAGGCTTTTTATCGGCAGGCTTGCGATCTTGGCCAACAGGCGGAGGAGCTGGCTCTACAGACGCTGGTGCAGCTTGAACCGGCTCTGCCATCTCAATGTTGTGCTCCCAGCCCTTCAGAGCCATGACATACTCTTGAAGGAAAGGACCCATCTCAGCAGCTGCTATATCCTCATTTGAAACTGACAGGTAAAGACACAAAGACCATATTAGCATTCCATCGTCAGAGCACTCCCATGTAATCTGCCATTGATGTCACAAAAATCAATAAGCAACGGATTGATGACATCCAATCTTGGTGAAATAAGCATTTAACAAATTATCCAATTGAAATGGCCACGAATGTACAGCGTTAGGTAGTTCATGTGAGTGGGTCAGCTTTCAGTATGTGTTAGTATACCCAAGACAAATTACCAAGAGGGAACTGTAAAGGTGCTTCAGCCTTGAGGTACTAAGAAAAGAGTGAACTGCGCTCGGGGCAGTTTTGGATCACTTAGGAACGCAATAAGACTTAAAACTGTTTTGTTAACACAGCTTAACTAGGGAGCATCCAATAGAGATAAGCCACTCTAAATAAAACATGTAGGAGCAACCCCTGGTGAGCAAAAAGAAAAACGAAGATACTACATTTGAGGTAAATAATACACAAACAAACCTTTCTGGGCATCATATGAAAAATAAACTATTGCCCCAGGAATGAAACCGGCAGAGTAAAAGTCCTGCGCCAAGTCTTTTATTTGCTTCTTGGGTGGAGTAGTATCTGAAACATGATCAGATAAATGCTTAACGATTTGGCTTCAAAAAATACATTCTCGAGATGTGACTATCAGAAGCATCAAACGTACATATATAAAATGGCATTTCAGGTTTAGCGACCACTTTCTCAAGGAGAGCAACCAAACTCTCTATTTTCTCTGATGGATGAAATGTAGCCTCTAGCGTATGATTATCAGGAAACCGTACCCTTATAGTAGTCTGCATTACAAAGCAGCTGATATTTAGAGGCATGTTGCACAAGAAACCATGATAATACAAGCTCCATATTGAGATTACAAGCTACGTGTTCAATAGAGTAACAAAAAGAAAATCATATTGGGCACTGGCGGAGTAGATATCAAATCACCTTTGTTATTCTTGAGCGCCGTGCTGCCTCTTCTGCTTCTCGGAGTTTTCTGGTCTTTAAATGTTTTTCTGCCAAAGTCATCAGACCAAAAAATCAGCAACCACATAATCCAAGATTGTTATTAATGAGAACATACTTGAAAATGGAATTTGAAAGGAACACTTTTATCAAACTAAAATTTCAAATCACCAATAGCAATAACGCAAGGAAACAGCACCTCTAAGAGCACACATGGAATTGCAGAGAATATATTTTCCACTCCATCCTGATTTGTATTTCAGACCAGGGATTCAAGGTCCAAGAAGGACACATATCCCTAACTTTATACCACAGTTGATTAGAAATCAGACGTCTTTTTCCCAAAACATCCAAAAGGGAAGCTATCCGACCAGTAAAACTTAGAGCCTCCTCCTCTATTTGCACAATTAACATGATATATTGTTGGATGATACCTTCTTTTTTGGTAGTCAAAAGTCGGTGATAATCCTCCGCAGTGAACTCATAGAAGTCATCTGTTTCATCTGTTGTCAAATACAATCAGACAAGATGCCTGGACATGTAAAAGATAGGTAGCTTAGCTTAGAACTGAAAATGAGTTAGTAGAACTTGTTCTTACCAGTGCCTGGAGCTACATTTTCTGTCGGAGAACTTGCTGAAGTTTCAAATACACGTATTTCACATCCAAATTTTTCCTTTATTTCAGCAAGCTTTGCCTGACATGAGCTAGAACAATCAACCAAATTGCAGGCAGCAAACCCAAGACATGTAAAATATCCTCCTCACACAATAAAAAAGATTCTAAAACCTTCCTTCCATGGATGATGTGTCGTGTGTTTAGTTCTGCTATGGACAGTCATGTCAAATTATTAGCAATGATCTTAGGCAATATCAGGCATCTAGTGATAGCTGGTGCATGATAAAGAAGACATGATGAAGTCAGTTGAACTTGTTATCGTGGATGGCCCTTGTCTAATTTAAATCAGAACAAGGACACACAGTAGATGAGGGCCAAAAGTGGAATAGACAATCAGCAAGAAACATGTTTAGAATATCACATTCCACTAATGTAGATGAGAAAAGGCAAGAAAGACTGCACAACTCCATAACTCTAGGCAAGACACAAGTCAAACACGAAGCACAAAACACGAATCAGATAGCCAGCTATATGACTTGGGGAAAAAAAGCATGTAAACTCATGACCTTTAAAACCACCTGTAGAATAGATTTTCCCCCGCAACCTAACTGTCCTCCTATACTGCAACGAGTCAATTCTTGGTCTCGTATGCCAACACTCTATGCAACTGGCCTACCAGGATCTCTCCGCCTCGTATCGTACTTGACATTAATCAATTTTCTTTCCCTTTCATGGATAATTCTAGTCAGCAGGAAGCGCTAGAGCTACCCTTCTAGCCAATGTTGGAGAACGTCACAAGATTTTTCAAAAATCACCACAACGGACACGGACCGGTGACCAGATACAGAAGCAAGCAAGCTGCATCCACAGTGCATTGTCTAAAGCAACAACCAAGACAGACGATGCTTTTGCCCACCCACCCTTTTCTTTAAATTCGTCCCTGCTCAAACTAAAGCGTGCAACATCCTCGTAGTCTCTCTACCTCTTTGAAGCCAATGCACCTTTAAAAAAAAAAAACCCTCCTTTACGCCTCACTTTAAGCCATCGACAATTTGGGAAACAAATTAGACCGATCAAGCAAACACCCAAGAAACGCCACGATCGCAGCTGTGATCCATCGTCAACTAAGGAACAAAATCAAGAACAGAAAGAGAGGGGAGAAGACCTTGGCGGGTTCAGCTTCCATGGGGTCGGGGATGGCGAGTCTCCTTCTCTTCAAAGGCAGGTGAGAAGAAGAACCATCAACTATCATCACACAACAGAGCTGAATCGAAATCCAAATCGTAATCGGAATCGGAATAGGAATCAACGCGTCGCAAGCGATAGAACTTGCGGGGAATCGTGTGCGCGCTTGCCCCGTGTGAGTTTGGAGGTATATGCTTCGCTTTGCCTTTGCCTTTGCCTTTGCCCTTGACGTCTTTGCTTGCCTGGGCATCAAGTCGGGGACTGCACGTGACGCTGAGGAACACGTACGTTGCGGCGAAGGATAAGGTCGGCGCCAGTTGGCTTCTTGGGCCAACGCTCGTTCGGGCCCGAAGCCCATTCACTTGATGGGCTTTTGGAACCGACATGTTGGAATCATAATGATCTCTAGCAAGTCTGACCATTCTCTATCTTGTCATAGCTGTGATTCATACTCCTCATCGATAGGAAGGTCCGAGAGTCTCGCTTACTGATAAGCGGGAGAGGATCCAGGGACACCCCCGACCTAGGGGGCTGCTTCACCTAATTTGGGCTTGACACCATGAAAAGCCACTGAGTATAATTGATAATTATAATAAAGAGGTAAGAGATGCTAATTGTAGTGAAATTATCTATTAAATATAACCCTAGTCAAAGGGTAAATTAAGATGAAACCTTATTTCTGGATTTTTTTTCTTTTTCGTATTTACTTTCTATTCTGTCGTGTTTGTGTGCTTAATCCTAGCATCCATATAATATGTCATAAAACAAAATCAAATAGTAAAAATCGCATTATCTTACACGAGGTCATAATTTAGAAACATGTGGTGAGCAAATCTTTGGGTAATTTGTATATCAGGAATTCATTGGCTCCTTGGAGAGAGGGACCCTGACTTCTAGCACGTTGGGGGTGCTGCGACGATGAATTCATCAGCTCTGGATCTTGAGTTTCATGTGAACACAGTGATTGTAATTCGGATAGATGCGGGACTATTATGGCAAGTTCGCGAGAGCGCAGACGCGCTAGTCACCCCAGTGCCCCTCCTGTAGTTTCACTTCTAAAAAAAATTTCATACTAGTGTAATTTGTCTTCCTAGCTTAATGATGCAAGTTTCCATCACTGGATTTACAATTTTTATCTCTATAATTACCAGGAGTAGAGAGCCGTATCTTTGAGTTTAAAATCATCAAGGCCATCGAGATAGAACGAGCACTATGCAAACAAAGTCCAAATCGCCCAAATGTCAGAAATTGTTAGGATTAGGCGCATAAACACAATGAAATAGAGAGTGGAAGCGAGAAAAAGATATCGAGACACGAGATTTATCTTAGTTCACCCTTAAAATAAGGCTACATTCATTATAGCACTATAGCTGGCAACCTCACATCTCTCGATTACAATTCTTAATTACAATATAAAAGCATTATATATGTAGGTGGTACAGTAGCTGCCTATCGGCCAAAACTCAAATTATCGATAAAATATGAGCCTAAATTATAAAAGTCTTCTGACGGCCAGGGAGCAGCATCGGGGTGGCTCCGAACCTCACTAGCTCACCGGAGAGCAGAACCTCCGTGCTCTTTTATCGACAGGGTATGTGAACCGCTCTCCGACAAAGACATGCTCAAGATAGAGACCCGCTTGTCAGATGTGAATCGCGCTGTCCTCTGTTCACAGGAGAAATTGTAGGGAAGCCTCGTCCTGACTCGTGCGTTTTGCCTTCTCTTATGTCGTGTACGAACGACCAGGACCACGGGACCATTCATCTTTAGCCTACGATTCAAGCAATTCATAACGTGCCCTGCCTGATATGCCAACTTCATCGCATATATAAAGACAAAAGTACATGCCAACTTCGTCGTCGAGCCATTCCCATAGGGGCGCCAAACAGATTTTCATTCTTTACACCAAACTTGTTAACGAGCAACCGCTTAGTTTTTAAGCATCTATACACCGTCTTAATCATGATATGCGTCCGAGTTTCTTTAAGCAATTGAATAAATCATCATCCGGTGACGATTTTCTCGTCCCAATTCCTGCTTCGACTGAATGCTCATTATCGAAACATTATTGTAAGGATGTTATTAAAGAGTGACCCGTAAGCGCTTACTAAATCAACCGATCAAGGAAACTCTGCAACTTGCGAGGCATGAATTCATCTCGTGTTATGTGCAACAGATGGTTTTGAGAATCGAATCAATCCACATCGAGTATACTTAATGAGCGTAGATGGAATACTTATCGATGTGACCCTTGTCATAAATATCTTAGAAATCATCGATTCACCATATAATAATCCAAAAATCGAAAATAGAAAAATAAAAAAGATCATAGGCATATCGTGCATCTCAACAAACTTTTATTCTGAACACCAGAATTTCTAATTTCGATTGGTGTGTTTGTTCCATGCCTTACCACCACACATAACCGTCGCACGAAGTACCTTTCTAGTGTGGGGCAATTATCATCGACCGCCCCATTTGCTCGGGTGAATACGGACTTTATCGTTTCCGCAATTCTCCATCTTCTCTTTTCCATTTTTCTTCCATAGTTAAACAACCGGTCAAGGAAACTCCGCGACCTTGAAGGAACGGATTCATCTCGTGTTGCGAGCAGTGGATGGTTTCGAGAATCGAATCCATCTGCATCGGTATATTTAACGAGCGTATGCGAAACACTTATCAAGACGGCCCTCATTGTAATTATCCAAAGGGTATCATCGATTTGCCTTAACAGTGGTCCAAAAATCGGAATAGAAAAGTAGAAAAGATGATGAGCGTGCCATGCACCTCAACAGACTTTTCTTCTGAGCACCGCAATTTCTAATTTCGATTGGTTCCTTCCATGCCTCGCTTGCCCCCCGCCCAACTCGCCCCGGGCGAAAACGTACTCCATCGTTCCCGTAATCCTCCGTCTTTCCCTTTTCCAATTTTGCTCCCCTTCGCAAGCTTCCCTAAAATGCAGAGCTGAAGGAGCGGAGACGGAAAGGGGAAGCAGACGGAGTCGCCATGGTCTCCGATGAAGCTTTCGGTGTGCAGTGGGAAGTTCGGGTGGCGAGTCGTTGTTGGGGAAAGAGGACAGCTTCGCGGATCCAGGAATTTAACTACCGGACCGGAAGTCAATGGGCAAAAACCAAAAGCAACGGGACAACGGAGGACGGCTTTTTCGTAACAGCGTTTTCTTGCCGATCCTGCGGAGAGGAAAGTGACAGTTTGAGGCGTAAAGAAAGTGAGACACCCGATGGAAAGTCTTCCCATTGCGCGGAAGACGAAAAGGAAAAAGCAAAGCAAGATCCCCAATCAGGGCGGCAGCAGTGGCAACCGGCTCGAGCTTTTCGGCGTTTCCCGGTTCAAATTTGTGGGATCGGCCGACTGCCGAATGTGACAGCCTGACCAACGGGGCCAAGGCGGGTCAACTCGGCTCCCTGGCAAAAGGGTTTTTCTGTTTAATCGAGTCGGATCGGATCGGTTCCGGCGGAGAGCGAGGGAGTTTGGCCATTTCTTTCTTTTTTTTTTCTTCTTAGAGGAATCGAGAGCGTTTCGAGATGAAAATAAAGTTGCCGGAGGAGCGCTGCAGAGCGTTTGATCGAGAGGGAGTAGATAATCGATACGATTTGCGTCGCATGATGAACCTATATTGGAAAAAAAGAACGAAGAAGGATTGAACAAATGGGATATCGAAGATTGAAAGCGGCATGCATAATATGAATAACGATCCTTTCGTGTGAACCGCTAGACTTCAAACTTGATTATGGGTGCGACGACACGCCTTGGGCCCTAGGCCAGATCGAAACTGCACATCCATACTCGATCATTTCGTAAAGAAGATTCAATATATAGCTAATTTGGGCAAAAAGCGCTGGACCCGATCTTTGATCCATCTTTTGAATCAAGTCTATAAAGTGACAAACATGTCTCGACTAGCAGCAAGTTCCTCAATTTACTCATGAATGAATCGCCTTTCAAATCTTTTACTCAACGAGCTTAACAAGATGAATTATATTACCAAACAAAAAAGATCGTTGCCATATGAATGGCTGACAAATGGTGCCTTGTTTCACCTGATAAATTTTTTTGTCACATCAACTCTAGATCTAGCAAGAGTTTAATCCATCCTAATCACATCTTATGATATGTCTGCCTTTTTTTGCGAATGGAGAAATAAAAGTAAAAAGAAAAAAAATCACCAACCATCATTTGCCGAAGAACAAAAATATAAAGAATAGCACGTCTTTTTATGTGCCTTTTTTTTTAAAAAAATTACGGCACGATGAATTAAAAATCTCAAGTCCGAAGTTTAGAAGTTCAACTGCCAAGAATTTTGAACAGGACGCAAAAACATATTCAGGACACGTCTAGAAAGAAGTCGTTGGCGGAGTCTTTTATAAAAGTTTTAGATCACATTACAACTTACGCGTCTGATGTGATTGTCGTTTTTTTCACTTTCTGCTTTGTCCCTTTTTTTTTTTCTTTTTTCACTTTTCTTGCTCGTGACTTGACTTTCGGAAGACGTCAAAAGTTCGTGATTTATCGAACATGTGAAATGCTGTACCGGGTAATTTGCTTGCTTAAGAAAATGACATTACGAAATTTTTAATTTGTCCAATATGATTCACGAATATCGTCTATGAGATTTAAATTTATTGAATATAGTTCATAAATTTTTTGTACATATTTAATTTAGTTCCTATATTATATTATTTAATGTTGTAATTCAAGTTCAAGGATTATGTCCAACACGAAACTTGTAATTGTACTAACACTCAACATTTATAATAGTTCTCAGGGACAACATTGAACATTTCATATAGTTTTCAAAGATGACGTTGAATATTTTCATATAATTTAAGGGCTAGATTGAACATAATTGAATAAAGTAAAAGTTCATGAAGGATATTATATATTTGAAATGAAGTTCAGGAACCACATTGACCAAATTAAATATTCAGATATCATATTACACATTAGGCCAAAGTTATTTGCGTTATTATCCCCGTTTTTCTTTTTTGCACAGTTTTAAAATTAGAAGTACCATTTCGATTCTTAAATTCAGAAGGAAAAATTAAAAACATTTTCACAAGCAGCATCTCGAAGCTCGATTTATTCCGAATTGGTATAAACAACAAACGTCTCGAAAGTAATTGTCAAACTAATTAATTTTGGCCAAAAAAAAAATATCAAGACTCGTGTATTGGTCGCGAGAGGAAGGGCGTGGCAAACTTCACAAATTTTTTAAATTTGTCCCCAACTTGCAACTTGACCCGCCCATTCCGGGGGCAACTGGCAATTAGCCGGTTCGACAGGGTCTCAGATTTGAAATAAAAAGTTTCAACAAAAAAAAAAGTCAAAATCATTTTTTTTGCATCAAATTAAAAAGATTTTGAATAGAATAACCAACCGGAGTAGAAGAAAAGCAAAAAAAGAAGAAGAAGAAAAAAAAAAGGGGGGGGCGTGGGGCGAAGGATAAGCAGCAGGCGAGCAGAAAAGCAAACCATCGGAGAAGAAAACGAAGATCGCCACCGTCGCTCTCGCTCGGAGAGAGAGACTGCAGAAGACGACGGCGGCGGCGGCGGCGGCGGAGGAGGAAGGAGGAGCAAGGCGGGAGGAGGGGGACTGGTTTTTCCGCAGCGGGTGATGACGATGGACAGGGAGAAGGAGAGAGAGATAGAGCTGGAGAGCGCAATGTACACCAATTGCTTGCTCCTGGGTCTCGATCCGGCCGTCATCGGCGTCGGGGCCTCCAACGGCACCCCACGCGTCGGCCTCTTCCGCCACTCCAACCCTAAGCTCGGCGAGCAGCTCCTCTACTTCATCCTCTCCTCCCTCCGCGGCCCCGCTCAATCCGCCAAAGTAAATCTCTCTCTCTCTCTCTCTCTCTCTCTCTCTCTCTCGCTCTCCCTCTCTCTCTCTCCGACGTGCATTCGCAATCAGTGCGACGGCCCGTGCTTGTGCGATCGGAGTCTCTCCTTTTGGTTTTCGTTTTGATCTCGCCGTCCCCGGTTCGCTAACGGTCGGGATCTTCCCCCCGCAGGATTTCGACAGGGTCTGGCCGATTTTCGATTCGGCCCAATCGCGGGACTTCCGGAAGGTGCGGTTTCTGTGACGAATTGAGTTCTCGTTCTGTCTGTCTGTCAGACATTTCGAATTCCGGTTGATGGCTTGTAGGTTGGCGCGTTGATTTCGTTCTCTCAAACTATTATGTTGTGGTTTAAGGTGGTTCAAGGGATCATCAGCGAGCTCGAATCGCAAGGGGCGCTTCCCAGGAGCAATTCCAGGGTTTCTTCGCTGGCTACGTGTTGCGGGCCAAGGTAATTGCGCGGCTGTTTCGGATCTTCGTTTTGCATTTTTACTTGCGTGCTTGGAGCACTAAGGTTGTAGTTTGCATGGACTCTATGGGAATCGTCGGAAATTGCTTAGTTAAGCTTGCTTAGGTTGAGAGTTTTAGTTTTCCCTTAATTCCTAGGAATTAAATTGACCAGCATGGTCATTTGGCTTACTTGAAATAAGGAAGTTAACCTCAAGAATGAGGGTTAAATATTACTCAAAAACATCTGTGGCATGTGTTTTATTCAATGTGAGCCTTTTTTTTTGGGTCAGATATTCAATATAAGTTAACCGCCGACGATTTATCAACAAAAGAAAGCTTAAAATCTAATCCAAATACTACCTCCATTATCTTGTAAAACGCATGCAAGTTTCTCCTAGACATAGTTTATTTTGTATGAATATAAGTAGTACATGATTTTCATGACAGTGAGTACGATAATGCCGATTATTCCATACCCTAGTGTTATAGATTGATTCAAAAGATTATATTTAGTTCAATGAAAACAAAATAATGAGTATGCTAGCTCTTGCTGTCATGCCATGTTGAATGATGAAGTGACACGTTTTCTACATCTTTATTTTCTTATTACCGAGCAAGTGTTGATGATTGAAATCAAAGGACATGAATCGGAGTTTATGAGCAGAATTTATGTGCAAAAGGAAATGACAGCAGTTAGTCTGGAGATTGGAAATTTGAAATTTTGTTATATAACTGAAAATTTCCTTGTAAGTAGGCTGTTGAATCCCTTTTGATGGTTTGGTGTGACTGGGACATGGTTTCTGGTGCCATTGTTGAGATTATATCAGATAAGAGAACTATGATATTTTGTGAAATTGCAAGGAGGGTTTTTGTGGTCATGGGAGCTGTGCATAGATGAGAGTTTGAGCATTTGCTTCCCGAGTGTAAATTTTGATGTACTTTCGGATCCCCAATAATATTTCTTATATTTAAGCTGTTATTGGCCCTTAAACCTTTTTTTTTTTTTTTGTGATAATTGACTACACAATTCTTATTTGGTGTTGCAGATTTGTTGAACTCTTATGGCAACTTTCTTTGCATGCTTTAAGAGAGGTTCATAGGCGGACATTTCCAGCCGATCTAACTACTAATCCTTTACCAGCTTCATTGACAGATGTAGCTTTCTCCCATGCTGCCACCCTACTTCCAGTAACAAAGGTATAAACGGCTGTTATTTATTACTTGTTGGAGATACCTATCGTCGCCACCATCATCGTTTGACTAAGGTTGTTTTGATGATAACAAGGCAGTTTAATTTAGCATTGGCCTTTTTGTATCCTTGTCTATATGTCTCCATCTTTATGCACTGGGCTATCTTTCGAAATATAGACACCACTTTACTCCGGTTGACACTGGAAGAGCAAAATAACGGTTAGGAAATGCATTCGCTATCTAATGAAATATAGACACCACGTTACTTCAATTGTCACCGGAAGAGCAGTCCAACCAGCAGGACATAATGTGAGTTGCTAAGGTTCCTTCTGGCTGTCTTTTCTTGGTTGTGCTTTTAAAAATATATAAGTTTTAAAAATATATAAGTAGATCTAGAGACCAGAGCAAAGTCTCGTACGTGTCAGAATGGACTCCATCAAGAAGAAGAATTAATTATTTATGTTTTTATCATGAGCCTTGGGTCTTATTCAAAATGTTCTACAGTATCCTATCAAACAGTGACATCTGGCTTTTGCTATCCATGTGTGAAGAGTTGGCAATAACTGTAGGAAGCAGTACATATTGACAAATTTTGTTCCCGGTTTTGGTGAGATATGAATATTAATATCAGGATGCCGGTGTTGAAATACATGCGATAGTCTCTGTAGGCTGTCATTTTTCATTGCTATACAGTTGGGATTTTCCATTTTTACTATCTTAAACATATTTCTATTAAAAAAAACTTTTACTTTGAGACTGATGAACCTAAACTTTGGGAGCATGACTTGAATAATTAATTTTCCATAGGCTAGAATTGCATTGGAAAGAAGGAAGTTCCTGAAAAATGCAGAAACAGCTGTACAGAGGCAGGCAATGTGGTCCAATTTGGCTCATGAAATGACTGCAGAGTTCCGAGGCTTGTGTGCTGAGGAGGTAAAACTCTAGCTCATTGACTAACAACTCTCACAAATAAGCCATCGTATGTGGGTCTTTAATGTGCTTGTGAACCTGGATCTCAGGCTTACTTGCAGCAAGAACTGGAAAAACTGCATGATTGGAGAAACAAAGTCAAGTTGGAAGGCGAGCTGTGGGATGATCTCGTATCTAGTTCCAGTCAGAATTCTCATTTAGTTTCAAAGGCCACACGCCTATGGGAGTCCATATTAGCAAGAAAGAGTATGCACAACCACCAAGCTTTCTATATAAAAGTTGTGATAATTTTGAATATTTGACTCTCTTGTCCAACTATTTTTCAACCAGGTGAATTTCATGATTGAGATAAAACATTATAGAGATATCGCTTTGCATCATTCAATCTGAAAATAGCATCCTCAATTTTTTTTTTTCATTTTTGCCTAAGAATCCCATCCTCCATTTTCTTTATATTGTCGATTGTGGTGAGCCCATTATTGTGTGATTGATGTCATGAGAAATCCTTGCTTTGGTGTAGAAAGTACTTACCAGTTTCTTCAAATCCTATGTAGATGCCTGCCATGGATATGTGGACTCAACCATTGATTGCATATGGCTCTTGCTTTAGTTTTCCTTGCATGTTTGGCTTTTATCAAGTAGTTTTTATTCAGAGCTGCAAATGTTCTGTCATCTTTTGAAGACACTCTTTGTTGTTGAAAACTCTTTGTTGTTGAAAATGGTGTGCTTGGAATCACTTTACTTGTTACTTTTTGCTTTTGGTTTTTTTAAAATCGTGCGATACACGTACTTTGACTTCTATCCGAATATGCCGGTCCTTTGGGAATTCTTCAAGCTTTAGTTGATGGGACAAAACTAATTTTTAAAGAGAATCTGACCCGAAACATGCGAAACCTTTCAAAACATTCAAATGTTGACATGTAGATTCGTATATAATTTTTCCATAGTTTCTGAAAATTGAATTATATTTTCGATTTTGGCATGAAAAGAAAAGAGTTGAGTTTTGCTTTCTTTAGTCCCCGGCAATCACTCCCGTTGATATTCCTAAGCTTCTCATAGCTTTCACATTTCCCATATCAATGGTGTTTGTGCTATATCATTCCCCTTGTCTCACTACCATTGATATTGATAAGCTGTTCGCAGAGTAAGAATTACAAGTTACAACCTTCAATGCAGGTCAACATGAAGTGCTCGCTTCAGGTCCCATCGAGGACTTGATAGCTCATCGGGAGCATAGGTATTGCTATCCCCTGTACTAGTTTTGGCTTACAATTATTTTCCATGAACTGACTGATTGGAGATACAATTCTGCTCAGGTACCGGATTTCTGGATCATCCTTGCTTGCGGCAATGGATCAAAGTTCTCAGGTTCCTCATGCAGAGATCCTTTCCGTGCAGCCTAGTGATGTTGCTTCAGTACATTCTGATGACAAAGAACAAAATAGTGGGTCATATGATAATATGGATAAAGAAAAGTGGAACACCAGCCTAGACGCATCCAATCCTGCAAATGATGAAACGCATTTTCGGGTTGATGATAGAAGTGGACGAATCCACCCAACTGTTGATGTAGCCGAAGTTATAAGACGTTGGACGCATGCTTTACAGCGGATTCATAAGCAGTCACTGCTTCTGGTATGCGATTCTTCATTTATGTTAAGAAATCTTGCACCTTTCATTACTTTGTTCAAGATTGAGATCCTTATAACATAAAGATTGAGTTTGAGCCTTTAATGTCCATCACCAGTTGCCACTCATGAAATGTAAACCGTGTTGCTTATCTTACCTAACACATGGTAAGATTTTGCAATTTTCAATGCTGTCTCAGTTAGAAAATAGACTACACTTGATGAATTTCGTTGTGTGAAAATTGAGGTTTTGGGTGGGGGGGAGGGTGTGTGGTTACCTTGGTAAGTTGCTTGTTGAGGATGTCAAGGGCTTTGTTTAAGATCATTGGTTTCTGATCTTGGGGGAATGAAGCACAGTAATGGTTGATGGGTGCATTTTCATTAGCAACCACGTGAAATTTCAAAAGCGGACCATACATCCCAGGCTTTTAAAAACATTGTGGGGAATCTTTCGTTTAATCTTGTTTGCCAATTGAAATTCATATGGAAAACATTACAATGATAGAAAAAGATATAATTTCTTATGCTCAGAGAGGGGTTTTCAAAGTGTAATTCTTCCACCTAAATTGTTTATTTCAAACCTTTTGAATTGGTACTTTTGGGTAAAGTCTACTTTTTGTAACACAAATTGTTTATTTCACTCGAACCTGTATTTGTGGGTGCAGAAGTAAGCTATGAAATACCTTTTTAAGTTCATTTTCTGTTTTTCCCCCTACATATAAAGTCATAAAATCTGAACTTCTAGTTAATGCATATGAAGATAGTTGCATTTCCAGATTTTTAAGTTAGGGTGTCTTAGAAAGTTCAGGGTAAGAACTTGTTATTTTACGCTAGATATTTGACTGCCTCAAATATTTTTCTTGATTATTGTGAGAGGAAGTGCTTTTTCGCTCATGCTCATTGGAAAGGATCTATACTCGTGCAAAAGAGAAAAGAAAATTAAGACATCGACCTTATAGAGTGATATGGGCAGACCTTTATTTTGGGTGTGGTTGAGTAGGAATATCTCAGTTAACTGATGTAAATTCGTCTTTTAGTTTTAGAACTAATGCATTAGGCAACTTACAGTGTATTATTTCCTTAAGCCCTATAATATTGGAAAGTACAAACTAGTAAGGCTGGGCATATACAATATTGCATAGGTTGGTAACCTTGTTTCTTTGACATTGAACCTGCAATTGTGTCTTCATTTTAGTACTTGAGGGTTGAACTTTTGAGGTTTTGCTTTTCCTTTCCAGCAACATCACATAAAATGTTGAATTGTCTCTTGGGCAGGCAAAGGCTAATGATGGGGAGGGTCCAGAAATATTACGAAGTGCAGATGATGGCAGTACAACTGGTCATGTGGAATCATTAGCAGCAACTCTCGCTGAACATCAACAACACTTAGCTAGCTTTCAGGTGATTATTTTTATTATTATTAGTATTATTATTTTGGATCGGGCGTTTGAGGTCCCTTTTACCTGCATTCTATCTAAGATGAGGCTGAAGATCATCTATTGTTATATTCACACATGTAGGTGCTTATTAACCAATTAAAAGAAGTTGCTCCTGCTATACAAAAATCTATCTCGGAATGCACGGATAATGTAAATAGTATATCTTCCAGTCTTCCTCCAATGATGAAACAACGTGCTCCATTGAACTCACCGAGCCAAACACAGAGCAGCGGAAGAGGAATAGTAAGTGTTCATGTAACTCCGTCTTATGTGAGAACTGTAGGTGTAGCAACTGCTACATGTCCATCTTTATGATGTTGCATTTCATTGGCTAATCTGTTTTCCATTTGGATTGTATAGGAAAGTAGTGCTGATGATATCAATGAGATGACTTCAAAAATGTCCAGTGTTCAGCTCGACAAAGTTTCAGCTGCTCCTGCTTTGAAACTCCCACAGTTATTTACTTTGACACCAAATTCTTCTGGAAAAGCTGGAAACTTACAAAAGAGACAAACTTTGGCCGCTCAGAATAATCAAGTGGAAAATGCATCTGAAAAGAAGTTGCCAAACCAGATTTTTCCAAAAAATCATTCCGACCATCAAGCACGAGGTTCGTCTTTTTCACTGCCTTGCCTGTAAATAAGGAAAGTAATTTGATCTAAATAACTCAAGTTTTTCATGTTTATTTCAATTTATGCAGATAGTGATGATTCCTACATTCAGAATTTGAAGAGATCTGTTCGAGAAGCAGCCCTGTCATCTCAATCCTGTAATTCAGAAGGGTCACGGGATAGCCATTCTGATGAAGGATCTGAGCATTTCTTTTTGCCATTTCCCGTGACTAGTTTTTCTCATGTTGTCCCAGAAAAGAAGGATGCTTCGAGGAGCAATAGATTGATTAGATCTCATGTAGACACTTCCTCAAATGGCATTTCTATGACTGATGAAAACATTGGTAGTAAGTTCGATGGATTACCTGATGTTATGAGTGATCTGGAATCCCTAAATGACTTTGATCAAGTAAACAGTTTTCTCTCGGCTTCTGTTTCTAAGCACACACCTTTGGCTACACAAAGGTTGTTCTATGACATTGACGGGACTCAGGAACAGGTCTTTTCACCGCCTTTGCTGATGCAAACTTCTCTGTTAGCCGATTCTTATGAGGACTTGCTTGGTAAGTCGTCACGCCGTTATACTTTCAAAATTCAACTGCATTTTGTCTAAGATGCAACTGTTAGGGACCTTTGTTGTTCTGCTGGTTTTCTAGCAATGACAATTACTGTAGAGGAATAGGTCATCCTTCATAATTTTTCGCTGGAGATACTGAAAACAGGATCGTATTTTCTCTAAGAACATGAATGGTGACATCTTGAATTATACTATTTTCTTGTTGTGCAGCTCCGTTATCTGAAACTGAAGCTGCTCTGATGGAACATTGAAGTTGCAGCCTTACATTGGCCACCTTGTGACACACCTCAAGAAATGGGTTGGTAACTGTGATTAATCACCTTTAAATACCCATTGGAGTTCTCCCATATCGTGTTATTCTTCCACTGCCACGGTATTGTGCAATGTCCGCATCCTTCTTGTTGTGTGCTCGGCCTATCTCACAAAGTCGACGTCTCTGCTTGGACGGCAATAACTATTAGGCAGAATTTAACCCCTGCTCAGGAGATGCATGTGACTTGGGGAATATTATTTTGAAGAAGCTTCGTTCTTGCATTTGGATGGCTGGTTAGCAATAGATATGCTGTTTTGGCTTTCGGTGAGGTACTGAAAATTCTACTGACAAAGCATTCAAGACTTTGCTGTGAAATCTTTTGGCTTTTGTGTGTGCTTCGGGGAAAAAAAATTGTTCTCTACCTCCAGATGTGTATTCTCATTATTGACCATGTCATGATAGGATAGGAACAAGGAGTTCTTGGAACTTCATGCGATTTGTATTCATTGTCTGTCCACACACAGTTGTCTTTCTTTTGTGTTAACTTAATGCATGGAAGCGAGTCTCCAGCGGCTACATTCACCGGCATCCTTCGCAACTCCTTTTACTTTTGACTATTTAGCCGACCAATCCCGAGGGCTTCTTTGTAGACTCACCGATTTTGTCTTTTTCGGCGAAACAAATCTGGTTTCATGGTATTGTGGAGATGTATCGATTGTTGCGATTACGTGTTCTCTTTTCAATTCTTAAATTGGCTGATGGAGACTGGTTAGTGTAGTTGAGAAGAGTTGACATTGGATGGGGAATTTGGACCATTTCTTGGGTTGTTTTGTTTGGAGTCAGCTGACAGGAAAGTCGTGAAGGTCGGTTGTTTTGTTTGGCAGACCTAATAGTTCAATCCAGCCAAAATTGCCCGAGTCGAAGCCCTCCGGACTCGACTGGTCTCTCCATGATTTGAAATCTCTGTCTTATAATATACTCTTCCCATACAGCTTGCTCCGTTTGACTCTCGAAATTGTGCATGTGCCAAGGAAAAAATCATGGCCTAATCCTCAGGGTCAGATCACGAGGAGGCATTTCTCCAAAATTCCTTAAATCTTGTGTGTTACCGGCTCGTTTTGATCGGATCGGAGAGATGGATTTAGTATGATGATGCATCGTAATTCACCCGCGAGCGCGAGAAAATAAGAGAAAAGAAAATCAAAAAGCTTTGATTTGGCTATTCTCTTGTCAATGTTAAAGATAGTGCTTTTAAGAGGGTGGGACACTGGGGGAAGGCCGGGATTTGATTGCGTCTCATCCTGACCTCGCCTTTGATTCCTCATTCTTGAATTCCTATTCTTTAGAATGGATGGAGCTTTCTTTTCATCGGGACTGTAATGCTTGTCACGCATTTTTGACTTCGCCTTTGTTTTTGTCTTTTCCCGTTTTTTTTATCCCTTTTTTTGGAGACATTTTCTTCTCTTGCAAACAAGTGCGCCTGATGGGGTCCCTTCACCTACTTCCAAGTTCCCATTGATTAAACACCCGAATTGAGCTTTATCCATACCGGGTTGACTAGCGGTCCCAAAAAAATTAATGGAAAGTCAAGCCTCCAATCATCAATTCTTGGAAAAAGGATTTTTTACGAGCCAAAGTAATTTCGGTGGTGGCAAAGCGATTATTACAAATTGGCTCGAGTCGAAAATGGGGAGTGAGCTGTGAGAAAATTGATGGGCAGGTGAAAAAGAAGACGACCAACCATGTCCTAGTCATTCGATAGGTAACCCAAATTGAGTTTATTTTTACTATTTTTTTCTTTTTATTTTTAGGAGCTTGTAGGGTTGTCATTTTCGAGCTTCAAAAGCCTCGTTCAAAGCTTCATATGCCACAAGAAGCAAGTGGGGGATCATCTTTTTGTCTGTTCATGGTTGTTCCCTTTTTTTATGGGTCAGAGTCTCTGTTCATGGTTTGAACATCGGCATTTCCTAGGACCAAAATTCATCAAACGTCGACAAAGAAGCCGTGGATAAAACGGCATGAAGTCGCCGGTTTGAAAGTCGCTAGTACGATTCAGCTTTGAAAGACTATGTTAGTGGACTAGAAGTTGCAACACACACTCACATTGTTTGTACCGATTTCTAAAGGGACAGAGGGTAAAACACAAAATTGATTTTTTTGAGAAGGCGATATTTCAAACTCTATTTGACTACTCGAGTAATCATATTTTAATAGTTAACAATGGTTTTTTTTTTTTTTTATCACAGTCTGCAATAAATTGACTTATACAAGACGATCTTAAGTTACTTACGTGACATTAGAGAATAATAGAATAACTACATGCACTCGGAGGGAAACCATAATAATTGACGGGAAAATGTAAAAACAGGTGAAAAGAGCTCGAGACCGTAATCTCGATTAAAATTTTTAGCATAGCATCCTCGTCCACTTGCATCCATCGTTCGGTGTCAAGCTTTATCATTTCATTTCTAAAAGCACATAAATTTTCTTTATATATTTAATTTTTCGGTAATCAAGTGATTGAAAAGAGACCCTAAAGAATTTTCAAGACACGAGGAGGCGCTTTTCAATTTTTTGCCTAACTATCTTGTGGGGCCCAACATGCATCCGGCTCTACTGATAAATGGATTGAGAGTGGGATCGGAATGTATCATGTCCGGAATTCGATTCCTTGTGAGCATTGCACCATATATAAATAAGGGTCGAGGAAAAAAAAAACAGTTTCGAGGGGTTGTTTATGCAAATTTACCCAAGAGCAAGAGTCACAAATTGGAACTCGCGAGTTGGGGGGGTGCACCACCACCGTATGAGGAGGAGGAGGGGGAGGGCCACGCGCGACTCGCGCGGCGCGGCGCGGCGCGTGAGGTGCAAGAGAAGAGGGGGCTATCCCCCCGAAAATTTCAGACAGGCCCGATTTACCGTTTTTAGCTCCCTTTTCTTGATCTCGGAGTTGACGGGAGGTGGTTCCAGGGACAGCTCGAGGGGCAGTCCCGTCAATTCACGGGTTGAAGTCGAAAATCCATTCGGATCGCGAGGCGGAAGAAGGAAGGAAGGAAAGAAGGCGAGCGGAAATTTTTCAGCGAAACAGGAGATGAGCCCAAAAAAAAATAAAAAAAAAGAAAAGTAAATCGTGAAATTCCAGTTAAACGAAAACAGCAGCCAGAGACTGCTGTTCCCACATACCCTCTCTCCTCTCTCTCTCTCCTCTCTCAAAAGGAAAGGGGGGGAACAACAAGCTCCCAACTTTCGCTGTGGAGCATGCAGAGGGAAAAAATCCCGTCTTTTGCCTCCTTGCCGTGAACGAATTCCGACCCATCTCTTCCTCCTCGGGTCTTAATTCCCGAGACCCGCGATGCGGCGATGCCGGTAGGTGGATTTCCGTTGCGGGTTTCGTTAGATCTGCTGGTGTCTTGATTCCAGCCGGGTCATCTGAGCTGCTTGTTGGGTCGTCCGCGAGAGAGAGAGGGGGGAGGGAGAAAAGGTGTTGGAAGAATCCGTTGTTTCCCTCTTGTTCCCTTTTTCCTGTTTGAGCCTTGCCTGAATTTGCGATGTTATCTCGTGTGGAGTGCTTTCTTGGGTCTTGGAAGAGTCGAAAGGGCGTGGTTCTCGCCGTCCTGGAGTAGAAAGGGAGGATGCTCTGCTGGGTTTTCCTGACGTGGGAAAAGTGGATTAAGGGGGCTTTGCTTGCTGATTTGATTCAGGTTGGGTCAGTTGTGTGAGGCTTTTTGTAGCTAGGATGGCTTGGTGGTTCTGTTCCGCACGAGGTGAAGCTGGCTTAAAGTAATTTTTGTAGATGGAGAAGGTACTTTTCCCATCTGGATCGGAGTAGCCTTTTTCTCCGTATTTGGAGCTGGATTTGTGAAACTTGAAGCTTCGGGGGTGGGCTGTCTGTGGTGGATAGAATTAGCCTCCTTTCTCAGATCATCATCGAAGGAGTCGTGAGTGTCCTACTGGCTGTAGCGCACCGGAAAGAGCTTCTCTTGTCATCTCAACTATGATTAATAAGATACTGAATAGGCTGCCAAAGAAGCCATCTAAGTCTGCGGATAATCGTGAAGGTGGGGGAACCTCTACGTCCTCGTATGGTGCTTCTACAATTTCAAGAAGCAATGATGTAGCCGGTAGCCAATACGGGAATTCGAGCGGATCTTCTCTTCCAGGCGTTAATTCCAATTCGGGATTGGGGTTGAACTATGGAAGTAAGCTCTCTCAGGTTTCAAACTCTAAGCTGAATGGCACGTTTTCAGCATCTTCCTACGAGGCTCTGCCTAGTTTTAAAGATGTCCCCAACTCAGAGAAGCAAAATTGGTTTATCAGAAAGTTAAATATGTGTTGTGTGAATTTTGATTTTACTGATCCTACAAAGAATATCAAGGAAAAAGAAATTAAGCGGCAGACCTTGGTGGAGCTGGTGGATTATGTTACTTCTGCAAATGGAAAATTTCCTGAAGTCGTGATGCAAGAAACCATAAAAATGGTGTCAATAAATCTGTTCAGGACATTAACTTCTCCTCCACGTGAGAACAAAGTCCTGGAAGCCTTCGATTTGGAGGAAGAGGAACCTTCGATGGATCCTGCTTGGCCTCACTTGCAAATTGTGTATGAATTCCTTCTCAGATTTGTGGCATCGTCAGAAACTGATGCCAAGCTGGCCAAGAGGTATGTTGACCACTCTTTTGTTCTCAGGCTATTGGATCTTTTTGACTCTGAGGACCCGAGGGAAAGAGAGTACTTGAAAACTATTCTTCATCGCATCTATGGGAAATTTATGGTGCACCGACCATTTATCCGGAAAGCTATCAACAACATCTTTTTTCACTTTATATTTGAAACTGAGAAGCATAATGGAATTGCTGAACTATTGGAAATTTTGGGAAGCATTATCAATGGTTTTGCTCTGCCACTGAAAGAAGAGCATAAGCTCTTTCTTGTTAGAGCACTCATTCCACTTCACAAACCAAAATGTATTCCGATGTATCACCAGCAGCTATCCTACTGCATTACACAATTTGTGGAGAAAGATTGCAAGCTCGCTGATACTGTTATAAGGGGTTTGCTAAGGTATTGGCCAATTACAAACAGTTCGAAGGAAGTCATGTTTCTTGGAGAGCTGGAGGAAGTTTTAGAAGCAACTCAAGCCCCAGAATTTCAGCGCTGTATGGTTCCTTTGTTTCGTCGGATAGCACACTGCTTAAGCAGCTCACATTTTCAGGTTTTCTCTCCCACTCTCTGATGAACTTCATTGTATTGCAAAGAATCTGGTTTTCATGGTATTTATGTATTTGCCCTTTTGCCTTTGGTCATCTTCGCATACGCATGCGTCCAACTGTGCAAAACGTTTCTTCCACCTCAAAGGAAAAAACATGATAATCTATAGAGTTGAGGAAGTGTACCTCGTTCTCAAAAGATACTACTAACTTGACCTGCTTCCTAAGGAACACTGAATTGTACTTGTGTTGTGTTATGCATATCTTACAACTTCTACTTGACTGCCCTCGAGTGTATCGAGCTTTCTGTGGGACAACATTTCCAAAAAGAGACTTCTACTGTGGATTTGGTTCCAGCAATTGTCCCTAATTAATTTTTTTGCCCAATGCTTGAAGTTTTGCTGTATGCGTTTATTCACATGTGCTTGGTTTGGAGCTTCGGTACATTATTGCCTTCTGTGATTTAAATTCGTGGGCCCTAATTCTACACTGATTGAGAACGTAGTAGAAAAATGCGTAAGTTTATTTGTGATATCTATAGGCAATGATGGTTCAATTGGTTGATCTTATAGGGCAATGACGAAGTTGATAGATATTTTGCCCGATAGGCCATCTAAAAGAGTGCCAGAAGAATATATCATTAAATTGTCATGGCTCTCTTAAGTGCATAATAAAATGCTTTTGTCAGGTTCCTGAACCTATTGGATGCATCTGGAAAGTGTGTGTTTGGTTAAGACAAGGGTTGCGATAGTTTTTTTTTGCTAAGCTTACATGCTTGGTTGATTGTAGTTTGTGATGGAATCAAAGTGCCCTTCCCTTTGAAGTTCCATTCACAACCATAATTTTGCATTTGGATGGAAATCTATCAGTCAAATTTGCTTGAGCTTGCTTATGTGCGTATATTGATCCCTTTTCTGGCCTGTGCTGATTGTCTAAATGGTGGTTGATTAAATCTGTTTTATGTGTGAATAAGGATCTTTCTGTCTTAGTCCCATTAGGCGTAGGGTTGGACATCGCTTGATTTGGAAAATAATACGGACTATTTGTGCACTTGGTACTGTACTATATTCCATATGAAATCAAATATAACCCAAGCAAGATGTTAGGTCTGGTTTGGTCCCCTATTTGGTTGCTCATTGTTACTTAAACTGCGGGATAAATATCTCTCTGCGGGGGAGTTCTTTCGGTGATGGTATGAGTACCATTGGCTTTGTCTTTTAGCATGCAGTTTCTCTAACTGCCGAAAAATTCAAGAACTAAACGAAAGGATTTGGGTGGCTTTGGCGGTATGATGACAAATGTGTCTTTTATGGCAGTCATTCCTGAAAATTATAATCTGCAATGACATTTGTCTAGTGTGCACTTTGTGTCTGCATTATATAGATTACTGGTTTCTAGTTTGTGTGGGAAATAGGGAGCAGCTCCCTATGAACGTCTCATTTGTAAGTAGTTTTCAGGTTGTTGTTATAAAAATTTGTGATATATCTGAGGTCGTTGGCTAGCAAAAAAAGAAATAAAAAGGTTGGGTTTTTCGGTTTGCTGTAGATACCTATTGGTAGTTTTTTCAATTTAAAATTCAAATCGACAATTGTTTGGTTTGGTTGTGATAAATACTGTTGTTGCTGTGAGTTGCTGCTTGGATGCCTTGTGAAATTCACACTTGCGGTTGGAGTAATGGGCATAGTGGGGTATTACAGACTGGATGGAAGTAACAGCTATGGACGTCAACTTTTGCATTCCAAACTGAAAATCTCTGTTCTTTGGTCCTCTGTTCCCTTTTTCATTTTTTACACAAATAGAATGAAGAGCACCTCTTTATTGACTACCTAAACCAATCAATCAATGGCATTCTTTCATCTTTTTATGGAATTGCATTGAGATGGTCATCAAAACATGTTGTAATTCATCAAAATAGGAACAGCAATCATCCCACTCATATTCGTCCTATCATAATTAAAGACTTGACTATTTGCAAGGGTTCTTAGAAATTCATCAATTATGAAAAAAATTTACGCTTGCAGTTTAAAATCTTGTTGTGTTTACATTGGATCTATGAAACTCACATGTCATGGATTGTATTTGGAATGACCATAGATTCCCCAGTTCGGCATCCAGTATGACTGACTGCTCCATAACACCTACAAAGCAACTGGTGCTGCAGTTTAAGAGATTGGCTCTTAATATACTTCTGTTCAATGAATCTTTAACTGATAGCGCTTGAGGGAATAGTTCTGGTACTACAATCTCTGGAGCGTGTGCATGGGGGTGTGCCCACGCATGAGAGAGAGGGAGGGAGGGAGTATCCCACTCCATTACTAATAGAAAATAACTGATGTAAACATGAGGGAGTATCCCACTCCATTACTAATAAAAAATAACTGATGTAAACATGGCCAGGGAGGGAGGGAGGGAGTATCCCACTCCATTACTAATAGAAAATAACTGATGTAAACATGAGGGAGTATCCCACTCCATTACTAATAGAAAATAACTGATGTAAACATGGCCAGGGAGGGAGGGAGTATCCCACTCCATTTCTAATAGAAAATAACTGATTTAAACATGGCCAATGGCATATCTTCTGTATAGTACATAGCTAAGGTCCCTCGGCTTCTCTGCCCTTGATAGTGTCAACCAATCTTTCACGTTCTGCCTTGGTATTTTTAACCTAAATGGAATACTGACATACACTTGTACTTGATCGCTTGTTCATTCTCCTCGTGACATTATTTTCTGTGTGGGAAGGGCTTCTCTTTTTGGTTAGGGTGCACGGAGAAAGAGTTAGTGGGTTGTTGAGCCCAGTGGCAGCAGAGTGTTTATGCAGTTAATAAAAATAATTTTTTGTAAAAACTTGATTGTAGGCTTTTCACCTTAATCGTTGTATGCTTAAGTTTTGTGGTTCTCTAGTAACTGCTTCGCATAAATGCATAATAGTGGGTATTCATGATATGCGGTAACAACAAATGAATCAGTTTAAATTTGAAACAAAAGCATATTTTCACGGTGAATAGCTAGCATCTGTGCATTCCTGCAAGAAAATATTCAAAACATGTAGTAGATAAACTAAGCATTTTTGTTTGTGTAGTCTACTGACAGTCATCGGCTTAATATCCAATATTTCCCTTGGTAAAAGATTTCTGTCTTCCCTTCTGGGTGAAAAATAGCACTGGTGATTATTTTGGATCAATTGGCATTTTAAGGAATGCTGGAAATGCCAACATGGCTATTGGTTAAGTTTCATAAGAATGGTTTCTAGGGATGGAACAGAACTCGAATGAGCATGTGACTTAGTATCTTGAAATTCTGGTCCAGTTGATTGGTCTGATGAAATATGGAAATTCCTTTCTTTTAGTATTCGATGAGGTTTCGCCGGGTGTCTTGAGCAGACGATGACGTTTTTGTCCCATTCTGAAAGCATGAGATGGGCAACCTGTCATGCCCATAGAAAGGCAGTTATTGAGACATTGTAATTATAAGAGCAATTTTGGTACTCTTGACAGTTCATCTTCACCATTGAGAGAACAATAATCTTGTGGGGTATCTAAGGTTATTTTATTCTCCTCCCTTTAGTTTGATATCTCTTCAAACTTCAAAGGAGAAGAGGAATAACCATGATAGGAATTTGATAAAAATGCTGAATTTGGCACAATGATATTTTATTTGTGCGAAAAAAAGAATGTCTTTCTGAGCATCGGAAGGGATTCAAAGGGATCAAAGTTTCCCTAGGTTCATCTGAATGTCACATTTGTTTTTTTATATCTGCAGATGTTCAGCGCAATCTTTTTTGTTAAAAAATTGTTCTGTTTCTGGATACTGTCTCAAATTGGTCATGCTATGTAATGAAACTTAGGTGTTCTGGGTTTGTCTTGGCAATGTCAACATTGTTGAGGTTTGACAATGTCGGCATCTTTGGTTCCGTACCTGACCTTTTCTCCTTTTGCAGGTTGCAGAGAGGGCTCTTTTCTTGTGGAACAACGATCACATTGAGAATCTAATAAAGCAAAATCGCAAAGTGATACTGCCGATTATTTTCCCTGCCTTGGAAAGGAACGCTAGAAGCCACTGGAATCAAGCAGTACAGAGCTTGACTCTGAATGTGCGCAAGATCTACTCTGATGTTGACCCGGAGCTCTTTGAGGAGTGTCTGGCCAAATTCCAGGAAGATGAGGTGCAAGAAAAGGATGTCAAGTTGCAGCGCGAAGCCACGTGGAAGCGACTAGAAGAAATCGCTGCAATGAAAGCTGCCAGTAATGAACCTGTGCTTGTGCCCCGCAGATTAGCACATGCACCTTCTGGCTAAAATGGTCCGCGATCTCTTCGAAGTTTCCGATGCAAGCTATTTCTGATCCTTGTGCGAGCCCCCTCCGTTTGGTCCCTGCAGCTTAACACATGGAATATTCCGGTGCTGTTGCTTAATGCATGGATTCAGCAGCTCACAGTTCTCCTCTACATGCAAATTTGGCCGTCACTTATGGCCGTCAGATGAGGAGCGCAGGATGCCTCATTTTGACCTTTGTATGCAGTTGCTGTACATACTAAATTTGGGTGGCCAGGACAAACGGGCTCACATGTTTGTGTAGCGCACCGGTTAATAGTACTGGTAATTTTCCTCTCTTAAAGCTGTTATTAAAGATGACGATAGATAGTGTGTCGGAGATGATTGCTTGTATGTTGTTAAATTTGGTTCATTGGAGATTGGTCGTTCTCCACTCAATTTTATGCCTCCCTAAAGTTGTTGAGTTCGAGATGGGATTGTTGGTTGCTTCCATGTTTATGTATGAAGAAGCTTTGTTATTATTTTTGGTGACATTACACTCTTCTACATTTGTGAGAAACATCTGATCAATGTTCCTCTTGGCGATCAAGCGTTGGGCTAGCCCTTTTTAGGCGTGTGTTGCTGTATGAACATGGTAGGCGAAAAGGTTTACTTGCTCATCTGGTGATATGCATTTATTTGTTCACGAGTCATACCTATATCTCTGCTTGGTTGATGCTTTGCCAAAAGTCTGAGGCTCTATAACATTTGCGACACGCGATTGAGGAAAACTGAGTTCCTTTCCTTGCAAACTATTCTGTATATTGAGTGTTGAGTCGTTAAGCAGATTTAATCCTTTCAGGAATTCAGGTACTTATCATTCAAAAACATCTTTAAAGTACGCGATTGCCGTGACAGTTATTCATCTTATTGCTTGCCTTTTCTGGTTGTGTAATCTACATGATGGAATGTCTGTACATTTGAGCTGTTGATCAATCCGCGTCGGATATGCCGATTTTTCTTGTGCAACACGCACCTGACATCCATCCCGGTATCCATGTTCATACCACCCGGGATTAACACGAAAGCATTACGATAAGCACGTTGGAGCATTTTGTTTTTGTCGATTTTCATCTTAATTTTCGCTCTTCTTGATTGTAAGCTATGATTTGTGGGGTGGGTAGAAGAGTAAGGCAGTCAACATAATTCGTAATCGCACGCTTGGTCTTGTCTTGTCTTGTCTTAATCCATGTAGTTTTGACAAATCAAACCTACTTCCATTTATATATAAACCCTGCTGCTGTATTGCTCCTGTCGATTTTGCATGTCCGCGAGATGATGCCACTAGAAAGTTGACGAAAACAAATACTAAACCCAAAGCTATGAATAGAAAACTATAGGGTGGTTCAATTATAGATGGCCACCATAATTATATTTAGCTTAAATTAGTAATTTATTGGTCCGCCTACGACCCTATTGCCAAGAGTTTTGTGTCGTCGCGTCATACTCGTCCTGGGCGGCGTAGGCGGGTCATTTATTTCGATTTCGATTTAAATAAATTTGGAGTCCTTTGCACCATGGTCAATGGTCTATTAAATGAACCAAATTGCGTTGGAATTGAAATCTTGTTGATTATATGATCATGCAAATTGTGATTTGAGTTATATGATAAGATGTGCCATCCAATACATGTCATGCGCTATGTAAAATCCTAGGACATGAATAATTTTTAATATAGTTTTGTTTGCTCCAAACACTAAATGGGACAAATAATAGGTTGATTTCCCAAACTGCCCTAGTACCAAAACCTAGATCTATGTGCACAGCCTTCATTATATTCCATATTCCAACTCAGCAAGCCTTGTTATAAGAAAAAATTTTTTATCACCAAATATACTCACTGCCCTATAATAAAATAACAAATTGTACACTTTAAAATATTTGTATGGTCAGTACACATGCTCAACAAATACTTTAAAAGTATCCGTAATTAGTTATAATTAAAACCCAATGTCATTGGGCGACTCTAATTTGAATAAAGGCGTCACACCATAATAATGTCCTTGACATCATTTTAATGTATTCGGATCGAAATATATTTCATTATATGAGTGCATTATCAAATTGCAAGTATCATAGATCTCTTTCCAATTTATCTTGTCTCTAAATCGATATAACTCAAACACTGATTAACTGACCTCAAACTCAAAATTACCGCAGCTGTAAAAAGAGACGGAAACTACCGTAAAACCCATCACCAGATCGTTGCCTCCTGATCACCATCCGTACCTGGCACAGATTGGAATCCCACAATAGCCCCAACAATTATAAATCAATTCAACAATAAAATAAGATAAAATAAAGAAAGAAGGCGTGAATTCGAAAAAAGCGAAAAAAAAGAAAAAGAAAACGAAAAAGGAAACCCAGCTTCAAGTTTCATCCGCCTTCATGTCATGCCATCATGTGTTGAGGGTTACCCATCATCACCCTCACCGCCATTTCCATCGTCTTCCTCGTCTCCAATCTCTCTCCATCCCTCGCATCTGCATCTCCCTCTCTGATTTCTCAGATTCATTCGATCGGGCCTGCAAATCGCGGGGAACCCCAACCTGGGTGCGCTTCTTCTTCCCCCCCGCGGCTTCGAATCCGCATCAAAATGTGATCTTTGATCGTTCTTGAGCATACCCACCCATCGATCGCGCCTCTGCAATCCTCTTTCCCGGCGAGAAATTCATTCGGGGGGAGAGAGATTGGAAGGAGGTGGGAGATGCCGAGTGTGACTGTGAAGCTCTACAGCGTCTTCTTCAAGCTGCTCCTGAAGCACCGGCTGCAGAACCGGATTCAGTCCCGGCCCGACGATTCCGACCCGTTCGGCGTCACCTCCCGCCCCGAGGAGTCCGTCGCCGCCGTCAACCCCTCCTTCGCCGACGGCGTCGCCACCAAGGACATCCACATCGACCCCTTCACCTCCCTCTCCGTCCGCATCTTCCTCCCCGAGTCCGCCCTCTCCCCGCCCGAGCTCGACCCCAAGTCCCAGCCCACCCGGCCCAGGGCTCGGATCCCGCCCCCCAAGGGCGCCGATCCCAACGGCAATTCGCAGGGTAATCAGCCTCGTCGCCGCCACAGCTACGGCACCCCGACCGCGGCGGCGAGGGATGATCCCGGGAAGCCCGCCAGTTTCGAGGAGGGCTCGCGGTTGAGCCTCGGGCGGCGCAACAGCTTCGGATCCTCCGCGACGCACCCGCGCAATGCCAAGCAGAACGGTAATCATTTTACCGGGTTCGGTAACGAGGCGGAGAGCTTGAATTTGAGATCGTCTGATGGCGGTGGTTTACCGTATAGAGGGTATGCGCCCTTGATTGGGAATGCGAGGAAATTGCCAGTGATGTTGCAGTTTCATGGTGGAGGTTGGGTGAGCGGCTCGAATGATTCGGTGGTGAATGATGTCTTCTGTCGGAGGATGGCGAAGTTGTGTGATGTGATTGTTGTTGCGGTCGGGTATCGGCTTGCGCCAGAAAATAAGTACCCGGCTGCATTCGAGGATGGGATGAAGGTATTGAATTGGTTGGCAAAGCAGGCTAATTTGGCAGAGTGTAGTAAATCTATGGGTAGTTCACGAGGAGTTACCACCGAGTCTAAGAAATCTGACCTTCACAGGCATATTGTTGACACTTTTGGGGCACAGATGGTTGAGCCCTGGTTGGCAGCTCATGGAGATCCCTCCAGGTCACGTTTTTTATCCTCTTTCTTTTTTCAGTTTGTGAATTTGAGTCTGTGTATCAATTATCTAGACAGCATGATACACTGTTTATCTATCTTGAGGTTAATATGGTACTGCTTCTTGTGCATATATATAGGGATATATAGGGATCTGATTTGATGCATTCCATGGGCTTTATTTTTAAGTAACTGGTGAATGCAAAGAAAAAAGAATGTAAAAGTTTGGTGATGTAGTGAAGAAGTAGGATGCAGATGATATTGAAGAAAGAAAGCCAGTACCATAATACCGTCGCTATGCCGAAACCATATATATCCTTTTTCCCTTGAGGAACTTTGTAGACTTGATATTGTGATTGTGACTCACTTTTGGAGTGAACTAACTTTAAAAAATTGACTCCAGCTTCTTACCTGGAGTGATTCCTAGTTATTACGGTGAACATGGAATATTGTAGATCAGGGAAGGACATTATTTTCCACTAAAATCCGAAGACTCCATTTTCTGTAGTCGAAGTGTTTATTGCAATAGGGCTTATTAGCTTTCTATTCACTACCTCTGTGCAAGGACGGACAAGAAACTTATATCTGGCTCCAATTTGCTTGATTTAGAGGAAATTTCCCATTTATATTGTGAATTTCAATTGCAAGTCATTTTGCATAGAGCTGCTGTTTTAGATAGTTGAATAGATTTATAGATGTACAAAGACATTTTGATGGTTGTTGATTGGCGAGGTGGCAACTGCAACTAAAACCCCCATGAGCCTCTCCTTAATCAAAGCGTCATTCTTAAGCTAGTGAATTGCAAAGGTGAATTTAATTGCTAGTTGGAAAGTTGATATCGGCGCGTTCTTCTCTGAATCTGCAAGATTGGCCTTTAGTGTCCGTTGCACTACTAGGAGGTTTACTTACCTTTGCCCCCTTCTTTTTGCTTGAAGTTTGCAAGCTTGGAGCGGCTATAAAAAAGTTCTCTTACCTGATTTATGGGCTGAACTCCCATGTTCTGATACCTTGGGCAGATTTCTGAATTCCTGTGTGTCTTCGTGAATCTTTGGATGTTTAATATCTCAAGATCTGCTTTACTGGTGTTAAGGCCAAACTTGAACGGGAGTTTAACTCCCGCTACAGTGGTTGGGTTCTGCAGCAAAGCCTTTCTTTCGCCTTCTCTGCAACACTACTTTCTAGGTTAATGATGTCTTTGATGCATCTCTTAGAATTTGGATCTGTTTGAGATGCCAGTTAGCATATGATTCATGGAGTATGATCCTAGAAATGTTGGATATAGATGAGGACTTCTTTGATTTTATAATGTTAAATCTTGATAAACTATCTTAGTCTGTTAATAGAGTCATGAGATGCATTTGAAGATATATGGAGGTTTGAAGTAGTTTTTCCCCTTTTGGCACTTCTCATTTTTGACACAGCGTGGCATAGGGGCGTACATGAATGTTGCTAATAGAACCTTGCACTATTGGTAACTTGGTCTTACTACACCAGGCTGAAGCATCCATTTGCAGGCACACAAATAATTCAGCATGTATTTGCTGCTTCGCTTTGTATTTTAAGAGAATAAGATTCCTGTCGTAGTTTTGCTGATTTTTAATTCTTATATTCCCTCATTATATTCACGATGACAATATTTGTAGTGGAATGCTTTGAAATGTCCAACTCGCAGAATGGATTGGCAGTTGGCACCCTTCAATGTCATTAAAATGGAATTTCTTGCTCATCGTATCAAGTACATACACCTTAGCTTTTGCTAACTTAACAAAACCTTCTAGTACGAATTCAGCCATGCTGTGTTGTGTACAGTTATGTCTATATTTGAAGTTAAGCAGAATAAGACATGATTGGGTCCACTTGAGGTTTTCCCTTTCGCAAGGCTTGCTCTATGGTCACACTGATGTTTTTTTATAATTTTTTTATGTCGTCTTTGATTTCCCTCACCCCAATGGATTACGATGATCCAATCTTTCTTCCTCTTTTTTCTCATGTTGAATTAAAGCATTTGCAACAACAAATGTTGCATTTCACGAGGATGTTGTCCTATTTTTATGAGATGTGGCTTTTGCCTGTGGATGGCTTATGATATCTTTCAATGAAATGTAGATGACCAATTGTAACACTTATAGGCCGTTGCATTGCAAAATCTATAGCTGTAGTTAAAATTCAGAGATGGTGGCTTTTACATATTTATGATTTGGACATTTTTATGAGTAGTGCATTTTTTATAATATTTGTTATAGATTGTCCCTCCTTGCAAGTGAGGCGAACCCTGCTTTGGAGCATGCTTTGGTTTGCGCATCATGAACTCTAAATCTTTTTTTCCGTGTCATTGCAACAGATGTGTTCTCCTGGGCGTGAGTTGTGGTGCAAACATTGCGGACTATGTGGCACGGAAAGCTGTCGAGGCAGGCAGACTATTGGATCCTGTTAAGGTTGTTGCTCAGGTTCTCTTGTATCCATTTTTCATGGGAAGTGTGCCTACGCATTCTGAGATAAAGCTAGCAAATTCGTATTTCTACGACAAAGATACGTGCCTACTTGCCTGGAAACTCTTCTTACCCGAAGAAGAGTTCAGCCTGGACCATCCAGCTGCAAACCCACTCATCTCTGGCCGAGGGCCACCCTTAAAGCTCATGCCTCCAACACTCACAGTGGTGGCAGAACACGACTGGATGAGAGATAGAGCCATTGCTTACTCCGAGGAACTCCGTAAGGTGAACGTCGATGCTCCTGTTTATGACTATAAGGATGCGGTTCATGAATTCGCGACGCTTGATATGCTTATCAAGGCCCCCCAGGCTCAGGCTTGTGCAGAAGACATTGCTATCTGGGTCAAGAAGTACATCTCATTCAGGGGGCACGAGTTTTCATACTAGGCAGGAGACACCAACTGGAATGACTTGGAACTGGAGGTTCCACTCTTGGCAGTATTGCTTGAGATGGCTGAAATAGCGAGTCCTTCCCTCTGAATTTTGACACGGCAGTCAGGATGACGGCTCATCGATTTTAATACTCAAGCCACATCGGGTTTATTTGTGAGAAATATGTAATGAGAGATTAGGATAGATTTGGGCGTGCTTTGCATTTGCTCCTGATATAGCTTATATGCCTGATCAGAACATTGTCTTCGGCATATTTTTGTTCTTCCTGTGAATTAAGATGAACAATGCTTCAATGAATTCAGTTGGTACAATTAAGTACCCTCTACAATTCCTTGCCATCAACTCTCTATCTGCTGGTATTTCAACCTGACAGATTCATCTCAACTTGTCAACGACTATGGCGAAATCTGAGTTCGATCCACTGTCAAATGCAAGATGCTCAAAATGTTTGTTATAAATTGTCCGAGTTGTTGCTAGCACCACATCTGTTAGGCATATAGACACTGTTCATACAATAGTGTTTTCTTGTTAACCTATCTGATGTCGGCCGCACTTACCCTGGCAAAAGGACATTCAGCCACTTTATTGTTCCACTTTGGTTAATACTCGTTTAGGGGAGGTCATGAAACATCATTTTACCTAGGAACCGTGAAAGTTGGTTGGCGGTGGCACTTCATAGCAACATTTCAGGGGTAAGTCTTTCCTGCTAAACCTGTCCTACACACTACGGCTCTTCTCTCGCATTTGGTTTTGCTTAGTGGTCCTCGCTGGTTAAGTTGTAATTTAAATAATGTGATGCTAGAGGTTGGTCAATCCGAGAAAAATTTTCCGGTCTCTTGAATGGGAAAGAATCAGAACTGCTTTCTATTTAGTCAGCGAAGAATTAATGATCTTACGCTTCTGTATGACAAAAAGATCCTTGCCATAAACCTCGTGACAGAAATAGAAGAAATATACCAAGCCTACAACGAAATCTTGAACCATAAAAAAGCAACATTTCAGCACTAGATGTGTTGGCTTCTAATCCTAAGGTTGATGGCTCTGGAAGCCATGGCTCTTAAGTTTGCTCTGGCCGAGGATAGTGAAGTTCCGGAACTCTCATTAATTCCCCGGAAAGCCTGCATGAACTCTTCTCTCTGCAACCTCAGAGCAAATGCAGCATCCTCATCCTGGCTCGGCAATCCTCTTCTCCTCCCTGGATTCGCGTCTCTGCTCAATGCAACTGATGATCGAAGACTCCTGCGCGAATGGTTGTAACTCTCTCTTCTTTCTGGTTTCTGAGATTCACGTTCTCGAGTTTCTGCTCCACTGGATTTGGTGGCCTTCCTTGTTTCAATCTCCTTCGGGAACAGAAGCTGTATTGTGTTCCACAGGACTGTGTTCACAGTGCAGGATCTTCCATTGCTGCAAAATTCAGAAACAATGTGTAAGAGTGACAAAACGTCCGAATCCATAGGTGAGCACCATCAGCCACTCTTTGGGGTTTAAGTTGGGTGATTTTAGTTTCAATTCATTCCCGACGAGCAAAACGAAAAGCAGGTCGGCATTTATATTATCATATTGATAAAATCTAGCCAAATAGTCTCCCTAGAGATTAGGGTGATTCTAGGTTTTATACAGATTTTATCTGGAACCTTAAACTTACCATTTCATGTTTTGGAACCCGAAACCTAGTTCCAAGGTCTATTCATGTTCCATCTATATTATTAATTGAACAATTGCAGTGAATCATTACCTTTAGTGACCACCAATTGCTTTTACAATCCACTGATCGGCATTTAGTAATTTTAGTTTCAATTCATTCCCGACGAGCAAAACAAAAAGCAGGTCGGCATTTATATTATCATATTGATAAAATCTAGCCAAATAGTCTCTCTAGAGATTAGGGATCAGCGGTTCTAGATTTTATATAGATTTTATCTGGAATCCGAAACCTACCATTTGGAACAGGTTTCTTATGTTTTGAAACCCAAAACCTAGTTCCAAGGTCTGCTCAGGTTCTACCTATATTATTAATTGAACGATTGCAGTGAATTATCACTTTTAGTGACCACCAATTGCTTTTACAATTCACTGATTACAACTTGTATTTAGACACACGAAGAATATAAAATATTAATAAAGTAAAAGTCCTAGTCATAAAATGGAAGCTCAGACTAATGGTTCCAGATTATATACTTATCATTAGATGTCATGAAATACTGCAAGATTGCACGAAGACATAGATCAGGAAAAATATAAAAAACTTGTTACAGGTTTATTGCCTATCCGTCGAAATAGGTTTATCAATTTTTGGAACCTGAAACCTACCCTACTATGCGTACCTTGGAACCCGAGAACTGGACCCATGGAAACTTATCCAGTTCCAAGTTCAGGTTCTACCCATAACCCATGCTCACCCCTGCTGTAGATGTGGTTTCATTACCTGATTATCTGCCTGCACTTTGGGCATCGCTTCCCGCATTTGTCCGCAGCAGATTGAAGACATTTCTTGCAAAAACTACAGTAAAATATGAAGCATTCACTTAGCAGCTGTTCATCCACCAAATGAAAATAATTAAGCTGAAGATACAAGCATTGTGAGCAAGCATTCTAAGCGAGTGGTTGAAGGCTGCTGCTTTGTTTACCTGTGACCACAAGACGTCGTACTGGGTTCAAAGCAAACTTCCAGACAGATCTGCAAACTCAAGGACCACCCAATTAAGGCAAACGATTTCAGAATTTCCAACTTGCACAAATAAGGAAAGAGAAACTTGATTTCCACAGAAAACATGAGAACGAAAGAATCAGGTTACTTACTGCACATGAAAGTTCTTCCCTGAGTCGGTCCAAGCACGGAATGGCTGGACTCGGGTCACACGATCCCGGCTCGGGTATTTCGCCTTTCTCTTCGTCATTTGCGGCTTCTTTCACTAGGGTCTTATTCTCCGTCCTCTCTGTCAGTAAGGTTGATTCAAAAACTAATGTTTCATGACGTTCAAATAAAAATGGAAAATTTCAGTCTTTCCAATCAACCAATATGAGAAATATGACGCGATATGATACCGGTAGCTTTAGTTTCTTCGTCATCTAGATTAAGAATGGTCGTGGGCAACGGAGCAGGACTCTTCCTCTGATCCCTTCGTTTCCTGAAACATAAAGACCATCATCCCAGGATCTGTCTGTTTGGATCGATCGAACAAGAAAGAGAACAAAAAAAAGCCAAAAGAAAGGAAAAGAAGTCGTCGTCCAATACCTTCTGGAATTCGAAGGGGGAGTCTTGAAATTCAGATCCGACCGCTTCTTCTGCTTGAACTCGCGAACCGGCGTGTCGTCGACGATGAGGCTCGCGATCACGAGCGTCTCCTCATCCCAACCTGCCATGGCGGCCGCCGACTTGAGCCTCGGGCTGAACAAGGTCTCCTCCTTCGAGCCATCTCGCGCCTGATCCGGATGCGCCCGCGAGTTCTTTGGGTCCTTGGGGCTTTGCTTCGGCAACTCCATCACCACCATTTCTTGCGAGGGTTCCCTGCTTTGTGAGAAAGAACTCGCTTCAAGATCGAGAAGCAAGAGGACGAAATGGAGATGGGGAGGCGATCTTGCGCTCTGATTATTTGGTCGCAAGGCGGTCTCTCTGCCGGCCTCCAACGGTCGGATGTCACATTTAAAAAAATGGTTTCCTCCAACGGCTATAATTGTGGGGATGGTATACGATATTTACAGCTGGAAATGCAGGGGAGAGATTTTTCGCCAAAACAAAAGTTATAGTTATATCTTAGCTATAAAAAAAAATTATAAAACTAAAAACATTTATTTCCAAAAATTTAAAATATCCGGCATTTTGTAAATACCCGATTGCAATCCGTAAACACTAGTCGTGCCAACCAAAAATTTAATATGTTTTAGGTCCAAATATGAAATTCTTAGTAAAATTTGTAAAATCACGTGTATAATTGGAGTTAGCTCACAAGAAATGGTCAAACAGGTTTACCTTAAAAATGAATCACATGTATAATTGAAGGTAAACTGGAGCGCCTGCCTACACAACATGGCATTAACAACAACCTCTGTCACTGAATTTTTTATTGCTCATTATCTACAAATCTAAATTAGAGAACCAACTCTAACGAGTACTTTACACAACGTCAAGGGGCAAAAACACACCGTGGCCACCAACCAAAATCCACCAAAAATTGAGAAAGATGGAACCCAAAAGAGAACCACCAAAATTCAGTGCCTCCGCCCCGCGCCGCTCATCCCACCTCCTCCTGCCACGGCAACAGCCGCGTCCGCGGGTCGGCAAACACCTGCAGCACCCGATCCCTGAGGCCCGTGTCCTCGACCTCGCAGAACCGGCTCGGCCAGTCCGGGGGCTCCACGGCCTTGGTCCCGAGGCCCGGGGCTCGGTCCTTGGACCCCACGTTCTGCTCCGAGTTCCAGTCCGCGACGTACGTGGCCACCCGCCGGTAGAACTTCTCCTTGAACACTTCCCAGACTTGGTACTTGTAGTGGTTGATCACCATCAGCCCGCGGTCCATGTTCGCGAAGGTGAACCCGCTCCTCAGGTGGAAATGGTGCACCACGTTGATGAGCGTGGCATTCAGCGCCTCGGGCCTGACTATGCTCTTGTGCCGCTCCGGGGCCGCCATCCTGCAGGTGTACCCTGCCGTGACCCCTTGCCTCGGCGCGTGCTTGAGCCCCGACGGACCAAAGCTGTGGCACGAGACCCTCAGTTCAGCCACGTTACTGGCCCTGGACTCGTTCCTCAGGATGTCGTCCAGGAACAGACCTGTGGGCAGGTGAAAGAACTCGTCCACGTCGATGAACCCGACCCACTCGCACGATTCTCGTGCCCGCATCGCGCAATGGGCGAACCCGGCTTCCTGCGTCTTGATCCATGGCCACACGTGCCTCGAGATGTTGTAATTGGCGGAGGCAAGGGACTCGATCACGTCGTCTGTGTCGTCCTCGCTGTTGTTGTCGTAGATGAACCAGCGCTGCACTCCGATCCGGGCGTGGTAAACGACCCATTCCCTGATGAACCTGGCCTGGTTCCTCACCATCGTGCAAATGCACATGTCGTGGAGCTTCCAGGCCGGCGGCTTGAGCGCAGCCCGATGGCCCGGCCGGGCTATGGAGCGCAACGTCCGCCCGCCCTTTACCCTGATCGAGACCTTGACGGAGGCGTCGTTCCTCTCCGGACTACTCAAGACACTCTTGGGAGTCTTACACCGCACAATCTCCTGCGCGATCGACTCGACATCTGATCTCAACAGGAACCTCGGCTTCCTGAAATCCCAGCCGTAGACGCACTCGAACCTTGACGCGTTGGAGACCCTCTCGGGCCGGAGATTGAGGCCCTTCACGAAAACGACCGTGGTGTTATCGCGGTCGATCACGGCCTCATACACCAGCGAGTCCCACCTATGGCTTGGCCCGGGCGGGACGTGGTCATCGGACTCGAATGCGAGAGACACCAAGGACCCATTCTCGGCGAGCGGGCACCGCACGATCTGCTCGCCGGAATCATCGCTGTCCACGCCAGCCGGCGGCTGCTTGAGCGGCAGCTTGGCCGAGTCCGAGGCCGCCACGTAGACGCAGTGAATGTGCTCCCTCGTAAATAAGCGAGACGACGGAGGGTACTCGAGGAAAATCACTGCCTGGTCGGGGAATATGACCGTTTCCCTTATCGAAACCGACGGAGCGGGCTCCGAGTCGCCGGAGACGGCTCTCATAGCCGGATTCCGCCATGAGGGGACTACCACCGGTTGAAAAGTTTCTGCACAAGCATCAACTTACGAAATCAACAGATAAACTTTTAATTGAAAAGATATATATTTATAATGAAAGCGCCGTGAGGATCGATTCCAAGGAACTTTTCAAATTAAAAAGATTATCCGCAACAGAAAATCGCGCAACGCCCTCAATTTGCAGGAGGAGTTCTTGTTGCGCAAAATCCGCCGCCCAAGAACAGGGGAAACGGAAACAGCAAGTTTGGTTTTTGAGCTCGTTATCATCTTCAGTCGAACGAAATTCTCTTGGCTTTTGCGTTCTGGAGGCAATTCGAACCATCGATTCAAGAAGCAGAACGAAGAAGAAGCCGAGACTCACTAGAATTTGACCACACGAATTCATGCTCGAAAACAGAGCATCACGCGGAATTCATTCAAGCACAAGAAATCCCACGCCAAATGAAATTACGACTGGCGAAATCGATCGACAATCAGAGCTCGTAACGCAAGTTCTTAAATTTTTTGCCCCCACGTCGATGGTGAGCGTCGATTCTGAGGGAGGAAACGATGAACATTAAGGAACGACGAAATGAAAAACAGAGAGAAGAGAGAGAGCGGGTAACCTCCGAAGGAGAGGCGAAGTGTGGAGAAGGTGAAGACGGTGAAGAGAACGCAAGAGAGGACGGCGAAGACGGTGCACCAGAAGAACCTGCTCCACGAGACGTCGCCGCCGCCGCCGCCGCCCCCTCTCCGACGGTCCCTCGCCGCCATGGAAACCGCTTCTGCCGCCTCCGCTCACGAGCGCACCAAGAAGACCTCCCCGTCTCCGTCCTCATTCATGAAAGCGCCTTTAAAAAAATCCCCACCCATCTTTTTCTTCTTCTTCCTCCTTCCTCCTCTTCCTCCACCCCTTTTTTTTTTGGTCCGACTTCCCCCTCGAGAACTTCCACGAAAATCTTGGCTTCCGAGGGGAGAGAAAATCGGATTCGAGAGCGAGGGAGTGGGCAGGAGGAGGAGAGATAAGGTGAAGGATCTGGCGTCTCGACCGTTCATGTCGGTTTACATGCGGTCGTTAACTCGTCATCATGGGTGGGGTGGTCGCTTTCGTTGCGTCCGCAGCGACGGGGACCCGCCCCCCCAATGGCGTCGCGCCACCGGAGCGCCGGCCGGTGGGGACTGCACCGTCAATTTTCACACGAGTTCATTTCGCAAATTTAGTAAGACGTACGCCCGCATCCATATGAGATCGTGTGTAGTACGGCCAATGCGATGGTATTGGTACTAAAAGCCTATGCAATACATTTCTCTCGTTTTCACTTGGTTTCTTGCGTCTCCCACCCGCTCCGGACTCGTGACTCGACCGTTCCCAAGATCGAGAGGCTATTTCGGGGGGTCATTATACTTTTGTAGAAAGTGTCGGGGATGCGTGAAAACATTGAAAAGTTCGTTTTTATGGGACGGCCGACAGGTTGATGCGGACTCCACGGAGGAGCGAGCGAGGGAGTTAGCACCGGACCTTGCTGCCGTGAAGAGGCCGTTCGAGGAACAACAAAATAAGACGATGAATTACGTAGCAAGGCGCATTTCTGATCTGATCACGTCAATGGTCGCCAATGCGATCAAGGATGTCATCTTCGAGGTCGGGACATTCCATCGGTCTATATCGATCCGACCGAACACGGCGGCGTCCGGGTATGTTCTCTCCAACTCTTAATCATTTGAACGGCAAAAATAATTTAAGCAAAGTGATCTCATCACCGGTGAAGATTTTACAAAGGCCTGAAAGTCCTATCTACCTTGAATTTCGGGGGTAGGAAAGGTGTCAACTTGCGAATACTAATCAAGTGGCCGAACTCGTATTACAACAATTAGGTGTCAACATAGGAATGGTCAGGCCAGTTTATTGGTTAACACTATACTTTATCCAAGAAAATTCAAAACTTCTAACTTTACTGTTTTCATTGGCGAAGATGATCAGTCTTCGCCAATCAGTCGACGGAAAGCACATTGGTTGATTTATCACCCAATGTGGAGATGTGGGAAGAAATGAATTCCTATAATTTAGGTTGTTCTCTTTGTCTTTATCAAAAACCACCTTTAGTTGATATATGGATTTATTTTTTAATTCAATCCATACTTGGACTGAGATGGAAAGATAATTTTATTCTAAATTTTATAGAATGATACCTGAAGTACCGATTGCTGATTTGCCATAATTTATCGATATGATAATGAATCAATCGATCAATTTGTTGCTCGATTCAAGAGGGCTAGGAATAGACAGATTAATTCACTCTCATAGAAGAATTTACGAATTTGGCTTTCAGCGGATTAAATCTCAATCTTAGAGAAAAGTTTGAAGGCCAAAATTTTGCCGATTTATTCAAATTGGCAACAAGAGTGTATAAGTGTGAGCGATTACTCAAGGCCAGAGATAGAGTGTTATGACTTTTATGGAAGAATATGAGTTGTATGATGAAACTCTTGATTATCTAACTAAAAAGATTGAATGATCGACGAATCATTTAGTTAATTTAAATGGGGCATTTGTTTGCACCAAAAAATGACAAATTTTTGTTTTATTATTGACATGTGATAGACTTAGTCAATAAGAGGAGAGTTTGGTCATTTATGAATAGAATTATCGACAGCTTGAAGGAATGGACAAAAAGTGAAGTCGATAATGTCGGATGCAACCGTCGAAGAAGCAATCGTCAATGTAGTAGAATAAAGTAACTGTCAAGATTGGGGAGTTGAAGAAATCGTCAAGGTAGTGGAGTGAATATAACTGTTTGCTAACCGTTTGTAACTTTGATTTGTAACCTCCATTGATAATCGTCGATTGTAGGCTTTAAATAGCCACGTTGTACTCTTCAGAGGCCCTCCGCACATGAACAAACATGTTATCTTTCAAATCCTACACGGTAGTTATACTTTCCACACTCACATCATTAATTAAGATCTGGCCTATTTCTAAATTCGAGTCGTCAATTAAATTCCAGCGTGTATATTTACTGTATATCTTGGGTATTTGTTGTCGTTGGCATTGTATCTTTGCGTTCTCATGTTTTTATCGGCGATTAAATTCCGATATAATTTGTTCATTTAATTCTGTTTGAAGTAATTACATTATCAAGTTTTGTCGTCAATTAAATTATAGCACGATTTGGGTACTTAGTGATTGGGTACTTAGTGAAGTTATTGATTCACTTGTCTACTTGTGATATTTTCTATTTGGAATCACTAGAAAACATCTCCTATAATAAAACCATGAAACAACTTTATGCGAAGGATATTTTGTTGCGAAAATTTTTTTTTGGGCGAAACGCAGGTACATAGAAGATCAATTACCGCAAATTAGGTAGCAAAGATTTGATAAAAAATTTCAACATACAAGGTGTTGTAAAGCGTAAAATTGAAATTTTTTTTCTTCAATAGTTAAGAGCGATCGCCCTACTTTACCAGTAATTAACAAAAACTAAAAAGAGAATATTCAAAGGGTATGCATGCGGTACAAAAATTAAATTTAACTATGCAAGTCAATTATTTTATTTTCTCATCAATAAAATATAAGATCATTATAATATGTCGAACGCATAGATGTTTCATTTAAATACGAATTGCTTAAAGCCTTCGCTAGGTTCGAAACGAGATAAAGTCGTCACTAGGAAAATTCAACAGAGGTGGAAAAATTTGATTTTAAAACTAAATCGATCATCTCATCGATGACGTCGTATCCCCGCAAGGGTGGAACCCACAGAAGCGTTCTTTTCTCCAAAATTCACGAAAATAATAATTAAAAAAAATCGAACGAGGAATCTCGATTTAATGATCACTAATGAAGGGGTCAATTTCTGTGGAAACAGCTGGCACCTGATATGTGCTTGTTTGGCCGTGGGTCATTGAACTCATTAGTCGCATTCGTTCATCATCATTGGAGCACTTTCGATTGCGCTACATCTTTCTTAAGGGGTTACGATATAATTTACAAGCGTCTTTATTTCGTAAAAACTAAATAATTAAAATTTTTTTAATAATAGTTTTTAAATTTAAAGGTCATTATTAGAAATTTAAATGTGCATAATTCGAAGGATGTATATCTAGTTTTTATTGTTTACAAAAATGAATGAATGAAAATTATTTTCATCGTTTATGAAAATTTTTAAACATAAATTGTTATCAATAATGATAACATTTTGCATTAACTAATTATTCAAATGATACACGTGATTTAGAAAAAAATTTCCAATCCATTTATTTTTCGCGAAATAAAAAAAATCTTTATTTATCTAATTATTAGCTAACTCACATGTACATACACGCATATGCCTATATATATATGTATGCACACACACACAGACAAATACACAATTGTGGCAAAGAACGAACATAATTTCATAATATGTTTTGGATTATTTTAGAAAAGGAAAATATTTGTTTAAGACCGAGAAAAGATTATTTAAGTTCACCCACCCGTAGGTGGCGCAGTTGGTTTGGGCCCTCCCGCCATATTTGTTTAAGACCGAGTCAAAAAAAAAAAAAAAAAAAAAAGATTATTTAAGTTCACGATCTTGAGATGACATCCTTGGTATGCTTATCCTTTTAGATCAACGCTTTATCCACTATTTGTAACGCGTTGTTATTATCGTTCTTTTTGTTGCATACTTGATATGAACATTATTTGAAATTTTTTTCCGTACAAAAAAAAACATTATCTGAATTTTTCAATATAAATTTCAGGATGGAAAATTACTTCGATTACGACCCGTGATGAATAGTGGAGATACCGAGAGAGTTACCCATCTTCTTAAGATAGAATTTTTATATTACTTTAATCACTTTATTTACGGAAATAAAAAGCTCACTTTCAAATAACTATTTCGAATCTTTAAACATGCTCTCTCTCACTATTAAAACACACTTTTAGTTCCTTTCTCTTTATATGCACCTATGTGTGTTAATCCGCTAGTGATTAGCAAGCTTTTATCAAGAGAGCTGCTTATCTTCTTGAAGATGGATACATGCCACCTTATATATCTACACCAAATTTATTCCAATAATCTTTAAAAAAAAATGAAGATTGCATTATTTCCCATAGTTTTATCAACGTCAATATGGTGCGGTTGGCCGCGTTTGATTTTGCATTGATGAACATTGAAATCATCCCTTCTTTGCCAAATGATCCCTGAACTTTAACTCAAAGTGTAATATGGTCCTTGAATTTTTAATTTGTTTAATGTGGTCCTTGAACTTTAATTCAATGTGCAATGCGGTCCCTGAACTTTTATTTTGTTCAATATAGTTGATGAATTTTTGATATGTGTTCAATGTAGTCCCTGAACTATATGAAAATGTTCAATATAGTCCTTCAAAAGTTCAAGGACTACATTAAATATGTAATAAAATTCAGGGGCCACAATGCATATTATGCTAAAGTTCAGGAATCATATTGAATAAATTAAAAGTTTAAGGATCATATTGCACATTAAGCCAAAATTCATGAACTATTTGAGTCATTTTCCCTTGCCTTTTTTATTCAGCCGACTCTCCCGTAATTTCCACGAAAAAGGGAAGTGACAAAAGAAATAAAAAAAGAAAAGCAAAACATCAAAGTCGAGTCAATGCATGATTGCCCTAGACACATTTTTTATTCTCATAATGTTATTCTAAATGGAGTTTAGGACTGCCGAATTTCATCAACAATGAAGCTTCTTTCTTTTTCTTTATTCATCTTTCCAACTTTCTTTATTCCGCTTTGACTTAATTGAAGTTGTTTTCGGGTTCTTCTGTTCATGAACTTGTCGGGACAAGAAGGAACCTGGGACGCTGGGCGTCGCCAGTTTGTCGATTCTGGAAGGCCAAGAAGAGGTGCCAACTGAGGTAGCAGCATTCATCTCTCTGCTCGTTTCACACTCATGCGAGGACAATTTGATGGCGCGTGGAGTTTGTCATTTAGCTTCAAGGCAAATGTCTTTCATCTGCTGTGGTTGCGAATGACAAGGATCGCAATTCTCCTGATACAAATCTGCTTCATCCACTCAGCCGAGATCGCGATGCATCGATGCATCGTTCTTCGCTAAACTTACAGTCTACTATATGACAGAGTTTTCGGCCTTCGTTGGCGGTTTGATTGAACTAAATTGACAATACCAGGAAGCACTCGAGATCATTTCAGGTACCCATATGTCTCTTGTCATGTCCTTGCGTTGAACATGACGTGGGGGTTCCATTCTCTAACCAGTAGTCATCATCTGTGTTCAAGTTTCAATAACTTAATTCCACATTGTCAATGGTTGGTGTTAAACCAAAACGCGGTGCCCAAATGGTCATCACTAATTTTGGGGTCATTGCCGTTTCTTTAATATGCTTTGACATTCAATCATCTTTCACCCCCCAGTTAGGAACATCCTAGTTTTTTAATGCCGAGGTGATCTGTCAGAATCTTTGGAAAACTATAATGATTTCGCAAGCTCTAGCTTGATCTTTTGAACTCGAGCTCGCTCGCGAACTTTTTCTCGTTTGTGCAGTGGTTGAAGCATTGGACCCCAAAGAATGGGAAGGCAACCCTGTTGCGACAAGGTCGGGCTGAAGCGCGGTCCGTGGACTATCGAGGAAGACCATAAGCTCGTGAGCTTCATCATGAATAATGGCATCCATTGCTGGAAGACGCTTCCCAAATTCGCAGGTTAATTTAGTCTCTCCCCAATTTTTGTGAGAATCAGATCATCAAATAGACACTGATCGGATGGTGTGACGAGTTTTACAGGTTTGCTGAGATGTGGCAAAAGTTGCAGATTGAGGTGGATCAATTACTTGAGGCCTGATGTTAAGAGAGGCGGTTTCACTGAGGCAGAGGAAGATCAGATGATTCAACTTCATTCGCGTCTTGGTAACAGGTCACGAACATACGTCCTTCGAATTAATTTTGCTAGATATACAAAGAAAAATTCATGATTTGGAATGAGTCCCTTTTTTAAATATGCACTGCACCTACCGTTGCATTGTCCAGCTAGCAAGTTCTCGTATTGTTGTTATCAAGTCCTGAAAAGGATTGGAACTTCCATTTTGCAGTTGCAAATGGTCCAAGATTGCTTCGCATTTTCCAGGTCGCACCGACAACGAGATCAAGAACCATTGGAACACCAGAATCAAGAAGAAGCTGAAGCTCCTTGGGCTAGACGCTGTGACCCACCAGCCAATTCAAGAAGATCAAAACAATGCACAAGAGATCGCAAGCGAGATGGACATGGACCTGAATCCAATTACAGAAGAAAGCTTGTACAGTGATGATAAACCCACAGCATTAGAGGCTAATCAAGACAAGCTGGAGGCTTTTCTAATGGAGGATGAGATCGGACTAATGACGTTCCAAGAAACTGCCAGCCTGCTGGAGAATTTCGAGTTGTTGTGCGGAAGCTTAAGTGAAGATCAGGAATGGTCATGGAGGAATCACCAAGGAATGAACACGCCTGTTTCTCAGAGTTCATCAGCTTCTGTGGAAAATTATCATCCGCTTCAGCAACACCAGCAAAATCAGCAGCCACAATGGGTTGATAGTGTGGAGTCTTTAATGTCATGGGATGGGCTTGATTACTTAGAACAAGAGCTTTTCCTCTTGGAAAATGAAGAGTTACAATGAACATACACAACACTCTGTTTTTTCTGCTATGTGAACTTTGTAATCACTCAAATAATTCTATCATGTCGTCGAAGATAGAGGACCACATGAAAACTTTACACAAAATGTGTCTTTCGCAGAAAACTATGAGCCATATGATGAATTTGACCAAGATAAAATTCAACCAAAAAAAACAAATTTGCTGATGACAAGGGTACGTCAATCATTCGATTCTTTTAAAGGGGGCATTTGTTTGCACAAAAAATGACCAACTTTTGTTTGTTATCGACATACGATACAATTAGTTGGTGAGAGTAGAGTTTGATCATTTATGAATAGAATTATCGATAACTTGAATAATCGACGACTGATGAATTGATAGAAGTGGAGCCGACAATCTCAAATGCAATTGTCAAAGAAGCAAACGTTAACGTAGTGGAATAAAGCAACCATCTAGATGATAGAAAAAAAAAAAACCATCAAGGTAATAGAGTCAATATAATCGTTAATGTAATCGTTTGGTAACTGTTTGTAATCTTTCTTTGTATCATTTGTCGATAACTGTCGATTATTTGCTTTAAATAGCCACATCAAACTCTTCGGAGGCTCCCCCGCACAAACAAACAAACATGCTATCTTTCACTTCTTGCACTGTAGTTATAGTTTCCAGACTTGCGTCATCAACTAAATTTTGGCTTGTTTCTTAGCTATAGTCCACATTCACATCGTCAATTAAAGTCGGCGTGTATCTTTGATGTATATCCTAGATACCTTGTCGTATCCCGATGTTGCATCTTAACATTTTCAGGTTTGTCATCGATTAATTTTGGCATAGTTTGTGTCTGTTTGAAGTGATTACATTCTTATGTTTTGTTGTAAATTAAATTCCGGCACAATTTGTGTACGTTTACTTTCATTTGAAGTGAAGTTATCAATTCTCTTGTCCACTTGCCACAGAATTTGTCTCCTCTAATAAAATCGAAGAATAACTTTCGATGAAAAATGTTTTATTGTGCAATCAAATTCCGGCAAAATACAAGTAGATGCGAGCATGGTTCTAACCCCAGAACCTGAAACCGGACAGTGGAACCGGAGAACAGAACTACAAAGGAATTGTCTAGCTAATTATGACTGACGATATGTGAAAAGGTGAAACTTTTTGACTTCAAACTCGCATTGCTCAATAAGTCAACCAAATTTCAAGAACCCGAAGTTGACATGTGGACAAAAGGCCGTAGTATGCTTAGGTGGATCATCCCTATGTACCTCAATGACTGTTAAGTGAGTGGAGGTGGGACCACAGTTGAAATTTCAAATTGTTTTCTTCCGATTTCTTGCCAATTTGTTTTATATGCTCGATAGTTTGCCTATTTTTGTTTTTGATATATGTGAACCGAGCTAGATGTTAATTGCAATGTTTATTAAAAGTTATGCTTCTGACTCAGAAAGAATGCTTACATCGTAATGGCGGAATGAGGAGCGTGTTATTACATGTCACATGTTTTCTCTAAGGGGCAAAAGCAGCCTTCGAATTTCAATGACTTTCCAATATAATAAACAATAGGATGACATAAGCTGACTCAACCAAGTGTCATTTGATAGGTAAATAAGCTAAACTATTCTTTTTGTTGTCTCGGGTTCTTAAAGACCCTAATGCTTATGGGGATGTTCTCAAGCTTCATGCTAAAGCTTTGAATTAGGACAATCTTTCAAGTGAGTGTAATTTATTTAAGGAAAAATTGTGCACTTGATTACAAGAAATGTTTTCAATCTCGATATATGATTAAATTTGTCCCTTACTTCTCAGGGTGCTAAATTTGCTTACAGTAGTGAGAACAGCTTGCGACATGAGAGTGACGTCAAAGCAGACAAAGCTTCAAAATCATAATGTTCTTTTTACCTAGCATCTTTGTTGTGTGTATTTATTTAACTTCTCTCTTGTAGTGGACATTCTTTAAGCCTTCACGTTAGAAGTCCATGCTTGGAAAAAAAATGCAATGACTAGATGGCTTAAAGAATGTCACCACAAGAGAGAAGTTAAATAAATACACACAACAAAGATTTTAGGTAAGAAAAACATTATGATTTTGAAGCTTTGTCTACTTTGACGTCACTTTCATATCGCAGGTTGTTCTCTATACTCTAAGCAGACTTAGCACCTTGAGAAGCAAGGGACAAATTTAATCATATATTGAGACTGAAAACGTTTCTTGTAATCAAGTGCACAATTTTTCCTCAAGCAAATGACACTCACTTGAAAGATTGTCCCAAGCTTCTTCAAAGCATTAGCACGGATCTTAAGGTCATTAAGAACCTGAGACAACAAAAAGAACAGTTTAGATTATTTACCTATCAAATGACACTTGATTGAGTCAACTTATCCTACTGTTTATCATACTAGGAAATCATTGAAATTTCAAGGTTGCTTTTGCCCAATCACGCCCTAAAAAAAGCATGTGACATGTAATAACACCCTCATTCCACCATTACGATGCAAGCATTCTTTTTGAGTGAGAAGCAACATCTAGCTTGGTTCACATATATCATAAACAAAAATAGGCAAACTATCGAACATATAAAACAAATTGGCAGGAAATCCGAAGAAAACAATTTGAAATTTCACGGTGGTCCCTCCTCCACCCACTCAGCAGCCATTGAGGCATAGAGGGATGATCCACCTAAGCATACTTTTTGTCCATATATGTGGAATTCAGGTTCTTAAAAGTTAGTTGACTTATTGAGCAATGCAAGTTTGAAGTCAAAAAGTTCCAGCTTTTCACGTATCGTCAGTAATTATTAGCTGGCCACGAAAGTCATTCGATTATCGATTCAAGAAACAGAACGAAGTAGACACCGCGACTAGCTAGAACTTGACCCCCGAAAACAGAGCATCACTAGGTTACCACGAATTCATACCCGAAGTAGAAACGAACGTGGTGTTATCAGGGTCGATCCCGGCCTCATACACCGACGAGTCCCACGGATGACTCGGCCCTGGCGGGACATGTTCGTCGGACTCGAACGCAAGAGACACCAAGGACCCGTTCTCAGCAAGTGGGCACCGCACGATCTGCTCGCCCGAATCATCACTGTCCACGCCAGCCGGTGGCTGCTGCTTCAGCCGCAGCTTGGCCGAGTCGGAGGCTGAGCCACGTAGACGCAGTGAATGTCCTCCCTCGTAAATAAGCGAGTCGACGGAGGGTACTCGAGGAAAATCACCGCCTGGTCGGGGAATATGACCGTTTCCCTTATCGAAACTGACGGAGCACGCTCCGAGCGCCGGAGACGGCTCTCATCGCCGGATTCCGCCACGAGGGGACCACCACCGGTTGAAAAGTTTCTGCACAAGCATCAACTTACGAAATCAACAGATAAACTTTTGATTTAAAGAATATATTTATAATGAAAGCGCCGTGAGAATCGATTCCGAGGAACTTTTCAAATTAAAAAGATTATCCGCAACAGAAAATCGCGCAACGCCCTCAATTTGCAGGAGGAGTTCTTGTTGCGCAAAATCCGCCGCCCAAGAACAGGGGAAACGGAAACAGCAAGTTTGGTTTTTGAGCTCGTTGTCATCTTCAGTCGAACGAAACTCTCTCGGCTTTTGCGTTCTGGAGGCAATTCGAACCATCGATTCAAGAAGCAGAACGAAGTAGAAACAGAGAATTGCTATAATTTGACCCACGAATTCATGCACGAAAACAGAGCATCACGCGGAATTCATTCAAGCACAAGAAATCCCACGCCAAATGAAATGACGACTGGCGAAATCGATCAACAATCAGAGCTCGTAACGCAAGTTCTTAAATTTTTTTGCCCCCGCGTCGATGGTCATCGTCGATTCTGGGGGGAAGTGATGAACATTAAGGAGCGACGAAATGAAAAACAGAGAGAGAGAGAAAGAGAGAGAGTGGGTAACCTCCGAAGGAGAGGCGAAGGGTGGAGAAGGTGAAGACGGTGAAGAGAACGCAAGAGAGGACGGCGAAGACGGTGCACCAGAAGAACCTGCTCCACGAGACGTCGCCGCCGCCCCTGCCGCCTGTCCGACGGTCCCTCGCCGCCATGGAGAAGCCTCCGCTCGCGGGCACACCAGAAAGACACCCACCGCCACCCCGCGGCACACCCCCCCCCCCGTCTCCGTTCTCATTCATGAAAGCACCATTAAAAAATCCCACCTTTCTCCTTCTTCCTTCTCCCTCTTCTCAATTTTGCAACGAGAGTGTATAACTGTGAGCAATTACTTAAGGATAGAGATAGAGGACTATGACTTTTGTGGAAGAATATGAGCCATACGGTGAATCTGATCAAGATAAAATTTTGGCAAGAAAAAATCAAATTTGTTGACAACATAACTGGCACGTGATAACTCCTAATTATTTAATTTAAAAGATCGAATGATCGATGAATCATTTAGTTATTTTAAAGGGGATATTTGTTTGCACCAAAAAACGACCAATTTCTTTTTTATTATCGATTATGTGATAGACTTAGACGATAACAGCAAAGTTTGGACATTTATTAAGTGAGTTATCGACAGTTTGAAGGAATAAACAAAAAGTGGAGTTGACAATGTCAAATGCAACCGTAGAAAAAGCAATTGTCAACCTAGTGGAATAAAGTAATCGTCAAGATTGTAAAGTTAAAGAAATCGTTAAGGTAGTAGAGTCAACATAACTGTTCGGTAACCATTTGTAACCTTCATTTATAATTTCTATTATTGTAGGCTTTAAATAGCAACATTGTACTTTTGGGATACCCAGCGCACAAACAAAAAAACATGTTATCTTTTAATTTCCGCATGGTAGTTATACTTTCTAAACTCGTGTTATCAATTGAATTCCAACGTGTTTTCAAATTCATATCGTCAATTAAATTCCGATGTGTATTTTTGCTGTATGTCTTGGTTCTTTATTGTCGTCGATTAAATTTTGACTTAATTTGTATTCGTTTAATTCCGTTTGAAGTAATTACACTCTCAGGTTTTGTCGTTGATTAAATGATAGCACTGTTTGGGTACGTCGTGAAGTTATTGATTCACTTGTCTACTTGTGATATTTCCTGTTTGGAATCGCTATAAAACATCTCCTATAATAAAATCGAATTACACTCTTAGGTTTTGTCGTTAACTAAATGATAGCACTATTTGGGTACGTCGTGAAGTTATTGATTCACTTGTCTACTTGTGATATTTCCTGTCTGGAATCGCTATAAAACATCTCCTATAATAAAATCGAAAAATGATTTTATGTGAAAGATATTTTGTCGTAGAGTCAAATTTTGGCAAAATACAAATACGTAGAAGATCAGTTACCGCAAATTAGGTAGCAAAAATTTGAATAAATTTTCAACATCCAAAGTGTTGTGAAGCATAACATCGAAAAATTTTCCTCCAATAGTCAAGAGTGATCGCCCCGCTTTGTCAGTAATTAACAAAAATTAAAACGAGAATATCTATAGAGTATGCATGCGGTACAAGCATTTGACTATGCAATCAATTATTTTATTTTCTCATCAATAAAATATAAGATCATTGTAATATGTCGATCACACAGATGTTTCATTTTAATATGAATTGCTTAAAGTCTTCACTAGGTTCGAAACGAAAGAAAAAAAGTCATCACCAGGAAAATTAAACAGAAGTGGAAAATTTTGCTTTTAAAACTAAATCGATCATCTCATCTCATCGATGACGTCATATCTCCACTAGGGTGGGACCCACTGACGCGTGCTTTTCTCTAAATTCACGAAAATAATAATTAAAAAAATCGAACGAGGAGGAATCTCGATTTAATTATCACTAATGAGGGGGTCAATTTCTATGGAAACAGCTGGCACCTGATATGTGCTTGTTTGGCCGTGGGACATCAAACTCATTAGTCGCATTCGTTCATCATCATTGGAGCACTTTTGATTTCGCTACAACTTTCTTAAGGGGTTATGAGTAAACTTTAGGTGCATTTATTTCGTAAAAAATAAATAATTAAAAAAAATCTTAATAATAATAGCTTTTATAGCTTACGAAAATGAATGAATCAAAATTATTTTCATTGTTCATGAAAATATTTAAATTTAAATTATTATTGATAATGAAAATATTTTGCAGTGACTAATCACTTCAAACGGTATAAGTGATCATTTTTAAGAATATTTATTTTAAATAATTCATTTTCTGCGAAACAAACGAACTCTTATTTATCTAAGTGTATAAACACATACAAACACACAATCGTGGTAAGTAACGAAAATAATTTCATAATATGTTTTGGATTGTTTTAGAAATCGAAACTAAATTGTTTAAGACGGGGAAAAGATTATTTAAGGTTCACGATCTTGGGATAACATCCTTGGTATGCTAATCCTCTTAAATCAACGCTTTATCTATCATTTGTAACGCGTTATTATGATCCCTTTTTTTTGGTTGCATACTTGATGTGAACGTTACTGGAAATTTTCAATATAAGTTTGAGGATGGAAAATTATTTCGATTACGACCCGTGATGATTAGCAGAGATACCGAGAGAGTTACCCATCGTCTTTAAGATGGGATTTTTATATTACCTTAATTACTGTATTTACGGAAATAAAAATTCACTTCCAGATAACTATTTCGAATCTTGAAACATTCTCTCTCTCTCTCTCAATTAGAACGTACTTTTAGTTCCTTTCTCTTTATATGCACCTAAGCGTGTCAATCTTCGAGCAAAAAAAAAAAAAGCGTGTAAATCCGCTAGTGATTAACAAGATTATATCAAGAGAGCTGCTTATCTTCTTTAAGATGGATAAGTGTCACCATATATATCCACACCAAATTTATTCCAATAATCTTTTTTTTAAATTAAAGATTGCATTATTTCCCATTCAATATGGTGTGGTTGGCCATGTTTGCTTTTCCATTGACGAACACTGAAATCATCCCTCTGATGCCTTTTGAAATAATAATACAAACAGTTCATAAACTTTGATCAAATGTATAATATGATTTATGAATTTTTAATTTGTACAATGTGATCCTTTAACTTTAGTTTAATGTATAATGTTATCCTTGAACTTTTGATACATATTCAATATATTCATTGAACTATATGATAATGTTCAATATAATCCTTCAAAAGTTTAAGAACGATATTGAACAAATTAAAAGTTCATGGACCACATTGCACATTAGACGAAAGTTTATGGACCATATTTTACAAATTAAAAATTTAATGACCACATTGTATATTGGGTCAAAATTTAATAACTATTTGAGTCATTTTCCTTTTGTCTTTTTTTATTTAGAAGACACACGTACTTTCCACGAAAAAGGGAAGAGACAAAAGAAATAAAAAAAGAAAAGTAAAACGGCAACCTCGAGTCAATGTATGATTTGCACTAGACACTTTTTTATTCTCATAATGTTATTCTAAATGGAGTTTAGGACTGCCGAATTTCGTCAACATTGAAGCTACATTTTTTTCTTTCTTTATCTACCTCCTTTCTTTATTCCGCTTTTGACTTAATTGAACTTGTTTTTGGGTTCTTCTGTTCATGAATATTTTCTTTGGTCAGACTCCTGTTCATGAACTCGTCGGGCCAAGAAAGAACGTCGGACGCTGGGTGTTGCCTGTTTCTCGATTCTGGTAGGCGAAGAAGAGGTGCCAACTGAGGCAGCAGCCTTCATCTCCCTGCTCGTTTCACACTCGTATAAAGACAATTTGATGGCGCGTCGAGTTTGTCATTTAGTTTCCAAAGCCAATGTCTTTTATCTGCGGTGGTTGCGAATGGTGAGGATCGCGATTCTCCTGATACAACCTACTTCATCTGCTCACCCGAGATTGCGATGCATATCTGTTGCCATCGTCGTCCTTTGTTAAACTTACAGTCTACTAGATGACACCGTTTTTGGCCTTCGATGGTGGTCTGTTCAAACTAAATCGATCCCATATGTCTCTATTTATTACGACTTAGAACAGATACATGGTGCTCATTCTTGTCATGTCCTTGCATTGGACGTGAAGTGGGGTTCTATTCTCTTTCCCTTCTTTGCTCCAACACAGTCAAATCCTCTTTTACCCCTCTAACCTGTAGTCATTATCTGTGTTCGAGTTTCAAATACTTAATTACACATTGTCAATGGTTGGTGTTGAACCAAAACGCGGTGCCCAAATGGCCATCAATGATTTTGGAGTCATTGCCGTTTCTTTAATATGCTTTGCCATTCAGTCATCTTTCACCCCAGTTACGAACATCCCAGTTTTTTAATGCCGTGGTGATCTGTCAGAATCATTGGCAGACTATAAATGATTTCGCAAGCTCTGGCTTAGTCTTTCAAACTTGAGCTCGCTTGCGAACTTTCTTTTCTCGTTTGTGCAGTGCTTGAAGCATCGGACCCTGAAGAATGGGCAGGCAACCCTGTTGCGATAAGGTTGGGCTGAAGCGCGGTCCGTGGACTATTGAGGAAGACCATAAGCTCGCGAGCTTCATCATGAACAATGGCATCCATTGCTGGAAGACGGTTCCCAATCTCGCAGGTTAATTTAGTCTCTCCCCAACTTTTGTGAGAATCAGATCTTCAAATAGACACTGATCGGATGGTGTGATGAGTTTTATAGGTTTGCTGAGATGTGGCAAAAGTTGCAGATTGAGGTGGATCAATTACTTGAGGCCTGATGTTAAGAGAGGCGGTTTCACCGAGGTGGAGGAAGATCAAATCATTGAACTTCATTCGCGTCTCGGTAACAGGTCATGAACATACGTCCTTCGAATTGTGCTAGAAATACGAAGAAAAATTTATAATTTCAAATGAGTCACTCTTTTAAATATGCAACTGCACCTACGTTGCATTGTCCAGCTAGCAAGTTCTTGTGTTGTTGTTATCAAGTCCTGATAAGGATTGGGACTTCCATTTTATGGTTGCAGATGGTCCAAGATTGCATCGCATTTTCCGGGTCGCACCGACAACGAGATCAAGAACCATTGGAACACCAGAATCAAGAAGAAGCTGAAGCTTCTTGGGCTAGACCCAGTGACCCACCAGCCAATTCAAGAAGGTCGAAACAATGCACAAGAGATCGTAAACAAGACAGAAGTGGACCTGAATCCAATTACAGAAGAAAGCTTGTACTGTGATGATAAACCCACAGCATTAGAGGCTGATCAAGACAAGCTGGAGGCTTTTCTAATGGAGGATGAGATCGGACTAATGACGTTCCAAGAAACTGCCAGCCTGCTGGAGAATTTCGAGTTGTTGTGCGGAAGCTTCAGTGAAGATCAGGAATTGTCCTGGAGGAATCACCAAGAAATGAACACACCTGTTTCTCAGAGTTCATCAGCTTCTGTGGAAGATTCTCATCCGCTTCAGCAACACCAGCAAAACCAGCAGCAACAGTGGGTTGATAGTGTGGAGTCTGTAATGTCATGGGATGGGCTTGATTACTTAGAACAAGAGCTTTTCTTCTTGGAAAATGGACATTTACTATGAACATACACAACACTACGTTCTTTCTATTATGTGAACTTCGTAATCAACCAAATAATTCTATCATGACGTCGAATATAGAAGGTCACATGAAAATTTTACACAAAATGTGTCTTTCGTGGAAAAATATGAGCCATATGATGAACTTGACCAAGATAAAATTCAGAAAGAAAAAATCAAATTCGCCAACGATAGGGGGCCACATCAATCATGCGATTCTTTTAAATGGGGCATTTGTTTGCACCAAAAAATGACCAACTTTTAGTTATTGACTTAATGGATGAGAGCAGAGTTTGGTCATTTATTAATATAACTATCGACAACTTGATGAATCAACAACTTAAAGGAATCGACAAAAAGTGGAGTCGACAATCTTGGATGAAACCGTCGAAGAAGCAAACGTTAACGTAGTGAAATAAAATAACCGTAAAAAATCGTTAAGATAGTGGAGTCAATGTCACAGTCAATGTAACTATTTGGTAACCCGTTGTAATCTTCCTTTGTAACATCCGTTGATAACAGTCAATTATAAGCTTTAAATAGCCATATTGTACTCTTCGGAGCCCCCATGCACAAACAAACAAACATGCTGTCTTTCACTTCCTGCATTGTAGTTATAGTTTCTAGACTTGCGTCATTGATTAAATTATTGTATTTCTCAGTTGTAGTCCACATTCACGTCGTCAATTTAATTCGGTGTATATCTTTACATTATGTCCTGGGTGCCTTGTTGTATCATGGTGTTGCATCTTTACGTTTTCAGGTTTGTCGTCAATTAAATCTCGGCATAGTTCTAGTTTGTTTGGTTTCGTTTGAAGTGATTACGTTATCAAGTTTTGTCATTGATTAAATTATCGTACAATTTGTATATGTTCTTAGCCATGATATTTCTTATCTGGAATCACCACAGAACCTGTTTCTTCTAAAAAAATTGAAAAAAGACTTTCGGTGAAAGATAATTTGTCGCGCAGTCAAATTCTGGCAAAACACAAGTACATAGAAGATCAATTAGCGCAAATTAGGTAGCAAAAATTTGACTACCTGGTGTTATTTTAGTTTTGTTGATTTAATCATGCACACATGTCAAAAGACCAGCTATTTAGAGAGTATAATGTGAAATCAGTTAGAAATTTCGTTTCGTAAGCTCTTCAAATTTGAAAAATATTTGACCGTCGTTTGACCAAAAACATGTTGGACTTCATGCACATTAGCATATATTGAACAGAACCTTCAAAAAGCAATTAGTTTATTAAAAAAATAATAATGTGGGGTGCATCAACTTTAAACGAGGGAAAAGTGCCAAAAAAGTCATAAACCTTTTGCATTAATACTAATTTAGTCCTAAAAATTTTTTTGTTATCAATTCAGTCCTAAACCTTTTACATTGGTGCCAATTTAGTCTTAAACCTTTTTTTGGTGCCAATTAAGTTTTAAACCTTTTAAATTGGTGTCAATTCAGTCCTAAACATTTTGTTTTTGTGTCAATTTAGTCATTTCGGCTAATTTTGACTAGAATTTGCCGACGTGGATGCCTGCCGGCTGGCGATCGGTCACTGGTACCGACGTGGCGTTAACGTTGACAAATTAAATAATATTTTAATATTTTTTTGAATTTTTATTTTCTTTTCCTTTTTTTTCACTTTTTTTTTTATCTTCTCCTTCCTCTAGCCGGTTGCTAGCCACTGGCGAGGTCGCTCTCGCTAATGGTCGGTGAGGTTGACCTCGTCGGCCTCTGGCATCTGGCCGGTCGTCGGACGGGTGACTGGCCAGAGAAAGGAGAAGACCAAAGTAGAAAAAAAGGAAAAAAAAATTAAAATATTATTTAATTTATCCACGTCAGTGCCACATCGGCGCCGGTGACCCGTTGCTAGCCGACAGGCGTCCACGTCGGCAAATTCAGGTCAAAATTGGCTGGAAGGACTAAATTAGCACAAAAACAAAAAGGTTTAGGACTGAATTAGCACCAATTTAAAAGGTTTAGGACTTAATTGGCACTAAAAAAAGGTTTATGACTAAATTAGCATCAATGCAAAAGGTTTAGGACTGAATTGACACCAAAAAAAGATTTAAGACTAAATTGACACTAATGTAAAAGGTTTATGACTTTTTTTGTACTTTTTCCCTTTAAACGAGATTTGTAATAAAAAAATTAACCACATTTATCATAATTTTCAACATACAAAGTGTTGCAAAGCGTAAAATTGAAATTTTTTTCGTCCAATAGTTAGAACAATTGTCCCACTTTGCCTGTAATTAACAAAAATTAAAAAGAGAATATTTATAGAGTATGCATGCGGTACAAAAATTTAACTATGCAAATCAATTACTTTATTTTCTCATCAATAAAACATAAGATCATTATAATATGTTGAACACATAGATGTTTCCTTTAAATATGAATTGCTTAAAGTCTTCCCTTGGAAAAATTCGATTTTAAAACTGATTGATCATCTCATTGATGACGACATCACAAATTTGATTTTAAAACTGATCGCTCATCTCATTGGTGACGTCATATCTCTTACCCACTTAAGCATACTATCTCCGATTTACGAAAATAATAATTACAAAATTTAATGAAAAATCTCAATTAAATTATGATATAAGTGCATTGGAAGTTCTAGAACTTGTCACGAAAATGCAATCGATTATAATGCCTATGCCTGTGCTTGGATCTTGATGCCTTTGCTTGAGATCCCAGTGCCCATGCCTTGGGTCCATAAAGGTTGAGTGCAGGATCTCTATACTCGGACCTAGGTCCACAAAGGTCGTGCTCGGGTTCATCGAGGCTGGGCTAGGGCCTCGGTGTTTGTGCTTAGGTCCATCGTGGCCGTGCCCGAGACCTAGGTGCCCGTGCTTCAACCCGACACTCGATTCGAGGTCTATTGTGGTCGAACTTGGGACTCTAGTGCCCGTACTCGATTTTTCGATTGCCCATGCTCAAGTTATTAGCGTCTAAATAGTATGTCTATTTAAGAAAATTTAATCAAACAACGAAAAATATTTTTTAGTTCATTTTCAAGTTTTAGCCAAATACCGTAAAATATTGTTGTTTTTTTGGAAAATGATGTTCTGGAAAATATTTTCCAGAAAGATTGCATTTTCCGCAAACTAACGAAGCCTAAAAATAAATGATTTTAAAAATATTCATAAAAATGATCATTTATATTGCTTACAAACATGAATGAATGAAAAATATTTTCATTATCTATGAAAATAGTTAGATATAAATTATTATCGATAATGAACACATTTGCATAGACTTATTATTACAAACAATATAAGTGATCATTTTTAGGAAAATTTTCTCCAAATCATTTATTTTCTGCAAAACAAATGACTCTTACTTATCTAATTACTAGCTAACTCACACACACACACACACACATGTATAAATACCGTGACAAAGAACGAAAATGATTTCATAATATGTTTTGGATTATTTTAGAAAAGGAATATGAATTGTTTAAGACCAAGAAAAGATTAACATCCTAGTTATGCTAGTTATGCTAATCCTTTTAAACCAACGTTTTATCTGTTTTTTTTTTTTTTGGTAAGGACGTTTTATCTGTTATTTGTAACAAGTTATTATGATCATTCTTTTTGTAGCATACTTGACACGAACTTTATTGTAATTTTTCAATATAAGTTTGAGGATGGAAAATTACTTCTATTTCGACTCGTGATGACTAGCGGAGATACTGAGAGAGTTACTCATCGTCTTTAAGATGGGATTTTTTTTTAATAATTAAATTACTGTATTTACGAAAAATAATTCACTTCCAAATAACTATTTCAAATCTTTAATCATCCTCGCTCTCACAATTAAAACATACTTTTTAGTTCCTTTTTCTTTATATGCACCTAAGCGTGTTGATCTGCTAGTGACTACCAAGATTTTATCAAGAGAGCTACTTACCTTCTTTAAGATGGACATATGTCACCTTACATATCTGCACCAAATTTATTCCAATAATCTTTTTTTTTAAATTAAAGAATGCATAATTAATTTCCCATAGTTTAATTAACGTCAATATGGTGTGGTTGGCCGTGTTTGCATTTCCATTGATGAACAGTGAAATCATTGATAAGTCCATTTGCTCTCATCGCAAACCGTTATCCAAGTTTTCCGTGACAGCACAAGCGAAGTAGATGTGAAATCTATACCATTACACAAAATAAAAAGAACCTTTTTTTTTTTTAAGGGACTGCAATTCTTTCTTCTCCGAGATATTCTCAATTAATTATTTAATAAACAGTTTGTCGATGGATAAATGCATAAATTAATATTACTATTGGATCAATCATGTATCTAAATATTAAAATCTAAATCTTTTCTATCTTATAAACAACCTTTTCACAAAAAAAATTCAAAAATATGCGCACAATTTCTCCATGTTGTGTCGGTAACTCTTTTTGCATTTATTAATAATTCAAATATTTTGTAATAAAACGAATTTGCAAAATCTTTTACAAAATCTCAAATTTTAAGAGCAGTGTTTGAATTTTTGTGAAAAAATATAATTGATAAGTAAAGATATTGCTGTTGAGCTTATGCAACGTCCCTGGCCTTGTCATTTCAGGCCATGGCCGGCCTGTTTCTTTGATGAAAAGGAACAGCAGCCCGTCACATTTCTTTTTCGTGTTTTTACCGATGATTATATTTTATTTCATCCCGTTTAATAAGAATTTTCAGCTTCTAATTGATAGATTACAAATATGATATTGCCCACTTTTTAATTTCAGTTAAATGTTCATGCGGCTGATGTCCTTAACTTGTGTAATCCACCGATCAAAGATGACTCCGAAGGCACTTCCCTCAATTTTTTTATTGATTATTCATTACGGGTATAATGTTTTTATTCGTTGAAGAAGACTATCGTGATGATACATGAATCAGGGAGGGATCCAATAATTATAAGAAAGCAACGACAAGAGCAGCAACGTGGGAAGCATGGGGGATTTGATATTCTTCTTCTGTGGAAATTGTCAATGTCAAATCCTTGATCAAAGGGATTGACGGGTTCTCCTGTTCATGAACTTGTCCGGTCTAGAAGAACACGGGACACTGATATTCCAGCTTCTCGATTCTGGACGGCGAAGAGGTCCCAACTGAGGCAGCATTCATCTCCCTGCTGGTTTCACACTCATTCAAGGACAATTTCGGCTTTGTTGAGTTTGTCATTTAGTTTCAAAGCAGTGTCTTTTATCTGCTGTGGTTGTGAATGATAAGGATCGTGATCCTCCTGATATAATCTACTTCATCTACTCAACCGAGATCATGATGCATCGCTATCGTCGTTGTTCTTTGTTAAAGTTACAGTCTACTATATGACACTGTTTCTGGCCTTAGTTGGTGGTTTGTTCAAGCATAATCGACGATACAAGGAAAGTACACGAGATCAATTCGGGTCCCCATATGTCTCTATTCATGAAAGACTTCGCATTGAGAAACAGACACATGGGGCTCACTCTTGTCATGTCTTTGCAATGAACAAGAAGAGGGGTTGGCCTCTCTTGCCTTTCTTTGCTCCGACACTGTCAATTCTCTTTCGCCGCTCTAATCAGTGGCCATTATCTTTTTCCAAGTTTCAAGTTGGTCCCTTGGTTTTATGCCATTAATTATGCTTATCCTGAGTGCACAAACTGGCCACTGTATCATAGAAAATGCCAATGATGAGGAAGGCAAGTGATGCTTTTAGACGAATCCCGTGTTTCTGAAAGTTCATCGAATGAGCGACTTCTTTTGGGCCTGGGGTCAAGACTGAATTATTTTCGCATGACTCGTGTCAGTGTCGTCCATCTGATTAAACTTTTCCAAAGGTGGACTCGTTTGCACCTTTTCTCCGTCTCGTATTCTTGAGTTGTTTTGTCATGTTCCTAGTTTTGCATGTCTTCTCAATGTAGTTGTTCCATCTTCCAAGATTTCATTGAAGGAATATGTACACAAGCATGAGAACTTGGTAAAAGTATCTCTTGTTTTCCTGTTCATCACACGAGCAGCTATAAACCACCTCCAATAGCAACAAAAAACAAGCAGATAGAAACCCTAAATGCCAAGGAATCTCCTGCAAGGAAAGAAAACATGTTTCTCTTGTCTTAAACAATTAAACCCATTAAGAGAGGGCTTTGGTCTGCAGAGATAATGGACGCACATACAAAGTGAAGATTGTCAATGGGAACAAACCCACGTCTGGTTCGTCTTTACTGGTACACATTAAGACACTCGTTGAACCAAAAGGTGGTACACAATTGTTATCAATAATTTTGGAGTCATTGCGATTTCTTAAATATGCTTTGCCATTCAATCATCTTTCACCCCACTTGAGGAACATCCTAGTTTTTTAATGCCGTGGTGATCTGTCAGAATCTTTGGCAGACTATATATGATTTTGCAAGCTTTGGCTTAAGTTTTGAACTCGAGCTCGCTTGCGAACTTTTTTCCTCGTTTATGCAGTGCTTGAAGCATCGGAAAACTGAATAATGGGAAGGCAACCCTGTTGTGACAAGGTCGGGCTGAAGCGCGGCCCTTGGACTATCGAGGAAGACCATAAGCTCACGAGCTTCATCATGAATAATGGCATCCATTGCTGGAGGACGGTTCCCAAACTCGCAGGTTAATTTAGTCTTTCCCCAATTTTTGTGAGATTCAGATCATCAAATAGACACTGATCGGATGGTGTGATGAGTTTTATAGGTTTGCTGAGATGTGGCAAAAGTTGCAGATTGAGGTGGATCAATTACTTGAGGCCTGATGTTAAGAGAGGCGGTTTCTCCGAGGCGGAGGAAGATCAAATGATTCAACTTCATTCGCGTCTCGGTAACAGGTCACGAATATACGTCCTCGGAATAATGCTAGAGATACAAAGAAAAATTCGTGAATTGAAATGAGTCACTTTTTAAAAATATGCACTACACCTACAGTTGCGCTGTCCAGTGAGCAAGTTCTCGTATTGTTATCGAGTCCTGAAAATGACTGGAACTTCCATTTTGCGGTTGCAGATGGTCCAAGATTGCTTCGCATTTCCCGGGTCGCACCGACAACGAGATCAAGAACCATTGGAACACCAGAATCAAGAAGAAGCTGAAGCTTCTTGGGCTAGACCCAGTGACCCACCAGCCAATTCAAGAAGATCATAACAACGCACAGGAGATCGTAAACGAGACAGACATGGACCCGAATTCAATTACAGAAGAAAGCTTGTACAGTGATGACAAACCCACAGCATCAGAGGCTGATCAAGACAAGCTGGAGGCTTTTCTAATGGAGGATGAGATCGGACTAATGAGGTTCGAAGAAACTGCAGACCTGCTGGAGAATTTCGAGTTGTTGTGCGGAAGCTTCAGTGAAGATCAGGAAGGGTCACGGAGGAATCGCCAAGAAATGAACACACCTGTTTCTCAGAGTTCATTGTCTTCTGTGGAAGATTCTCATCCGCTTCAGCAACATCAGCAAAATCAGCAGCAACGATGGGTTGATAGTGTGGAGTCCGTAATGTCATGGGATGGGCTTGCTTACTTAGAACAAGAGTTTTTCTTCTTGGAAAATGGACAGTTACTATAAACATACACAACACCTTTTTCTTTCCATTAAGCGAACTTCGTAATCACCCAAGTAATTCTATCATGTCGGGGAAGATGGGATCACGTATTGATTGTGACAGCTGCTGAGTCCCCTTTTTACTTCATTACGCTTCTTCACGGAGGGGTTCCTCTTTTTGTACTGATTAAAAGCAGAATCTTTAGTTCTGTTTTTCAGAATCTTCATTTTCTAATTTTATCAAAAGTGTCACCAAGGCACTCGTTAAGCCTCATCAAATATATTTTGAAAATGTATAATCGTGTTGATTTGCAAGAGTACAAGTAGTTTTAACATGAATCAATGACTATATGTCTAGCATGCATACTTTGCTCGTTCTGCATTCATGCACCAAATCCGCTCAATCCCACGTTGGCAAGACTCATATATCGAATTATGCAAGTAACCATATACAAATAAAAAAGAATGCCTAATACAAGTTCCCTTGAATTAGTAAGGAAACAACTAGATGTTTAGTAATCAATCGACCAAATTGAATCCACCTCCACATCAAAGAAATAGGCAATCTAAACCCTAACTAGAAGGGCAAATAATTCATGAAACACCGCCTCCCCGGCCACGTCCCATATCTGCAATGGTCTCTCCTCATGAGCGATCTTCGATCGACTCCTATGCAAGATTTGCACAATATTGTGAAGACCTAACATACTCCGAATGGGTCAAAGTAAAGGCGTGGTGAGTTGTGAAACATATGTTTATAGTCCACATTTTCACAAGCGAAATATGACTTGGATTTGTCAACCAACAATTTATAATCTTTTAGCGACTTCTCTCCTGCATTATAGTATTTGCAGCCGACCACATGGATTCCCTCGACGATATACCTTTGCTCGGTTGGAGATTTGGAGCCAAAACAGCAGGAGGAGCAGGTCGTGCCAAGCACTTAGAAAACTGGAGCCGCTCCTTTCTGAGCACAGATGCTAAATTCGCTCTTAATCACCTCCGTGCATGCACCTACAAGCACGTAACGTTTCCAATGATTTGGCACGATCCATCACGCCTAAAGCCCTTGCAATCAGATTGAATGTATCATCAGCGCGTACAATACCAAACAGTTGTGCCTACTGTACGCCATTTTTCTGCAACTGGGTTGGTCCAGATTGTTTAAAGAAGAGCGTGGTGCACGTGGAGAAATGTTTTTGTCATGATTTCAGTCATTAATTAGACGTGCTGACTGCTAACTAATCCCTGGTTAATTGGACACAAGAAGAAAATAGAAGGAGATATCAGTGAGCTGTTTCAGAATATTCTCAACATTTCCATTTCCAATGGACTTTCTAAGTCCCTCCTGATACGACTGTTTAAGCAAATCTTTTGGTAGGTGCTCGGCTAAACATAGCTTATATTTTTTCAATTAAGCTATCTTTACTAATCTTCTTCTTATTTGGTTCCATATGATTACATTGCATGTTAACTAATGTTACAAATTGACCCTAATCATAAATTATTTCCATGTGGTTTTGGCTCTTTCCTAGAGCAAGCAAGAGCCAACCCTAAAGCCAATGACAAAGCTCTTCTGTGATCAAGAGACGGTTTAGCTGAACGCCAAGTTGCCAACTTTGAAATTAAGAAGTTTGCCGGAGACTAAGAAAAATAAGTGGACCGTCTTAAATTAATGTCCTTCCTCGGAACTTGCGAGTGTTGTGACTACATAGTTTAATTGCTAATGCATATAATTTGATGTCATGGTGTGTACTTAGCTTTCGATACGACCGACATGATCATAATATATATGTGGTAATGATTTTCCTATTGAGTGTCGGGTCTTAGGTGAAGATTGTGACGGAATTCATTTTCATTCGCATTGATTACTCACGTTGACAACAGATCATTTTCGTCGATACGTCTTACGATAACGATGTCTATGGATTGATGTTCCACTCGGATTTAGTGTATCTAATTTTCTGATAAATACATTGTAGTATATGATGGTTCTTCAAACTAGACATAATTTCAATTGTTCGACAACATAAATCTATGTATTAAGATACAACAAGATTGACGAAAATATGAACAATTCGATTCATCTATGGATTAAATTTGATTATTTTATGACTTATAAAATAAACTATGGCCTTTTCACATACAATTATAGCTGTCAGTAAGTATGTTTACCGTTATGCACTATAACATTTGGTTGAATTATTACCGACTGTTCTAAAAATTTAAACTATTAAATAAGCGCGATTTAATATTTAATTATTTTAACACGTGTCAATACCATGGCCTTTTACTGCTAGGAAACATGCCCCCATGAATAACAGTGGACGTGCTCCGATCATGGGCCTGGGCCTTTTGTTGGGCCCGCCCGGGCCCGAAGATTCGGTATCGGGCATAGTAAAGTTACTCGTCATATGAGAACCCGGCCCGCACACCGTTTCGCCTGATTCGACCCGGTCGGGCTCGTTCGGTTCGGGCCGGGCCACCGACCGCCGATCGGGATGTGTTCGCCTCACCGAAGCAGCGTTCCTTGCTCCCTCCGATCGAATCTCGTTGTCGGGTCGCCTGCGATCTGAAGCTGTTTCAGTTTTGAGCTCGCCAATGTCGGAATCTTTCATGTTCGGACACTGATCTCGTTGAAACCGAACGTGGGGACATGGTCTTCGGAGCGCGGAACTTTTGAGAGAGTCGCAATCGAGGAAGAGCAAGTATGATAGCCCTGCAGCGAGCGGCTAAATCCATCCACACAGCCGTCAGCGCCCCGCGCGTCTCTAAATTCTCCCTCCACGCTCCTAAATGTGTAAGCTTTTTGCTCACTCGCGCTCTCGAAATCTCGTTATCCTTGATCTCGTGTTCTTGGGTTTTGAGCATGTCATCTGATTGTTCGAGTTCCGTAGGTCTTGGGTCGATTCCGTTGTGTGGTGGAGATGGGTTTGGGTTCATCCTTTGTATTTCACAGATGCGTAAATGAACCAGGATGTTGAATGTTGGTCGAGTGCAGGTTTTATGATGGGAGCTTGAGTTTCAAGGTGGAATCTTGTGGAATGAGCAGTTGGTCGATTGATGAACGCTTCAGGACCTTATTAAGATCAGTGTGTTGCTCAAGTCACTATCTTTCTTGGAGAGCACAAGTTAGATAATCTCGGGTCGCCCTTACTTGTATCATAAGGGAGGATGTCAAACCTATGATAGGTCGGTACCGTATGAAGAGAAGAGTGATAAGTAGTAAGCTTTCATAGTTTTATTCCCGGGAAGTTGTGGATTAGGTTGTCTCTGCTGAATGATGGATATTTAGCATTTGAAGCATGGTTTAAGCATTCATAAACTTCTCTAGGTGTTTCTGTGGAAAAAAAAAAACAGATGCAATTTGCTAAGCTTTTATTGCTAGACAAATGTTGTAGAAACCTGGACCGCAAGCTGCTGAAGCAATCGGTAATCTGCCACTTATGGTTCAGCAGTGTTCTTTTTCCCTGTATTGTATCCTTAGCCTTGTTGTAAGGTGTTGCACAACAATGCACAAGCAAGCTTCAGTTCATATGTTTACTGATAGTGGAGAATTGGCAGAAATGCATCCTATCAAGCTACTTATCGCGTCACATCACTTGCTTATACAAATATTATGTAGTGTGTTGTTACTTCAAATACACTTTTTCCTATTTCAGGTGGAGGTGGAATTCACCAATGGTAGCACATTTAGGTTGTCTGCTGAGTTTCTCAGAATTTGCAGTCCTGCTGCAGATGGCAAGATGAGGTCTGTAGGTGGTGAAAAGGTTGATATTCAAGATATATGCATTCATCTCTTGTGTATTCAGAAATGAAACGGCCTACTTTCCTTTACAAAAGGAGAAGAAGAATTTTACATGCATTCTCTTAACATGTGAAGCCTTATTTTTTTTTTTTGCTCAGCATGTGAAGGGGTACTGCAAAATTAAAATGAAATACTTAGCCATATCTACCTCTATGATAGTTGTTCGTCTTGTAGCCTTACTTTGTGTTCACATTTGTGGGGTCAAATTGACTTCATCATGAAGACTAGAATGATGGATTCAAATATTCTTTCTTGTGGACCCGATAAATTTGTCACTAAATAGTACTATCGCTTTTCTTGGCAGATGCTAGTATTGAAATAAGTTCTACTGTTCAGATCTGCGCTTGAAAAATTCAACTCGATGGAAAAAGGCTATCCCGTGTTGCTTGCACTTTTCTTATAATAAAATAACGGCAGTGCTACTCTGGAGTTGACAGGAACTTGTTCTGATGATAAGAGGCAAGTTTCTATCAACTGAGTTAACTGAACCAAATCTATCCTTCTCCTAAGATCGTCTCACAATTTGGAAATTCCTGACCGTTTGGATAACTGGTTCTTTGTTTTTAGATTCTAGGTGTTTCCTGAGCCACCAATTCCTAAGATGGCGCTCATGTTAATGGGAAAAGTATGAAAGGCTCTAATTGTGTACATAGTTTAGCTGATATACCAGTATCCTGGGTTATAACCCGCATTCAAGGATGCATTTAGTGGGAAGAAGGGTTTTTACCACTGTGATAAGTGATGCACACACCTTTGGACCTCAGCAAAGTAGTGAGTCTTTGCAACCTAGGCATAATGAGTTGCTAATTTCAGTTAACTTGAATTAATTTTTCTGTACATATGTTGTGTTACACCGTGGGGAAATTGGCTATCCTATTTGCCCATAAATAAATAAACAAATGTCCAAAGTTAGCTTACTAAGATAGTAGTAGGAAACCAACAAAACAAAAAGATTGCAGTAGGAAATCTTCCCTTATGTATTGGCCCCCAAAGATCGGCATTGAATCTGTCCATAGCTGAACTGATTTTTTTGGTTTCTTCGATACCATCATTTCATTTAACTTGTTACCTCTCGAGTCTCATAATTCATCTGATTCTTATGTGGCCAAAAAGCATACCTGTCGATGTTCAAGCTCCAATATCATTTGGCTCAAACGCTACATGTTCCTCATCAGGTAATATTTGGACGTCGTCATGTTGGAATTATGAAAGTCGAACCTATAGGAAACTATGGGGTGAGGTAATTTCAAGATGGTTCCTCAAAAGGAGAAATTGTTACAGCTTGAACGTTTTTTTTTTTATTTTCCTACTAAATTCTGTAATCTTAATGATGCAGGATAATTTTTGATGACTTGCATAAAACTGGCATCTATACATGGGACTATTTTTATCATCTTGGAAGCAACAAATTTACCCTCATGAGAGATTACATTAATACACTGAAGAAGCATGGACTTAGCCGGGATCCTTCCAGAAGAAAATGATAGCGACTTAGCTTCTGTGGTTGTAACAGGTAGTTTACATGGTATGATGTTCAGCTGGAGGAAAAAGTAATTTCAGCAATGGATAAGGTCTAATCTTTGATCCAATTACTTGCATGCGCTGCTCAAGAGTCGGAGCTGATTGCTTGAAATGGAATTGGAAATTTATTATTTAGACAGTTGAAGATTGTAATTTTCAGGTTTCTGTTGGGCTTTAGTCTTCACAGGCATCTGGAGTAGGTTCTTTCAGCTTGTGCTTCTCTGGCTTCTTGGTTGGTGTGGTATTGAAGATTTGAAGGCTTTTCAGATTCGAGGGAAAATCTCCCAGTTCTGAATTTTAAAAAGAAGGCTTGATAATTGTTCTGATTCAGTACGATTCAAATTAAAAACGGCTGTAGATGAAAATGGACCTCCTAGGAGCTATGTAAGATTTAAAGGGATTGCATTGGCAGAAAAGTTCAAGAAGATCGAATCAGATGTAATAAAAATGATGTCTTGTCTACGACCCCTGGTGATATCATAGAAAATTATGTCTACAATTGTTGCAATTTGTGTACTAATAGTCTCAAATGCTAATATAGTTTTCGCAAGAGAATGTCTGTTTCTAGTTTGTTAGAGCATTTGCTATGTTTTTTTTCTTTTCTTAGAAGAATGTAGTGATGAACTAGCAGTTTGCAAACCTTACCAAAAAAAAAAAAAAACTAGCAGTTTGCACAGTTACATCATGTTTGAGTTCATGTCCTATGTCATTGGGGAGGTAACGTAGTTTTATGTAGTATTCAACAGATTGATGCATTTCTTATGTTTTATGGTGGAAGTTTATGCTTCAAGGAAAAGAAAATTTGTATGCTTCGGTCCAACTCACAGATTAAATCAGAAAAAAAAATGGATCAAGTTTCTTCTTTATGCTTTGGCCGTTCAAGAATTTAAAGATGTTTGGTCTAATAAATGCAAAGATCGGTACCAGATATTTGGTAGTTGGTATATCGGCAAAGGGTTTACAGATTAAACTTGTGCAAATCTTCACAAACAGAATTAGCTCCGAAGCATAGCAGTGTAGGATTGATGGTACTTGTTCTGTTATGCAGAGGTTGACGTTTCAACTGCTGGTGGTTCAGCCATTAACATCATTGTCCTCTAAATCAACAGTTCAGGCCATGGCCATTGGTCACCCACGTGACTCTAGCCCTCAAATGAGCGGGAAAAAAATATTACGTAGACTGATCTTATAGATGATGACGTCGGCAAATCGAGTTTAACCATCGTGCAAAATGCACGGGGAATGTGTATTTTTGGCAGGATCTTGGGTGGAGATCCCTCTGTCCCCTAATTTGAGCTAAATACATGCGAACTCTTCAATTGAGTTTCTGGCTTGGACTGCCTGATCCTAGATTTATGTTTATTTTTTAGCATTGTGAATACGGTAACGATTTCTTAAACTTGGGCAATATTCGAACTGTGGATCTGTCAAGTATTTGCTTCACTGATCCGCTACTTTCTCCAACAGCATGACAAACACGTTCGGTAGGGGCTAAAAAAGATCAATACCAGTCAAGCCAACAGTTATCTTTTCTTAAAGGCAAGTACTCGAAAATCTTTAATGATGTTGATTGAAGTTTTCAACGTTAACGTCAAACAAGTGGGGCCCGAATGAGCCGAAAAAGAGGGAACCACTTGAAAACCAACTGAAGCTTGTTGCAGAGATGAGAACCCCCACTTTTGTGGTGATATTAAAAAAGAGCACGCTTCACTTTCATCTCCATGGTCAGTAGACACACGATGATGAGGTCTACATTGAGAACGTGGGTTATGCACCTTTTGCTTTACTTTTGAATTTCAAATTCAATTCAAACAAAAAAAGGGAAAAAAAATCAAAAAGATGGGCAACGTTAATCTTGGTGTTTCCAGTTCCAAGTTTGTATCTTTTTGAGGTTTTGAAGCATTGCCTTAAGCCCCAACCATGGGAGATTCAAGCTGTCTCATGATGCAACCCTTGTCTCACTCATCAGTCTTCACCAATGATGCCACTGAGGTAACTCCAAGAAACTGCACTGTGAATTTGTCGTCTTCCTTTATATTCTTTTTTTCCTTTTGTATTCAGATTGTTGTGTCCAGATACCGGAAGAGCTCGACGTAGTGTCCTGTTCTGTTCATGTTTATGATCAACTTCATCAGATCATGGCATGACTACCATAAATTTAGCTGGAGGGTTGGTGTAAATTGATGTTTCTTCTACTCATCGCACTTCATTATATCGATAATTCTTCATGACTCGTGTTCGATGGCGTAGTCTGCTAAATATTAATGCTAGATCCACCTGGAATTGTCTGCTTGAAATGAATCAACAGGTACTCGATATAGGAGAACTTTACATATCTGTGGTTCTCGGGAACATTTGGATCCGGATTTAGCATTAAATGTAGGAAATCTTCCTTAATGCAGGGGAACCCGATTCAAGCTCTCGGGCAGTCAGTCTCATTTGGCAGGTTCATGTCAGAAGAGTCCTTGTCATGGGAGAAGTGGTCGAGCTTCTCTCGGAGACGCTACGTCGAAGAGGCCGAGAAGTTTTCCCGGCCGGGATCAGTCGCGGAAAAGAAAGCCTTTTTCGAGGCTCACTACAAGAAAATGGCCGAGAAGAAAGCGGCAGCCTTGCTTGAGCAAGCGAATGCAGACTCGAGCAATGTTGCTGACTTGGCACTTGAAGGTGATGTATCAGATTTTCAGGAAATTGTGAATCCTAACCAAGAGGTCAAGAACCTAAGGCAAGTGCATAATCTGGGTGGTGAGATGGAGAAAAATGATAGCAGGGAGGATAGAGGATCGCAGTTAACTGATAAATCTGTTGTGATTGTGGAAAATGCCAAGGATGAATCATTGAAAGAGCTTGGAACGGACTCTTCCCCGGCCATATCCTCTGAGGTGGGCTTTGCTACTTCTAGCAGTGAGAAATATTAAATGAGTTAAAAATGAGGAGGGGCCTTGATTCACATATAAATTCTGTTAGCGAGTGTCACAATGGCTGGTCGTAGGTGAACTCAAGGTTCATATGAAACTCTAAACATTAGTAGAGGCAGAAATCACCTTTGGGGCACTTGCTATAATTCTTATGATAAGCCTTGTCAATGTTTTTTATTGCCCTATATCACAACAATGAATACATTTTATGATGACTGCAGGCACTTAAAAGTACAACATCAGCATACCCTTCAGCCACTCCTTTGTCCGGGAAGAGGTGCCTTGTTTATTTTTATTTGCACAGTGAAAATTCTGTTGTTTTGATTTGAATGACTGCGATCATTAAAGCATGGCAATCTCCAACATCGATTCAACATTTCCGAGTGGTGTTGCAGAGTACTGGGGGATCACATAACCACTGGAAAGAAAACCGGCCAGAAAAGGCGCTCTCTTGCTACCGGGTAAGAAGTCTTGACTCTCATTCCAATGATCACGGTGCGTTTCATTTCGGGGGCTTACCATGTGTACTTTAGGGTTCTGCAGAATAGGATTATTGCAGGATTTCACCGTGTTGACCGTTCTCAGGTGTAGTCAGATAGTGGAATGTCATCTCAAGTCTCACCCTGTCTTACTGAGTTCTGTATATAAAATACTACGATGGCAAAAGTAACATTTTCCGCTAATTGCATCATCGCGGATGTTCTGGGACCAATTTTTCCTTTTCGTTTGTGAAGTTGGAGGACAACATGTTCAAATTGGTGCTCATCTTTCCATATGGGCTAAATACCGCGAGAGGATCAGTGCTGTTGTGCACATTGGTTGTCTTAATCATTAGCGGAAAAAAAAAAAGGCTATTGAGATCGTCTTAGTCACATCTTCTGCTTAAAGAAGCATCAACTGCTTGTGGCACATCCCTATCCAAATCCCTGTTAAACTAGAGCTCAGTTATATTGACTCATCTCATTCTTTTACCAGGTTTTCAAGGTTTCTGTCTGCATGCAAAAGCAATTTACAGTCACCAAAGTCATCTCCACCCAGATTGAGCACCAAAGGAAAAACCGCAAAAGGCAAGAAGGTAAGGCAGCATCTCTCTCTCTCTCTCTCTCTCTCTCATGCCATTTCTAGAAGTTCGAGAGCAGGGCAAAATCATGGACGTTTGGAAAATAATGTACAGATGTGGCAAGATTAGAGGTCATCTTCTCTAGAATGAGATTTTGTTAATCTGGAACATTTAGTATGAAAATCATGCATAGTAACTTGACTGCATCGAAAAGCCAAGCTAAAAATATCCCATTCTCAAGCAGTAGAACTTGCCTTTGGCCTTTCTTTTCATATTTTTTCTCCTCTTAAGCTTATTAACTCGGTTCTGCCTGCAACACTAACATTCACTCACACAGGACGAAGCAAGTAAAGAACCAAGTAAATGGAGTCGTAGCTTTTGTTTTTGCGTGGGGAACTCTTCAAGTATTTGCAAAGGAAAAGAAAGAGCAGAGCATCAGATGAAAAGCGTATGTCCTTGGTTCATATCGAGCTATTTTCCTTCTTAGTCTAAGCAGTAGACAGATCTGTTAGGAGCTTTTTATTTTTTCCTTTTCTTTTCATATCTAATTTTGCAGGTCCAACACTCCATCCCAATCCACCAGGAGAGGAAGAAAGCTGATGACAACAACAATGATGCAAAGCACAATCTCTCTAACTCCTCAAAGATCTTTGATGAATGACAATCACCGAAAACATGTTAAGGGAAAGAAGGGTCAAGCGCCAACGAAGTCTAATGCTTTGGAGGCTTGTTAATATGCATCTCCTAGAAAATATTCAAGTGTAAAGATGAGTTGCTACAACTACTACCTGAGGAATTGCACCAAACGCTGTTCAGGAGGCTAATTCCTGTCGAATACATCGAAGAACAATCTCTTATTGTCGTGAAACAAATATCAACCTGAGGAAAATGCTTGGACATGGACTGGATTGATTTGGAAAGCTCATACTGTATGCATAGTTTCATGCTCTTAGTAGTCAGTAAGTTGTAAAAATTTGGATTTTTCTGTTCTTGAAACCTTGTGATTTGTTTGAGAACCGTCTGTCGCTAGTAATTCAATTGGAAATAAAGAGAGAATGAAAGCATAGAAAGCAAAAACGTCCATTTACTCTTACGCTATGTTTGGAACGATTGAGCGAGGGAAGTGGACAGAAGCAATTACTAACATTTTGTAATCATGAGGAGCAAAACAAATGAAAGCTGAATGTTAGATGCATTGAGACTATAATCAATGTAATACGGTCAATTCTCATAAGTATCGAGCACGACTCACTCCCCTACATATTTCACTCATAGTCTGTCACATCATTTCATGAATTAGCTCTCTGTGCTCAAGAGTTGATTCGGTACATTAGAAAGACTTCTGCAGAAATCAAGGAGAGATGATCATGTCTGCTGAGATATCACAGGCACACATTTCTCATGGGCAAGCTGTTTTGCTTCCTTCTCTTTCCCATGTTCAATGGGCTTCAGTCGAACCAAACTTGAAAGGTTCTTGCAGATCCAGGCCCAGGTCGAAAACCACCCATTAAAACCCTTTCACTGCTTCGCGTAGCAATTCTGCTGTCGTTGGTGGTGCGTCCCATTTATCAATCCATGGCCACTTCGTCGCTGCTGATGCGCAAGACCCTTAAATCTTTTCGAAATCCCTCCTCCATCTTCGCGTCCCTGACCACCCATTCCCGGCGGCTCAGCTCCACCGTCGCCGCCCAAACCCAGCCCGACGGCCCGTCTTCCTCCTCCTTCACGTTCTCCGCCGACGACGCAATATATGTCAAGGCTCCGAGCCCGAAGCCGGCTTCCGCCTCCGACCCATCTTCGGTGACGATGCCGATGGCGTTCATGACGGGGTCCATCGTGGGGAGGCGGTTCTACAAGCAGGTGACGACGAGGGAGGCCGAAGATGGGAACGGCTGGACCGTGATGCTCGATTACAGGACCCTGAAGACGCCTTCCAAGAGGGCTCTCAAGCTCCCGACTCACGCCCTCGCCAAGGCCATTGCTGCAGAGTGGGAGTATCAGGTGCTTGGAAACTATCATTTGTCTCAGCTCAATTTCATTCCTTTCTATGGCTTTTCTTGAATTTCAAATGAATAGGGGATGTTTAGCTGGTTACGTTAGTGCGAAGTTGATCTGGTGTTGATTCGTCGTATAGAAGTTCTAGTTCTGAGTTGTGCTTGAAGATCATATCGTTGGAGCTGTGTAGTGAAATGAATGATCATTGTAGCAAACAGATGGGATAAGGCCTTTCACGATGCCTCTGATGAAACTCGCTTGCACGGCGCTGGAGAGAGTTCCGCTTACCCGGCTGAAGATCATTGAACACCTGATGAAGAAATTCAATCAAGACCTGGTCTTCTGCCGTGCGCCGGAGGACAATGTCTTGACGAGTGATGTTCACGGTATGTTATTAGTGAATGTGACATGTGAGTTCTGATTTGCTCTTGAGTATGTTTTTGGATCTTTGATTTTGACTCGGCAATTATGTACGGAACTTCACGAGTTTATGCCCCCTTATTTAACCAAAACTAATATTATGTCGGAGCTTGGTTAAATCTCTGCTGATGCATTTTAACCACAACGAATCATTAGACCTGGACCAATGTTTGGGGGATAATATGCAGAATGAATCTCTCCGAACTCTTGAGCGACAATATTCTGCACTGTTTGTTTACTTAATGTATTTTTCATGTCAACTCAGCACCACCCGTTTAGCTTTAGCTTTCTTTAGCTATGGTGACCAACTAATCTGTTGCATAAATTTCGTAGATAGGCAGGTGGAGAAAATTGATCCTTTGCTCGATTGGTTGAAGTCAGAATTTGGATTTAAGCCTGTTCTGTACTCGAGCTTTTTCGGTGGCAAGCAGGATGAGGGATTGATAAAGGCTATAGAAAACCTTCTGAAGAACACCGATGACTGTGAACTGGCGGCGATTGATGCTATGGCTGCAGCAGCACACTCTTTGGTCATTGCTCTTGGAATTTTTCGTGGAAAATTGCAGATTGAGGGAGCTATTGAGTTAATCAGACTTGAAGAAGACTTCCAGGTACATCTATCTGATTTTTTCTTTGTCACGGCCCAGTAACTCTCTCTCTCTCTGTCTCTCTACCCACATACCACAATTCCTTACCCACATTCATAAACTGCTCACCTGGAGGCGTCACATATGATGAACGACATACGCCTCAGGTTGAAGCTTGGACGGCAAGCCAGACTCTAACAGCGGCACTTCATTTCATGGTGATATATAGTTTTGGAGAGTAAAGTCATCTTGTATGTCCTTGCAGGTGGACAGGTGGGGTCTAGTGGAAGGCGGTCATGATGTTGATATTGCGGATCTCAAGGTGCAGATATCATCTGCAGCTGTTTTTCTTGCACTCTCAAGAAGGATTTAGTTCTAGTGCTCCCGATCCTTCGGATTTTGTTATAACTTTGTAGTGTGAGGCGCAGCATTTGTCGCTTTAGTTTTTTATACTCGTTCTGTTTATATGTCTATGGGCAGCCAAACAATTTGTAACAATAAAATTTTTGCCTGGTTTGCGAAATGAGATACTGTACTTAAATGATCAGATCTCGCAGATCACACGTCAGCGCATGCTTAGACTTCCTATTGACGTAAAGCACTTGTGCACGAGACTTCTTTTGTATCTAGCGATTGTGGCTCAAAAGGCCAAACCATTCACTTGTTATCTCTGCTTATGGACTTGAGTCCTGAAAATCCAAAATGAGGAAGGACTTGAAGGAAACAAAATGGATTTCTGCCGGCATACAGTTCATCGAAAACTTTATTCGCCTGCTGTTCTGAGATATCCATTAGAATCATGTTACCTTTTTTCTTGAATGTCTCTCCCATTCCGAGTCTGGTGAGTCTATAAGCTAGGAATTCTGTATCCATGTAGAGGATTCCCTGCCTTTGGCGAGGGAAGATGATGAGTTCTAGATTTACTTCTCAACTTTTTTGGCTATAAGGACTTCTACTACATGACTTGGCTAACCAGTGCCGACTGTCTCGAGTTGAGGCTCAAAAGAGAATCATCCAAAAGGAAATGAGAAGGCGGAGAGCATTGCAATTCAAGGCCTCTCTTTACAGCACTTGACGCATACGGGTGGCTGCTTCGTGATGTCGCAGTCACAGCATGCTGTATCACAGTTATTGTTGCAACCTGTGAAAGCAGAAATGTTGAGGATCAGAGATTGCAGTCCCTGCTTCGACTATGGCTCATCTGAACTAATTAAAGCGTGTGCATGAATCGCCTGCGCATGTACACAAGAAAGATTGGATATGTTCGATTTTTCATCTGCCTACAAGTTCGATCGAATTGGTTCAGTCCGTGTTAACTCCACATAGAAGCGCAAAAGAAAAGCAACAGATGTAGTGGACAAGAAACTGGTGCATTACCTGTTACAGTGACATATTGAGATGTCTCGTAGTCCGGCTGATTCACAAAAAATTGGAGCCGAGGACTCGACTGGACAAGATTCGTGCTGAAATAGACGAAGATCAAAAGAACCACAAAACATAATCTCGTGAAATTCATGATTTCCAAGATTGTAATCTATTGCCTTAGCAGCTTGGCGGGTGAAGTCGCCATCATTCTCAGAGTTTATATAGCACACAAGAGGTGTAAACATATTATATTCAAACAATGTCTCTTTTATATCCATCCGCAGTATCATCCTAAATCTGTGTGATCAGAAATAATTCGGATGTTGCTCTTTCATGTTACTTTAACCTGTCTGGAGTCCAGAAACATCATCACAAAGGTGTGAACAGTCTTGCTTAATAAGTTTTGGATAGACAGTGACCTTGCATGTGCTTTATATAAGAATCTGCTTAATAAATTGTGAGTGCTCTTGATTGCATTCCTCCACTTCATCATATATTAGAGATGGTTGAGCAACTTCCCTCTTAACCAAGCATTCCAGAATGATCCTAACAACTTTCTTGAAAAGGTTTACATTCCCTAATGCAAAAGAAATAAGATACTGAATCGATACTAAAAACTTTCATGACAAGGTAACGAGGGGTTAAAAGTACCAAGTAAAACAGAGTCTCATTCTTCATATCATATTTTGTGGCTTAATGATAATCATCCATTACCAAGATCTGAAATTCAAAATGTCATGACTTATATTCCTAACAGGAAAACACAAGAATAATGATGGAGACATTCATATGCCCATACAATACCAAAACTGGTTTAGTTTCTATAGGGAACATAAATCTAAAGAATGATCCGTCCAACTCCTGCTTCTGCTTCCAAATCATCGGGGAAAAGCCGGTTACCATGTTGCATGCCAGAGCTTGGTGAGAATACTCCCAAACAAAGTCTAAAACAAGTACATGAAAGAAAAGCGCAAGGGACTAAGAGTAGATTGCAGAGTCCCGGGAAAATGCAAAGATAAAGCACCAATGTCACTGCCATATCCAGGCCAGTTAGAACCATGCAGGTGTATCTTCATGAGGAGCTATTCCAAATGAAGAGGCAGAATCTTGCGAAACTGGATGATTGAACAAGCACGCGTTTCCATATTTACAAAGCCCAAACTGTACATAATTCCTGCAAGTTCTCCTATCCTGCAAAAAATGACCGCATGTACCTAAGAAATCGATTTTTCAGCGTGACACCTGAATGAAACTTAAGTTTGACGGCAATAATAAGAACAGAATAAACAAAAGTGTCAATTTTCCGGGAAAGTCATTTGATTAGAAGATGTAAGGTCATGGTCCACTGGAGATGAAGAATCGCAAGCGATTTTAGCCTAAATAGATTAAATCGATGCATGAAAACCGAAATACTTTTGAACTTCAATTAACAAGTTGCACAGTTCTTATGGGCAATGCAGTGGCTTACGGATCTCAAGGGGAGCGCCTTATCAGTTTGAAAATAGGAGGGTCCTGCCAAAACTTGGTGCTTTGGATGGTGAAATTTACAAGTATGTCTGTATTTGCAATGACCTGTCTTCATGAAATAAGCACACTCAGTTTGACCGGGTCGTTGAGGGTATTCTTCAGGAGGTAGCAGCCCTTTACTGTGCCCTGCACTTTCTTGCGGATACGCCCAAGCCTATAAAACAACAGATTGGCGCAAAATTACCCATTTTGCAGATAATTCAATCCTGCTTTCTCAAGTAATAGCACTCCAAAACGTGCTTGAGGTAGTAATAGCAATAATATATACTCAGAAAAATGGAGAGCAGGAATATATATAAAGCAGCATTTACGCTACTGACAAGGAAGAGGTTGCAGAAATGAAAAAATAAAGGAAAAAAAAATCAACACTCGTGAAAAGACATACAAAAACACAAAAGCATAAATTAATCACATAGATTTGTGAACTCTTCCATGTGTAAAAAATGCACCTTTTGAGAACTTTGAGAAATCCCAGGGACATGGGACAGTCCATTCTCCCAGTACAGCCGGGTCCCAGAAGCAGCATTCAAAGACCGGGATGCTAAATATTCCTGTAAAATTCCATTATATCTCAGATAATCAGAGTTTCCCATAGGACTCTCCTCAGGATGCTTCGGTTCCCTTCCAACGGATGCAAGATCGGCTGAGGTCTCATCAGGACTGAAGTCCCCAACCATTGTAGGATTAGGATGGTGAAACCTGCAATCAAGTCCATATCGACACGTGCCATTCTGCATGTAGAAGGCGCACTCTGCTTTTCCCTGAAGTGAAGTATGAAAATCATACAAGTCGTGCACATTGCTTTTAATGTGTGCTTAAAATGGAGCTTATGGATCAATTGATCAAGGGAGGGAGAAAAAGGCCTAACAAGTTAACGAAAATTGAACTTGCAAATTTGTAGCATGAAAGAATATACTCTTTACCAATCTTATTGGCAGGCCAAGGAAATTAAGTTGTGGTTGGTCTGTGATTTCAATTCTTTCTTTGGAATGGCTATATCTGCAAGCTTCTCCATACTTGCATCCTCCAGCAGTCGAGTAATACTACAAAATTAAGCGCAAAACTCAATTTTCAGGACAACACGTGTGCATACACATGCGTGTGCACAAAAGAAAGAATGAAAGAGGCGATCAGATGTCATTTTGAGATAAATGTAGGAGGCTGCTATATTGCACACAGCCAAAAAGCAAGCTATTGCTGTCACTATCAGATAGATGAAGCACATTTCTTATCTAGCCCTCATATACCTAGACATATAAACTGAAAAGGATCTTATATTAAAGCCATTCATACGAGAAGTTCATCTCCAGTCGTGGGTGAATGTCACAACATCATTAGGACATAAACTGCATAACTACCTACATATTTAGGGAACATGCAAACATTGACTAGTGAATATCAAGAAAGTCCAGCCCATAAAGGAGTATTCATTCAGCAACCATTCAGATGTCACTAACGCCTGCACAATGCTGGGAGTTTTGCAAGTGAGACCGGTACATTTCCTATTAGACATTTCATTGAACAACTTACCTTCTATATCATCAATTTATCACACCTCGGCTCGACTGAACCAAAGACAGAGCAACACAAAACCGTTAAAACGAATGGCACAAATCCTAACCTTGCACTTGATCTGCTTAGTAGGCTCCGAGATCTCTCCCCTTTCCTGCTTCTCTGCGAAACCCTTCAAGAATCATGTCAACCGGTTCATACATCAACCCACCGCAAATCTTTAAGAAAGCAAAACACACACACACAAACACATGAACGAATATTACGAAAAGCCTAAGAACACATACCGATTGCTGAAAGACCTGAGGCTCGCCCATGCCCGTCCTCTTCTCAGGGTGATTGAACCTGCAATTGATGCCGAACTTGCACCACCCATTCCGGACATAAAAATGGCAGTCCCGCGCGTACATCCCAAAAGGGTAGTGCGAATTCTCTCCCCAGTCGTCCCAATTCCCATCTTTCTCTTCGCTCGCTTCGTCTCCCGCCTCCTCCGAGGCCACATTCCGAATCCCCTCCACGAGCGCAAGTTCCGCGTCCGGACCGACAGCAGGAGGCGGAGATGAAGAAAAGGGCGGCGGCCCATCTGGGTCGGGCTGCTTCGGCTGGTGCCGTTGGAGGAGCTCGAGGGAGGAGGGAAAGATTTCGGCTTCGCCCTCGAAAGTAGCCATCTTTCGTTCTCTGTTCCAGAAGAGTGCAATGCAGAGTGAGTGAGGGAATGTGCCCCGCCGCCCCTTCACTTTCGCTCGCGCTCTATACGGTCTCGTCTCGCCAATCAATCATCGTACACGGTCACACATCAAATGCGACAAAGGTGCTATCTTTTTCGTCGTTCTCTTTTGCTTAACGACGCAAAATAATCTCCAAGAATCGACAAAAGACAAACTACATCTGAAGCTGCTAGTGTGCATGGCGAGACCACCTGATGAAAAAAAAGAAGGCCGCAACTACCGAGAGATCGAATTCACAGAGATCTGTCCGAAATCAAACACGACATACGATATGACACGAAACGAATTTTCAGCATTACCTCGGTTTCACGAGCTTCCGGTGAGCTAGCGTCGGAGTATGCTGAGTTGATGTTTTCAAGACGGCTCCAAAATAATGAATAGGAACGGCGACTCGAATCCAAGCTTTAGATAAACAAAGTATCGCACAGAGCACCTTTGCGATTGGATTGGTATAAGTATTAGCCTTCTCTTCGGTACCTCGAGAAAAGGAAAGATATCATTATCGAATCTCTTGTTTTTACGACTTGAATGACCTTCTTTAAATCCTATATCGAGGTTTAGATGTTTTTCGATATTTGGAATCGACCCTTTATCGCATTGTACTAAAGCGGAAATGGCAAAACTTCTAACACGGTAGTGGCATGGCATGCATATTGAAATTGCTAATTTATATCAATCGTGTCTAAACTAAACCGGAGGTAATTCAATTCATTTCAATTGATATAGAGTGTCATATCCGTTGATCTGTAATCGAGGTCAATCTAATGAGATCATTGGCCAAGTCAAATTTGTATCTTTTGATCATGTACCGAGTATCAAGTTTAAATAGCCTTCCCATATGTGCAAAAGATTGAAGATATTGTTATATCTTCGTAAAAATAAGTTACGCGCGAGATGGAAACCGATACTTTGGGCTTAATCGGACCCGGTCGGCGGCTTGGCCAATCGAGCGGGCGATCAGACTCACAATCAGCTCTGCAGATAACCAAGTCGATGTCGGCTTAGTTTACTCATTCAATGCAGTCAGAACTCCGGGCACAGTCATAACTATGAATCTCTTTAATGTTTCCTCTTCATTGGCATCTTGCTGCATAATTATCCACAAGGTTACAAACACTAGCTGTAATCTGTCATCGAATTCGTCTACTGATGATCTCTTTGAGAAAGAATGAACTCACACCACGGAAAACTATGAAACTACACCTGATCCTAACTGAAATGGGCCGGGCAAGGTAGGGAAAATATTATGCCCGTTGTCATGCGATATCAACGTCTCTGGGAGCGTGTTGCAACCCTTGAACAGACCCGTTGCTAGCCTTTTCGCTCTTGAAAGATTTTTGGCTGAGTTTTCGTACAAAGGCGCTCCTCGATCTTTTAATGCTTCGACTCCCACCATTGGATTTGCTTCCGATATTCTTCCTGGCAAGATCCTCCGACAATTTCTTTACGAGAGTATCGAATCGACGCCTGAATGTTGGATACCTCGATATGGACTTGGTGATCCCTCGGAGCCTTCATTATAACATCAAAATTATGGAACATGCAAACAGACTTAAGTGGCAAAAGTACTGAAATCCAAATAGAAAAATTGCAGACAAGTGTTCTCATTATGCTTACCTTCGAGCTAAAGCTTCGAGCTCAGCTCTTTTACGCTCGGGTTCTGGAGGTGGGCCTAGATATGAATTCTTGAACCTTTCAGGGTCAGCACTTAGCAAAACAAGTTTACATAGATAGTCCTCCTCAGCCACATTGAGGTTCTCTGCTTTAATCTGCTCCTTGATAACCAAAAGGGGATTAAGGAACCAATCATAAAATGCATCTTTAGGTTTATTGGTGCTTGTTACTTCAGTATTACCACCTGCATTTTCACAACATTATTCCAGCAAATGTTTAAATACCTCAGATCATAGCATGCAAAGGAAAAAAATTTACAAAGAAAATTGGTGAAAATCGTAAAACTTTGCTTTTAGGAAAGAACTTACGCAGTAAGATACCCATAGAATTAACTTTTACTGAACGCAAGAGTACTTGTAGCAGGCAATAAGTCAGCAAGCCTATGCTTATCACTCCACTACCTCTGCTCGCTTTGGCATCTTCAATGTCTTGGGGGATTATCAATCCCTCAGATACCATGCTTTCCCCATAGCGTTGACACTCGTCAAACAAGCCATTAAGTAACTACACAAGCACAATTTTCTATTCACTTAGTGAAAACAATTAAAAGAAAGCAAGAGAAAAAAGAGCACAGAGTTTATTCAACGTGGAGCTACGGAGGGGGTAAATGCGGAAGCCCATTTCTTGATGCACACATGGAAGCTGCAGACATTCATTCCCCAAAGATGAGGTTCTTGAAGCAACGAGGGATATGACAAGCTACCTCAAGTGGGTTCAACTCGATAATAGCATCTTTTAGTGAAACTGTACGAGCGGGAGGACCTTTGATAGGAGCAGGCTTGGAAATAGAAGCGGCAAGAGAGGAAGTCTTTGACAGCCTGGCCTTTTGTCTCCTGTAGTTTGGCCTGATGGACAGACAATTCTGTGAGTATGTACGGAATCCACATTTCCATCAAATTGGATCTCAAATCAGAAAAAAAAATAGTAAGTACCTAGGAAAGCAGGACCCTTCCCACATGTCGAGAATGTCATTGCTGTATTCGTCATAGATCGCCAAGGATGCCACAACATAACAAAGCCCCAACCAGATGGAGCACTCCTGTAATACCATCACCCGATGAGTTTGACCACACAGTATGTACAAAACAGTTGTTACCGATCTCCAGATTTGCTTTTCTTAAGGTGTTCCTTGAGAACCCCCAAATGACTCTTTATTCTAGTCAGGTTGTCCTATTGACTGGCATACTACGAAGAATTTAAGGAAAGACATGCTACATTTAAGTTGAACCACTGCTATATGAATTCAGAAAATCTACCTTGACCAATCTTAAGACTCCATTTTAGTCCTATTCAATAATAGTTTCACTATCAACTGAGCAGAACAGCCTTGTAATATTGGTAATGCCAACTGACAAGGCGCATAAACAGGACAAACTCCATATTTATAGGCAAAACAATAAGGTACATGCGCCTAGAACTTTAGTACTTGAAATGAGAAAGGGTAGGATTTTTTTAACAGTAGAAAGAACGAGGAATTGAACCTGATAAACAACAACTCCTGCAAAGGCACCAAGGAAGATGCTCGATAGCATGGAGGCCAATACGGCTCCAACCACTGCCAAAGGCCAGAGTATGATGGCAAGACCAGCGAATGGAACACAAATTGTCTCCAGGAATGGGCCTTCACGACCAATGAGATCGTGAAACAAACGGTGCCATCCCTTGAAGAGCATGTAAGGGCTTTTGTATAGGGCAATGAGTGAGATCATAAGCATGTCAACCATAAATCCAAGCACAGCAACTACGACAGTACCTGGAAGATATAGCAAGCTGCAAAGAAATTTCACATTAATAGATAACAAGAAGTAGAAATAATTTTAGGAAAAATTTCTAATTATGTAAAAGTTTAAAACTCCAACTTAAGAGAACAAGTTGCGTCAATGCTATTTGGGTGGATGGGTGGCCACATGCTTTTTACAGCTGCTCTGGGCTATATCAAAGGGACTCGTTCTAGGCAATAATCTCGCAGTAGTCGGTTCATAGTTCAACGGGATTCACACAAGCTCAAAACTGCTGAAAATCACTATGTATCTTCATCCCAGGAGACATTTGTACTTCAGAGAAAATATCACCGTATAAATTTGCATTCTTGACCCAAAATTAAAGCCTTTGATCTGCACATTGTTTATTTACACTCTTAAAGTTTGTAATATCCAAGTGTAACTACTGAATATGTTGGTTGATGTCTTACTTAATAAACCCAAACATTCAGTGCAAACAAGCTCAATGTGTCTACCTGTAAGAGTTGTAACAGAGACTGAAACATTGGCTCGACGCAGGCACAATTAACGTGCACTTAGGATATCTTTTGTTTTTTTGGCCTTTGTTGCTCATGGAATTTGACTTAGGTCAAAAGTGAAGTACAGGAGCAGGCACAAAGATCAGACCTAATCTCATGATATTTCCCCTCCGCAGGCTCTTGATGCTGCAGGTCATCCATATAGGATAAGTAAGAGTAGAAGCAAACATCCTTAAAATCCCGAACAATAGTGAAGCTCCCTTTGACTGTGCTCCAAGTTCCATCCTGGGAAACATTGGAAAATTGTCAATACTCTTGGTCTAGGCAAGGGAACAACAAAACAAAGACTTCATACATAGAAGCAGTGGAAAAACTCGTTGGTCTTCTCCTCTCCAACAGCGTCAAAAGTGGCAAATATTGGTGAAAGAAACCCATATGTTATTCCAACAACGACGCTGCCAGCAATGCCAAGCACTGGCCACAAAATCAAGGGAATGGGCATGCACAGTACAAGGACAAGCTTCAATCCAGGCCCTAATTGCTTCGATCTGCCAAACAGACAATAGTTAAAATGGAGGACCTCCAATTTTGAATGAGGCAACTCTGAGTGATAAGGTTCAAGGAATCACCTCAGAATACAATAACAGGTCCAGAAAAAGTGAATGGGCCAAAGACCCAATAAAATAGCAGAGTTGCCGATTGCTATAATAAGGCACGCCAAGGGACAAAATATGACACCTGAAATACAATATATATTCAACTTCCAACACTCAAAATCACATTTATGCATTGACAAGAGAACTTAGAAAGCCGGGTTGGGGTGCAAAATGGTAATAACCTAGAAACTACGGTTGCTATCATCTAAATAATCGGCCTCTCCACAATTTAAATAGCCCAGGGAAACCAGAGAAAAGAAAACAATGAGTTGATGCAGGATGATTATTCAAGTGGTTTAGTTGGGGAAAAACATTGCAAGGGGCTCCAGCCGCCCTTCTTGTTTTCAGCAAGTCACCGAGATGTCCTCTCGATTCACAAGAAAACGCCACTCGGCAACGTCTAGCCAAAGAAGAATTACGTACTTGCCAATTTAGCAGGCGGCACTAATCGAGTCAAAAGTGTAACCAACATTCCATAATGTTCAGAGATGAAAAAACATTAGCGAATTAATTGTTCTTCCTCCAAACAACTGTTTCCAACAAACGGATCGGAAACAAACCCAGTGCAGTCACGTTCTTCAATAGCACAGCAAAAAAATGGAAGCAAATAACAAGCGAAGGATGCATAGAATCCTGACCTTTGATTGTGCCCAAGAGTAGAAGCCCAGTGAAGTAAGGCAAGAAGCAAATGAAGTTCCATATCTTAGCCAGAGCCCCTCTTGGAGGCTCCATGATCACTCCTGAATCCCCCAAGATCTCCCTCAATCACTGCACACCCACTTCACATCTAGTCCCCCTACCTTGTTCAGACCCAAAAAGATAACAAATTTTCAGCCATGAAAAACAATCAATTCACGTCGCAGAGGAGACCCAGAAGAAAAAAAAAACAGCAAAAGAGACCCACAAAAGACAGATGAGCGAAACTCACACAACCTCTTCGATTAAGTCATCTCCTGACTTCTGGAGTTAGAATAAAGTAAAGAATCGAGTAAAGTTCGACCCTTTATTGCTTTCGGTACTGGGAAGTCGAAGCTCTGGATGAACAGAGGATGTGAAAAACTTGGAGCTGCGGTCTAGGGATGGAACATAAGAAGAGAACAAGACACGTTCGCAACTGTTCGAAGACCTCAAACCCGGAACGACGAATTGCGGGTAGAACAGTTACTGTCGGATTTCCGAAAAGGAAACCAATCTTCTTGACGCTTCAAAAGCTCCTCTCCCTCTCTCTCTCTCTCTCCTTTTTCTTCAAGATTGTATCTTTCTCTTCGGAACCAATTTTAGTCACGTAATTGAAACGCAAACCCGAAGGGACGCGCCTCGTTCAAGTCCCGCTTCACTGTCGCTAAACGTTGAAACATAGCCGCAGAAGCAAGGGAAGAACCCGCTTTCGGGGATAAGAGGGGGCTCGCCAACCAATGTCGACAAACTTTCATTATCCTTCCATGGGTTTTTGTTCTCCGTTTCCTCTTTTTTGGGCTTTTTATTGTTTTGGTTTCTTCGATGGATTTAAGGTGAACACATTAGTTTACGAAATGAATTCACGTGAAAAATATGATAGAATTATGAACTTGACAAGTAGGACGTATTCAAATAATAGGTTCCTTTGGAGTAGTAGCACTATTTAAATCAATTCCGGGTATCTCTTTTGTCTTATACGAAATGGTGTCGAAGTTTTGGTTTTGGTAACGTAACGTCCAATGTGCGAATTTTGATTTTGGTCGCCATTGACGATGATGAAGAGTGGTTGTGGTCGGGCCCCGAATGGGAATGGGCAACGCATTCCTTTCACCTTTCACTTCATGCTTTATTTTGGGTGGACTGCTGTCATTTGTTGTCTGCAGGAGTAAGATCGGTGAGCCACTTGTTTTGTTTTGGGGAAAGGAGGTGAGGAGGATTAGGGTAGAAAAATGACTAAATTTTTGCAAATCTCCCTTCTCTCACTTTCTCGTGAAATTTTTTGAATTTCCTCCTCTTTTTATCTGAATTTCCTTTCTCCCAGTTTCCCACTATTTCCTCACCTCTCAAAGTTGCTTCCCCATACACTTTTTGATTAAGGTTTTACCAAATGGTATTTACTTCAATGAAAACCTTTAAGCTAAAGTCCTTTTGTGTTTCCCCAAAAGCGAATCTAACGTAGCCTGAGATTTTAAGTGTCCGAGCCTCATAAAAGAAAGAGATAATGTATCGAGTATGATTGAATTTGGGAGAATAACAAAAATGATCCTTAAATTTTAATCTAACGTGCAATGTTGTCCATGAACTAAACTTTCAATTTGTTCATTGTAATCCCTCGAGTATTAATAAATGTCCAATTTAATCCATAAGCTATATCAAAGTGTTCGATGTCGTTTTTTTTGTTGATTCGACTTAAATGGAATTTATCATGTGGCGGATTGGATCGTCAAAACCCATCATAGAAATGCTCTCCCTTCTAATTGGATTACTAAATCCCCCAACCCTTTTGGGATATTTTATGTTTCGATATTGAACATCTTTATTTTGATTACGACACTTAATGAATGAAGTACTTTTTTGACCAAAAAAAAACTTAGATACAATTTGTTGATGTAGCCTCTAATCCATTAAGTTTGAATAGTAGAACAAAAAAAAAGTCACATGTGAATTATCCACGTAAGCTAATTATCTCAATTCAGGATCTAATAATCCACATCGTTAAATTACAATGGACATGTTAGCACCTAAATTATTTTGGCTTTTTAAAAGTAGTTGGATAAAATGATGGACATACTAACTCATTGTTTTTTTAAATCTAACTCAACATATAATAATTCACATTATCAAATAACATATAGTTTGTCGTTTGAACAAATGGAACAACTATATTGAACTTTTACAATAGTTCAGGGACTACCTTGAATAGCTTAAAAAGCTAGAGACTACACTACATAATGAGATAAAGTTCACAGACCGTTTGTACCATTTTTCCATTGAGTTTTAACGCAATTTTGAAATTCAAAATTGTGCATTTACATTTCTTGCTTCAAAATGGTCCATACACTTTATGAAAATACAAGAGAAGAAAATGCATTTTTTAATTATTGAGTTACACTCACTCGTTATATTTGCTAACTTTCAAAAAATTAATAAATTGGTGCTTTAAGAATATAAAAAAAATTCCATGTGAAGGAACACTGCAGTGGTTACCAAAATCAAAATCTAAACAATCTATCATTCTTAATTTTCATAAAATAATTCTAATTTTTTTTGCATGATTACTAAATGAAATCATTGAAGAGAAGATTCTCCCCTAATCAACTTTCCTTCGGTGACTTACGTCTTCTCTATTTAAGCGACTAATTTAGTTATCTTTATAAATGATAAATAGGAAATTGATGATTCCTCGACTTCTCTAACTTTTTTTTTTGGTCAGACTCGACTTCTCTAACTATAGATGTGCTTTTTATTTGATGTAAAAAGATTAGAGTGCATCTCCCCTCGGCTAATCAAAGACCAGTTGACTATAGTTATAGAAAAAGAAACACATAGTTGATATACTCTGATTTCACAACATAAATTCGATTTTCGGGTAGAACTGGAATCCGATTGACTGGTTCAATGAGATTTTGTGAGATCTTTTCAACTGTTCTAAAAATTTAAATTGTTCGATCAATACATGATTTAATATTTAATAATTCTAGCAGTCCAATTCACATTTAGTCTGGTCTTTTCGTGGGAATATATTTAATTAGGGAGGCAACTGAGGCCCGAAAATATTTGAACTCGGGACCCCCGGCTCTGATGCCTAACAAGAATTTTGTAGAACTACCGTCAACTGTTCTAAAAGCTTAAAATACACATGATTTCTCAACTTATAATTTTATGAAAACATGATGAATTTGCTTTTTTAACATATCAATTAGTGATTTCCTCCGTTTGACCTGTTAAAAACCTAAATTATACTTTCTTATTAAATACCGCGACTTTGAATTCACTAAATATTCTCGTCAATCGAGCATTGTGAAATTATGGACTAATGTATCGCCCGTCGGGATCTGTTGAGGTGCCATTAAAAGAATCAAACGGGGTAGTGGATCCTTGTCCCCGATTGAAAACTAGAGAAAACTTGAGGATTATCATGTTTGGACTATCCAATTTTACCCGTATCTTATAGTTCCATGAGATTATCATTTATGGAATATCTCCTGTTCTTGCAATTTATCCATACCATGCAGATACATCACTTAGCGTACCGATTTCATAAATTTAGTCTTATGAAGAGTGATGGAAGATTCAGAAATCCGAATGACACAACTTCACAGACTAACACAGAAACAAGAGATCAGCAAACTTACTGATAAGTTACATGCATCAACTCGGTCCCAAAACACGACAGTAACACAAAACACAGATTCAAGAAGTATTCCACACACACACAGAGACAAGATCACACCACAGTCGATATCTCATCAATGGATCTCAACCCTCTTGACCTCGGGCTTCTTCTCCTCCACCTTGGGCACGATGACGGTGAGCACCCCATCCGCCATGCACGCCTTGATCTCCTCCCTCTTCACATTCCTCGGCAGCCTGAACCGCCTCGAGAACTTGCCCCGGAAACGCTCTACCCTGTGCCACTTCTCGGCCTCGCTCTTCTTGCCATCTCTGTCCTTGGCTTCTTTGTCCTCCGGCGCCTTCCTCTCCCCGCTGATTTCCAGGTACCCGTCGCCGTCGACCTCCACCTTCACCTCCTCCTTCTTCAGCCCCGGGAGGTCGGCGATGAACACGTGGGCCTCCGGGGTCTCCTTCCAGTTGGTCGGGGTGTTGAGCACCGGGCACTTGTTGACCACCGACAGGAACGGGTCCAAGATCTCGTTCCCCATAAGCTGAGAAAGCACAGACATTGTTAGCCGCTGAAACGGTGGTGATTAGAATATTGATTATCGGGTGGGTTATGTGTGTGTGCTAAAGTGGTTTGGGTGAAGCTTGGGTTTTTAAGGGCGAGCTTGGATCCGTTCTTGAAGTTTCTTGTCTGTTCCATTTGGTAGAAATTTTTGTTTGTGGGTTGATGTGATTACTGAAAAGATAAGATCTAATCAAAGGGTGGTTCTACGACCTTCCTGCATGCTGTGCTTGCTTGAACCTTCTCGTGCGTTCCACACACCGTTCTAGCATCATTTCTTTATCTTTTGCACCACGAATTAAGCTCTAACCGTATGTCGACTAACCTCGTAAGGTAATATGTGCAAAATCGAAACCCGGTAGGTGGTATAGGTGACTCAAACGTGGAATTGCTGTCGCTTATAACGTAATGTAAAGAATATGATTTTTTTTTTGAAAAACAAATATGATTTGAATATGAGACGATGCTCATATGCATCGATTGTAATTATGATTCATTTAGGCACGGATTCTTACAATACGATACTCTTGCGCATCGATTGTAATCATGTGCATGGATATATATATTTGCGTCACTTGATCACATAACATACGCTAAATTTACACGTAGCGTTCACCCAATTAAAAAATATGGATAAACTTGATAAGTATGCTTGTTCAATCTGCTTATTGATTTCTGTAATTTTAAAAGCATATAGCTAGCCAGATCAAAGTGATAAAATATAATAAAGATCAGATGTGCCTTTAGTTATTTTATGGAAGTATATGCGAAAAATGCATTAAAATTGGATGGATCAAAACTGGGAGAAGCGTATCTATGCTTTATATTTACTAGCTATTTATGCAAAAAAAAAAAATAAGGAATTTTTTCGTAGGCTGGTCATCATGACTTTGTCTTCCGCATTTATATATACTCAAAAATTAAGAGATGATTCCAAAATCTTCCAATCCCTAAGGGTGCATTTGGTCGTCCGGATTTCTAACTAGGATTAGATTTGATAGGATATGATATGAAATCTAAGGATTTTGCAATATCCTATCCATTATTTGGTGAATCGTAGTAAAAAGCCGAATATTTTCATATTTTATCACATCCATTATTTGTTATTTACGACATATCAATATAAATGAATATAAAAATACACAAATGAATATTGTAAAAATCTCTCATAATTCACTGTTAAATCTAATAACATAGTAAAAATATAATCATTTACTTTTGTGATTATGAAAAGTATAGTATTTGGACTCCCTCACTACTTTTGTGAAACTTTAATATGAACCACAAAATTACGGAGGAGTTTCGACTTTCTTGCTGCTTTTGTGGACTTTAGACGTGAACCGGATAGCTACAAATGACAAGAAGCTTAGACTCTCTCGCCACTTTCATGGAACTTTGACGTGAACTAAAAAACTACAGAGTCGTAAAGCTTCAACGTGAACTAGATACATAGGAGTAGGAGACGAGTGAGGGTAGGTTTTTTTAGAAATTTCATTGCCCCTCATTTTTCGAGAATTAGAAAGATTACTCTCAAATTTGAATTTGTTTATTAAAATATGGGTTCTTCTACCTCATTCTTATTTACTCAATTTTTTTTTTATTTTTTTATTCCCTTCCATTTAGTCCTTTATAAAAATTTTATCAACTTATAAACTATACTATTATACCTAAAATATGTAATAATATAGATATTAAATATATATTATAGAGTAGAAAGAAATTCAATTATATAAATAATATAGGAATATATAAAAAGGAAAATTATTTTTTTGTTATTCTAAATTATCTTTTTAATATTATAACTCAAATATTATTTTATTTTTATTATTTAAAAATTTTGTTTCGAGAAAAATAGCTTTTATAACATAAATATAAAAAATCCTATCCACATTTATCCCACCTCTCCCCTGAGATAATTTTATCCGGGTTATATCCCCCTTATATCCCGTTTTATACCATCTTGAGCAAGAACTAAACACAGGATAGGATAAATGTTATCATATCCTGAATTTTATCCTGCCTACCAAGCGCAGCCTAAGTTGTTGAATACAGAAAAGGTTACATCAATGGGCGTGGCACTTAATTTCCATTGCGTTAAATGCCCTAGAAAGATGAGGAATGAATTGTTATGCAATTGGACTAATTTCAATTTTCCAAATTAGTAGTTGCGTGTCATCATCAATCACCATGGCATGGGTCACCCTTGAGCTAAGGTCACTGACCCCAGCTCTGCTGAAATTTCAGAGAAAATGATTGAAGCCCAACACATTTGATGTCGCCTTGACTTTACCTTACTTCAAGATTTGTCCATAATATCAATGGCCTAATTGATAAAGTATATGTCGAGGAAGCTTAGGCCGGCCTAGTTAACTAACGTAATCTCTCTAGTTTGATCATGAGCAAGGTCATTTATTTCCGGTCAAAAAGATTCCCGATAAATTAAATTATCGCCAAAATTCAAATGAGGTTTACATCTCGGGATGATAATCAATTAAATTGTGGTATTCGGCGGACGAAAGCTGGCATCTGTCATATTAGTAGATTGTACATTATAAACAGATATACAAGTTTAGGTTTGGCTCGCAATCTCTTTACCATCGGGCTCTCTCTAAAAGACTCGAAAAACTTTTATTAAAGGCAAGAAACACACCACGTACATCGAAACATTATTCTGCCCTTTTTTGCCCATCGTCTATTTGCTATACATAATCATATGCTGCAAGCTCGGATTAATCTTCGCAATCTCTTCTCACAAATCGGCCCTGCAACATAAGAAAGAAAAACGTCAAATTCCATCAGCAAAAGGAAAAACATTCTCAAATAATGGAAGAAAGAAAAAAAGAAAGAAGGGATAATGACACAAACAGTCCATGAACTTTGACTTAATGCGCAATTTGGTTCCTAAACTTTTAATTTGTTTAATGTAGTCCCTGAACTTTAAGCTAATGTTCAATGTGATCCTTGAATTTTTAATTTGTTCAATATCATCCTTAAATTTTTTGTACACGTTCAATTCAGTCTCCGAACTATATGAAAATATTTAATGTATTCCATGAACTTGAATTAATGGAAATAACTGCATTGAATATTTTCATATAGTTCATGGATTGAATTGAATATGTACCAACAGTTCAAGGATGACATTGAACAAATTAAAAGTTTAGGGATCACATTGCATATTGGGTTAAAGTTCAGGGATTACGTTGAACAAATTAAAAGTTTAGTGACCAAATTGTGCATTGAATCAAAGTTCATGAATTGTTTGTGCTATTTTACCAAGAAAGAAAGAAAGAAAGAGAAATAGTGTTAACCTTGATACGAGGTCGTTTCTGGGCATTGAGCTTCCTGACTTCGTACCGGATGCGCTTGGAGAAGAGCCTGCTGTGCCTCTTCTCCTTGTACCGCATCACGCTCGCCTCTCTTTGCCTGATCTTGTCGCTGAACTCACCGCCGTCCTCCATAGTCACATCCCTGTTGATGGTGGCAGCTTCGCTTTCTGCTGCTTTCTCCGGGACTGTCCACACATTCTCCCATCCATCCATCGCCCCCTGCTTGATTCACACAACCAAACGAAGAAGACCCGATGAAACTATTCTCGCCTTAATTTGAATACCATCTACATGTTTGTAGTGTAGAAACAGACGATGTAACAGGAAGGAAACATGGGCTGATGGGAGTGCGTGGGTATTGGGACCGGCGCCGTGAATCTTTTCGAACCTTACATCTGCACATTTTCTTGAAGAGTCCACAGCATGAGCACTTGTCATGTGGGTCTTTGCCGAGACAAAGTAGCTAGACTCATTCTATTAATGGAATGCAATGGATAGAGTTGATCACGATAGACAGACTGTGTGGGAAGACGCATCTTTTCCATGAAAGGACATTATTTTCCTGCATGCCTTGCCAAATAAAGCTACTTCCAGCCATATGTCTGATTGATGGGTCACACGTATCACGCATATGCAGAGTTAACCAAAGTTAAAACAGGGGTGATGTATGTACTGTATCTCACCAATCAAAAGCATAGTTTGAATATGGTTGGAAGGAATTTCCTTCAACCGGGATTATAGAAGTTAAAAAAGTGGAAAGGAAAGATTAGTGCCGGCAATGCTTTGGACATTATCATTAAAATCTCACATTCACAACAAAATGTTTGATTTGAGTCATAACTATTACTTATTTTGAGTAAGTTCATCACTGCTGCCCTATGGTGCTAATGGGAGCAAAGTCAGGGGTCATCCTACGCCATGGCATGATCGAATGCTACCGACGAATTGAGACTTCTTGTGGCGATCGAGGGGCTTCGCATCGATGACAAAAAGGCCCCAAACTAACTGGGATTGATCTCTACATTACTGGATCAACGGTCGTGATAGTGCGCTATACTCAAACCTTTTCAAGACTACAATAATATCACCGATCGATGTCATGCTAACATGGGCCCACGACAACGCTCACTCCGGAGCAAACGGGTCCCCATTAAATGAAAGCATTAAAGAAAAAGGTCAAGGAGCTTTTAGATTCCTGTGAAGCCATCCATCGAACTGAAAAAAAAAAGAAGAAGGATAAACCAAATCTCTGCATAATCTAACCCACCAAAAACTCCCTACTTTGCATTTAACACGTGACAATCTCAAAAAAAAAAAAAAAAAAATTTAGAAAGAGATATTGATAAATTTGATTTGGCAATTACCGCAGTTCATGATATAGATCAAGTAGAGAGAGATAAAGGATTAAAATATACAGACCTAAGCATCTCAACGATGGTGAGAAATCAATCATAAGTGCATAAATGCAAGGTTTTCAGGTTAGTAGCCACTGTGGCCGCGAGGCCCGGATTAATGGGGCCAAAATTGATTTAATGGATTCACGTCGGTCAGAATTTGCGACTCCATTAATTTCCATCAATATGCGAAAATCATATCTGGATCGCATGCATCGACGCGAGAGCGAGGGTGTGACGTGTGCCTGTCGGCGCAAATGTTGGAAACGGGCCTGACTCGAAACGGAGAAGTGATTAGCGATGATGAATGATGATCGACGAAATAGAGGAGGGATTGATGAAGATGGTCTTACGTTGTCAACACGCATCAAGTCAGGCACGGTCTGAGGCGTCTCGTGATTCGCATCCCCGCCGCACACGAAGAGCGAGCCCTTGTCGGACCAGGCGTCCAAGATCTCCTGGTAATCGAGCTTCAGCGACAGCATCGTCCCCTGCTGCGCCGTCCGCCCTCCCCGCCACGCGTCGGCGGCGCAGCTGGTCACCTCCTCCATCTCCGCCTTCTTCTCCGCCTCGACGATGACCTCGCTGTAGCACACCCACTTCTCTCCGCTCTCCCCCCTCTCTCTGCTGCTGCTCTTCATGGCGCACCGTATCAGCGACGACACCGCCGATTCCTCCTCCTCCACCACCCCGGAGGAGGCGGCGGCCGGGGCGGGGGCGGCGGGGTCGAGGAGGCCGGTGAGGGTGGCGGTGGCGGCGGCGGCGGCGGAGTCGAACAGCAGGGCGACGTCGTTCTCGTCCTGGAGCTGCTGGCCTTGATCCCCGCCGCCGTCGGCCAAGTGGGCTCCCGGGTGGAGGGGGAAAAGCTCCAGCTGGCGCTTCTGGCGGCGGCGGCGCACGGTCTTGCGGTGGTAAGTGCAGTTCATTCGGGCGGGGGCGGGGGCGGTGGCGGCGGCGGCGCTCGTCCGGGAGCTCTGAGGGGAGATTTGAAGGCCGAGGCTCAAGAACTTGGGCCTGCGAGTCTTGGTTCTTGATCTGCGAGATGGGTTGGTGAGGGAGGCCAGGGTTCGCTTTTGCTTCTGCTTTGGTCTGCCGGGCATGGAGGACTTGGACCTGGTCTTCATGTCCGCAGGAGGAGGGCAGTTCTTGGGACACATCTCTCGCTGATCATCACTCTCTCTCACTCTCTCTCTCTCTATAGAAGAAAAAGCGAGAAAAAGTGCATGAGCTTTTCGGAGCGCGGGACCCACTGTGGAGGGGGAGAGAAATGCTGACTCATGCCAGGGGCGGAGGGGCGGAGAGAGAGAGGGAGGCGGGGGTTGCTTATCGACACGTGGCGCGTTACTACTGGAGGACAAGGTGGATAGTACTGTGTTATCTAGATTTCGTTTGGCTTTGGTTGGATCTTGCCAAGATTCTTGCTTGCACGGGAGGATGCCCCCGTGAGCTCAATTCATCTCAATTCTTGAGTCGCGTCGCTCTCGTGTTGTAATTATCCATACGAAATGGATTTATGATGTATATTAAGCTCGCATGTATCCGGATCACCCGAAAGTTTTTATAAATTTTTTGGAACGGTGCAAAAATTTGGAATTTGAAGACGTTTGGATCCGGGGGCGAGGGAGTAGTTTTAGCGCGAAAAAATGAAATGAAATAGGGAGTTGAGAACGATGACTCCAGTAATTTCGTTTGGTGAATTTTGGGAATGGAAGGGAACGGATTCCCTCATATTTGGTGGTTTGGAAAAAAAAATGGAAGAGAACGATTGGATTTGAGTTTAGTATGTATTCTAGATTAGTGGAGTACTTGATCCCTCAATTTTCCTATTATAATCCATTCCGTGTTTTTTTTTATTTTTGGTAATTGTCGTAACAGATAAAAAATGGAAAGTTTTTAGTTGATTAATGAGTTCTATTATTTTGCAATTCCGCGCTACCAACTCCTAAATAAGGGATCTTCAAGGGCTTGTAGAAGCACCTTGCGAGTGATGTAGCTTTCGTCGATTTATATTGCTTAACTTACTAAGCTACTCTCGTTGAGTGGCAACGATAGTTTTGTCACGACACATTCTTTTCAAAGAGAAATTGTGAACTTGGCTAAAACACGCTAACATAAATTGCCTGCCCTACAAAACCTAACGTAGTGACATTTAATAGAGGAAGTAAATCCTTTTTAAAACGTTTGCAATTTCCTCTGACTAAGACGGGGGAAAACTATTGGTTGCCAGACATCATCAACGTCTATTTTCGATTAGGTTTGCACGTGAATGGTACTCATATTCAAACCACCGAGCAAAGGGTTTCTATGGCTAAGGACGAAGAAAGAAAGGTTCCCACTTCCAATATACCGTCCTTCGTATAATCAACACATTAGACAAGAAAAAATTTTCTCATCAAGTATGATTAGCACTTTAATTAGCCCAAAATAAAAAACAGAAAAAAAAAAGGAAAAGAACCTGGATGAAAAGAGGAAGAGAGGGGGCATTCCGAGAATTGAACTCGGGACCTCTCGCACCCTAAGCGAGAATCATACCACTAGACCAAATGCCCAGAGCTGCCCTTCTCCTCTAACTTTAAATATAATTATTTTCTGCTGTTCTGATGTATACTGCAACTCATACTCGCTGCTCTACACATAACCATTATGAAGATGAACTGTGAAGACGATGTCTATCATTTTCAGGAACCAGGATGCATCTCTTTTCTATCGATCCTTGTCGCGCTCTATAACGTGCAATTGATTTGGTTTCAAGTTAATACGGATCAATTCAGTAAATGCATACCTTGGCTAGAGCTTAACAATGTTACATAGTTATATATCACACAACGTACATATGGGCAAACAAGCATTTATGGCAACAAAACCGATCAGTTTTGCTTTCATCTTCGATTATATCCTGTTCGAGTTGATTCTAAAAGTCAAGTTCAAGTTGGTCAATGGTTGATTTGAGCGGTTAATTGTCGTGAAAATCCCAAAAACCATCGTAAGAAAGTACAAAATTCGTGAACGTCTAAGACGTGCAAGTACCGTTCTTAATGATAATTTCTATCTTTTAGAGGTGCAGAAGGCAGAATCTATCCAAAATTTCACGAACTATTCAATATAGTGCGCATGGCACTGTTGAAGGAAACAATGAACAACAGCGAAGCATGTAAAACCAGCGAAGAGAATATAAAAAGAGAGTGCTCCGTATATTGTTTTCCGTGCATCAAACAACAAAGAGAAAGCTGATATATATATATATATATATAGGAGAATTAGCAACGTCTTTATTACGAAACAGCTAGAAAATTTAGAAAGAAATTTTGATTGCGTATGTATCTCGCGCACAGGGAAGAGAGGGAAATCCAATTTATACACTTGGTTTGATCCAATCTCATGCGCACGACCCAACATCTTTAACTTCGTTATAATCAATCCAGTATTGTAAATCCATTAATTCGATGGACAAGAGAAAGCTTCGTGAACAATGCCGGTCAAAGCAATGCAAGGAAAACAATTTTTTTTAAAATACTTTATGCAACGTTAGTCTCTTTGTAATTGAAAATGCATGCGTTGAGGAGCCACTAATTGCCGGACTCAAACACATTCAAAACAATTACATCGTCGTTCAAGAGCCGATGTTTGCATCAGCTTCTCTGAACTTATACGTCAAACCAGAACGAAATAGACCATGAAACAAACGCACAAAACAAAAAGAACCCAGAAACTATTTTCTCTCGAAACCAACCTTTATCTTGACTCCTACAACTTAAAGGAAAAAGAAAGCGGCGGCAGCAAGAGCAGTGGGGGCCGAGATCTTGATAGCGGAGGTGCCGCTGCTGGCGGGAGCATCGGCCGGTGAGGCAAAGTCGGAGGCATCGGCCGCTGGTGCAACAGAGGCCTCGCTGGAGGGTGCAGGCGGAGACGAAAGGTCACTGGAGGGAGACGATGCTGGTGCCTCAGCGGTAGCAGGAGACCTGGCGGAGGAGGCCTGAGGAGCCTCGGAGACGGGCGGGGGCATGGAAGCCTCGGGGGCGGTCGACACAGCAGGGGCTGATGCCTTGGGGGACGAGGCAGAGGACGATGACAAGGAACTTTGGGGGGCGGCAGCAGGCGTGGCTGCGGTCGCCTCGGCCGAGACTGATCCGACAATTGCCGCGACAGCTAGGGCAAGCACCACGAGTCGACTAGCCATCTTCACCGCAGTATATCTTCCTTAGCTAGAGAATTACGACTCCAAAACGAAAACGAAACGAAGAACTTCGTTCTTCCTTTCTTGTTTCGAGGTTGATTTGAGAGAATGCAGCTCTCTCTAGGAACGTAGAGAAACGCTGCGAGAGCTTGAAGATCCGAGAGGGGAAGATCTGCGACGAGAAAGAGAGGATTAAATAGGGATTAAAAGGTACGTTAAAATAGATAATAGCCATTTTGGTTTTTAGGTTATTTTTGGTGAACGTACGTACGTGTTTTGAGAGTAGTGGTCGTGTTATTATTACATGCAAGTCGACGTGCGGGGTGGAAAGAGGCCTCGTTTTATTTTTGGGCAGTCTCCTTTACTTGGAAGGATGAGAGATTTTTCTGGGAGTTTGAGGTTAATCATTGAAAAGAAAAATTGTATTTTAATGGATAACCACTTCATTCCTAGACGTGAAAAGACTTAAAATGCCCCCCCTCCCCCCTCCTTCCTTCCCCGCAAAATCGATGGAAAAATTTCGGCCATGATAATGAATGGGATTGGCCGAATTTTTTAATCCATAGGTTCAGTCCATTTAATCCAAATTAAGCTCACGACCTCCATGTACCGGTCCATTAGCTCTGATGCAACTCTATGGGTTTAATTAAAATGCTTTTAATGTCTATAATTTAATGATATTTTGGTTAAGGGGCTAAGATCGATGCCAAATTTTTAATGCAATTAATGATTAAATGGGTTGCTAAAATTTAAAGTGTCAACAATTCACAGTCTCGAGGGTTCATTTTGTATCCGTTTTTTTTAATACTAGAAATAAAAGTGTTTTTTTATACTAGAAATTAATGATTGTAAATGCATGTGCCATGTTTTACTTATTTTATATTGGGGATCTTCTATCTGAAGAGGATTCATTGCTTTGGTTTTTCATTTCCCATTCTTTACTCTTGAGCTTGAAAAAAGACAAAAAATGAAATAAGACTCAATGGCTAAAAAGCCAGAAAAAGGCAACCTGTGAAAGAACATGAGGCTATTGATCAATCTCCCGTGTAACTAGAAACACAACGTGGCTTTTCTTCGAAGGACGTGTGCGATGCTGTCATGTAATGATATATGACCGTAAGAATAATAGCAAAGCTTAGTATAATTTAATTAGTATAATCAGAAGTCGAGATATTTATCACATTATGAATAATGTTGTATACAATTACTAAACTTATAATAATCATAAATATATTAAATGAGTTTCTGTTTATACAACAACGTTTACTAACCCCAATGACTGTACATTTATGAAAGTGTAGTTGTTTAGGTACATCGGAAACACTCCGTAATCATTTTAATTCGGCTAGTTGGGTGAACGGGTAAAAAAATTAGACAGAGTCTTTTAAATCCATGACATGGTTAATTAGCTGAAGCTAGCAAGGAAGTGAAGGTCATTAATGCTTTGGGAAATAACAAGCGACCAATGCGAACTTTGAAGTACTTTTCCATGTGACAAAAAGGGACCAATAATGTAAACCCTTAGCTGCTGAGTCTCGGCAAGACCGCCAAAACAAAATTAATTTTGAGAAATGAAAGGGGCTTGTGGCCGAGAGCTGGTTTTTAAGAGAGAAACCAAGCTTTTTGCTTGAAAAATTTGTCAATTCTTCAACAAATTCAAGATTTGGACCTTGCCTTCGGAGCACCCACCCATTTCTTGTGTCGGAAGACATTTAAGAGCAATTCTAAATATGGATTGCTATGTATGCCTAGATCGAGGCCTAAGTCATACACTTTGTCGATAAGACATTTAAGATCAATCCTAAGTGCAGATCGCTATCTATGCCTTAGATGGAGGCCTAAGGCATAGATTGAATTGGACTAGTAAGACCACTATACATATTCACGTGACATCGCTTGGCCTTATCTAATTGTGAATCATTAAGAATATAACTTTAATAATAATTATATAGCTAAATAAGATTCAGTTAGTTTAATTAGAAGTTACGATGTTTATCCCAAAGTTTTCTCGGTTGCAACCCGATAATGGATTGTACATCTTTGACCCGTTAGTGTGCATATATAGCTCCAAGCAATTGATAAGAGGACAAGAACTTGGACCGACTCGCCACCCAGCATTCAATTAACGAGGGACTTTTACAAGTCTTCCCTTAGTTACGCCTATGCACAACCAGCATTTATTGACCGCGTTCCAAAACATCCACAGTTGTTGCAAGATCTATAAACCTAATCTATCCCTAGGTTGCGATCGTCCGGTTCGAAACACGCTACACCCCCAATCCGCCCAAATCTTCCTTTTTTTTTTTTTTTTTGAAAGAAGAGAATATCACCTGAAAGTTTTATATCTTGATAATTTTGAGATCTGGAAGATAATTTCGAGATCCGGAAGATGATGAAGAAAAAACCTTTTGAGACATGCTTGGGTTTGGCGCGATCATCCTATCTATAAATACACAAGGACAACACATTTTGCACCCCATCAAACAAAGCTAAAAGCTTGAGCGAATCGCCCGAGGGCTGAGTACCAACCCTTTACAGCGCCTTTTCCAACTCTCATCTCTCGGTCTCTCCTGAGTCTCTTTGCACTCTCATCTCCCTCAATCCCTCTCTCTGAATTCCCTCTCTTACAATGAAATACATGAGGCACTGTCTTTTCTTCCTCTTGGTGTTCGTCCTCACGCTTTCGGCGACCGCGATAACTGTCGATGATGAGGTCTCGAATGACCGGATCGCCAGATTACCGGGCCAGCCGGAGATGCACGTGGCCCAGTTCTCTGGCTACGTCACCGTCAATAGGGGGGCGTCTCTCTTCTACTGGCTAGTAGAAGCTGTTGGAGACGGCGGGAAGAAGCCCCTCGTCCTGTGGCTAAACGGAGGACCCGGGTGCTCCTCCATCGGCTATGGCGCGTTTCAGGAGCTCGGTCCGTTCCGAGTCTCCCCCGACGGCGAAACCCTGGTCACCAACCCGTATTCATGGAACCGAGGTGCGCACGCAAACATGAACAGAGTCCATATACAAAATTTATGTAATATCTTCTTTTTTCTCCATTTTTTTCACTCAAATTTCTGGTTTTTTCGTGCAGAAGCGAACTTGTTGTTCTTGGATTCGCCAGCAGGAGTTGGTTTTTCTTCCTCGATTGACAAGTTCACTCGTTATGGAGACCACTCCACTGGTGCGTACCTAGTTTTTCTTCTTTTCCCTCACCAAGGTTTGGCGACTCTTTTTTCGCTCATTATGAATTTCTTTCCTCGTCTTCTGTGAATGAAATTCTAGCCCATGAAGCTTATACATTCCTGAAAGGATGGTTCAAGAGACTCCCAGGGTATAAAGGCCTTCTACATCGCCGGAGAAAGCTACGCCGGTAAGTATCATTCAATTATGATCTTTCTAAAGCCCAGATCGAATCTCTAAACTCATGTTTTGACCTTTGACCTCAGGTCATTATGTTCCGTCGTTGGCAGAGATCATTCTGAAGAAGAACTCCAGGAAAGCTATTCCGGTGATGAATCTCGAAGGCATTTTGTTAAAGAGGGGGCAGAACTGTTTCATCTTTAAAGCATGATCAAGAATTACAAAAGAGGAGCAGATTAGTACTTGAAACAATCATAGTCTTTGTATTTTTCCCAAAGGTGTATGTTTAATGTTTACGGATGTATTAGTGACCCCTAGCCCCAATAACTGTGCTGCTTAAAAATGTCCTTCAGATGGGTAATCCTACCTTGGACCTGGAGTTCGAACTGAAAGGCAGAGCTCTGTACCACTGGAGGCACGGTCTCGTCTCAGACGATACTTACCAATTAAGGGCTGTCAAGTACTTTGTGCAGCTCTCCGAAGACATATAGAGCGAAAGCATGCAAGCCCTACTTAACATATTGCGAGAGGAAATTGGAAATGTGAATCTATTTGTTATACTTTCGACGGATTGTGAAGCTGAGGAGGAGGTAATTATTCACTATTTTACCGTGCGTTGTAACCTAACAAATGATAAATACTCACTGTACCATATCTAGATTTCTAACGCTGATTTTTCTTGAACAAGGGGTCCAAGTTTTGTCCCGAAAGGATGACGTCCAGGTACATGAACAGGAAGGACGTGCAGGAAGCCTTCAATGCAATCCCCACCGCATGGACACACCGCAGGTTTTTGTCTTCTATCTTCCATTATCTCCTTCTCATTTCCGATTAGTTTTAGCTTTGATTAAGCAGCCAGGTCTTATCAAACTAGTTTCTTTCGCCTTGCGGTCGCCCTATACAACAGAATTACAGCCATCCTGCTAAGGAACAGTCGATGTTGCCCACCGTGAAGCTGCTCATCCAGTCGGGCTTGCATATTTGGATCTGCAGGTAACTGATGATGAAATTATCAATAGAAGGAAATGGATGCGCCGACTTGTGCGACGAAAATCGATCTGTGCTCTATGGCTTGTGTTCTTTTCAAGATGGTGAACTAGTTGGAAGCGTAGCAGAAAGTCAAAAAAATAAGTAAATACTGTTTTGCTTCATAGTGTTTTTGCAGTAAAAGCAGCTCTTCTATTCAACTTGAATGTCTTTCTTTTTATTTTGTGTCGGTGGAGATACAGATGCAACAGTTCCCTTCGTAGCCACTCGGGCTGCTATTTCCAAGCTGCATCTCAAGAGGAACGCAAAATGGTATCCCTGGGGCCATAATAGCAAGGTAATGTAATCGTTGCTTTAATGATCTCACATCTCAGATTAAACCGGGGTTGATCAATTTTCCCGTTGCTCATGGTCGATGTCGATATTGACATGATATCAGATCGGCGGCTGGTCTGAGACATACGAAGGCATGATCTTCGCAACAGTCAGAGGCTGCGGTCACGACGTCCCCATGTATCCGCCTGCTCAAGCGCTCAATGTGTTCGAGCACTTTTTAGCTCACAGGGTGTTGCCTAAGTATATATATGGAGTGATGCAATATCTGTGACCTTGTGGGATTTTTCGAAACGTTGATCTAGTTGCTATCGTAGAATATCATGTGATATAAAAATCATATCGAGCGCCGTTTCTTGTTGCTCAATTTCGGAAGTATGTTCACTATACAAACATGATCAATGTTTTCTTCAATTATGAGTATCATATCTTGAATGGGATAGACGAAATAGTGGAGTGAATCAAGAAACTTAAAATGGTAACTATGAACATGTGTTTTTTCTTTTTTGTTAAATACGCTCTAAGCAAAAACAACAAAGAAGCACTCCGGCCATCTAAATAAAAAGAGAGAAACAAAGAACTGCGATTTACGTTCTCGTTTTTCTGATATCATTGTGCTGTCCGATCTTAATGAGCAATGGACTACAATATAACTAATCTTTATCAGATGTGACAGTCTTGATCTCACTGGATAACTATGTCATTAGGATACATCCAGTGGGATTAAAGATAGCTCCATGGGAGTTTATGCATGCTTGTGCTTCTTCAGTTCTTCATAAGGAGGTCTCTGGTCAAGTGGAATTTAAGGGTCGGACTTTTTCACCCTAGGGGCAACTTTTTTTCTGGGCATGGCTTTGGGCGCTCCAACTAGGGGCGATCAATTCCCGATTTCCAAAATTGAGAACTGTAGACCGGTTACATAGGGTTTAGTTCATATTTTACTAATTTCTGTCAATGAATTTGTGTCAATAAAATTCACTTAGGGTTTAGTTCATATTTTATTAATTTTTTTTAAAAAATAAAAAAATATATGTAGTCAGTCTGATCTGATCGATCCGGTTCTCTCTTGGAATTGTGAACCAGACCGCTCGGACACCGGTTCCTTTTTTAGGAATTGGAAACCGAACCAATACTCCCAGGATTAAACTCTGGTTGGAGCTGTTTCCAGTTTAGGCGGTCCGTTTTGCAAACCCCTAGCTCTAACAACATATTTGCCAAATTAAGAAAACGTTAATTACCCACACGGAATGTTTGCCGGAGCGGCGTGCTTCATTGCCAGTAGATAGAGGTAGAAAAAACAAGAGAGTAAATAGATTGCATTTATTTGACCCACATGGCAACGTTTGCTTAGGGTTAGACTTCCAAAGTACCGCTTTAAATAAACATTATGGCGCGTTTTGATTCCCGAGAAAAGATGAATGATTCGAAAATTATTTTCCTAAAAGTAATCACTTATATTGTTTATAATCTATAATACGATAATGTACTACTTCTAGATAGATTTTCTTATCTTTTGCTCTTTCTTTTTTAGAGATATGTTGATGATAATAACGGATATATAAATTAAGGTCGGATTATAGGATTAAGATAATGCAGCTCTAATCAATACAATTGCGCGAATCAATTAATTGCAAAGGAAATTAAACGGGGGAACACATCAGGCCTCCATTCATCAATGTGGATTATTTGTTTTCTCTTCTTCTTTTTTTCAAATTAATAATCTTATTAGCAAGATAGTCATGAATAAAACAAATTTATAAAATATTTATAAGAAAAAAACATTCAATTGTTACAATGTTGGACGGTGCGGATTATAACTGATATTGCGAAGGACTGTTGAAAGAAAATCTAATAACTCCTCAATAAATACAGGCGTTAAACTTTCATCCCTCTACTCCTATGAAAATGGCTGTTTCGAATAGGATAATAAACAATCACTTTTCAGTCAAGATTGTATAGATGGGGGAGCTACAATAACATTAAATTTGTGTAATTCCTTAAGAAAAACCTCCTTAGATCCAGTCCCAAATCTGTCTCAAACTTTTCTGTCTAAAAAAAATCCCCAACTTTTGGTCCAGTCCCAAAGTTACCCCATGCTATTTTTCTTTTGTCTAGGAGAAAAATCACAAAATTTTTACTCTTCTTCCAAATCTGCCTCCATTAACCCTTTGTCCAAACATTGCCGTTAGTTGTTCTTACTTCTTAGTTTTCATATCCTATAACGGTTTCATTTTGAAGATAATTTTTCATGTCACTTAGTTGACGTGAATTTATTATTGATGTGGAAATGCCACGATAGTCGGAGATTTGACAATAGATTGAAAATTTGTAATTTTTTTAGACAAAACAAAGTTTGGAATAAATTTGGGACTTGACCTAAAGTTTGGGGCTTTTTCCAAGATAAAAAAAGTTTGGAGTAAAATTGAAACTAGACCTAAAATTGGGGGTTTTCTAGGGAATTAGGCCGATTGTCTATTCTTATCCCGGGCTCTTAATTCTTTTTCTCATGGTAGCAGCTTAATTTCTACAATTAAATCAACCAAACACTATGATTTTTGAAAATCTTAGATTGTGGTTGCAGGTACTGCACAGAATTAAAAACTGTGTCCATGAAGCAAGTGATCACGGGAGTGCTCGTGGCCATCATGCTGTTCGAGTTTGGAATGGCGATAGCCCCGGAATCTCCAAGTCGTCTCAAGCGTGAACTCCGGGCGTTCCATGTGAAACGGATGCACGAATGCCGAGATTTATGTCACGACGTGAGGGGAGCGTGGTGACAGGAACAAGCCAAGCAGAAAGTATGATAAGATATGTTATGAATGTTGCGACGCCTTTTGTTCTAAATTTTGGTACAATATGGAATCATGGTACCTCTTGTAGACAATAAGTGTGGACATACTCCATTTTTTATGATATCGACCAAGGTTTGGCTTGCATCTTACGTGATCTATGATGGACAATTACCCAGTCAATTCTAAATATATTGTACGGATGTCGATTCTGTTATAAACTTTTCGGATTTTGTCAATATAGTGCTAAAACTTTGCGTAAAATTTCAATGTAGTCCAGCCATATGATGCCATATAATATTGAAGTGGAGGCAGTAAATAGGAATTGAGTTGACGAAGGAGACTTGCATTTCTATACTTCAGTTTGGGGTTGGGTACATTTCAATTTAGCTTCTTGCAGACCGGCAAAATGTTGTTCACTGACCTAGTTTTAGTAAAAAAATGACTAAATTTCGATCCGGACCTCAATTTTCAAGCGTCGCGTGAAAATGCATGAACTTATATTTGAAAGGAAATTTAAACCATCGTTAGAATTTTAGTCAAAATGTACGTACGTGGTGTCTAAAATGACAAATGGATAATGACATAACATATGTAGCGAGTGCCATGTCAGCATATGCTACTTCCTTATTGGTTCGAACCAATTCGTGATTGGAGGCCTAGGGATCAGCACATTCGCCAAATTTTCCCCAACTTTCGACATTCAATGTGATTTTGTGGAGAACCTTAATCCTAAGCCCCAATTCGCATTGCTCTCTCTCTCTCTCTCGCTCTCTCTCTCAATATGATTTGGTGCCTCTTGCATGACACTTTGGAATTTTGTGTCAAAAATTATCTACCAGATTGCTTGAAAGTCGGGTCAACCCTCTTTCCGAACGAAAGTTGTTATTAGTCTTTCCATATTCTTTGGTTTTTTTTTTTAATTTTCGAAACCCCATAAAAAAATAACACATAGCCAAACTCGAACCTGCAAGCTGACTCGAACACAAGAGGCGAGAGAGAGAGGATCGCGGAGGAGCCATTGCCGATGGTTTACTCCTGCTCTCCCTCTGCCGACAGCGGTGGAGCGAGAAAGGAAAGTGAAATAATGATCCGGAGGAGTCTTTGAAGTGACAATGCCCATAGACTTGCCACTTCCACGCCTCATTTTGGTTTTCATTTGCGCTTCCATTCTTAACAATTTCGCCGTTTGGCTCCAAGTAGGATTTAGGGTTTCAGGGATTCCGCCTATCTCATTTCTTTGCTTTGATTGCTTGAGGGTTTACACAATGAATCTGAAAGACAACATTTTATCATCATGTTTTTATTTTCGTTCACTTTTGTGATCATTAATTTGTATCCGACCATTAATGTGAGTTAAAATATGGATCCGTGATTCATTTTGACATCCTTGCTTTCACGCGACACTCGAAATTTTTGGTCAAAATTTACTGGATGACCGTTGATATTTGAAAATTGGGGCCAAGGCTCTTCCGGACAAAGGTTGATGTCTTGTTTTTTACTTCAATATCCAAAAACCCGTCAAATAGCAGATGCCAAATTTCGGACCGGCAAGTTGACCCGAACACGAGAGGAGAGAGAGAGAGAGAGGATGGCCGAGGAGCCTCCGCCGGCGGCTTCCTCCCCCTCTCCCGCCGCGGACGGCGGCACAGCGGTGAAGGAGTGCGAGAAGATGATCCAGAGGAGCCTCCGAAGTAACAATCCCCCATCCAAATTTGCCGTTCCCCCGCCCCGTTTGCATCTCCTTCATTCGCGCGTCAGGATAAAGAGCTCGCCTTTAGGCTCCGAGTAGGGTTGAGGGTTTTAGGGATTTCGCCCTTCTCGTTCCTTCGCTTTCGATTGCTTTGCTCGAGAGTTCGCGTTGTGAAAATGGGGGAAGACGACGTTCTGTTGCCATGTTGTTTTTCTGTTCAATTTCCCTTTCAGCGATCATTTGTCTGTGTGGAAAGCGAAGAGCTTGAGGACAATTGCTTTATAGCTTCGTTGAGCGATGGGATTTGCCTCGTTGTCTTCGGACCTCCGTTTGAAATCTTCCCGCGTGTCGTTTGTGCAGCTCCAATGGTGAGATTCCTGAAGGAGCAGTTGGAGAAGGCGGGATGCGCGCTGGGGGACAACTTCATCAAGGCTGTTAACTGCGACGGGAAAGTCAGCGGCGGCTACATGCCGGGTCTAGGGGTATATGAGTTTGAATTACCTGCATACATCATTGGAAATGGATTCGACCCATGTGTATACGCTCGTGCTCTGTTCTTGCTACTAACTTTTAATGGGTCTAACGCTGTTCTTCGCATATAATTTGGTGGATCTGTTAGATAATCACCTTGGTGATAAGAGCTGAGGAATAAAGAGGCTGTTGGTTTTTGAGTTTTTCAAGCTTAGCTTGTACCGTATGCCAAGCTTTTGAAGTCTGATGAACTTGTCGGGTGAAATTTGGTTTTCAGTTTATATCCTCTCGTATTTCCTCAAACCTTGTTTGTCAGAATCTCTTTTCTCTTTTTCGATGTTTCATTCTTTTGTTTGATGTGATGAGCTGTCATTCATGAGCACCACATTGCTTTGGCAGATAGTCGTGTGTAGTAACCACATGGAACTCCAAGATGATGTAAATCAAGTAGTCATACATGAACTCATTCATGCATATGATGAGTGCCGAGCTGCAAATTTGGACTGGAGTAATTGTGCCCATCATGCTTGTAGCGAGGTATGATAATCAATTCTTGTAACTGCCGTTTGCTTTTGGGAGATGCAGCCTTTAAACAGGACTGTTTATATCTTTGGTGAATATGCCCAATAATTAGATACGTGCCGGCCATTTAAGCGGTGATTGTCACTACAAACGGGAGCTATTGCGGGGTTACATGAAGATACGTGGTCATGAGCAGGTAAATTGAAATTTACTTGTCTTTCCCAAAAATCCATTCCTGATATAAAAATGCGTGAAATAGGGAGTACAATGTGCTCTTTGTCAGTTTTGAAGCATTTGGAATGTGTATGTGTACCTGGACACAAATGGCTGCACAGGGGCCAATTGCCCTTAATTCTAGTGAAGGCCCTTGGATTCTTCTAGTTGCAGCGTGTCTTATGCATCTGGGCAACTTCCCTAGGCCTATACATATCCACACTCTATCATAGAAGGACTGCTGTCTGTCAAGTCTTACAATATCTGAGTGTGCTATATGCAATTAGAATATACTTGTGTATGGTTTTATTTGACAGTTGCTTATTGAAACATTCTTTCTCGTTTTGTTTTTCTGATTGGAGACCTTCTTATGGAGCTTTACTTCAGAATTTTGGCAATTAGGAAACATTCTGGCCCAGGCCATGATAATGATGATGCTATCAAATATTTAAGCAGAGGCTGCAAAAAAGAAATTTAGATGAAGAAGGAGACTTGCAATTTTTTAGTTCAATTTGGGACTAGTGGTGAGGAAAGTCTGTAGAGAATCAGATCACTTGAAAAAAGTGGGGACCTTTCAGTTTAGTTTCTTACAGTTACAGACCAACAAAATGCTGTTAATAATCTGAGTCCTTCTCTCATGTTCAAACCCAAAAAGGAAGAGCAGAGCAAATCCTTGTACTGATACTCGTGTTGTAAATTTCCTAGCCTATTTACTTCATTGAATTCTTGAGGTCCATTTGTTTATTGTATGTCTCCATTCACTTGTATTGGGTTGTGACCATTATTTTCTCGTTAATTACTGTCTAATTCTTAGGCAACTACTGAATGCTCAGCAAATAATGCAATGCAATTAAGGTTTTCAGCACTTCTTTTTTTTTGGTCGGAAGGTTCTCAGCACTTTGCTCAGTGCTCTTTCAGATATGATCTTCCTTTTCCATATGAACTGCATGAGCAATACTTTGTACTTTTTGAGCATTTGATTGATCATGTCTGTTATGCTCATCTTGTCTTGACATTTGTAAGGAATGTGTGAGGAGAAGAGTAATGAAGTCGGTTACTGCGAATCCTCACTGCTCAGAAGCAGCTGCAAAGGATGCGATGGAAGCTGTGTGGGATGTCTGTTACAATGATACGAAGCCATTTGATAGAGCTCCGTGATTTTGTGGTTTCTGGCGCTTGTTGATGCCAATCAAGTGGAATTATTATTCCTAGAATCTTTCAATGAACACTGGAGTTCAAAGCAGATTGGAACATGGATCGAATCTTTAGTCGCAGAGGAATAGAACAACCAAAATAAAGTCTTTATGGCTTCCATTTTCTTTCCTCTTTTTACTTGTCCCTATCAAACTGTTGCAAGATGAGCATCTATTGTTTATTGCTTTCACCCGGCAGCATTGATACCAATTTTTTAGGTCAAATGGATGACAATTCTTTGTCCAGGAGGCTTACTGGAGTAAAACATATTGTTTTTGTTTACTGTGCAGAGAAAAGCTTTTATTCTTTGAAGAAATTGATGCTCTTGCTCATTCTTAGCTTATTTTGTCTATATGGCCTTAATTATACTCTGAAAACTGGATCGGTGCTGGTTGAGGGGTTCATAGAAGCAAAATAAGTTGATAAATTCTGCGCTCGCTTGCCTCAGTTTTGTTGCATTATCAGAGATTATGGAGTTTAAATCCACGTTCTGGTTTGAGAACGAAGAAGTTACTCGAAAGACTTTTGCTAAGGTTTATATCATTTAAGAAACTCATGGTAGATTTAATGCTTAAGAAATTTATTAGAACCTGATGCCATTCGGATGAGGAAGACCTTGCGGAGTCTATGAAGACCGAGAAAAGAACAAGGAAAGCCAGTATTGGAGTCACCAGGTGTTCAATTAAACGCCAAAACCTCTATACTTTTTGCCATAGTGATATAGAGATCCCACAGCCGGAGCCAACTACACAACCAGAGAAAACATAATCCAAGTAAACCAATAATGCCCACACAACCAAGGTCATGCATAAAATTACACAGTGGTAAATTTGACAAGATAGGATGATCGGGTTGCTGTGTTTCGCTTCTGGTATCTGTTTTAAAATCTTATCCATTTCGTATCCGATCCAACCGGTCGACGCTCTTCCGTGCTTTTTCCAACTGGTGATCGATGCTCTTTCTGGATTTCTCGTGGCAATCCACACTTCTCCGGGACCTTTGCATGTGGTCAAAAGACATTCGTAATTTCTCAAGCTTATCAGCACTGAGACCCTGATTTTTCAGCTTCTCAGGCCTGTCCGTGCTCTTCCTCGGCTTCTCTCTCCTGTCGGTGCTCTTTCTAGACACTTCGTACACATCAGTGCTCTTGCGGGGCTGTTCAAACTGATCCGTGCTTTGCCTGGAGCTGTATCTTTGGGAAGGAGACTTCTCGACAGTAGTTATGAACTTCTTAAGATGCCTTATATACTCAGGGTAGAGCTCTAAATCACAGTGATTTCCGCCTTTAATCCATAAGGGTTCATACTTCTCCTTACACAGTTCCCATAGTTGCTTCCCATGGGAGCAATCGACAACTTCATCTGCAGTTCCCTGTAAATGGTATAAAATTGTTTTAAGCATTCGTCTGTACAAACATGAAAATAAACGAGGTCTTCAACTACAAAAGAACAGAAAAAAGGACTATGCAAGCCAAGAGCGGGATAACAATATTAATGATATCTCCAATTTCATATAGAGGTCCGATCACTTTCTTTGCTACAATATGCCCACTATTAGCATTGCTTCAACTTACCATTGTCTCAATGTGATGTTTTTATCCTCCTATGACTGGAACAATGACTTTCTGGGAATTTCTTCCTAAAAATAGAAGGGTCTAAAGTATGCTTTCTGTTTCGAGCAAATTATATAAGAGGAAACACACAATCGAATGCAACTTTCAGTTGATGTTCTATAATTTTCCAATGCAAGAAGACCAGACTAGACCTGCTAATTTGCATGGGCACTTGCTCACAGAGGACTAATTTTAGAAGGCACAACCAATTCTCTTAAATAAATGAAAATTGCACAGAAGTCCTGTCTAGGTCATCCACAGAAATTTAGATGGACCACAATGCCTGTTCTAACAATGCATCTGTCCTTAAATTTTCTAGTTTGTTCTCACCGCAATATTTAGCTAAATTTCTCAACTATGTTAGATCAGAGTCGACACAAAAAATGTTCCCTCATCCCTTCTGCTACTAATGGACAGTAGGTTCTACATAACGCATGCAGAATATTTTATCCTCGAGAAGGAAATTTCGCTACAGTCCATAACATTATCATCCGACTATCCACTCTAAAGCAATAACAGCCATCTTCCACTTGGATAAGGCTCCTCTGCATGTGATGACATGGAGAAAGCATTGGGTCAGCATGTTATGGGTAAATACATCTATAACGTGGTATATGGTGCAACCCACCATACTCCATGGTCCATATGCATATTAGTGCCTGTACCAAACTCCCACGTGTCATGTAAGAAAATATTGCTAGTAATTGCTTGTGATGTCAGCACTGAAGGTCAGGATGACAGGACAGTATCCAAACATGATGTCTCACGAGGCATGCCGTGGATCTTACCTTTCTGGAATACTAAACAAAGGGTAGCAAACACTTGATGAAGAAGAAACATAACTACATGTCTGACAACTCAAGTTTCAAAGAACAAAGAGAAGCAGCAAAAAGGGTGGTATCAGAATGTGAGAAAAAATCAAACAAATTACAACAAGCGGTTAGTTGTCTGCACGCAAGGAATTTCCACATAATTTAGAAAAATCGAGTTGTTGTCATCCTGATTCCATGGAACATAAAGAGACTAATTTGCATTAGATCAGTTCATGCATATGGCGGTTTGCCAGTCGAGCACAATATAGCCATTGAATAAATATATACTCACATGAATGATGAGGACTGGACAATTAACCAGTGGAATTTTGTCAATATTCTGCCAAGCAACAAAATTGCCATATCAAATGAGAGAAAGAATTAATCCTCGAGCAGGAGGAAAACCATTAATATTAAACCAAGAGTATCGCTACCTTGTATATATCAAACCAGTATGTACGCTTTACAGGATACATGACTCTCACACCAGAAAGTATAGGGCTATGCAAAACAACAGCCCTTAGCTGAGGCAGTCTTGCAGCAAGATCCACAGTGGGGCCGCTACCAACAGATTGTCCATACAGGATGATATCTTCCTGCTTAGCGCCATAACTCTCTTCGAGACACTTGTATGCAGCTTCTATATCCGCATAAGTATTCTGCTCGCTTGGCTGCGACAATGCAAGGGATTGGCTTCAGAAAAGCTTTTCTCTTCAAGATAAAGCTCTTTAGCTTCCACAGAAAGCATATTAAATGTGCAACAAACTTATTTACTTGATAAAATTTTCTTCGGATTCTAACACACCTTTCCAGATGATTGTCCATACCCTGAATAATCGTACCTGCAGAAGTTATGTTAATCATTAGAACTAGCATCATTCATTAAAAAATTCAATTATGTATTCTGCGATACATACTTTTGAACATGGACCTGGAGATTGAATATTTTCACATCCTAGTAAGAAATTTGAAACCTCTTGAGGACTCAAGTCTAGATGTTCAGTGCAAGGAATAAAAAAAGATTAGCCATGACTTCAAGTGGAAATAATAAAAAGACTACTTCGTAGCTACAACAATGCAAGCTGGCAAAATCTCACACGACTTTTGTTGTCCATATGCATTCTTCATACAGAGTATTGTTTTGCATAAAAACCAGTTGAATAGAGCTTATCAAAGTCAGATTCCAAGAGGCAGGTGTATTTTAAATTCACTGGAATTAGTTTAGCTACTTCTAGCTTTAAATTATCGCAAGAACATATATTTCGCAGTTATGAATCCTGTTAAAATTCGAAAAAGTATGTCAGAACTTTATATTACTTCGACGGCGCAATTGATGACTTTAACTAAACCCTCTCGCTTATATACATAGCTGATAAAGTAAACAAAACCACCAACTTGAACGACACTTCTATGGACCGCTCGCACATGTAGACATTGACCGATTTCTGTTATATAAAAACTAAACTAATCTCTAGGATATTTTCACGAAATTTTTACCTAAACTCCAAGAGAACCAACTGTTAATGCAAGACACAGAAAAGATGGTTTCCACCGAACACAAGAAAAACTGAGCTTTCAGTGAGCCAATGCTGATTACAGTGAAGATTAGTCCATTGCCTAAACACTAAAATGGTCTCACCAGTCCTTGTAAGCTGATGATAGAGTAAAAGATCACATGTAGCTGTACTTCTAAATAAGGTAAGCAGAGCAAGAAAACAACAGATAGGAACCCGATCATCCAAGCAACATCAACTTCGAAATTTGAATCCACCAGTGGATAACAAATCTAGCTTATCATTTCTCCGAACACTTCAATCAGCTCAACTCCTCAACCGTCCAGGCTTCAAAAGGGATCTAACAAGAGCTAGATACCAGATCAACTCAATCTCCACCTCCGAAAAAGAATTTCCCATAATTACCAGCTCAATGCTCAACATAATCCCCCACAAATTCTCCCAGCTTACAAAGAAAACCAAAAGCTACACAATTCCCACACAACGGCAAAAATTAGCAAAACGGGAGCCCCCCCCCCCCCAAAAAAAAAAAAACAGGAAAGAAATACAAAAAAGAAGCAAAACCCAGGTTCAGGAATAGCCCGAAAAGTCCCAAAAGAACAGCAACCTCTCAGCTCAAAAATCACACACCAAGAACGAGAGCCATTTGAAAAAAAGGGTGAGCGAGCTGCAAATACAGTACCCCATGAGATTGACGCGCAAGTGGATGCTCAATTCGATGAAGAGCTCGTACATCTGGCCCAGATCGGCGGCGTTGCCGTGGGAGTAGAGGAGGGTGGAGGTGGCCATGGGGTGCCTCACGTACACCGCCACCACCTCCGTCCCCCGCCGCGTCGGCAGCCGCAGCACCTCCACGTTCTCCCGGTGCGGGAACGGGCTGAGCAGCAGCAGCCCCGTCAGGTCGTCCGTCACCAGCTTGTACGACGGCGGGCTCGGCGGGAAGAAGGCGAACTTGGCCGCCATCGAGGACGTCACACCCCCCATGATCACCACCGATCACACACGCTCACCCACTCACCCCCTCCTTTCACTCCCTCACTCCCTCACTCACTATGCTCTGTTCCTTCCGAAGGAAAAGAAGAAAACTTTCCCGCTTTTTCCGGTTCCGCAACGAGTCATAGAAAATGGGTCTCTTGCCTTCTGGCGAGTTCAGATCGACAATCCTCCCTCCCCTTTCGCCTCCCTTTCCATGCTTTCTCGCCCCCGAAGTCGCGAGGCAGAGGCAGAGGCAGAGGCAGAGACAGAAGAGAGAGAGAGAGAGAGAGAGGAGATGTGGTTCGTTTGTTGTTCTTTACAGGAGCAGGAGTGAGAGAGCCTGGTGTTGTTGGGTGGTTAATTAAAAAGAAAGGAAAATTATTTTATTTTATTTTATTTTTTATTTTGGTTTTCTAAGTGGCCTTTTGGTTAATTTGTTGTTCATTTAATTATTTAATTTTAATATATGGGGTCGGGAAAAGGAAAAAGGGGGGGGAACGGGTGGTCCATTATTTTGCGCGGGCGTTTTGGTCTTAATTTAATCTTTTTCTTCTTTTGGTGGGGCCGAATTTGGCACAATGGTTTTAATAAGTACCTTTGCCTATGAACACTCCTTCATTCATGCCTTTTAGAGTCTCCTTAATTAGTCTAATGATTCGAGTCCTCCGCAGATCAATTTTTATCGTTACGCACCGGAATACCGCGCGGTGCCGGATCGGGGGCATCTGCCGGATTCGGGCAATGGGGGACGGCACCGATCACGTAAATCCACTCGAAACAGTTGTCGACCCAATCTTCAAATGTCTCCAGATTCCAATTCGAGCAGGACCGGGCACAATCCGGGGATCTGGAGATTTCATAGTGGGAAAGAAACAAAATTCGAACCGAACCCTTTTCACGACGATCGGGCCGAAACGGAAAAAAAAAAAAAAAAAAACAAGGGAGAGGAGAAAAACAAGGACGCCTAATCTCTATCTCAAGACAGATTAGATGGCAATTAGACTGTACTTTTTTTGTGATGTCGTATTCTTAGTTGTAATACACCACGCAAGTGACCCCTTTTTGGGGGCTGAGTTATCGAAGGGGAAGGAGGAGGAAATCAACAGTCGAGAAGAGCAGAGGGGCAAAATTCAAATGGGAGTGGGGCATCTGCGCATAGAAAAAATGATTAATTTGTACCATGATTACTACGATGGACCCTCCCCCACCCCCCCTCCCTTTGTTATTACGTGGATCAGATTAGCGACCGAAAGGGATCGCCATCCTCCATTATAAAGTCCGGGTCCAGCTGGACCGAATCGGGACTTCGTATTCCACTCCGATCCGATCCGACCCGACCCACGCGTGACCCCACCCCTAGCTCACCGCCTCTTTCCTTTTTCTCTATATATGTAAGTACCCATTTCATAAATTCGATCTGCCGATTGTTAGATAACCAAAATAAGGTCGCACCGTCGCTTTTCGACGTGCCCTGTCGTCGTGGCACGCACGACCGATGGCTTTTCGAAAGATCGAACATGTCGCTGTTAAGTACGTTTGACAAGAGTTCCAAAAGTGCTCGTTAACATAAGACCAAACCTTCCGTGACATGTCGAAGGTTTCGCTATCTCTCGGCCCGTCAGTTTTTGTCTTACCGATTCTCTATTTTATGTCTAGTTAATCAACCGTGAGAAGAGAGTCGCCTCTGAACCCCTTCGGTTGTGAATGCCGTTTCACTGATAAATTAAATCATATAAAAAAAAAAAAGAGGAAAGAGGAAAAAGGAAAGAATCTAAATGGTTTTCATCCCGTCCTTGTTCCTAACGAGCGAATTCTTGAACATGGAAAAGCATCATTGCCTTAAAATAACGAGGAAAATAGTGGGGGGGGAATAAGGCCAAAGCTTTGATGAAGACGGTTTGGCAGAAATGCTAATTGACCAGGGCAGCTCAACAGTCGCCATCCCGAAAAGTTATCAGACAATACTAAAGGATTCTCATTCCCTTTTCACGGTTCTTCTTTTTCTTTCCTTAACTTTTCCCCGTCGCAAGAGAGATGCCCGCACACGCTAGCAGCGAACGGCCTTTTTGGACAAGAGCATATCCTTAAAAAGACTAAATTTCGATCTTTATCCATATCTCCAGATCATTTAAATATAGAACTTTTAGAGGGTATTCTTTCTTTCTATGAAAGATAAAAGATACTAGAGGCGTAAGTGAATAGGCCGGCATCGGCGCGTAAAAATAAAAAATATATCCGTAGAGTCCACCGTCCATGTATGTCAAATGAACAGGCCGCGGAGAACTTATAGGAGCTTCGGCAGCTCCTTTTCTATGGTGAGATTAAGCTACAACCAGACACCAAAAGCTCGACGAACGCGGTTAAGCAGGAATACTAAAATGAGCGGGAAGTTCAACAGTCGCCATTCCAAAGGTTGTCAAACAATACTAGAGGATTCTCCTTCCCCCTCAGCACTTTTTTAACTTTTCCCGTCCCAAAAGAGATGCCAAAGAACTGCACACGCACCTGTAGCAAACAGCATTTCACAGATGAAAATGCCTGCTCGACCAAAGCTTTGGGTAAATCATCATGGTCTTTTGTCTGGTCATAGAAAAGATCCGGTCGCAGCGAAAGTCCGAGTCCTAGAGCGACCCACCTCGTGCATCTACATATGTAGTTTAGTTGCTGCTCCATATGTATACAGCACATGCACCCAACTAATTGTCCAATTAATCATCAAAAGCAATGAGATTATCGATCGTCATCGTCAATCGCGAGATATCTTCCCCATAGGCCCGATTTCCATCACGAGATAGAGGGCGCACGAATCCCGCACTCCGACTCGTCGGTGCGGTAACCGAACAGCTGTCGAACAAATAACCGACGTACCCACGTGATCTTCACCGGCTCTAAGCTAAAGCTTACAGACAATTTACCTTCTGCTTTTGATCAGTGCGGGACTACTTTACATGGGAAGAAGACGCAGCAAATTCACCTCGACATCTAATCAAGAACATGAGAAGGAAGATTTGATTTGCTAAAGACGTATCAAGACAAACAGAAAGGAGATCGCGAGAAAGTAACCGGATCGCATGTGCTACATGTTCAGTCAGTCAAAGTAACCTGGTGGACCTCATGATATGAAAATGTTTTCTACTCGAACCTTTCCGGTGGTAGGCCCGGTCTCCACAGTGCAAATGCAATGCATGATCCACCCACAGCTTAGGGGACCCAAAATCCAGGACTAAGGTTGGAACCCCGGGTCATTGGCAGGAGCACCAATTATTCCCACAAAGAATGCGACCAAACAACAACCAAGATAATTAATGAAGAACGAGGAATGAGAGCAGGAACGGCAGGAAAGCATGTTCATATCATCATGGGTCCCAGAGAATGAAGGGAGAGAAAGAGAAAGGAACAGGGGGCGCACTGACACTTTAATCCATCTTCTTGTTCTTCCACTGATGGGATAACGAGACATGTCTCTCAGCCGAAACATAGATGCAGATCTGAGTGGTTCATATTGCTACCATCGTAGAATAATTACGTAGATTCAGCTCATTCAAGTACTTGCAACCAAGGATCCATCAAAGATTACCCTCTAGCAGATATCAACAACTACTAACAGATGCAACATGTGAGTGGATCAACAGATTGAATCAACAGATAAACATGCAACTTTTTAATTAATTCTTCCACGCTTATCTCCCATAGAAAGTTGCATGGCGGACAAAATAGGAGCATCGGAAGGAACTGACACAAGTTCATAATACTCTAGCGGGTCCGGAAGCATAATACCAGCAGGTTGTTGTTCATCCAGCAAGAAAGGCCTTTTGCAACCGTAAATGAAGGTACGCACTAGAGTTGACAGCATTTAAATACCTAAACCTGATCGAAGTGTTACAACCAAAGGTGATCGGTTCATGGATAGGTTCCGAACCTAGAATCTGAAACTTCCCTTGTTAGAACCGGTTCCTAGTTTTTTGAACATGGAACCTACCCCGTTTACTTTGGAACCGACCTTGGAACCTACCCTGTTTTTCTGGTCCAGTTCCTGGGTAAAACGGGAACCGGTTTCTAACCTTTTTTTACTTCATTTTTTTTCTAAAAACCAAGACAAATAATAGCTACAACAAAATAGTACAAACAACAAAACTGTTCAAAGTAAAATATCGATACAAAATAAATAGAAATATAAAGCAATAGAGAAATTAAGTTCATTTAAGAAAGGTAAATCATCTTCTTCTAACTTCATAAAACAGGTTCTAATTGTCAGTTGCCCGGTGAATGGGTGGGTTCAGCACCAGATTTTTTGAACCGGGAACCAGACCTGTTTCCATGGCCGGTTCGGTCTGGTTCTTGGGTAGAACCAAACCAGACCGGTTGTGTAGCCCCTAATTCCAACACTCTTTCGACCTTATAAGCCGAGAAGTTTATCAGAGAAGCAATCATTGTCAATGCAAAAGCATTTGTCCATTCATCTAATCATACCCTGTCTCTGGCTCTTCCTCTACACTGTTATAGGCGATTCACTTAAACAAGACAGCTATAAGGAGAAGGACTAACAGTATAATCCCTAGGCAAAGGGCACTCCTGCAACCACCATCTCTTCACCGCCGACATCTATTTCAACTTCCCTCAGTCTAACTCTTATGTCTTACGTTATATAATCTTTTAATCTTCTGAATATCCTCATTATTCTGCAACTCCACCGATATTTCCACATTTTTCCAGTCATATATTCTACTGATAGCCTGATTCACTGATCGACTAAAGAAATTCTCAAGCAATCAGTCCAAGTCCAAACACCTGCCTTGGTCTCCATACTGCCAAAAAGAGTGCTGTCAAAAGCCACTATTCACATGTACGATACATTTGTGCTCTTGCAGGCAAACTACAGCCAACCATCTATTCAACATACCGAGTGACTAACAAGCTGAACTTCAAAGATCTAGGAAACACATCTTGGATACTTCAATGGTAAATTACTGCGCTCACAACTGTCTTCTCTCCATTCAACTGAGGTTTGATGATTAAACTCATTCCAAATTTCAGCACCTTTTATTCAACTATGCGTACGTAATCTGATGGTGTGATGCATTATAAGGTAATGAACCTTCCAATTGTTGACAATGTGGCCAATCTGATCTTGTAACACTGATTCTCCTACAGTGGCTATACCATGAACTGTTTCCGACAATCTCAGTCAAACTACCATTTGAACAGACCACGCTGATATGGAACCACCCGACGGCCACTTCCATATTATTATGCACCAAATTAAGATGCAGTATAGATGTCCATTCCACCAGTATTACACACAATATGTACTTTGGTGCAGAGCACAGTGCACTATCTATGAAAGAACATGTTACATACATGGGCAAGACATCCTCGTATGGTCAACCCATCAGCACAGAAATTGGAATTAATTTATTCAAACCCTTAAACTATCCAACCTTAACTAGGGAAACTCTATTCTCACCAATATAAAGCAAGGACATGAACAGTCATGTAGCAATTACTCAACCAAGCACCGCCCACAATACCATCCGAAATGGCATACTTTCAGGCACCATATGATTTGCCATATCACTTAGACAACCTGACCACGACCAGACCAAGCAGCCACATTGCTTCAGTTAGTAGAGACACCAAGAGCACATGAAAACAGATGCACGTTGCACATTCAGAAGAAAGCTATCCAACTTTCACGCCTTGGCAAATGCGGAAGAAAGAGTGAAAAAGCTGATGCACCTGAAAAATGCAACATTCCCAATGCCAGATCACAAAGCAAAGCACAATAGCCTTACAAGCTGCGCACGAAAGATTAGGCAAAACCCAGAACGGACATAGAGCATACTCAAACGGTGAAGGCAGGCGCAAATGAAGAACCAGAACTTATTTTCTCCGCCGAAAATCCATCATACACCTGATAATTTTTCAGAAAAAAACCCTAGAGCTGAAAATCGGCTCAGAGCCACCCAATTTCAGCAACGAATGTGATCTATTCCACCTCTCCGAAGGATTCAAAACAGAGGATAAAGTAAAATCTAACCCAGCCATGTGAATCAGAACAACCCAGGGGTCCCAAGTACAAATTCCCCGAGAATACCTAGGTCTGCCTCCTAAGCCGCTTCCGGAGCTTCTTATACTTGTGCTTGTTCATCTTCCTCTTCCTCTTCTTCTTCACGCTATCGGCCCACACCGCGCTCGCATCGCTCGAATCCGCAGCCTCCTCCTCTTCGCTCTCGGCGGAAGGACCCGACGGAAGAATCGGTCCTAAATAGAGCCCGAAGGGGTAGGACGGGAAGACCGGCGGAGGTACCGGGGGTCGCGTCGCATTCTCTGCAGTAGCGGGTGAGCCCCAGAGAGGGCCCAAGAGAGGGATCTTCGACGGCAACCCGTCGGCGACATGGGGTTGGTAGAGGGGGCAAAGCGCCGGCGCCGGCGCCGGCGCCGGCGTCGTTTGGAGTTGGCGTAGAGCGGTCGCGACCCTTGCAGAGAGCGATCTTCTGAGGAGTCTCTGCAGAGAAGAAGAAGAAGAAGAAGAAGAAGCGGCCATTGAAGTAGCAATTCCTCTGGACCTCTCTGTCTCGGAGCACGGCAATTTTGAGACGCGAGAGGGGGAGCGGGGGAGGGCAAAAAACGGCGATTTTTGCACGTCGTTTTGGTCGTTCATGTATTCTCTGGGCTCACCATGTTGTCCTCCTCGGACCGTAGCCATCTGACCATGTTAAAAGCACTCGTTAAGTTTATTTAGATAAATCTTGAGAATGCTAGTTTTCCAAGGCAATTTGTACACTCATTTTGTTAAGTGTGATTTTAGAATTGTCGATGCGTTGTTAATATGATTTAACAAGAGTTTTTCGCTATTTTAAATTGCGCGAAATTGCGCTCTAATGGACATACATTAAAAATTGACGCAAAAAAGAGATATTTGTCCCCGTAGATTCTATCTCTCAATCTAGTTTCTTGAAGAATTTTTCTTAATGTACTTCAATCGGACTCTTGATTTCGAAATATTAAGAAGTGTGAAATCTCATAATTAACGCCGATACGTCTTGAACGGAGGAATGGCAAAATTGTGGCTGCAATTGAGTGTGTGGCATGTGATTCACAATGACAAAAAGTTCACCGTGATGCTCGACCCCGGCTCAGCAGCACCCACCCCTCGGCCTTGTCGAAGCTGAGCAGCCTCTTGATCTGCTGCATTACGAGGTCGTGCTTGCCTGCCTTCCCAAGCTGGATCTTCAAGAAGAGCATCGACTCGAGCCGGGTCCAAAATAACCACACCATGGTCAGGTCCTGCTAGGTGTGGCTCAGCTTCTCGACAATGATAATCGCAGTTGCGCACCGCACCTGCTCCCACTTGCTGCTCTTGCCCACATCGACCATCTCCAGGGGAGTACTCGCGGCCTGCTGTGCTGATGTGGTGGACTTGTGGATCCGCTCGATGTTGTCACCGCCGTACAGGAATATGTACTCGCCATCTCTGATCTGATGAGGGACAAAATAGAAGATCTGAATGTCATAAACCTTTGAACTAATATGATGAAAATGTTAACTTGACATGATCGTGAGTTACCCAATTCAGAATTGTTTGATCAACGCCATTGACAAGAAGCTCAAGCCTTCGTGTCGCTACCTTCCACAGAGCCTCCTCTCTCAGTGTAGTGAAAGGGAAGACATTGCTTCCCCAAATCCACATCATGCGAATGGCATTGGGGCACAAAACTTTGCCTTGTGGGTCAAGCATCACCAGGATGGGCTTGTTCCTGAAGTGCCACCTCTCCTTGATGAACTGGATCACCACCTAGTTGATCTGGTTTGGGTGGGACACGGTGTACCACGGCATTGTGGACTGCAGGACCTCGAACTGCTTCATTATTGGGTCAGTCCCCATGACCGTGCAGTCCACCACAGGGATCCACACCACCTCATACTGGTGGATCTCGTGCCGTCTGTGGATCTGCTCCAGGATGGAAAGCTCTTCCTGTGAGATGTCCAGCCCCGAGATCAGCAGCAGCAGCCCGTTCCTCTTCCTCAGGACTTCGTTGTGGACCTGTATGTCCCAAGATAGAACGAAAAATTGCGGTCAAGTCATTTTCCAGTGGAAGGGTTCATAGTTGTAGCGAAATGTGAGACACGCTATACAGATCGAAACCTTTTCTTGGTAGTCCGCTCAACAAGTGGCCGAATACCATCCTCGGGATAAATTAGAGCGTTATGGATCTTCATATTGTCATTGTGGATGGTTTCAAAAAGATTCAGGAGTGTCCGATAGGCTTTGACATCCTGCATTTCCTCTGCGTCACTGGTAACTCGGTTAAGCCTTCTTCGAAAAGGTTTCTTTCTCTTCATTACTACCCACGAAAATTATAGAGGCTCTATATAGATCAGTGTCTAATTAATTACATGTGTTGGTAATATATGGCAAATTGCTTCTGCAAATGTTCATGTATGTTCCTCAGTTTGTGAGCCAAGGTCGATAGATCCCGTGCCTCAGTTGTGGATGTTTTGTACCTGCAAATCGTCACTTCCATGTCATGATTCGTTGTGGGAGGCTTCTACATAAATAATCATTCATATTTTTATTTTCAGCGATGTGATTAACTCTGTTATTAACCCTAGCTACAGAATGATTTGTATCTTCATCTTATAATTGAGCGGGAGAAGAGAAATCGAAACAGCTCGAGAGTGCACGCTCAGGGCTGAAGCTAGTGAGGTTGGTGATCTGGCTAGCACAAGCCACAGTGCTCCTTATGGTCCAGCAGACGGGGGTTGGGACGTGGGGCCATGGTGGCCGACAGGGCCGGGCTCTTGCTGGAGATGGAATCTGAGGAAAGGACCTTCTTGTCCGCCATGCCCATCGCAACTAGAAGCGTGGCCTCGAAGAGGTTGTTGAGAGCGTTGAACACGGACTTGAGCGCGCCCGAGTGCCCCTTGATCACTGGCCGCTGCATCAACGTGGCCATCGAATTGGCGAGCTAGTTGGAGGATGGGGCCTGGGGCAAGAGCCAGAACTCGCCGTACTTGTGCATGGAGGACGCCAAGGCATCGTCTTGTCGGTCGTCGTCATGGCCATTACGGATATAGAAACTCTAGGGAAAATATGACACTCTGGTTTCAGGAAAGATAGGAAAAATATTGTTATCTGGGTTTTGTGCGATTGATATAGCCCCTTAGTCTGGTCTCTATGAATAGAAACGATAGATGGAGTAAAGCTCGGGGATAAATTAACTTTCCTGCTTCAACTGTAGTTAAATGTTTCGTACGTTGAACTGAAGCTTCGGCCTCTTCTTTTTGGTTATTTTTGGTCCAGCCTAGCATGATACTTGACCATGCATGAAGCTTTCTCTGTGTAATGTCCGAAGCAGACAGTGATTTATGTGGGATTCTGATTTATTTCTTCTAATAATATAATAAATGTACAAAAGAACAGTACAAATCCAGTATGATTTCGGCCGAAAGCCAACATTGAAATTGCGCAAAACTCAAAACTGGTCCGGACCAACTTTAGGCTTTTAGCTTTTGCCAAATGCTAAAACTAATTTTTTTCTTCTCAAACTACACTCACTTATTCTTTAATATTTTGATTTTGCCCATTGTTGTTACTGTTCATCTACTTTGCGAAAGGGCGGCCAACGATATCGGATCTGGACAGCGAAGGGCCAACGAGGTCGCTCGACCTAGGTGACGACCACCTGAGGTCACGTGACCCATGAGGCCGTCGCCTAAGGTTGCGCGAGTCTAGGCGACGACGCCTAGGTCACGCGACCTCAAGTCTTGTCGCCCAAGGTCAAGCGGGCCCTCGGGTCGCACGACTCTTGCCGGGGTCACCCGACCTTGGGCGACAGCCGCTAGCACCAAATTTAGCTCGCCGGCAATCACCCAACCTCAGGCAATGGCCGCTAGTGCCAAATCTGACTGGCCGGCCGCCGTAGCCCTGCACCGGCTCTGGCGAAGGGTAATCTTTTTTTAAAAAAAAAAAAAAAAAGGGACTCAAAGTCCTTTGCCAAAAAATTATATCCAAACACTACTTAAACCAAAGTAGCTTCACAAAATTTTTTTTACCAAACGTCATTTGTATTTTTCCAAAAGGTTTTAACTTAAAGGTATTTGCATTTCCCCAAAGCTCATTTGCAAAGCTGAACTAAAAGGGTCGTAACGAAGGCACGATTCACATGATCAAAATCCCTTTTGCTTTACTTGAAGTGGATGTGATTACGCAAAGTCCTGTCTTCTTATTTTTTAATCTTTATGAAAGGTCTTTACTGGATTTATTGACGGGGAGCATCCATCATCAATAAAAGTTTGGTGACCCCCAAAAAAAAAAAATTTCTACTCTCGGTTAGTCTTGAAAGGTAAAACCATGTCCAAGCATAGTTTGCTCTTTAAAAGTTTATAAATATATGCTTACTACGCATTATAGGTCTGCTCACGTATCCCGTCATATATGATCATCACTCAACGGTTATCAGATTTCGAACTTCTTTCATTATTTCCCGTTTTCCTATGTTATCTAATTATCTACCTATCAATTTTCGGAAAAGAAAATTAATGGCACCATATCCTTCATGCGACTTTTTTTTATTGTCGTAATATTTCAAACGATGACTTATGAGTCAAAATATTTTAAGACCATGCATGAAATCCTACATGACTTGCCGGGGAGATGCTGATTGTTAACAACGAAAATATTTTAAAACCATGTCGTTCAAGCCCTTTCTTGCCCCTAATTTGAGGATCAAAGAAGTAGCATTTGGCACAGGATACTATTTCTCAACCTAGTTTCGTGAAGAATTCTTCCCAATGTACTTTGGTGTGGCCTTTCCGAGTTTTGATTCGAGATACCGAGAACTAAGAAAATCTTGATAATTAGTGCCAATACATCTTGAACTAAGGAATGACCATATAATAGCTGCAATCGAGCAATGGCATATGATTGATCAGGTGATAATGACAATTTCACGGAAGACCAAAAACATAATAGAGGTGAAGAGAAGAGGGAGTGCAAAATCTTGAGAGGACAGAACTCATCAAAGGTTCCCTCTCTATTCTTACTTAGTAGAGAAAATGTAAGGATACACATGGCCTTTTATTATGTCCCACAAGACATTCATATGTCCCTCGACCCTCCTCCATACAAAGGCTTTGATTGATTGATCACTCATAGATGCTGGGAACTACCTCATCATGGCAGCAGAAGAAGGTGGTGAGTTCCTCCATGAGACTGGGGCACTCCGGGCACCGCATGCTCTCCGGGACCGTGCTCTGGAAGTCCAACTGGCAGCATAGGGGCATCAAGTCCTGAATCCTTTCGTGTTGCTCCTTGAACGCCACGTCGTACCCCTTGGTTCTCCTTCCACAGATCATATTCTAGCAGTGCCGGCAAGACTGTGGTCCCATGCCCGTTCATTGTGATGCTCGACCCCTGGCTCAGCATCACCCACCCCCCGGCCTTGTCGAAGCTGAGCAGCCTCTTGATCTGCCACATCGCGGGGTTGTGCTCGTCCGCCTTCCTGAGCTGGATCTTCGAGAAGAGCATAGACTCGAGCCGGGTCCAGAATAACCACACCATAGTCGGGTCCTGCCAGGTGTAGCTCAGCTTCTCATTGTTGATGATGGCAGTCATGCGCTGCACCTGCTCCCACTTGCTGCTCTTGCTAACATAGACCATCTCCAGGGGAATCCTCGCGGTCAGCGCGACCTGCCGCGCTGACTTGGTGAATGTGCGGATCCACTCGATGTCATTGCCACCGTACAGGAATATGTGCTTGCCATCTCTAATCTGATTAGGGACAAAATTGAGGACCTCAATGTCACAAACCTCTCAACTAATATGATGAAAATGTCGACTTGACATGATTGTGAGTTACCCAATTCAGAACTTTTTGATCATTGCCAGTGACGAGAAGCTCAAGCGTCCATGTCCCTTCCTTCCACTGAGCCTCCTCTCTTGGTGTAGTGAAAGGGAAGGCAATAATTCCCCAAATCCACATCATGTGAATGGCATTGGGGCACAGAACCTTGCCTTGTGGGTCAAGCACCACCAGGATGGGCTTGTTCCTGAAGTGCAACATCTCCTTGACGAACTGGATCACCACCTTGCTGATCAGTTGTGGGTGGAGCACGGTGTGCCATGGCATCGTGGACTGCTGGTCGTCGAACTGCTTCTGCTTTCCCTTGGTCCACTTGACCGAGTGGTCCACCACGGGGATCCACAACATCTCATGCATTGTCGCGTGCAGCTTGGACTCGCTGTGGATCTGCTTTAGGATGGACAGCTCGTGCTGTGAGATGTCCAGCCATGAGATCAACAGCCACACATTCTTCCCCCTCAGGACTTCGAAGTTGACCTGTATTATTAGAAAATCCAATCCAAAAGCTTAAATTATTAAATGGAGGGCGGACCATAGCATATAAGACTGTCAAGCAATGTGAGATATTTGAACACATATGTCGTAAGATAGAACAAAAAATCGCAGTCAAATCATTTTATATTTGAAGGGTTAATAGTTACAAAATGATGAGACTTGCTATGGAGATCGAACCCTTGTCTTTATAGTCCCATCCACAAGCGGCAGAATATCATCCTTGGGATAAATCGGAGACTTCAGGATCTTCATATTGTCAATGTGGATGGCTTTAAGGTGATTCAGGAGAGTCTGATAGGCTTTGTCGTGCTGCTCTTTTTCCGCTGCATCACCATGAACTTGGTTAAGCCTTCTTTGAAAAGGTTTCTTTCTCTTCATTTACTATGTGCAAAAACAATGGAGGGTCTATATAGATCACTGGGTTACCGCTTACTGATCGGTGACATGTGATACATCGCTCCCGCAAATATTCTTTTACGGTCTTCAGTTTGTGATCCAAGGTTGACAGCTCCCATGCCTCAGTTTTGGATGTTATGTACCTGCAGTTTTGGATGTTATGTACCTGCAAATTCTCACTTCCATGTTATGATTTCTTGTGGGAGGCGTCTACACAAGTAATGATTCATAGCTTCAAGATTAACTTCGTTGTTAACCCATTAGCTATAGAATGATCTGTATCTGTGCCTTATAAACTATAAATGAGCCGCGAGAGGAGAAATCGAAATAACTCGAGAGCGCATACTTGTGGCTGAAGCTAGTGAGGTTGGTGACCTGGCTAGCACAAGACGCAGCGCTTCTTATGGTCCAGTAGACGACATATGGGACATGGGCCATGGCGGCCGCAGCTCGGGGACCTCGCTGGGCATGTAAGCGGAGGAAAGTATCCTGAGTTCATCCAAAGTTGAGGAAAGTATCCTGAGTTCATCCACGAACCCGGTGGCTTCAAGCATGGTCTGGTTGAGGCTGTTGAGCTTGTCAAGCCGGGACTTGAGTGCGCCCGAGTGCTCCATGGTCACGGGCAGCTGCTTCAGGATAGCCATCGGCTTGGCGAGCTGGTTGAAGGAGTAGACCTGGTTCAAGAGCCAGAACTCGCCGTAGTTGAAGGCGAAGGCCGCGAGGGTCAGCACCAGCTTGGCGTGCCAGGAGAAGGGGGCGAGCATGTTGAGTATGGAGAGCGTCGTCTTGTGCGCCTCGCCCCCGGTCAGCGCCTTCTCAGATAGCTGAGGATTGGTTGCCAGGTGGCAAAAGTCAGTAAAGCATTTGATTTTGTTGCCAAGAATTGATTGTTCTTCGTATAATTTAGTGGTGGAATTTGAATTCGATGTAGCGCAAAATGAAACTTCTCATGAACCGCCTCGCCAGAAATCCGACTGATGGTATAGGACAACGCGTCGAGCATGGTGGTGATGCTGGCCTCGAAAGTCTCGTCCGCCATGTATGCCGCCGTGAACTCATAAGAAAAACAGATAGTCGAGATTGATTATTGTCGTGATATTGCTCATCCTTTGTCAGAGAAATGGTGAGTGAGATTAAACCGAACAAATCTCTCCTAGCGAAATTACTGTAAAATGTACTCAAAGCATTTGATTCCAGGTCAAGGCACACAAAAGAAGTCATTCCTACTCTATTACCACGGGGGCGACGTCGGTGTCAACATTTAAGGTGGCGCGGTCGAGGATATCCTCAACTAGATAGAGGAGCGGCTCCACTTCAAACTCGTGTCCGTTGGGGGCGTGAGCCTCCTCGACCTGCTTCATCGTCAGGTCCTCATCAGACATCGTCATCATGCTCCAAACCCTGCCCTTGTCGATCGTCATCGTGGCCATAACGGATATCTAAACTCCAGAAAAATGTTAACGCTATGGTTTTAGGAAGGAAGGGAAATATATTTTTATCTGGGTTTTGTGTCATTGATATAGCCCTTAGTCTGGTCTCTATAAAGACTTAAAGAGGAATGATAGGTGGAGTAAAGCCTTGGGATGAATCAACTTCCTTGCTTCAACTGTAGTTAAATGTTTTTTTTTACGTTAAATTGAAGCTTTGGCCTCTTTTTTGGTCAGTATTGTTCCAGCCTAGAAAGATGCTGGGGACCATGCATGGAGCTTTCTCTGTGTAAATGTCCAATGCAGACAGTGACTTTTGTGGGATAATGATTAATTTCTTCTAATAATCAAGTAATTAGCAGAGATGAGAAATGGTTGGCAGAGTAATGTTTATTTAATGTCGAATTCAATCCTCGCTAGCAAAATATAATTAGGGTATGATTCATATAAGCAAAGTGCCTTTTGCTTTACTTGAAGTAGATAATATAATGATCAGACAAGTCCTGTCTTCTTCTTCTTTTCATCTTTATGAAAAGTCTTTGCTGGATTTATTGATAGGACCATCGATTATCGGTAACCTTTAGGTGAATATGCGCAGGCATGGTTGGCGTTTTACATTTCATAAAAATTTCGATATGCATACCTCATATATGATCTTTCATACGTTATCCACTTTTTTTACCAATCAACTTGGGAAAATTAAAATTAACGATACCATAACTTTTGTACGATATTTACTTTGGCGTCATGTCATAACTTTTAGAAAATTTTAGGTGAAGCTACGTAGATGATTTCCCTTCCCTGAAAATCCTACATGGCATTAATTTAATATTACGCCATCCAACATGACTCATCATTCGAACAAATGATGAGAGTTGAAATATTTCCAAGAAGATTATGTTTAAATTCTTTCTTACCCTCGAATTGAGAATTTGGGACTAGATAAGATTGCAACTCAAACCCTAATCCCTATTAGTGGTCTTTCTAAATCTAGTGGATAATCTCTGGGGAGGGACTTTTGACGACAACTCGTCGACGACCCGGAGATGGTGGAGGGTGAAAAGTGACAGCGGCGGCGTTTGGAGTTGACGGAAAGTGCTGGCGACCCTTGCAGAGAGTGATCTTCTGAGGACTCTCTGGAGAGAAGAAGAAGAAGAACGAAGAAGAAGAAGCCATCGAAGATCAAAAACATGGTAGAGGAGAAGAGAAGAGGGAGTGCAAAATCTTGATAGGACAAAGAACTCATCAAAGGTTCCCTCCGTATATTCTTATTTAATCTCAAACATTGGGTGTTGATTATTGGACATCATCCTTCACACTCCAGACACAAATCAAAGCAAGCAAATTCAAGCACACGTGGCTTTTTATTAAGTCCCACAAGACATTCATATGTCACTTCTCCATATTAAGGCTTTGATTGATTGATCACTCTTAGATGCTGGGAACAACCTCATCATGGCAGCAGACGAAGGTGGTGAGCTTCTCCATGAGTCTCTTGCACTCGGGGCACCGCATGCTCTCCGGGATCCTTCCCGTCGTGCTCTGAAACTCGAACCGGCAGCAAGGGTGCGTCACGTCTTGGATCTTGTCGTGGTGCTCCTTGAACGCCACGTCGTACCCCTTGGTCGCCACGTGCACCTTCCACGCGTCGTACTCCAGCAGCGCAGGCAGGACAGTGGTCCCGTGCCCACTCACCACGATGCTCGACCCCTGGCCCAGCACAGCCCACCCCCCAGTCTTGTCGAAGCTGAGCAGCCTCTTGATCTGCTGCATCACGCGGTCGTACTCGTCCGTCTTCCCTAGTTGGATCTTCGAGAAGAACATCGACTCGAGCCGGGTCCAAAAGTACCACACCATGGTCAGGTCCTGCCAGGTGTAGCTCAGTTTCTCAAGGTTGATGGTCTCGATCACGCGCCGCAGTTGCTCTCGTTTGCTGCTCTTGCCCACATAGACCATCTCCAAGGGAATCCTCGCCGCTGACGCGACCAGGCGTGCCGCCACGGTGAACTTGCGGATCCACTCGATATCATCGCCGCCGTACAGGAATATGTACTTGCCTTCTCTATTCTGATGAGGGACAAAATTGAAGATCTCAATGTCACAAACCTATGAATTAATACGATAAAAATGCTAACTTGACATGATCTTAAGTTACCCAATTCAGAATTGTTTGATCAATGCCATCGACAAGAAGCTCAAGCCTCCATGTCTCTTCCTTCCACAGAGCCTCCTCTCTCAGTGTAGTGAAAGGGAAGGCATTGCTTCCCCAAATCCACATCATGTGAATGGCATTGGGGCACACAACCCTGCCTTGTGGGTCAAGCACCACCAGGATGGGCTTGTTCCTGAAGTGCCACTTCTCCTTGATGAGCCGGATCCCCGCCTTGTGGATCAGGCTTGGGTGGTTCACGGTGTACCACGGCATTGTGGTTTTCAAGGACTCGAAGTGCTTCTGCGATGGGTCGGTCCACTGGACTGAGCGGTCCACCACGGGTATCCACACCAGCTCATACTGGTGCATCTCCTGCCGTGTCGCATGCAACTTGGACTCGATGTGGATCTGCTCCAGGATGGACAGCTCGTCCTGCGAGATGTCCAGCCCCGAGATCAGCAGCAACACGTTCCTCCTCCTCAGGACTTCGATGCTGGCCTGTATGTCCCGAGATAGAACAGAAAATCTCGGTCAAATCATTTTCGATTTGAAAGGCTCATGGTTGTTGCATAATGGTGAGGCTGGCTATAGATATCGAACCCTTTTCTTTGTCGTCCCCTCAACAAGTGGCTGACTATCATCCTTGGAATAAATCAGAGCCTTCAGGATCTCCATATTGTCAATGTGGATGGTTTCAATGAGATTCAGGAGAGTCTGATTGGCTTCGACAAGCCGCTTTTCCTCTGCGCCATCGTTAACTCGGTTAGGCCTTCCCCGAAAAGGTTTCTTTCTCTTCAATTACTATATAAGAAAATAATAGAGGGTCTATATAGATCAGTGGCTCATTTATTACCAATGTGTTGGGAACATGTGGCAATTTGCTTCTGCAAATGTTCATATATGTTCGTCAGTTTGTGAGCCAACGTTGATAGCTCCCATTGCTCAGTTGTGGATGTTATGTACCTGCAAATTCTCACTTCCGTGTCATGATTTCATGTGGGAGGCATCTACATAAATAATCGTTCAGAGATATACTTTCAGTAATATGATTAACTCTGCTATTAACCCATAAGCTATATAATGATTTGTATCTATGCCTTCTAATTGAGCGCGAGTAAAGAAATCGAAATAAATCGAGAGCGCATACTCAAGGCAATGACTAGTGAGGCTGGTGATCTGGCTAGCACAAGCCACTGCGCTCCTTATGGTCCAGTAAACGGCAGTTGGGACTTGGTCCATGGCGGCTGACAACGCGGGGACCTCGCTGGAGATGTAAGCTGAGGGAAGTTCCGTGAGGTCCACCACGCACCTCGTGACTTTAAGCATGGCCTGGATGAGGCCGTCGAGCGCATTGAACAGGGACTTGAGCGCACCCGAGTGCTCCATGAGCATGGGCAGCTGCTTCAGGATCGCCATCGACTTGGCGAGCTGGTTGGTGGAGTAGATCTGGGCCAAGAGCCGGAACTCGCCATAGTTGTTGGCGAAGGCCGCCAGTGTCAGCACCAGCTTGGCATCCCACGAGAAGTGGGCGAGCATGTTTAATATGGAGATCGTGGTCGCGTGTGCCTCGCCCCCGCCCCCATTCACTGCTTTCATGTTTAGCTGAGAATCGATTTCCAGCTAGCAAATGTCAGTAAAAAACTTTATTCTCAAACAAATAAATCGATTGCTCTTCATTTAATTTCGTGGCAGTATTCGAGATTGATGAAGCGCAACATAAAATTTGTTCGTAAACTACCTCGCAGGAAACCCGATCGATGAAATTGGACAACGCGTTGAGTCCGTCGCTGTAGCTGGCCCGCTTAGTCTTGTCCTCCATGTTTTCCGTCTGTGCTGGTGATCCCTATACACATCAAGAGCCAAGCATGCAATGATTTAGAATTAGAAACGAGAGATGATGAAACTCATCAGAACATACCATTTAGATTGATTATTGTCGTGATATGGCTCATTCTTTGTCAGAGAAATGGTGAGTGATATTAAACTGAACAAATCTCTCTAGCTAAATCAAATATATCTGCAAAATGTACTCCAAGCATTTGATTCCAGGTCACCGCGAAAAGGCGGACAAAAAGGATCATTCCTACTCCATTACCACGGCGGCGACAGTGTCGGCATCCAAGTTAGTGCGCTTGAGGATGTCCTCGACAAGATGGAGGAGCAGCTCCACATCAACCTCGCGTCCGTCAGGGACGTGAGTCCCCACGACCTGCTTCATCAGCATGTCGTTGTCGGACATTGTGGTCATGCTCCGATCTCCGCCCTTGATCAGCCTCTGCATGGCAGGCGGCATCATCTTGCCCGTCGTTGTCATGGCCATAATGGGATACATGAACTCTGGTAAAAATTTTAACACTATGGTTCTAGGAAAGATAGGAAAAATATTTTTATCTGGGTTTTGTGTGATTGATATAGCCCTAAGTCTGGTCTCTTTTAATAAGAATGACAGATGGAATGAATCGACTTCCTTGCTTCAATTGCAATTTAGTGTTTTGTACGTTAAATTGAAGCTTTGGCCTCTCTTTTTTCAACCTTTATCTAGCTAGGAAGGTCCTTGGGACCATGCCGTGAGCATTTCTCCGTGCAATGTCCGAAGAAGACAGTGATTTTTGTGCAATTCTGATTAATTTCTTCTAATAGGTAAATAATGAACACAGATTGAGATAATCATTAGGGTTAGTAAACCTCTTGCTCGAAAGAACAGTGCAAATGTAGTGATGGAATATTATATATTAAATCATGCCTTCATCTAACAGTATAAACTTTTCGAATAATTGACAATGGTCCCACAAAATCTCAATAAAATCAGAGCAGTGGTCCATGCTTGTAGTAGACAAAAAGTTGGACCAATTCTCATGATTGAGGGTATATTTCATATAATCAAAGCCCTTTTTGCTTTATTTAAAGTAGATGTGAATAGGCAAAGTCCTTCCTTCTTCTTACTTAATCTTTATGAAAAGTCTTTACTGGATTTATCAATAGGACCATTGATTATCGGGAAAATTACCGAAAAAAAATCATTAACCTATTGTACTGATACAAATTCAATTATAAACTTTTTGATTTGATCAATTTAATCCTAAACCCATTGATGATTTATCGATATAGTCATGCCGGCCGATTTTGGCTGACAATCCCTGATATGAACATCAACCGTCATACGTGGCATGGCCAATTTAATCCTAAATCCTTTGAAGATTTTTTCACTGTCGGCCGACTCACCGACCCTCGCCAGACTTGATAGAATAAAAAAAAAGGAAAAGAAAGAAAATATATAGAAATTTATTAAATTCAAAAAATTTAAAAAAATTGCAAAACTTGTTAACGTTAGCACCTGTCGTAGCATGTAAAACGGCCAACATCCATGTTAACTGATTGTAGGACTTTTTTTTGTAATTATCCATACTAATTATCAATATCCGTTAGGTGAAGATAAATAATTCCCTTCTTAGCACCGGCAGGAACGGTTTGCATTCTAAAGTTCATAAATATTTCCGAGTATACATTATAGGGAACCTCATGAGTCCTCTCATAAGTGATCATCTCTTAACAATTATCAAATTTCAAATTTTCTTCAATTTTTTTATAAGAATAAGTCCATTGGCAATTCTAAAATTTGTCAAGAGTGTGCGATCAAGTTTTAATACTTGTCACGAAAGTGCAATCAAATTCTAAAATTTGTCAAATTGATGCAATTGAGCTATTCTTTTAACTCTGTCTAAATTGGTTAACGGAAAATGTTGACGTGGCTTTTTTTTAGAAATTTTCTCTTCTACGTGACTTTTTTTTAATCATTTCTTCTCTCCGGCGCTGCATTAACCTTACTCAAACATGAAACATAAAACCTGTTAAATTTGTGCAATTGAGTCATTTCGTTAATTCCGTCCAACTTAGTTAACGAAAAATGCCAATGCGACTTTTTTCATTAGTTTCTCTATCCCAAGTGGCTTCTTTTTTTTTTTTATCATTTTATTAAAACATGAAACATAAGATTAAAATAACATCGTTTTGATTGGAATCCTAATTTTTCTAACGAAAATGATAAAAAAAAAAAAAAAAGAAACAAATTGTCCAGAAAAGAGAACGTGGTGGAAGTCCCTCAGACAACACTAGTCTATCTTTAAGTAAGTTCCAAAAAGTGAACCAGCAACTGAACAATGTGCCAAGTTATGGTGCTTCAGACCAGCCGAGAGCAGAAAAAGGATACCAAAATAGCCAAAACAAGCTCGAAACAATGACTTTAATTCCATGGTTGTCGAGAGCTCAACAGGTATACATCAGAAATTGATCTCAATAGAGAATTTGAAAAGGAAAGAAAAAGCAACAATTGGTATGTAGCTTCATCCAAGGCAACTAACGGACACGAAGAACGCGAAGAAAACCAGCCACGCCCGTAAATTTCGCAAGAAAAAAATGCCAGCACAATCGCCCGCATTTTCAAGGAACCATCGAAAACCAACGACCTCCTAACAAGGAAAAAAAATAGGGAGGCAAACAACGAAACCTAGCACAAGGAAATCCAGAGATGCTAGGACTAGGCCAAAAAATTAGGGCTCCAGAGGAATGAAAATTTGGCACCAGCCGGCCCTCGCCGAGATTTGGATGGCGCTAGATCTGGGTGGAGGGCTACGGCCCTTGCCTAGATTTGGGTGGGGCTGGCTGGACTCTCGGTGACCCTGCCGACCATCAGCAAGCCCCTGCTGGCCCTTTCCGGCGATGGTGGGTCGGCGTCGGCGAGGACCTATTACATTATCTTTTTTTTTTGTTTTTGAAAAGAAAAATTAGCTTTATTTTTTATTATTATTCTAACTTAATTAAGATTTTGGTTTTAAAATTATGATTTAGACCAAATGACGTCAGTTTAGTCCTACATTTTATGTTTTAGTTGGGTCAATGCCACTTGGAGGAGAGAAAATCATAAAAAGAAAGGAAAGCCATGTAGGAGAGAAACTTTTTATAAGTTGTAACACTCAATTATATTTTCGTGACTAGTTTTAAAATTTCCTTTGCACTTATCTCATTTCCTATATTATCCACATTTCCACTTATAATTTTTGGGAAAATGACACTATAACATTTATTTTTGTGCTCGAACTTTTAGAAATCATTCGTTGAAGTTACATCCGCGATTTTTTTCTTGATTGAAAATCTTGGATAGAATTAATTTAATACAACATCATTGTTTGCTCGCTGGAAAGATAATGAACAGTGAAAATATCTTTAAGAACGATTTTATTTAAACCCTTTCTTGCCCCCAAATCCAACGAGGCTCGTGTTCGGTTGCACCAACGCCTTGGTTGCGGTTTGGACAAGACGGGGGCCGCCTCCCTACTATTTCTATTGCTCAAAAAGCCATAAATTTATTGCACTTTTGCCAATTCGATCTTAAACTTTTCAATTTAACCAATTGAGTCCTAAAAATTTTGATAATTTGTCAATTGCGTCAATCCGGCCAATTTTAACCAGAAATCGCCAACGTGGATACCGGCGGTCCGACGTGACACGCCCGGATGTAGATCGAAAAACATAATTAGAGGGGAGGAGAAGAGGGAGAGCAAAATCTTTGAGATGACAAAGGCTTCACAAGAGATTCACACTCTATTCTTATTTAATCTGAAACATTACGTGTTCATTATTGGGCATCATCCTTCACACTCCAAACTCAAATCAAAACAGGGAAATTCAAGCGCATACATGGCTTCTTATTATGTCCCACAAGACATTCATATATCCCTCCTCCGTATAAAGGCTTTGATTGATTGATCACTCATAAATGCTGGGAACAGCCTCATCGTGGCAGCAGACGAAGGTGGTGAGCTTCTCCATGCGTCTCTTGCACTCGGGGCACCGCATGCTCTCCGGGATCCTTCCCGCCGTGCTCTGGAACTCGAACCGGCAGCACGGTTGCGTCGCCTTGTGGATATTGCCGTGGCGCTCCCCGAACGCGTTGTCGAACCCCTTGGTCGGCACGGACTCCTTCCACTGGTCGTACTCCTGCAGCGCCTGCAGGACCGTGGTCCCGTGCCCGTTCACCGCGATGCTGGACCCCTTGCTCAGTACCGCCCACCCACCGGCCTTGTCAAAGCTGAGCACCATCTTGATCTGCTGCATCATGAGGTCGGACTCGTCCGCCTTCCCGAGCTGCATCTTCGAGAAGAGCATCGACTCAAGCCGGGTCCAGAAGAACCACACCATGGTCAGGTCCAGCCAGGTGTAGCTCAGCTTCTCAAGGCTGATGGTCTCGATCGCACGCCGCACCTGCTCTCGTTTGCTGCTCTTGCCCACATAGACCATCTCCAGGGGGATCTTTGAGGCTAGCGCGACCTGGCGTGCCGCCACAGTGAACTTGCGGATCCACTCAATGTCATCGCCGCCGAACAGGAATATGTACTTGCCTTCTTTAATCTGATGAGGGACAAAATTGAAGATCTCAATGTCACAAACCTTTGAATTCATATGATAAAAATGCTAACTTGACATGAACGTGAGTTACCCAATTCAGAATTGTTTGATCAATGCCATCGACAAGAAGCTCAAGCCTCCATGTCTCGTCCTTCCACAGATCCTCCTCTCTCAGCGTAGTGAAAGGGAAGGCATTGCTTCCCCAAATCCACATCATGTGAATGGCATTGGGGCACACAACCCTGCCTTGTTGGTCAAGCACCACCAGGATGGGCTTGTTCCTGAAGTGCCACTTCTCCTTGATGAGCCGGATCACCGCCCTGTCGATCAGGTTTGGGTGGATCACGGTGTACCACGGCATTGTGGATTTCAAGCCCTCGAAGTGGTTCTGCATTGGGTCGGTCCACTGGACTGAGCGGTCCACCACGGGGATCCACACCAGCTCGTACTGGTGCATCTCCTGCCGTGTCGCATGCAACTTGGACTCGCTGTGGATCTGCTCCAGGATGGACAGCTCTTCCTGCGAGATGTCCAGCCCCGAGATCAGCAGCAATACGTTTCTCCTCCTCAGGACTTCGATGTTGACCTGTATGTCACGAGAAAGAACAGAAAATCGCAGTCAAATCAATTTCGATATGAAGGGTTCATGGTTGTTGCGTAATGGTGAGACTGGCTATAGAGATCGAACCCTTTTCTTTGTGGTCCCCTCAACAAGTGGCAGAATATCATCCTTAGGATAAATCAGAGCCTTCAGGATCTTCATATTGTCAATCTGGGGGGTATCAAGGAGATTCAGGAGAATCTGATAGGCTTCGACATGCCGCTTTTCCTCTGCGTCACCATTAACTCGGTTAAGCCTTCTCCAAAAAGGTTTCTTTCTCTTCAATTACTATATAAGAAAATAATAGAGGGTCTATATAGATCAGCGGCTCATTTATTACCAATGTGTTTGTAACATATATCAATTTGCTTCTGTAAATGTTCATATATGTTCGTCAGTTTGTGAGCCAAAGTTGATAGCTCCCATGCCTCAGTAGTGGATGTTATGTACCTGCAAATTCTCACTTCCATGTCATGATTTCATGTGGGAGGCATCTACCTAAATAATCATTCAGAGATATACTTTCAGTAATATGATTAACTCTGCTTTTAACCCATTAGCTATTTAACGCCTTATAATTGAGCGCGAGTAGAGGAATCGAAATAGTTCAAGAGCGCATACTCAAGGCCATGGCTGGTGAGGCTGGTGATCTGGCTAGCACAAGCCACGGCGCTCCTTATGGTCCAGTAAACGGCAGTTGGGACGTGGGCCATGGCGGCTGACAACGCGGGGACCTCGCTGGAGATGTAAGCTGAGGGAAGCTCCTTGAGGTCCACCACGCACCTCGTGACTTTGAGCATGGCCTGGATGAGGCTGTTGAGAGCATCGAACCGGGACTTGAGCACGCCCGAGTGCTCCATGATCATGGGCAGCTGCTTCAGGATCGCCATCGACTTGGCAAGCTGGTTGGTGGAGTAGATCTGGGCCAAGAGCCAGAACTCGCCGTAGTTGAGGGCGAAGGCAGCCAGTGTCAGCACCAGCTTGGCGTCCCACGGGAAGGGGGTGAGCATGTTGAATATGGAGAGCGTGGTCGCATGCGCCTCCACCCCGCTCAGCGCCTTCACGGATAGCTGAGGATCGGTTGCCAGCTGGCAAATGTCAGTAGAAAGACTTGTGTTTCTAACAAAGAATTGATTGCTCTTCATTTAACTTCATGGGGAAATTTGAAATAGATGAAGCGCAAAATGAAATTTTTCATAGATCACCTCGCAGGAAATCCGATCGATGATATAGGACAGCGCGTCGAGCATGGCGTCGAAGATTGCCTGGTAACTCTTTTCCTCCATGTTTTCCGTGTACAATTGTGATCCCTATACGCAGCGAGATCCATGCATGCATGATTTAGAATTAGAAAAGAGAAATTATAATACTCAAAAGAAATACATATAATTGAGATCGATTATTGTCGTGATATTGCTCGTTCTTTTTCAGAGATATGGTGAGTGATACTAAGCTGGCCAAATATCTCCTAGCTAAATTAAACATATCTGTGAAGTGTCCTCAAAGCATTTGATCAAGTACACCGCAAGAAGGCAGACAATATAGATAATTTCTACTCCATTACCGTGGTGGCGACGGTGCCAGCATTCAAGGTAGCGCGGTTGAGGATGTCCTCGATGAGACGGAGGAGCGGCTTCACATCAACGTCGCGGCCGTCGGGGTTGTGAGTCTCTATGACCTGCTTCATCATCACGTTGTCGTCGGACATCGTGATCATGCTCCGATCACCGCCCTTGATCAGCCTCTGCATGGTGGGCGGCATCATCCTGCTGGTCGGCATCATGGCCATGACGGGATATGCAAACTCTAGAGAAAATACAACACGAGGGATTTATGTAAGGTGGCGAGAGATATTTTTATCTGTGTTTTGTGTGATCGATATTGCCCTAAGCCTGGTCTCTATTTATAGGAATGATAGATGGAGTAAAGCCTTGGTATGAATCGACTTCCTTGCTTCAATTGTAATTTATTGTTTTGTACGTTAAATTGAAGCCTTGGCCTCTCTCTTTTTATGAACTTTGTCCAGCTAGGAAGATACTTGGGACCATGCATGGAGCTTTCCCTGTGCAATGTCCGGAGCAGATGGTGATCTTTGTGGGATTCTGATTAACTTCTAATGATTAAATGAAGAACACTGATAAGACATTGGTTAGGAAGAGTGATCCTCGTGCTCAAAACAACAGTACAAATTTAGCAATAGACATCTCAGCTTTACATGCCAAAAGTAATGTTTGTTTGTTTAGTGCCTAATCAAATGTTCGATAGCGACATATAGTCATGTCATGGTCCCATACAATCTAAGTGCCTTTTGCTTTGCTTGAAGTAGACATGATTAAGACTAACTCGTTTCTTCCGATTCCACATGTCATCATATCGTCTCGAGGCAACTGTGTCGGCATAACGCATCGGGCTGATTTGTAAGTTTCTGATGTACCAGTTGCGATTTCTTTCACGATAGCTCATGCTTCCTAGGACACGGATGCCTAACACTAAACATCAGCGTTTGATTTACACAATATGCACTCGAAGGTTGATATCATGGAGAATTGTAAGAAGATTTCATTCTAGTTTTTTTGTTTTTTTTTGCTTCCTTGCTTGGTTGAGTTGGGTACGTATTGAGTTTCGCCACCTTACGCCAATGAAGCTTTTCCACTACAAAACAAGCAGCAAGAAAGCGGAAAAGAGAGGAAAATAGGAGGGAACAGCATATTCGATTCCTTGCTTCCCATTGGACGGTCACCGAATCATTTCACTGTTAACAAAAATGGCCAAATTCGCAACCCCAATCACGTTTTGTGCTGCTGATCAATCTCGCTATAGCATAATCCCGAAAGGCATGCAGTGCCTGTACGTAACAGCCTGCTTTCTGTTCTTCGCCAATCAAGCTGTTCACATCGAGGACGCTTTATCTGACGCCGATCGAAATATTCAGAGTGGCATAAGTTTTTGCGAGGTTCCGAGACGAGTCCTGTCGTTTCTATATCGTTGATTGACCTGATTTGATAGAACGGGTATTTAGGATAACCTTTTTGGATTCTCTTATGCATGAATGTGTTACTCTTCAAGAAATCATCCTTGAACGACAAGAATCGAAGCGAAAATTCTTTGCTTGATCTACTCTGTTACAGTGACATCCTTAATTCAGACACAGAAGCTCATGCAGGAAGAGTAACGGACAATTCAACTTGATGCATTCATTCATGTACGTTTTCTTGATTCATTTCGGGGGTTGGCTGATCTGCTCATTCATATACAGGTTTTGAAGTTCTTGTGGGCAATCACAGCGTAGAAAGGATCCGACCCGCTTAGCAATCCCAAGAACCCGAAGATCCAATCGAGAGGCGATTTGCTTTCCCGAGCAACTGAAGAGCTGGGCAGCTTGCGGATTATCTCCGCCTCCGTGAACCCTTCGATGCACTGGAAGTACTGCACCACCAGCTGCACTTGGCCGTACGCAGTCCCGTCTCGCCAGGCGGTGATCGCTTTCTCATAGAATAGCCTGTTGCTGAAGCTCACGATGAATGCGCCACCGGGCCTCAACACCCGAAACGCCTCTGCAAACACCTGCAAAAGGAAATTGAAATCACTCTCGATCTCATTTAACTCGTCCTGTCATTATCGCACTCGACATTGCACAATGTCAATCGACTCCTGAAACTTATGCGATCTTTAAGTACATCAAGTTCCTGAGGAGCATTGGAAATTAGTGATCCATTTTTTCAAGAAGCCTCTTGTCCAAACTAGAGGAGCCTAGAACTACGCGGAAAGCAAGCAAGTTTGAGAAATGCAGAACTGTCTAGAAATGCCTACAAAAACTCAAGTCTACTAATGGTAGTTGGAGCGTGTGGCCTAGAATGAAAGCAAAAAGAAAATCTCTGACAAAGCAGAGATACCATGCACGACAAAGTCGGTCATTGAACCGGTATAAAGGCTAGGTACTCATTCATTCGTGCGGGTGTGTGGGAAGCGTAGAACAGAAACATCTTATCATATCATGTAGCTCCTCCATCACACCTCCTCCAATTATTGTAAAGCAATTTCTATAAATTAGTAAAAAATATTGTTATCCCATAAAACCTGGCCTTTGTCCCTTGAACTATCCTACCTTGTCCCTGTTGACCAAAAACTATCACCGACATCGAAATCATGTTTCCCCGCGCATTCAACTTTTCGAAAGAGTGAATCGATATAGAGATCCTCACCACCGAACACCAATCCAATAAGGAGTCTAAATGTCATCCGTTCATTCTAACCTCGATCCAATTTGAGATAGGCTTAAGTCGATAAGGAGTGTAGATAATTTACGGGCTCTAAGATGAACATACCTGAATCGCGATTCGCTCATGGTTTTCAAATCCTTCAAATTAAGAGTCGAATGGCGCTAAAGATATACATAAAGTAGACCTGATTACAAAAGCGACCTGATCATCCACTCGCTCGCTCAAACGCAATCACAATCCGTTTCCTTTGAACTAAGGCAGTTTGCCATTACGATGCAAATGCAGTTGACCATAGTCGAGTCTTATTCACTTCGGCATTCTCGAGCGATCGGGAATATCTTCGTTTTGATTGCTTAACAAGTGTCCGGAAGCTCGTGAATGATTTTACCTCCTCGGGCTGTTGGAGGTACTGCACGCTGACCGTGCACAGCACGGCGTCGAAGCTCTCGCTCGCCAGCTCCAGCCTCGGCTCGCGGTTCAGGTCCTTGACAAAGAAGTAGTCCAAGCATGGGTTCCTCGCGAGCTCCTGCGCGTTCATGCCGTGACCCACCACCCTCTTGTACGAGACCTCTTCCGGTAGGTGGCTCACCCACGAGCTCATCAGGTCCAGCACCTCCGATCCGGGCCTCACCCGGTCCCTGTAGAGGTCCGTCAACATGGCAAGGAACCCATCGTCCACATGCTTCACGAAGCGTGGGAACGAGTAGAATTCACGGTCTGGCAGGGCGTTGAGCTTAGTCCGGGATTCCGGGGACAGCACCAGCCGCTTGATCCTGCCCGCCGACGAGGGCGTCGGTTGGTCTGAGGCAGCGGGGGCGGGGGTTTTGTTGCTGCCTCTGTCGCCGGGGGTGGTGATGTTGTTGGTGATTTGGAGGAGGGGTTTTAATTTGGTGGGTGGGAGAAAGGCCGAGGGTTTGCCGGTGGTGATTGGAGAAGATGGTGGCCATGGGCGGCGGTGGTGGCGGTGGCGGTGGTGGTGGCAGCGGTGGGTACGGGCTACGAGCATGGATCGAAGTGTGTGTGACTGAGAGGGAGGGAGGGAGAGACGCCTGGAAGAGATAACGTTCTTCTGGTGGATGGAGGAAGAAAATTTTAAGATGGCCTTTTTTTTGTTTCTATATGTTACGTTTTTGGTGGCCCGAAGAAAGGTGAAACAGACGATCAGATGTGATGCACGTTAACGGAATATTCAGTTTGAATCATGGTCGATATTCATTTGAGCGAGCCTACAACTACCGGTCCGGTCCCAATCAGAACAAGGAGGAGTCGTTTTTGTTGATAAAATTCAAATCGGCATAAGCTTAAATATCACAAACAATACGGAATCACAAAGAAACGAAATCGTAATAACAAAATGGAATTACAAAGAAACAAAATCGTAATAACAAAATGGAATTACAAAGAAATGAAACTGCAATAACAAAGTAGGAATTGATACAATCGAATACCGAGACCTGTGTTCGACATAGTTTCCTTAAAACAGATTCGTTCCCTCCAGGACGCGATTGAGGTTTTTCGAACGTCTATCTCCTAGGATACAACGGCTGACAGAGAAGAAGAGATCGCGGCACTTCAAAACTTCCAGCGAACTCGAACAAACTCGGAAAATGAACACTATCGAAAACAATGCAAATGCAGAGAACTGTTTTTCAGAAGGAAAAAAAACAGAGAGCAGTTTCAGAAGAAGAATGATTTCGATAAAAATATAACAGAAGGGAGAGCTGTTCGGGAATAATAACGGCCAATCGAATCTGCCGTTACAAATCAATACGCGTCAGGAATAACGGCCGATTAATTCCGCATGCCGTTACAAAATCAATTCGTGTCTGGAATAACGGCCGATTAATTCTGCCGTTACAAAATTAATTTCGTAACAGCTTGCCGTTATAAAATTAACTCCGTAACAACACAATTTAACGCACCGTTAATCATACGTTACAAATCTGTAACAGTTTGAGTTGAAAAAAAAAAAAGAAAAATTAAATCAGAAGGCTAGCAAAATTGGGCTCGTCGCGAGGCCCACTTTTCGGTCCTGCAATCGTGTACGCAGGATGCGCGCTCGCGCCCAAGTTTCAGCTTGTCGGGCGTCGGATTTGCACCCCCCCTGCGCCTGCGCGCGAGGCAGAGAGTTTGTGCTTTGATAGTTACCACTTCAAATAAGTGTAACTGTATATAAAGCACTCCATAGCCTTCTTTCTTTTCAATGTGGGACTAGTGCTTTTCACTTCCCACTTCCAACTCAAAGGTGTTCTTTGAGCATCAATTTCTCATTCACCCATCAATTTATCCCATATTTCCAACAATCCCCCACATGAATGAAAATTGTTTTAGTTTTGACTCTGTGATAGTGTTCAATAATTGAAACCTGTATAGGATAGGTAGGTATTACCTTTTGAACCTTTCATTGTAAAAGTATATTTACTTTACTAGTTGTCCAGTAGACATGATGTCCTTGAACTGTCCAGCTTTCTCATGTAAATGAACCATACACTTCATACAGGAATCATCTAAACGTTTGTTCGGTTCTCATAGTTATGTTCGTTTTGGCCATGAACATCAACCTAGTTCTGCAAGAGATTCTAAAGAATTTAGTCCTTAATTAATTCTCCTTTGAAGCGGCCCCACTTCTCTCTCACATAGGTGATTACTTAATTTTTAGTAATTTATTTACTCCACTTAAGAATCATTAAAGCAAAATTGCTATCCTTTCCCTTTACAATATCACTGATATTTTATGTAGGAATGGTTTTAAGGATAACCCCCACAGTGACATCACTAAGTTTGTATAATTAGGTTGTCCCTTTGAACTTAGATCTTGGGATCTCCAGTCAACTAGGTTGGGTTTCCTTTATACCAACTTATTCTTTCATGGGCTTTAGTCCCATTCCTTTTGTCGATTTCTCAACTAACTCTCTATTTAACCCTTTGGTTAGCGGATCCGCAATATTATCCATTGACTTTACGTAGTCAATTGAGATAATTCCTGTTGAGAGTAGTTGTCTAATGGTATTATGTCTACGAAGTATATGTCTAGACTTACCGTTATACATATTACTCTGTGCTCTTCCAATTGCGGATTAACTATCACAATGTATACTTATTGGTGGCACAGGTTTTTGCCATTTTGGAATATCCTCTAAGAAATGGCGTAGCCATTCAGCCTCTTCACCACATTTATCTAAAGCTATAAATTCAGATTCCATTATGGATCTGGCTATAACAGTTTATTTACAGGATTTTCAGGATACGGCTGCTCCTACTAGTGTGAATACATATCCACTAGTAGATTTTGAGTCTTTTATATCAGATATCCAATTTGCATCACTATATCCTTCCAGAACAGCTGGATATCTGGTATAATGCAAGCCATAATTCCGAGTATAGCGTAAGTACCTGAATACTCTCACTATTGCTTTCCAATGGTCGACACTCGGATTGCTCGTATATCTACTCAATTTACTAACCGTATAAGCAATATCTGGTCTAGTACAACTCATTAAGTACATTAGACTTCCAACAACTCTGGAGTATTCTACTTGAGAAATACCCTCTCCCCTATTCTTGGAGAGATGAAAACTATTGTCTAATGGTGTTCTAGCAATACCAGAATCATTCATGTTGAATTTTTCAAGAATCTTTTTCACATAGTGTGACTGGTTTAAAATAATACCTTCTGATGTTCTTGTGATTTTAATTCCTAAAATCATATCAGTAGGTCCCATATCTTTCATGTCAAATCTTGAATTCAACATATACTTGGTAGATTTGATTATTTTTTCATCACTACCAACAATTAGTATGTAATCTACGTAAAGACACAAAATGACATAGCCATTTGTTGTCTCTTTGATGTAGACACATTTATCACATTCATTGATCTTAAAACCATTGGTAATCATTGTATTATCAAACTTTTCATGCCACTGCTTTGGTACTTGTTTTAGGCCATACAATGACTTCACCAATTTACAGACTTTCCTTTCTTGTCCCGGAACTATAAAACCCTCAGGTTGTTCCATGTAGATTTCTTCATCCAAATCACCATTTAGGAAAGGTGTTTTTACATCAATTTGATGTACTTCGAGATTTCGCAGTGCTGCGATTGCAAGTATCATCCTAATTGAAGTTATTCTCGTCACAGCAGAATAAGTATCGAAGTAATCTAAGCCTTCTCGTTGTTTAAATCCTTTGATCACAAGTCTGGCTTTGTACTTATCAACAGAGCCATCTGCTTTCATTTTCTTCTTAAAAATCCATTTGGACTTTAAAGGCTTACAACCAGGAGGAAGATTTACTAGCTCCCAAGTATGATTCTGCAAAATTGAATCAACTTCACTTTTTATTGCTTCTTTCTATAAAGGTCCCTCAGAAGAATTCATAGCTTCTGCATAATCTAGTGGTTCCTTTTCTAACAAGTAAGTTAGAAAATCATTTCCAAAAGATTTTTCCACTCTTACTCTTTTGCTACGTCTCGGTTCAAGTTCATGATCTGAATCATGAATTTCATGACTTTCTTCATTCATTCTTCATAGTTTCATTCTTTCGTTTAGATGAACTTGATCCATCATTGGATTTATAAGGAAATACATTTTCAAAGAATGATGCATTCCTTGATTCCATGATTGTATTCTTGTGTATATCAGGAATTTTAGATTCATGTACAAGAAATCGATACGCATTACTGTTATGTGCATAGCCTATAAAGATACAGTCCACCATTTTAGGATCTACCTTTGTTTTCTTTGGTGTTGGAACTGCTACTTTTGCAAGACAACCCCACACTCGTAGATGTTTGTAGGATGGTCTCATACCTTTCCATAACTCATAAGGGGTTTTGTCCTCTTTCTTTCGAGGTACTTTATTTAAAAGGTAATTGCTTGACAAAATAGCTTCTCCCCACATATTTTGGGGCAAACCTGAATTTAATAATATCGCGTTCATCATTTCTTTCAATGTGCGATTTTTGCATTCAGCAACACCATTTGATTAAAGAGAGTAAGGTTGTTGACACATAAATTTTAGCACATCATTTAGTGGTTAATTGCATAGAAAATTAGGGATTAAATTTTAACCCCTAAACAAAAATATTAAAATTGCATAACATATAGTTTAAGTTCATTTAGATTAATTGCATTCCGCATCGGATCGGCGGTGACAAGCGAGCTTAAAATTCATTACGTGAATCGAGCTCGGGCATCGAACAAGACTCGGTTCACTTGAAAAACATGGGCCGAAAGTCACACACAAAAAGGCTTGGTTGTTTTAATTTGAGCTTAAATTAGCTCATTATGCTTAATAAAAGAAAAGCCCAAATTAATTCAGCCCACTTAGAATTAAATTAAAGCCTAAACCTAAGCCCGTTAGGACTAAAAAACCCGGCTAATTGACCTAGGTTTTCATTATAAATACATGCTTACGGGGGGGATTTTGAGTTTCACTTCATATCATCATCTTCACGGAGGCACTATCAGAGAAAAAAAAAAAAAAAACGGAGAGACTCGGCTAGATCCGGACAATCTCATCTCCAAGCTCCCTCTCGGCTGTGCTTTCCCCGTTGCACCGCCATTGCTCGTCGCTTGCTTCTGACGACGTTCACTGTTGTCGCTGTCTAGAAGCTCCTATTCGCGAAGTTACAAGAATACTGAGAGAGAACGACGTCAATCGGGGAGAGCATTAAAAAGGGGCAACCATGTGGGTGTCGTCTGTAGAAGATACAAGTGAAAGATTGAGGAACGCATGCAGTAAAGGGGGCCCACTCTCCATCAATTCTCATCTTCATACTTCAGTGTGAGTCACGTAGAAGACCATCTCAAGCATTGACTTCGCACACGAGCTCACATTCAACACATTGGAGTAGACTTGTGACGTCCATTCCAGCAAACCGTGAGCCCAACCGTGACGAAGTTGCGGCCCCGGTTCACACCTTCATCGTCCACGACAACTTCAGCGATTACGCCCCAAGTCAACCATCAATCCGTGGCTCATGTCTTCGTTTTGTAGATTGACCAGAGCGCTACCGCGTTGTTGCTGCCGCGCCCGCCGTCGATCACCATCCCGCTTCGCAAATCCCGAGTCTAATCTCGAGACGATTCAAATTTGGAAAAAATCTGCAAATCAGGTAATTATCCTATCCCAATTTGATTTGAATATTTGGTTGCCTATTTTGTACTTATTGATATCTAATTTTGCATATTTGGATAATAATCATTATTCTAATTAGGATTTTTATTTCTTTTGAAATCTTGGATATCTAGTACTTTTCAAATTTGGATAGAATTTAGAATTTTCAAAATCTTTTGAATATATCCAACATATTTAAGATATCGAGAATTTTTCAAGATGTGATCGATTAGGAAAATTTCCTAATCCGCAACCGCACACGTGAAAATAAATCTATCTATCAGGTTTTAGATAGAGTTATTTCTATAGCGGATATTTTGAATTTTAGGATCGATCTGTCAGGCTTCAGATCGAAACTTAATTCAAAAGATTTAGCGGTTATATATATTTTTTTACTTGATTTTAATTTCGAATTTTGATTTAAAAAAATACCAAAAGATCACTCTAGAATAGGTTAATTTCTTTAGTTTAAAATTGCATGTTTAGATAATTGGCATTTTTAATTCCGAATTTCATTTAAAAAATAAAAAATGTCCTTCATTAGAAATAGGTCATGTCGTCGCATGACATATAATTTACATGTTATGTTGCATTAATCGCATGTCAATTTTTGCACGTCATTACATATAGGTTAGCTTTCATTTAAATAAGTGAAAATAAAAAATTCCTGCACCTTTGAAACTCTAAGTTAGGATTTATTAAAATTGCCAAATTGAGTATTTTTCTTGAAATTGGTACCGAAAGGGCGTTAGGGAATCTAGCGTAACCAAGTCCCCGGATCTATAATTTCTGGTTCGCAGAAATAAAATAGTACTCCCGCTATTTTATTTAGGTTTCTAATCAACCTATCTTAAATGATTAGTGGCGACTCCCATTGAAAATATTTGCATGCTCATAATTGGACCTAAGTTGCGAATTGGTAGAGTTTGGGAGAACTCAAGCTAGATTAGTTAATTTAATTAATCTAGTAATCCATTAGCCAGAGATCGAAAACTCGATTTTTTTAGGTCGCAACAGCTTGGCGACTCCACTGGGGAATGCTTGAATTTTTTTGAAAATTTAAGGAGGACTTAGGCCAAAAAAAGAATTTTCAAACAAAAATCACTCGATTTGGCAAAATTTAATTGAATTCTCATTTTTAAGTGTTAAATGTTTTTGCAGGATGGGAGTTATAAGGGGAGTAGTGATTGGCTAACCCTTTGTTTTGCAGGTTTGGTGGAGTGGAATTTGGTTTAATTTTCGTACTATTGAAGTGTTTGTTGCATATAATTGTTGTGTATGATTTATAGTATTTGCACTACACCACACACAACCTGTGACCGGATCTGGGTCACACCCATAGTTTTAAGATGGTCTTTAGGTGGTTCTTTAACCTTGGCGGTAAGGCTTCGCTAAAGGTTATCCCATTTAAATCCCGAAAATTTTTCCAAAAAATGGCTCAAGGGTCGTCCTTATGCACGTGAGGCTACAACGCATGGGGGTTGCCCTTGTCGACCGAACCAAGCCGAAGTGATTGGACCCGACTAGTCATGACTATTGTTTGCGAGGCTGCGACTAGTCATGACGATTGTACGCGAGGCTGCGACGCGTCGTTCCGTTTATCATTTCACTTTGCAAAAGCCATTAGGATAGATAGATTAAGATTTAAACTCACGATTCATGTGCATGTCTCTGTGATTGACATTTTCTCCCCAAAGACGGTAATTTCTCGAGCTTTATCTTTGGTTTTCTTCATCTTATTTTGAGTCGGTCCATGATTTAGGTTGAGTCATTTGGCACGTGGTCTATATAAGAATGGGTCGCCTCGATATCCGTTTAGTGCCTACTCCGAAGCTGGAGCTTAAGAAGTTATGGAGCCAGTTGAAGCCAAATGGTCCACAGTACGTTCTCAAACGCATTGGCTTCATGCTGCCAATCCTGGACATAGATGTTCAGAGCGGGATCATGCAGGCATTCGCTCATTTTTGGTGCCCCGAGACAACCACATTTGTGTTGGGAGGTACGTTTGAGCTCACACCGACTCTGGAAGAATACAGTATTACCATTGGAAAATCGATTGAGTTAGATATAGTCGAACCACCCATTAAGGTAGATCCTGTGGTAGTGCTTGCTGAATTTTTGAATTTGACTAAAAAGGAAATTGAAAAAGTGCTAAGGGGTAATTGTCAAGCATGCCCATTATCTTTTCTTATTGAATGTTTCGAAAATAACTCCGTCCTCATGAGATCTAAAATTTTTATCTTAGCTTTTTTTGGGCTCATCATTTTTCCATTCCGTCAAAATGCTATTGATCCTGTCATAGCTTGGACGGTAAAACTAATATGTGGCGAAGTTAGTTTTATAAACACAATTCTAGCAGAGACTTTCATATCTCTGACACGATTCAAGAAAGGAAAAAATAGAACTTTTTGAGCCCCGATTGAGCTTTTACAAATCTGGCTTTTCTCACACCTTTCTCAATTTGGGAAAGATATGACTGTATTTGAAATGGACATGACTAATAACCCTATTTTAAGGTTCAAACAAATACAAGATCAAACTAAGAGTTTGCACTATACGCAATGGGTCCATCTGTTCAATGATCCAAACTCTAAGATTTTCCTTTGGCAAGCTATGTGGTTTCGGGAGGTCGAGGGTCGACTATACCATGGCGATCAGAAGCCCGTACCTTTGATGGGCATTTATGGGACAACCTGCTATCAGCCCCTTTGGGTTACACGTCAATTCCGAGTTCTGCAGGATGTCCCACCTCCACTCAGGCCCAATGAATTTCAAGTCCAGTTTGAGAAAGGCGAGTCCTACAGAGTCGAGCTTAGGCTTCATTCTGAGACTTGGCAAAATTGTTCTACTCAGAAGCTGATTTGGCCTACAGATGAGCTCACTGGAAGAATGAAACGTCACTTTGCCACGGACCGGTATGTTCAGTATCATACCATCCCTGCTGAGATACTTCCGAAGATCCCGGTCGTGACAGTACGGCATACCTTTCAAACTCAAATCAAAATCAGCAAAGAAAAGGCGATGAAGGCCCAGGATAAGGCAAATGCTCTGGCTGAAGAGAATGCACGATTACGGCGTGCCTTGAAGGCCCATTCATCTATAGATCATGTAGCCTCTAAAAAGAGAAAGACCATATGATTTCTTGTTTGGTTTAGGGAGTTTTTCTTTTTTTAGGAGGAAATGTTAGCTTGCTATTAACGTTTTCTGGAAATGGATGTCGTTTCTGAACGATTTTTATAAGAATTCTTTTGAGACATTTTACATTCTGAGCAATTCAATGAAAAACGTTAAGCTATAATTTGTAAATTTTGGAATTAGTCCAAGTTTTTATTGAATGAAGCAATTTGGAATTTCGAGATTTACTGGACGAATTGGTCTTTTGAAAGAAATTTCATCTTGAGGATCTAAGGGATGTCATGGACCGACTCGTTATTCTTACTTGTTGTATTCATTCGAGCGTTACTTTTGTAGGTAATTTGCTACGAATCCCCCTCATCCTCATAATACTTGATCGGTGACCAAAAGAAGGATGGCCAATCAAGCTGAGATTGCAGCCATGATTGACGAAAAGCTAAAAGAACACATGAATACAATCAATGAGCAAATCACGGCTGCCATGTCCAAAATGATGAGTGATCTCATGGCCAAGCAGCAACAGATCAATGCTGTCTCTCAATCGGAGATTCCGCCTCCAACTCGTCAAGGCCTCCGCCTCGACAAAGCTCCTGCAGTAAATACTAATCCAACCTTTCAACTGGACGATGTCATTTTGACTAACACTAGTGCGTTTCCGACGGCCGATGTTCTTCATCCACCCCCCAATCATGAAAATGCTAAATTGATGGCTAAGCTCGACCAAAGATTACGTGAAGTGGAGGGAACTCAAAGTTTTCCGCCTGTTGATTTGTCTGTTTTTACTCGGGTCCAAGTGCCCGATAAATTCAAGATGCCAGCCTTCGAGAAGTATGATGGCACCTCGAACCCAATTCAGCACATCGAGATGTATCAGGGGCTCATGAACAGATATGTTTCTAATGGACCTTTAATAATTCAAACCTTTCAAGCAAGCTTGAAGGATGCTGCAATGAGGTGGTATACCAACCACCAGATCAACCGGAAAGACTTATGGGAAGAAGTGGCAAACCTCTTCGTCAAACACTTCAAGTTCAATCTCGATGTCACTATTACAAGGGAAGACCTGGAAAGAGTTGAGCAGAAAAAGGGCGAAACTCTAAAGGAGTATGCCACTCGCTGGAGAAACATGGCGGGACAGATCATGCCTAAACCCTCAGAACGTGACTTAATGAAGTTGTTCGTGTCCACTCCACCACAGCCGGTTCGTTTACGAATGTTAGTGACGGCCGTCCAATCTTTTAGCCAGCTAATAGCCATGGGTGAGGAGATTGAGTATGGGCTCAAGAAAGGATGGTACAATGAGTCGGGTTCATCAGGCAAGAGATTTATTAGTAAGAAAGACAAAGAGCATGCCCTTGAAGTCCACATGACTTATGTACAAAAGACACCAGCTCAGGCCCCGAAACTACAATTTACCACCAAGCAGCCGACCTCTTATGTGCAGCAACGCCGGCAAGACCCACGCCCGCAGCGCAAAGCTCGCCAATTTACTCCACTTCCTGGAACGTTATCTCAGGTACAAGCAATGCTAAGGAAGAAGAATTTGCTGAGTTCGAAGCCACAAAGACCTAACGCTGCCGACTTCGCACGATACGATCCATCGAAGAAATGCGATTACCATAGAGGTGAGGTGGGACATTCGACAGACGACTGCCAAGTGCTCAAACATCGAGTACAGGATCTACTCGAGACTGTAGCGTTTGCACAACAGCCAGCCGGTAAGCCCAATGTGTAGAACAATCCACTTCCTGATCATTCGAGCAGTGCAAATGTTGTCCTTGGCCCGGCGGTCAAGCGAGTTCAAGACTTCAGAGTCCCTTTCGAAAATATATTCGACGCTTTAGTCCGAGCTGGTTATGTTTCGACCGGTGAAATGGTATCATTCGGTGAAATAGAAAAGAAGGTGGATGAGTTGATAAGAGAGGGAATGATTGGGATGGCTGATGAATTCGGGGTAGTGGCTACTATATCTCAGGTCATCATTGACTGGAATGAAGAACTCGCAATGCTAACCGATGAACAAGTTAAGTTGGATCCTGAGCTAATTGACATGCCCTCTCTTGAAGATGCCTCTGGTGATGACCTCGGGATCGTTATACCCGATGCTTCTGAAGCATTGGTGATGGCATCACCTCAGCCCTACGCTTATGAAAGTGACAAGATGGTTCCATGGTCATACAATGTTGATTTAATAACAAGATTGGGGCGAACTTATGCTGATAATCCACCTGTCAAGCCAGTGGCCGAGAAAGAAGCGAAGGAATTCTTAGCTGTGATCAAGGCTAGTGAATATAGCGTGGTTGATCAGTTGAGAAAGTTGCCTGCACAAGTTTCGTTGTTGGAACTTCTTCAGACATCAGAGAAGCATCGGAATGCTCTGATGAAGGTTTTGAGTGAGGTTCATGTGCCCGAAAATATTGAAGAACATAAGCTAGAGGGGTTTGTCGGGACGATCCTCCTCAAGGATCAAGTAGCATTTTCTGATAAGGAAATCCCAATTGAAGGACATGGTCATAATAAAGCGCTTCATATATCAATAAAGTACAAGGAGACTCACATGGCTAGGGTGCTTGTTGATAACGGGTCAGCTTTGAATTTATGCCCGTTGGCTACTTTGAAAAGGCTAGGCATTAAGCCATCTACCATGCAAGCAGCCAAGACTTCTGTTCGAGCCTTTGATGGAGCAAAGAAGGATGTGATAGGCCAGATTAACTTAGAGCTGCAAATCGGACCTTCGGTGTTCGATATTCTTTTTCAAGTACTGGATATCCCTTCTGCTTTCAATCTCTTGTTAGGACGGCCATGGATCCACAATGCAGGTGCAGTGCCTTCCAGTTTGCATCAAAAGATCAAGTTTGTGGCTGAGGCAAAGTTGGTTACAATTTATGGAGAGGAAGATCACCGAATCTTCAATGCGACATCGGTCCCATACATAGAGCCCGATCATGTTGAGGAGGATAGTTATCATTCATTTGAGATAGTTCAAGTTGTTTAAGCTTCCTCTGATATGCCGTTGCCCGTTCCTGAGGTTTCTAATGCAGCTATCATGGTGGCCAAGGTCATGGTCGGTAATGATTTTGAGCCAGGACAGGGTCTTGGGAAGGAAGGTCAAGGCATTCGTGCCCCGATTGAGACAAATGGACAATCTCACAAGGCTGGTTTGGGATATCATAGGTCAGGAAACCGCGAACAAGACCTCGGTTGTTACAGAGGCCAAAGAGGAGTAGGTCAAAGTCCCTTACCACCTCCTATTGACCACATCTTTCGCTCAACTAGAGTAGTGGGGGGATATGAGCATTTAAAATCGAGCCCTACTGAGGATGATCTCGGGCTTATCTTTCCTAAGTCGTCACCAGCCCTAACTGACTTGCCCAAGAAGCATGGTAAAGCGATTTTGGTCAGTTTGTCTGATGATTCTGAGGATGACCAGCCACCCTGTATTTTCAAGAAGCCGGAATCGAGGGTAGTGGACTTTGACTTTAATGACGGTATACCCTACCTCACTAGTTGGTTTGCTGAGACCTCCATTGGTGCAATCACTGAAGGACCACTTGAAGGGATGGGCGCTGGCCCTCAAGAGTAATTATTTCCAGTTTTCGCATCTCCCCTGCATGGGAATCTTTATTGTCTTCGATTTTCATTCATGTTACACTTAGGTTTTTCAATCCAATAAGATGTAATTCATTGATTTGATATCAATAAAATTACAGAAGTTTTTATCATTTTGAATCTTGTTGAAGTACCCCAAACCAACCCAATGACGATAGCCAACGATTGAAAAAATTTGTCATCTACGGTAAGAACTGAGGGTTGGGCTTCTCAAGAATTCTTGTCTCGAGGTCTTCGAAATCAAAATGAATTTCAAAAAGCAATGATCAATTTTCGAAAATTGCATGTGGTTAAGCCCTGTCTTGTCTTTTTTATCTATTTCCTTTATGTTTCAGGACTAATCTCGAGGCGTGCGAAGGGATGGGAATCATGGATCCTCATATATGTGATGCGAGTCAATCCGATGACTCAGATGATTCTAATCCAAATGATAAAGAAATACAACGGAACTTGGAAATCCATGAGAAATCCAAGCCTCTAACTGTTGAAGAAACCGTGGTGATCAATTTTGGCGACACAGAGAATCCTAGAGAAGTGAAAATTGGGGCATGCCTCCCTAAAGATGTGGCTAAACGCTTGACTCAATTGTTGAAGGATTATCAAGACATCTTTGCCTGGTCTTATACTGACATGCCGGGTCTCGATCGATCGATCGTCGAACATTGTCTACCGACTGATCCTTCGGTTGAGCCCGTGAAGCAAAAGCCGCGAAGAGCTAAGCCAAAATTGGCAAAAAAGATCAAGGAAGAGGTCATGAAGCTTCTTGATGTGGGATTTATTGAGACTACCCAATATTCAGAATGGGTCGCTAATGTAGTCCCAGTGCTGAAGAAAGATGGACGGGTTCGAGTTTGTGTTGACTACCAAGATCTGAACAAAGCTAGCCCTAAAGATGATTTTTCACTCCCACACATTGATGTGCTTGTGGACAGCACAGCCGGGTTCGAACTATTTTCCTTCATGGATGGTTTCCCAGGTTATAATCAGATCTTGATGAACGAGGATGATAAGTTGAAAACAGCATTTACCACTCCATGGGGGACATTTCACTACAAGGTGATGCCCTTTGGTCTAAAAAATGCAGGGGCAACTTACCAACGAGCAATGGTCACGTTGTTCCATGACATGATGCATAATGAGATTGAGATCTACGTTGATGACATGATTGCAAAAACTCGGCGTGGAGAAGATCACATAGAAACTTTGATGAAATTATTCGACAGGCTTCGCAAGTTCAAATTGCGCCTCAATCCAGCAAAATGCGTGTTCGGGGCGGCCTCTGGCAAACTACTCAGCTTCATTGTCAGTAACAAAGGAATTGAGATTGACCCGTCGAAAGTGAAGGCCATTTGTGAAATAAAATCTCCCTCTTCAGTAAAGGAAGTTCGTAGCTTAATTGGTAGACTAAACAATATAGCCAGATTTATTTCTCAACTATCTGAGACAGCAAAGCCTTTCTTTAAACTTCTCAAGAAGAATGCGCTGGTTAAATGGGATGAAGAATGTGAACAGGCATTTGACAAGCTTAAGCACTACTTGATGAATCCGCCGGTGCTTGTTCCGCCAACGCCGGGGCAACCTCTGACACTGTACCTTACAATCCACAGTGAATCCTTAGGCGCTATGCTTGCTCAAAAAAGTGAAGATGATGGAAAAGAGCGTGCGATTTATTATTTGAGCAAGAAGTTCACCGCCTTTGAGATGAACTATTCTGAAATAGAAAGAACGTGCGCCGCACTGGTCTGGGTGCTACACATGTTGAGACAATACACTTTGCATTATCAGATATTGCTTGTAACAGAGTGTGATCCCATCAAATATTTGCTCAATCAACCCGCTTTGGTTGGAAAACTGGCAAAATGGCAGATTCTTATCTCAGAATTCAATGTTCAATTCTTGTCTTAAAAATCAGTCAAAGGACGAGTAATTGTTGATGTCTTGGCTCAAAATCCTGGAAAAAATGAGGATCTGGGTCCGCTAGAGGATAGAGTCATGTCAATCGATGAGTATGTATGGACCATGTATTTTGATGGGGCCGTAAACTTATCAGGATCAGGTATCGAGGCAGTTTTAATATCCCCAGGCGGTCAACATTATCCAGTGGCTGCAAAATTGATATTTCCTTGCACGAACAATATCGCTGAATATGAAGCATGCATCATCGGGTTACAAGCCGCTATCGAAATGGGAGTAGCTCGACTTAAGGTGTTCAGGGATTCAGCCCTCATTATTCTTCAAACCGTTGGTAAGTGGCAAACTAGAGATGCTAAGTTGCAGCCCTATCACGCATATTTAGAGGAGTTAGTAGAAGAGTTTGAAGACATTTCGTTTGAATACTTGTCGAGGACTCAAAACCATTTTGCCGATGCTTTGGCTACTTTATCGGCAATGCTACAAGTGACAAGTGGGTTAGAAGTTGAACCTTTAGAGATAGAGGTCTTACAGAAACCAGCTTATTGCATGCCCACGACAGAAGAGCCTGACGGTAAGCCGTGGTATCATGATATCAAGGTATATCTTCAAACACAGGAGTTTCCTGACAAAAGTACTGCATCTGACCAGAAGTATATCAAGAAAATGGCGTCGAAGTTCTTCTTGAGCGGAGAATGTCTATATAAGCGGTCCTATGATTCGGTCTTATTAAGGTGTGTTGATTCAACTGAGGCTGTTCATTTGATGCTAGAAGTATATGAGGGAGTATGCGGTCCGCACATGAATGGTCATATGCTAGCAAGGAAGATAATGAGGATGGGTTATTACTGGCTCACTTTAGAGAGTAATTGCATTCAACATGTCCGAAGTTGTCACAAATGCCAGATCCATAGTGACAAGATTAATACTCCCCCGAATGAATTGCATCAGATGTCTGAACCATGGCCATTTTCTATGTGGGGCATTGATGTGATTGGCCCGATCAATCCTAAAGCGTCAAACGGACATCGGTTTATCCTGGTCGCTATCGATTATTTTTCGAAGTGGATTGAAGCTATGTCCTATACGTCAGTGACGGCACGGAATGTGGTGAAGTTCATTTGTCGAGACATTATTGCTCGATATAGTGCACCTGAGACCATAATTACTGACAATGAGTCGAATCTAAACAATAAATTGATGGATGATCTGTTCAAGGAGTTCAAGATCAAACATCTGAATTCCTCTCCATATCGTCCGCAGATGAATGGAGCGGTCGAAGCAGCCAACAAGAATATCAAGAAAATTTTGGCTAAAACAGCTGAGAACTATCGTGATTGGCATGAGAGATTACCATTTGCACTTATGGCATATCGAACTTCTATCCGGACATCTACAGGGGCAACTCCATATTCTCTTGTGTATGGTATGGAAGCAGTTTTACCTGTTGAGGTTGAAATTCCTTCGTTACGTATTCTTTCACAGGTACAATTGTCAGAAGCAGATTGGATCCAGCAGAGATTAGACCAATTGAACCTGATTGATGAGATAAGGCTTAGAGCTATATGTCATGGCCAGTGCTACCAGTAACGAGTTGCTAAATCTTTCAACAAGAAAGTCAAGCCTCGACATTTTCAGGTAGGCAACCTTGTCCTGCGGAAGTTATTGCCGATAGTTCCTCTTGTAGAAGGAAAATTTGCTCCAAATTATGGCGGCCCGTACATTGTGAAGAAAGTTCTTCTAGGAGGTGCTTTGATTTTGGCCAAGATGGATGGTCGTATTTTTTCCAGTCCAGTTAATTCTGATTCTGTGAAGAAGTATTACACTTGATTTGTACTCATTCTGACTTTGTCTCAGATCGAATTTCGTGAATCAATTGATTTTCTTGTTATGTTACTAAACTTCTTTTGAGGAAAGCTTTCGATCTGGCAATCTATTTCTGTCCTAATGAAGTGATCATATTGTATGAGAGACTTCAAGATGACGAAAGGCAAGCCATTTCCATACACGTCCTGAATAATAATCCCCAGTGCGAGTTGAGTGAAAATTCCGTGCTGACAAGGTAAAGGATTATCTCACGAAAAGTATAACGACCAAAATGATGAGAGGCATTCATTTCCTCTATCTAAACACTACAGGTTATCATTTGCTTAACCCTTTGAACGGAGTTTCTTTTGTTATCCCTGTCAGGAACAACCCCATATTGGGGCAATTTCTTAAAAAGTTCAAAATGGTTAGAATTTTCTTACTTTTACTTGCATCAATCTTCAAGTATATTTACTGCATGCAAATTATGTGTTAGCTTGAGTGCCTTAGACATGACGAAGAGCATTTCTTTCGCTATCCTACACACTTTATCTGTTGCTTAGCTCACTTGAGCCTGCAATTTCATTTCATAAGAACCCAATTGGTGATCATCTCTCACACTGGGGCAAGGTAAAAACCATCGTTATCCACACAGCATATTCGGGGCGTCAATGAAAAATGAAGACCCTGAGAATCCAAATGTTAGTCATTCAGTTAAAACAAGCTAAAGTGTGGCTGGCCAATGTATGCATTATAGACAGTATATGTCAAAAGTCAAAAAAAAAAAAAAAAAAATAGGGGGCATGAAAAAGCAGTATGCCTGGTAAAAGCAAGGCCAATGCCAGTAAAAATTATGAGAGAAAGAAAAACTTTGGTGAAAACTGAGTCAATATGCAAGATCATTCTTCAAGGAAGAGACCATTTGAAGATTCATTTGTGGAGCAATTGCTAGAGATAGATCAATGGTACCAGTAGCATGATTGGATGATCACCAATTTCCATGTTCATAATACCCCCTTTGATGGAAATAGGCCATTCATTTCAAGCCTACTCAAATCTACGTTACAACCCTTACCGAAGTCTCTTTAGAATAGGGCACTTGAGTTAATGTAGAATTTCAAATGCTTATAAGTGTTGCTCGAAGAAGTGTGAGCAAGATTTTTCTATCTCATTTTTGTAGTATTCCTGACTTGTAAACCCAGAGCAGCTGGTAATATCATTTCTTTTAAAGCCATGACTCTCATGAGTCCCCATTGTGAAACCTTTGACCAAGCCTGCGTTTCAGTCCTTATAAAGACCTCTCAGATTAGCCAAGCCATACTGATTTTGAGAATATCCGAACCCTTGTCAAGCACGACGAAAAGAGTTTGAGTGATTCTTATACCTGCATCAAATGTCGGGTCAAAAGCCTTTCATTGAGAGCGAGTGAAAAGTTTTTTCTGATCAAAGGTCTCTCATTTGATGTGATCAAATTGTCAAAAGGACGAAATAGTTGTTCTTATTGATAAATTCCCCAGTGAAGCTCAGTAATGTTAATGTGATCAAATTGCCAAAAGGACGAAATGGTTGTTCTTATTGATAAATTCCCCAGTGAAGTTTGGTAATGCAGGCAGATTCATGAAATATGTTTTCTTTGCCCCTGCGCATGTGCTAGTTTAACCTTTTCTCAGGTAAAAACAGGTGCAATGCAATTGGCTCTCCCATAACATAAGAAGAATTCAGGTACGTTTGCTAAGTATTCTTCATTGTTTCTCTCTTCAGAATAGGAGACATGGTCTCTCATATGTTCACCCAGTGGAACAGATGACATATTTCTTTTGTGTTGCTCAGTGGAATAGGCAGTACACCCCATTTAATGTTTATCCAGTGGAACAGGTGACATATTTCTTTGTGTTGCTCAGTGGAATAGACAGCACACCCCATTTCATGTTTGCCCAGTAGAACAGGCAGCATAGTTTCTCATTTCGTGTTCACCCAGTGGAATAAGTGGCACAACCAACCTCATGCTCACCCAATGGAAGAAGTGACATGATCATTTTCGTGATTGCCTAGTGGTATAGGCAACACGTCCCATTCTTTCTTCATATCATGCACTATTTCGCATTTGTAGGAAACTACAAGTAACATATAAGCAATTATGTACCTCGAGAACCTTACTTCCAGTAGACTAGAAGTTTGGAGATCAAGGGAGCTCACAGCATTATAAAGCTTCCAGTGGTATAGGCAACACGTCCCATTCTTTCTTCATATCATGCACTATTTCGCATTTGTAGGAAACTACAAGTAACATATAGGCAATTCTGTACCTCGAGAACCTTACTTCCAGTAGACTAGAAGTTTGGAGATCAAGGGAGCTCACAGCATTATAAAGCTTTCCCTCATTTGGACGCTTTTTGTGCGATCCATATGTAAGGCTCTTTCACCGAAGTGAAAAGCCTTAGCATATGTTCCTTATTGTTTGCATATCACGCATCATTGCATTCAAAAAAAAAAATCATTCATCATTTTGCATAGTTTAAATTTAGGTCTCAGTCTTTGAGCGAAACCTCTGCGAGCTTCCACTCAAAGAGGGGCAGCTGTTGACACCTAAATTTTAGCACATCATTTAGTGGTTAATTGCATAGAAAATTAGGGATTTAATTTTAACCCCTAAATAAAAATATTAAAATTGCATAACATATAGTTTAGGTTCATTTAGATTAATTGCATTCCGCATCGGATCGGCGGTGACAAGCGAGCTTAAAATTCATTACGTGAATCGAGCTCGGGCATCGAACGAGACTCGGTTCACTCGAAAAGCATGGGCCGAAAATCACACGCAAAAGGGCTTGGTTGTTTTAATTTGAGCTTAAATTAGCTCATTATGCTTAATTAAAGAAAAACCCAAATTAATTCAGCCCACTTAGAATTAAATTAAAGCCTAAACCTAAGCCCGTTAGGACTAAAAAGCCCGGCTAATTGACCTAGGTTTTCATTATAAATACATGCTTACGGGGGGGATTTTGAGTTTCACTTTATATCATCATCTTCACGGAGGCACTATCAGAGAAAAAAAAAAACGGAGAGACTCGGCTAGATCCGGACAATCTCATCTCCAAGCTCCCTCTCGGCTGTGCTTTCCCCGTTGCACCGCCATTGCTCGTCGCTTGCTTCTGACGACGTTCACTGTTGTCGCTGTCTGGAAGCTCCTGTCCGCAAAGTTACAAGAATACTGAGAGAGAACGACGTCAATCGGGGAGAGCATTAAGAAGGGGCAACCACGTGGGTGTCGTCTGTAGAAGATACAAGTGAAAGATTGAGGAACGCATGCAGTAAAGGGGGCCCACTCTCCATCAATTCTCATCTTCATACTTCAGTGTGAGTCACGTAGAAGACCATCTCAAGCATTGACTTCGCACACGAGCTAACATTCGACACATTGGAGTAGACTTGTGACGTCCATTCCAGCAAACTGTAAGCCCAACCGTGACGAAGTTGCGGCCCCGGTTCACACCTTCATCGTCCACGGCAACTTCAGCGATTACGCCCCCAATCAACCATCAATCCGTGGCTCGTGTCTTCGTTTTGTAGATTGACCGGAGCTCTACCGCGTTGTTGCTGCCGCGCCCGCCGTCGATCACCATCCCGCTTCGCAAATCCCGAGTTCGATCTCGAGACGATTCAAATTTGGAAAAAATCTGCAAATCAAGTAATTATCCTATCCCAATTTGATTTGAATATTTGGTTGTCTATTTTGTGCTTATTGATATCTAATTTTGCATATTTGGATAATAAGCATTATTCTAATTAGGATTTTTATTTCTTTTGAAATCTTGGATATCTAGTACTTTTCAAATTTGGATAGAATTTAGAATTTTCAAAATCTTTTGAATATATCTAAGATATTTAAGATATCGAGAATTTTTCAAGATGTGATCGATTAGGAAAATTTCCTAATCCGCAACAGCACACGTGAAAATAAATCTATCTATCAGGTTTTAGATAGAGTTATTTCTATAGCGGATATTTTGAATTTTAGAATCGATCTGTTATGCTTCAGATCGAAACTTAATTCAAAAGATTTAGCGGTTATATTTTTTTTTTTTTTACTTGATTTTAATTTCGAATTTTGATTTAAAAAAATACCAAAAGATCACTCTAGAATAGGTTAATTTCTTTAGTTTAAAATTGCATGTTTAGATAATTGGCATTTTTAATTCCGAATTTCATTTAAAAAATAAAAAATATGTCCGTCATTAGAAATAGGTCACGTCGTCGCATGACATATAATTTACATGTTATGTTGCATTAATCGCATGTCAATTTTTGCACGTCATTACATATAGGTTAGCTTTCATTTAAATAAGTGAAAATAAAAAATTCCTGCACCTTTGAAACTCTAAGTTAGGATTTATTAAAATTGCCAAATTGAGTATTTTTCTTGAAATTGGTACCGAAAGTGCGTTAGGGAATCTAGCGTAACCAAGTCCCCGGATCTATAATTTCTGGTTCGCAGGAATAAAATAGTACTCCCGCTATTTTATTTAAGTTTCTAATCAACCTACCTTAAATAATTAGTGGCGACTCCCATTGAAAATATTTGCATGCTCATAATTGGACCTAAGTTGCGAATTAGTAGAGTTTAGAAAAACTCGAGCTAGATTAGTTAATTTAATTGATCTAGTAATCCATTAGCCTAAGATCGAAAACTCGATTTTTTTAGGTCGCGACAAAGGTGCAATTACTTCATGTATAATTCCGTGTTGTGCACAAAATTCACCAATTGGTACTTCATACTCGCCACTTCTATCACTTCTCAATCTTTTAATTTTCTTATTGAGTTGATTTTCAACTTCATTCTTATAGAGAACAAATTTCTCTAAGGCTTCATCTTTGCTTTTAAGCAAATACACATAGTAATATTTGGTGTTATCATCGATAAAAGTAATAAAATATTTATTACCACCTCTCGTTTGAATGAATTTCAAATCGCAGACATCACTATGAATTAATTCAAGGGGTTCGGTATTTCTTTCAATTGTTTGAAATGATGATCTCGTTAATTTTGTCTCAACACAAATTTCACATTTATGCTTTGTATCAATTTGGAATGAAGGTATATGTTCCAAGTTAATTAATCTACGCAATGTATCATAATTAACATGTCCTAGTCTACCATGCCATAAATTGGAAGACTTAAGCAAATAAACAGAAGACTTATTATCTTTATTGATAATTGTCATCACATTGAGCTTAAAAAGCCCATCAGTTACATATCCCTTCCCCACATACATCCCGGATTTAGATAAAATAACTTTATCTGACTCAAACACCATGCGAAATCCATGCTTGTTCAATAGAGACCCAGAAACCAAGTTCTTTCGAATTTCTGGCACATAGAGGACATTGTTTAGAGTCAGCTCCTTTCCTGAGGTCATCCTCAGCAACACCTTCCCTTGGCCTTTGACAGCAGAAGAGGCAGAGTTTCCCATAAAAACCTTTTCCCCATTAATCGGTTCAAGGTTTGTGAATAGGTCCTTGTTAGAGCATATGTGCCTAGTGGCACCAGTGTCAATCCATCATTCCTTCGGATTGGACCCAACTAAGTTTACTTCAGAAATCACTGCAGAAAGGTTTATGTTTGACACGTCTTGAGCGATGCCATTCACCATATTTGCCTCATAATTCTTCTTCTTCAGAAGTCTGCAATCCACAGATCTATGGCCCATCTTGCCACAATTGAAGCATTTTCCTTGAAACTTGTTCTTGGAAACTCCTCCTTTTGGTCCCAACTTTAGCTTGACAATTTTCTTGTTCTTGTGGCCTTGCCTAAGCTCAACAACATTTGCCTTAGTTGTAGTAGGATTGAACCCTTTGCGTTCAAATCCTCTATTGTCTTCTTCGATTCGAAGTCTGACAATCAGCTCTTCCAGGTTCATTTCTTTTCGCTTGTGCTTGAGATAGTTCTTGAAATCCTTCCACCCAAAAGGTAGCTTTTCAATAATAGCAGCCACTTGGAAGGTTTCACTCAAGATCATTCCTTTAGCCTGAATTTCATGCAAGATCACTTGAATTTCTTGCACTTGACTGATGACAGTCTTAAAATCGACCATTTTATAATCAAGGAATCGACCGACAACAAATTTTTTTGCTCCGGCATCCTCCGTTTTATATTTTCGGTCCAAGACTTCCCATAACTCCTTTGCCGTTCTTTTTGCACAATAAACATTGTACAACGAGTCATGTAAGCCATTCATGACATAGTTCCTGCACAAGAAATCATAGTGCTTCCAGACTTCAATAGCGTTGAAGGCTTGCTTATCCGTTTCTCCTTCGGATAATTTAGGAGCATCCTCCGTCAAGAATCTCGCAAGATTCAAGGTGGTCAAATAAAACAGCATCTTTTGCTGCCATCTTTTAAAGTTCAGTCCGTTGAACTTTTCAGGTTTTTCGCCATGGTGTACAGAAACCGCAGATGAACAGAGAATGAGCCAGGCAGTTGGATAGTCGCAGTATAGGTAGAGTCTTTGGCGATGCTGTCAGCAATCACATCAAGACCATCGTTTCGAGCAGGCACATCCACGACTTCTTTCCCAGTAGCCATTTGAATTCTTTAAAAGAACGAATCTGTTTTAAGATTGTTGATAAAATTCAAATCGGCATAAGCTTAAATATCACAAACAATACGGAATCACAAAGAAACGAAATCGTAATAACAAAACGAAAGCGATTGATGTCTCCCAGGATACAACGGCTGACAGCGAAGAAGAGATCGCGGCACTTTAAAGCTTCCGGCGAACTGCAAAATTGGGCTCGTTGCGAGGCCCACTTTTCGGTCCTGCAATCGTGTACGCAGGACGCGCGCCCAAGTTTCAGCTTGTCGGGCGTCGGATTTGCACCCCCCCTGCTCCTGCGCGCGAGGCAGAGAGTTTGTGCTTTGATAGTTACCACTTCAAATAAGTGTAACTGTATATAAAGCACTCCATAGCCTTCTTTCTTTTCAATGTGGGACTAGTGCTTTTCATTTCCCACTTCCAACTCAAGGGTGTTCTTTGAGCATCAATTTCTTATTCACCTATCAATTTATCCCATATTTCCAACAGTTTTACCCCGCGAAACGCATGCTGCACCAATGTCACAAATCAATCGAGATTTGCACACGCTAAGGGATTACCAGGGGATTCTAATTCGTGATCGAGGAAAGCTTCGACTCACGTGGGCAATGAGTTTTGACTAGCTTTGGCTAATCACGAGAGAGCGCGGCAACCCAGTAGTAAATGAACAGTATTTTCTTTTGTGAGATCGCAAGTTTAAGCCATGCCGCAAAACTAGTCAAGTCGAATTGCGGGCATTTCCTATTTTGATCGAAGCGATTCCATGGATTGTAAGACGTCGGTGGGCTGCGATGACGGGCTCGGACATTTACAGACGGAATGAGTAATTATAGCTTAAAAAAAGCGTTCCGAAAGAGATGGATAAGATCCCCTTTTACTTGGCAATAGATGTAAGGCATCAAGCAATGCACGTAGATAGCAAACATGGACACCCACATGCAAACATGGGCTTGCTGGAAGGATTCACACTTGACAGTAATGTCAAATTGCCATATATTCCAAGCAAGCAGCTAAGAAATAGGCCCCATGGTCTGGGGCTCTCAGCCTACTTGGAATGGCCCAAATGCAAAACCCTAATCGCCTTCGTGAAAATTTCGGTAAAAAAAAAAATTAAGGTTTAGGTAACATTAGTTAAATGGAAGCTTAATACAATTTTTCAAATAATATGGAGTATCAGCACGGGTCAAGGTCGCAAAAACCATCTTCCTTTTATAATCACGTGCAGCAGAGAAAGATCTCGGCTCCCTCCGAAACCAATTCGGCGTATCCCCAGAAAGGCCGCTCAATTAAGCAACCAATTTCCCCGTCGAGACATGCGAAACTCTAGTCCTCGAAGATGTAACTTGAGATGATTTTTTTACGAGTAAATCGGTGAGATAAATAACTTTTCGACGCAATTACTTCCACAACCACGAGCCGTACAAAAGCCCGATATAACCACTGTGGTTTTCACTTCATCAATTCGAGGTTTGTGCATGGGAGAGGTGAAGCCGACACCAACGTAATTCTTGCCTGTCCAACCTAGTAAAAACATTTTCCATGGGACACTCTCTTGTTTTCTTGATTTCCCTTCATGCTTTTGACAATCTATAGCATTCAGTGACCACCGAAAGAAAATTTTGATAATCGTAGAAAGAAACTAAATGCCCAGTATTTCCCTTTTTTATTTTTACCCTAAAGAAGGGAATATCTATTAGTAATTTCAATTCGTCCCGTAAAAATCAAAAGAAAATCTCAAAAGGGGTGGGGCGAAACGGGGAGAAAAAGAAAGACCAGCTAGCATGATTAAGTACCTAAATAATCGCATTATTATATTCTTTGAAGTCCTTTCTTTATTGCACTTAAGTACCCAAATAATCGCGATTCGCTTCTTCTTCTTCTTTCTTTTTCGAATTTCAAGATGACTACAATGGGACAATGAATCGGCAAAGGAAAGGACTTAATGGAGAAAAGCCAACACGAGCAACCTTCTTGTTTTTCCACTGACTGAAACTAGGGTTTTGCTCCCTCAGATGTGGGGGGAAATTTCAGCGAGTCGGTATGGTCCTCAAAGTTAACTTTGCACGTAATATTCGCTTTATGGTAATTATAGTGTTCGAGACCTAAAGCGTGAAGAGAGACAATGAGGCCTAAAAAAATTTTCAATGAGCATGAGGGAGGGAGGGAGAGACGAAGAGAGCTTTTGCCCTTTATCTCCCGTTAGAAAAACGAACGAAGGGGAGCCCATGATGGAAACCGGGGGGCTACACGTTGTGACGGGCAATGATTGCGTTCGATGAAGGGAGTTGATCTCCAGCTATGGCTCATCATTGGGATCCTGCTACCTGCCAATTTTGCCAATCAAAGGAGGGGGAAGAAAAGGGGAGGAGAACGAGGGGGGGTCCCAAATCCATTGCACGTGCACCCTGCACACTGTCTCTTCCTCTTTATGAAGGAGGGGGACATGGGCAATCCACTTCACCTTTTTTTTTCTGCTTTGCCTCCCCCGGGGACCGTACTGGTGAAAACACACCCGGATTCCTTTGGTTATAATTGGAATGGTGTGAATCGAAAGCATGGAGTACGTTCCTAGCCCCGGACCTCGAAGAGCCATCGTTGGAGTAACTCTCTTTTGAGGTGTTTTGACACCAAAAGTAATCCGATCTATGCACGCGCGCCTAGCACGTGAATAAAGAATGCGTGTGAATGGCACGCGAACCGGGATAAAACAAGGACGTGTACAGCGCATGAGTAGGATCCTGCACGTAGTGGTCCAATCGACAGGTAGAGAAGTCGACAAGCGTAGATTGACGACAATGAGCTTTAATGTCACATGTCCAATTGTCTAAATAAGATAACGGATGATTCAAAACCACCAATATGGGTGCCGGAGGTGAGTTCTGGGACTGTTCGAAACTTGAAATTGTTGAGGCTATTGACCCCAGAAATGCACACTGTGGAGGGAACGGTTACCATTTGGAGACCGGGTCATAGAATGATCATTGATTACTACAAAACCGTCTTCACACTAGAAAAAACAGTTATTCGTGTTGAGATTTAGAGGCGTAACATTTGAAAGTGAAAGCCTTGATCGTCGGTAACTATTGTCGGCAACTCTCGAAGGTGAACAACTTTAATTGGTAACTCTCAAGGAAAAACACTCAAGGAGAGGAGAGGAGAGGAATAAACTATTTTATTATGACTTGATTCACCTGGCAAATACTTCAACTAGACTTGCCTTTATATAGGCAAAATACATGACTCTTGATATGACTCATAAATGACTATACATGTATATGAGGGAAAAGTGCTAAAAAAGTCATAAACCTTTTGCATTAGTGCCAATTTAGTTCTAAACCTTTTTTTGGTGTCAATTCAGTCCTAAACCTTTTGCATTTGTATTAATTTAGTTCTAAAGCTTTTTTTGGTGCCAATTAAGTCATAAATCTTTTAAATTGTTGCCAATTTAATCCTAAACCTTTTATTTTTGTGCAAATTTAGTCCTTCCGGCCAATTTTGATCGGAATTTGCAGACGTGGACGCCGGCCGGCCAACAACCGGTCACCGGCGCCGACGTGGCGCTGACGTGGACAAATTAAATAATATTTTAACATTTTTTTGAATTTTTTTTCCTTTTTTTCTTTTTTTTCCAATTTTTTTTTATTCTCCTTCCTCTGGCCGGCGAGGTCGCTCTCGCCAACCACTGGCGAGGGTGGCCTCGCCTAGGTTGGACAAGGCTCGAGCCCTCACCGAAGGCCGCAGTGAGGGCGAGCCTCGCCATGGTCGGGCGAGGCCCGACCTTGCCGGATCTGGCGAGGTCGAGCCTCGCCCAGCCGCTGGCGAGGCCCGACCTCGCCAGTGGTCGGCGAGGTCGAGGTCGCCCTCGCTAGTGACCGGCGAGGTTAAAGCCGCCCTTGCCAATGGCCGGCGAGATTGGGCCTCATTGGCGGCTGGGCGAGGCCTAACCTCGCCAGATCCGGCGAGGTTGAGCCTCGCCCAACCATGGCAAAGCTCGCCCTCGCTACGACCTCCGGTGAGGGCTCGAGCCTCGCCATGGTCGAGCGAGGCCCGACCTTGCCAGTGGTCGGCGAGGGCGACCTCGCCAGTGTTCAGCCTAGCTGGCCTCTAGCCTCTAGGCGGTTGCCGGATCGGTAACCGGCCAGAGGAAGGAAGATAAAAAAAAAAAAAGGAAAAAAATATTAAAATATTATTTAATTTGCTCACGTCGGCGCCAGTGACTGGCCAGCCAGCGTCCACGTCAGCAAATTCCGGTCAAAATTAACCAAAAGAACTAAATTGGCACAAAAACAAAATGTTTAGGACTGAATTGGCACAATTTAAAAGGTTTAGGACTTAATTGACACCAAAAAAAAGTTTATGACTAAATTGGCATCAATGCAAAAGGTTTAAGACTGAATTGACATCAAAAAAAGGTTTAGGTCTAAATTGACACTAATGCAAAAGGTTTATGACTTTTTTGGCAATTTTCCCCATGTATATGATATTAACTAGATATCGAAACACGAAAGGTCAAGACCAAATATAAACAATCACATTAACTAATCATTGAAATACAAAAGGTCAAGACTAATCAAGAAAGATTTAGAGAGATAAGGCAGTGATATCTTCAGTACAATTCGCAACATGGGCAGAGCTTGCGAAAGTAGAGGAAGACAGATAAGACCAATAGAAGTCATTGCTGGACATCATTACAAGAAAGCAAGAAGAACAGATGAGGACATTAGAAATGGCTGAGCAGCACCTACGAGCGCTTACTATACGAAAAACAAAGGACTATGGGCGAATTTGATGGAAGATATTGGAAGGAGCATAACTGCCAGAAGTATAATCGCTGAACACCATCGAAGGACAGTAACCATACGTTCACTATAAATACCACCGGTGGAGGAGCAGAAAGCCCCCGGCACAAATCAAACGAAAGGAGTATGGGCGAATTTATTTGATGGAAGATATTGGAAGGAGCATAACCACTAGAAGTATAACCCCTGAACTGTCATTTGGACAGTTACCATATTGGAGAATTGTTATAACGTGGAAAGGTTAATATATCCTAATTATCCCATAACTATTAGCTTAAATTTTTTAGTGAAGGTAGACCAGACATGTTAAAGGATTCAAACTTAAGCTCCCTCTTGATAATCAAGAACAAGTGGTATCAGAGCCAATGCATCAACCGGTTGATCAGTCGACCCCCAATCCGTTCCAGTGTTTTTTCATATCTCCAAAACAAAAAGAAGAATTTTCATGATCGGCGCGGTCCCAATGACAACCTTCAGGATTTGGCCTAGTGGCAGAAGGAGATGAGCACGGGCAGTCGGCGGAGGTCCCTCCCCCCTCCACTCCAACCAATCGTCCCTTCCCTTATTATAAACGTTTGGAGGCATTCCGAAACAACACAGGCTCACGAGAAAAGCCGAGAAATGTGTTCGATTCGATGATGAGCAATGTCTGGTCGGATGTCGATCGCGTACGTCAACATCAGAAGCCCAACACGTAGAGAGCCCTAAAGCGTAGAGAGTGTCAACGAAAAGCTAACTTTGCAAGACCTTTGGGGTTCCATTGGTGCTCGTGGGTGGTGGAAATTTCACTCACTTGTTCCCCAGCGGATCTGCTTTAGGGGACCGGCGGCTCTTATTTTATGGGCATGTAGTGTACCGTGGCCAGTCCTTTTTCTTGACCCATCGATTTCGGCTACGAAATTTTTGAATGGCGTTCCTGTTAGTGCGCCTAATCGAGCGCGAGCCGCACTACATGCTGTTGACTATTGAGTCGGACCAAAATTGTTGACCAAGAGGGACCGAAATTTGTCGTGCTGTACAAAGATCGGCTCGGGTTACATTCATACTTACACGTTCTTCCACTGGTTTTGGTAGGGAAACCTGAGTCATTAGGACATTGTGAGATTGGCAGATGACCTTATTTTTCCTGGCTGCGGAGTTTGGATCAATGTGGGGGAAGGCAAAGGCATGCGCCGGGACCGACACGATGGGTCCATACTATTATGAACTCGACCCGCATTGGTTCGACCAATCGAGATTAAAGAATACTTCGCCTCAAGAGACCCTTGTTAATCTAAACGGTTCGTGTGTCTTAAGTCTTATGAAATCCGTGCTTAGACGACCATTTCCATTGTTGGATATATCTGGCTTAGCCCACCCTTGCCTTCTTTTGTAGTGTTCTCAGGTATTTGATTTGTTTCTATTTTTAACTTTACTTGGAATAGGGAGGGAAGACATGGTGATGACTCCTTTTTCAGGCCCATTGAAACTTAATCATGCATGGAAACAAAGGCTTTTCCTTCTGGTTTCTCTAGGTTTAGCGACCGTATAAAAATACAATTTAGTCCTAAACCTATTGCAATTTTATCAACTCGATCCTAATGGTGCGTTTGGTAACTTGCCAAATAGCAATTGATTCCATTCTTTTGTTCTATGGAATAAAAAAAGAACAAAAATATGTTTGATAAATTTTTTGTTCTCAGATGGGCACAAATTTGCACAAATTTATTCCCAGATCAGTTTTGGAGCGGAATCAAAAATAAAAAAAAAAAAGGTTGCTTCTTGATTCTGGAAACAATAATAAAAAATAAAAGAGAAATTTATTTTTTTTCTTTTTGTTCTTCTTTCCTGGCCGGTCACTAGCGACTGGCAATCGGCCGCAGGCGAGAGCCAACGAGGACGTCGTATCCCTCGTCGGATCCGAAGAAAGCAGCCCTCACTGGCCGTTTTCAGTCCTCGCCTAAACCAGCGAGGGCCACCCTCAAGGCTCGAGGCCTAGGCGAGGGCGGCAGCAATAATCCAGCCCTCGCTAGATTCGGCGAGGGCCACGAAGGTCTAGCCCTTGCCCTCACCGGCCATGGCCAAGAAGGAGAAGAAGAAAAAAAGAAAAGAAAAGAAAGAAATATTAAAGTGTTTTAAAATATTATTAATAAAAAAAATTTTATGCAGTTACCAAATGCATTTTTGTTCTTTTTCTATTCCAGGAATGAAAATTTTGAGCCGTTACCAAATGCATTCAAATACTTCGAAATTGTTTCCGGAAACAAAATAAAATAAAATTACAGAAAATTATTTCCGGAAACATAATGGTTACCAAATGCATTCTAAACATTTTTATTCATGAACATATTGTATTAGTGTCAATTCAATTCATTCAATCAATTTTAGCCGTCCGATGCTGATGTGAACTTTTTAAAATAATATCGCCAGCCAGAGGCGAGGGCGTTGCAGCACTAGAGGGGAAAGCTAAAAGAATAAAAAGAAAAAAGGAAAAAAATATTTTTAAAAATAAAATATTATTAAAATATTAATTTAAAAAGTCCACATAAGTGCCACGTAGACCAGCTGGCATTCATGTCAGTGATTTCTAGCCAAAATTATCCGAATAGATTCAATTGGCAAGAAGTAAAAAGATTTAGCAATTAATTGACAAGAAGTGAAAATGTTTAAGGACAATTTTCCCGACTCCAAACAGAGCGACACCCAGTCGATTGATCGATTCCTATAGATAGTTCTAACAGAGGAAGCAAGTGGCCGAATTGGTTGATTCCGCCAATAGACCGCTCTCTACGTCAGAAACGCCGCAGCGTCAACCCCGATTCTCGCAGACGTGCAGAAGTGCAGTGTACATATAGCCGCTTCCGAATGCTTTCGCTGGAACCCAAACCGCACGAAAAAGAAAAAGGGTCTTATTATTCCTTAGAAGGGATGGCATGTTCGGGTCATCGTGTCGCGAGAGGAGGTCGTATTAAGACAGGGAAGTGACAGATTTATGGAAAGTTATCGGCCCGGAGTAATTTCTAATGTATAAACCACCGTTAAAATGGAAAGTGCGTAAATTTTCTAAAGCGAAGGCAAGCGTCCTGCTGCTCCATTGGGACATCGCAATCCTCCTTTTGGGGAAACATGATTAAACGCAGACCCAAAAGGCGGGCGAAAACAGCAGTGAATCTGAGTTGATGGCATGTTATTTAAGCCAAGGAGAATACGAAGCTATCTCAAGAGAGCGATTCGCCAAAATTCAAGTATAGTGCCGTGCTGTGCGGTGCGTGCGTGTATTTAGAGCTTTGATTTTGCTGAAAAACTCAAAGGAAGGCCATGGACATCTTCTGTTGCCATTTGCCCGACACCGTGCTTGCTGTCTTCCTTGGCCTTTGCTTGGCTTTTCTGTTTCTCTTCTTCAACTCCTCCTTCTCGAAGCAGGACGTTATTGCGAGAAACCTGCCTCGGGGAAGCGAGGGATGGCCTCTTCTCGGAGAAACTCTCGCCTTCCTCTCGCCTCACCGGTCCAACTCTCTCGGTAGCTTCTTGCAAGATCACTGCTCTAGGTATGACTCATCGAGCAAATATGCATCCTTTTCCTCTTTTGTTTTCTTTATTTTTGTCTTCCGTTTGTCGGTCGCAGGGAGCAAAAAGTCAACCGTGAGCCTTCGATTCGGAAAAGACTCCGACAAACGGGGCATCCGAACCTTTCGGTTCGACTAGGCAGACTTTAGATACTGTTTGTCCAGTATCTTTGGATTTGCAATGTAAGAGATGATGATCTCGTTCAATGCATGCGCAGGTATGGTAAGGTATTCAAGTCCCATCTCTTCGGCTCACCGACCATAGTCTCGTGCGACCACGAGCTCAACACGTTCATCCTCCGGAACGAGGAGAGTCTGTTCAAAGCGAGCTATCCGAAGCCCATGCATGGGATCCTCGGCAAGTACTCTCTGATCCTCGTCTCCGGAGACCTCCACAAGAAGCTGAGGAGCGTGGCCGTCAACTTCGTCGCCGCCTCCAAGTCAACCTCTGAATTCCACCTCTGCGTCGAGAGGTTGTCGGCCTCCATGTTGGAGTCGTGGAAAGGGCGTGAACAAGTTGCCTTCTGTAAAGAAGCCAAAATGGTAAGTCCTCTTTTGGTATGAGCTTAATTCAGCGTCTATCAAGCGCACAAATGGTGATTTGATGTAAAATCTGCCGACCATGATGTCTTTCTGAGATTGAGGATATTATTTTCTATCACACAAGATTTTAATACTTATAATCACCGCTAAATTAAATTCAACAAAGCGGTATCGGAATGTTGATATGTTTGCACTTTCATGCATACACTTTAAATTTGCGATATTCATAATCATTTCAGCACCCATTAGTATCCTGAGTAAAAATTCTATCCAAATCATCGATGCAGGACAAGATAATTTTCTTTTATTTGGGAAAATTTTTATTTTTAACTAGTGAGTGCTGTATCTTAGAAGGTTGGTATAGGCGATCATGATACTTGAAAACACATTGTTTATATTCTCTCTCTTTTGTTTCCAATTTTTGCAGTTTGCACTAAGCCTTATGGTGAAGACCCTTTTGAGTATTGAACCAGAAGATCCGAGGGCAAAGAAGATACTTGCTGATTTCTTGACCTATATGAAGGGCTTCGTGTCCTTGCCCTTATACATTCCCGGCACCCCATACGCCATGGCCGTGAAGGTACACACTCAAAGCCTAGAAATCTGAATATTGGAGACATTTCTTTAGGATATTTTTCTTAGCAAGGGATAATTAGAATATCTATCTCGACTCTCTATACCTTTCAGGGGTGTGTATATATCTCTCTTTAGTTATGCTCGTGTACTTTTTCATTGTTTGATATAGAAATATACATTTCTTATCTCTGAATATATTATATTCAATGTCTGATAGTAATGTCGCTGAAAAATCGATTGCTCTTTTGAACCCTGAGCAGGCAAGAGCGAGGCTTTCCTCAACCGTGAGAGAGATCATAGAAGAGAGAAGAAGGACAAGCAATGAGGTGGGCTTGAAGAAAGGAGACTTCATGGACGTGATTCTGGGGAACGAGGGGTTGAACGAGGAAGAGATGGTGAGCATCGTGTTGGACATCTTGCTCGGTGGCTACGAAACCACTGCCACCCTCATGGCCTTGATTGTCTTCTTTCTCGCCCACGAACCGGCCTCTCTCCTCCAGCTTAAGGTATAGCTCTCTCTCTCTCTCTCTCTCTCTCTCTCTCTCTCTCTCTCTGAATTAGACATAGCGAGTTCATGATCATGCACGCATCGGCAATAACAGCTCAAGGACGATAGCTGCAATTTCGCTGGCAAATTTCATCCAGGAAGCCAAAGTGTTTTTTCAGTGTATGTGTTGGAAGATATGTGTGTACAGTCAGTAATGAGTTTCAACTGAGAAGTTGTTGATGTTTTCTTTTCTCTCTGTCTTTGTTTGTCTGCACTTTTGTGCGCAGGAAGAGCACCAAGCAATAAGGCGGAAAAAGGGGAGAGAAGAGCCCTTGAACTGTGAAGATTACAAGCAAATGAAGTACACCAATGATGTATGATCGAGATAACCACACATATTATATCCTTTTAAATCTTAATCAGTAGGACACACCTGCAAGTTCTAACATGCTAATGCAAAGCTTAAAATAAATAGGTCATATGTGAAGCTTTGAGATGTGGGAATGTGGTCAAATTTGTGCATCGCAGAGCCCTTCAAGACATTGAGTTCAAAGGTAGTTCTCTAGTGGTGTTGTTGTAACCCCCCCCCCCCCCCCCCCTCCTTTTCTCAGAAACTAGATTAATCATGTGAAAACACTCTTTCAGGATTGACCATACCTTCAGGTTGGAAAGTATTTCCCATCTTCATTGGAACGCATCTTGATCCGACTCTTCATGAAAACCCCTTGAAATTTGATCCTTCGAGATGGAAGGTGTGTACGAATATACTCTTTGGCTACAAAAATTATACAAACGTGAATAAGTTAGAAAAAATTCGATTACATGGTAATTACCCAATTTAAGTGGGATATGACTTGTATTGACGGAATAAATCAAACTTCCCCAATGATGAAGAACGTGAAGCCTTGTCTCACTTATTTTGAAAGCATCTAAAACTTTTCTCACTAGTATGGTTGTTTGAATAAGACCCAATGCATATAAAAAGCAGAAAATAAAGTAAAAAAAACATGTTTTTCTTGTTTTTCCACTTAATCATCATGAACTGCAAGACCTTGTTCACGTATGTCGACAGGATAAAGCAACGAACAAGAAGGTCATGCCTTTCGGAGGTGGACTTCGACTTTGTCCCGGCGCCGAACTCGCTCGACTCATAATTGCCTTCTTTCTTCATCACCTCGTCCTCAGCTACAGGTACCATAAAAATAATATATTTATATATGGAAATCTTCATTCACGCCATACACTATGCAAGCAAACAATAACTTGTAATGCGATTTCGATCTTCGCATTCTATAACGATTCAAACAATAGACAGGCAACAACGAATCTGTTTTGATACCGCAATAACGTGACATGGATATGACCAATCACGATGAGATGTTGCAGGCATTGTAGCGAGAACACTATGCGATTAGTTTAGCTAGAGCCTTTACTCGCATAAGCTGGTGGATCGCTTCTGATGTTCATGTGCAATGCAGGTGGAAGACAAAACCAGATGACTTCCCAATTGCTTACCCTTATGTGGAGTTCAAGAGGGGCTTGGTGCTGGAGATCGAGCCAACAGAAAGCCACGGCTAATTTACCGACAAAGGAAGATATGCTAGAAGGACAGGTTTGTAGGGGGAGAATAAATAACGAAATGCCTTGATTACACTCTTTTTTAATGTAAATGAAAAAGATATAATGAGATGGCAGCCTCCTTTTCCAACTTTGGGTCTTATATGATCGAAAAAACCCTAGGACTTAGGTAAGGTGAGAATAATGATAAATTGCCATTATCATCTTTTGAGGGACAAAAATAGTCGCGAGTGGAGAAGGATGAATGCAATTTGCACAGATGTAAAACGACAGTTACCTTGATTATCAATTAGATTATGCAAAGGTGACATTGGACCGCTGCCTTTAAGATGCAATTCAATGATTATTAATCTTCACGTGCCGACCCAAAGTGAGACCGGACACTGCCATTGATTGTCCCATTTTTTGGTCTCTCTTTTTTTACTCGTTAGCTCCTTTGCTATCTATGTTTATTGTAGAAAGGGATAAAAGAAGGCCCTGCCAAAAAAGAAAGATGGGAATCGAAAAGAAATTCGGGCGCATCATTATCTGGTTTCTGCACGTCGCATTGAGTGTGGCAGCCGTGAATCATGCTAGGGTTCATCATTAAGACGTATCCGACAGAAAAGATGGTGCATCATCTAGGAATCCTTTTCATGGTAAGTGAATTTTTGTCTTTGTTACAACTATAGGAAGACAATAATGGAGAAAGTTCAGAGGTCGATTGAAGAAGTTCGGGTCTAACTTAACCTGTGATGATGTAAGCGGTTGATGCCTATCGCATTTGCATATATATCAACGATAGGGAATTGGTCGAGACATAAATGAGAGTGTTGTTGAGGGTAGGAAAAGCAAACCCGCTCAAGATCTAAGCTACCCCATGCGGAATTAAAAGCCAAATATTGTTCTTGGGATATGTCAAATGGATCCTTTCTGTGATTGATGGAGGAATTATTTTCTAGTGTAATCATGAAAATGGTGATATTACTTACACCGAATAGAGATATTAATGTATGGTTCATCGAGCACGTGGATCAATATAATTTCAACCATTAATCACATTACTCGTTTCATGAAATTTACATGGTTAAATTCTTTTTTTGGTGGAAAATAATTTTTCATTCTTTACTAAATGAATGGATTCATAGAAAATCTCAGAAATCACCACAAAAGGCACGCTCCTACAATTGCAAAACAAACCAAAATCCAGAAATCAAAGCCTATCATCATACCATGGTCGGCAGAAGTAAGCACGCGCTCATCTTTCAAGAAAAGATATGTGACTATATCCGAGCAAAAGGATCGGCAACCGATCAGCAAATCACACATCACCATCGGTGATTAGTATAAACCGAAATCTCCATCTATAGTTTTGGCTTTTTTGCCTTTCAATGGTGTGTGCTTAGATTCGACGTCTCAAGACTGTCGCCTGTGGATACAACAACTACATTGAACAAACTTAAATATGACAGCTGTGAGCAAGTGCGAGACGCTAAAACTTCTAATAAAAATATGTTAAACAAGCACAAATCTAACATGAAGGCCGTTGTAAACATTATTGAAACGTAAGGCTGATTACTTATACATTAAAACTCTTAGATCTAGATCTAGATCAGAAGAAAAAAACTCTCAGATCTAAGATCGAGAGAGCAAAACTCTCTAATCTAAATCTAAATCGAGAGAGTAGAACAAGAAACAAGAGAAATAGAAAGAAGAGTAATCAAAAAGGGAGGAGAGGGAGAGATCTAGGTCAAATCCCTTTCCTCGAGAAGTTGAAGAAGCGAAGAAGGGCTGAAACTCAAAAAGGGAGAAGGAGAGTTTCTAAAAGGTAGAGCTTAGGCATGGTTAATGATTGAAATGGGTTTGGTTTGCCTGATTTATAAACCATCTAATATTTTCAACGAATGTCACTCTCGCGGTGTTGGGAGTCGTGAGCGATGCTTACTTCAAAATTATGTTGAAGGTCAAATTTGTGCGAAACACACTTTGAGTCCAATTGTTGAGTTTCATTTACTTTGCCCTCGCTCATGGCAATATTAACTCCAATAAAATTGGTTGAGCAACCGAGCGCTTGAAGTTGATGTGAATGTGACAAATTTTGTCAAATCATATCGTCTCGCACACAAAGTAATCTCGAGGGCTATTGCCCGACACATCTATAAGTGAAATCCTGTCCAATGCACGTGAATCATGTGAATGGGGTGGTCTGTTTCACGTGCACCTATAAAAACTAGTCAAACCAACAGGCTTAAATACTTGCACACAAAAAATAAGAGTATTATTTAAGGTCATACATTTCATACGCAAGGAGGGTCCATCCAACTCCAATGGGATTAGCCAAATAGATTGAGACACAACTTTTAGTGTCACTTGAAGAAGATTATTCATGTGTCTGACTACCAACGAAGACTATATCCTCAGTGCCGCTCTTATGATGGCTCGTTATAGGTTGGAAGACTAGAGTCATTTGATGAGATTAATGAAGGTACTTTTCAATAGAGGTAATCAACGGATGAACAACCTACTTGTCTTGCTCGGTAGACCCATCAAATGGGTGAGTCGAGTCACGTTTGGGTCTGGCAAAAAATGATTCGACCTAAATATATCCATTTTGATCAATTTCTTTGCAGTGCAAATCTAATGATCCGTGCCCAATCTATACTCGACTCAATTATATTGCTGAAACACTTCCATATTGAACCAACTAGGAAAATTTATACCCAAACCGAGGTGAGAGTGTAGAGCGAATGAGTGCAAAATCAAGTGAAAGCGAGAGAGAATAAAGAGAGAGCGATAGAGATAGATTGGGTCTAAGTAAGTCGTAAACCTATATTCGACTCATTTATAATCCATTTAATACCCATATTATGTTTAATCCATTTAATACCCATATTATGTTTAAACTCATTTGCAACCCATTTACTGAATATAACTAATTCATATGACAACTTAGCCTATCATATATGAGTTAGGGAATGAGTCCATGACCCATTTTGACAGGTCTACAGGTCCGGAAGATGAATAGGAGCTGGACTTGCGTGAGAAAGCCGACCGGCTCAACTATAGTCCGGGCCCGACCTGGATATTTCTGCGTAAAGTAATATGTTGTAGCTTGGGAGCTACAATGGGCCCCACGTTCGGGCCCGGTTCGTTCCGGACCCGCCAAGTGATCAGGCCCAGCCCATGAGGCGCCATTACCGGCCCAGTTCTCGCGTCTCTAAGCCGAGACCGAGAGAGAGAGAGAGAGAGAGAGAGAGAGAGGGTCCTCTGCCATCATTTTTTCTTCTTTTCTTGACGCGGAAGCCAGCGAGAGTGACGAAGAGAGAAAACTAACGAGCAGAGGCAAAGCCTGTGGAGCAAAACGAACGAGCAGAGTCACGTTCTCTCTCTTGCCTGTCGTCTCTGCAATGTCGGTGGATCGATCCTTCGGTGTCCGCTTCGTGCGCAGGTTTCTCTTCGCTGCTCTGTTAGCTTCGACCGCACTTCAGTTGTTTTCTGTCGTGGACTCGTAGGAGCCTTTGGCTTTTGTTCTTCTTTCGTTGGATTCTGTCGTTGTCCCTGAATCGTTCCTGTGAGGTTGCGGTCAGAGGTCGCATGGCGAGATTAGGCATATTTGTTTGCTTCCTCTGACATGAGGCTGGAGGGAGGAGGATAGTGAGATAGGTAACTTGCTCGATTAAGTAGCTCCATCAATCGAGCTTCGTGCTTCCGGTAGCTACTTTGTTGTTGGCGTCTGTGTGGTCATTTGCTACAAGGTGGAAGAATGTTTGTGGGGTGACAGTAACGGTGCCGTGAGAATCTGTTTGGCTTGGACCAGGTTCTGAGGAAGGGAGCTTCTTTTGCTGTTGGCGGCATCGGTGGTGGCATATTACACCTCTTAAAGATCTAATTATCTATAGCCAGCTGAATTCTGCCCTTGTTATCGCCCTCCGGGGTTGGTTGCTTCTGAAACAGGTTTCTCGTCGCAGGGTCTTTACTAGATCATGCGTGTCTCTCATTAGAGCAGTTACGAGTTGTATTTTTGACTACCATGTTGTACATTAGACTATATCGAGATGAATTTTGTGGGAACTTGAAGATGGATTGTTTTACCCTCTTTTAACTATGTTTCTCTCATTGGTTAAGTGATTTCTGTGGGTGGACCTAACACTTCTTGGCTGTCTTTTTGTAGGTCTACTTAAATCCAAAATGTCTAAAGCAACAATAGATCTCCCTCCAAAAGGTGGATTTAGTTTCAATCTGTGCAGAAGAAATGATATGCTATCAAAGAAGGGTGCTAGGGCTCCATCATATCGGAAAACAGGAACAACCATTGTTGGAATAATTTTTCAGGTATTGCTTTACATTAGATTTGTTTATCAGCGCAGTGAGCTATTTTTTTCTAGCTACCACTAATTAAAGTGGTAATTAAGGGAATGTGTAAAGTTTAACTATGTTTTTCAGATGAGCAAGCCAAATATCACCTCGATAATCAAGTCTCCTTCAATTTGCTTTGTGTTTGTGATGCCAAGGCCAAAAACCAGTGAACTTGGACCAGTGAAATATTAGAAAAAGTGATGTCAGTTATCGGGTAAACACCCTGTGGAATCTTGTGTCTCTGGATAGGCTAACCTTATTTATATGAATAAATTTCTCCAGCCTTTCTGAGAACCTTTGAAATTATCATGGCTTGGCTGGTTTCATTCGTACTGATTGTGATGGGCACTACTGCACTTTAAGCTTTTGTCCTTATGTCTATTCTATATAAAACTTTAATTACTTAGTGTTTGTTTGGAGTCACTCGGCTGAGAGGTTGTTGATGAATCCTACTGTTGAGTATTTGCTTTTTAGTTTCCAATGAGAAAGTACTGGTTAGAGTGATACCTGACCTATTCTAAGAAACAACAGAATTTTGATGCTTTCTTTTTGTGCCTTATTGGTGCTTACAATCCTTAGTCAATTCATGGGAGTGGTAGGGCTGTCTTAGACATCGAATGGCTTTTTTTTCTTTGGTTACAAACCCTCCCCCCCCCCCCCCCAAAAAACAAACACCTCAATTCCCTTTTTCGCCCTTAAAAGATTAGCATTATTTCAATCCTGAGTTGATGTCATTATATTTTGCAAGAATACTAGAGGGTGAAATAAGAGCATATTAGAGTACAGTGTATTGACCATAGCAGTATTGGACCATGAATGGTTATATGTTTGATGTGGGTTTATCACTTTCGATAATAGTTAAATATGCTCATTTGCATTTCTCTGTCTTCTTGAAATCTTCTTTCTGTAGGATGGAGTTATTCTTGGAGCAGATACTAGAGCTACCGAAGGGCCCATAGTTTGTGATAAGAATTGCGAGAAAATCCACTACATGGCACCAAACATATATTGCTGCGGCGCTGGGACTGCTGCCGATACAGAGGCTGTGACAGGTTCAATTTTCCACTTTACACTTGTCTCTAACATTAGCTTGGAGTTATCTGATATTTTTGGTGTCAGTCTGTACTTACTCAAAAAAGTGTCAAGCCTGTGATTTCTCACTATTGTTTTGGTGAAGCTTACGCGTTTATTTCTTATATGCTGTCCTTCCGTCCCTCAGACATGGTAAGCTCGCAGTTACAGCAAAATCGCTACCGTACGAACCAAGAATCTAGGGTTGTGACAGCTTTGACCCTCCTTAAGCAACATCTTTTCATGTATTGCTTCTCTTTTTTTCTGATTTAGTGGTGGTGAACATATCTGAAATTCTCTCTTCTGATTCTGGTTCTATATGTCCTACACAGCTACCAAGGTCATGTCCAAGCTGATTTGATACTCGGCGGTGTTGATATCACAGGACCTCATCTGCATACAGTGCGTTTGAGATAAAGGACTGCTGGCGATGCCTCTTTCGGCTTGATAAGCTTAACTTCTTGTAAATTTGGATGTAATGTCTTCTTCTGCAGATATATCCCCATGGATCAACTGACGCATTGCCATTTGCTACAACGGGATCTGGTTCTCTGGCTGCAATGACTGTATTTGAATCAAAGTATAGGGAAGGCTTAACTGTAAGTCTTTTTGTTATATTAGGGATGGTTGCTAATTTTGCCAGACCTTGTTTTGTCCACCTTAACTGTAATTCTGGCTGATTCAATCAATTACAGTTGTGTTTAGCATATCTTGTACTGCGTCTAGTTATATATATGTCTTTGAAAGGAAAAAGGGAAGGATTAGCTCATAGTTTGTCTCTTTGGAAGAAAACTGAGGATATTGATGGAGCATTCATATTCATTTTCCTGCAGAAAGATGAAGGAATTAATCTTGTTTCCGAGGCGATATGTGCTGGTATATTCAATGACCTGGGAAGTGGAAGCAATGTTGATATTTGTGTAATAACGAAGGTCTGTGGTCACTCACCAATTGCAATTCTTCCTGTACCCAAAAGTACAAAAAGCAAAGAAACTGGTTTTATTAGAGATCTATTGTGAGACTTGTGTTGATGTCCAGTTTCTCCAATTTTGTTCACAGGGTCACAAGGAATACCTCAGAAACCACCTTTTGCCAAATTCTGATGTTTACGCACTCAAGAGGGAGTACACTTTTCCTAAGAAGACTGGTCAGTACCCTTTACACTGAGCTCTTTATTGTCTCTTCATGATTTGTCGTTACAATTTGTTCTAGCTTGAGTTTTATCTAGTAGATATACGATATTGCTGAAGTAGCTTGGTTTTACTTGTTTTGGGGATCTCCGCAGCATTAGGGTAGTTTTCTTGTCTGTCAGTTTTTTTTCCTTGGCCACATTTCTGTGTCTGACAGTTGAGAAATGCATTTAGACACCATACAGATTTTTGGGCTTCTCAGAGTTCAGCAACCACATGACTTTAAGCACAGTAAATACAGCATAACATTTGTCTTGCTCTCATGATCTATTTAAAGCCAAAATTTCAGGTTCCTGTGCTCTGAGTCACGATTTCAATTCTCTCCTGTTAAGTGACATGACTGCCATTCGCTATGGTTGTTCGGACTTTATATGTTTGTGCCTTCTGTGCTTGCAGAGGTTCTGCTGACCAAAATCAGGCCATTGAAGGAGAAAGTGGAAATCATTGAAGGAGGAGATGCGATGGAAGAGTAATCATCACTAGCGGTTGGAGAGGGTTGAGCTTTTCATTGGCTCTATTGCAGCTCCTATGCTTCATGAACGGGCGAGATGGGCGCATATAAATTCGAGTAGCTGCTAGCCTTCAATTCAAAAGCTGGAGCGACTGATTTGGTTGTTCATCCTTTGCGCACTTATGTTTTGTGTAGCTCCACCTAAGTGACATCTCAAGTTGAGCCTTGCTCGAAAGCGCTTGCTGTTTAATGGATTTCATTCGGGCATGGTTTGAACTTTTCCTCAGGTGTCCGTCCGTCATGTGAAATTTTTTTGATCTGTCAGTAAGGACCGTTGGACCTCGCATGAGTTAGGAAGCAGATTCGCAGTTCTTTGGCCGCATATTGTGCGCTTTTGACCGACGAATTGCAGGGGGTGAGGGGTTAAATGGACCGTGCCAATTCAGTCTGGGACGACATCCGACCGGTCTAAATCGATTAACTATGTTGGATCAACCTGTTGGATTGAAACCAGTTTGATCAAATATAATTTTCTTCGATGATGTTACTCACTAGTAACGGATAGCGTAATGCCAAGTAGTCCATTTGCTCTAATTCAGAATTCAAAGACCGCTCCGGTTAAAACTTACAAACAATCAGAAGGCCCACCTTCAATCTGTCACCTTTGACCCAGAATGCTGATTTGGACATTAGAACGGATTAGACTAATTAGGCTTGCGTACACATTTTTGTGTTCGCTCATTATCACGCAAGCATTTAGGGACTATTTCGAGCCCAAACCACGCTGCTATATCAAGAAAAAGCTCAGTGTAAAAGGCAGCATAGGACTAACATTAAATGTCGAAAGTGTCTAATGCCAGGTGTCGTGTCGGTTGTTCCTTTAATCAAACGTCGCTATCGGATTAGGCCCCGCGATTAAGATGGGGGATTTAATCACAATGTTTTGTGATTAAAGAAGGAAAGATACGATGCGTATGTGGAAGCTTGGAAGCAAGATGCTATAGCGTGCGCCGGTGACTCCCCTACGTCGCTTCCGTTTACTTCCTCCCTCGTCTTCCTCCTCTTTTCAAATCCCCTCACCCACATCCGATTCGACTGTTTCACCCGCCCCCCTCTCCCTCTCCCTCTCCGATTCCGCCGTTTCAGCAGCCCCGCCGCCCCCCTCCGCCGCCCTCCGCCACCCCGGCTCGGCGGCGGCGGCGACGACGACGTCCCAGTCATGTCGTACGACTACCTCTTCAAGTACATCATCATCGGCGACACGGGTGAGCCCCCCCCGGGGAACCCGCGGAGCTCCTGGTTTTTAGTCTCTCCGATTGCGGAAACCCTAATTTTTTTTTTTTTTTATATATTCTTGTTTGGGGGTGCTTTGCTTGCAGGCGTGGGCAAATCGTGTCTGCTTCTTCAATTCACGGACAAGAGGTTCCAGCCCGTTCATGATCTCACCATCGGTGTCGAGTTCGGCGCTCGCATGGTCACCATCGATGGTAGACCGATCAAGCTGCAGATTTGGGACACGGTGAGCTGCTTTGCTTTCTTTTTTCCTTAAACAAATGTGTCGCGACGTTGTTTCGACATCGTAGACTTCATGAGCTCGATGAGCTGAACCGCGTGCCGCTCGGTTCGGTCTTGGATTGCGGCTTCTAAAGGTTTGTGTTTTGGGGTCGTGGCATAAGAAACTAGTGCGCTCTTGCAATTTGTAGTTCGAATCGGGACTCCGTAGTACTTTAGTGGGTGACTTGCGATTTGTTGCTGATTCTGAGATGGACCTGATGGATGATGACTGTTGCCAAGTTTGGAGGAACTCTCCTCTAAGAGTTGAAGATGGCTATAAGATATCATGCGGCTCTTTGATCTCAGTGTTTTGTATTTCTATATTTGTACTTAATCAGATGGGACATCGAGTTGGTTCACAGGCAGTTGTCATTAGCATGACGAGCTTTCGGTGATATGCTGATTTGTCCCAAAATGGGTAACATTAGAGTATCTTGTTGGCAGTGATGGAATTTCGCATTTTGTGTTTTCATTGTATCTAGAAGCATTGGATGTGTGAAACTTGTAAGTTCTGCTCTATGTTGGGACTTTTCTTGTCATTACTTCAGAAGCATTGTTGAATTAGTCCTTTAATTATAGGAAAATACTAGGAATCGAAATATGGAAGTCGAACTGCGGCCTTCCGTCCCTGTTTGCTTTACAAGCTGAAGGATGACAGAAGGAGTGAGTTTTCAGCCTGGAGGTTGGAAAATTTTGGCGAAGTTATTTAATGCCCTGGGTCCTTCGGCCGACTGAAGTAAACATCAAGCAAAATTGAGCTTGTTTTTAGCAATATGAGCACATCGTTAGTGGCCTATGTTTAGATTAATCACAGGACAACAGATGTCATAGTGGTGAATTGTGGCAGTGAAGGTCAGTCCTAGTCTTGGGACATGATGTACCTTTTCCTCGCGGTCAATGAGAAAACTTTGAACTTGATTGATATAACTTGTGTCATTAACCATGTCAAAGACGGAGAGATGCAGAGAGAAGCCAGTGATACCTACTTCTGCGCTATTTTGGCTCGTATAGAGTAGTTTACATGGAACCTCTTTCTCTGCATTTCCAGTTAGTTGTTTTTTTGTTTATACATCCGCAGTTTGTCAAAGAATTCAGAAACGCTTGAATTTGAGATAATGCACAGTACAATTGTCTGTATGTTTACACTAAGTGTTGCTCATGACTCATTTGAAATCTTTGTTTCATTACAGGCAGGACAGGAATCTTTCAGATCCATCACTAGATCTTACTATAGAGGAGCAGCTGGAGCACTTCTAGTTTATGACATCACCCGGTATGTAAAATTCGAAATGCTAGTGTCTGTCTGTTTCTTTTTTCTGGGAGGGAGAGAGAATGGGTAGAATGATCTCCTTACGATCTCGTGTCCAGGTTAAATTAGGTACTTCCTTAGCCATTGAATATCTTCGTAATATGGATGTTGCTAAACGGCAATGAAAGCTATGCTGGAAACTTAAAAGGGGAGAAAATGTGATCAACAGATTATGAGGATATAGAACCTATGATTAGAGAATATTTACATTGGAATCTGATGTTATCATCCATCGTGAGGTGCAAGTGTCAGAAACTTTAGAAATTTGTTGGAGGAATATAAAGTTATGAAGAGTTCCCCGGGGAGATGTGTTACAGTTTGTCTTATTATCGTGATCATTTTGTATTTTTTATTTTTTTGCTGAGATCAGAATTCTCTTGTATTTTAGGAGAGATACATTTAATCATCTTGCAAGCTGGTTGGAGGATGCTCGGCAGCATGCAAATCCTAACATGACAATCATGCTTATAGGAAACAAATCTGATCTATCTCACCGGAGGGCTGTCAGCAAAGAGGAAGGAGAACAGTTTGCAAAGGAAAATGGACTTCTATTTTTGGAGGCATCTGCAAGAACAGCACAAAATGTTGAGGAGGTGATTTCACTCTACCGTCTCTTCTCCATCCCATCGTGGGTGAGTCCACAGCAGCATGACATTGGTCCTTACGATCTTGTACCTTTTTAATCCTCCAGGCTTTTGTAAAGACTGCATCACAGATCCTACAGAATATACAAGACGGAGTATTTGATGTATCCAATGAGGTATACATTCTCTCCCCCACTACACTGACATAGCTTATGTTTATCAGCCAAGATACACACTTCAAACTTTTCAGGTTTTGATTTAGCTGATTTTTTATTTTCAATGCTAGCATGAGTCGTTGATGGCTATTTCATTTGTGTGGATGAGTTATAGGTTTCGTTGAACAACCGGACCATATGTATGCTCAATATGTCAGATTTAAACGTGGGCAGTTGTTTCAAAAGCAATTATCTTAAAACATTTTGTTGTTTCAAATTGCACTTGCAGACTTCTGGAATCAAGGTAGGATATGGACGCCCTCAAGGTCAAGCCAGTGCAAGTGGAACCGTAGCTCAGCGGGGTGGATGTTGCGGCTGATTGAGGACAGTGCAGCATTGGTGTTGGTGATCTTCTGCCATCTGTCAATTCTTACCTTGGCCCTGAAATTTTCTATATGTTCTGATGCTGCTTTAGATAAAGTGAAATGTACAGATCTGCTCACAGGCGTTCCTCGATAGCTATCATATTTGTAGACCCAGTAAATCTCTTGATAACTTTGACTCGCTCCATGTCATGAATGATTCGTCTCTGTGCTTTAGGAGCTTGCATGATTTTTAACCAATTTGGTCATCGTTGGAGTACCTTCTCAAAAGTATGAAGTTCAAATTACTGCTTTCTCGATTAAGCATGCCCACTCAATCTGCGGGTGAACAAGGTGAATCAAGATGAATTTCATCTTGAATCTTGTGAATAGCAATAGAAACATGGCACTACTTGCGTACGCGTCTTCACTTATACTACAGATCAGCGTAACCTCATGCAGTCAAGTGAGATGACGTTTTATGCTTGCACAATCACTCGTATAGATTGAAGTTTGTAGTAGGACACTGGGAGGGAGGGTAACTAATGTTAATAACAGACGGCATGCTCTTTGCATGCAAAGGTTAGTTTTTATCCGTTCAATTTTCCCTGTACTATACAAAGTGGAAGGAGCTTTACTCTCGAACTCTGTTCATAACTAGTTTATATATTCCACGGAGTCATTGATCCACTAGAAATGAGAAATTTCGTGATCTTGCATTCACATATTCATGGAATACGATGCGGGTCATCACTGCGGCAAAATTGCTCAGTGTCATGTTCTTTAACGTGGTACGTTCCGATCGTTCCCTCTCCCTTAGGGTTTTTTCTCTGTTGAAGCCGTCGCCCAGCCCTCTTTTTTGACGCCACATCCTCAAAGGAGAGAATTCTCTCTCTCTCTCTCTCTCTCCATCTTCCTTTCCCTTTTGGCTTCTCTCTCTTCATTTTCAAGACTTCTTCGTTGATTTCGTGGACAAGACGGTTGACATCCTTCACGAATGTGGGGAAATTTGTCCCTATGAGCTCTGAAAATCGAAATACAAGCGCCTTGGAAGATTCTGAAAATCGAAACACAAGGGCCTCGGATTCTGCTCTCTTTGGATCTGCACATTCGCTTTAGTTTCGGGTGCTCGCTCCAAATAGTCGAGCGTTTTGCAAGTCTCCGAGGCTCTTCTACCACTGCATTCAACAGTAAGCTTATCTAAAAGTGATTTTGTGATCAATTAGTATCTTTTTTACGTCTTTTCTTTCCTGATCTAGAGCTTGATTTAGATTTTGATGCTTTTTGCATCTGTTCTCTCCGATCTAGAGCTAGATTTAGATTTCGATACTCTTCTATCTCGATCTAGATATAGATTAGGATGTGCAAGGCATTTTCTATGCTCTTTTGTGTTGTTGGTGTTGTTATCTCTATGCAGTAATGGTGCCAGACACCGAACCTAAGCGGAAATTGTCTTTTGGCATAGCCGCGTCTATTGGAGAGTGAAATCTAGAGAAAAATTTCGACGCTTGCTCATCACCAATGATAATATAAGATTCAGTTGCTCATCACCAATGACAATATAAGATTCGGTAATTGATTGCCGATTGTGCTTTGATGTAATAACAGATCCATTCTTGTAGAATGAGCAAGCCTCTACATGCGGTACCAAGTTTATTCATTTTTTAGATTTACTTGCTCTTTGGGATTTGCATTTTTGTCTTAAAGTTATGTACAATATGTACCTCTCTTTTATGTGAAATAAAAATTTTCCTTCCAACACAAAAAAAAAAAAGAAAAACCTTGGTACGACCTATCCTCCGTCGTACAAAGTTTAAAACAAGATGAATTGTGTTAATTATACTTCCACCACATCTCAGGCATTACACATCAATGAAGGTGGCACATACACAACAGAATCAATTGATCTTAAAATATGAGGAGCCAAAGGAATTTTAGGGCAACAAGTTCAGTAAAGAAGGGAACCGCTACTAGCGTATAATTGAATGAACCGAGTGACTGATATACCAGTAAAATTGTAGCCAAACAAAATTGAGGCATGTTCCCATACAAGTATTTTAAATAGTCAAAAGATGCTGTTGAGCACATATGCCAGAAAAATGTGTCGTTATCAGGCCTGAATTTTTTACGGCCAAATTAGACACCTGAGAACGGTGCAACTAAGAAGCGCCGAACACCTGCAGACAAGAAGTCGTGCTTCAGACAACGGTGCAAAGATATATATCTAATAGTGTCTCGACAAAGGAAACTTACCCCGGCCAGAATATCTTTAGAGAGACGAGGTTTGTTTTGGGTTGCATTTTCAGCAACCGGTTGCTTTTGTGGGAACTGGCGAATCACCTTCACCACCGGATGGCTGACCGGTTGCTCAGGACTTTTCGCTGAACCTTCTTGTAACTCTTGCTTCTGTAAAGCAAATCGATGACACGGGGTTAAAAGGCACGAAAAAAATAAATGCATCCAAGACACCAGAAGTGGATGAACAGCAACACCACCATAACTGAAGTGATTGACATGAAATATATTGTTGAAAAGGGAAAAGGATAATTAGATCTTTCCAGAAGGGTTACAAATTTCATACTTGCACAAGATTAAGAAGAGTTATTTCTGCTACCACATCCTCTATGGATGATATGAGAAAGTCTTTCACACGCGACACGCCCAAACGACACTGATGAACATGTCTACACAACAAAAGATACTCCAAAAAGATGTTAGAGGGTACTTCCCGTAGTCTAGGAAGATAATTAAAGTATTCACACAAGAAAACAGTACAGGTTTTTTAGATTCCCAATTTTTCAAGGATGTTAAAAGATGCTTCGCATATTCTAGCCATCTCTCAAGAATCAGTACCAGTGTCCACCATTAGACCTTCATAATGCATTCTCAAGAGTCATGATGAGGTCTCTGCTCAGCCTGGTGTTGCTGACTAGTCACTAGTGCCAAACTCGAAATTGCTAAGGTCTTGCAAGTACTATTATAAAACATCTACAAGGAGCACGGAGAAGGACCAATTACCTTCTTGAGCCGTTCTTCTATGGAGCTTAAGGCTCGGGATTTATCGACCTTGGAAAGATAGAAATCCCGCTCCCTCTTGGCAGCAGAAAGTTCTAAAGCCAGCTTTTGCTCCCGAATAGCATTCTTATAAGCTGCATTACAAACATCATGATACAAAACACAATCAGCTCCAGCAGACAACAAGTATGGCATGCAATATCTCATCATGCTACGTACCGATTTCTTCAGTAAGATCATCCCACTTGAATTTGCTCAAATACTTGATATTCCAGAGATCATAATAAAATGAGGACCTCTTCTTCCCTCCTAAACATAATCAAACATGCAGATAATTAATAGTAGACACCAAGAAACATATTCAACAAAGCTCAAGAACAAGGCAAATCAAATGCAAAAGAAAGAGTATTAACAAGGACCAGGGGCAAAAGGTGCTCTGTTTAAGTACTCGAAATATTCACTTGTGGCAAAGCACACCCACCATTGCTCAATAAAAAGAATGAAATGTTACCTATTTGTTCACCATTTAACACGTCGGCAACTCTCTTTGCAACACTTTTCTTGGCAAATTCAACCCATCTGCACGACAAAAACACATTAAATCAAGGCAACGACATACGTCCACAGATCAAAAACGTAATACCGATGGCATCCAGAAGTCAGCTCTTGACTGAGGTAAGACTAATACAGAGCATAAAAGAAAATGCGAAACTTTTGCAAGTCCAAAGTGGATCATACCCTTTCGAGAATTCTTGTCCACGAAAGCCGCCAGCTCGTTTGCGCTTCACTTGAGCCGCGGGATCTATGATGTAAGGTATACATAGCGAGTTACAACAAGCACGTCGATTACGTTAACAAGGAGAAGCCTTACAATTCGCCAAGAACCGCTTGTAAACCACAAGGACAACCAAAAGAAATTTCGTTCCAGCAAAACGCGGCAATCCGTAACTTCGAGCGGGAACAAGTTAAATCAGACATCTAGGAAGGGCATTGCATGTACCTTCGGGTGCAAGATATATCCTCTGTATCTCTCCATACTGAGAAAGAATCTGACGAAGTTTCACGTGATCCATGTGAGGAGGAATCCGGCTCAAGTAGCAGACCCCGCGATTCCCGGCTCGAGCAGCCTCTTCCGCCAATTGCTTCTTCTTCTTCTTCCTAATTGTCTTCAACGGCTTCTCGCCATTCGATTCCATCTTCAATTCGTCCGGAGGATTCGCGGAGTCGACATCCCTCGCTCTCGCAGGGCCGTCGCCTTCACTCTGATTACTATCCCCTCCGTCAATCTCGCTATCGATGCTCATAGCTCGCTGTTCACCGTCCTCCGCAGCTTCCTCTAGAAGCTTCTTCTTCCTTCTCCTTTTCCCACTCTCCTCCCTCTCGTCACCGCCGGCCTCCGATTCCTTTTCGCTCACCATTGCCCCAATCTCCTTCTTCTTCCTCCTTCTCTTTTCCTTTTTGACAGGAGAATCCAAGCGTTCCTCCTCCATTGAAGTCGCGGCGATGGCGCGGTGGCTCTCACCTTCCGGCGATGGCGCGGTGGCTGGCTGGCTCAGGCGGCGGTCGCCGTTCGCCGAAGAGACGGAGAGCAAGAAGCAGAGGCGGCGAGTCGGCTCGAGTGCCAAGAGGAGAAAATCAACGAGATCGAAGGCACCGATTACTCTAAAGCCGATACAAAAAAGCCCATGAAAATGTTTGGCCAACAAATTGAGGCCCAAAATGAAAGTTGCGGCATCTTTTTTGGGCCCAAAAGCCCACGTATCTGTTACAAAATCAAAATGAAGTCCTTCGCTTTTTCTATTTTAGGAGGAACTAATTTTTTTTAACTTCGGCTCCGTTTGTTTTGTGAAAAATGATGATTTAGAAAATATTTCTCTAAAAATGATACAATAAGAAATGAATGAGAAATATTTTAATCGTCCACAAAGATGATTAGATATAAATTATCATCGATAATAAAGATATTTTTCATTAAGTGATTATTTCAAGCGTTATAAATAATCATTTTTAGAAAAATACTTTTCAATTCATTCCTTTTTCCACTAAATACGTAGAGCCTTCATTTTCATCATCTTTTTTTTTTTGGTTTTTAAGGTGTTTATCCAGGCTACTTCCCAACCAAGAAATCTAGTTTACCTCTCCGGTTTTTTTTTTTTTTTATTTCACTTCTCTTTTCTATATACATGTGCATGAAATGCTCACAGAAATCAAACCTCAGATCCGATACTCTCCAACTCTGGCCCCCATTCATTTACTAGTAGGGCCACATGTTTGTTGGTAGGTGAATAATGCGCTAAATATCACAAACATCAACTTGTTATTGAGGACCAATCCACTACATACCGATAAGGACAACGAGGTTGCCATTCATTTGGCTTTTGGAAAAATGCAAAAAAAATTAAGTGAAATGGTTTTTCCAAATAAGTTATTTAGAAAAAATCAGATCTAATGCCGGCTAGCCGTCGACGGGCCAAATCTAGCACAGGCCAGCCTCGCCTGAGGTCGCACAAACTCAAGTGAGGCATGCCGATGCCAAATGAAAGTTTGGGGAGGATAAAGTTAGAAGAAACAATATATATTAACATTGTGGAAAATGCTCAAAGCCCAAAATGCTTATGTACCTGCCATGGGTAAAAGGCCTTATAGGCCTTGGATATACAATTGCATCTCCTTAAAGAGCTCAAAAAATATTTGTCAAACGGTACTTGGATTTGCACGAAATGCTTTTAGGAAAGTGGTCGTCAAAAGCACCTCAAATCTATCCGTCGTAATATATTTCTCTACAGGGTCGACAAAGCTTTGGCATTGCACGATGGGAAACTGATCCAATATTCGAATTTTCGGGTCGGGTCACATTTGATATGGACCCTGATTTTGCACGAACAAATGGACCAAGCGACCCGATCCGATAGATAAACAAATCAGAGACGATTATTACTGGAAGCATGAAAAGGCTTCTGCTTAATAAGCGAAGCTCTGAACGGAGACCTTCGGAAACGATCCATGGCCTCCGACGCCATACGCACGACCTCGCTCGCCGCCGCCGCCGGATCGCTCCAGGTGCTTCTTTACCGGCATCGGGTTCACCTGGAGGAACAGGTAGTTGCCAGCGAAGAGGTCACCGAAGTGGGACTGGCTCTCCCTCAGCCTCCTCACCACCTTCGCGCACGAGACCCTGACCGCCCTCGCCAGCCTCGCCCTCCTCCGCAGGAGCCTCCTCAACCCGGGGACCCTGAGCCCGAACCTCTTCTTGATGGTGACCCTCTTGAGCCTAGTGTACCACGGCTTGGACCTCGCGATCGCCCTATGCCTCTCGAAGGCGACGTCGCCGTCGTCGCCGTCGACGCCGGGGCCCTCTGTTTTCAGTCTCTGGTATCGGAATGTGGCGGCGGAGGCCATGAGAGAGAGAGAGAGAGAGAGAGAGGGAGAGGGAGAGGGAGATGGGGGTTGGGGAATGAGATGTCGCCAGCTGGGAGAATGTGGAGATCACTTTGAAGGAGGATCTTGTGGAGGATGGATGATAGATTACATTACGGCTGAGCTCGCAGCGGCAGTTGAGTTGCGTTAAATGCTAGTTCATATCCTTGCAGTTGGTTTGATTTCAGCCGGACTTTTATGAGCAGATATCAATGCTTCTCAACGCGACCGACACCGACCGGTCTAGCATCAACTTAGGCAACAAATGATAGTCATTCTGTTCCGGAATGAGTTCCTGAATCAGAAATATATTTTTCTATTTCTGGTTCCTGAATGAGTTTCTGAGAAAAAAAAATCCATTTAATAACGACAAAAAATTTCTATTTCTATAACAGAAACCCGTTTGATAACAGCACAAAATTTCTATTTCCTGAAACAAAAACCCGTTTGATAAACAACAGAAAATTCTATTTCCAGGAACAGAAATCCATTTTTTTAGAAATGGAATAAAAATAATAAAAATTCCAAAAAATTCATAAAAATCTTTAAAAAAAAATCAGAAAATCCCAAAAAATTGAAAAATTCTAGAAAAAATCATCAAAATGTCGAGAAAATAAAAAAAATTCAAATTTCGGGAAAATAGGAAATTTGTTGAATTTTTTCAAAAAAAATCAAAAAATCAAAAATTTCAAAACTTCACAGAATTGCTTAGAATATCTGTGGCCACCCATTTTTAGTGAAATTTAAATTTTTTTAGGTGCCCAAAAAAAAATTAAAAATTTAAAAACTTCATAGAATAGTTTAGAATACATGTGGCCACCCACTTTAAGTGAAATTTAAATTTTCTAAGGTGCCCAAAAAAAATTTTAAAACTCAAAAATTTTAAAACTTCACAGAATGGCTTAGAATACCTGTGGTCACTCATTTTGAGTGAAATTTTAATTTTTGGAGGTGAAAAAAAAGTAAAAAATCAAAAATTTCAAAACTTTACAAAATGACTTAGAATACATGTGGCCACCCACTTTGAGTAAAATTTAAATTTTTTTAGGTGCAAAAAAAACATAAAAAATCAAAAATTTCAAAACTTCACAGAATGACTTAGAATACATCTAGCCACCCACTTTGAGTAAAATTTAATTTTTTTTAGATGCCCAAATGGTATTTTTGATTTTTTGATTTTTTAATTTTTTTTGGCCCCTAAAGGAAATAAAATTCCACTCAAAGTGGATGGCCACATGTATTCTAAGCCACTCTGTGAAGTTTTGAAATTTTTGATTTTTTACCTTTTTTTTTATTTTTTTGGCAACTAAAAAAATAAAATTTCACTCAAAGAGGGTGGCCACATGTATTTTAAACCATTCTGTAAAGTTTTGAAAATTTTTCTTTTTTGCTTATTTTTATTTTTTTTTGACACCTAAAAAAATTAAATTTCACTCAAAGTGGGTGGCCAAAGGTATTCGAAACAATTTTGTGAAATTTTTTATTTTTTATTTTTTTCGGCACCTAAAAAATTTAAATTTCGCTCAAAGTGAATTGCCACAAGTATTCTAAGCCATTCTGTGAAGTTTTAAAATTTTTTATTTTTTGCTTTTTTTACTTTTTTCGACACCTAAAAAAATAAAATTTCTCTCAAAGTGGGTGGTTACAAGTATTTTAAGCCATCCATTGAAATTTTGAAATTTTTACTTTTTTGCTTATTTTTATTTTTTTTGGCATCTAAAAAAATTAAATTTCGCTCAAAGTGGGTGGCTACAGGTATTTTAAGCCATTTTGTGAAGTTTTGAATTTTTTTATTTTTTTATTTTTTTCGGCACCTAAAAAAATAAAATTCGCTCAAAGTAGGTGACCACAGGTATTTTAAATCATTTTGTAAAGATTTGAAATTTTTACTTTTTTGCTTATTTTTATTTTTTTTGGCATCTAAAAAAAATTAAATTTCGCTCAAAGTGGATGACCACAGATATTCTAAGCCATTATATGAAGTTTTTTTTTATTATTTTTTTATTTTTTTTCGGCACCTAAAAAAATTTAAATTTCGCTCAAAGTAAATAACCACAGGTATTCTAAGCCATTATGTGAAGTTTTGAAATTTTTTATTTTTTTTTACTTTATTTATTTTTTTTGGCACATAAAAAAATAAAATTTTGCCCAAATTGGGTGGCCACAAATATTCTAAAACATTACGTGAAGTTTTTAAATTTTAGATTTTTTGATTATTTTTAAATTTTTTTGGCATCTAAAAAAAATTAAATTTTGCTCAAAGTAGGTAGCCATAGGTATTTTAAGCCATTTTATGAAAATTTTTATTTTTTTTATTTTTTTTCGGCACCTAAAAAAATTTAAATTTCACTCAAAGTGGGTAGCCACAGATTCTAAACCATTCTGTTAAGTTTTAAAATTTTTTATTTTTTGCTTTTTTTTCTCACCTCAAAAATTGTGACTTCCATATGAACATGTATTTTGAAGAAAGAGTTCTCTCGTAAATGATTCTCATTTTTGGTCTAGAAATAGAAAACCTACTTTTTTTTTGTTCTTATTTCTGGTTTAGAATCGGTTCTGGAACAAAAACTTGTCCCAGAAATAGAAAAATGAAATTGCGTTATTAAACAGATTTCTGGTCCAAAACTGATTCTGAAAATAAAAAATCAGTTCTGAATAGAACTATAATGGTTTTCATGCGGTACCTGAGTGATCGGTCGATGGCCGGAAACCCTTCCTGCCTTCTCTACTGTCGTCTATATATTCGCGGTCAAGATCAGATCGCATGTGTTAGTCCAACATACTGTTTGCTCCTTCCTTGTTGACAACGTGTTGTATCCATCGGTCCATACTCGGTAGTTGGATTTGCTCTGTTTAGTCGATGACTTTGATTTGTCGCTAGGGCCCCGTTGGAAGGACGTGCCATCGACGAACGATGTCGGGGATGCCAGCCAAATTAAGGATGTGCAATAAAACCGGAAATCGCCTGGAACCGTTTGGAACCGGACTAGGACCGATGGTTTATAAGGAAATCGATCCGGTTCCCGATTCTAATTTTTGGGAACTGATGGGTACTAGTCCAATTCCAAGTGTGGAACCGTTCGCCCACCGAGCCGGACCGGACTAGTAATATAATAATAAATAAAATATATTTATTTAATTTTTTTAAAAAAAGAAAAATCCTAAATTTCTAAACTAAACTTAACTCACTTGACGCTCACAGCCTCACATTGAACTAATAAATATCTTCTTTTACTTTCGCCTCATGCTCACTCTTACTCTTCTCTGTCGATGCTCACCTCACCATCTCTGACTCTCTATCTCCGTCCTCATCCTTGGCTAGTGGAACCAGTTCCATGAACCCATTCGAGAACCGGATGGCCGGTGCAGTCCAATTCCCAAGTGAGTCCATGGAATTAACGGGCGGTTTCTAGTTCCAATTTTTCAAAACCAGTTTTTAGTGGGCGGTTCTCAATTTTAAGGTAGAAACTGCTTACCCAGACCATGCTTACCCCTACGGCCAATGGCAGCTCAACACCACCACTTAGTGAAAACTAGGGGTAACTTGGCGATAGCTCGGGCTCAAGGGAAGTCGGTCAAGGAACTACTTGGGGTCATTGAAGACCAAATTTAGATTACCTAGAGCAATGACTCGCGGTGATGTGATGTACCAAATGTATTTCGAATTTTAAGAACAAAAATTCACAGGAACGTATTGTTAGAGTAATTAAATATTAAATCATGCATTCATCTAATAACTTAAGCCTTTAGAACAATTGGTAGTGGTTTCATAAAATCTTTTATGATATCAGAGCATGAGATCTTGAGTTTAAATCTTCTCGGCTCCATTGGTCTCCCCAATTAAATATGTTCACGCTTAGTACTAAATAAGACCAGACTAAACGTGAGGGGAAGTATTATAGTAATTAAAAATTAAATCATACGTTCATCTAATAGCTTAAGCTCTTAGAACAATTGGCTGTAGTCCCACAAAATCTCACACATATGTTTCCTCTCAATCGTGAATGCATTTTTAGTTATCTAAGACTTATAAAAACTGAATAAGCGCAATATGAACCTATAAGAACAGCTATCCGTCTTAACTACAAATGCGAAAACATGGGCTAACCCGTTTAAGAAAGACGTCTTTGGATGCCGGTGTGCAGAAATCCGACGGGAAAATGCAACGCCGGACTCGGCGGCTTCATGAGGCAAACATTCGGTATGAAAGATGCAGAGCCTTTAAGGTTCCGCCTAGGAAGACAACCATCACTCTTTTCTATGTGTAGGTGAAAAGAAGCACATGAATTGAATGGGGGAGAACTAGCTCCGGAATTGCCCTGTTTTCCACGCCGCACGTGAATTAGCGAAGAAGGGTCTTCGGCTTCTAAAAACCACAAATTGAATGGATAAGAGGATAGCTTCTCCAAGTCATTTCACAGTCAAGATACCCCCACACAACAGGCAGCTCTGTCGAATTAATTGGCAACATCGTCAGCCTGTAGAGAAGTTGACCCGAAAGTCAAAACAGTCTTCAATATGAAATGCATGATGGACCTTGCCAATATAGCTCTCCACCCTTGACAGCTCTTGACATGTACATTCACGGGTGGGCGAGTACATGGTGGCTAGAGGCACCGTAACTCTGAGCTTTTTCACCGTAAGATCGAAAAGCAAAGAACCAGAACTGTCCAAGTTGAAATCTGATGAATGGCCGCGTTTCGATGAAAGATTGCAAAAATATAATACCTCTTGGAAATGGAATTGTCCGGACAAATACAACCCTAAATTGGCGAATCGACCCAAGAAACGAAGAGAGAAAGCAAAGAAAGTTGGGTGATAAGTCCTCATCGTCAACCTGGCCCTTTGCAGCAATAATAAATGAGGTTGGTTCAGGCACTGAATTGAATGAAACAGGACAATAACATAGCAAACCACCAAATGAATGAACAGGCAGCGAAATCTGACCCAAGAACTTTTATTTCTCTAGATCATATATCATTTACAGCCTACAATTGATCACGCCTTTTTTGCGTTGGCAAACAATCGATACCCAACATTTATTAAACAAATCAATAAATAAATAAGATTAGGTTGAGATCATTATATACAGAGGGCAGCAAATCCCGAGTAAACGACCCTTGCAGAAGAGTCTTCTCATGGATACGCAAACAACGTCGAAGGAACAGAACCCACGGCAGCCTCTACGACTTGGATGGTGAACGATGGAAACATTTACTGAATTGCGGCGAATGAGGGAAAACCCGATTGCTAGTAGAGCTTTATCCTAGTATGGATCGAGCTTCGGCAAATGGGGCACAGCTGAAGATCTTGCCCACACTCACAGCATGTCTGTCACAAGAAAGAAAAAAATTCACGTTTGAGAGTCTGCATAAATATGTGTAACCATAGAGAGAAAAGCAAAAAAAAATATACCTGATGCCCGCAACCGAAAGCCATGTCTTTCACATTGGTAAAGCAAATAGGGCAAAGCTGCACAACATGGCATAAAATGAGTCAGCAAACTTTGCAACCAAACAAACATGTAAGAAGATTGATGCGAGTGCAAGCATACTAACAATACTTCCCTTGTCAATGAACTCCAAATTGAACACCAATTAGAGCATGCAATACAAGCGCAAGTTAACTTAATGAAGATTGACTAAAGGATAAACAGAAAGAATTCAAGGAAAAATTGCTCTTTTCGCAAATTCCTTCTGCTTTCTAAAATGTCAAGCAATAGAATAGATATATCATATATGGGAACATGCTGATAGCGCCCTAGTTGATGGCATTCTTTTCTGCAGCTGGCACTTAAGGAACCACAGGGCACCCCATTCAGAGCAAGCAAGTCTTAGGGATGAGATGCCCAAAAAAAACTAAGAAACCCGGGATTTTTGGCAAATGTAGGCATCATCAAATGCCTTCATCAATGACAAGCCCATCGAGGAAACAGTACAGTTATCCAAAGCTATTTAAGTGATATTTCCCAACCAGGAATTTGGCTGTGGATCAGCATATTCTCAACATATAGTAAGCACCATAGGACAGTAAAAATAGCAAACTTTTGAAAAACAATGAGATTTCCAACTCTAATACCTGGTCCTCATTAGCAGAACTTGGAGCTGACGGAGCTGTGTCAGTTGGCTGGCTATCCCCGGGATAAGGTGGAACACTTGGCTGGGAGATTGTTGGATGGTAATCTTCGTAATAAGGTGGAACACTTGGCTGAGAGGTTGGCGGATAGCCATCTCTGTAATAAGGTGGAACACTTGGCTGAGTGGTTGGCAGATAGCTATCTCTGTAATAAGGCGGAACACTTGGCTGAGAGATGGTTGGATGGGAAGGCTGAGATAAACCAGTGGATGGTGTACCATATACAGGCGGCGGGAGAGGAACCCTCCAAGGAACGTTTCTTTTCTGGCTACTCGCATGTAAAAAAACAAATACAAAGATCAGATTTGGAAAGAGTAACTACCCAACCAAGCCAGAAACGATTAAACAAGCACACGCAAAATAAACAACTAGATGTATTCTTCTTACCCAAGTAAATTAAGCTCAAGAGTTGCCTTGTACTGAGAAGGAATTTCCATTAAGGCTGAAAGAGCAAATTCCGTCTCCTTTCTTGGAGGCGCCACATTCTTCATCATAATTTGGGTAAAATTGACAAACTAAAGGAGGAGGAGGGAACAAGGCGGAAGAAAAGGATATTTCCAGTCAATAACTTCCTTAGAGAAACAATCTCATACAAAAATTTCTAAGGAACCAACAGTAGAGAAAACAGTCATGCTCAATACCACATACCTGGAAATTATCAAATGCTCGAGCAGGAATATTGTCATCGAAGTCCTGCATTGTGTCCCAGGGCCCATCTCCTACCCCAACTAATATGATTGAAAGAGGCAACTTGCTGCAGAAAGCAAGAATATTAGATCAAAAACAATGGACAGAAAAAGGTAGAGACTTCATCAGTTATTCTATATATACCTCGCTTCAACAATTGCTTCAACTGTCTTCCTCTCCTGTGGACTTAGTTGGCCTTGTTCAGTGTCAACGCTCCGAGTCACCTGCAGCAACCAGGTCATTAGACACAAAAGATATAACTGTAAAGATGTACAACATTCAACAGGGGCATAGTAGCACAACCCCTAAAAAGGTATGTATGCCAATAAGTTTAGAAATATGCACCTGTCCATCAGCAATTATCACTAAGACATGGTACTGCCCACCACTTTGCTCAACAATTGTCATGGCCATCTCTATAATTGGTGCAAAAGAAGTAGGTCCTATGACCAGAGAAACCGAAAAAAGAAGAAGGTTAAAACTAATAATAAAAAAAAAAGGAATTGATGAATAGAAAACTTTCGGTATAAAGATGGTTAGATCGGTCTTTCTCCAACAAACATACTTTAGAGCACAATGAGCAAAAAACATCGAATTACCTGCAAGCCTCAAATGAGGGACTATTTCCCTGTAACGGTGCAAAACTTCTTCAAAACCGTTACAGTATCTCTCATCTGGGTAGAAGCCGAAGACATCTTGGTCATGCGTCGATGCTGGCATGAGAAGGCAGGACTCGTCATTCTTAGAGCTCAGATAAAAATATTTGCATGAAAATTATAGTACTAGATCCATTCTACATACCATCTCCAAACCCAAAACACGGAATCAAGTTATCATCATCAAAAGCAGCCAAGGTTCTCCCTATGATGGATATCGCTTGTTCGTAGGGGTTGAGACCATTGCTAATGTCATGCAAGCTGCGCTTGTTAAATGACTTTGCACCTACATTACAAACAAATCTCAGCATTCTGAAAAGGAACAAGAGTGACTATGGGCCGAGAAACAAGCATTGAATGTAAAGCCTCACCCGTCCACTCGTTGCTCTTAGTAAAGTCGATACCAACAATAAGGTTGGAAGACTCGAGACCAGCACGTGCAAGAGCCTCAGTAACCTAAAATATCACAATTAAGAAAAAGAGAGTCAATAAAAAGAAAAAGCCTCGTACTCTTACAAAATGCAACCAAAGAACTAGACCAACATGACAAACTGTTGTCACCCAAAAACTCTATATACCAAACAAGTTTAGGTCTCGAGATAAGAAGCCTTTCTGTCGGTCATGTATTCCTAAAGCTCATCTATCAACCACTTGAAAAGTTTAAAGTAGCTGTTCCATCTCCTTTTTATCATAAGATGCCGTATATAGAGCGAGTAAAGATTGACATGAATTTATGTAACATGCGAAAGGATCAACATAAGGATTCTATTGGTGTAGTTACAACACAAGTAAGCTCCATTTCCATTTCTAAGGACAAAAAATTGTCCATCTTCAATGAAATGAAGTATTGCAGAGACAGCCACACCATGAGAATTTCACACACCAGCATGAACACAATTACCAATCACAGGGCAACGATTTCAATCCAAAATCTTACCTCTTCCAGGGAATTGAAACTATCCGCGATCCTCGAATACCTCTTGTCTAGCCTTCTCCGGTTATTGCGGGCTTGACCGCCGCCATACCCGTGCTCCTGAGGCGGCGGATAATACTGCTGCGACGGCGGATAAGCCATCTGCGGTGGCGGATAAGCCATCTGCGGCGGTGGATACGCCATCTGTGGCGACGTATCGCTCATGCTCTCTTGACGGTACAGAGCAGGCTGCGCATACTGGTACCGTGAATCCAAAGGAGAAGAAGTCGAACGGTGGGGTGAATTCGAATTCTCTCCCCAGCTATCCTCTGTGGAAAGCTTAGCCCCCATCAATCAAACCCGAGAAACTCTGCACCAATTCTAACTGATCTCAACACAAAATCACGAAATCCTCCTCTAATGCGCTCTATGAACAAAAAAGCAAGCAAACCCAAGTCTCAAGATCCCAAACACCAGAAGATCAGAAACAGAGCAACCCTCTTTCGATCGAACTATCAAGAAATTGGAACAGGATAGAACTATGAAGAAAACCAATTCAGTTTCTATATATATACATATATTCGTAAGGCGTTGAACCAGATTTATGCACGCTGACCGAACGCAGCGACGACCGGAAGACGAAGAGAGGCTGCTCCGGGCACGACTTTGGCATGCAACAAAACAAACCGACTCAGAAGAGAAGGAGATTGTTCAACAAAGTAAGCTGCCTACATAACTTGTCCGACAATTTCTAGCCCTTTTTTTTATAGCCCGGTTTGAAGTTTCCACGCCATCGCCCCCATCCACAAGACTACAAAATTTCGACAACACACCGCCCCATGCACGGTTTGACCCCGATCCATAATCAACGCGAGCCCATTATTCAAACAGCGCCACGCCCTCCCAGACGAAGGAGGGTGGAAACACAAGAAAACACTGACATGAAAACGAAAGGTGCGAACAAATTTGGAAACATCTGGCGGATGTGATCGATCAGAGGCGAATGCGACTCCCGATCGCTATCAAAACACGTACCTAACTATAGCTGCGGGAGCTGCAGCGCCTTGAATTTTTTTCGGAGAAGACGGACAATGCGGGGGAAGCTCCACGGTCTGTTGATGCGAACTGAACGAAGCTCGTCTGGAGCTTGATTTATATGCGAACGAGATGATCGGGTCGGGCTCTGTGACGAAGCTTCGAATCAGCTCGCCGCCACTCTAATCGGATTTGACGTTAGCAGAGAAATTTGCGATGTGGCATCGACAATCTTGACCTTGACCCACTGTGGATTTTTTTTTTCGCCTGCTGCCACTTGCTTGGTATTTTCCATTTTTCCCTGTTACCCTTGTACGAGTCCACGGATTTGCTCTGTTTTTCACTAAATTTTCCTCCTTTGCTTGTGATTATAAATTTGGCATTTAAAAGCATTGTCGAGCTTGAGAATTGATCGGATCCCAGATGGATCGAAGTGATCTGTACTGGAACCAGCGAAATCACAGGTTTCTTAAACGGTTCATATTCTACACGGGAATCGATCCACTTTTTTTTTTATTATCTTGTATAAGATATCGAATTCTTGTTGAAGATTACGGTTCAATTAGATACAAGAGTACTTTTTTTTATCCAATAGAGGCTATAAAATCAATTCAATTCGAGAACTCAACCGGTTGGTCCAAGCCTATTTAGTCCAGTTCTACGATTAAACTTGATCTAATGCTCACTCTAGCCGTGTCATGCACGCCTTAAAATTATGATGATTTCATTGTTGCTTAGAAATAGTCATTTGAGCTAAGGACCCTTATTTTATTTTATTTTATTTTTTTGGGGAGTGGTGTTATGAACCACCCTTTTTCGAACAGTGAAATCATTATTAAATAAGCCAACCACACTACAAATGAAGTGCAGTTACCATAGACATCTAATATATTATTCAATTTATTTCATAACCCGACAAAGTTCAATACGCGGACACCATGACTTTCTTAGGACGCGTGATCAATAGTTCGAAAAATCAAAAGAACAATAGGGAGCACTCGTTAACAAGACCCGTTTGACAAATAGGTCCGTCATCTTTCGCAAAACAAAAGACGACAGCTTTATTGTCCTTGGCTAATTTAGCGCTGCTCTCCTAAAAGCGACTGAAATATCTTAATACATCAGATGGCTGCACCGGTCCTGCTAAGCTCGAAATCAACAGTGAGCTCCGCGAACTTTTCCAATACTTAAAGCCCACGAAAAGGAAACAGGAACGAACGATCGAAAAGCAAGCAGTAAACTAAGCATGGATCGAAAGAGGAGCGGCTTTTTTACCAAAAGGGCCATGTCGCCTTTGGTATATTGTCAAAAAGTGACGTGTGCAAAACATGATTGGGGAAGGATCCGGGCAATAGCGGAGCTGCCAAAGATTAGGTACCAAAGCTATTACTTTATTCTAGAGAACTTTTGGACTTTTTGATGGATGGATGGCTTGCTTCCTGGTCCGGATGACTACGGGTGTGGATTCACGACCACGCGAATATTCGAGATGGCCCCCTTAACTGGATACCGTGTGCAGGTTGCATCTGGCAATTGACAATTCAGAAAGTGACGCTGGGATCCTCCCGTTCCCAAAAATGAGCTTTGGAGGCCAAGTTTGGGCCCGTAAGCCACCATCCGTCTGGGCTGTGCCCCGGAAGGAAAAAGAAAAGACGGGTTCGGAACTTTGCACGAGGCGCACGAGGCCCGCCGTGTCGTGTCGTGAGCCCCATGTCGCCGGTGATGTGTTTGGTACGGTTGTGGCAAGCGGCGGCGGCAAGGGCCGGGGATCCAATTCCTCTTGATTCTTAGAAAGAGCAACGGCGAACAATGGATCTGAAGGATTTTACCAAAAAAAAACAATGGATCCGAAGGCTAAAAAGTGGAGAAAGACTGTTTGCATATAAAGAGCATATAAATCCATTGTTAAGTGATGTAGGACATTTCAATAGCCAAAGTTAAATAGTTGATATTAAATACCCATAGATTTGGATGTCGAATATTATGACAAAAAGTATATAATTTGGAGCTTTTCATGATAATTTGCCTCCTTCTTTTTTGTAGTTTCTTCTGCATTCAACATGCGTGCATGCTAAGATAAATGATTCTTTGTTTTTTTTTTTTTTTTTTTTTTTTTGGTAAGGTAAAAATGATTCTTTGTTTGTCATTGTCCAAACAAAGAGTCTGATATGAGAAGTTTCCATGCAACCAACTTCTATAATATGAAATGTGCTATAGAAAAATGAACAGAAATGGTCATTGATGTACGAAAAGTAAAAAAACCTATGAGAAGTGATTCGAAGGGCAATGGCAATTGTCAATTTCTTATGGACCACTTTTTTCCTTTTCCCATGAGGATTTCTTGACTGGACTCAAGTTCGGTAGATCAGATCGAGGCGACGATAGAAGCCGGTCGACAGGACCCGGTCCGGACGAGGATTCCTCTTCTCCAAGTGTAGACAAATGCAATTGCCCGAAATGAAAATGGTGATATGTCCGGGGCATGAGATGGAATCTTTCTCTACGTAGCCAACGAAATTTGGCATGATGTCACATGAACTGCGACTAGGGGGAAATTCACGTACAGCACCACATTTGTAGGTCGGTCCCTATGCTAGTGCCTAGCGCTAGCTTGTTGTGATCCAATAGGTGGCTCCCAATGGGAATGTCGGACCTAAATATGTCCATAAAATGGCTTCATTTTAGGCATCGTCTGAACCTTGTAATCCCCATGATGTAAAAAAACAAATGGGTATTTCCTTTCTCCCGAAAAGATAGATTGGAAGGGAATTTAAAAAGTAAGGCGTACGGAAACTAATACATTAAAATAAGAAAAGCATTTTTGGAATCCACCGTCGCTGTATATCAAACAAATAGGCTGTGAGACTCCTGTTAGAATCTCAACACCTCTCTCTTGACGAGGTTAACTCTTGATCGAACATTAAATCGGACCGAGGTGATATGTCCCGGGCATGAGATGGAATCTTTCTCTACGTAGCCAACGAAATTTGGCATGATGTCACATGAAATGCAACTAGGGGAAATTCACGTGCAGCACCACATTTGTAGGTTGGTCCCTATGCTAGTGCCTAGCGCTAGCTTGTTGTGATCCAATAGGTGGCTCCCATTGGGAATGTCGGACCTAAATATGTCCATAAAAGGGCTTCATTTCAGGTATGGTCTGAACCTTGTAATCCCCATAATGTAAAACAACAAATGGGTATTCTCTTTTTCCCGAAAAGATAGATTGGAAGGGAATTTTAAAAGTAATGCGTGTGGAAACTGATACATTAAAATAAGAAAAACATTTGTGGAATCCACCGTCACTGTATATCAAACAAATAGGCTGCGAGACCCCTGTTAGAATCTCAGCTCCTCTCTCTTGACGAGGTTAACTCTTGATCGAACATTAAATCGGATCGAGGCGACGATAGAAGCCGGTTGAGCAGGCTTGGTCCGGGCGAGGATTCCTCTTTTCCAGGTGTAGACAAATGCAATTGCCCGAAATGAAATGGGGAAACGTCCAGGGCACGAGATGGAATCTCTCTGCGTAGCCAACGATATTTGGCATTATGTCCCATGAAATTCAACTAGGGGATATCCAAGTACGCCACCACTTTTGCACGTTTGCCCATGTGCTGCTGCCTAGTGCTAGCTAGTTGTGCTCCATTAGGTGGCTCGCATTGGGAATGCTACATCTAGAGCTTAGCCGAAAGTCCCACGATTGTCATCGCAATCCTTATTAGGGAATGAAAGTGATTAAGTGCCCAATTTAAGGCACCGCAAAAAGGGAGCCCTTAGGTGTAATTTGTCTTTCTCGTACTTGCTACTTCATTTAGAATGAGATGAATCTTACCTTCTTAAATACTGCCACGAAGACCGATCTGTTACTAAAAAACTAGTGCCGCATTTGTTCGTTCGCATTCAGATTAAGATAGAATGAGATAAAGTAAGATTAGAAAGTTTCCAAATGTCTTCGGAATTGTACAAAATCCCATTTTATGTTTGATGTAACTTAAGATATAATTAAAAATCTTTGAAATTCTATGATATTTTTTTAAATCATACTTGCCTAGCGCAATCTCTTGCAGGATCTCTAAATCTTGCCCCCTAAGCTCACTCAACAACCAAGCCTGCTCTCTTCATCTCCCTCCAGTTCATCTCCTTTGCTGCTAGCTTCACCATCTCCACCGCTAGGCTGTAGTCCTCACTTAGCTTCATTGCGTCGGAGGCGATCCAAACGCTAATGAAGATGAGCCTCCGGTAGACGAGGGCATCGCAGAGCGATCGGGGGAGGCAACGGTGAGGCCGATTTGGTATACATCGCAATAGCAAGTACTATTGAGATGAAGGGGGATGATGGGCGGGTGGATGCCACGCGACATCGAAGCCGTCAATCTAGGATAGTGAAGGGTGGAGAGGAGGTGCACAAAGATCCGCTAGTGGATAGTGCGCAACGAGTGACAAGAGTGGACACACCTTTATAGATGAGGAACTCAAAGGATCTCACACATTCGTGAAGGGATTCGAGTTCTTTGATGGTAATAGCAGTGAAGTGTAACTTCTCTTTTTCACCCTCAATTATCAAAACAAGCGGATGTTAGTTGTTGGAACAAGTGGATGTAATGGCTAAGAGTTTGTTAGGAGCGATATGGGATACAGTGAAATTCGAGACTCGCATATGCGAAATACACTAAGGTAAAAGTCACCTTTTACCATGTTACAATGTCTAAAACCCAAAAATTTGAGCCAATTGATGGAAAGAGAACATCAATATATAAGAGCATATAAAATCTGTAGACATGCAATGTCGGATGTACTTTGATCCACCTCCTCATCCCGAACTGCTTTCATGGCAAGAGAAGCTGGACAAATCTATTTCCCGTAAAAACAATAAAAAAAGAGAATCAAAACTAATTTTATAAAATCGACATTTTATTTACGCGAGATGTCAAAATACAAGCAAGCCGTATTAAACACCCAATAAGCACAATTGCAAATCGAATCTAATGTAATCAACAACCAAATATCATCATCATCACTATCATCATTATTATTATTTCTTTTTGGACCGACATGTATTCAGAATCTTTCCTTAAACAGAAGAAGCGCTATTAATTTCAGGTAACTCCCCCACAACCCAAAAAGAAGAACAAAGGAGAACGAAACGCCACCGTATCACAAGCCCATGCCCAAAACCAAAAGTAGCAAAGAGAGCAAAATCTCCGTGCCCAAACCCCCGCACCCCGCACGCGCTCACCCCCACTCTTCCACTTCGACGTGCGCAGCACTCGCGCATCGATTGGTCCGGTCGGTGCACGAAAACCTAAGAATTCCCGAACTCGCGCCACCCACGCGCCAACTTCGCCTCTACGCCCCTTCCGGAAAGACAACAAAAAAAAAAAAACCAAGGAAGACAATCCCCCATGGTATGGAAAGACTTTATTGGCCCTGGCGAAATGGCTTCTTCCCCCATTAGCCGGTGGGCCATTTCGGAAAATCACGTTATACCCCGCCAGGCCCGAAATCGTAGCCCTCCCACCAAATCTCTTGACTCCCCTGATTGGTCCGGACATATAATAAAATTAAAGAAACAAATCCTGTTACAGGATTGACTTCAGGACCGATAATTAAGGCAAGCAAAGTGCGAAGTTGCTGGAGGATATGGCAACATATTTCGCAAAATCAAAAACATATTTTTTCTTCAGATCATACGAATTAACAAAAATCCTCGAAAAATTCACAATTATTAAAAACGTTTTTTTAATAATTTTTTGAGAATTTAAGATGAATCTTTTGTGGGTTTCCAAATTCGCGAGAGAGGGAGTAACAAAGTAAAGAAACGGTGTGTCCCCCCTCCGCGACGCGACGTTCTTTAATTTTTTTTTGCTTTTTTCCAACACCCATTGATTCCTTTGGAGGTCAAAAGTGTTGACTCGTGTCCGTGCTACCGTGCGCTCGACCGCTCGTGATCTCTCATGCACACGCACCACTCGCTTACTTAAATGGATGACAGGACTGTCGCAGCGACCCAAAAATTTTCAGCTCGGGAACTGCGTCGATCGCCGTCGCCGCAAAGGCAAATCCACCGCCCCATCTGTCCCTCCCCCCGCCCTCCGTCCGCCATCAGAATCGCGTCTTTTGGCCTGGCTCAGGGTTTCCGGCTCCGGAGGAGTCCGTCGCGGTTCGGTTCGGGTTCGGTTCAGATGAAGAGCAAGAGCGAGTTCGTGCCCAATGCGATCGCCGTGAAGTACGTTTTGATCGGAGTGATTGCGGTTCTGGGGCTGGTGTGCTTGTACTACGGGTCGTCGGTCGCTCCGGGTCTCTCGAGATCCGACGAGGACGGTCTCGGGTCCGACGGGGCCGACCCTGTTCTCGGCGGGTTCGTGCCCCATCGCGGCTTGGATGTCCTGTTAGCCGACCGGGAGCGCAATCCCGCTGTTCCCAGGAGCATTCCGGTAAGTTGCGGTTGAAGGCTTGATTGTTTTCTGCGGTGAAAGACTGTTTATTACAACCTTTGCGGTTCGATTCCGTTTTGACTTCGCTTTTTCAATATTTTCGGCCGGTTTTACGGCATTGTTTTATGCCACGAGTGTTCTAGTCTCACCGATCAGACAGAGCGTGGAGATTTCAACATCAGTAAACTGAAAAATGACTGGCTTGCTGCTTCGAGTTTAGCAATGCAATCGCCGCATCAAAGAGGCGCGCGCCCTTTTTTCAATGATTTTTCCCGCTAACATCGGATTTCAATACTCTCAGTGTCTGAGGACAAACAGCGGTCTTGTCATTTGCAAGTCTGCGAGATGTGGGTTATGTTTAGATCATTGCTTATGATCTTGAGTGCATCTTTTCCGACCTCTTTGGATCATTTCGTGAACGTGGGTTGTATCAATGGACGATAGAATTTGTCTGTCGATTGCTCTGAGATCCCTGCAGTTTGATGTTTGGCTTGTCAATTGCGCTTTTAGTTGGTCTTTACGATCTCCTCATGCAGCTCTTCTCACCTGGATAATTCCTTCTTTTGGTCTATTTAGGTATGTGATATGAAGTTCTCGGAATTAATACCTTGTTTGGATCGAAACCTTATATACCAAATGAAATTGAAGCCCAACTTGACTTTGATGGAGCACTACGAACGGCATTGTCCACCACCTGAGCGCCGTTACAACTGCTTGATTCCTCCCCCAGTTGGCTATAAGGTTCGTTTCTTTTGAAGCTTGTACGGCAGACTAATTCAGGTTGGCCTCAGTCCGATCTGATGTTGATAATTATTTCTAGAATATCAGATACCTATCAGGTGGCCAGCAAGCAGGGATGAAGTGTGGAGAGCAAACATACCGCACACACATCTTGCACAGGAGAAATCTGATCAGCATTGGATGGTTGTGAATGGGGACAAGATAAATTTCCCTGGTGGTGGAACCCATTTTCATGATGGGGCCGACAAGTACATTATGGCAGTGGCTAAGGTATGACCTGGTTGCTTTATTATCTGTTGACCCTTGGCGGGAAAAAGGTAGAAGCATTTCTTTCTTTTGTTCAAATTATTCCTTTGGATAGGAGGGGACATCATTTGATTTACTGTGCATTTTTAATATGGCTGCAATCATTAAACCCATAAACTCATTATGTGCTTTTTTGGGCTTTACTTATGAAACTGTAGATGCTAAAGTTTCCCGGTGATAAGCTCGGCAATGGGGGAAGTATCAGGAATGTCCTTGACGTGGGGTGTGGAGTCGCAAGTTTTGGTGCTTACCTTCTTCCTCTTGATATTATTGCCATGTCCCTTGCACCTAATGACGTGCATGAGAACCAGATACAATTCGCATTAGAGAGGGGGATTCCTTCTACCCTAGGTGTATTGGGGACCAAAAGACTTCCTTATCCAAGTAGATCATTTGAACTGGCTCATTGTTCACGATGTAGGATAGATTGGCTCCAAAGAGATGGCATTCTATTATTAGAACTTGACAGACTACTAAGACCAGGAGGATATTTTGTGTACTCTTCTCCTGAAGCCTATGCGCACGATCCGGAGAACCGAAAGATTTGGAACTCCATGCATGATCTTCTTAGGAGAATGTGCTGGAGAGTTGTTGCTAAGAAAGACCAGACTGTTATATGGGCAAAACAGATGAGTAATAGTTGTTACTTGAAGAGAGATCAAGGAACAAAACCCCCTTTATGCAGCTCTGATGATGATCCAGATGCCAGTTGGAATGTGCTCATGAAGGCATGCATCTTCCCTTACTCGGCAAGTGAGTGCTTTGATAATATCTTTAGTGCTGGAATCATTATGTACTTGTTACTGATGTACAATCTGTTTATTCATGTATCGCTAATTTAATCAGTCGCCCTCATGTCAAATTCTTGTTGGTTTTCTCTAGAATTTACCTCTGGGGAAGGAGGGTCATCTCATGTAAAATTATTATCTATGCATGAGACATCACTTACCTTCTTACCGGATTGCTCTGTGACTTGATGACAATTTGCAGATTATCACAGTAGGCATCGAATGTCTTTCTGAAATAATATCTGCATCTGTCCAGTAGACATAAGTGATTGAACGTTGGGGATGGATTATAGTCTCCTTAGTCTTCCCTCACCTTGATTGCTTACAGTGATGGTAATCATAATTTTTTGCTTGGGTGGCCAAAAAGACTTAATCGAAGGCACGTGATTTGTGATACGTGCTGATAACTTTTCTTCTATCAATTGCTCTTTGGGGAACACCTGTTTCTCCCTCGATATTGAGTAAAACTTTGGTGGTGTGAGTAAAATTAATTTGCATTATCCTACTTATTTTTTAAAAAAGGGATGCACCGGGAAAGATGGAGTGGATTGGTTCCTTGGCCTCGGAGGCTTACTGCACCACCTCCTCGCCTGGAAGAAATTGGTGTCACTCATGCGGAGTTTCAAGAGGATACTGTAAGTCCATGCATGCCATGATGGTCAATGTGCCACTACATTCAAGATTTAGCGTGTATCATTCTAATAAGAAATTTCATGATCTTTTGTGCAGAGTGGATGGCGTTCTAGAGTTGATGAGTACTGGACGCAGATGAGAGCTATCTTACATAAGAACTCAATCAGAAATGTCATGGACATGAACTCTAACCTTGGCGGGTTTGGAGCTGCCCTAAGTGACAAAGATGTTTGGGTTATGAATGTAGCTCCTGTTCACGCCTCTGCCAAATTGAAGATTATCTATGATCGAGGCTTAATTGGAACTGTTCATGATTGGTATTGATCCTGCCTATTATCATTTTAGGTCATGCATTTGTTTGTCATACGTGATCCATACGAAGTATTTCCTGTTACCAATCAACATATTCTGCCGGTTGATATTCGACAGCCACTGAGTATGATGCGGATATGTCAGAAATAACAAGGAATTTGACGTACTCCGTTCTGTTTCTCACTCTCAGCTCTTAGTACGAATATCATTTATCTTTTTTTTTTCTTTTTTCAGGTGTGAAGCATTTTCAACATATCCCCGTACATATGATCTTCTGCATGCCTGGAAAGTTTTTTCAGATATTGACAACCGTAATTGTGGGGTAGAGGATCTATTGATTGAAATGGACCGGATTTTAAGGCCAGAGGGCTTTGTAATCATAAGAGATAAATCTTCTGTAATAAATTACATCAGGAAATATCTTCTTGCCTTAAGGTGGGATGGCTGGTCATCAGAAGTTGAACCTAGGGTGGATTCTCTCTCCTCTTCCGAAGAAAGAGTTTTTATCATGAGAAAGAAGTTGTGGGCTGAAGGGGTCAACACAATGTGATGATGCATTATCAGGTACTTGTTTGGTATGATCTGTGTGAAATTAAAATTGTAGTTTTGTTTATGTTAATCACATATCATCATGGTGGATTGCAAGTGCATCCCTCGATCTGAGCTTCCTAGCCCAGTTGTCTCTGTTTTTTGAACCAGTTAATCAGATTACATGAGCAACTTAAGTAACCATGGCCTTTAAAAATCCCTCGCCCTGCTTTCTTTCTGTTTTTTTTTTGGTCAAATCTCGCCGTGCTTTCTTCTCAGCAGTAGATCTGTTAAATGACTTGTACACTCATTCTAAGTTCAATGATCAATCGTTATGATTGTATCTCAAATTCTAGTTTTCCCTCCTACAGTCTACAGCAAGACTACTTTCTGTACGTACATGCGACTGATTACATGCAAATACACATGCATCACTGTTTTTGTTTCAGATGTGTAGAAGGGTCATGAATGGATCCGCTGGGAGAAACTAGCATTCAGTCGCGCCCCTTGGTACCAAGACTTGCCTGCTCTTTCGAGATGGGGACTGACTTTCTAGAAGAGACTTCTGTGTAAAGCATCGTGGAGGTACAAACGAAGCAGCTGCTACGTACGACTGTTTGAGAGAAGCTAGGCTTACATGATTATTTTGGGCTGGTTTGTTCAGACGTAATTTTTCGTCAATATACTTTGTAATTTTCACTTTTAGCTCGCCTTTTCGATCATAAAGGCTTTTTGGGTCATTCTGGCAGTCGCAGCGATACGACCTACAAAGTGAAGCAATGGCCTAATTGCTGCCTTGTCTAAGTCACGGCTGTATTTAAAAGTTAGGTCAGTAGCTGAGTGCATGTACATGTCATATCGGTCATTGACATCAAAATGGACTTTCTCATAATTCAGGATGTCTTCACGAGGCGATAAGTTTGATCGCTTCTTTTTCAACGCTTTGAAATTTTTGCTTCTGGACTAATGGCTTCTTGTTCTTTTCGGGTTTCTTAGTCTTTGATTGCATTCAATTTCACATTAGAAATCTTATATTTTCTGTAATTTTCTCGTGCTCATGACTCTGAGTCTCTATTCCAATCCTAACCACGAGCCAGATTCACCGCTGCAGTTGGGTTCCAATGGCATAAATACAACTTAGGTCATGTGTTTTCCTTCATCCCTTCGTTTGGTGCATATATATCAAGTGATTGGAATGCCCTTGCTACTACCCCTAAAGCCTCGTTTGGTTCAATGCAGAATTGGATTTGTTGACAAACAGGGTTCCTTGGCAAGATTTCAAGGGAAATTAAGACATCGATTCGGATTTTACATGGAATAGGACTTGTTAAAAAGTTCATAATTGAATTGCTCGACTTTAGCTAATGTGGGCATTTCACTTTTACATTTCCATAACCACATGAAAATCATCAAAAATCGAACTCTACTACAGATGGCTGTTGCAGTTGATTGTTGTCTCCGCTACCTTCATTTGCCGGTCACTAGCAATGTCGATTATCGGTCATGGTTGCTGTTGCCAGTAGCCCGGATGATTGGCAATCATCAGTCTCTTCTCAGTTTTCGATGAGAAGTATTATCCATGGAGGTCCCGATTTTTTGTCATCCAAACAGTGAAAAAGAAATCTTATTCCAAGAAATGATATTACTAGGAATAGGAACCCATTTGAGAATTCTTGTTCGCAGAACCAAACGAGACCTAAAAAGAAACATGTTTTCTTAGAGAAATAGTGATTCTTCCTAACTTTTAAAATTAAATTATAACCATCAAATTTCTAATGAATTTTTATTAACCGATGCTCACCTAATGAAAAAAATTTTGTTATATTGGATGCACGGCCTTTTTTATGTTATACGTAATTAGTTCATTGAAAATCGAAGTAGTTCCATTATAAGTATGGTTAATGAGTGAATTAGAAACCAAAATACTTCGGTGGGTAAGAAATGTTATTCATTACATTGCTGGATAATAAATAGGGCTTCATGATTTTAAATACAAAGTAAATATATTGAAAGGAATAAATTTAGTAATTCCGAAATATAATTAAGAAACATCAATCAATATACTATCGATGCACGTATAACGTAAATTAAAGTTTTTATAAAAATTCTCATTCAATTACATTTTCACAACTTTTTTCTTACAACCAAACACAGGAATTTTCGTTCTACTCCATTCTTGTGATCCATGAGATAAAAATAACGAAAAAAATCATTTCGTTTCATTCCATTCCATTTCATTCTGTTGCACCAAACGCTACATCAGTGTCTTTTTATTTACACCTAATACAACATACTAAAGTTATACGTGTTTTCTGTATAAAACAATTTGCATTCGAAAATCTATAGTAAATAAGAAATTACTCTTCCAATTCCTAGTGGGAAAAACCCGGCGTGGGGGGGGGGGGGCGCGCGCCAAAGAATGGACATAATCACTCTTACATTTTTCCTCAGTCGATGTCTAAACGATGGTCGTTTCAGACAACGGCAACCGAGCCCTAACCAACCGCGAGCGCACGGGAGCGGGGACACGTGTCGGCCCCACAGCGTTTGTCTCTTCCCGCTCTTTTCGTCCCCTTCTTCCTCCGTCATCCATCGTCTTCGATCTCCGATCTCTCATCTCTCTCTGTAACTCCTCCTCAAATAAAGGAGCTCCAAACTCGCGCATGGAAAGTCCTCACCGCCCTGCCATTCTCCTGTGCTCGCCGCCCCTCGCGTCCTCCGGAAATCCTCCCCGCCAGCGGCGAAAAGACGAAACGCCGAAGCGCTCCGATCGCCGCACTCCCCCCACGACCTTCCTCTTCAGTGTCATCGCAGATCGCCCCGCGTGAAATTTCGAGGCCCGATCGCCGGTCTTTCGGCTCGCCATGGACTCGGAGTCGGCGGCTTCGCCGGCCGCTCGAGCGCCGCCGTTCAAGCAGCCGTTCGTGATAGGTGATCGGGTCGCGCCCGTGCTCGATTCTAGTTTTTTCCGGGCTAATCTCGGTCTTTTAGCCTAGTGACGGGACGAGTCGTGATTCGTGGTTGGTTTCTTGTGTTGCTTCTTGTTGGGCCTTCCGGTCAGGTGTCGCTGGCGGGACCGCGTCCGGCAAGACGACCGTCTGCAACATGATCATCTCGCAGATGCATCACGAGCGTGTTGTTCTCGTGAATCAGGTGAGAGCCTTTGGTCCTTATGGATTGACTTTGTAAGAAATCCGCAACAGCTAAAAGAATCGTGCAACGAACGTTTCCTGTTTTTTGCGGTGCAAATGAGGTTACGCGAGAAACACTGAGAAGGGCACTACACTAGCCGAACACATTGTTTAGGAGTCGAGGTCCCACCACCAGGCCTTGCTGAAGTTGTGAACTTGTGTGAATTCTGCGTTGCGATCGGCTCTTTCTGTCGAGTTAGCAATAAAGGGAGTTTACTAGAAAAGACAATGACATTCAACGCCTTGTTTAGAATTTGAAAGAGTTCCTGAGTGTTCAGGGACCATTCATTGATTTATTGAAGCATTAAGTTCCCTTTGTTTGGAAAGGTTGAAATGATCATGTTTCATGGTTGGATGTCTCCCGAACTAAACTAATGTTTGTTGTCAAACGAATGGAGTTTGCTCTGCTCTAGTGATAGATTTCTTGGAGACACTCATAAAGCTTTGTGTAGAAAGTGGAATACAAGGATGTAATTGCAACTCGTAAATAAGGCATGTGGCAGGAAATAACCATTTCTTTTGAGACTTAAAATTTTAGAGTTCAAAAAATAAAGAGATCAAATTTTCTCATGCTATCTTTCTATGTAAGCAATTCATATATGTATAATGTTCCACATTGGAAAGATGAAACCTTTTTTTCTCTCTAACAAAATTCTGTTATCCTGGAATGACAGTTGATGCTAATTGCTTTGCTCTGCATCTTGTAGGATTCTTTCTACCACTCACTGAGTGATGAGAAACTGCAGAAGGTTCATGAGTACAATTTTGACCATCCGGGTGAGTTTACTGGTTAATTTGCTTGGTGAAAGCCACAAGCTTGAAGTGTCCGCAACTTTGTACTTGACATTTTCAATCATTGCTCAGATGCATTCAATACAGAACTGCTCCTTTCATGCATGGAAAAGCTAAAACTTGGACGGGAAGTCAGCATACCTGGGTATGATTTCAAGAGCCATAGAAGCACTGAAGCAGCATGCAAGGTACTAAATGTATATGCACGTTGCAGACTATCTTTCGAGCTGCAATGTCAGTCACCAGAAGCACCTTCCAGACTCCTAACTATAGCAAACTTTCAATCATCTTGGGTTAGATTGTAGTCTCTTCCATAAATGAGTGTCCGGTTTTCTCTGAGAAGAGTACCATTGCCGTCAGAAATTTATGGTGGAGGAATGTCCAGCATTAGAATGGCACATACATTTTTATAACATATGTGAAGATCCCTTTTCTTTTGTTTTGGTTTGCCACTGTATGTAGCCTCCCAATTAGACACTAACTTTATACTGCTGTTTCTTTAATTTGTGTAGGTCAACCCCTCCGATGTTATAATTTTAGAAGGAATTCTTGTCCTTCATGATCCTCGAGTTCGTGATCTCATGAACATGAAGATCTTTGTCGACACAGGTCTCTTATGGTCCTTGTCTCTGTGTCATTCTTACAGTAGAGTAAGTAGTTCTGCCTTTGTTTTGAGAGGATCTGACCTGTCTTTGAGCTTTCCAGCTTGGGTTTCTGCTTACTTTACCTTACCAAAAAAAAAAATTGGGACTTGAGAAACCTTACCTCAATGTAATAGTTCTTAGACCCCTTCTAACTTTGATCACTAAAGCATATGTTTGCTAGGAAAGCACATTATTTGACATGTACACCAGTCATTGTTCATCAAAAGAAATGTTATCTGCAGTTCATAAAAAGATAATTAGGTGTTTCCACATGAATATCCTCAATGTTTCATTCTCATATGGACTCTTAGTTCAGCTAGAAAGTTTATTTGTATTTGCATAATGGACACGTGGATTTTTGCTGACCTCCTCCTTTTAACATAAATTCCCTGCATCATTAGATGGCACAAGCTCAGCTTTCTGCTCGGGATTTGGGGTTACAATCTAATAAGCATCCTAACGCTTCTTCAGTGCAGATTCTGATATACGACTTGCACGGAGGATTCAACGGGATACCATTGAAAGAGGCAGAGACATTCAAGGTGTGCTTGAACAAGTTAGTAATCTGAATCCCTTCCTCATATAGCTGCCATCTCAATCAATGGTAAGGAGGCGTGTCATTCATTCAAAAGAAACCACTCACATTCCCACTAAAACCAAGAAGGGATACACTGGAACGATACTTAAAAAGAGATTATTGCGGGCACTATGTTTGCTATTGTCTAAGCATTTGAATCTGTCTCTCTCTCTCTCTCTCTCTGTATGCATTGCAGCCCCATCACATCAGCAAGTTGTCTTACTGCGCAATTTACTTTAATTTTTAGTATGACAGGTTTGTGAAGCCTAGTTTCGATGAATTCATATTGCCATCAAAAAAGTTTGCTGATGTCATCATCCCTAGAGGAGGAGATAATGATGTTGCAATCGACTTGATAGTTCAACATATTCATACAAAGCTTGGCCAGCACGATCTATGCAAAATATACGCTAATTTATTTGTGATTACTTCTACCTTTCAGGTATCAGTCATATATCTTGAACTATTTCTTAATTTCTCTGTACGTGCTCCAGTGGAGTTCCTCTTTATACAACATGGGAAACCACTTGTGTGTTGTACTCCTCATCTATGTTTGCCTAGAGACTAATAACATATTAATACCACGAACTACTTCATGATTGTTTTTATTACCAGATACGGGGTATGCACACACTTATACGCGATGTTAGGACAACAAAACATGACTTTGTCTTCTATGCTGATCGTCTTATTCGCATGGTAAACAATTTGGTTATTGCTGCAGTCTAGAGAAAGGAGAAGTAATCTGTCTGTTTTAATTCTTGATTTGTTAGATGCCATTTTTTTCAGGTGGTGGAGCACGGACTTGGCCATCTCCCCTTTTCTGAAAAACAGATAATTACTCCAACAGGTTGTCAGAAAATGCTTTCTACGTGCCTTGTTGAACAGGACGACATTAGATACACTGATTCTTTACATTGAGTCTTTTCACTTGTACATATGCGTTGTTCAGTCTCTGCAGTCTGTAAGTTACGTTTGGAAAAAATTTCTTCCTTTTGATGGTTCATCCAGGCTTTAGCGAAAACCCTTCACCAAAATACTCGAATGGAATGCACAAAATATATGCTGTTTGTCATAGACACTAGTGAAATTGAAAACCTTTCATTCCTGTCAGGATCCGTATACGCTGGAGTTGTTTTCCACAGAAGGTTGTGTGGAGTCTCGATCATCAGAAGGTAAGTTGTCTAGTTGTACGTTCGATATGACAGAGTCAGCTATCTATAGTGCTAAGGGCTCATAGCATTTAAGGGCTACTCCTGTACGTATGCATATTTTCAAAGTTTGGCTAGTATCAAGCATAGAAGTTTGTTATTGATTATGAAGAAAATTTCTTGCGGTGCTATGGCTGCTTCTCCCGGATAGCATCAGTATCTGTTAGGTTCCAATCTGCAGATTAAAGTAAACTGTTTTCTGTCTCGAGGATTTTCTTTCAGCTGCAATGAATGAGTCTTGCTCCCTTACTTCTGTTCAATTGGAACAAGTGAGAGCAAAGGTTCTTCTTTGGTAACTAATGGGTGGCATGGTTACTGAGAAGGAAATTGAGGGTACAGAGTTGCTGTCTCAACCTGGAAACTTCACCAAGGCTCCTGTCTGCTTTGACAGACTATCGAATTCTCCACTCATGCCACTGTTGAGCTATTTGCTCTCCTTGTACATGCTAAGAAGAATTATGCATTGTACTAATGTCGTGCTTGCATGCACTTGATTCACTGGACTAACAAGAACTCTAACTCAGAGTGGCAAAAATTAACTGGATTACTCACACTTGATTGTGCATACGCCAGCGGCGAAAGCATGGAGAATGCATTAAGGGCCTGCTGTAAGGGAATCAAAATTGGCAAAATACTCATTCATGGAGAGGGTAATAGCGGCAGGCAGGTTCGTAAAGGCAAGTGATCCGATGCACATTCTTATATCAACAACATGGTAATTATACTTTGGTAATGACATTGGTGCAGCTGATCTATGAAAAGCTACCTGCAGACATCTCAAGCCGCCATGTGTTCTTACTCGATCCTGTACTTGCTTCAGGTTTGAAAACACAGAAATAGTCACCATTACTTTATATACCAGCTGAAACAGACATGAACACTGTGCGTAAATCCATGTTTCAGGGAACTCTGCCGTCAAGGCCATAACTCTGCTTCTCAGCAAGGGCGTACCAGAGGCTAATATCATTTTCCTTAATCTCATAGCAGTAAGTGAAGTTGGTAATTCATAACCTTTCGAAGCTACCAAAAGCAGTGCATTTTAAGTTCTGCTGCAATTTAAATGTCACAATGCAGGCACCTCAAGGTATACATGTGGTGTGCAAAAGATTTCCGAAGATGAAGATTGTGACTTCAGAGATTGATGCATCTCTGGATGAGAATGCGCGTGTGATTCCAGGCATGGGAGAGTTTGGAGATCGCTACTTTGGAACAGATTAAAATCACAACAAAGAGGCACTGATCCAAGCACCTTTAAAAGCGAACAAGCAGGAAGGAAAATCACGAAGATATACCACATTTCACAGGCATTCTTTAAATATCAATGTCCAAAATCAGATGGTGCTAAAGTATTACTTGTAGAATTACTAAAGAAAAACATGGTTTCATACGATAAATATAAATTATGTTCTGCTCGGCACTAGAAAATGTTCATAATATAATATCTTATGTATAAAAAAGAAGATCGTGCGTCAACGTCATAGATTGTTTTCCCCTATTTTTGCATTCTTCCAAAACAAATGCAGTAACTAACGTGTGCTCTTCATAGAATGTCCAAAATAGGCATGTTGTCTTACACGCTTGATTTAAAATGCGACTACAGACCTGAGGATTGAGTAGGATTTGCACTTCTTAACATAAGTTAATGACTATAGAAAACAAAAACACGCATATGGCTATTGATGGCATCTCTATTGAGGGGAAGATGGAAGAAACTTTCAGTATTCGAAATGGTCACACAGCATCATCAATACTTAGTATAAAAAAGAGTTTTCAGCATAGATAATTATGGTCCACCCAAGTTGTGTTTGATTGATAATACTCATTTCTCATAAACAATGCTTCAGTTGCTGCCACAAGAAGGAAAAGGAAAATCCATCATGGGTATACTGAAAAGCACTCCCTGCCTACGGCTCAAAACTACTAATTCAATTTATCAAGAGCAGATTGTAAGGATATAAGTTGAACGGACCCTTCCTTTTGAACAACATTACAAGGAAGAGAGTAACAACGTTCATTTTTACATTGAAATGAAAGAGAATTCTCCGTTAACAAGTCAGGCAAACAACCTTGATGGAAGATTTCAAACAATCTAGTACAATGGACCAGCCAAAACAACGAATCACTGTGTAGGGCCTTAACCAGAGGGACTTCTTCTACTTTTCTTCTTCCTTGTAGCAAAGCTGCTGGGTCCAATTTCAATCGACATCCTTTTCGTCCTGCATTTATAAATATCAACCTGGGATTCAACAACAACTCCCTCCCCCTCACCAACCCCACCAATGATAAGTGAACGGGATAACTAGTGGCATGAAGTTACCTCACAGAAATCTCTTCTGATTCGTTGTCGTCAACTTCATTGAGACCGTCTAGTTCAGGAAAATAGTGCCGAAGTTTTGTTAAAAAGAAATTATAAAAGCACCCACAATCAGAAACATAATTTTGAAGTATAGGAAAATGAATGTTGATAAGCTGGCTTTTGGTCCAATAAAATTCAATGTTCTAGAAAATTGTCAAAACAATTTGTTCCATTTTACTATCGCTGAGAAATCCTCAGTATTAACAATGCGGTAAGGCAATCATTGATTGTCATGCCAATGTCTTCCCCTGCCTCAAGGAATTAACCTTCTAGTAGTTGTAACAGCACATGCAATCCTAAGACCACTAAAGAATACAATTCAGAAAAATACTTTACTCAACCCTTGATGCCAGGTTGTGTGTATTGTGACTCATTACATGAAATTTAAGCTCAATACTCATTAAACATACCTGTTCCATCAGCTTCTTCATCACTGTCTTGCCCTGACTCTGCATCAGATCCCCATCTATCTCCCCCTTCGTCAAAGTCCCAACGATCGCCAACGGGAGGAATCCAGAAGTCAGCATCATCAACATCACTGTCATTCTCAGCAGAGTCTCTGACTTCTGATATAATCTCACCAGCAGATTTCTGCTTTTGCTTTTTCTGCTTCTTATCTAAATCATCCTTTTTCTGTTTCGACGCTTTTTTTGGCTTTTCATCCACTTCTTGCATCAAATTGTTCTGCATCAGCTTTTCCATTTCCTTCTGCTCTGTTACCAGATATCACCATCATCATCATGACATAAAACTTCAAACATTCCAGTCGTTTCAATTTGTCAAGATCAAAATACAAACCTCAGTGTTTTCTGACAGTGTAAGCCAACTACATAGGTTAACATTAACAAAAGCAGTAACAGTGTGGCATCCTAAATTATCTCATGCATAGTTTTCAAAAGCTACTGATTATCAAACTGAGGGTAAAGATACAAACCTAATTTGTTGAGGAACCGTTTCCCGTTGATATGTTTCCATATATGTTCCTCTGACTTGTTCACTGTATCTCCAGTCAATTTGCATACCAACTTTGAACTGAAAAGCAGAATAAACAGAGAGCCCGATCAGCATCAAGACTTTCATTTCCCTCCCTCATTTGCCAAAGAGGGAAGGGCGGAAATACGACAATCATCCAAACATTTGCATTTCAGACAGTTCAATTTCTCAGGACAGAGTGTCGAGAAACAAAATATAAAGAGCATCTAGACTAGGATTCAATTCATCCAACGAGGCGAAACTTCTCGTGCTAGTCACAAAACATGTGGACAACAAAACCAGTCAAACGAAACAAAATCTCCCCCACCAACGAGAAACCAATAAGTTAATCCATCTGTCAAAACCGAAACTTGTTCACCTAAGCTTTCAATCTTGAACCTCCAAAACACCCAAAATCTAAAACGAATAACCCTCTCCATCCTCTTACTCCAGCTCATCAGCACAAATAAGAGAGACAACAGATGGAGAATCAAAACGACGACAAGATAAAACACATTAGCTATGAAAACTTTCGCCACGGGCCGAACAACTATAAAGGAGTCAACTTTCTCAATACCGGCAAAGTGGGTCTTGCTGGAACATGTTGAGGGGGGGCTTATTGCGTGCCAAGGCGAAGTCGATGAGGCCCAGGCGGCACCGCTTGCTGCGAGAGTAGGGGTCCATGTCCTTGGCGAGCATCTCGTGGCCAGTCTCAACGCACTTGAACCGGCCGTTCTGGAGCTCGGTGAACGTCGGCGAGCCCAGCAGCTGGGTCCCTTCTTTCTCCGCTTTACCATCCTCCGCCGCCGACGGCGTCGACATTGTCGCTGTTCACAGAGAGAGAGAGAGAGAGAGAGAGAGAGAGAGAGGGAGGGAGGGGTTCGCTGGGTTACACAATCAGGGAACAGGGCGATGACGTGGCCTGCCGCTTTAAACGATCTGCCGTTTGATACAGGGAACAAGAAAGAGCGTGCGGCCCGTTTGACGTTTCGGGCCTTGATGGGCTTTCCTGGCCCAGTTCTTCCCGAGATGTTTTCGGGCCCAAAGGGCCTTCGGGCTACTTTTTTTTAGCAATTTTGTGGGCCTGGTCCTGTAGGACCACGATCAATTAGCCGTTGGCCACTAAAAGAAGGAAAAAAAATTCGGACGGGCTTGGGCACGGCATGACCCGTCACACGAGGCCCGAGGAATGAAGCTGGGCCTGCTCCATAAATGGGCTGGGCCGGCACGGCGATCGGTAGGCCAAGCCGGCTCATTTGTCACCCCTAACTCTTGCTTAGAAGATCCATTGATGGCGCTAGTTTTCATCGCCCTCCATCTGGCTAGACGAGGACAACTAAGAAATGAAAATGGAAAAAGCCCTCGTTATATTCGTTCTCGTCCAAAATTAGAGGAAGAAAAGCATTTTTCGAAACTAAGGTAGCCATCGCATGCATGGTTCTTACTCACTCGTGAGTAGACCTGTCAAAATAAATTATAAACTCATTTCTTAACCTATATATTAGAAAAATTAATCATAAATATGTCAGTTATATTTAGTAAATGGGGCATAAATGGGTAAAGCATAAAATAGATGTTAAATGGATTGTAAGTAGGTCATAAATAGGTTTAAAACTTATTTAAACTCAACTCATCTCTCTCGCCCTCACTTAATTTCGCGCTTACTCATTCCGCACTTTCATATCAATTTAGGTATGAGTTTTCCTATATTTAATTAAATATTAAAGTATTTTAACAATATGGGTCGGGTTGAGTATAGGTAAAAAAAAATTGCATTGTGCATAAATTAATTATAAACGGGTTGATGGGTCAATTTGGATTGGATCATTTGTAACTCGACCTACCCATTTTACAGGTCTACTCGTGAGCAATCTTGAATTATTTGATACAAGCTAGTTCCTTATGTTCGTCTCAGAATGGTCCCATGTACAATGCTTTTGATTGGCAAAATCTTCAACCCCAAATGATAATCTTGTCAGTATAGAGTTAAATATTACTTCGGTTCTTCGAGTTGCAACTAGACCTGTCAAAAATGGGCCATATGCTCGTTTGTTAAATGGATATAGAATACTGAAGCCCAAACTAATATAGGTGTTAAATAAGTTTACAAAATATATAAACCCCTCCAACTTTTATGACTCTTTTTTTACTTTCTTGCCCCCATTCGATTTCATGCTCGCATACTCCACATTCTCACCTCAATTTAGATATGATTTTTCCTAAGTTAGGTTAAATATATAAATATTTTAGTAATATGGGTCGAGTTGAATATGCGTATGAGTATTAGTTACTATATTTATTTTGTATGAAAATGACTCAAAACTGATTAAACGGGTCAATTTAAATTGAACTATTTTCGATATGATCTAACCCATCTAGTTGATGGGTTTAGTTGCAACTACAATATGCACAATATATTTGAGCATTTTCCTTTGATCGATGAGTTACAACTACTGGCGTGGCTAAATGAATCATCTGGGGAAAAAAAGGCGACAGAAAATAGAAATGGATCTGTCAATTTTCAAAGCAAAAGGACGTTTGATTGAGACCCAGAAGATCACATCTTCGTCAAAAGAAAAGCCATCCCTAGGACATCATCAACTGCCAAAACGTGAAGAGTGTCAATGATTCCTTTCTAGTACCCTGATTCATGGCACGGTCAAAACAATGATGATGTCCCGATCGCTAGGATGATTGTGTACTAACGTGATTTCAGGACGTACCCTTTTGTCATTCTTGTTTGCAAAAAGGCAAAAAAGAGCAGATGTGAGAAGAAACGCGTGAATTTGCTAATTCTTGATGGACCCTAGCATATGCAAATCGTGACTCCAGCTGCATGATCGACCAAAGATTAGATCACGAAGGTGCGGAAGAATCTCTCACGATGACGATTCTGATCAAATCTAAAGAAAATCCCATGAAAAAATTCTAGCAATCGGCAATGAACGAGCACATGGAAACAAAAACAAAGTTGCTGCAAATAAATACAGTAACAGAGATGGGACCAGCATATGAAATCCTGTTACTGTTCATGTCCATCTTTGCCATTTTGTTCGTATATGGGAAGGATCTGTCTCCAACCCCAACACCCCAACTGGCTCTAATTGTTTATGAAGAGGTTAGGATCGAGACAAGATCTGGTTTTTCAGAAGGCTTGTAACAATGGCGATTGGAGGAGTGCGGTCACTTCCATGTCTTGCTCTGCTTCTCCTAGTGTCTTGGAATGCCGGGCTTGCAGCTGCAGAAGGCTTGCCGCCGTGCGAGTTCCCGGCGATCTACAACTTCGGGGACTCGAACTCCGACACCGGGGGGATATCGGCTGCATTCTACCCGATGGGGTCGCCGACCGGCGAGACTTTCTTCCACAGGCCAGTGGGGCGGGCTTCAGACGGTCGTCTCATCATTGACTTCATAGGTGGGGATGGATTTTGAAGAGTAGTAGCACTTTTTATGGTGACGAGTCGGTTTGGTAAGATTTGAGGTTTGTGTCTTGTCAATCATGTAGCTGAGCACCTTGGACTGCCTTACTTGAGCGCATATTTGGACTCGCTCGGACGGAGCTTCCGGCACGGGGCGAACTTCGCCACGGGAGGATCGACCATCCGGAGGCAGAACGAAAGCGTCTTCGAGAACGGGGTGAGCCCGTTCTCACTGGACATCCAGACAGCGCATTACAACCAGTTTGTGGCGCGCACGAGCTATCTCTACGAGCACAGTAAGCTAGCTTATAAGAAGATAGTTTCCTGGATCGGAACTATGTGTGTGTTGAAATTAGTGTCACTCCTCCTAGACCTTTTGGCAACCTAGTATTATATTTGCTGTTTGTTGACATTAAATTTGCAGCGAGAGCTGAGAAGTTTCGCAGAAGCCGGCTTCCAAGGCCCGAGGACTTCTCAAAAGCGCTCTACGTGTTCGACATTGGCCAAAATGATTTGGCTGCCGGGTTCCGGAAGATGACTAACGAGCAACTCAATGCTTCAATGCCGGAAATTGTCAATCAGTTGGCTACTGCAATCCAAGTAAGAAGCCAAGCAAAGCTCATTATTCCTATGACAACTTCCAACGTTAATTCATGTTCTTACTCTAATCTCATCTGATGTATGGCTTTGGCTTCGGATACTTTATGACAGCATCTCTATCAGCAAGGAGCGAGGACTTTCTGGATACACAACACCGGTCCCATCGGTTGCTTGCCAATAACGCTACGCTATGTCCACAATCCAATGCCGGGGTACCTCGATCAGATCGGGTGCGTGAAGGAGCAGAATGAAATGGCCTCGGAGTTCAATCAACAACTCAAAGAAAGAGTGATGCAGCTGAGGGATGAATTGCCGGAAGCTGCACTGAATTATGTCGACGTCTACGCGGCAAAATACGGCCTCATTGCCAACTCCACGAGAGAAGGTAATCATCTTCGAGATCCTTGGAACATATGAAATTTCCCTGAATTTCGGTTTCTAGAGAAGAGTGTCCTGACTCCTATGTACCCGCGTTAAAAGGTTTCAAGTAATCTGTGTCAACCTAATTCGGACATACAAATTTCGCCATGTTACACAGTTACGGTTAAACCTGAATCCTCTTGATTACTGGGTTCCAAGCAGAAATAACTGTTAGAACACTCCAATATAGCTTCGTTTCCATGAACTTTGGTCTGAATTTATTCGCGAAATCGGCTATTCTCATTTGAACAAGAATTGGGACAGTTGAAACTCAGTTTTCTTGACAGGATTTGAGAGAGCAAGGAAGATGTGCTGTGGATATGAATGGGAGGAAAAGCATGTGTGGTGTGGGCAGAAGGCAACCATAAACGGGAGCGAAGTGCTGGCTGGTTCTTGCAAAGACCCTTCCATTTTCATCAGTTGGGATGGCGTCCACTACACCGACGCGGCGAACCACTGGATCTCTGAGCGCATCCTCAGCGGTTCTCTGTCCGACAGGCCGGAAGTCCCGATCACGCATGCCTGCTATAGGGTTTGACTTTGTCATCACTAAAGCTTCAATTTTCATCCGTGACAGTGTGACACGAGAGAAAACAAGAAAGATGAGTACCATGAACATCGTACCCGTGATTTTCCTCTTCAAATTGCAGAGGCAGAAGATTCTTATGCCCAGTTCTTCTTACAATCTAGGATTTTTATACGACATTATACGTCCTTGATTTGTCCTATGGCGACTAATTGTGAACACAGTCGTCTCACTGCCCGCGCACCCGTGCTCTTGCAAACGCATAGAGTGCAGTGGACGAGCACGCCGATCCCTCCGATACATACGCAAGCAACTGCTTGGCAATTTCGCCAGGTTATGATCAAGGACGATAGAAATGGCGTGATGGTCAGGATGCTTGATCGATCATCTTCATCCGTTTGATTGCTTGAGGAAGTCTCGTCGCTATCGCCTCTGTTCGCTTCCGACCACTACAACGTTGGTCCACACCCCTTGCATATCGTCAACCTGACACAAAAAGAAGTCCCGAGTCCAAGAGACACTGTCGACATTCTCGGATACATTGAGTGCACGTCAGTCCAATACATCTTAATTGAATTCCATGCGTGATTCGTTAAAATCAAGGATTCAGATACATTAGGCTCACCTGCACTTGAATGACCTAGCAAAAATCCGGAATCAAGACCGATGCGCCTGCACAGGCACACGAGATTTCGAAAATTTATTTTCCTGGATGAACCGGATGCATCTCAACCGCGCATGTATGCGGGGCCCCAGTGAGTTCCATCAGTAAATTGAAGTTGCTTTTTTTCTTAATGCCGTCAAGTCCGACGTTTCGTTTCGCATGATGGTCATCTTTTGAATGGAGAATCACACTTGTGGTCCTTCACATGCATCCTGGATCCCTTGGTTCTTTGCCAAATATTTTATGCAGAGAACCGACCGTCCCTTTGAAACCTACCTAACCGTGAGCCGTACATGCACATAACATAGTCTGCATCATTCATCAACTTGGAGCTTCCGACATCCGAGACAAAAAACATGCCACGTGAGGGCCTGATGACAACCAAGATTTTGCCTCTCTCATCACCGATTCACCATATCCTGAGCAAATGATTCTGCTCCAAAACATTCCCAAAAATAGACGGTTGGATGGATCAGGTTTAGGTTTAACAGCAAATACAAGACGTGGAAGGATGATCCGCACGACACACTTTAAGCAGTGGGATTAAGGGTGTCCTGATCTTCTCTTTTCTTTGCCAAATTTGGACGGGTTTTGGCCCAAACATGAATGGAAACTGACGATGCACGAAGATCTCGCGTTAACCCATTAGATACTGCAGTGTGATTGATGTGAGGAAAGTGACGGTGTCCTTTTTCAAGGCGGTGCTTGTAGAAGTGAATGGTGTCCAGCCAGCCACTGCCAGGCCCACAACGAATTGCCCTCCCCAATAATTGCACTGTTTGTCCATATATGCACGAAGATAGATTGACCCGGAAGGAAAAAGGTACCCAAAGTTGATGTGAGACGCGAGCACAGTGTTCGCACACCCACACTTTTCATATATAGCCCAGACAAATCAGCCGCGACTGCAGTGAATGTTTAGCTAACACGGTCCTGTTTAATGGGGTTCTGGGGAGTTCTTGTTCCTGGGCTGCTTGTAATTGCTTTGTGTTGTTCCTTTTCTTCGCGGGTGCTGAGGGTGGAGGCCGATGGTGCATTACGCGCCTGTGATTTCCCGGCTATCTACAACTTCGGCGACTCCAACTCCGACACCGGCGGCATCTCCGCCGCCTTCGACCCCATCCCTCCGCCGTACGGCTCCGCCTTCTTCCACAAGCCCGCCGGCCGAGACTGTGACGGCCGTCTCATCGTAGACTTCATTGGTAAGTTTTTTTATGCGTTCCCTGTTAACATTTAGATGGATGGAGTGATTTGTTCTGATTTTTTATCCTACCTTAAGTGATGGGTCCCCATATTCTCTCGTTCCTGAACAGATAAATGCTGAAAGCAGAGCAGATTTGAGCTAAATTTATGTTTCTTTCTTTGTTTTCGTTTCGTGTTTTTCTTTGGCAGCTGAGAAGCTGAAGCTGCCATATTTGAGTGCCTACCTGAACTCTCTAGGAACAAATTACAGGCATGGTGCGAATTTCGCGACTGGTGGATCAACCATTAGGAGGCAAAATGAGACCATATTTGAGTATGGAATCAGCCCATTTTCACTTGATATGCAGATCGTGCAATATAAGCAATTCAAGCAACGGACCGCCGAATTATACAGCCAAGGTGATAAGGCCAAAATCTCGTAATTAAGTAGACATGATATCTCTGATAGCTGTTCAATTCTTCAATTATTATTTGTTGATGTAATTGACCAGCCACGGAATTCTCGGAGAAAAGCAAATTGCCAGTGCAGAAGGAATTTGCAAAGGCGCTACACACGTTTGATATTGGACAAAATGATCTCTCTGTTGGGTTCAGGAAGCTGAACTCCGATCAGCTCAAAGCGGCATTGCCGGATATAGTGAACCAGTTAGCTTCCGCTGTTCAGGTAATTTGAATTCTTAGACTGATTTGATAAAGATATCAAATCTTACCTATAAGAATTGCCGGTGTTGATGATTTTGGGTCTTTCTAACCTTTCTTCAGAACATATACCAATATGGGGGGAGGTCATTTTGGATTCATAATACTGGGCCAATTGGGTGCTTGCCGGTGCACTTTTTCTACAATCACAATCCGCCACCTGGGTATTTGGATGATCACGGGTGCGTGAAGATTTATAATGATATGGCTGTTGAGTTCAATAGGCAGCTCAAGGAAAGGGTGGTCAAGCTGAGGCAAGACCTCCCCGAGGCTGCAATTACTTATGTCGATGTTTATGCTGCAAAATTTGCGCTCATCGGCAATTATAAGAGCGAAGGTAAAGCTTTCACTCAATATACTGTGGCTAGCTCAGTTTACTGGTGGAATACTCAGAGGAAATTTAATGCAATTTCCTGTGCTTTAAACGATTTGGCCAATCACATTCTGCTGTGGGAATTTGCTTAAATTACGATGTGCGTTGATTTCCCTCTACTATATGATCAGCCAGGATAATTTACAGTTGCGACATGTTCACTTACCTGATATTATTTGTTCCTTATGATTTCATGAAGCGAGAGTTTATTGGAGATATCGTAGAGGGTCATTTATGAATGGTTCGACCGATGCTGTAGATGGTGAAAGATAACTGATGTTGCACTGTCTTGGCTTACGCTAAACTGGCTTTATGGTGCTTGCTATTGTGAGATCACATTGGCGGCTCTTATGAGACTTATCTCCTAAATTTTAGCTTCATTCTCTGTCCTTTCTTTACAGGATTTGTTGACCCCTTCAAGGTTTGCTGTGGATACCATGAGAATTACGACCATATTTGGTGCGGAAATATAGGGAGTGTCAATGGCACCTCGGTGTTCGGTGGTTCTTGCAAGGATCCTGCTACTTCTATCAGTTGGGACGGGGTCCATTATTCCGAGGCCACGAACCACTGGGTCACCAATCGCATACTCAACGGTTCGCTGTCTGATCCGCCGATACCAATCACTCAAGCATGTCACAGGCATTAGAGTGCACGTGCACGTGCAAGGCGTGCAGGTGCAGTGATTACGGCACTAAGAGTGAAGGAGCTTCAGGAATCAATATAGTCTACAGTTTAATTGTATCACTAGTACTATGCCGAAATGTTTCAAGAAGTTGAGATATCTCATCTCATCTTTAATCAAACCATCCTAGAGCATAGAAGCTGTTGAATTGTAAGAGAGCAATGCGTCGACAATGGATGTATCAGCATTGATGTCATCTTTCAAGATTCATCTTCTTTACTTATTGGCGTAATCATCGCAAATCCATCAGTGCCTATCCTCAGATGAATTCACACGCTAGACATTTTCTGCTTCGCTGTTAAAGCAGAGAGCGGTGGCTGAGAAAAACTGAGTAGAAAAGTAGATGAAATTGTTAATCAGAGGGCATGGAGAAGCACGACGCCATTTTGTGGGCATTGACCGGAGTTGCCTTTGGTCTGGTTTTGCAGATGTGAGCTCTAGCAAGCAGCAACTCAAGAGTGTCACAGAACCAAGATCAATCAGCATCATCATCTTATGTATCCACTTCTCCATCTTGCGAAATGACAGTACTCGAGCTTCATAACTGCAAATTGCATCGCTTTCAAAACAAAACAACCGATGGAATCCCTGCAGTGAAAGTAAAATTTCCTGTCACTTGGGCAAATACTCGAGCAAATACTCGATCAGACTCGAGCTATCATGAACGGGTAGCCGTGGATAATGGAGAGTCCGCATGATCCGACTGCTGTACTTTGTGCTTGTTGCATGGATTGGGCCTGAACGGGTGCTTGCGCTACCTCCGGAAGGCCGGCCGAGCCATTCGAGGATGATGCTTTCGGAAATGGCTTGTTGTTTAAGCAAGCGTTAGAAGTCCTGGGTTTTTCACTTACCTTTTGTCAGGGTACAAAACGAAATAGTCGGGTTGAATGGATAGAAATAGAGCGAACATTAATAATGACCTTGAAGTTAGTAGGGCCTCTCACTATGTTGATGGTATTGTCGTCCTCGAGTTTTGGGTTAATGACACGGATAGTACCCGAATCTTGGCTCAATATATAATATAATATTTGAATTTTTAATTTATGGTGGAATCAAATCTTGACAATGTTAGCTTTATAAAGACAGAGTCAAAAATTTGTTCCTCCATATAAAACTCCATAAATCATTAGGGTTTGTCCCAGTAGCCACCCTTCTTATTTGGAGAATTCGAATTCCCACTTTTTTTGGAAACTAGGGGTGAATACGTGTAATTTCAGATGTGGGTTTTGACCGATAAAATAAAGTCGACGAGTTCATAAACTTCCGATTTTGTCCTTTGGGGCCAAATGATCAGGAATTCGCCTTCTGATGAACACTTTTCATAATTGGCACGATCGATCAACTCGCATCGCATCAAATTACGAAATTTTTTTGAATCCCGACCGGCCCCTGGTCCAAAGTATCCATCGCGCATTTAAAAAAACCAAGGCCTTCCTCTTTCTCCTCCAAAAGCGAAAGCCCGAATCGAAAAGCCGAGTAGAAAAAGGGGACATCGCTTTGGCCGAAGAAAGTTTTGAATTCCAATCCAATCGAATGCGAAAAGGTCCAGCGTCCGCCGCGTCGAACCACCCATTGCGAGCCGTCCGATCCCGGCCATCCCAGCCCGCCCCTCGGAGGTGAGGAAGGAGAAGAACAATCGATCAATCCGAGGCGCACAGCATCGCCAATTGGAGGGGAGAGTTCAAGTCTCGTTCCCTTCCCTTCCCTTCCCTGAAGATTCACGGGAGAAAACGACGCATGCCCTTTCCTTCGTTCGATCCGACGTTGTCGATTTCGCAGTGCCTTTTGCCCCGACCGCCCCCCTCGCGCTCGCCTTCGACTTTCTTGTTTTTCTTTTGTCAGAAGGTCAGCTGGGCGAATTAATTTTGCCTGATACAGACCTCCTCAGACCAGTCGAAGGACCCCGTTCGGGCGAGATTCGATTCGTTAAGAAGCTCCGTGGGGGTGCGCGCGCGCGCTTTTCTTCTCGGTTGATCCAAGGTCGTTTCACTCGTGGGATGTTGTTGTTTTGCTTTTTTTTTTTTTTTTTTTTTTTATGGTCTTGGGTGAATTTGTTTGCGATTTGGGTTTGTGTTCGTGGTTGATTCAGGTGGGTTGGTGAATCGGTTTCCAATTCTGGGTGTGGGTTTTGCGCTGGTTTCTTCTCCTTCTTCTTAGTTGTCTTCGTGAGTATCGATGTGGGTTTAGCTCGATTGCTACGACTTTTGCTTGTTTGACTTGTTCAATCAATGTTTTGATTTGATGATTCGTTGGTGGAGAGTGTGCGAAGCATTTGATCAACACAGTGTTTCCCTTTCGAGTAAGATCACTTGAGGACTTTGTTGAGCCTGGTCAGCTCCTTTGTAGCTCCAGTTCTTGTGTTTTTAGAATGTTTCGGCTGCGTATTTCGATGGGTTTCTTCTGTTTATCTTAAGAGAGAAGATATCTGTGGCGAGTGCGGGATTGGTGTTTCTTTTGTGGATTTCTTCTGCATTGTTCGGGTTCTAGGTGAAAGAACACATATTCATCGGAAGAGCTTATACAGAGTGAAGAAAAGGGGCGTTGGGTAGATTTCCGCTTGGGCTAGTGTTTAGTTTCCATTTGCAAGCCCTTGGCGTTATCATTGTACAATGGTTTACCATTTTGAAATTCTTGATATCAATCTAGTGCTCACAGCTGGAATTTCCCATTGTCATCTTTAGCTGAAATCGTGTGACATGTAATACAATGGAATTTCGCTGCTATAAATGAGATATCTTTCAAAAGATTCATTGTTTAACACAATGGAATTTCAACTGTCGTGACTGATATATTTTCTTATATGCGTTGTCAGTTGAGTGTGTTTCAAAGTGCAAGTAGCTAAGTGGGTTTGTATTTAGTGCGAACAAGATGATGCACAGTTATTTGGCCACTGTAGATGTTAGATGGATGAATTTCTCTGCTCCATTGTGCTTCTTTATTTAACTCTGTTTTTGCTTAACTTGAAATGGCCTTTAGTTCTGGTGCTGAAGCTCTTAGTTATTTTCTAAAATCGTTATGTTGATTGGCAATCTGTTGGTAAATGGTAATGATCGATCCGGTCCACATTCGATGCTTTGAGGATTGCTAAAAAAATGTTTACTAGTAGAGTAGTATGGCATTAACTGTCCAAATTATCCTCATGTCTATCAGTTCAACACTCTTTTTGTCTTTTATGCAATAACTAACTTTGGATAACTAAGGCCTGTTGAGTTCAAGAATAATAATATCGAGGTGGCTTTTAAATAATATACGTCGCCCCTGCTTGAAACTTTTCGTTACGGATGAGTCTGCAGTCTGCATGTTTTGTGTCTAATTTGCACTCTTGTCTAAAACCTTCAATATTCTTGCCATGATTTCAGGTCTCTGGTGGGCATATATTCTTGAAGCGAGAAATTGGAACTTGATGAATTTTTGGGTAGCTGTTGCTGGTCTGTTTGCAACTTCTAGCTCTGTGACTTGAGATTGTGCGGATTGACTTCAAATGGGAACCTCCATGCGCATGTATGCAAGTTTCATAATTTTTTTGCTGGACGATGCTCTTGAAGTTTCATTTGGAGTTTCACGAGTTCGTGGGCTCTGATTACAGCAAAGCAACGAATCTGTTCTTATTAATCTGTATAATATGTGCAGTGGAAATATAAGAAAGCCAAACGAAGCAATGAGGCTTCTGGTTACAACTTTTGTAGGAGTTGTTTTTGGCTTCTTCCTTGGTGTTTCCTTTCCAACACTCTCATTGACCAAGGTACAAGATTGTTACCCTCTGTACTAACAACTTTTCTCAGTCTTTCTGATTTTTTTTACTGGATGGTCAGCTTCTTCCTTTAGTCTCGTTGTATGGCACACTCACGGTTGTATATTTGAATTTTTAGTTAAATCTCCCGTCGGCACTTTTTCCTTCAATCGATTTCACATATATCGAGGACAAATACTCGGGCCTTTCAACTCAGGCGCTTTTGAATGCCTGGTCTTCTTTGAAGGGAAATGGAGGGAGTGCAACTCCGATTCTAGAATTTAATAGCTCAAAGGTATATCTAACCTTCTCATGTCATCCCTATCTTGCTGCATGATCTGGTATACTTCTGTCTGTATTGAAATTTCAGCGTTCTCTCTGTTTCTTCATTTCACAAAGCAGCAAGCAACTCTTGAATTCCGCTTATAATAATCTCATTTTGCTGACTCGCTGTTCCTACTGTAGATTTGGGTTCCAACAAACCCTCGTGGTGCTGAAAGACTTCCCCCAGGGATCATTGCTGCTGAGTCGGATTTCTTTCTACGCAGACTATGGGGTCTACCCAGTGAGGTTCGTATCATTTACCATGAAACACCACGGGGTGTCCAGGATGCATGCATTTGCACTCTATGATCCTGATGCATGCTCGATCATTCTGTAGTTCCAACTTGAAAAGATGCAAGGAGAAAGTTATTATTAAGCGCTGACATAATTTTGATAAATATTGAGAGAAGACTTTTCAAGTTGGATGCTTGACTGAGGTCTTGATGCAGGACTTAATGACCAAACCAAAGTATCTCGTGACCTTTACCGTTGGCTATGAACAGAGGAAAAACATTGATGCAGCAGTTAAGAAGGTCTCTCTCTCTCTCTCTCTCTCTCTCACACACACACACACACACCGAAAAAGGAATTTAAAGAATGACAACTGTTGTTTGTGGACAGTTTTCAAAAAATTTCACCATCATGTTATTCCACTATGATGGTCGAACAACTGAATGGGATGAATTTGAGTGGTCAAAGACAGCTATTCACGTGAGTGTTCGGAAGCAAACTAAATGGTGAGTCTATTAGGTTGATACCTCCAGATCTGTACTTAGCTTGCACATGACAATTTTCGATGAACAACTAACTCCGTGAAGCAGCCCACGTACTTACGTTCTCTAAATTATGTTCCCAGGTGGTATGCCAAACGCTTTTTGCATCCTAACATTGTAGCGGCATATGATTACATATTTATCTGGGACGAGGACCTGGGAGTGGAGCATTTTGATGCAGAAGAGTGAGTATTCGTTTTTCCGTGTCCATCTTTGTAGTCATTTGAATTTGATTATACATGTGCATCTTCCCAACACTATTTCTACTTCTAATGAAATTGAGGTTTTACCCACATTCTAGGTACATAAAATTGGTAAAGAAGCATGGCTTAGAGATTTCCCAGCCTGGTTTAGAACCAAACAGTGGATTGACATGGCAGATGACAAAGAGGAGAGGAGACAGTGAAGTTCACAAGTGAGAACGGTGCCACTTCATACTTTATGTTTGGCCTTTGATCAGTATAAAATCTTGTGCCTTAAAGCTCCTTGCGATTGACGTTTTCATTTTCACCTGCAGAGATACAGAGGAGAGACCTGGCTGGTGCAGGGATCCCCACTTGCCACCTTGTGCAGCGTACATACTCTTATAATTATATCTAAAGGAAATCAAACCAGGCAAAACATTATCTTTTCTCACCCCTAAATTTGCAGATTTGTGGAGATCATGGCACCTGTATTTTCTCGAGAGGCCTGGCGTTGTGTTTGGCACATGATTCAGGTGAGTGATAGATAATCATCCCTCTTTCCTCATCCAAAACTAACTGCAGATGTTACTGCCTTTTAGTCTTTACTTTAGCTTGTGCTCTTGCTCCACATGCTTGAAAAATCTTCATGTTGTTGTGCAGAATGACTTGGTTCATGGATGGGGTCTGGACTTTGCCTTGAGAAAGTGTGTGGAGGTTCGCAGTTTCTTCCTCTCCTACTGAATATACCTATATAGAGAGGTTCACAGGCTGGTTCATTGACAATTTCTTTCTTTTTTGTGGAGACAGCCTGCTCATGAGAAAATAGGAGTTGTTGATGCTCAATGGATTGTTCATCAAAGTGTGCCATCCCTCGGCAACCAGGTCGGTGAATAGTTTTACGTGTTGGCGTGGTGGCTTACGTACTGTGGACATTGTTAATCGTTGTTATCCTTTGAACTTTTGATAGGGGCAAGCAGAGAGTGGAAAGGCACCATGGGAAGGGGTTAGTGTCCAATTTCCGATTTTTTTAAGGTACTGATCTCATCTGATATGAATATCTAAAGTTCTGGTTGCTTTTTCCTTCAGGTCAGAGAGAGATGTAGAAAAGAGTGGACGATGTTCCAAGAACGAGTGGCGAGCGCAGAGAGGGCCTACTTCCTGGCCATGGGAATGGATCCTCCTAATTCCACCGCTCGTTAAGCGGCACGGTGCGGACAATGACAGATGATGTCTTTGTAGGGTTATAACCTTAGTTGGCTGAGGGTCGTGTGACCTCAATGTAACTTGGTGAGCTCGAGAAATGCCCCGAAACTGTTTTGGTTGGTGTTTTGTCAATGAGAAAAGGTGTCTTGTGGTATCCAAGAGGGTGATGGTGTTGTGGGGCATTCTCTAAAGTCTTCTTCTTCATGGTTGCCGGCTGTTGAAGATCAGCATGATTTTGCTCGTGAAAGGTCGATTAATTTGGCAGATGAAATACAGAGTGGCAAGTGCTCGAGATCCGAGGGATTGTCCCATATCTGTAAGAACTAGTTTGCATGAGCCTTTCTCGCAAACACGCTGAATTGGGGCAGCGCCTTGTGTTCGTGTCGATTTGTATCAGTACTAGTAGATTGCGACTTTCACTGTGACAACCTAAACGATTGATCAGCGACAAAAACTCGTTAATTCATGTCAATGTACGAATTGACTACGGCGAGCGATCCCTTATTTTATATTTGGTCCTCACAGGCAGATTTGTTACCCCATGCAGGTGTATAGCACTTTTGAGTAGCGCTAAAAGCTCGTTTTTTCTTTCGAATTGGTTTGGTGCATATGGTGGAATCAGATCTGTCAAGAACACCCATTAATCACCTTAGCTATCCGGGGCAGGTTTTGACATAAATTTTTTTTTAATAACGTAATTTCATTGTCTTTTTTATTTTTGGAACAAAATTTGATTTTAAAAATAAGTTTAGAACAAAAATGAGAAGTAAAACTTTTCTATTTTTGAAACAGGAATGAAAAGTAAACTTTTCTTATTGCTTGCCTTTGTTACCAATCGGTCGCCCATCCACCGTTTGCCGCCTCCCATTGCCATTTGCCACCTCCTGCTGGTTGCCTTCGTTCGGCGATCGCCTCCTGCTGGTATTTGCCATCCTCCATTGCTCGTTAGCCGTCGTCACCTGTTGCCCAACGCCGGCCGCCTCTTGCCGTCTGCCATTGCTTGCCATCCACCTCCCTCCATTTGCCGTCGCCCGCAGCCGAATGCCTCTTGCCACCCGCCGTTCTCCGCCGCTTGCCTCTCGGGGCTGGCCGCCCAGGAAGAAAGAAATTCTGTATCATTATTAAACGTATATTTTTTTGCTCAAGAATTCATGTAGAGATAGAAATAGAAAAATCTGGTCAGAAATTGATTTCTGGTAGCTTTTTAGCGGTTCAAGCTAGCTTAGGAATTCAATAGGCTGACGGAGAGTAAGTTGTTAAAATTTGAAAAGAGGGAGAAATAAAAGAGCTGTCTTTATCGCCAGCACCAGAAGAGCGAGCGAACCTGAAAAGACGATTTGAATCGTGCAGCTTCAAAATCCCTCCAGAAATTTCCCTGCAAAAAATTTTTTCCCGCTAATTGGGGTCGGGCCGCTCTCGCATCCTCCCAGTCTCCGCTCATGGACTTGGCGACCCCGTCACCAGCTGAAGCCGACGACGAGTGGGAGCTCTGCAACGACGACGGCTTCATCTACAAGCGCAAGAAGCGGCGCCTCGACCCCTCTGCGGCGGCGGCGGCGCCTCCTCCGCCGCCGCCAGACCCACTTGCGGAGGAGCGCCACCGGAGGGAACGCAAGAGAAGGGCGCTTTTGAAGATAAAGGGTCGGTACCAGGAGGAGCTCGCGCTCTGGGAACACCTGTCGAGCACCTGTCGGGCGATGCAAGAGAAGGCGCGGGAGCTTCAGTTGGAGCGAGAGAAAGCGAAAGGGCGGGCGTCGTCGTCGTCGTCTAGTGGGTCGGCCGACGAGGAGCTTGACCGCCAGAGGCGCGATTTTGGGTCGGCCATTGACAAGCTGCTCTTACAGGTAATTTGAGGGGGTTTTCTTTGTGCGTTCGAGCTGATTGAATTAGGGTTCTTTTGGGGGTGTTGAGGAATCGTGACGAAATGAGGGAGAAGGAGCACATTCTTGAATTCAGTCCTTCGACTTGGTTGATCTTTCTTGGTTTTCAGCTAACGAACAAGATGCTTTAGGGTTTGAAATGAGCTGCTGTTATGTGGCTATTTTTGTTCTCTGACATCTGATTTCATGTTCTCATTTGTTCAATTCCACTTCAATTAGCACTTTGGGGTCTTTGGGTATCGCTTGACCTTAGTACTTCTCTGTTAAGTAGGATCTATACTGGGTGCTATTTCTGCATTTCCGAGAGTTGGCAGTGTTGTTATCTCCACTTCTAGGTGTGCTAGGTTGGGACTTGTTAGTGCTTTGGCTAATATCTTTGTACACTCAAAGCTCAATGAGATTATAGTGATACATATATCTCAAGCTCTCCAGTTGTTGCCTATGTCTGTTCCTTTAGTCTTGTGTTCGTTTCTCTTGTCGGTTGTTATTTCTTCTCAGAAGGGTTGTTTTCTGTATGCGCATTGCACTTGATTTGTCTTTCTTCTCACATTATTACTTTGATAGAGAGCATGAATGCGAATTCATGACCTAATAATGGGAATCTTCACAAGATGGGACTTCCTGTGTAGTGGTGGGGATTTATGAATGGGTTCTGTTCTTTGGAAGTTCTAAAATTTCTTTTGCTGCATGACTTTGAAGCTTCTTTTCCTTTCTTAGATCCAAACATGTTCTTGGTCTTGAAATTGCAGGCAGAAGCACAAGAAGCCTTAATTAATGATGTCTCAAATCTGTGTGATGTAGCTGAAGCACTTTCTAGTGTACAAGAGGAACAATTAAAACAGTCTTTGTTTGATCTTCCAGTTTGGGCTTCCCCACAAGAGCTCATGGCGGCGCTTTGTGATGAGTAAGCTTCTTAGGTTGGTGATTGTTTAGCGTTTGTAGCATGATATCAAGGACGGGTCTACCACTCGTGAGGTTGATATTGTACAATTGCATTATTGACTTAGAGGGCTGTAGCGTAAGCTAATCATTTGTATAATCCTTCTTGTGTAATTGAGTGAATATATTCTTGTCATTCCTTCTTCCCTCTCATTTCTCCTCTAATTTATTTTTTCTTGGAACTGCATCATCTAATGAATGGTTAACAGCAAAAGTGTGTTTTGACACAATTCAAGGTAGGATCGCTCCACTTAGGTTTGAACTAGCAATTGATCTTTGACGGACCTTTATCTTTCCTAAGGTTCTACTTGTCTGGTTTCAGCAGTCAGCACATTGAGCATTACAAGCCTTGATATTTCATTTTGACAGGACTTCTGTTGGTGGAACATTATAGGAAGAAAATTGTTCTCGAATCATGATAGTCTTCCCAATCTTCAATTACCCCTCATCTGTATATCCTATTTCTTTGAATTCTTGTCCAGTGTTTGGCATTTTCATTTTAGCGCTTGATTTCTGCTATTAAAAGACTACGAGTTGCTGTTCTGTTACTGTGTTTGTCCTTTGAGGTCTGCTTGGACTCGGCTTGCTTATGTAAATCTATGTCAGTTTGAAAAATTTAGCCCTAGATCAGCTGATCTGAAGCCTGGGAGTAGTGAGCAGGTTTTTTGCCGGACAATATCTTTGAACAATTGAAACTTGACTGACCAATGAGAGACTTTTTCTTTTGCATTTAACAAATGCAGTCATTGCTACACAAATCAATCCAAGATGATTGCCATTTACAAGGTCCATCCATGGACATATCCCTTCTTAGTCCAATCCTCCATGCCAAAAAGAGCCACTTGAAGACATGTTCTGAGGCTTGATTTAAATTTATCTGCTGAGATTATAGCTGAACCTACATTCAGCAATCAGTTCTAGTAATGCTTTCTCTATTTCTTCACTTGCTGTTAATTTCTTAACTGGCTGGTAATTGATATGACCTGGGATATCTTTGACATCATTACTTTTTCATTTTCATCTTTTTCTATGTTTGAAGGTACAAATATGAAATAGTGAAACTATGTCAGGATCTTTCTAATGGCATTCATGCCTTTGCTGAAAGTATAGGATGCTATTCCTTTTTTTTTCGCCTCCTTCTCAGTTCTCGATCAAGTGCAGATTGAATGTGGCCCAAAAGAAATTATAGATTGAAGAAAAAAGAGGAGACATCTTGAATATGTAAATGATGCATTACATTTCAACATTCTTGGTCTTGCAGGCTGAATTGCAAGAAGCAATTATGTGCAACATCTCAAATCTTTGTGATGTAGCTGAAGCACTGTACGATGTACAAGTGGAAAGGTTAGAACAGTCGGTTGTTTACTCTTCCTATATGGGTTTCCCCAAGTGACCTCATGGCAGCACCATGTGACGAGTAAGCTTCATAGGTTGGTGATTAGTTAGCTTCTGTAGCACATGTTTTAGAAATGGGTGTTCCAATGGTAAAGGTGTTTACCAGTTCTTGTTAATTTTAAAGGACCCTAATCTAACCCAATCACGTGTAAGAGTGTAATATTCTTCTTGTCAAAGAGTGAACGCATTCTTGGTTAGCTTTTCACTTCTCACCTAATGTTGTTTCTACTTGCGACTTAATCATATGATCATAGGTAGAATGAGTGACTGGAAGAGGTCTTCTGAAGCACTTATGGAGAGATCAATTTGCTGAATTGGGAAAGTGGAATTAACTTTGAACCGGTCTTTATCTTTGTGCTTGGTATTGAGAAGGCAATATAGCGTGTGCATAATATTGAGAAGGCAATATATTGAAGGAAAGGCTTTGTCTTTGTTATCCTTGTGAACTGAAATTTGTTTGCCTTGCTAAGCTTGGTGATAAACAGCCAAGATTTGGCTTCGTCCTGTTGTAAGGAGATCATGTTATTGCAAGGTTGCTTCCATGGAGCGCCATCATTTCCTTTTGGCTATGATGAATTTCTAGTATTCCCCTAGTCGACTTTTACTGGTAAAAACCATCACGGTGCTCACCCCCTAGTTATGAATTGGGTGGTGCCTACGAAATGATCAGTCTAGTGCCACCACAACCCCCCTATTGGCATGCCAGTCATTCACTGTAAAAAAGGTGAGGTGCAATGGCAGATCTTGACAATTGTCCTGTTCCGCTCTCCTGAAAACAGAGATGTATTTCTTTGAAGGAAAGGGTCTGTCTCTTTTTATTTATTTATCTTTGTTTAAAGCACCAGTTAATGATGCCACCCTGTCTACTGAGAAATTTAGAAAAGTCGGTTGGGTTCAGGTACAATAAGTCCATTTAGCGTGGTCGAATTTGATCTTGTTCCATCTTTTGCGCAAAAAGGTCTCAGCCTATTCAATAGAATGCGACTTGCCTGGTGCATGTCGATGCCTGTCTCTTAATTCTTCAAAAGATTTAAATAGGACAGTCTAAATGTTGGAGGAAACATGATACGTTTTTGCCTCCAAATAACCATCTTGCTGCATCCGTGAGACGATATAGGCTGAGAAGGGGCACACTCTCAGAGTCGGGATTGCCATAATAGAATTCGGCAACTCGATTCAATCAAGAGAGATTAAAGATATAACTAAGGACAAGCAGGCATTGCAAGAGCATCAATGGCCGACTACCACATCACTAGACATTTCGGTGCATGAAGCAATGGTTCATGAAGCAGTGATAATTAATAAATGCAATAAATTATCAATCTGCCCGGACTCATCAGTACTAAGTAATCTTCAATGTGTTGAGATCAACGTCATTCAAACGGGATGGAACTACTTGTATTGGTTTGAGGATGAATCCAGCTTTTCGACATTCATCCTCCAGAAGTTTTGCCTGCGATGGCCCATCAGGGCAGAAAGCGACCACAGCGCCTCCACTGCCAGTGAACTTTGATGAGGCACCCACTCGTCGGGCCACCTCCACCATCTCTATGTTTAAAGCACCAAGGCATTCATCTCCAAACATGCTCCTGAATGAAACCACAAACAAAACTTAGTTACCACAACCCGTGAGGCTGCATTCTCTGCTCAAGTAACTTGACCAGCAGCACATTTCAAACTTTGCAGGCGGGCTGTACTAGTGGGCACCATTCTGAATTTACATAATTGAAAGATGAAAGCCAAGCAATTGTACAATCAATCGATTTCAAGCAGCGATATGGTGATACTTGATAGGACACCTTATAGATTGTTGAACCCTTAAAACCGATCCTCAGTAAAGTGGGAAGTACAAAAGTACAGATAGCCGGGTACTCCTCATGTAAGAGTTCTCCATCCACCAAATAAAGAGTGCAACTAAAGAGTATCACCATTTTACCTTCGTAGGTCAAAATTACGATTCATGAGCTTTGAAAGTTTGGCATAGTCCTTTTCCAGTAATGCTTCCCTCCCCTCTAAGGCTACATTTGCAACTTCATTCATCGATGTAATTATGAACTTGTCTCCATTCAGCCACCTCTGTCGAACTGTGCTGTGCACCTGCATCCACAAAAAAGTTTCAGAAATACCCATCTTGAAGGTAGTTGAGAGTTCACACATATTTATATTAAGAATAGGCAGAAAACATTATTAAGCTAAATCAACAATTTAAAATCGGGAGTAGTGATTAGGAACCGCCTTACAAGTCGAATCATAGTTTTAAGCATCGGTTTTGAATTGTTCACATTGATTTTATGCTTTGTCAAACCTCAAATAATACAGCAAATTCAACAGGAGAAATGTCTCCACAATTCAAATGGAAAGTTTTGATCACTGAGGTTGACCAAAATTACAAGCCTCTGCTAGGCCATGATTTAACTCATCAAACTGGAACGTCATGATTAATAGCTCTCTCTTCACATTTAACAGACAACAGATTATGAAAGACACACAGATAAAGAATCTAGGAACATCAACGGTTGCCATGATCACCAGAGGGCATGCCCCTGCAAACTAACTAGCAAGCACTTTGGAATAGCACACGCGATTGCTTATAAGTGCTGAGAACTGGGAGAAATTGTAATCTCTAGTAGCCTGCGCATTCTGGGGAATGAGGAAAATTGGAGGGAAAAAATGTAAACCAAACATGTAAGTAAGAAGTCCAGGTAATATATCACGTTACGCTAACCTTTCCAGAATCACTTGGATTTTCAGCATAAATGAGATATAAAGGAGGGAGTAGACTTATATCCATTGGAATATAGACGCCATGCCCCAACTTCTCCATGTTTTCCTTGCTGAAATCCTACCAGGAGAAAAGAAATAAGCTACAATTTTACAGTGGTTCATACAACATATGCATGACTTTGCAAGAACATGGTGAACACATACCATGTAAACGAGGCCCCCATATACCTGGGCCACCCGATCCTGGAGGCCAGCAACAATTCCTAATTCCTTTTCAGCATTAAGAACAAGATTCGGTCTAACTTCCACTTTCACCAGATGCCTGACATTATAGAAGTCAAGAAGGCAATTTAAAGCAGCACACACTATAGCACTCGAACCTGAAAGCCCTGTCTGAGAAAACAAAGTTACAGTTCAGCAATATAATTAAGAGAAAATAAAGAAAAGATGAATTTAGTTCTATTCTGAAAAAAAAAGGGTCTCACAAGAAACTTGGAAGGGATCATCTAGTTAAAGTATATGTGAACCAAACAATCAAGAACAACCAGAACAAAAGCTAGCTCATTTTAGATAACAAGAGACGAAAAAGACGCGATGGCAAGCTTACGAAAAATTGATAGCGATGCAGAAACAATACTACTCCTAGAGGAAAAATGTAGGGAATCTAAGATAATGAAGAGTAGTTGACAACAATTCATGCTCAAGCTCCTCTCTTTACATCTCTTCCTTTTTACTTAAAATCTATAATCACTGTGGTGGCAGATACTTCAAATTGGGTAAGAAAGAAAGGAAAATTCCTGGTCGGGAAAGGATACAGCTTATACATATGCAAGATATAAATAGCATCATTTGGTCATTTGGTCAGCCTTAACAAACTTGGGTAATACACAATATCTGCTGACTCTAATAGCTATTATCTTTTGTATGCCACTCCCACACATCAACAAAGCAACTCTCACTTTCCTTCATAAATAACTCATGGAGAGGGGGCCGAGCGTGAGGAAGTAAACTTGCTAATTGAAAACAGCAAGGAGCCACAACACTAATTAGTCAGTAACTAGAGCTAGTGATTGCATAGTCAACTGAACAAAGAGTCTAGGATAGTGACTCGCAGTTACAAGCCATCGACCTTTGCCATGAAAATTCACCTATCTAATTCAAATAGACAGGAAGCATTCTAAAAAGAACATCATATTTTAGCAATTCGCATTGCATAAAGTGATTATCGCAACAAACCCAATAAACACCTTCAGCAGATAAAAACATAAAAGACCCCAAACACTTTACCTGACGAGGGATATTTGTCTCATAAGAGAGTGTGAAATTGCCTCCGTGAAGATCGATGTTGTTATCCTTGCAATAACAGCGAAATACTTTACAAAGGGCCATGAGCAAACGGACTCCTCCATAGTACCCTTCACTTTGCAGCCGATTCACCTGCGTTCGCACCCATTCCGGATCAATCCTCTCATACAGCGAGAGCACACAAATTAACTCGCAGGATTTCTCAAAAAGCAGTTGCAGAGACAGGACACACAACGTTGCTCTCGCATCAATCATCAACTCGGCACAGCACAACCTCCAACCACATTTCCAAAGTTCAAGCGCGAGCAAGAGAACAGAGACAAAACCAGATCGCGACAAAGAAAAATGCAGCTAGATTCATGACGCGATCACAGCAAAAGAAAGAGGAGTCGACACAGCTTCTCACCGTACGCCATTCCAGAAGAACCAAAACCAAAACCCCGATCACGCACGCACATCGAGACGAACCTCACCAGATGATCGAGAGAATTGAAGTGGACGAGATCGTGGAAGGGGTGAGGCGTGATGACGAGCTCGTCCGAGGGACGCAAGCGGACGGAGGCCCAGAAGTTGGCGAGGCTGAGGGAGATGGCGCGGCCGTAGTAGACGTCGCTCGGGTTCCCCAAGAGGCCGACGCGAGCGTGGACCTTGTGCTCGATCGCCGCCGCGTCGGAAGCCGCCGGGGATTTGGCGCCGGCCATGGCGCGCGTGAGTGAGAGTGAGAGAGAGAGAGAGAGAGAGAGAGAGGAGAATTCAGCAAAATGATTATGATGTTCGGAGGTTGGGTTGATATCAAGTTCGATGTGATCTGGCCACGTCACTCTTCCGTGGCAGTCCCGCTCTGATGGTTGTGATTATTTGGACTTTACGTTTTGGGATAAATGAGATCTTTTTCTTTTTAAATACGATTAAGAATTTCTGCGCTTGCATAATTAAATAAACGATGGTGAAAAACGATATTTAAATAAACGAATTCAAAGTATAGCTTTCGTCACTTATAAGAATAAGTACATTATTTCTTCATTCAATTTTGACTTAAATTAAAATGATTTGAAGGATGCTTTTTTTTTTTTTCGCTCGAACAATTTTCCTTTGATATTCATTACGTTTTAAACATCACCCGTCATTCTTTTTTTTTTTTTTAAACAGAGAAACCCTACCTTAATTACACAAATTTATAACGTGTTTCGGGACTTGATTTGTGGGTAATGAATTTAAAGTCTGTATTTGTCATAAATCTGTACAAGAATTCGAAAGATACTTCGGCGTACGTTGGACAATCACATCACATGGAACAAAGCATTTCCTAAAAGAACAAACAAATTTTACTGACGACGTAGAACAGAGGAAGGTACTGGATCCAGCATTTCACCAGTAAGAGACTGTACAATTTACTGGAAATGTACAGACTTGCAAGTCAAATCCCATTGTTAATGATGCCTTGGAAGTAGGATGAAGAAAGGCAGTCCCACAACTAAACACAGTCAGAATCAACACAGATAAATTACCCATCATCACTCTTCTTCCTCGTCTTCTTCGGGAAGCCCCGCATCGTCTCCAATACCTTCGAGCAACTTATCCACGTCTTCTCCCAGTTCCTCCAACCTCGAGCTCAGCCTCTCCACCCTGCTCTGCTCTTGACCGAGGCACACGAGCAAATCGTTCAGCTCGGCCTCGCTCTCCTTCTGCGCCTCTTCCCGGGCTTCTGCCTTCACGGCCTCGAGATCAGGGAATGGTGCGGCGTCTCCGCTCCTCAAAGCTTTCACTTCTGTTTCGAGATTGAAGTTGGCCTGTTCGAGACTGTTGTAGGCATTAGATAGGCTCTTCAGATCAGATTCCAGCTTACCCACTAAATTACGGTACATGGATAAATCGGATTCGGCCTTCGCTTTCTCTGCCTTGAGAAACTCTAGGCGTTGAGATGACTCTTGGAGATCTCTTCTCAGAGTGTCTACTTGGATTCTCTCCGAAATTCCACCTGCCCTCTGCTCAGCTTGGGATGAACCACTGCCGCCACCCCCGGTCTTCGCCAATTCCTCTGCCAGAGTCGCATTGCGTCCAAGTAGGCCCTTTAGCAGGAGAATAAAACGACAAGTCGAGTAAAATGCACGATGGGTTAAAAAAAATACTATAGAAGTTAAAAAATTTCCAACACCCAGTCTGTTGCAACCACTCAAAATATTACACCGAAATTGACCAGTCATATGGCCCATATCATGGGCATGAAGAAATCAGCTGTACTTGCAGCATCAGAGTGCAAAACTGCAAACTGCAGCTTGTGGAGTAAAAGTGTAAAGATGATTTGGCCCTTTGAGTAACAGAATAAGCTGTAATCTACAATATCTGCTCCCCAAGCCCAACTAGTAATTTCAACTCATATGACCAAATAGAATGAATTGAGAAACACCAACGAAACCATGTATATGATGGAATAATCTCTCCACACACCTCTCTCCTTGGATAAATTGGGAAATACTAGTCTAGCACCTCTTGATATTAATAGTCAGGCAAGTTCAACATAGAACTATTTGTGAACTGTAACATGATAAATTTACACTAGAACTAGTGTTAGGTCGAATCCACCAAGCAGTTACTAGTCATTAGCCAGTTACCATTAGCTTATAGGTACCCCATAATACAATGGCAGTCATAATCTTGTTGCCAGTATTATGACAAGCAAATGAAACATTTGCAAAGAACCAATACAGGTACAAAGTGAGAAACTAACAAAGGAAATGCCAACTCGATAACTCGTCTGCAGCAAATTGCGACATAGATACCTGTATTTCAAAACACTGCTTCTCCAAAAACAGTTTCAGCCGCTCAATGTACTCCTTGTCATTCTCCCCATTCTTCTGCTCCAATACTGCTGGCACCACAGCTACCTGACTCTTTGGATGGCTGTAGACCTCTACAATGCTTTCCCTAATATTTTCCTCCAAACGCTTGATGAAGTTAACAAAATGTGCGTCAAATATCACTGAGAGAATTGGATGATCGTTGTTCTTTTTATCAGACAAATCATTCTCGTCAACATCCTCAATGTCTGCCATGCTAGCCGCATTGGACCTTGTCAATGGCCTCCGTGGCTGGCTTGACTTTATAGAGGCGAAAATACTACTCTTCTGCATCTCATCAAACTTTAGTACGTAAGATGTAAGCCCGATTTTCTGGCTTATGGTGTCAACTACTGTAAAGGCATCCCTTCCATTTTCACTGGACTTGTTGTAGAGAACACACTCTCCCAACAAAATCGCTGCCAAACCCATTGTGCACACAGTTGCTGATGGATTTGACACAAGCTCAAGCAGGCACGTAAGGTGGTGACGTGAATCTAGGAAGGAGTGCACTGCACTTGGACAGTTGGCAAGCCAGGTCACCAGCAATTTCAAGATGATCGGTTGAACAAACACATGTCCCGTGTTTGACTTTCCATCTTTAGTTTTCATGGAAGAGGCAAGAGCTAAGTATTTGACCATGCGATGGAGTAATGGTTCTGGAGTTCCTAATGATGGTGTAGGAGCCTCAAGTTCAATCTTAATAACCTGCAAATTGCGATATGTGATGTCATTGTCATGTAAAGAGGTAGCATTCACTTATTCAGAATCATAACGAAAAACTCAACATTTCGAGAGGTTTTACTCTAAAAAAATGTCCTTTTAACTTTTTATCTAGCTGTCCACGTTCCGTTCTAAATATAGCTATACATATCTTCATACCAAGATAAAAAACATTATTAAAGCTTTTAATAAAAACTGAGATTCTTTTTGTCAGCTCTTTGTTTAAAAGCGTTTCTGCAATAACAGACCAGCACCGTTCTCGTTCTCTCCATCCTCTCCCCCTCTCTTTCTCTGCTGCCCGATGGGTTTTGAGGGCAAAGGGGAGGAGGATATGTCTGGGAGTGGAATTGACACCTATATAGCCACAAGCAATAACAAGAGTAGAGGTCTAACTTGCACAGGCTAATAGATTCATTTTAGTCTTAAATCCATAGATATTCTTCCAATTCACATGTGACCATGTGACGAAAGACTTGAGTAAACATGACGATATAATTGGAATATGTGTGGAGTGTATGCAGCTATAGTTACAACATGATGCTGAGCTATAAAAACCCCAGCCACCGTCAGATAATAGAAAAGATTAGAGTGGAAGTTGATGTAAGAGAAAATGCATTAGTCTTCACACCTTTTCCTTACACTGGATATTATCCTTTAATATGTGTGACAGCACACTGGCAGCCCTGCAACAACTCTGCGGGTTCAAAATATCAAATAAATATTAGTCTCGCCAAGCGGAAGTATTGTACCATATCACATATGCACATGGATATTGTGTCAACTAGAAACTCTGACTTCTTCAGGTAGCTAAACAGTAATTGCCAAACTAAAGAGAGCAAAAGCAATTGTCACCTCAAGATCGCCCTCATTTTCAGTCAATGTGAGACCACGTAACAGCATGCTGCAGACAAACCAATTCTTTTAAGTTTAAACATAAAGGGTATAGTCTTAATTTTTAAAAATTTTATACATGCGGGTTCGACTTAAGTATATGTCAATAGTAAAAAAGCACTGCATTCGTCAATCAAAAGTAGTAATTAACATGTTCTCAAGATATGTACCTTCCAAAAGACATGTTCACATCCTCCTCCAGGGGAGATTGTGTCATTGAATGCGGTTGTGGAATCAGCGTGGAAGCCAGCATTCTTTGACCATCATCATTATTCTGAGTAAAAAGGTTGGTAAGTATAAACGCATGATAGGGGAAGCACAATTGATGGTAGTATAAATATTCACAGAAATTGTAATCAAGCAGATGACCAGATCCACCTCACAAAAGCATTTAAAAACATAATCAGCTGCAGTAAACTCTTGCATACTGGATGTCCTCAAAATGATTCGGAGAATAGAATTCAAAGCAGGTTCTACTTGAGGCTCCTCTCCAAGAACTTTGCTTGCTAGGGCATCGAGATTCTTAGAGTGTCCAGCAATCAGATCGCCAATGCACCTTAAAGCCTACAAACAGCCAAAGGAAAAACACAAAAAGACAGAAAAAAAGAAGAACATGAATTTCTCCTCAAGCAAAAGAACTCTCTAATTACGTATGTAGTAAAATTTGCAGGACCAAGTGGTTTACAACTAGAACTATGGACAAATGCAGTTATTTAATGGATCCAACAGATCAGACATGCAGACCCAAAATCAATTCAAATCTGATAGGAAAAGGATCTTCTCAAGGTGAGATCATACAGGTAGCGAATAATAACTAAGGGGTAACGCATTTTCACAGCTAGTGGTCTTTAGTCAAGGAAATTTTGGCTCTGCAAAGAGTCCAAGAATTTAGCAGCTCACATGACACTCTTGTCTCAGTAAGGGTTTACTAAAAGTGGCTAACAGACCATTGTAGAATTGGTTTCTTGAGCTCAGGTGGCAGGAGTTAGGAAAAAAGTGCCTAGGACATATGGCTTTCATTTTACATAGCAAAGGAAAAAGCGGTTACTAAAAGAGAAAGATCAAGCACTTTGATATACTTTAACCACTACCCAAAACTCATTATTAGAATCTAAAATTCAGTAGATGCCACTTCAAATTGTAGAATTCTATTTATGCAATGGCTAATCAATGAAGACATGAACTGCAGCAGTTCATACTAATCGATCTCAAAAAAAACTAATATAAGTTGCATATATAGAGAATTCTTTCCATTAAATCCTTGAGCCTAAGAACAGATACCCATAGACTTTATCTTGAGAGCCAAAAGCCTGACATAGTAAATTATTTTTCATGGGTGGGTTAGGAAAGCAAGAAGCCATCCTTTTATATTTCATTACCATGCAAAGGAGTATATGCCATATGCATGCTTATGCATGACAGAACACATTGAAGTATTACTAAAAAAATGAATATATCCTTACCGCACAACGGACAGGGACAGGAGCCCATTGGCTTTCAACTCCCAGCATAAGAAGATGATCCAATACCTTTTTCTGGGGACAAATGGAATGACATTGTAAGAGAAGTGAACCAGTGACTGTCAAGGATGTGCACGTGAGGAGTTTGAACGTTAACCTGGACTAAGACTGCTTTATTTGTTGTCATGTTGGAATCCTTTGAGGGGTCAGCATCTGGACCTCCCGATATCAACAGACTAATGGTTTCCAACACGCTCAGAATATTAATTGTCTACTACACAGTATTTGTTGCAAGTAGAAACAAAGACAACAATGAGATTAAGAGCATAGCATATTCACAAAAAGTACCACATAATCGTATGACAAGTCAAAATGGGAATATCTTACCTTCTGTTGCGTAAAACTGTATGTATTTGCTCGTAGCTTCAAAATTGATATCAATGGATCGAAGCCTATAGTCTCCCTTAAAAGTATCTATACAAAATAGTTTTTTTTTCTTTTGGTAAGGATCTATACAAAATAGTTCAGCCTTACTGATTGGAGAAACCCTCGAGAAAATAAAAAAGGTCAAAGTAAAGCAGCATACCTGATTAGACGCATTATGGCGGAGAATATTGTTCAACAGTTCAAGACAATCCTGCAAACAAACAGTTCTGCCATCACAAAGAATAACAAATTTTCTGAATTCTTCAGTTGAATACGAAAACATTACAAAAAGGCCAAAAAAGTCTTCCAAGAAAACAGTAAAACGTGATCACAGCAATGCTGAGGTACAGAAAAGTTGAAATAGCTAGGGAAGTAGACTGGCTGATCCATAAGCTTGAACAAAGTAGGCAATAATAACCTGCACAACCACACCACCTTCTGATCCCCCTTCCTCTTTAATGATGCTAAAGATTTTCTCGAATGCGCCTTCAAACACAACGATTTTTTGAATTTCCTAAAATCAGAAACCGTTTAGTTCATGTTTATCCAAACAAGAGAAAAACAAGACAAGTATCAGGATACTCACTTCGGCTTCACGAGTCAGATAAGTAAGAAGTAGTAAGGCCTCATTGCGTATAACCTAGAATAAAAGCAATAATAAGCTGCTGAGAATCAATAGAATGATAGTGATAAGCAGTGTCGACTGCTCAAAAGCCGACTGCAATTATAATCCTCTGTGAGACTTTGAAAGCTTCAAAGCTTCCAATAGGCTGAGCAAGAACGACCAATAAAAAGAAAATTTAAGCATGATACATGATAATGATATCTAGAAAGAACAGCACTCACATAATGTCAAACTCAAGTCACAAATTTAGTAAGGGACATCAATTCTTTACCTCACGATCCATAAGCATATCCATAAGCCGAGTTATACCACGAGGAATGGTCAAAATAGCTTCCTGTAACCTGAAAAGAGAACTTGATAAGTGTTCTATTAAGCAGCAAAGCTCAGACACGGAACAAGGTGCATAGCCACAAACAGATACCTATTTGGAGAACTTGTGAGAAGGGCTGTTAGAAGTTGAAGAGTGTAATATCGCACATAAAAATCCTCCTCTGACTGCAAACAAAGAAAAATAAAGAATTTATTGAGCAGCATGTATATGAACGATAATCTATAGATAAGATATCTCTCCAACAATACAACCGAAAGTCCTCACCAACAAACTGAGAACAAGGGAAATGCTCTCAGGTTCTCTAGACAGCAAATCAGCATTCATCAAAGCTGGTTGAACCTCATTTGTGGGCCCTTTCATGTGATCAATAGGAGTTAAGGCACCTACAAGAGTCTCCAGGGCACCTCGAACCTGCACCAGTGATGTAATGCACATGACATCAGCAACATCTCCCAAATTGAAAACCATAGGAAATGAAAACAATTGAACTAAGAACTGGGCAAAAGCATTGAGTATTTCCACTAGTAAATTATGCTACTGCAAAAAACAACAAGCATCTATTCATGGATTGAGAAAAGGAAGAGAAGATCCTCCGGGAGTGATATCAGTCTCATACAAGTATGTGATAGCATAACAAGGACCATTTGATAACAATCTACAAACAAACTGCAAATTATATAACATTTCAATAACATTAAGCATAAAGCGGTAATAGTCTCCACAAACAATAGATTTTTTCCCTTGATGAGTCTCTTAAGGACAATAGTGGAAGATATAATATTAATTTGGTGTCTGTACTGAATCTACAACCAGCTTGTAAGCCAGTGAATTCACAACCATAAGTCCATATGAAAAGGTTAAGCAAATAACCAGCTTGCTTTGGTCATGATAGTTTGAAGTCAATGCTCTAAAATTATCCAGTACACACTACCATGACATGCTGCATATCTTAATTTCCCAAAGACAATAACATTATTCCGAAGTTTGATCTTTATGAAATCCCAATGAGTTAAAGAACAAAAAGATTTACGCATCAGCAACTCAAAAAGCAACCTGACAAATAAAGTATTCAATAAAGCTCTCAACATTTGTCAGCATCATGAATATGCAGAAACATGAAAAAAAAAAACCCAAAAAAAAAAAACAGAAAGATAAGAAGGCAAAAAGTGAATCAAACCATTTCAAAATCCTCCCGCTCTTCCTTCAGGACCCCCATAAGTACAGGAAAACCTGTAAAAAGTAAATAATAAATCTCATACATAACTAATTCTATACTATAGTACTCAGCCACCAAAAAATAAAAGAAACAAGATCTTACCCATTGCACCGAAGGCTAGCTGAGCAGCAAGACTTTCTGCTACAATTGACTGGAGGTCTGAAATAGCTGTGCGGCGATCCTCAGCCAAGACACCATTGCTAATGCGGTCCAGCAATCGTTCCACGTAACTAGTAATCCGGTAAAGGCATTAGAAATGTGAAAAAGCAACAGACATCTCTATTGCAGAAACACAGAACATGTGATGACTCAGAAAGCAAGGTGAGTTATAACTTATGAGAGAAAAATTTTATTTTCATTTTCACCCTATGCAATCGAAGGCATGAAGTCTGAGGAAAAAAATTTTGACCACTTGATGAAGATGCTAACTTCCTCCGACAAGGAATTTTCTAGTCAACAATTAGATTGAGCAAACTAAGTTTGCATCATAATAAGAACAGACAAGCACGATGGGAGAAAAAGAAATTCGTTTTAGATTAATTCGGAGTATTACCGATTGAATCTCTACATATCGATTAACTGCCCACACGGCATCTCAAATAAATATCAAGGATCCTAAATAAACCTAAAGAGGCAGAGCTTCCTAATCTACGAGAATAAACAATATACAACATACACATTATGACTGTGCATATACCAAAATAGCCTCTGTATCAGCAAAACATTTTCACAAAGAGCATGAAACAAAATATTAATCAGAGACACTTTTCAAATCATAAAAATTTGAAGTTCTTTACGTCAAAAAGTGGACATGAAAATCACTTTGAAGGAAAGACAGGTCCACCTTGCACAAAATAAGTCCTTACATATCTAAGATATAGCATGAAATATAATGCAGTGAAAATGAGTACACAAATCAAAATTCCAAAACAAAAGTAACGCAGTGGCAACATGCATAAAGTGCAATCAGAGAAATTCTCTCTCAATGTGTACTATAAAAGGCAAAAGGCTCTCATATAAAATATAGACATTTATATCTAAGAAACCCCAGATATGTCAGAGGCTCAAACAATAAAACAAACAAACAGTGATAAACTAAGAAACTCTTCTTTGCTGAGTCTTACACTAATCCGGTAACCACTAGATAAGTAAAAAAACCCACCAAACTATCAACATTTTACTTGGATCCGAATAATAAGAAAATAAATAAAAGAGCAACCTGCTGATTACACGGTCCTGCATCAACATACATCATTCACGAAGCGATTTTCAAAGGGAAGGAAAAAAGAGACCACCACCTGGCATTAGACTGATGAGAGAGAGAGAGAGAGAGAGAGAGAGCTTCCCCCTCGCTCACTCATTGCAGTAAATACTCTTAAACCAGAACTATGGAAGGCAAGCGATGCAAGCAATGGGAATCGAACGCAACAACCAGTTGAATACAAAAAGTTTGCAATTAGTAACTTATATAATGGTCTCCCAAAAACAGCTAAAAATAATCAGGTAGTGCTTTATGGTCCTAGGAAAAAGAGGGCATGCAGACATTGGTTTGCACAGACACATTCATAATAACAAATATAAGTCTTACAAATTACACCCACGCACTCATATCCTGAACAACTTGGAATCTCAAAAAACAGAAGTCCCTCCCCCGATAACTTTTCTTTATGAACTTCTAAAAAGTCATCAATGATGTTATCGCAAGAACATATGGCTGCTGCAATGCAAGGGGTAAGGTTCACAAATTTACAAGCATACATATCGAACTTCCAAAGCCAATACCATCGCCGCAGCCGATGACAAGCCTACCTGTCTTCCGTCGAAGAAGAATTGTCATTGCCGAAAACTAGCCCAACAACACCCTGCGCAAAAACTCTTCCGGTGAACATAAATATCCGAGGACAAGTAACAATTCAACACCATTTCGCGACACCGGAAGCCCAGTGCGAATGCCCACAAGTGCTGCACGCAACTACAATGTTCACACAAAGGAAATTCCTGAAAAGCATGACAAACACCTTGTATCTGGACGCCAAGTCCATCCTCTCTTCCCCGCGTCACTTTCCGAGCTCAGGCGATCCTGAAACAATCGGAACCGCGAATCAACCAATGCCCCGCGCTCCAAGAAACAGGAGCCCAAACACCCCAAAAGAAAAACAACCAATCAATCAGTCAAGTAGACTTCTTCTGATTCCGCCGGCAGTCGAATCAAGAACGAAACTCGGGCTTCGAACAGTCCCCAGATGCAAATGAGAAAAACGAAAGGGAAACCCCACGCACCTGAAGAAGAAAAACCGAAGCGACCACGGATTCGAAGCGCGAAGAAGCGATTCGAGTTTGACCCCTTCGATGCGATGATCGGAGCGCTTGAGCTGAGTCCCCAAATTCGTCGTTTCAGTCGCTGAAGAAAGCGATCAAGGACGAGCACGGGAAAGAAAGAACAAAACAAAGGGGCATGACGCGAACGCAATTGCTCAAGCTGGAGTCGCTGGTTGCGGGATCGGATTGGGCCCGGTTGGGCCCATGGGCCTCAGTAGCGGTCTTGTGATCTCTTGGCCCACTAATTCAAATGCCAATCCACAGGGAGGTGGAGGTGTCAACCGGGGTAGGGCCTTTCGAAAGGGGCTTCATAGGCGAATCTCACTTTTTGCCTTTTGACTTGTCTGATAGCAGTCTAGAAAATTTCAAATAAGGGCTTCAAGTGATCAAGTTAATCTCAAATAATGTGGCCAAATTCTCGCTGGATTGCTTTTTCTGGTGAGTAGGAGGGACGATATCATCCTAAATTTGCAGCAAAATTAAAATGATTAAAATCCTTAAAAAAACATTAAAACACAAATTGAACCCTGAGTTCGTCGTCAATGTTCCATTGATTGAACTCTTAGTCCATCAATTCTCCACCGTATTATGTTTTCTTCCTCTCCCAATGCCTCTAAAAGTTCATTGTCTAGAGCTTCATTATCTTCTGGAGAAGTATGAACCGTTGGTTCCATGTAATGAGTTTAGACAGGCCTGGGTTCTTCGATTCCAGATTAAAGTCCGTCGTCAACAGTAGCACCAAATCCCTCCTTGCCCCTTTCAAGTCCGTCGCCGCGTGCTCTATCATCACCTAGAGGAGCGTCTGTTCCATCTAAGATTTCGGCGTTGGCTTAGTTTCAACCTGAGTCATTCTTGTTTGTTCGATTCACTCCATAGGTGGCCATAGTGTCATCAGCACCAAATCCCTCCAGAAGTATTTTGTTTCAAGCCAAAGCTGGAAACAACAGCCTCCGTGCAAGTGGCTGTTTAAACACAACAGACAACACCCTATGTGCAAGTGGCGGGATTTGCGGCCCGAATACGAGATTATACAGCAGATACTTAGTCACCTCAATCATCCATTGACTACATAAACAGACAGTTGTCATCCATCTTCAAGTACGAGAGGCTCATCATCCCCACGAAAACCAACCAAAGGTGGTTCGTACATGTCTAGAGCATTAAAGTTCTTCAAAAGGACAAGAAATTAACGACTTCCAAATCCACTGAAGCTAACCAGCCAGGTTGTCAGAGAAGGTCCCAACTTCGTGGCACAGCTCACAGTTCACATAGATGACACAATACTCAGACCTGAATGTCCTGGTCATTGATCTATTTGGGATATGACAACAATTCAAAGCATAATTGTCACATAGACCAAAGTTCCTCCATCAATCAATTGATTCGTATGTACTGGTTAAAGAGCGTTGGAACTTGCTCATCCTTTTTCATGAAATCAAATTTAAAGTTCCAAAATAGGATTATCCAGTCTCCTCAATTGGACTTGGATTATTCTGTAACCTTCAAGATTGACCTGTCATAAGTTCGGGACCAAAGAGCTCCATAGAAGTCCCAAGGCAGGCTGCACACATAGATAAGACATTTGAGAGAGGAGTATAGTGAAATCATGGTGTCACGATGAAACCAGCTTTTTGAACCGAGTTCCATTGTTTTCTTCACTGACGCCCCTAGCCATGCAAGCCCCTTGAACAAAACTAACCTCAGTTGAAAAAAATATGCACGGGAGTGAAAGCGGCATTGAAGACGGACATGAAGCTTGCGGATAACAATAATAATGTAGGAAATGACACGTGTTGCACGTGATGTTCTGAGGAGTCACGGATAACATCGGGAATGGGTAGTGGGCAGGCGAGAATCGTTAGGACTATGAAGTGCGCAACTCTTATAAGGCCCCTTCTAAGGAGGTTTTGCCTCTAAAGCAATCAATTGGAGCTCATCTATTTAATCGATCTCCTAGGTGGTCTCTCCTACAGAATCACTCTAGTCTTTACTCTAATTGTTTCGGTTTCGAAACAATTTTTCTTTTAATGTATTTCGAGTTGGTGGGTTGGTTTGAGTTTATCATCTGAGATCAAACTGAACCGTCAGAATTGGAAAATCGTTAAAATGTTTAAGACTAAATTAGCACGATTAAAATGTTTAGAACTGAATTAACAAGTTTTTGAAAGATACATGACTGAATTGGAATGTTGAGGACTGAATTGACTGCCATTTTCCTCTAATTTAAATCCCACAAACTCACCACAATTAATTCCATGGTTGACTTAGCAACTGCCGTGATAGACCCAGGTCATGAGAGATATATCAAATTTATTATTGAGTGGCCCAAAAAAAAGCCAGAGGCACGGTCATCGGGCCCAATTCGATTAGATTAATGTTTTTTTTGGTCCCATCAATTATTAAAAAAAAAAAAAAACGGGCACCACGAATGATTCATGCCGGTGCAGCCAACCAACCCCTGTTCCGCAGGTGAGCACATGATGCCCCCGCCTTGCGTCCGCCCGGTTTCCGCTCCTCCAAAATAAATCGAAAGCGCGCGACCAAATTCCGGCCGCGCCCACGGCAGCATCCCGTGGTCCCGCCTCTCCCTGCCGTCGGATCGCCCTCCCCCCCCCCCCATCCGACGGCCCCCGCGTCTCCGTCGGCTTTCGTCGCGGTGATGCTGGCTTCCCAGCCTCCTACCGTACTCCCCCTTTTCCCCTGCTCCTTCTTTTCCTCCTCCTCGGATTTTCCGAATTATTGTTGGGGAAAGGAAGAAAATGAGAATTTCGAGGGCGATTAAATTTAACAAAGGCATTTCTCTCTCCTCTCTCTGTGTTTTTTTTTTCTTTTTGTTTTTTTTTTTGTGGGTTTTGGTCGAAGAGGTCGCTTGTTATTTGGAACAGTGTTTTCTGGTGAAAGAGCGAAAAACCAACGCAAACGGCTATAATTAACGTTGCAGGTTCCTTCTCTCTCCTTCCCCATCACAACTCATCACAGACAGAGGAGAGAGACAGAGAGAGAGAGCGAGGGGCGGGACTTGATCTTTGTTTGCCAGTTTCGACAGCGAATTGGGTTGGCGAAATTTCGTTTTTTTTTCTTTTTTTTCGGGTTAAATTTTTGGTTTTTGGGGTGGTGGGGGGGGCGGTGGGTTTTGCGATTCGGGGTTGCGCGGAGACAGGATTGGTTATAAATTGAAGTGGAAGGGGGGAAGTTTTGGTTTGCATTGGAAGAGGATTGGGGCGGCGTTTTGCTCGTTCCGTTTCCCCCCAATCCGCCGATCCCCGGGTGGGTGTGTCCTTCATGATGTCCGAAGGGTATTACAGTTCGAAGAAGACCGATGACATATGCGAGGACGTCTGTGGCCAGGTAATTCGTCCGTGCTGTCGAGTCTCCGAGCTTATTCTTCCCGTTTAAGTTCGCCTCCTTTTGTGGTTGAATGCCGATGCTCGAAGGGAATCGCTTTTTGCTCTCTTTGTTTCCGGGGAAACTCTTTGTAATTGCTGCTTCGACATCCGTACCTCTGGGTGGTGATGTTCCTGAACCCTAGAAAATTTTCATCTTTTGCGACTTTTGGGGTTTCGATTGATGTGGGTCGTCGTTTCTTCCCCTTGTTATCATTTTGCTGGTGTGTCGATTGAAGTGTATTTATCCGATAAGGAGAGGAGGAAATATCGGAGTTGCGGCTTGGGGGCATGAATGTAACGATGTAGATTTGATGCCTTGATTGTGAGGAATGAATGTATGTGCGTTCGACTTTCTTGCAGAGGTCGATGAATTAAGCCCCGGGTTATCTGCTTATTGATTGACTATGCTTGACAATATGTTGGGTTCTTTGAATTGTGATGTTTCGGGTGATGGATGATATGATTTGCATTCTACCCTCATCTCCTGCTCAGGACATCGTGTGATTCCTTTTCTTTTTTTTTTTTCTGGGTTCTGCGCAGGCTCATGCTGCATTGAGCATGTCCAGACTGCGTTGTATGTTGCGAGGTCTGGATCTCAGAACGTATATTCTCTTGTTAATCGTGATCCCTCTCGGCATCTTCACCCTGTATTTGCATGGACAGAAGGTCTCGTATTTTCTCAGACCTCTTTGGGAAGCTCCGCCTAAGCCATTTCACGAGATCCCACATTACTACAACGAAAACGTGTCTATGGAGACGCTGTGCAAACTTCATGGTTGGGGAATCCGTGAATCTCCGAGGCGGGTGTATGATGCAGTTCTGTTCAGCAATGAACTTGACATCCTCACTATTCGATGGAATGAGCTGTTTCCCTTTGTGACGCAGTTTGTTCTCCTCGAGTCGAACTCTACGTTCACTGGCTTGCCTAAGAAGTTGAATTTCGCGAGCAACAGGGACAGGTTCAATTTTGTTGTACCTCGGTTGACCTATGGAAGGATTGGAGGACGATTCAAGAAGGGAGAGAACCCATTCGTTGAAGAGGCATATCAAAGAGTAGCCCTTGACCTCTTACTTAGAAGAGCCGGCATCAAAGATGATGACTTGTTGATAATGTCGGATGTTGACGAAATCCCCAGTGCCCACACAATCAATCTTTTGAGATGGTGTGATGATATCCCACCGATTCTTCATTTGCAGCTGAAAAACTACTTGTACTCTTTTGAGTTTCATCGGGATAACAAGAGTTGGAGGGCTTCGGTTCATCGCTACCAGACGGGCAAGACCAGATATGCACATTATCGGCAGACCGACTACCTACTTTCTGACGCAGGTTGGCACTGTAGCTTCTGTTTCCGCCACATTAGCCAGTTCCTATTTAAGATGAAAGCTTACAGCCATAACGATCGGGTTAGGTTTTCCCATTATTTGAATCCGAAGAGGGTTCAGGATGTTATATGTAGAGGCGCCAATTTGTTCGACATGCTGCCCGAGGAATACACGTTTAAGGAGATAATTGGGAAGATGGGCCCGATTCCTCATTCTAGTTCTGCCATTCATCTCCCTGCTTACTTGCTCAATCATGCAGAAGAGTACAAATTTTTGTTGCCCGGAAACTGCAAAAGAGAAAGGGAGTGACTGATGGGTTTCTTTCGATTATTGAGGCTCTTTCTCTACGACATTGAAGATGATTTGGTTCGCAAAGGATGCATGAAATGTGATACGTCATTCAGGGTAGTATTTGTGAAGAACCAGACAAATAGCTGTATATCAAGGAGAATCTTGTGTTTGTCTGTACACTCTCGCAGCTTGAGGTTCTTGAACGGCGGTTCTTATCAATTTTCCATGTGAAGAACCTGCTTTACAGAGAATGGCTAGCTCTTGTGGCTGTGGAAGATCTTCTGCATACCGCCTAGTGTTCTAGACTAGCTTGGGAATGCACATTGTTTCCCAGCTTTACGTGCTCTGGGATTTTTGCTCGAGTAGTTGTCATTGATAGATGATCATTTGTATATTCTGATTTTCTGCCAAACTCCCTTCCATCTTACTAATTTAATTCTTTTTTCATTCAAATTGCACGATTCCCTTCATTATCTCATTGAGTTTTTGCGCTGTTAGTCTTATTTCGCGAAGCGTTCTTCGTGTATTCTTGACCAATCTCCTAACAAGACCAAGTGCGTTTTCTTGTATGAGGCTCAAACCCGCAAACACGCGATCGAACACATCGATTTGCTAATTGGTTTGTCATCTCTAGTAGCTGGCTTTTCCAGGTTTTGCATGGAGGAGATGTTTTCTAGGGGAAGCACATCTCTTGGTGCCACCCTGGAAGCTCGAAGTTGCTGGGAGAGTACAGAACCGACAAACCAGTCAACACCTTCTGATAAAAAAATGTCTGCAACATGGATATTGACAAATGACACACAGAGCACCCGTCAAGTCGTCATGAAGCTCTATCCTTGAGTCTTCCAATTCCAAAGTTCTTTTTGTGTGTGTGTGTGTAGTCTCCGTCATGATGTACCGATCATGGTGTCTCCCACCACTCTCACTACCATTAAAGCATTGAAGTAGAGATTACGGTGATCCATGGGGTCATCGACGAGAGTCAATCAAATTCGTTCATTTCACCGCGTCAAGTGGGATAGAATCAGTCGCCTCCTCTTGCTTTGCATTGGGGACTCAAAACAGTGTCAACTTTCCATATACCAAGCACTCGGCGACGTTTCTTGTTCTCAATCCGTCCTTTGGGGAAGAACAGTCTCAGGGGCAACCCGGTTCCTGAAAGTAGTAGTCTAATAAAAATGAGCTAGTCTCACTTGTTTTCTAATATAGAGTAACGAAGGAATTGGTCCCAAGTATAAAGTTCGTCAGGCCAATCAAAACCGCGCAGATTTTATCAACTCAATGTCCGGTGCAACAAAAATCCTTATAGTCACGGAAACTATCTTTAGAGGTAACCCGATTCTCGGCATTCCGGCCAATGGTCAATCAAGTAAAAGAGATGGATGGCTAGGTGCAACAATTGAGAACAAAAACATATCTTTTGTCGGGACAAGGTGACGAACCATCGCAAGAGATCAAAGATTTCCAAGTACTTAAAAAAAACCAAACAAAAGAGGTCAGTCTTTCTCTATGTCCTAAAAGCAAACGTTCTTGACCAACCAGGCAACCACCCATTGTCTTTTCACTGGCACTTTCCAATCCCACTTGCTTTTTTAAATTCATGTTAAAAGAAACCTTCACGTACCTGACGGACGCCCCCTAATACATCGCACATGGCTGAAGACCAATCAGGGATGATCGTTTCCTGGAACGTGCGCTGGATACATTCGCACCAACCCGTTGACTTGTTCTCAGTTCAGTTCAAAACAACCCTCACAAGGATGCACCTCACACGGTACAACCCGCGCCACAAGCTGACCCCTTTTTCCAGTACAACCATGAGCTCAGAGTCTTCAAATGACCACTGCCCAGGAAAAAACCCTACAGCTTGCTGTTGAATATTGTCATCTAGCTCAATCCTCAAACCTACAGATTTAGCATTATCCTTTTGGACACCATTGGGTTGTTGAACTCTCAAGTTTGTTCTTGTTCCCTCTGAGTCATCTCTCGTACCAAGTCACGCTATCTTTAGCCAAGTGAATGTTCCTACCTTTTTGCTAAGGGATAATTACATAGATGATCCATAAACTTTGATCTAATATGTAATGTCATCCTAGAACTTTTAATTCGTTTAATACGGTCTCTGAACTTTAGTCAATGTGCAATGTCATCTCTCATCCCAACCAAGTCACTATCCTTAGCCAAGCGAACGGTTCTACTTTTTTTGCTCAGGAATAATTCCACAAATGGTCTATAAATTTTGACCCACATCTAATGTCATCCATAAACTTTTAATTTATTCAATGTGATTCATGAAATTTAGCTCAATGTGCAATGTCGTCCCTGAACTTTTAATTTATTTGATATAGTTCCTGAACTTTTGATAAATGTTCAATATAGTCTCTAGACCATATGAAAATATAAAATATTATCATTCTATTAAGTCAAGTTCAAGAATAACGTTAAATATTTTTATATAGTTTAAGGACTAGATTGAACATGCATTAAATATTCAAAGATCATAATGAACAAATTAAAAGTTCAGAGACAGACGACATCGCGTATTGAGCCAAAATTTATGAACTATTTGCGTCATTTTCCTTTTTGCTGATGCTCTAGGCAAATATCATTCATCTAGTTCATTGTGGCTTTTTTGGGTCCAGAAAAAGAAAATGGTTGCACTTGGCCGCTGCGCCCCTTTGATTGTTGATCTCTTACCGGCATCGTAAAAGCATTTGGGAGACCACCTTTTCTCAATTCATCCTATTCCCTTTTTGTCTACCAGATTATATGCCGAGTCGACTGGTCAATTAATGTTTCAAATGACCATATAAAACCCGCTCAATGCTTTTCTTGGATAAACGACTCGATATGATCGAGCCCCTATCCACCGTACCACATGACCATTTCTAGTCATTCCATTAGATTTTTTGTTGCTGTTTCCTTGTGGCGTATATTGTTCACCAAAGTATGGTGTCCCCTCCCACATGATACCCTTTATATAGTTGACGGAGTCACTGAAAATGAAGGAGTCAGCCTATCTTTAGACCTTCGTGCTTCACATGAAAACCACTTTATGAGGCGAAGATGTTTGGGAAATTAGAAGTGCGAATTGATCTCCGGCCTTTTTCTTTTTCTTTGTCATATATAGTCTTGGCATTTTTGGATTGACTATGACTTGATCCTGCTTTGTAGTTACGTACTTGCAAGGGGCAATAATGATGTAAGTTGTACAAGGATCACGTGAAATATATTTACTTAAAAAATTAGATTGATCACAATCTTTGATAATAATGATGAAACTTACGTGACTCTTACATTTATCTGGTAGTCGTGATTGCTTCCGAATATGATGTTGCTCGTGAAAAACATACCCCTCCTCTTTAAGTCAGGGTTCTTTGATTAGAGACAATGTGAATGCAGCTTTTTGATTAACATATGGTCTTCCACGACAAATTCTAGATAAAAATATGTGATTTCGAAATCAATGAACTCGTTACTTGCTAAATCTTGCCTCTTTTAAATGCGCATCTAATTTGAGGGATGAAATCCGCCTATAAAGATGACAATTAGCAACTGATTCATCCAACCATAATTATGATTAAATGAAAGTACGTATCTGTTTTTGCAGAAAATTTTTCGTATTGCCAGGGCTACGATTTTGCACTTGACAGTCTGATAAACAAACATTACCTTACGTTATCTTACTACTTTAACTGCATATTAAGCTAGATAGAGAATCAGACAATACTAATTCAAAGACTGCAGCTCCTCCAGGCTGTCGCGTCCTCGTGAGATCGATTCTTAGGGCACAAATCAAAATCATTCTCTTTCCCAGTCTCATTTCTGGCCAAAAATAGATTTTTATATTTCTATTTCCTAGGCGAGTTTCGAAGCAAAAAGTAACATTTGATAATGACACAAAATTTCTATTCCCAGTGAGCGACAAGCAGCGAAGGCGAGCAATAAGAAGAGTTGTTATTTCTATTTTTGTTCTAAAAATAGAAAAGTAAAAAAAATTTACTTTTCATTTCTGTTCAAAACCTATTTTTGTGCTAAATTTTTTTTCCAAAAATATAAAAAATGAAGTTATGTTGTCAAACGGATTTTTGTTTCAAACCTATTCCCAGAAACAAAAAAATAAAAAAATAGAGAAATGGAATGATTATTATTCGCACCCTTATTAAGCAATGAAATTGAGAGAGAGAGAGAGAGAGAGAGAGAGAGAGAGAGAGAGAGAGAGAGGGAAGCAATTTCTCATAAGCCCACCAGCAAAATCAAGGGAATGCCTAGACTGAGAGAACAATTATCAATTCAAGCCAAGCAATTCAACACGAGGGTCTTTGCCCTTTGATTATTCAGCCTTTCATCTCGGACTCTCTCTTCCTACTGAGCAACAATCTAGGAGGGAGTTTGAAGTGGACTAGTGGAACTAATAATGGTGTTGCTCATGAGCTTGCAAATTGAATTTCCATCGGATAGGAACGGCTTCTTCTTTTTTGTCAAATGATCTACCTTTTAGAGTTAAAAATATAGTGTTAGCGGAGTCTTATTTGACTTATCATTTTAATGTAGGCTCTAGTTTCTCTTTGTAGTATTTCGATAGCTTTTGATGGAATGGAAGGTTTGTTTTAGCCAAAAAAAGCAGACAGGACAGACAGAGCCATGCTGTGAATTCCATTCTAATGTCTTGATTTGCATTGCATAAGAATATGTTCTAATCCCGCCCCCAATGAATAAAGCACCAGAAGACATGGATTCTCTCTTTCAGTCCAAATATCAGTACCGGAGTGCATAAGATTAATTTGGTATGAACAAGATTATTCACTCTCTAGTTTGAGGCATTCATCTTTCTCATTTTGCACCACTAGAAGGCCCCCTTTTTTTTTACTTTTCCGAAGTCATTTTGCACCATTTGATGGTGATGGATCCGATCCGTACGTTGGTTCTCGATCAATTTGATACGAGGGATTAGTACGACACATCCTTTCGTTCACGAAAGTATCTTCATTTAACTGTCTGGATCAACATCCCTCAAATATTGATATACAATAGTGGAGGCCCATATATATATTTTCCACCAAACTACAAATTAGGTGTAGTCTACCAAATTGCAGGCTCATCACCATCTACTTGTGATTGCAAATGGGTGAACAATGTCCACAGGGATGGGTAGGAGTAGGACATCAGCATGAATTTTGTCTCCGAATGCAGTCTGATATTTTCTCATTTTTTGAACGTCTATACTTCCGCTGTTCTTGTACCGTTCAACAAAGCTCAATCTTGCTCTTTAAACTTGACGGGCAAGTCCGCTCAATTCACAGGATAGATTTGCGAGTTGCCAAGCTTAACGTACAAAGGAACCTGCAGAAGTTATCTCTCATCCCAACCAAGTCACACATAGCCACGGCGAACATTTCCAACTTTTTTTCTGATATTCCAGGCAAATGTCGCCCATCTAAATTCATTGCGGTTTTTCTGGGTCCCGAAAAAGAAATTGGTTAGCGTTTGGCCGTGCACGCGTCTTTGATTGTTAATCTCGTTCGAGCATCGAAAAGGCATTTACGGCACCTCGTTTTTGCCATTCATCCTATTCCTTCTTGGCTCTCGGAACATATGCCGAGTCAACTAGTCAACCGATGTTTCGAATGACCGTATCGAATGTATTTCTTGGTATAGTCCCCTCCCGCAGGAGACCCGGTTGACCGAGTCATTGAACATGAAGGAGTCAACCTATCTTTAGACTTTGATGCAGTACACGAGAAATTGAGGACCACTTCACGAGGCGAAGATGTACGTGATGTGGATCGATCTCCAGCGGGGGACCAAGCCTGCGTTTGGGACTGGCTTTAGGAAGCCACTTTGGGCACCTAAAGCCTTTTAGGCTAAAATTTGGTATTTGGCAAATTTTTTTTGAAACCCATCGAGCCAAAGTTGGCCTTGTGAAGGCTGAAAGCCCAAGACAGGTCCTAGGCTGCCTTGGGCTTTCAGCTTTCTCAATAAGCAACAATACCTGAATAAGTAAAAAAAATTTCTTCCGAAACTACCCTCATCCATTTTTTGATTTTCTGATTTTGCCCTCATCTGGCACTATTCATCTTCCCGAGGAACCAAACTGGAGGCCGGCGACCGCCGCCTGAGGGGTCTGGCCATTGCTGCCTAGGGGTCGACCGACCTCCGGTGACTGCCGCCTGGGGGTCGCCCAACCCCGGTGATCGCCGCCTGGGGTCACCCGACCTCAGGCGACACTTAGGTCGTGTGACCGAGCTGGGTCGCGCTACCTAGGCGCCGCTTGATGTCGGGCAACCCCAGGCGACAGTCGCCGGAGGTCGGCTGACCACCAGGCAGCGTTGGTTAGACCTGCATGACTCAGGCAACGCCTAGGTCACGAGACCTTAGGCCGCCTCACCTGAGGTCGCGTGACCCTCAAGCGGCGGTGCAGCCTCGCCTGAGGTCGGGCGACCTCAGGCAAGGCTGGCCGGCAACCGTTTTGTCTCGCCACCAGTGGCTGTGCTGAATTTTTTTTATAAATAATTAGCAAAAGTCATTTACAAAATTAATTTTTACTAAACGGTATTTAGACCAAAGTTACTTTCAAATGTGATTTTAAAATACACATTATCAAATACTACTTGTATTTCGAAAAATCCTTTTGCCTCAAGGTCCTTTGCATTTTCCCCAAAACTTTTTCCTAAAGTGTTCCCAAACGCAGTCTTAAGTCCTGCTATGGATGCTTGGTAGGCAAATTTGGCTTTCTCGTACGCCCAGTTTGCCTTGATAATTCGTTCACGCGTTAAAAAGCGTCAGCTTCAGGGGCCGCTGGAATTTCTTTTTCTTTTTCTCTGTGATATAGTCTTGGCACTTTTGGATTGACTTTGAGTTTACCCCCACTTTGTAGCAGCACACTTGCTAGGGGAACTAATGATTTAAGTCCTATAAGGATCACGTGGAATATATTTATTTAGAAAGCTAAATTGATCACAATCTTTGATAATGATGATGGATCTCACCTGATATTCACATAAGTCTAGCAGCTGCGATCGCTTCTGAATATGATCTTGTTCACGTAGAAATTCCCATACTCTTGAAATTAGTGTTGTTCAATTAGTAATTTCAAATTCACTCAACTCGTTATCTACTAAATCTTGGCTTTTTTAATTATGGCACGTCTAATTTGCGGGATTAAAATCCACCCATATAGATGACAATTAGAAACTGATTCATCCAACCATGATTATGATTAAATGAAAGTATGTATCTGCTTTTGCAGAAAAGTACGTGTTTACACTTGACAGTCTGATCAACATACATTACCTTACAGTATCTCACTACTTTGACTGCATAGTAAGCTAGATAGAGAATCAGGCAATTCTATTCAAGGACTACAGTTCCTCCACAGTCATGCATCCTCGTGAGATCTATTCTTATTAAGCTCAGGTATTGGAGAGAGAGAGAGAGGAGCAATTTCTCAGAAACCCACCAGCAGAATGAAGGGAATGCCCTCACTGTGAGAATAATTTTCAATTCAAGCCAACCTCTGACAGATAGAGCAATGCTGTGAACATTCTGACCATTCTAATGTCCCGATTTGCATTCCACAAGGATTTGTCTTAATCCAACCCCAAGTGAATAAAGCACCAAAAGAGATGGATTCGCTATTTCTGTCCAAATGTTAGTACCATAATGCATACGATTAATTGTTTTGAACAGGATCATTCACCCTCTAGTTTGAGGCATTCATCTTTCTCATTTCCTGGGAGGTAAACATTCATCTTGAAGCCCCCCCCTTTTTTTCCTCAAACTCACTTTGCGCTGGTCGACGGAGATAGATCTGTTCCAACATAGTCGTGCCTTCAACCGTCAAAGCCCATACACTGGTTCTCAATCAATCTGATACGAGAGATTACTATGAGACATCACTTTGTTCACGAAAATTTCTTCGTTTTATCTCCATCAACCTCCCTCAAATATTTAGTTTATCAAATTTTGTCAAGAGGATGATATACAATAGTGGAGGCCCATATATTTTCCACCAAACTACAAATTAGGTGTAATCCACCAAATCGCAGGTCCATCACCAGCTACATGTGAATGCGGAAGGGTGAAAAATAACCACGAGAATGGCTAGGACTATGAGAACAGTATGAACTTGTTTATGAACGTAGAGTCTAATATTTTCTCATGACTTGAACATCAATACTGCCACTGTTCTTGTACCGTTCAACAAAACTCAACCTTGCATTTTAAACTTAACATGCAAGTCCAATCGATTTCGCGAGATAGATTTTGCAAGTTGCCAAGCTTAACATACAAAGGAACACGCAAAAGAATAACTGCCCCAGAAGAAGAGCTAATCACTATGCCAGAACTCATCCACCTGCTTCTGTGTCTTAGCTTTTCTAAACTCTCTCCCATTTTGCTCGTCTGTGTTGACACAATTCTCCCCTTCGTCGTCTCCTCTGTACTTGCGATCCCCTGCCCTTGACAATGAGTATTCGTCCATGTCTAATCCCTGCATTGGGACTTCTGTATCACTAACTGACTCATCCCCTGCAGAATTATCTTCGATCGTCCCTCTGCTGGACTTGGCATTTCTCCGGTTATGTTCCTGAATACTGGTTCTAGTGTACTTTCCCCGCTTCCCCTTTGCCGTTTCGAATGTATCAGATCCATCCAGATCATCATTGGACTCGTCATCTTCACCATGCGAACTGCGGAATCTATTTTGGTCACTCTGCACTGGTTGATGAAGATTCTCATCTTCGTCACTGCTGCTCTGGCAATTACGGCTGGTGGCAGTTTGTGATTGTCTTGAATCCTGACCATCCCCTTCATCTGAGTCCCACATAACATTTTCAAGATCGCTAAACACACTGTCAGACTCGGATTCTTTCACAACCCTATTATTTCTTACACTAGGCCTAGCATTTCCAGGGCGAGTTTGATAACTCTTAGGCTTCCCTGTCCTCTCATGCTTTTGCCTTTCTACTCTAGATCTCTCAAGCTCCTCATCAGAATCATCAGTAACGTTTTCAACATCACTCACTTCTTCTGCATCATCAGAATCCCATTCATCATCTTCGCCTTCATCACTATCAACAGCTTGCTTGCCATGACGATCCTTCCAATTCCTTGCCCCTTTAATCTCACTATCAGAGTCGTTGCCTCCACGATATTCCAGTCTCTTAAACCGTCCTCCAAATTCTTCTCTGTTCCAATACCTAATTTTTCCTGCCTCTTCTTTTTCTGCAGCTTCTTCTGCAGCCCATTCCTTGTCTGCTGCATCCTCTATCTCAGCTATGAATCTGTCCAACTCCTCCTGGTCACTATCAGCAGCAGGTGCAGACAGCTGAATGTCATGCATTGACTCAGCTACTGATTGTCTATCATCTTGAAAAACATATGGACTTCCTTCTTTTTTGTCAATTGCATTAAAGAATGTGGAAGCAACTCTCTGGATGCTGGCCATGGCAACTGGATCCTCAGGATTAACACCCATTCGGCGCAGCTGCTGTTCGATCTTCTTTATGTTCAACTTTTGAGATTCTAGAGCTTGTTCAAATCGTGCCTTGAACAGTGCCTGCATAGACAAGTTTTCGTAAATGCGACTCATATAGTAAAAATAAAATAACAGATATTAGGGGATGAAACTGAAAATATTAAGCTTTATATAGAAAATCGGTACAGAATTCAGTTTCACGACCACCCACTTTTGAATGACAAATCAAGGACCAGAGGTTTCGTCAGAGATAAATCATGGATCAGAGATCTCAACTCCAAGGACATTTCATCTTTTTCTTTGCACAACCAAGGTTAGGGCCTAGCTGGTCCAGCTGGAGAAAGTGCAAGACTCTCAACTCAAGGCCAAAGCCATAACCTGAGCAAGAAGGGAACCCTCACACAAGGGCTCTCTCTCTCTCCCTCCTTCGGGTATTTTTTTTTCTTTTGAGGGGGGGGGGTTGCAAGGTTATTGCAGGGTCGCATATTTTCAGAATCCCAACTTCTTGAACTTATTTCGATTTGATGACACACTTTGTGTGTACTCACCTTTCGTTTTGTGAGTGTGTTGATGGGAATCAAATTTTTTGGCTGGCGATAGTTTCTTCCACGGAACATGATAATTGTCTTCACATTATGCACGTTAATAACAATGCCACCGCTCAGCCTTGCGAGCATGGTTGCCATTTCTTTGATTTTCTCCTTGGGGAAATTATCACAGCAAACTTGCACAGTCTCATGAAACTTCCAATGCAGATGCATATTTTGTACTACTCCTCCAAAGACTCCCCTGACACCAACAGGAACATAGTTTTTGTTTCTGAAGCCAATCTTTTTAAATGCCTGAAGCTGCTCAGGGGTCAATAGTTCGGGGTCATGCCGAGGGGGTGGCAGCTCAGGTAACTCATATTTCTTAAGCTTCTGTAGGAGCAGCGCCACTTTCTTCTTGGCCTGGAAAAGTCAGAGCAGAGAGACAACAAATAGTCTGAGAATTGCTAGAAACCAAAAATAAGTGTCTAAGCATCTAAGAAAACAAGGAAAAATTCCATTTCTTAATATTTGGGACATTATAAAGTTACTTATTCAGCATACCCATTCAAATTCAAACACTCATCAACTACATCATAGAGAGATATTAAAAGCAAACGGAGCAGTAATGTTACTATTGAACTTACTACAAAGGCCACCAAGTAACAAACAAAAAAGCCCGAGCTTGAAGGAAATTTTTCCATAAAAAAATTCTGGCTTCTTTACAGGAGTTCTCGACACTCCAATAACTAGCAAGCTCTAAGATCATTCACGCACACAATCCTCATGCAATTGATGTTAATCCACGCGTGATAAAAAAAAAGTAATTTACAGGATCTAGAATTTATGACATAGCGCAAACAGGACAACAACAAAAAACACTCTTTTTTGCCAGAGCATCCTGATTGAAATGCCTAAACACAGAGGAAGACAGAAGATGAAGGAAACTTTTAGATGAAGCAGGATGTTACTAGAACATGTGGTGTATAAGAAGATAAATATATTAGTATACAATGTGCTGCTAACCTCCTGTGATTGTTTCGAATGAACACATTAGCTAGACTTAATCAGCCCACACTTGCTTCAGAAACTTTTGCTTTTGGCAGGTCTGAGCAAAAATTTAAACAGAAAGGGATCCATGCCCTTGGCGTGCTTCAACCCTATAGGTCTTTTAAGACTTCTTGACACTGAGACCATTCAAATCTATTCAGTTGAGTTACCAAATGCAGAAACTTTAATACGTACTTTATCAGGACCATCAACAACAGCCAATCAACTTGAAAAAATGGAGTCAATCCAAATTACAAGAACACAAAATTTAAAAATTAAGGCGCTGCAGTGACAAGAGAAACTTAAACCATCCGATGGCTTATGAGTAAATGTAACTCGTAAGGATATGATTTTACACCCTTTTCTGGTGCTTTCATGTGGAAAAAAAGCATACCCTTTTCAGATTATAGATAAGCCTCTCCTCATCAGTCATCAGCTTCTTTCTCAATTTTTTAGCCCTTCGAATCTCCCTTAAGGTTTTACCAGACTCTTTGCGCATTCTCCTCTCGACCTTGCTCCGCATACTCCTTCCTTTGGTTGACATTGAACGGGACCAACCGCACAAGGGACTGAGCACCTTAATAGAGGAATGCAGACGGTCTTCGCCATTTAATATCAGTTGAACCCCACTCCTCGGCATTAGCTTTGCAGGATCACAATTAACAAGAATCGCATTCCTGTACGGCACAAATGGTAAATAGCACGCGATGAAATGTAAGCAGAAGATCAACAAAGCAGCTAAAACAGTAACATCCCATCATAGGTCAACGAGCACTTCCACTTTCTTTTTCTCTCTCTAGATTGCTCCAGCGTCCCGACGTGAAGAAAAATGGCTAACAAGAACGAACCAAAGCACAAACTGAAAATGCAGAGACCAAATTAGCGCCTTGAACTGGAAATGAAGTGAAACTAACAATGCAATCCAATTCTTGACGACTTCGATCGACTGGCCCAAGAAATGAGCAATCAACCACAAAGACCACCGATTCAGGCCAAACTTTCGACCAGGAATCAAACCCAGAAGCCATTCTCTATCAAGGACATGAAAATTCTATTTACTGCAAACATGCCGTCGTCGCTCAGCCGAAAAGCAAAGCAATTGCAATACAGAGAGAGAGAGAGAGAGAGAGTACTGGGAGTGACTAGTGAGGGAAATGGAGGCGAGGGTCTTCAAGGAGCGCCTTTGGAGGTTCCGGGCAGTGGCGGCGAACATCTCCGACGTCCGGCGAAGCCTGTTTCCCCTATACTTCCATTGAATTAGCAGCTTTGGTCGGGCTGTTCTGTCCTAGGTGGAGGAGGTTCTTCCTTCCAGGTCCTTAGGGTTTAAGCAGGTCTTCTCTTCTCTTCTTCAAGCAGAACAGTGGCCCTCAGGGTTTTCCCTCTTGTTTTTTGGGCTTTATTGCTTTTCTTTTTTCCCTTTTTCGGTACTTCTTTTAATTGGAAAATTCTAATGTCAGATCCTCTTAGTTTGCGCAAAACAAATAACTCTAGAAAATATTTTTCAAAAGATGATTATTTGTATCTTCTACCAAAGTAGCCAACGACTTGTTTTCAACTTTTCATTATCGGCAATTTACGAAAAAAAATTAGTTATTTATTCACCATTGTAGCTTTACAGGCGATATTTTCACGGCAATGCGATGTCAAATCACTAATCTTTCGCTAGAAAAACGTGCAAGCGAATATTTTCCCTCTTCGCAAATATCTTAAACAAATAAAGCAAGTGTCGAAAATTATTTATGAAAATAATGATGGATGGCTATTTTCTGATCAGTGGATTGTAAGTTAATAAATCTATCGTCACATTGACAAAAGCTTCTAAGTGTCAAATTGGGAAGCTCAGCTTTTGAGAGCAAAGTAAAGTTTTCATGCACTGGTCAGCGGAGGCCCCGAAGCTACGCTGCAAGCTTCTTTTTGTACGTTAACACTACGAAAATAATTACTTTCTTGCATTTTTAAGTGGGGCATGCATACATTTCCTTCTATTTCTTATTCTTGATTTCAAACAAATAGCACGAGAAAATCCTCATTTTTACGGCGCGGTATTTGTAATTTTCGACTATAGAATCAATCAATCAATCCTGGCACAAAAACTTTTGGATTCACAAAACCTAAGCTTAACTCAAATTGATACAAAATGAATTAGTCCGGCTCACTCATCACTTTTTAGCCCCTACCTGAATGGTATCACACCCGCATATTCTCACTAGGTAATTCATTTCAACGACATTGATTCAATATAGCTCAATTTCGTGCCTCGATAAAATATAAAATATAAATGATTATTTAGGTAGGCTGCGCTAGCTCCTTGGTTAGAGTTGCGAAGGGCACCAAAAAGATTACACTTGGCTCCATTTGTTTGTAATTCATTTCTTATAAATGATCGCTTATACCGTTTACAAAAATGAATGAACAGAAAATATTTTCATCGTCCACGAATATGTCTGGACTTAAATTGTTATCGATAATGAAAACATTTTCCATCAACTGATTATTTCAAGCAATATGAATTATTATTTTCAAAAAAATATTTTTCAAATCATTCATCTTTTGTAAAACAAATGAAGCTTATTACAAAGGGATGGTCATCAAATCAAAATGAATGAGTAAACTCATGAAAGCACATTACGGCTATGGTCTAAGAACAACAGATAATATACCAACCATTAGCCAATAATTCACATCTAATTGGAGCACTTTATAAGTATTGTTTTCTCCTATACCCGAAGAGAGAAAAAAATTAAACTGAGCAGCCTAACTCGTACCTGTAATGTGTAATCTATAGCATTGTAAGTAGACATAAGAATACAGAGCCACTGGCAGATTCACTTCTTGCACCAAAAAGCTACGGTTTTTCACGCTCAGACTAAATTAAAACCGCGTCAATTTTTCCTGCCTCAGTCCTTGCAAGAACGAAACCTCGAGATAAAAAGAATCCGACTGCATATCAGATTGCCTACGACTTCCATAAGTATGTACCACGGGTCAAGAGTGACATAAGCCATAATGCACGACAATGGGCGACAAAACATACGTCACTCTTGAACGACAATTAGAGATCAAAAGCTTTGACATCACCGACGCTTGTATATACAAGGCTTCAACTCTGGCCACTGAATTTCCTTCCTCTTTGAACTTGGCTTCTCCTACAAAAAAAACTAAAATAAATAAGTTTTTCGGGCTTTTCACAGCTCTGGGTCTCCACAAAGTGCCCTCGTTGCCAATAGACAGCATACCTGCTTTTTAAAGTAAAATAGAACGAACATTTTATTCGTGAAGTCCTGCACATGTTTACCAAGAAGTCAAATACTGAAAGGTAAAGAATCAGTGCGAATGAAAGGAGCAAGAGTGGACCTTTGACACTGGGGTAAATCCTAGCTCGCAAACAGCTTTTATGAACTTACTAGGATCTGCTCCCCCAGTTTTTGGATCCAATCTGCTCTTTACTTCTGCTATAAGAAGCAATCCACTGAAAAGAATCTTTGATAAGTCCACCGATGCACACATAATTTGTCGATATTATGAATCTAAAGTAGCCTGGGAAAAATGTTCTGCACACCTTGGTTTGAGAACTCTGTGTGCTTCCTTAAGGAAATTTGGGTAATTAAGCCCCATGAGGGAAAGACAGAAGATAGCAACATCAACAGATGAAGAGTTGAGGCCTGTCTGCAGGAAGAAATTAAATGGGATCCTCATTCAACTAATACCGAAGCCCGCATAGACCAGCAACTAATTCATTGAAAAGTAAATTCTTGAGACAGTAGCATATTATTCATAGTTGCTTTCCGATTACCATTGGAAAACATAAGTTCGTACGCTCAAAGAATCAACACGCTACTTACAGTTTGATGGCACAGAACAATAAGGGAGATTATTGGTGTATAATGGGAAAATGATGCCCAAAGAGGATCAAAACATGGAGGTAACCACAACCAATTTTAACTCCTACTTGCATAGTTTAATAGGAGAAGATCCATACATTTGACATATCACAGGCAATCACATCAGGATCATTTGACACAAGATCGAATGAGAAAACTTTGTTCTTCACACTTTTAGCTACCCTTGCATCTCCTGGAAATGGTAAAAAAGTGTAAGTAGCAGTTCAAACAATTCCAGACATTTCGATAATGGCCAGTGCATCTGATGTTCCAACAAAAATGTAATCATTGCAGAATCTGTTAACTCTCACCACAGCCAAAATCAGCCACAGTCAAAGAAGGACTGTGACCTTGAAGCCATTCTATCATCTTATGAACTGGCTGTTCAGGCCATTGAGACATTTGAGCCTGATATCCTGCATGATACTGGAAGATTAAGTCAAAAAGAGTTAAAACAGCTTTCGGAAAAGCAAAATCATTCATAACCGAAATTAACTTAGAATATAGCATCCATACTAATAAAGAGATATGCAGACAAAATTCATGCAAATAACTTATTTGAGATGGCAATTGTTATTACAGACCAGAAAAATACGAAGGACAAGTATCCTTCCTAGAAGAAACTAATATCATACAATTCTTGTCGAGAACAATCAAAAACCTGTTTTTGCTCCGTTTTCCAAAACAATTTCCTCAACGGACAAAAACATTCCAGCTTTAACATTAAAGAAAGCATATTCAAATGACCAATCTTTACGGCCTCATCTTCTCAGAAGGCTGATTTGAAGATCTAGACCTGGATACATACATTTCACAGGAACAATTCCCAACAGGACGATCAAGAAACAGCTGATATGAAGTTGAAGAACATAGTCATCACTGATGAGAGCTTAGCTAAGCAGCTCGCTTTTCCTTCTTTTTGTCAGTACTAAACATGTAGCTCTTCCAGGAAGTTATTTGACCAAAATGAACTCATTCCACCATGGTCAACAAAAACAAAAGCAAGTTTCTTGACAAAGGTTAAAATCTGCAGTACTACACTCGTTGTTTCCCTGATAACCGAACACCTTGATAATTCGGTCTTTGTGGAACACAGATTCTGAAAGACTGAAATGTGGCCGCGTATTCAACTCCATACTATTTCTGACTCACAGAGACTTACACTTAGTTACTCTGTCATAGAGGCCGACTCGCAGATCAGTAAGTTTAAACTTCCTTCCATTCGCAATTACTTTACTCCACTGGGACTGATTTTTCTCCACGCTCAAATAAGTGGGATGAAGGTGATAGGCGATGCTTGATAGCCGATCCCTTTCATCACCAAAGCATTGGAAGCTTTTTTATCCAAAAAAATCCACATACACAGTGCAGCCACCAAAGTGTAAAAGAGTAGAGTAGTGAAGACTTGTTTATCGACCGATTGACTTTTTCATTAAAAAGAAAGAACATCTTACCACATTAAATAGTGATGGGTCCTCCTTGAAATAGTTAAGTGCTTCTTCTCCGCTGAAAAGATAGTACAAATACACTAGTATCAGATACAAGACCTCGGCCCTGCTCATCGAATAAACCGTTGAGTAACAAGGCCTCCCCAAGCAAGCTATTTGGCTCGATCAATCACGTTCATCTGCCATCGGCGCGCGACTACAATGCACATCAAACGAAACGACAAGCATCACAACACAGTATGAGAACAGAGAGAATCGCGTACGTGCAAGTGTATAGCTTCTCGTTGATCATCCTAAAATGCCCACCGGACAGCCTCGCTTTCATCTGCGGAACCACATCAGATTAACCGGTAAGCTAACATCAAAACCCATCCGCATTCGGCACCACAAGCTCTCATCACAGAATCTGATGACTTAAAGAAACCACAATCTCCACTCAAAATAATCAACCTGCTAGCTGCTACCGCCGACCCACAAACCCAATTCAACGAAATCGGAAAGACAGCCAAAAACCCACAAAGAAAGAAGGGACCTTTTCCAGGAAGCTAGAACTAGAAGGCGGCTCCGATTTGCTCTTCTTGGCGTCGCGGTTTCGCTCGTCGCTTCGAGCTCTGCTCCGCTTCGCGCTCCTGCTGTTTCTACTGCTCCGCTGGCCCTCCATCGCGAGCTCTAGCGACTCGTGGGGAATCATCGTCATCGGCGAGAGGGAGAGCGTTTTTGAGCCGCTCTTGATGGGCCTAGGGCGTTCGATGAAAGGCCGGGTGGGTGTTGTTGCTCAAAGCCCGGTTGAGATCAAAGACACTCCCTTTTTCCTTCAAAAAGAACCGGACAAGAAGGAGAAAGAAAGGCCCAAACAACGATTGAATCCTTCATCGCACCTGTAAACTCTGGTTTTGGGCATGTCGGATGCACCAAGTGATGAGCGAAATTGCAGGACAGAACCGACTTATCAATTGATGCGGCAACAGCAAGTTAGCCGATATAACCACGGGGACACAAGAATAGGTTGCGACATTTAACACGCCAATTTTTAGGCACGATAGTGTGGCTGATTGGGTCGCGAAGGCCCGTGGAAAAAAAAAGCCCTCTCCCAAAACTGGTTAGCCCGCCCTCCGTCGGCCCCTTGAAGAACTGCCATGCTTCGAGACCCCGTTAGTGGGTTCATTTTCGTACCGCTAGTAACAAAAAGCCAACGTTTAGACTTAAAGAAAGTTTCACGCGCAAGAAACTCTCAGCTCCGAGAAAATGAAAGGAAACCAGCTTTAAATTTTTTGTGTTCAGGGAAAGCGACGGATAAGGTAGCGTGTCGATGTCAAATTAAGAAGTGAAAGACCCGAATCAATCCGACGCTCAAAACACAACAATAACTAAACCCCAACTCAAACATTCAATGACCCATGCTCAGGGGCGCGTCGATGAGTTAGTTCTCTGGTCCCTCCGGTCCCTAGAGCGCAAGGGACAACCACCACCTGCCTTTGTTAAATACAAGTCAAATCAAATTATCACGATCGGAACGCCTGAATGCCATACTGATTGGCACACATTGAAACCAGGGATCCACCTCAATTCAATAGCAAGCTAAAGCAGCTCACCGATCCGGTCCAAAATTGACTTCACCCTCACCTAATTGCCGACGCCGACGTCCGTTGATGGCAGTACAAATTGTGTCCGTGCACCGCATTCTTATGTTATATACAATGTCACACCCAACCGCATTCCCATCCTAGTGCAAGCACACCCATTTTCCTACTTTGTGCTTGAGCAGCAACATCAAGTAAGCTCGAGCAATGGCAAACACGGCCGAGTCGGAGGTCAAATCGCAGAATAATGTAGCTTCGGCAGCTGGGAAACGGGCCGAGGGGGAGGCGAGTGGCGCCACAATCGTCGAAGAGGCGGTTTCTGAGGCCGGCCAGGAGGAGTCCAGCGATCAGACGTGCGAGAAAGGTCGAGGGAAGAAGGAAGCGAGCGGGGACGAAGCAAAGGATCACGGGGCAAAGAGAGAGGAGGAGGTGGGAGTTGAAGTGGAGCCGAGGACCGGGGTCTCATTCCCAGTTAGACAGGAGGATGGTAAGCAATTGAACTCTGTGGGTTTGAGGATAAAGTCCGTGCTCGGGGTGGGACTCAAGATCTATGGCTTTGGTGAGTACATATCATCAAACACACCTCAATATGCACAACAGTGTCTTTCATGTCCCCCTCGCGCGATATTTTCAGAATTCAGATCACTGTTGTTGATCTTCTTCACTTTCCGAGCAGCATAAATCGGTGACTGGTCACAACATGGATTAGCTCTAGTCTCTGGTACTGAACTTGCAACCGACCAGCTACTGAATAATAATGAACCACCATCATCGCGCAAAATGATCAAGGGATGTCTTCCTTTGTCTAGCAGAAGAACATAAAAGATAAATCCTCTACTACAAGAACAAAAGGAGATAATTATTCAATTGTAGACTGATAAACTAGAGATGTGCAAGAAACAGCGAAACAACAACGTTACCTGCTCTTTTGCCGAGTACTCATCCAGAATGAATCGAATTCCGGATTCTAGAGACATCTGAGCTCTGAGGCTTATTCATGATGTTACATAATGGAGGCCGTTAGCTGTTTACTTGAAGCAAATACATCCATTGACATTCCCCAATTTGCAGGTATATATGCAGATAATGAGAAGCTGAGAGATTTGCTGAAGTCCGAGTTCAGGGAAGCCCCGGCAAGGCCGACAGAGGAAATGTACCAGAAGGTAATAGACAGTGACGTGGGGATGATGGTGAGATTGGTGATAGTATTTTCCGGCCTCACCATGAGCTTGGTAAGAAGAAACTTCAGCGATGGCCTTGGAGGAGCCATTAAGAAGCTCACCAGTGGGAAGAAGCATGAGGATCTCACAAACAAGTAATATGCAACAACCCTTTATTCATTAGACATATATGCAACTAAGAACAACGTGCATCTCGCAGCGTTCAGGTATCTCATCCCCTATTGTGACATCTCTAGCTTTTATGGCAGGGTCATGGGTGAAGCATCAGATGATATCAAGCTAACATCCGGTTCTGTAATAGAGATTTCTCGCCTTCCAGGATATACTCTCCAAATTAAAGGTGAGATCTAAGAACACTGAACGGAAAAGATGTATGTGTTTCTAATCCTGAATTAGTAACTGTTGAAATGAATTTACGGGGTGCAGTGACGGATAAGGTCGTGAGCAAGATACAGAGCGAACTTCTATGCAGGGCATACATCTATATGTATCTTGGAGACGATGCATTCGACATGGAAGCCAGAGAAAAGTTTGGGATGTCCATGCTCAAGCTTTTCTAGAGGCGTGATTGAAAGAACTCAAATGGAAATAAGAGGAGTGCACCGGTTTTCCTCCTCTACCCAATGAAGTTGTATGATTATGCTCAAGAACTTATTACTTTAATTTCTGAAATATATCAAAATATAGCTCCAGCAGCAAATATCATCACATGGCTATACAATAATATTGGTTTCCACACACGTTCCAAGCAATCTCTTGCATTTACATCTGTACAGGTAATTCATACATCTAAAGCCGACAACTTCGTTAACATTTGAGGCATGTGTAAAGAAGAGAAAAACAAAGAAAGCATGTGCACACTTGCATGAGTGTGTTGCATGCTCGTGCGCTCGTGCATGCGCCGCGTGCAAAAGAGAGAGAGAGAGGAAACGTTGGGGAGGCATGGCTCGATTGATCAAAGAGTAATGAGTCGATTGTTGAATCCTACTCCTTTAGATGCACAACATTACTCTGACAAATATCACGATGCACGGCAGGGTAAGGTCTGAAAATATCACTGAACAAGAAGCACTCCTCACATGATTTAGCGAAAAAAAAGAAGCACTCCTCACATGCCGGACAGATCCACATAGAACACGTTTATGTTTCTAAACCCTCTGATAGCGTGACCTAGGAAAACGTGGTCAACTATCAAATATGGCTGTTTTGGTTTCCCAACAAAGAAAAGAAATGGGTACATATACAGGGCACGCGGCTTATATAAATTATCTAAAAACAGGCCGAGATTCAGTGAAAGCCACGAAGGACCCTTCGAGGGTCCAACTGCCCACTACAATAACTTGATGAAACAGTAGAAAGTTCTTGACGGCCTCTCCACTCTTTAAAGGGTTTCAAAACTATCGGTGTTTCAATAGCAGCAGAATCCACACAGAGCATAGTTTTGTACTCCTCATCACCCATGTCAGAAAGTGCCTTTGCCTTTTTGTCCCAAGGATTCCATACCACTGTAAGCATATGAGCATATGACCGTTACCCAGATGATTAAGGTGAAGAATGAATAGCCACATATAGCAAAGGAACCACATAAGGAAACACGGACTTTTGAACATCATTTACCTGCATCTGGCATGCCATCCTTCCGCAGCACAAGGGTTCTCTTTTTCTCATGGTCTATGATAGCAATCTTTGTTGGGGCGCCCAAATAAACTCTGTCAATCTAAGAATATATAAACCAGTAAATCCTCTAAACACATACAAAGGTTTAGTAAATTAACACAAATGTTGATTGAGAAAGATCAAAAATATGCAAGTAATAAAACACATGTAACATGGGAAGCACAACTCAAGAATGAACTTAAATCCTGTAGGCGTCCTAATCGGATTGGCATGAAAGAGCATAACCTCGCCGTCGAAGGTGATTGCATCAGCCTGCTCTGTGAACCTTTGTCTTTGCATCAAATTATCAAGGTAATCAAGGGTCTCTAAGCCTTCGACACGTACTTCACTGCAAATTGAACAGCATAAACCAATTGAAAATGATCTTCTCTTTAAGTTCAGCTACTAACAAACATGAATCAATCACAGGCTTTAAGGTTTTGATTTTAATGATATGAAATGTAATCATAGTTCTAGAAGCTTGATGGGAAGGAGAAGGAGAAGGAGAAGGAGAAGGAGAAGGAGGAAGAAGAAGAAGTAGAAGCAGAAGGAGGAAGGAGAAGAAGCAGAAGCAGAACAAAAGAAAAGAAAGACAATAGCTCTAGACATTAGTATTTGGCATCAAAGGATTGAGAAAAGTACGATGTGGTTTATAGGAAACGCATTAAAAGGAACAGGCAAAAGTAGAGCTTTCACATGAAAAGGCAAGCAAACCTGATGTCCGACACACAGAGGTGGTTTGTGAGCGCAAACGTAAACGAGAAGGCCTTGTTGTCAGTATTTCTCACACGGGGGATCAAAGTGAGCTTTCCAGCACTCAGAGAAACGCGGAGTCGGAGCTCAAAGCTGTTGGTGCACAACCATTTAACAATCCAAAAGCTTAGAACCACAGACCTCTAGGAAGGCTTCACAGTGACACATCTGGCAGACATATCAAGGTTTGCAATCATACCTACGGGGCCATGTTTTGAGGTCCTCTTCTGTAGACTTAAGTATCAGATCTACTGAGGACTGGTCATCAGCTGGAGGTAGAGGTGAAGGATCACTATCTAGAGACCACACTCTATTCCTTGCAAATCCATGTTGCTCCAGAGAACCAAGATTTCCAAACTGAAGAAGGAAGCAACAGTGAGTATAACAATTCCCAAAAGGAAATAATTTGTTCACTAGGAATGCTTATTTTCCCAATTGCTCACCTGAGGGAAGCAAACAGGTATACCTCCCCTAATTGCTTTAGGTTGCTTCCAGATGGCCTACAAAATATTAAAGAAGTCATTTAGAGAACTGATGTCTCGAGAGAGATCAAATGAACTAACCGAAGTGCAAATTTGAGGTGAAAAGCCACCATTCATGCATACAAACACCAGGTACAGATTTCTGCTCGAGAAACATTGAGGAACACATACGTGCGGAAAAAAACAAAAACCAAAGTATTAAGTTTACAAAGACATCTGGAAGACTTATAAAAGATGATGCTGAAAATACTATTGATGGATGAGAAAGAACTTTGGACTTGCAATTCCCTCTATACATATTCTCCCTTTGATGGCTGACACTATGGTTTTATCGAGCATTCATGACCTCAAAAGTTATCACTTTAATATACATATGACCAATCCATAAAGCAGCTATTCAATAACTTTAGAAGCTTGGCAATCTATATCCTCTACAATGAAGAAGATTCCCTTTTGGCTAGATAGAAGCTAGCCCTTAATTCAACAATTCACGTCCTTCCACAACAAAATCATATGTTCATAAAGTCATGCATTTACATATATGCACGTATACCACTGTCGTATTGAACATAGATGCAAATATGTGACACTAGGTTTACCTTACTGCTCATAAAGAGGAGCTCCTCTCTTCGCTCATTCTTCCAAGAAACAACCTGCCCGCCATAGAGAAGTACCTGAATTCATTAATTTCAATCAGTAGGTGACAGACAACGACTAACAACAGATTCCTGAAGACTCTAAGGGGAAAAGCATGTCATAGTTTGCAAAATTAGAAAGCTCATTCTTCTAGTCAAAAGGTCCACGTCTTCCTGAAGTGGAGAAAACTGATCCAACATCAGAAACTCATTATCTCAGAGCCAGATGCTTCAATCAAAGCTCAAACATAACACAACCATTTTCAGATCCATCACTAAAAACTTAGATAACTTTCCAGATCCAACAGAATGCTTCTATAAACATCACATACGCGATTCATACATATGTTTCTGGGAACATCACACAGAACTATTATGTATTCACATACTATGTTTCATCCATCCAATTTGGCATTAATTACAGTGAACAAAGCATAATCAAATCATCAAAAGCATATTCTTTTATTCATACAGCAATTCCACCCCCCGTCTTTCCTAAAAATTAAAACTTCAAACAACAAGAAACAGATAGGGATTTACTACAGAAGCTTTCCACGTGACAATGTCTACATAGCATTTCAACCCCAAGAATCAACCTCGTAAAAGGATCCAAAAAGAGAGAACGAAAAAAGAAGAGTATTCAGGAACTAGAGGATACTAACCTCAGCAGATGAACCAGATTGCTCAGTCAAGAGAACTCGGGGCAATCCATCAGAAGCGTGAACCAAATTCAAGGGCATCGTCGGGGGTCGTCTTTTGCTCACTAACGGGGTTCACTTTCCCTTTGTTCCACTCCAGCTGTACATCAAAACTTAACAGAAGCAAACCAAACAAACACCCAACTTCTCATTCACCAAACCCCACCGATAAAAACACAAAAAAAAAAGCCCTCAAAAACTCTCCTTTTTGCAAGTTGACGACAGTTCATGCCTCGAGACGAGACGAAACGAAAAGGCAAAACAAAAAGAAGAAGAAAAAGAGAGACCCAGAAACGGAACAGACAGTGCTTTAATTAACATGAGATGAGATGAAACAGAGACGAGTGAGCTCACACTTGTTGCCAAATGTTTATATTATATAGTTTGTTGTTATCAGGTTCGATTTTTGGAGAACCAGGCAACCACGCACCAACTCCGAGCTCGTCCAAGGCTGATGAAATTGCAAAAGTTGATTGATCTCTATATATTTAACAATAGACATACAAACAGGGACGTACCATACACGTCTCAGTGAGCGAGAGGAAGGAGAGAGAGAGAGAGAGAGAGAGAGAGAGATAGACGAATGCAGGGTAATATTTAAAAACCAGAAACAAAAGGCAACTGCGCTTTTGTCATCGGATGCTCTGGTTCATTGCGTCTCTTTCAGGCCTTAGGAGGAGCATGCGAATGTACCTTTTCTTTTTTCCCCGGTAAGCTGAGTAATTTCACTAATCGAAAGCACTGACTTCCAGCAATAAGACAATTTCACGATGGGCCTACATGGTGAGTGGCCCTGTTCTTATCGGCTAAAAAAACAGGGGCTTAACACCATCAACTGCGTGATCAAGAAAAACAACTTCTTTGAGGTCCTTCAAGTCCCCATCTTAGCTTGGCTTCATCCGCACACTGATTGGCTTCTCTGTACATACGATTGGCTCTGCAGTCCTCCATCAGCTTTAGCAAACTCACTCCATTCATTCAAAGGTGAATGTAAGTTTCTGTTCAAAGTTCTTCTCATTATTATGCAGGCAGTAGCTCAAAGAACAGCATCTATTTCTATTATCAAAACGGTTCACTCCCCTGCTGATGGCATTTGCCAGTCAATAACACGACCTTCGTACGCGTATATGACGTAACGCCAGCATGACTCCACAATCATTATGAATCGTATGTATTAACTTTTTATCGCTTCGTCAATTATTCAATGTGTGTCTTACAAGAGAGACTTACTTTTAATAAGACAACCGGCTCGAAAGTTATCGTCAGTCAATTTGCATGCACCCGAGTAAAACCAACTAAAAAGATATGATTGCTTGAATGAATAGGTAAGTACAGTGTAAGTCTTCTACTTTATATCATCTCTCCAGGAAATTATCAATATATTTTTCGCTCCCCTATTTGTCAAAAAATAAAAAATAAAATAGCTAATAAAACCCGATTAAAAGGTTCAAGTTTCTAAAACAGTTGGCAACAATTCAAGTTCAAAATAGTCAAATAGTGTCAATGAAGAAAATCACGGTATATCGCACCAAGTCGTTCCACAAAAAATGAAATCGACGTTTTGTCCTGGTGGAAAGAGTCCGATTCTCCTACTTAAGCTCGACTCAATCAAGAGGGTAACAAATTGGAGAACCATTTAAGAAACTCAAAGCATATCCTTTGTTCTGTACTTAAATGAAAAGAAATGAAAATTAGACGGTCCTGAAGCAAGAATGAATTTGCTTTAGTTGGACGCTGGACTGGTGTGGCCACGAAACTCCAATAAGAAATCACTGGGGGAACTTTCGGCCAACTTTCTAATTTTGGGTTCTTGACAAGAATTTTAAAAGAAAAAACCACTTCTTTTTTCGGGAATATAGAAAAGGAGAGGGTGGAATACGGCATACCTTTCTTGATAAACGAATGGCAATGAAGAGAACAACCTTCTTTTTTTGCAAGAGGAGAACAAATTCTTCTCATCTTTAATCTCGTCCATATTTAATGACGTCTCACAAGATTCATGGCTTTTTGGTCGGGCCGAATTCTTCCCGTCCTCATTCGGAAAAAGTAGGGAATTTTAAAAAAGAAATCAAACACTCATATGAAATGTAAATGCGACGCTAAATTTGATCAAACATCATCAATAGATCTATCCCAAAAAATCCACCGTAAATTAACGTACATTTCCTGTTTTGAATCCTGATTAAGCAGTCTCCACCCAACATCATTCGTTTATCATTCACTTGGCACTAAAGTATCCCCCATAAATCACAAAAGAGATGCGGATCAAACGCATATGAAAAGAGCCAAGCAAAAGGTTCCCATCTGAAACGAGAAAAGACCCTTTGTTTGATCGGATCATGTGCAGGGATATCATAATTTAATAACTGTCCTCAGCTTTTGTTGTCACAGAGAAGCACTACAGGCAAATCTTAGCCATAAAAAAAAGCACTCGGTAAGGAAGAATCTAGCCGAAGCACACGCTGCACAGCACATGTTTACTCCACGCGTCACTAAAAACCAGCAATATTCCATTAGGTACATCACTAAGCAGCTCGCTCCAAAGTCGGAGAAACACCAAAGGCGATACAAAAGAACAGTATTAACGTGTGCTCTCGTATCAGGAACCAAAAACATTCATCTTCTGCTTAATTCTGCGCAAACAAGCAGAACCCGCAGGAATTGGGGGGGCGTACACATATCTTTCCTCCCAAACCACATGGTTCCAAGTACTTATTTGACCATGCTATCAAAATGAGAGAAAGCAGGGGAACCAATCCATCGATGGTTACTAATGAATTACTTGAATATATCATACTTAGCTAGACCTCCTATAAAAGCTGTAGGCCACTGCAACAGTCGCCACAGCTCCTACGATAGCTGCAGCGGTGAGAACTTCACTCTGTTCCCACTTTCCTACCCAGCAGGAAAATTTCCCCTTCTGCTCCTTTTCCTCACTTGCGCTACTATGATCCAAGCTTTCATCTTTGCAACAAGAAAAGCCATTGACTCCCTGGCAACATCCAGAGGCTACTTCCTTTTTCTCCTGCACAATGCTTTCTTCATGCTTTCTGCATTTCTTGTGATCTTTTCCATTTGGAAGTTTCTGATCATCAGCCTTTTGACCTTCACCAGCAGATGCCCCCATTTGGCCCCTGCATCCACTCATCATCAATATCTTGCACAGCTATATACATTAACACACAAAATGCCTTTTGGCAACAAATGTGAGCAGAAAATATAAGGTGTACCACTTAATAAAGTACAAAGAGTGATTGCGGAAAGACTATACAAGTAGGGGACACAAAAAGTTTTCACAAATTAGCTTGTTCCAAAGCTTGCAATAACCTGCGATATAAAAATAACAAAGTGGCCCGTGCTTGACATGGCAAGAGACAAAGACGCAAGGAAGAGAACTAGAGTCTGCAGCCTGCCACTACAACCCATACAAAGTAGCCCATGTTTGACACAGCGAGAGACAGAGACGCAAGGGAGCGAACTACAGACTATGGCTTTTCGTAAGCTTGCACCAACCGGCGTTATAAACTTAAGAAAGTGGCCCTTGTTTGACACAGAAAGAGACATAGAAGTGAACTACCTAAAGGTTGCCACTTAAAACCCATACAATACCATATTCTCTGTGACACTCAAACTCTTGTAGTTACAGACAGCAACATCACCTCGGGACCTAATGAAATCTATCTCCAGTAGATTTTTCACAACTATAAGAAAAAGCGAAACACTCGAGCTCAAAAAGTTGCAAGACTGACTAGAAGAAGAGTATTAAGAAGCATTTCACGCTAAAGAAGGCATCACAACAATGAGCAGGGTATATTATCCCTACAAACTTAAGAGGCAAAAGTTTATCTACAAGAGTAAGAAATAAAACTGAAATTCTACTCCAAACAAGTGATACTCCTTTCTGCAAAAATATTAAAAAACTGAAGAAACGAAGCGAACGACACAACCAGAGGCCTCCTTCTTGCAGCTGCTTTGACATGCTTAGGTACCTTAATTGATAAGTCGGATGAGATACTTCTTAACACATCTATAAGCATGACAAGGCTAATTTCCACTTTCTGTGATCGTGGGCAGATTCTACACATCAATCAAATCTTATTGGTAAGTGAAGGAAAGCGTTTTTTTTTTTTTTGGCAAGTGAAGGAAGGCAAGCATTATTATCAGGTAAATTACTGTAAGGTTTTGCTATGACTTGAGACATGACATATTGGACTCTCAATCATACTTGGAAAAGGAAAATACAGTTTACGAGCGATAATCAACAGAACCTGACCATATGATAGCATCAAACACAAGCACTAGCAATTATCATTTGTAAAGAGGACCACTAACGAATATAAGATCCACTACGAGACAGTTCAAGCAAAAATAGCTGCTTTGAGTGATTGATCTGCTAAAGACAACCGATGAGTCCTTATAGTTTAACATCACCAGCTACAGCAATTGATAATTCCTACTAATATTTTTCAGTACTGGTGAGCATAAAGAACGAAATAAACTTGTTGAAAGCTCTATGCACAGAGAGCAAATGAGCAAACCTCCAAAGCCTCTCTATCACTTTTCCTTGCCCAATATGCTGCTCGAGAACTTCAGGCACATCATCAGGGGTTACATAGCCATACCTACAATCAGATCATAAAGTCAACTCACATAATGCTATTTAAATCAATATTTCGTGGTTTCTACAGCTTCAGAAAGAACTCAAAGAAAGCTTAAACCAGGACTGACCAATGACCCGTGATTGTTCCCTCAGAATCTGGAGAGAAGACTATCAAATTCCCAGCATATTTGTGGCCACCTATGTGAGAGCATGGGCTAACAAACACCTGATCCTTCAGTCCACGCAACTCAATCTCCTCATTTAGTTTTTCTATAAGGGGGGGTCCGCAGACACCGCATCTCCGGTCTCGACTGCCATGAGCGCAGACAAATATATGGGAACCAGCCAATGCCTGTGGCACACCAGAAGCCCAAGGTTTTCCATTCACAAGCACATCCTCAACAAAGCTATCCACACCTGATTCAGTCAGACCCCTGTCACGAGAGCAAAAATATCTTTAGATTGATCGAGAAAAGGCTCCTTTCGGGGAAATTTACAAAAAAAAAAAAACCAAACAATGGCGTGATGAGTCACTCTGCTTCACAGCCTTTCTAATCGGTGCTAAGGGCCTTTTTCCCTTTTGGGGTACCCACGTGGGGTGGGCAATGGGGATGGAGAACCGCGATATAAATTGCTTATTCATGTCAGTAACTACTTAGCAAGCGCAAAAGAAAAGAAGGAATTACTTAGAAAAACCAACTATCGTGTCCACAAACAGGATGAACTCTCAGAGTCCAACAACCAAAAGGGAATTCCACGGCATCATCTTCCCGCATCTCAGCACGACATTAAACTAGAAACGAAGAACTTTCAGTACGGGCGCTATGCTCATTACCGTGTAGAATTTCCATAAGAATAGCCAAATCATACATCAAAGCAACAGCTAACCATCTCACGGCAGATGTAAAACTCCCCTTCAAGAAATAAACAGAGGGAAGAACTCACTTGTATTTGATCATCTCAGGGAAGATCAACACATCTCCATCCGAACACTCGATCCCATTGCATCCTCCACACATGGTCAGCCTCGTCTGCAAAGAGAAAACCACAAGTCAAAATGCAAGAAAATCCAAACCATCAACAAACCTTCCCCGTCAGATCCAGACTCCAAACCACCTCCACAACCACGATTTCCGCACAACAAAAAAAGCACCAACGCCGCGCGCGAGCGCAAAACCCTCGACCTTCAGTCCGAACCAACCTTGCGGGGGATTTCACTCTTGCGGGCCTTGAGGGCGGCGCCGAGCAGCTTGGGGAGCATCTCCGTGTCGGCGTCCTCGACCTTCGGGGTCCACGACTCGGGGCCCTTGAAGCAGAGGAAGACGTGGCGGTCGTAGGGGGGGTCGACGGTGTTGGCGAGGCTGCCCGTGTACATCTCCGGCCGCTGGAAGCCGAACTTCGCCTCGTCGTCGGCCGAGATCGGCGCCGGGCTGTCGGCGGGGGCGGCGGCCATGGATCGGGCTGCGAGCGGCGCTAGGGCTCGGAGGAGGACGCGGCGGCGATGGCGTGTGGTCGGTGGGAAGGTGGAAGAGAGGCGATGGAGATGGAGATGATGGTGACGACGACCTGTGGATGACGCGAAAATGAGAGAGCGACTGAGGAGGAGAGAGTGCAAGTGCATTTGATATTTCTGATTTTCGTTTTTTCTTTCCCTTTATAAAATCGGGAATTATTGAGATGGGCCGGGTCTATCCTTCATCGGACCGGGTAGTTGGCACGTGCCGACTTGTTCACGACCCTCGCGCCCGTTTACGTCCTGTTATACGAGTATCATGAGAAAGATTTTCTTTTTTTTAAAATTTTGGGTTAAGGTTAAGAAAAACTCCCAATTAGTGCATCGAACATAATTTTATCCCAAACTAATTTTCTGATCAAGAAAAATCTCAAAGAGGTAAACATATGACAATTTTATCCCAAACTAATTTTTTGACCACAAAAAATCCCGAACTTGTACATTTATAATAAATTTACCCTCCGTTAATTTCAATTAAATTTGATTGATGCAAAAAAAAAAAAAATCACAAACCGGTACACCTGTGATAAATGGAGGGTAAAATCCAAAATTGGTATATTCGTCAACTACCCGGTGTCATTTAATAAAGCAATTTAACAGTAAAATTTAACAGAAACTAATGTGGGGTAAAATTATCACAGGTGTACCAGTTTGAGATTTTTTGTAGTCAAAAAATTAGTTTTAGGTAAAATTGTCATAAGTGTACCAATTGAGATTTTTTCATGGTATTAATCCTTTAATTTTTTGGTCGTGAGTATTATGAGAAAGATCATGAGCATTTTTTTTTTAGGTGGTCGCGCTTTTTTCACTCCTTTTTAGCTTAAACACTCTCCAAACACAATGTTATGACAATATTACCGTTTATGGGTTTCACTTATTTATCATCCCTTGGCCACCGTTAGTCATGTCCCTTTTTTTATTAATTTTCCATTTCCTTTTTTGTGGGCCTCGTGTTCACTTTCCTTACTCTTTTTTCTTTCTCTTCATTCTCTCCGAGAGGCTTGAAAAATAGAGAATCATAAAGGTCGTGTCATTGTGCTTGCATATCCTCGTCAAAACATTGACGAACATGATTGCTACTAGATTCTCACGGCATGTTGCGTGTCATTAGGTGTTTGGCTTATGTCAAGATTGAGTATATGTGCTCATTGACTAATTTTAACCGGTTGATTGATCGGTGGTGCTATATTTTGAGACCAGTTATGGGCGCAAAGTGTTTCTGGATATGAGGAGCAGAGGCATCGCCCGAGCTGCGTTGAGCTGAGGGTTGCACAGAGAGATGGTATAAGACTCAATTGTTGGATTTTTTCGGCAGCTGGATGGGAAGACGGCGAGGAAATTAATTCTCGAGCTCTAGAAGGTAATGATATGCCAAGAGAATTTCCTTGTGAGCAACGCCGCTTTTGCGGTAGAGGATTTTTCGATGAAGCGTTTCAAATTGCGGAGAGTATTGCCTCAAGGCCGCCGCCCTCAGCCTCCCCCATCACCCTTACTAGCTCCTCCTTTTCACAGCGCAAACAAACGACTCCACCTTCGTTCGGGTTCATCAGATGCATAGTGCACATACAGGAGTGTTTTGGTTAAAGGGGTTGCGGAAAAAGCGCGATCCTTTTTTTTTTTTTTGCTCAAAATAAGGAGGATTTCGCCGACGCGGCATTAGACCACTTTCAAAACAAAATCTTCGTTAAAACTCATTTATCAAAATGTCTCGGAAGATAATTATTTCATGGAAAATATCGCGCCGGAAATCATGAAATGTTTTGTCCACCATATAATGAAATCCTAAACGTTTTGGAATTTTAATGAGATCGAGTCCTTCCACGCGACCGCTCCAGCGAAATTTGCTAAAGCGGTACGCTAGAGCCTGTCGTGGTGTTTTCAAATGCTCTTTAAGCATATGTGGTGGTAAACGCAGCGATAGGACAACTCATAGTTTGGAGAAAACCAAATCAAACAAAGCCTAGTTAGAGAGAGGGAGAGAAACAATGCCACGTGTACTAGAAAGTATTCAAAAACGCCGCATTAGATTCCGGCATACCGCATAGATTAATCTGTCCTGTCCGAGAAGTTGCTCGAAACAATTTGATTGCACCGAATTTAAAACGCTTAAATGCGTGATTGTATATTGTCGAATGTTTAGGACTTTGCTGTAATTGGACCAAACGTTTCGGACTTTAGTATAATTTTCCCTATTTTATACTTGGCTAGCTTCGGGCGCGTTCGGAATCGATAATTATTTTATTTTATTTCGGTGTAAAAGTTTCTTTTAACTTTGGCTTGGCCAAGGAGCAAGGGGAGGAAAAGTGGCGTGACGCGATTGACCTTCTGGAAGCAAAGTGTTGGTTGGGCAATCGGCACGGCAGACGACCCACGAATGACGTGGAAACGCGCCGAATGATCGACACGAATTCGATCACATTGCACGGATCGGAAGTCTATATTGTAGAAAATACCAATTCGGAATTAAAAGAGGCGTGCGTCGAAATGTTTTTGAAAACGAAAATGTTTACGTTTTCGGGAAAGATTGTTTCTTTCGCACGATAACGACGGCGTTTTCAAATTGTATCCTCTCCTCTTTTTTTTTTTTTTGGTTGGAAATTTTAGAATCGTAATCGACACGACACAAAGAATTTTCATGTTAAAATCCACTGGTTATTGTTTCCATCACAGTTTAATGAAATGGTTAATACCAGTTCATGCTTTGCGCGCACGACAAGTTCCTAAGGGCCCCGCCTCGCAACGTGCGGTGTCGGTCGCGCAAAGGAAGTGAAGATTTCGGTAAGACTCGGAACTCTGAGGGTCCGATGACCAATAATTTGAAATATATCTTCTGAAAAAACATCGACGGAATTGATAATTATTTATATCTAAATATTTTCGTAAACGATGAAAATATTTTTTGGCCGTTCGTTTTTACACGCGATATAACCATCATTTTTAAGAAATTATATTTTAAATCGTTTACTTTTCGCTAAACAAATACACCCTAAAACCAAACTTGAACGCACAAATTCCATATATTTCCTTTTATCACGAAGTTTCTCATCTCCCTCCTCTTTTTTCAACTCGATAAAGCTTAAGACCCAAAAAAAGAAATAACCCGATAAAACTAAGCGGACGAGACATTCTCGTTACTCGATCTCACTTTCTTCCAAAAATTTCATTTATTACTTAAAATTTTGCGACCATGGCGAAATACGCGATTCCACTTCTTTTCAAATAACAACATTCATATGTTTCTTTTATGTAAATTTATTCGCCGTCTTCATTCTCGCTTCGAATTTATAATAATTCGGTTCCCCAACATTTTTATGAATGTAAATTGAGTAATGAATTGATTCTGAACACGCAACAATGACAATAGACAGATGTTATTATCAAAAATATATATATGCAAAGGAAGACGGGTGCATTTATTTCCCGGAAAATTAAGGATTTGTAAAATATTTTCTTAAAAACGATCACTTAAAATCACTCGCAACGAGAAAAAGAATTTCCCATCTTCGACAAAAATGTCTAGACATGAATTGCTGTCAATAATAAAAATGTTTTTCATCGATTAATTATTTCGAGTGACACGAGCTATTATTTTTAGGAAGAGAAAATGCTACCAAAAATCTCAAACTATGCCACCTGTGACACATTTACCTTAAACATTTTTTTATGACACCAAAAACCCCAAACTATGCTATTTGTGATACATTTACCCCATTGTACTTTAGTTCATAGGCATTTTCATCTTCTTTGCTTTTCTTTTTTTTTCCTTTCCGGCGAGAGCGGCTATCGCCGGCATCGGGCGAGGGCGGCCCTCGCTCGCCCAGGCGAGGCGACTCTCGCTGAAAAGGAAAATAAAAAAAAAAAAGCAAAAAAGACGAAAATATCCATGGACTAAAGTACAATTGGGTAAATGCATCACAAATAGCATAATTTGAAATTTTTGGAGTCACAAAAAAAAAATTTATGATAAATATGTCACAGATGGCATAATTTAGGATTTTTGGTAGTTTTTTCCCTTTTGGGAACGGTGTTTTCCAAATCATTAAGAATATGAAAAGCGAAAACTACAACCGCAAAACGCAAAAAATAGAGAGAAAAATCCGCTGTTTTCTATCGAAACTATGGACCGAGACCACCAATTTTCGTTTTGATCAAATCCAAATAGCAAATAATAAAGTAGTTTACGGTCACGTCCCTTTCGCACTTTGCAAAAGGAATCGACTGCTCTCGCCGGTCTCGTTCTGGAAGCAGAAGTTTACGCGATTCTTCTGACCACCCCTCGATCCATGTTCGAACACCCACCATTTCTAGACCGCTACTCGTATCACCGAAGGTTTACGTGATTCGACCCGAGACTGATGGAACATGTCGGCCGTCGAGGCCTTCTTTGTTACCGAAGCGAGAGCCGAGCGGCGGGGGAACGATGCGGAGTCGCGGCGCGGAAGGAAAGCCGAGAGAGAATGCTTCGCTCCCTGGTCGAGTTAGGACAACAGGGGAAGCAGGGAATGGGGAAGAAAGTCTGGAGAGACTGGAAAGGATTAATATACGAAGTCAGCGAGACTGGAAGCGGATCGGATGAACCAATTCTTCTTTTTTCAATGCAATGCAACGCGACGCTCACTTTGCTGGAGTGCATTTGCTGTCCTATGTATGTAGAGGAAGCCAAGATGACCAGGTATATAAAGCTGGTTTCGAGGCGGCAAAGGAAAGAGAGGATCAGAGAACTTAGAAAACGTCGAAATCTGAACAATTACTGATGGATTCCGCAGCGACGCCGGCGCCGTGCGCTCGCTTTGTCGTGTCCTTCATAAGCCCGTCCGTCGCTTGCTTAGGCAACAGCGGCGGACTGGCGCAACGAATCAGTGCCCAGTTGATGCTCCTGAAAAATTGATGCTGTTTAACTTCGGCGGCTCCACGACTGTAAGCGAGACGGTTTTTGGGATCTTTCAAGAGCAAACTCCGGATCAAGTCTCTCGCGGCGAGGCTCACGGAGGGCGATTCCGGGAATGTCAAGTGCTGCCCGATGATGTTTAATAAAGTGCTTCCGTTCCCCGCACCCTTGAAGGGAGTCCTACCAAACATGAGCTCGTAAAGAAATATGCCGAACGTCCACCAGTCCACGGCACTTCCATGGCCCTCGCCTTTGATGATTTCGGGTGCCAAGTACTCGTGGGTCCCAACAAACGACATTGATCGAGCTTCCGTGGGCTCGGCCACGAGCTCAGGCAGAACGTTTTCTTGATGAAACGATTCTTTCTTTTGTCTGGGCTTCTTTTCCTTCTTGAGCTTACGGAAAGAGATGCGCGGTGCGAAACAGGAAGGCTGTACACAGGAAGTCGAGCTCCCCGCCTCGGAGATTGGGTATGAGGACTTGACCAGAATCGGGCTGACAGAGCATCTTAGAGAGAGGTCAAAATCCACCAGCATTATATGCCCGTCTTCTCGGACCAGAACGTTTTCCGGCTTGAGGTCCCTGTATATGATCCCAAGCATGTGCAAGTACTCCAAAGCTAGGAGGACTTCAGCTGCATAAAACCTGCAGCATATGATTGATATCAGCCGAATTGAAAAGACCCTGCAGTTGCACGGGACTGTGTTCAGCTAGATTTCTCCTCGCAGACTCGATCTACTCAACGTCTAGCAATATGGAAATGGAAACACAAAGAAGAGAAAAGCGCAACAACATTTGACCTGGCTGCACGCTCTAGAAAATACTTCCTGGGTTGCCTTTGCCTAAGCGTGTGCAGGTCTCCTCCTGGGCAAAACTCCAACACCAAGCAAGAAAATTTCTCCGTCTCAAAGTGCGCGTATAAAGTGGGTAAGAAAGGATGATCCAAAGACTGCAATATCTCCCTCTCCATATGTGCCCTCGCAAGTTTTTTCCTACTAGTCAGTGCTGGTTTATCCATAACCTTCACGGCGAAGTAATTGTTGTCGTCTATCAGCTCTGATAGGTATACACTGCCGATATCGCCACAACCCAACTTCTTCAACATCCTGAAGTGCTCTAAGCCCAATAGCCCGTGACGAGATTTGGCAGCCTGGATTGCTTTCCATCTTCTATCTCTTGCCTTGTGCGGCTTGCCCATAATGCTGCTAAAATTACTGCAGATGCTCTCGTCACTGACATCACTCACAATGCTGGTGTTCCTGCTATCAGTTATGACGCATGGGTTGGCAACTTCACTTTCGCTGGACTTCTTGTTGCCATCTGTGCACTCACTCAGTTCAGCGCCGGCGCAACTTTCTTTGGCTTCCACATAAGGAGCAGAAGAGCGGAAGCTGCCTTTAGGACTTGGACAGAAGAGTATCGCTGAACCAGATAGAGATGGGGACTGACTCAAAGACTTCAGGGAAACTACCTTGCAATCACTTAAAACATGGCTTCCGTCCACAACATCACCTGAACTGCGATTCCTGGAATCATCTGGAGGATGCTCAGTGTTTGAGTCGGCTTTCATCACCGTTGTGCCTTTTCCAGAAGAGATCTCCACTTTCTCATCAAAATAGCAATTCAGGTTCTCCGGTCCTTCTTTTGAGACATAAAATTGCTGTGCCAAGCGGGGAATTCCTTCACTTTGTGTGCTATCATGTGTCATTTCCAAGAGTGGCTGGTCATCATTTGTGAAAAGTTTTTGGTCGTAAATGGGCTTCATTTCACACCCGACAAGAGTTGCCGGAGCAGAGGATGTGGAAGAAGACATGTTCCCGAATTCTCTGGCTCTACGTGTTGGAGGATGATAAAGCCAGGGAGCTCCCGATGTCGAAGAACTTTTTCCTGTGGGCGAAAATGAGTTCTTTGAGAAACAAAATCAAATGCATTTATTGATTTCATGTAAGAGTCACTTAACTCCAGGTAACTACGGCAATATTCAATGGTGTAGCAATCAACAATTAGTAATCTCCCCACGTCCCGAAGTCACTGATCAAAGAATCATCAACTTAACTGGCTCGCCGTATGCAAAAAACTTCTAGAACTGAGGAGATTTGTTCAAAGAGCACACGCCTACGTGGGAGTTGCAGAAACCGACACGTTTTATCTAAGCAAGCGGAGAAGTGACCCAAATGGATACCGTTGTCCCATAACCATCCTAACTAAAATCCCATATGCGTGAAAGACCCTGTTTTGTACGCCACCCAGGGTCTACTTCTTGTCGACACCCCAACCCAATTGCCAAATTCCGTGGAAGAAACTCCAGACACATTAACCACCGCATGACAAGTCAAAGCCGCCCTAGACGAGTTCATCAACTAAACAGTTGCTGAAGAAAAGAAGCAAGAGCAAAACAGTCTATAACAGTTTTTCCTTTAGAATTACGTCAAAGCCTAGGAACACCATATGATTGCGAAAGCCTCGAGCCCACATGAACCGAATCTAATTTCACCCTGGCCAGAGTTCAGATTCGGTACTCTGTATCCGAGAAAAACACAGCAGGAGGATACCCGGCACAGAGGGAGAGAGAGAGAGAGAGAGAGAGAGTACCTGATCAGCGAGAGAGAGTGCAGACTCGGAGAAAGCAGAGACCCGCGAGTCGCTCAAAAGAAGGAGAAACACGGCCAGAGACCCCATGACTGAACAAGAGGTGCGTTAAAACAAGAATGATAGGAGGTGTGACGTGAAGGGTGGTCTCTTCGTTTAGATCGAAACAAGAGAAATGCAGCGTTTTGGAGTAAGCTAATGCGACCAAAACAAGAGTGACGATCATCCCTTTTCACGAAGATAGGGGGTCGCAGCGAGTGCTTCGTCGCGTCGCAAGGAAATGGAAAATCGGGAGGATTTCGAGCGATCCAGCTCTTCCGGAATCGCAAAAGCCGCCATAAAGATGCTGTCTTTTTCAATGGTGTTTGTCCTCGGTATTGATCACAGAGAGAGAGAGAGAGAGACAGAGACAGAGACAGAGAGAGGGAGAGGGAGACGGAGACGGAGACGGAACCGTTTTCTTGTTCGAGTTCTGTTCTTGTTTCGTGAAATCTTATGCAGGTGTCGAGAGACAATGCCATAGGCAAGATTGAGCATTTCTTTACCGTCCGGTGGCGGCTCCCACACCAAAAGAGGCCAGAAAGTTTCGGCACAAAACGCCCAAAAGGACGGTAATCGAATCATGCGCTGACCTGGGTTGGGGATCTCACGAAGTCAACGGTTCGGTTTGTGTTCTTTCGGAGGAAAAGAGAAAATAACGTTACGAAGAGCGAACCAATCGGAAAGCAAGCTGCAAAAGTATTGTTTCCTTCGTTTGGAAAACGGCACAAATGATTCATGAACTTTGATTTAATACGTGATGTGATCTTTTAAACTTTTAATTTGTTTAACGTGATTCTTGAGTTTTAGCCCAATGTGTAATGTTATTTGTGAGTATTTAATTTGTTCAATATAATCCTTCGTCACCAATAGCGAGGCGGTAACTTAGTCATTTCAAAAATTAACTTTGTAGATTTTAATCATCGCATGTCCTTTGTTCCTTGTTACTGTTTTCTTTACCTTTTCATGGTCTCGTGAGTGATAATTCACGGTAGAAAATAAAATAGACACATTTTGCGCCTAAGATATACACGTGAGAAATTTTTTAGGAAAATGAAGATAAAATATAGAGATAATGTGTGTTCAGCCTCCTTGCTGTAAGTGCGCGTTGAAAAATTATATACTATTTACCTTACCAATATATCAATATATATAGATAATGAATCTATAGAATTCAAGTAAATGAAAGCTCGAAATGTAAATATATAAACGGAAGGACCAATTTTTTAATCATCCAAAAACATCGGAAATAGATAACCCTCTTCAATAACATGAACATAATATAGGTATTTAAACTTCAATATAAAGGAGGGCAAACAATACCAGGCAAAATGTTGAACAGAGAATAGTAAGATCTAGATGAGCAGTAATGCCCACTGGAATTGTGCTGGTATGCATCTTCATCCTCGTTCCATATTAAAAGATACAAATTGACAATATATTCAACAATGAAAGAAATTGAACTTTTACATCTATATAGTACATCTCTAAATGGTTAAAATGAATTATATATATATATATATATATATATATATATATATATATATAATGATTGTTACTCTTCCTTCAGGATGTTGGATAATATTAGCTTTGCTGCCAAATGCGGAGTTCATAACTTTGTAATAAACTCTGTATATGAGGGCTATGGGAATGGATCCTTCAGCTATTGAATAATTATGAGTTTTTATCTGAAAAGTCGAAGATTTCAAAATATTTTATCTTTAAGGGAGATAGTGAGACCTAAATGGTTCTTCTAATTTTCTTCCCGATTTTCTTACAAGAGAATTTTTGCAAGGAAAATGCCTCCCAAACCCCTCAACAAGCCAACCAGAAGAGACAAAGGCAAGCAAATGGTAAAACCCTCTTCTCGGAAAAAATTGAATGGATTCATCGTATTTTAAAAGTCTAGCGTCTCTTAAAACAAATACGATGAATCCATTCTTGGAGCAGTTGAAACAAGTCTTTGCAGTGGACAAATTCATTTTGATAGTCATCCGGGTCTAACTGTCTCCCTTAAAGATAAAAATATATTTCCTCCAATCAGCCTTTAGATATTTCTTCCAATCAACCGTTAAATATTTCTTCCAGTCCGACAAAATTATAGAAAGGAAAAGTTTGGTGCATAAGTTCATGATGACGGTATAGAATGGAAGTCTTTCGACGCCTTTTATTATGGCTTGGACAGATCTTCAATGGATTCATCCTCTTCTTCCTCCTCTTCATCTGCTACATCTCCCCATGGGATCCTAGGTAGGATTCCGTAACAGTCATCTTCATTTGAATTCCCATCATTATGGAAATGGGAAGAACCTTCAATATCAGAGAGGGCTTGTTTGAGTAATTCTGTTAGTTGTTGCTGTGATTGAGCAGATGCTAACCTAGAAAGGACAAACCCTTTATCATGTAAAAATGGGGTGATTTCTCCAGGAGGGGGAGGAGACATCAAAAGTCGTTCCTTAAGTCATTTGGTTACGGCTTTGGTAGAAACTCTATTAAAAAATTTAAATCCATCCCACCATTTTGTTTTGAATCTCCTGACGAGTATGGGGATGCCAGTGTCAAGGGATTTTCGGTAATCAAAATACCAACCAATGACCCAAGGTACTTCGAAATAGTAGAAAAAGAGCATAAGCTTGGGAAAATTTTTCTCATGTGGAAGAGGGTGGAATTTTTCTAGGAAGAGTTTATAACTGGGTTGGATTTTTGGGTGGATGATTTCATCAGTTGGTCCTAGAAATTCCCACCATCGTAGAAACTAGTATGGGACAGTTTTGATGTCAAAGTCTTCAAAAAAGAATAGCCAAGTATTGGTGTTGTTGGCATTCTTTCTCCAGAAAGTATTCCACCAAGCTTGTTGGTAGTCAAAATACGAATAGGAAGGTCTGTATGGAAGGGCTTCATTTGTTTTGATTTTGAATTTATTCAAGGATAATGGACTAGGTTGCCACTGCGAAGGGTAAAGTACCTTGTGAATTTTGGCTGTGAAGTAATTCACTCTGTATATGAGGGCTATGGGAATAGATCCTTCGGCTATTGAATAATTATGAGTTTTTATCTGAAGAGTCAAAGATTTCAAAATATTTTTATCTTTAAGGGAGACAGTGAGACCCGGAAGACTATCAAAATGAATTGGTCAACTGCAAAAACTTGTTTCAACTGCTCCAAGAATGGATTCATCGTACTTGACTGGGTTTCTTCCAAAATCCTTTCATAAAACTTAGGAGTTTTATAAGTATCATGAAGAGTATATAAAAATTTTTCAGAAAACATATTTTTTGCAAAAATATAAGGGTTTTGATCATAAAATCCATTTTCCACATTGCAAACATTTTGGAAAATGGTTTTATGGAAAAATTTTGATTTAGGAAGGGCTGTCTGTGATGACTGAATTACCACCTCACTAGAAATTATTTTTCCTTTTGCCTTTTGAGAGGCTAAAGGAGAGCGGTCAAGTTCAACCATTATGTTAGAGGGTTGAGTTTTAATATCGAAGGCTAGGCGAAAGAGTTGTAAAGCTCTTTCTCTTTGTGGGCTGGTATCAAGGGTATTTTGAAGGTATTTAAAAGCTTCTTCCTGAGGAAGTTTGGCTATTTCACTGGGTGATGGTGAAACAGGTTAGACGAGGCTTGCTTATATAAGCAAATGGGGTTGAATAAAGAATTTAATTCCTTTGAAAACAAGCAAATTATAGAATGGTTTTTTAAAAATTTCCAATGTCAAGCTCTTGATATCAAAAGGGAATATTTAACGGTTAAAATGGAATTACATGCATATAGGATATTCTTTTGCTTCAATACAAACCGTTAAATATTTCTTCCAGTCAAAGCTTTCGAATTAAATTCTAATAGAGAAACTCTGCTTTTACAAACAAGACGAGGCTTGCTTATATAATTCTTTTGCTTCAATACAAGTATCTATTTCAAAAACCACTCCATCAGAGGCTTAAAAAAGATCCTCCTCCTTGGACTCAAATTCACACTGATATAGTCAGACAGATCAAACGAACTGTGAAAGAAATTCCTTACGTACACTTTGCTGATCCATCTGCTTTCAAAATTGTTGAAACTGATGCTTCTGATATTAGATATGGAGGAATTCTTAAGCAATCCAAAGACAACAAAGAACAAATTGTTCAATTTGTCTCCAAACACTGGAACGATTGCCAAAAGAATTACTCTACTGTTAAAAAAGAAATTCTTGCTATTGTACTTTCTATTTCTAAATTTCAAGGTGATCTATTAAATCAAAAATTTCTATTAAAAATTGATTGCAAGTCTGCAAAAGATGTTTTGCAGAAAGATGTCTAAAATATTGCTTTTAAACAAATTTTTGCTAGATGGCAAGCTATCTTATTTGTTTTTAATTTCATTCATCCTACTTTTCCCATCGATACTTAGATAATTATGATAAAATCACCGAAACATTCTAATTGAAATGCCAAAGCACAACTATGTACTTTGAGATCGCAAGGAAAAATATCTAAAGTCATTGTCAATTTGAAACAGAAGTAGTGAATAAAAAGAATGGATTTTGGATCGTTCAAAGGCGGAGTGGAAATAAAAATCGCATGAAAAAAGGGATGATGGAAAAGACAAAGCACTTGCTTCTGTTGACAATGATGAAAACCCAGAAAGTTGAGCCTTTCACTTCATTGTTTAAGCTCTTGAACATGGGTTTCTAAGAATTGGTCAGCCAATCACGAATTTCCTTGAACCGCTTCCTTCATTTTCTTGCCAAATTTGATAGACTTGCCTTGTGAGATGAGAAAGATCCCTCTATTTGGCAAACAGAGCGAACAGTGGACCGAGCTTGATAAAGAGAGTTGCTTGCTACGAAAAGTGAGATGTGTGCCATGCTACTAAATTCAAAGGAATATCGAAACCTTGGACATTGAAGGAGAAGAGAAGCACAACGGACCCAGTCAAAACCAGTGATCCGTAGCCTGGCTATCAAAGATTTGTGCTCTTCTTGAGTTAATCATTTCCGCTTTTCGGTTGGCGTTGTTAAGAATTAGTTAATTTTATAGCCAAATGATAACATGCGAGTGCCCTCGGTAATGCCATTCCTTTTTTATTAACATCCTCTCTATGGTCAGGAATCATGTCCTCTGTTCTGCCTCCGACAGAAGAATATCCAGTCATTCATCCGCACCAATCAATCGAATTAATTCATACTGCTCTGTGTGGAGATCCACCCAATTCGAGGGTGAATGCATCACAGGTTCATTGTCTTCTGCAGGATCTCCAATCTTAAAATCCGACACGTCTACAACGGTAACAGACGGATTTAGGACATAGGTTTTTGTAACAATTAGATGGTTAAACAGACAGGTGTTCGACCCAAAAAGACATACACGTGTCAAATTTTGACTAGAGAGTCCACCAAGATCGAGTAAACTCAGCTCGAGACTGCTCGTGTATAGAGATGGCTACGCGCCTCTGCGCTCGTAGAGTAGCTGCGTCACTGCCCGAAATCCTGCCGGTGAAGTGAGATTAGATGAAAAAGCGAAGCCACACGTGTCCTGCAGGAATGCACTACGTGTCGCGGCGGCTGCGCAGAAGCAGCTCTGTTTTTTAGTTGGCAAACGGCGCGGCCATCGTGTCCACGGAGGGGGAAGAGGAGGAATTGGCCATGGACGACCATAGAAAGAGAGACCGACGACAACAAGAGAGTGACAAGAAAACAGGTAAGGAAATTAGAGGAGCAGTGGACGACCCGCCACCATCGCCGCCAAAGGCTCGCAACCCGCGAGAGACGGACAAGACGGGCGATGAAGCGACGCAGGCGAAGGGTCTCCCCCACCAGCAAGTCCCTCAACCTGGAGATTTTTCCTCCAGAGCCCTCGAGAGACTATGATGTCTCTCTCTGTGATGTATTCTGTAGTCTGTTAAAATAAAACGATAATCCATCCAGACCCAGTACAGGCCAAATAAGAATGTATCTTCTGTTTTTTGTTGGAAGGTGGTAGGTCCAATGGTTTTTGTTACTTTGGTGTCTAGGCCCCCATCAACCCGTCGAATTTTATTCTTTTGGGAGGCTGATATTGCAAATTATCGGGGATTTAATTGAAGGAATTCTTCTTCGATGCAAAGTACGGGGCAAGCGTAATAGATGGCCCGTAGAGAAAACACTTCAGGTTACGTGAATAGGGCATCGGACAACTACAATGAGAAGAGATGGGACTTACATGGGAAGAGCAATCCAATTGCGTTTGGAGTGCCCTTTTGAAGCAATCCACCTTTTCCCATTTCCAACTTGCCGCTAATGATGATACAAAAAAGAACAGGGATTGAGCCCTGTCAGTAGGCCGTTCAAAGCTGCGCACCTGCGGGTAAAAGTTCCAATATGCTCGTTCTTCTAACATCATTCCCGAGTCAGAACCCAATTGAATCTTGCCGATATTTGATCAGACGAGCGTAGAAGCCATCCCTGAGGAGGAGTTCCTTGTGCCTTCCCACCTGTGGAGCGCACGTGATTAGTTTGCCATACCGGTCATGCATCGGCCTAAGAAACAGGCTCGCACGCAAGATGTTCTATGGAATCGTGCCGCAGCTGCTTATGGAGGCATGCCTAATCCATGCCGCGCAGCGCAGTGCTAAGTTATGGACCGATTTCGTTGTTCTGCCTATATATACATATTACTTTCCGTTCTCAAGTGATTCTGAGATATGATGTGAGAGAGAGAACCTCTTTGTTCTACTCTTGTTTTCGTGGATGAATGAGAATTTCCGTTTTGTAACTAGATAAGAGCCCTTACCTCCACAACTCGACCACCATCCATCACGATGATTCTATCGGCATTTTCAACCGTACTGAGCCTGCAAACAGTCAGCAACCCATATAGGTACTCCCATCTCATAAGCCACGAGGGAAGACAGACAGGGCAACAGCTATGGTGAGTGACTCACCTGTGTGCTATGATAATGACGGTTCTCGCTGTTTTATTGAAGATTAGGTCCTGATGACAAGGCAAATCACACGTTAGACTTCAGCCTCCACATGTCATTTTGCTTCCACACATTCCGCAGGCTGAACAAGAGGAATGAATGTTTTGCTGCAGAGAACTTGACTCGTTGTTCGCTTTCCGTATCCAGGGTACTGGTTGCTTCATCCAGGATGAAAATAGCAGGATCTCTCAGGATGGCTCTAGCAATAGCAATTCTCTGCTTCTGTCCGCCGCTGAGCAAGCCATCACAAACGACGGTCTGATATCCATCAGGAAGAGATGAAATAAAATCGTGGGCACCAGCTTGCCTTGCAGCCCATTCCACATCTTCCTGATTGATATTTCTAGAGCATCCATAGCTAACGTTTGATGAGACATCGATGTGAAAGAGATGAGGTTCCTGTCAACGATACATAACTGGTACTTACAGATGGCCACAGAGCCTAAGATAAGTTTCGTGCCATTAAATATAATTGTACGCCTAACCTGTCCCAAGAATCCAATTTTTCCTCTGAGACACCTGATATCCAATTCCTTTATGGGGAAGTCGTCAATATATATCTGCAAATTTAGGGAATTTTAATTATCAGGAGCAAATATAAATCTGTGGTGCAGAGAAAAGTCGTTACTGCCAAGTTTATTGAAAATTCCTGATTCAACATACGCACAAGATTAGTGTAGCTTACCTGACCATCAACTGGATCATAGAAACGAAGCAAAAGACTAACTAATGAGGTTTTTCCACAACCACTTGCACCAACCTAGTCAAAGAACACAGCAAATCGATCACAAGATATTCAACCCATATAAAAGAAAAAAATTATTCCCAAGGCACAGTCTCTTACGATTGCAACCACTTCATTCGGTTGTATAGAGAAGTTAACATTTGCTAGAACCGGTACCTATTTAAAATTTAGCAAAATAATTAGAATAGTATTAAAGTTATTTTCCCATTTCAAAGAATAAAAACATGACATCATATACAAAAATCATCTCAACAATTAAAAGTTAAGCACTGTGATAGTATAGGTGTAAGTCTTCATCAATCAAATTGATGCTGACTCCACAACCTCCAGAATTGGTAAATAGCCCCTCCTTCAACAATACATACAAATCCTACCCATTCGAAGGGATTGAGCATCATTAGTGATTATATAGGACCTGGTTTTCTCAATTTAATTGAAATGGTTGTCACTAATCATAGATGACCAGCAAAAGGAAGAGAGGTAGACATATACATATACTACCATGCACCTATTAGAGGAGAAACTATTCAACAGGGGATCAAAATGACTGACTTAATTTATACCGTAATCCTTGAAGGATACTGGAAGGAAACATTAACGAACTGAATGTGTGCCCTTAGCTTTCGCATTTTCAACCCTGTGTACAATTGATATGGCAGAGAAAATATTGGATCAATATGGAAGGCAGCAATTTATTAACAGTAAATCCTACAACAAGAAAGTTATGCAAGATTAGAACAATGAAAGCATGATTCCTGGAAAGTTCATTCAGCCAATGCAGAGGGCTCAGCTAACAAAACATCATTAATGTTTATGGAACTGCAGCTCAGTTGCCCACCGGATGTTTTACCCAAAAGAAAAGGCATTGCATAAGATGTGCTATGGACACGGAAAACTACAGCAAAGCCGCAGTCTGTACATCTTACATGCAAGAATTTCAGTTGTGATTTGAAGCATGGGTTAAGGGCTCAGGTAAGGATGTCAAATGTGCCAAACATGCAAGAGAGTCTGCATGTTTAGATGCACATTAACCGACTTTAAAACTCATGGACACATGTTAAGAATTTCCACGTAATCCTGCAATAGTATGAGAAATTTAACGTGGTCTCGGATGCTTAAATTGATTTAAATTCTATTATGCAATGTTAGATATCTATAGCACAAAAGAATGGCCAGGCAGCTTAGATTACTGGGAATCAATTCCTTCTTCAGTTTTTTCATGAATGGTAGCATTCTCTTCAATGTGCTTGCCTTTTGACAAGTACTGATGACTTGGCGACAGGCTCATTAAATGGAAAACCTCTTCGCGAGCTCCAGTGGACTGCAACAATGACGTTAAGCTATCCACCAACCTCCAACTTGCATAAATCATCCACTCGCAGTATAAGATGTACTTAGTAAGTTGCTCAGGGGACACGTAGCCTGTTAGAATGGGCAATCCTCCTAACAACACTACCAAAACCTAAAATTAGATTTTGGAAGAAAAATCACAGTAAGATCTGTTGCGAAGGGTTATACTCAAACTTATGGTATCGACTATGATGAGACCTTTTCTTCGGTGGCCCAAATTTCTTCTGTCCGTATCATTATTTCTTTGGCTGCCCGGTTTAAGTGGACTCTTTATCAACTTGATGTCAAAAATGCATTCCTTTATGGTGATCTTCACGAGGAGGTTTATATGGAGCAACCACCCAGGTTCGTTGCTCAGGGGGAGAAGGTGTGCCGGCTGCGAAAAGCCCTGTATGGACTTAAGCAATCTCCTCGTGCTTGGTTTGGCCGCTTTAGTGATGCAATTATTACTTTTGGCATGCATCGGTGCAGTGTGGATCACTCTGTGTTTAGTATGTCATCTTCAAAGGGGTGTGGTATTCTTCTTGTTTACGTTGATGATATTATCGTTACTGGGAATGACGTAGAAGGTATACAGTGCCTTAAGCAGTTTCTACAGAAAGAGTTTAATACTAAAGACTTGGGTCGTCTTCGATATTTTCTTGGCATAGAGGTTGCCTATACTAATGACAATATTGTTTTCTCTCAACGAAAGTATACTCTTGACATTCTTAAGGAGGTGGGCTTGCATGACGCTAGGCCTAGTGATACACCTATGGACCCGAGGGTGAGGCTTGATAATGAACACGGAGAGCTTCTTCATGATCCTGAGAAGTATCGTCGGTTAGTAGGCAAGTTAAATTATCTCACTATTACTCGTTCAAATATTTCCTTTGCTGTTAGTGTGATAAGTCAATTCATGAGTTCTCCCCGTACTACTCACTGGCAAGCCATTCTACACATTGTTTGCTATTTGAAGGGAGCTCCAGGTCAAGGACTTGTGTTCCATAATCGGGGTCATCTTCATATAGCTGGTTATTCTGACCCTAAATCTTTGGAGGTGACAGCATACTCTAATGCAGACTGGGCCGGTTGTCCTATGGGTCGTCGGTCTACTTCTAGATACTGTGTCTTTGTTGGTGGCAATCTTGTGTCATGGAAAAGTAAGAAACAATCTGTTGTTTCTCGATCTAGTGCAGAGGCCGAGTATCGTGCTATGGCTATTGTGACAAGTGAACTTCAATGGGTTCGTATGTTGTTGACTGAGATTGGACTACCTATGACCGGATCATCTACTCTTCATTGTGATAATCAATCTGCTGTTCACATTGCTAGCAATCCAGTGTTTCATGAACGAACAAAGTATATAGAGATCGATTGTCACCTTGTTCGGGAACACACGATCTGAGGAACAACTAGTAGACATTTTCACCAAACCTCTTCGACGTGGACGAGTATTATACATTTGCCATAAGTTAGGCCTTTTTAATATGTACTCCCCAACTTGAGGGGGAGTATTGGGTGGGTTTATTATTTATTATAATGTTAACAAGTTGGGTTATTTCTGTAATTGTGCTAGGCTTAAGGTTAAGCCTATATATATAGACTTCTTGTGTTTTCTTTGTAACTTTTTTTCCAAAAATAGAAGAGAGAGATAGCCAACTTTTTCCACAAGATCATTGACTTTTATGAAGAAAGCAATCATGCAGCATTTAGAAACGTGTCCACCCAAACAGTGTCATATTCAACATTTATCTGCAGTAGATTACAACCGAACCAAAGATATCAAGATTTGGAATTCTCGACTATGTAGACCAATGATGAGAACTGACTTTGCACTATGCTTCTGATCTGGATGATGCATGAAAATTTTCTACCAGAGTATCATCGATGAATAATAGACGAATTCGGGATTAAATTTGAGGCAGAAACATTCACAATGTATGGTAATAAAGCCAGTTAGCAGCATGAACATGGGAACAATGATATTTTTGGAAAAGTATACATTTGCAGGTTCCAACCAAAAGGAAAAATTCAAACCTGTGTTGAACGATAAAGGGTGTTGAAACTCAGATTCCATAATCCATAAGCTGCAGCTTCATGAATCCTTACAGAACCTAACCTCTCAAGCAATAGCTTATACCTAGCACCACACAAATGAAAGGCTTGCACTAGATTAGCCACAGAATCAAGTAATTTGCATAAGCCGCATAATTAAATAAATCAGTAAAAACAAAAATTGTTAGGCAATTACTAGTGGATATCATTGCCTTCCAATTTCCATTCCTTCTGTTCCATAAACTCGGACAGTCTTCATCAAGGTAAGAGTGTCTTCAGCAACCTTTAAATAGAACGCAAAAGCAGGACATCAAGAAATTGCAATGGCGGCAACGTACTTAAAACTAAGATAATTTTTCCACCTATACTTCGTTGGCTTTGGCAGTAAATTCTTGGCTTAACTTCGCAGCATTCCTCTGGTACCTACCAAAATACCAAGAATTGAAACAAGTGGAGAAAGCATACCGAATACAAGCAATAAAGACTGCAATATATGTTTCCAGCACTCATGCATAGGCACATAATCACATAATAATTCTGCATTATGCTCACAGCTGAAGGTTAATAGAACTACTGTTTACAGCTTCGCTTGAGATGATGCGGGAAAGGAGGCAGTCCAATATAAAACCATATGCCCATACTTGACAATAAATACTTTTTTTTTCTGGATTTATCGTGTTAGCATTAACATTCCTGCTCCGCCGGAGTATAGAACAATATGAAAAGGTAATGGGTAAGTCATGCAATTAGAAAATGGAAAGATTATTCTTAAGATAATTAAATTTAGGTTGGTAAACAAGCTTACCGGCTATAAACCAAAAAGAGTGCAGATAGGACTGAGCATATAACCAATGTTGACATCGTAAGGGGCCATGACAAACTGAGCAAATTAACCAATGCTCCTGTCCCCTAAACATAAAAAGCGACGCACTAATGTTTAAGCCTTCACGCAAAATCTAAATAACAATCTGTATCCAACCTGAAGGACATTGCGTATAATTAGGTTCATGTCGTTCCCAATAACATGAGACCGTTGTTGACAATCTGATCCAAGCCTACTAGTCAGACCACCAAATGATTTTGTGTCGAAAAAACCCATATCCTGGGCCAAAGAAGTTGGAAAAATCCTATTGGGTCTCACAAAGAAAAGTAACAAACAGCTGAAAATTAGAAGATGCAACTTCTCTACTGCGGAGCTTGTCCTCGAGATGTAAAGCTTTACAACAATTACAACAATTAAAAGGAACATGAACCTGAAAAAGAAGTGATGAAAATATAGTTTCCCGGAGACGCTTGACCAGCAAGGACATAGCAATCACCGCCTCTACTCGGTTAGCAATCCAAGGGCACAAATTGAAAAATCCGTGCTCCAAAAATATCATCTAACAAAGAAGGGTACGCTTATTGTAGCAAAGAGGAAACAGAAGAGATGAATAAACTTCTTCTGTAAGTGTAGATAACACAAATATTTTAAGATCAAGTTGCCGCAAAGGAAAAAATATATAAAAAAAATATACAACAAACAGAAAGAACACTGCAGTATGGCACAGAAGGAGATCCCTCTTCAACTGATGAAGCCGAAATAAACAGCAGTCAATGGACTTTTTGGACAGAATAGCTAACGGAGAGGAAAGGCAACAGTTGTTCTCAAAGAAGTAGGAGTGGTCTTCCATATACTCCTATAAGGACTCATTGCAAGTGGCCCAACAACTTTTTCCTGCCGAAGAGTAAACAACTTCAAGCCTTGTCATCACGTCAACTTCAAATGAAGACAGCAATGGCAGCTGATGGATGAAATTCTCTTGTTCAAAAGAATTCTCCCAATAGCAAAGAACTAGTCATTGATGATTAAACTTGGTATCATTGCTCGAGAGTTTCCCTTCTACATAGTTATGCTTCTGAACCAGTAGGCAAGTAAAAGGCACCAAACTAAACCAAAGGGCTTGCTCAAGCTCTCTCTAATACAAAAAAGAACACTATTGAGTAGGTCATTTATCCCAGCAGGAAGCACTCAAAATCCATGGATTACAAATAGCAATGTTGAAATAACATATGCATGGAAGGGAAATAGCACCAAATTGTTTGGAATCCATCTATCCTAGACAACCCGGATCTAGAGTTCAAACCCTATAAACACTCCTTTAGCAGGAGAAAACATTGGTTCGAATTCTTCATTTGACTTGAGTTCACATTTAAGAGAACAAGAAATTCACAATGGAAGAGAGAGCACTTAAAGCAATTGACTCACCAAGATTGTATTTGCAATGGCAAAGCATCCACCACGCAAGCCACTATAATTTGAAAAGACAATGTTACAGGGGAGGCACCAAACTGATTGTACATCTAAATACAAGGAAGATTTTTCCTAGCAGATCATATCACGAAAAAGGAAGCATGAAATCTTCATCATTACTACTGACTCTGGATCGAGACATCTAGAATACAAAAGTGCACCTAGATGAGAAAGCCATTTATGCTCTTTCGGACATAACTTTAAGGGAAAAATGGCTCACCTTACTGGTGGCTATGGCTATTTTATTGACAATTATAAAAATATAAACATGAAGCAAAACTGACCTGCATATTCCTGAAGTGCAACACAGTATACCCAAAAGCCGGACCTGTCTATAAAGCAGGTCTCTGCGACCACTCTGCGCAGTGAATACAGAAGCTGCCAGTAGGCTTGGCATTGTGATTTCTGAAAGCGGTACCGAAAGCAAACTTCACCCCCGAAATTTGAGCAGAATTTAAACAAGAAAGTAAGGGAAGAGCCGATCAAACAATATTCACTGATCACCATCATTTCCAAAGCAAGCAAATTGACAGGACTAAAGAGGATTCTCCGTCAAATTCACTTCACATGCACCCAGCAAGCATGTAAGAAATTGGCCAAAGTTAATTCCACGTTGTATCTACAAAAGCAACATACATAGGTACTTCTCCCCACTCGAACCAACCAGTACTAAGATGTTAAGATCCTGAATTCTCAATATCAACAAAAGGACACGCTGGGACAATCCACATATAAGCATCTTAAATTGAAAAACGAATCAACGACCCGAGCATCACAAAAGTGGAATGAATTTCAATGTCCTAAAGCCTTTGCCAACATTTCGTCAACGCTATTAGATTTATTCTATATCTGTGCTGTGCTTCAGCTATTCTGGAAACGTCCAATGCGCTAGTTCTTCCATTCCAATGAGTCAATATTCATCGAGCCAAGCAACGCAACCTTCAAGGAAAAAGAACCGCGTACCGCAGCGACTGCGAGAGAGCCCAGCGCAACATAAGTCACCAGTCTAAGAGCCCTACGCAACATAAATCACCAGTCTATCATCAGCAACCAAGCCCCAAATCCAACGCAGAGCGGTCGCCGCCGAGACCGCCTCCGCATCTGCAGCTCCCGCGCCCTCCCGATCGCCGCGCAAGCTCCACCAACCGCCTCCGGGCAGGAGCGAAGCGACCGACCGACCGCAGCCGACTCCGAGCGCTCTCGAAACCGCCGCCGCCGCCGCGTCCCGCTCCACTTCCGCGGCCACGCAGCGAGCAACGGACCGCGAGCCACGCGCCGATGCTGCCGCGGCGGCGGAGCTCGAACCCCCCGGTGATCGGCGGGGAACGAGAGGCGGTGCGGCCTGGCTCCGGAGGCGGAGCGACCGTGATGCGGGGAGCGACGGTCGTGGAGGGAGAGACTGCTGAAGCGAGAGACGAAGGACATTGGTAGCGTAGAAGGAGGATCGGAGCTTCCTCCGGCTCTGAGCTAAGCTTTGGAAGGAGAAGGAAGAGGGAACGTCTCGCGCATAACCCGTTCGCTCCCGAGTGCCACCTACAGTGTAGGAATCAATGAACCTTTTTGGTTTGATTTATTTCCATTATTTTGTTTTTTTTTTTAATTTCAATTTTAGACTCATTATATTGCACAATTACTGGACAAGATTATAATAAAAGAAATATTTTCACTATCTATATAAAATTCTCGCTAGAGATTATTCGCTATCGATAAAAGTATTTTCCATTAGCTCGTCTTCTTAAAAATGAAAATTCTAATTCGTGGATTTTTACCAAACGAGTATGAATTGAAATCATCACGATTGCACTTTGTAACTACCTGCCTGGAAGCCGGGCGGGCACGAGTCCTTCGCTCAATACTCGTCGTAAATGGGAAACGAGAGCGGGTCGGAACAGCCTACTAATGGCATATGTCGTTTAATTTCACATGAACGACAAAAGGTGCGGAGTCTATACCGCGATCGTCTAAATGTAAATGGCCCACGGGCTTCTTTGTTGGGCCGAGCTTGGATAACAAAGCAGGCTTTATAGATTAGATGGTCTGATTAATTTGCTTTCTTTTTGGGAAGTTACTAATCACGTGGAAAATTGCACGTGAAATTTATTGCAATGACTAATAGGTATGTGACCCTGCTAGTAAAAGGATTGGGAAGTGGGGATGCTAGTATTGCGCTTGGAAAATTACTTTTCAATGCGAATAAGGTACTAGTCAATTGCCCGCGCTCGCACATATGCATATACATATGCATATGCTTTTTTATTTAAGAAGACACCGAGTATATGAAGAAGGTATCAATTACTGGTATTTTATAGACTACCCATAGTCATTTATGTAATACATCGGTATATTTCAGTTCATAAGTGATTTACCGATCCCCACCCGGAACTTGTAAGACAAAATAATTTTGACAAGTTTGTGATAACTTCACTCGAGAATAAGTAAAATTTAACCTGTCGGTAATAAGAATGAAACTATTCACTCGATTAGTGACTTCTCGTAATAAAAGGTAATTGTGAATGCGTCACTCATTAGTAAATCGTAACTTGTACCCATGGTGAGCAATTTTGTGTATCGCCAATGGAATTTGTCCAAACTGGCCTATTGGTCGAGCAAGATGCAAGTTGTGCAAGCTTAATTATTTCTATGACAAATAGGCAGCCATGAAAGATTAGGTGGCGAGAGAAGTTCACAGATGCATTCCCATTTTGCCAAGCCAGAGTGATTGAAAGAGGAGGCTAATTTTGCAGATCAATCGCTCTATTCAATCAGAACGTACTAACCAAATGACAACAATCATCGGCACCGAGTTATTAACCTATTCGAGAAATCACTATCACAAATCAAAAACCTTACCATTGCAAACCACTCATTGAAACACGGTGTTGCAGTCGTGATGCAATGTCCGACATGGCAATGTGATCGCTAGAGTAACAAGGACACACGGCACAAGCCGCAAAATGGGCCATGCCAAGGAAGTTCTCATATCGACTTAGCGGACCCCCACAAGTTATGTGGGACCCACGGGACGAGCGGCGGAGGCGAGCCCGGGGCCCAAGGGGGAAAAGATCGGCCCCGCCGCGGGGGACACGAAGAACATCGGATATTATCATCCGTTATTTTCGCCCCCCCTCCCTCTCTTTCGTCTTTTGGCGCCAACTCGAAACGGGGCCGTTCGCCTCAATTCGCCTGCGCTTCGGGGAGTTTTCCCGCCATAAATAACACAAGCCCGGGCAGCTCGGGCAGGCACCGAAGCCGGGGAGCCGTGGGGGCGGGGGGCCCTTTGGCTTTTTGGGGGCAGGTCCGAAACCGCGTGGAATAATAATAATAAATTATAACAGCTCCTCCCCAACCCAAAAAAAAAAAAAGGAGAGAAAATTTTACAAATCAATTGCCGGTTCGTCATCTTTCAAAAGGCCCGAAGACAAAAGCGGCAGGGGAAAGAAGGGGGGGGGGGGGGGGGGGTGATGCGGGGTTCTTGATTGGCTTTAAATGACAGACAGTACTTTTCAACCTTATTATAATAAAAAAAATAAAAACCCCCAAGAATCTCCCTCGCGTTCATGCACTCGTGTTCGTTCTTTGTTCATAGGATTCCATGCAGAGAGGCCCCACCCAATCCCCTCGCGCGTGCGTGATGAGGACGACTCCCCTGCTCCTCCTCCTCCTCCTCCTCCATGCACCGCATCGGATTCCATGCACCTCTCTCTCTCTACACAGACCCCTATGGGCTATGGCTACGTCTACACCTACACCGAAGCCCTCCCATCCCATGCATTATCGGATCCTACGAGCTGCTGCCGCGGGGGTATTTCCATTTCGAGGGTTTTCGACAGGGAGCACGTGTTACGTGTACCTTCGCGTTACGTGTACCTTCGTGGTGCGTGCTCGTGGTTGGCAAAGGATCGTTTGAGAATCCTGTGCCCCCGTGGAAATTTTGCACTTTCTTGCATTTCTTTATTCATCGTCCCTATCCCGGAGGGTATGAAGCAAAAACCCTAGGCAATTTGACTCAGTATAAAAAGTTACCGCAGACCCTGCAATTGTTTGGTCACATGGCTCGAGTGAAACGATGATGCTGCTCTGACTTCTCTGAACTTTGGGGTTAAACAAGGTCGAGGTAACATGGAAAACTTTAGTTTAATCTGGTGTTAGGCCGAGACTCTGCGAGGACCTTTCTTATTAATGGTCTTGATCTTGGCCATTTTGCCAATTAATGCTGATGATCAGGCAATGCCATGTATATTAATAAATGGGTTTTCCAATTTCGATTTCATTCGACCAAAAAAAAAATTTTTCGATTTCATCCTTTCTTTGTGAATAGTAAATTAATTTCCCAAAATAAAATTCAGGGTTCCGTCACCAGTGTCATTGATGGCGTGTTTGTTTCGCGAAAAGTAAGTGAGTTGAAAAATATTTTCCGAAAAATAATCTTTCATGTCGCTTACAAAAATAGATTAATGAAAAATATTTTCATTAGTCACAAAAAAATTTAAGTATGGATTGTTATTAATAATGAAAATATTTTCTCACTACAAAAAAACATGTTTTTTCCGACGAAATTTTCAACGAAAAATTTGGAGAAATTCGTTGGAAAACGAATTTCCAACGAATTTTCCAACGAAAAAAAATTCGTTGGTTATAAGTCGTCGGAAATTTTTCCAACGAAAAATTTCAATTTTCGTTGGAAATTTGCGATAAATTTTTTTTCATTGGAAAATTTCGTTGGAAAACTCGCGGCTAGATTCATTGAAAACGAATTTTTTTTTTCCGACGAATTTTTTTCGTTGGAAATTACAAATTTTTTTTTGGTCGAGCTAAAAATCATGGAAATTTTTTTTCCATTGAAAAAATTTTTTATCTTGGTCAAAATTTTTTTTTTTTTTTATCGAAAAATAGCCCTCGCCGCCGGCGAGGGCCGAGCTCGCCCAGATCTGGGCGAGCTCGAGCTCGCCGGCCATGGCGAGCTCGGCCCTCGCCATGGCCGGCGAGGGCAAGCCTCGTCGCCGGCGAGGGCCGAGCTCGCCCAGATCTGGGCGAGCTCGAGCTCGCCGGCCATGGCGAGCTCGGCCCTCGCAATGGCCGAAGATGAAGAAGAAGAAGCAGCAGGGGCGGGAGCAGGCTTCGGGGCCACCGCTCGTCAAGTCCGTCGTCGTCTCCTAGCCTCGCCGGCGACGAGGCTTGATGGCGTCGGGGGCGTCGGAGGCTTAGTGTCCATGACGCCGGAGTCGGAGCCGAACCTGGAGGAGGAGGGGGGCGGCGGGGGAGGAGTCGGAGGGGGAGGCGGAGACGGAGGGAGAAGGTGAAGGCGAAGGAGAGAGAGAGAGAGAGAGAGAGTGTGTGTGTGTGTGTGTGAATGTGGAAATTGAAAGTTGTGGGAATAACGAGCGCGAAAATATTGAATTCGTTGGAAAAGTCGTTAGAAATTTCCAACGAAAAAAAATTCGTTGGAAATTTCCAACAAATTTTTTTTTCGTTGGAAATTTCCAACGACTTTTCCAACGAATTTTTTTTCATTGGAAATTTCCAACGAATTTTCCAACGAAAATTGTACACACTGAAATAATTGTTCGAAAAATTGAAATTCGTTGGAAAATTCGTTGGAAATTTCCAACGAATTTTCCAACGAATATAAAAAATGCCGAATAGTAATAGGTTTTTTTGTAATTCGTTGGAAAATTCGTTGGAAAATTCGTTGGAAATTTCCAACGAATTTTTTTTTGTTGAAAATTTCCAACGAATATAAAAAAATGCCGAATAGTAATGGGTTTTTTTGTAATTCGTTGGAAAATTGGAAAATTCGTTCGTTTTTTTGGAAATTTCCAACGAATTTTCCAACGAATATTGCCGAATAGTAATGGGTTTTTTTGTAATTCGTTGGACCAGTGTCATTGATGGCGTGTAGTAATGGGTTTTTTTGTAATTCGTTGGAAATTTCGAAAAGTAAGTGAGTTGAAAAATAAAATTTTTGGAAAATTCGTTGGAAATTTCCAACGAATAATCTTTCAAAATTGAAATTTGTTGGAAAATTCGTTGGAAATTTTCAACGAATTTTCCAACAAATATAAAAAATGCCGAACAATACCGATTAATGAAAAATATTTTCATTGTTTCGTTGGAAATTTCCAACGAATTTTGTGTTTCGTTGGAAATTTCCAACGAAAAATTTAAGTATTTGTCGATTTGCAACGAAAATTTTTTCGTCACAAATTTTCGTAGCAAAAATCCAGTTTTTTTGTAGTGTCTGTTGACTAATTTTTTTAAACGATATAAACAATTGCTTTTTCAAAAATATTTTTTAAAGTACTCATTTTCAGCAAAATGAGCGCAACATCATCTACGAGTCCAAAAGATCACTAAAGCCTATAGTTGATTGATATTTGACCGACAATTCTGGTTTAAATCAGCAAATGATGATAAAGTCCATGGACTAGTGCAGCGGCCTCGGGAGAAGCTTCTAACGCGGCATTGCCCGGTCTTGTTATTGAGAAAAGAAACACGTTTTCGGGAATGATTGCTTAAGAATCAACCCAGAAAAAGGGTCCCCGACAGATTGTGTATGCGTGTGGGCGAGAGCAACATTCGCAAATTGCACAGGTCGTGCAATTCATATCGACCTAGTCAACAAGACCAGATCAAGAGAAGAAACACTTGGAATTGGAAATGATAGCTCGTCCGATTATTTAGCAAAAGGGTTGAGATTGATGCCATGATTAGCGGCGTAGATTGGTTGCAAGGCTTTGCCATGATAAGTCAATCTGCCCAAATCCTTCTATGCACGACTTAGGGGGCTCTTCCACACGCGTACCCACATCGAGGTCCAATAATTATTATATCTAGACAACCCTCTTTCCGTGTGCTCGTTTTAAGAAATTTGAAAGATGGGACAACCCTTTTTCGTGTGCTCATTTTTAAGAAATTTGAAAGACGGGGTTAGAAAAGATGTGATCTCGACAAATTTTGTGTTGCACACATGTACGTACGTACGCACGTGCATATGTACATGAACCTATGAACTATCTTGCAAAGGTTCCATGCAAATTGCGAACCGGCCCCAAAGGATGTTAGCAGAAATGGGACATGCATATTTGTCCAATTCAAAGCACCCATGATCATGTACAATCAAGACAAAGCTAAAACCCTAGAAATGCTTACTCAAACTTTTGGCTTACATGCTTTGCTAAAAGGGCTCTGATCCCTAGAAAGCGAAGCATATTTGTTCCGACGCCCACATCGAAACCCTAGATTAGGTCAACAAGTTTTCATCACCCACTTTTTTCCAACAAAATTCTTCCTTCCTGCACGCAGATATCGTTTTATATTCCCCCTCGAGTAGACTATTCGGTGGCGCTTTCAATGCGATCAACATGCCTCACGTATCCCCCCACCACACCACACCACACCACACCACACCACACCACACCACACTCTTAAGGCCCGCACAAGTACCTCAACTTGCATAGACTAAATGACAGAGAACACTTCGTCTATTCAACATGTTTTCCATATCATCAAGTCCACAGCAATACAGCCAAAGAACACATAGAAGAAAAGGTCTGCTTGAAGACCCTTTTGATTCAAGCGTGTAATTGGAACATCTCGCCCAACCCCACATTGGATTCTCAAAGATCGGTACTGTTTGGGGTTTGTGTCTTTTATAACGTGTAACATCAGATATGAGAATTCAAGAGGGACTTGTGGCTTCGGTACATGTATAAATCCATATGAGGGCGGGACCCATCGTGAGCTTGTGGGGCATTTGGAGATGAAAAAATAGTGGATGGACATGGAGATGTGATACTTTGTTGCGTTTGAACTGATAAAGATAGTGAAGGGATTTGTCTCACAGTCAAATTAACAATGATGCGTCCGTGCAGCATCTCTCGGCCACGAAAGAGATTTCCCATCGCCCGCCATACCATTTTTCACTATCAAAACTTGTCGGCCATTCTTGTGCCCTGGCTAGGCCAAAAAAATTTGGATCGTTATGCGGTTCCATGCACACTACCATAGGCAAAAACAATTTAGAGAGGGGGGGTGATACTGATCAATTGAACCTCATCCCATTTGGCGAAATCGGGAACCGGTACGAAATGGATACTTCAAAAGAGTAAACAAAGGAGTCTCTCGTGCCAATTCTTTCGTGTTTTGTCAAGAGAAAAGAGAAGTGAATGATGCTACAGATAATGTATTGAGAAAATTGAGCTAGGACAGGGATAAGATTTTTAGGGAGTCATTGAACACTTAAGAAGGAACTCGTGATTATTTTCAACAAGACAGTTTACGTTATCTTATTCTGTTCTATACATCTCGAGAAAACGAATTTAGATTAATTTCATCGGTAGATGTCACTGTGGATTCCTTTTGACCAGTTTGATCAAACCGTACCGAGCCTATAAATGATTGGCTAGTCCTTCGGTACATGGGGAATGGTATTATTTCAAAATTGATATCCATCTATTCATAAGAATAGTAAAGTGGAGGTTCGAAGGAACTACATTGAAATTTTGGCAACTCATTTTGGCTTCAAAATATAAAGAAGGGCCAATGAAAATCCTTGCACAAACTACATGAATAAGGACAAAAACTGAAAAGTAAAAAAATACATAATTTGAGAAAAATATTGCATGAAAAAAGCACGCATCAATTATAGAATAAAAATAATATAAAACTCATTTCAGTTAAAATAAAATATGAAATGAATATAGGGTCATCCGTTCATCCCGCTCGAAATATCATAAAACTTAAAAAGTGACTTTTCTTCGTACGCTCAAAACTCTCGTACTAAACTAACCGAAATTATTCATAATTATTCGGGAAAATTTCAATTAAGGACCCCAAGTGGGGTCAAATTCTCAAAAAAGGACCCAAAGTGAACAAGGTGTTAAATAAGGGCTCGAAGTGCTCAATCAGTTTCAAATAAGGACCTGAAGTGCCCAAAAAATCTCAAATAAGGACCTGGGTCCCCGGCCGGCCAAAATACCCGCCGGCCGACGAAAAAGCTGCTGTTCTGGTGCCGGAACAGTAACTTTTTATTTATTTTTTAACTTTTTCGTTTTTTCTTTTCTGTTTTTTTTATTTTCCTTCTTATTTTTTTTTCTTCCTCCGCCAGCCATAATCGGGGCCGGCGGAGGTCACCGGCCTCAGGGGAGGGCTCGACCTCGCCGGCGTCGGGCGAGGTTGCCCTCGCCAGTTGCAGGCGAGGGCGACCTTGAGCCTCGCTGGATCCAGGCGAGGGCGACCTCGCCCGACGCCGGCGAGGTCGAGTCCTCGCCGGATCGAAGCGAGGGCAACCTCACTCGAGCCTCGCCGGCGTCGGGCGAGCCCTCGCCTGAGGCCGGCGACCTCCGCCGGCCCCGGCTATGGCCGGTGGAGGAAGAAAAAAAAATAAAAAGGAAAATAAAAAAAAACAGAAAAGAAAAAACGAAAAAGTTAAAAAATAAATAAAAAGTTACTGTTTCGGCACCGGAACAGTAGCTTTTTCGCCAGCCGGCGGGTATTTTGGCCGGCCGGCGACCCAGGTCCTTATTTGAGATTTTTTGGGCACTTCAGGTCCTTATTTGAGACTAATTGAGCACTTCAAGCCCTTATTTAACACCTTGTTCACTTTTGGTCCTTTTTTGAGAATTTGACCTCACTTGAGGTCCTTAATTGGAATTTTCCCTAATTATTCACTACTTCAATGGGAAGGAGTCTTGTTATTATTATTATTAGACGCAATTTGCTTCAATGTGGGTGTCAATTTGTATTGAATAGTTGATTGATCTCTTCCGTAGTATTAATGGCCAGAGCCATTTGAATTGTAATCCCGACCAATATAAGAAGAAAGCGACGATAGCAAGGGAGGAGGGCAACTCGGTATATTTTGTGTGCATTTTCCTCTAGGGAAGGCATGAATTAATCAAACTTGAGACCTTTAGGACTTGAGTAAGTCCTTAAAAGACTTCATCCTAAGCCACATCCGAATTTCAAGAATTCTTGAGATGTAAAGCAACTAAAGGGTGTCTCCGCTCACTAGGAAAGAAAAAGATATGATAGGGATTTTGGATATGAAGCCTGCAGGTACTGGCATGTAAAAAATAAATAATGCATTCATGGAGCTTGCTCATATAACATGGGACAAATTGTGGAATTCCTCATAAGAGTGAAAGCTCTGTTCTTTGAAGTTACCTCTTAATTAAACACCAGGAATCTAAAGGAAGCCCCTAATTAAGGATCCAAGGAAAGCCGATTTGATTACGAAAGAATCAAGCTCAAGACCTTTAACTGTGATGTCAATTTAAACTATTAGAGTACGGCGTTTGTATTTTATATATTAACGCTCTTCGGTTCTTGTTATTATTGAATCACCATATGCATAGGATGCATGGTAAATTTGGTCCCTCCAATTCACTAATTTCGACAAACATATCATCAACCCAATTTTTAATTTCTACTCAGCCAAACTTTTTAAGAGATGTACTTTACCCAAAAAAACTTTTTAAGAGATGTATACGTACGAGGATAAATTTTGGAATGGTCGAGAAAAATATGTACGAAAACCGAAACGTCCACAGACCTTCGATGTTCAGGCCACAACCCAAAAATTTAAATAAAAAACCAAGCCCGTCAAAATACAAACTAACCATAATTATCTCAGGAAGTCATCATGACGTAATAAATCTATAGTACAGCGTCAGCTTCTCTCGGTAGAGGAGATTGCAGAAAACCAAGGAACAATCTATAGAAACTCGCGACAAAAATGTCCGAAAAGAAAAAAAGAAACTGCTTCCTCCTAAAAATTAACCAAAACTACTTTTTTCTTCTTCTTCGTCGTCTGCTTCTTCTTCAGTTTGTCCTCTCAACGTGGCGCTTGAACACTGACTCCAAATCGGGAGGATTGAAGAACTCCCTGACGCCATTGAAATGACACCTCGACGACGACGAGGGCCTCCTCTTTCTCGGGGCGGGCGGGCACCGCAGCTTCTCGGGTATCCTGGATTCTCTCGACGTCGGGGTCGTCGAGGGCGTCTCCCTCTCTTCCTCGTCGGCGTCGTCCCCGCTCGCCCTGGGCTTCGGCTGGGTGCTCACCGGCTTGAGCGAGGCTCGTATGGAGATTCCGGCGATCACCCACTTCTTGCTTCCTTCGGATTCCAAGCCTGCCCCCACCTGCGGCTTCTCCGAGAAACCCATGATCCTCAGCGGGAAAGAGAGAATCGACGAGAAAGAAAATTCGAAGAAAGCCCGAGAAAAAAAGAAGGGAGCTTTGAGCTTTTCCCCCTCCTCTTTGGAGCGCAGAGCAGCGGAAGAACAGGGCAAGCCCGCAAAGCGAAGCAAAAAATGGAATTTTTCTTTCGGTTTCAATTCGGGAATCAGAACAAAGACGGAGAAGCCGGAGGGCTCTGAGAGGATGAGGAGGAGGGAATAAGAGAAAAGGGTCTCGGCGAGAGAGAGAGAGAGAGATTGCGGGTGTGAAAATGAGAAAGAGATTACCAAGGAGAGAGAAACAGAGAGATTATATAATGCAGGGTTTGACGGTGCGAACTGTGGGAGAAAAGAGGGTGCATTGCCCGTGGGGTAAGGGGGGAATGGGTGACTGAGGTTTTGAGAGTAAGAGAGAGAGAGAGATGCTGGGCATTGGATTATTTTTATTATATGTTCGAATGCACTCGAGAAAAAATATTTCTTCTTTTTTGTTCCTATTTTTTGCTTACCCTTTGAACATTATTGAAGAAATTTTGGCCAAAAAAAAAAAAGAACGCTAGCGAAAGATGAAAAGGTATTTAATTTTCTAGAAACTATGAAAAATTATATAACATCGTGCACATCGATATTCAATTTACGTTGAAGGATTAGATGTTTCGTGAAAATCAAAAAATAGAAATTCAAAAAATTTCATTTCCTCCGAGAAATTCTCATCCTTGGGGCCAAAAAGAGAGAGGGAGAACGAGATGACAATTTTTATGGCCAAAAGGGAAAGAACCGATATCTGAAAAAAACAAAAAAAAGAAAAAAGAAGAGAGGAGAGAGAGAGAGAGGGAGGGGGAGCTGCCCGGGGAATTCACGGGCAGGGAGAATCGAGAAACCGAGTGAAGGGTGGGGGTGGTGTTTTTGGCGCGAAAGGGGCTTTGGTTCGGGCTTGCAACGGCTCTTTTTCCCGCGCTTTGACGGGGAAATTCCGGATCGATTTCCCCGTTTCGCCCCTCTCGTTGTTGCGCCCTTTCCGATTTTGCCCCTCTCTCTGTCCCCCTATCTCTGGCATCATCATTTTTTTTTCCTTCGCGGGGCTCTGCTCTTATCCATTTTGGGGAAGTGGGGGATGGCCAGTCCTGGCCCAAATCACCCCGGCACATAACCCGATAGAAAAAAAAAAACAAAAAATGAAAAAACCCAATTTGACATTTTCCCACCAATTTTACCTCCCTATGGATTCCTTGATCCCCCCCCTCCCCCCCCAAAAAAAAATGAAAAATGAAAAATCCGTATCGTTTTTTCCATTTAAAGCATGCTTAATTTAAATGGAACATGGTGCGGGCGCCGCCGACACACTTGCCATACGTCGTTGATAAACCGCTGTTCGATTTCCAAAACATCGATCTATGGATAACGGGGTGAAAAGCGACGGGCTGGAGATTAAGGTTCTTTATTTGATTATTTAGCAAGTATCTAAGGGAACTTGTAGGGTGAATTCTTCTTTTGCCCCGTTTCGGGGAGACGAACGTAGCACGCCGTCCAAATTTCTTTTATCCTTACCACGGTTTCTCTTCTCAACGACACTGCAGCACATTGAGCCAAATTGACAAAGGAAAACACACGTAGTTGAGAATTGTGAACGAAAAAAAAAAAAAAAATTCTATACATCTTCTAGTGAATAGCACATGAGCTCATTTATAGGCTTTACGTAACGACTATCTAAAGTAACAAATAAATAAAGATATGCATAATCACAGAATAATATACATAATCATAGAATATCGCAGATATATATCTCTAACACACGTAACTATCTGTATGGATGGTATCGCGACGACATTTCGTACTCGTTATGGTTTTCATTTCGAAGTTCCGACATTCTTCCGAAACTAATTTATTTTAGCATACCACGTATTTAAATCTTTGCCGATTATTCTATCCATCTAGGAATGAGAATACATTTTTTTTTAACATGTCATTCATCCATAGCTCTCGCTATGTCGAATCCCTAGCAGCAAATGGACCTAAAAGGACAAGGTGGGAACCACGACCTTATTCGGAACAAAGTATCGAAAAAATCTTTAAGCCTATTGTAATAGTACCGATTTAGTCATAAATCCTTTAAATTAGATTAATTTAGTTTTAAACCTTTTAGGTTTATCTGACGGTGCGGGTAATTTTTCACATGGCATCGAAAAATTAATATGAAAATTAGCCAACTATGCACACGTATATATTGTGAAATATAACAGACATCTACAGCCGAACGTGCATGCTCTCCTTTGTTTCGGACACGACGTGCATTCGCAAGTCATACATGTAAGACAAAATAATTTGGGATCAGGACTCGATGAAATCTCACGACATAATGCTCGATCTAAATGGCACGGGCTCGAGAAATAGCTCCCCTGCAAGCCGAGCAAAAGCTGCATCGATTGGCATCGTAGTGTATACATCCCCACCGACGCAATCATTGATCTGCATGAGGCCACATTGAATAGCACCATTCAATGTTCCAAGAACTCCATAATAGTAAACTGGTCCAACCTGGAGACACCCTTTCTTTCCCATTATAATAATCACTTCCAAGAAATGCGAACGCTATTTCAGGGCCACAGTAATGCGTGGCCCCCCAGTCCTAGTTTTGGAACGGGGTTCGAGTGGAGAAGGTACTAATGCATTTGATGCGCCACCGCGCGTGACCCGATCAAAGCCCGAGTTATGTCATCGACATCGGATGGAGATGGCCTTGTTCGATTCCTACCGCATTATTGGCCATGTAGCTCTCGAGGATACTTTCTTTGGAGGGGAGTCGTAATCAAACGAACTGAAGTCTATATCGAGAAACTAATTGAACCGGGTTTTTGCGCATCGAGAAATGCAAGAAACTGGCTCGTTCCGACTTCAAAACTCTCGAGATTTAAAGGTAATCCGTTTTTTCTTTTTTTCGCAAACCCTGGTCACGTTGCATATGATTTAGGGTCGGCCCAAAAGAATTAATCTGGTAATGCTCAGTGCAACGAAAAAAGGAAAAAGGAAGAAAAAAAGAAAACAAAAAGAAAAAAAGAATATTCTGAAGAAGAAGACGAACGTGCGACGTCACAAATTGACAAATGACGTAAGGATGGCCTGGCCGCTCTTGGCGGATTTGCTTTCAATGGCGGCATTCTCCGCCGACCTCAACCGTCCAATGAAAAGCAGGAGCATGAACTAAGCGCTGACATGTTGCCACGTCGATAATTCGACCATCTCATTTTCATGACTTTTCTCTCTCTTTTTATTTATTGTATTATTATTATTATTATTTATCATCAATGGCAGTCTTATGTTATGTCTTGTTATTTGCGGTTGCGGGTTAAAGACTCCTAGGATGGAAAAAGTGGAAAGAAAAGAACGATAAATTGGAAAACTATATACAAAAACAAAAAATATATCTTTCATTTTATTAGGACCGAAAGGACAACCGTCGCTGGCGACGCTATCTCGACATCGCATAGGGGTCTTGCCCCCGTTGCGTGACATTACATCTACTAGCAACTTAAAAGGTCAAAGTAACCGAAGGATGCTTGGAGATTGGAACTTCTTTTGCATGTTTGGCTAGGACATAAGGATTCATCTCATTTCTAGTATTCAGACTTATGTCCTTGTGCGAAACGGGCGGGCATTAAACCACGTACAACAGTGTAAATCCCGCATCTTTCCCACACAAAATGGGTCACGAAGCAATTGAGATCGATGGAAAACTTTTACATGCTTTCGAAAGATTAAGGGCCTATTTGGTAACTGGCTAAATAGTGCTTGATTCTATTCTTTTATTCTTCGGAACTAAAAAAGAACAGAAATCCGTTTGGTAAATTTTTTATTTTTGGGCATAAATTTGTTCCCGAAATCAGTTTTGGAACATAATCAAGAATAAAAAAAAAAGTTGATTCTTGATTCTGGAAATATGAATCAGAAATAGAAGAGAATTTTTTTTTTCTTCTTTCCTAACCTATGGTCGGCGAAGACATTGCAGCCCTCACGACTTGGGCGAGGGCTGGACCCTTGTGGCCTGGGTGAGGGTAGCCCTTGCCCAAGCTGTGAGGGCCGCGACGCGCTCGCCAGCCCTGGCCTATGGCCGGTCGCTGGCCATGGACCAAGGAAGGACAAAAAAGGAAAGAAATATTAAAAATTCAAAATATTATTAATAAAAAAAATTTGTGCAATTACCAAACACACTTATTTATTTTTTTATTCTAGTAATAGAAATTTTGGGCCATTATCAAACACCTTCAAATGCTCAGAATTTATTTTCAAAAATAGAATAAAAAAAATCATTTATGAGCAGAAATTATTTTTCGAAATAAAATGGTTACCAAACGTATTCTAAGTGACTGCCCTGCCAGGTTTGTTTTCTTATTTTCTTCTGAGGGAGAAAAATGTTAAGTTAACACTTATGTTTTAGACTCGTCGAAAATATTTTTATGATCATCTGTGATGACACGAATTTGGCTAAACATGCTTATTATTCAAAAGCCCTAAAAATGTGTGACCGCACAATTTGATAAATTAGTTAACCGACTTCGATTACTTAAAAAGTATTTTGTCTTTCCTATTGCACTTTACAGAATTCTTGCTCTGTTCTTGTCATGTACTTGGCACTACCCAACAAGATGATGAGCAAAAACCATAGAGTTCACTCGGAGCGACACATCCCGAAATTCTACCTATCGCATCCGAATCAAGTACTCAACCAGTCTACCAACTCTTTCGAGGTTCAAATAGCTCGGCCTTTTTTCGACCCAAATGCAAACCTAACACTAGCAGCCCAGACTGGAATCAAGCCGCGCCGTACCAGATCGAAGTCACGACTTCGGTCTAACTCGCGATAAAAGTCGATTCGGGGTTTGGACTTTGAATTGAAAATATTCCTAGGTTGAAGCCACAGGGCTCGGTTTAAAAAATCGAACCGGGAAAGTAAGCCAGCGGGGGTCCTGCCAAAGAACATGAACAAAACAGTAGACACCACCACTACGATGCAGATGCATACTGCAACTGGAATTTTATCCTGTCTCTCCCCCTTTGCCCTTCGCTCTCATGATCTCCCTGTCACCGATAGATAGAGCACGTCCAGATCAGCCAACTCCAATGGCCAAAGATAGCAAACCCCAAGAGAGAACCAACAAAAAAGCAAAGAGAAACAAATGGAAAAACCCACCAAGATGCATGGAAAAAGAGCTTCAGCCACTCCACTTCTCAGGGGCCTCTCTCACCTACCAATCTATCACGGTTCAGCAGCCCAAAACAACGACAGAAGCTACCGATCTTTTCTTATCTATAAAGTCAAAACAAAAAGTGGAGGAGGAATGGCACCATATCTGCCAGTCAAAGCTGCAATCTCAGCCTGATCTTCTTGGACTAGAAAAGCCAATAGACTAAGACCCTTTTGCGCTGGCCATGCAGATGAGAGAGACTCGAAGCAATTCGAGTCCGATACGTATCAAACTAGTAGAATTCGATTGTCGTTTCATTCTCAGTGAAAAGTGTTTAGTGACAGAGCAGTTTGGGTGGATGTGTACCTAACTTGGACCGTTCCAGTTTAGTGACTCGTGCGGTCAAATGACGTGCGCAATTTCAAATGATTCTTTGAAAAGGATCACCTAGGAGGAGATTCTGCCTCCGAAGCAAGCTCCTTTTCCTTCGTCTTCGAAATTTGGCTGCGCGAAATGCATATAGAGATCCAGAATCGCAAGGACTCCGAGGTTCCACGCATGGAATCCCACGTCCGATCGACGGCGTAACTTGTCGCCCTATTTTAAATCAATCATAATCGTCCGATGAATCCGAAGAGAACCCGACGGCATTCGCTTCTTGATCCGTGGAATTCCAAATGGTCGGTGGTTCTTTGGTCAGCAAACGCTCGGATTCTTGAGAATCAGAATGCCAATTGTTCGCAACGATTCACTTAACGAAACCCCCAATTCCCGTCCAATTATCCACGGCATGAACTTACGGCCGAAATGCGACAACTCCATGGTCGTACCCAAATTAATGTCGTCATCAAATGTAAGAAGAATTTCAAAACGGGCCAACCTGTGGTTGCGACCGCCCATCTATCCTTCTCAATGGGCGGCGAAGAATATCAATAATGCGGCAAAGCTTGGGCGGTGTGATTGAGATTGTTTCTTTGTTATCTAGTGGCCTCTTTCCACGTAGGAAGGCATTATCTCCTTTTCCCCGAGCGACATGATTCGCAAAATTGCCAGAAAAATCGAATAGCGTTTTCATGTTGGATTTACAGATAAAGGAAGCACTAAAGGAACCAAAGTTTACCGATGGCTCGATGCTTGTGGACCCATGTCCACGTGAGTGGTTTCAATCTTTGCATGATTGATCTCCATCCCAACATGTGCACATCCCCTCCACCTTGCATATAGATCAGTACACATCTGTGCCGGAATAATGGTCGGATCTCAAAATCATATTCGATGAATCGGTATCGAGAAAGAGAGGAAAAGATCAATCTGAATGATGCCGGATGCACTAGAATCGACGTAACAACAGTCGAATGCTAGACAGATCGACTCGGGCAGTTCGTACTCGGTGTAGTGCATTTGGTTCTTGGGAAGTCTCATTGATTGGACCCCCCACGAACCGCCCCAACAGCCGACCCTGACCTTATGGGTTTAACATGATGTTATTCTGCAATAATGCACATGATGATCTACGTAATGCATTGTGCCTGTGATTGTTAAGATTCTTAAAATAGATGATTAGGAGGCATACCCACCATGTCCATATTATATGTTGGTCCATGCCACCCACAAGAATTTCTGAGCATGGTGTGCTTGAAAAGTCCAATCAACCCCATCATCTATCTTTATCTTATCGTTAACCATCATTAGAGGACCCAAAATACATGGTTGAAAAAGATTAGCCAATCGAAACCCACTTGGAATTTTTCAAGGCCTTTTGTCATCTTTATTCATTGCATTTTGGAAAATCAAATTGAAGTGTCGAGTTTCAAAAGTTTCACTGATGTACACCGGCGGAGGTGACAAATGCCCATGCGCAAGCAGCAGCAGTCTGAGAAATTGAAAACAGCTGACGGCATAACAAGAGAGAGATCTACACCATTGCAGATGAACCCCAACGCCAAGCTAAGTCTTCTTAAAGACGTATAGATCGGTTCAGTAGCAGCGAATGCTCATGTGACTCTGACAAGAAAATGCAGTTCCATGATCTATCAGTGCATCGCTGAATAGGGTCTCTTTATTTTTCACCAGATACCGTTAATAAGCTATGCTGGGGAGAATTGTGGAACGAAAGCGGATGATTAAGTTAAAAAGAACATCCTCCCGGGAAAACACCCCCCAACAGAACATTTCACAAGAGACAGATTAATAGTAATCTAGCTTCGATAAATGGGGAAAAAGTGAAGAGTAGTACCACTTCTTACGATCGGTTAAAGTAATAGAAACAGTTGGAAGTGTAATGCAGGTTGATTTAACTGAAACTCACCCTTTTTAGTAAAGTAGGATTAATCTCTAAGGCATGTGCCCAAAATCAATCAGTAGGACCATCACACGCTTGGCCAACTCACCAAACTAATAACATATATCAAGTGGCATTTTGTCAGTTCTCGCCTGCTTTTGCTATACCCATCATGAAATAATAACAGCGATCTAATGATCTTTAAATTCTTTCAGCTCAGCTTCAAGAATTGTCATAGAAAGGAAAAATAAAAGAGCAAACTGTTAGCTCACTTCAAGAAGAGGCTCAGCACATGCAGAGTTCATGATAATCCACCACCCGGAGTAACAGTACATGAATGATGGCGACCGAAATCAAGATTGCAGAAGCGGTGACGATGGTAAGGAAGATCTTCTCCTGCATATGACATGTCTGCTTGAACATATCATCATGGTGTCATCGGGACTGCGTTTTAAATGTCTCTTGCTGTATTAAGCTTCTCGGTGCTTCAGCGAGCAAACTTTCCTAGTTAGAATGCATAAGACAGGTCGAAAAGTAGGCGACATCATCACTAGGATTCGTCAAAGATGTTGGAACTCTAGAAATCTCAATCAGAATTCAGAAAACAACGCAGAACTTCACGGAGATGGGAGCTTTTTAAGGATAATGGGATATTTAGCTCAGTTACTGGGCTTTGATACTGGAGTAATGTCAAGCTGTTTGTTGACACCAGTCACACAGAAACGGAGTACACGCACTTTAGTTAACTACCCAGAGGAGTTATAAGTGAACTAGTTGATCTAACTTGTGACTGATACTGATCTGAGGTTTCCTAGCTTCGGTTTTCACTCGTAACATTTCTCATAACATCAAACATAGTGGGAGACCCTGCAATGTCCTCAGTCTTAGTTTCTGCATATAAGAGAAGTCTATAGTAGCTAAACCTTAGTGACCAGAGTGCCAGACATGAACAAGCTAATCTAAAATGTCAAGAAAATTTCCCATCTTTTACTTAAAGAAGAAAACAAAGACAACCCAGATGCCAGGCAGTGCCTTTTTACTAGGGAATGAGATAATAGATCCATTCAGCTGCACAAAAACTCTGCTTAAGGATTAGCTATACTAATTTATCCGACCTACAAAAACTTATGCAAAAACAAAAGAGGAGACGCCTAAATTACAGATTATCATGTGATGAAGATGAAATATCAGTTATTACGTATCCCACCTGTAAAGTGGCCATGCTCTGTTTAAACAAAAGAAAAGCAGCAGAATCCCTTCAAGGGGGTATGTCACTGATTTCTTTACTTCCTTCTTACAGTGGTGAGTTTAAAGTGTATGTATAACTTTTGTTAACATACAATATGTATATGCTGCACGAGGACTTTTGGCTAAATGTCAAACTAGTAAAATTGATCCTGTGATTTCTTTCGACCAATATCGTATCTAAAAGGTTGTGGGTATTTCAGTGGGAAAACATCAGTTCGCATGTTAAACCATAACACTGGATTCAAAAGAGATTTTACAGACAAACCAGCATGTATAATCATCTATAGACAGTATGTAATCTCCAAAGATGTATTCGGCATTTTTTTTTGAGTTTGACATCTGAGCGCATATGTTTCCGAGTTCGATTTAAGCAGAAGCAACTAAATCAGGCTAACTGACACTATGGAGACCAACTAAAGCACAAAATCTGCAGGTCCTGTCACAAGAGTGCATCGTGATACATTCAGAGAAATTTCAGTTACCTATTGGACTGATAAAACTGCATAATCTAGCTTGAGTAGACCTTTAATCATCTCAAGTTCAGGAAAAACTAACTTAACCTTCTTATTTGTCTTTAAAATGTTGTACAAGGCTTAGACAAAACTACTGTCTCTCACAATAGTAGCTTAGACAGGTGTCCCATCTATTTTAGAGTGGAGGTAATCTAAGTTATATTTCCATAAATGATTGAAGACTCCGTTTGTAGGAAAGTGAAGGGGAAAAGAGAAGCATCACATGTGAGCTCCTTGATCCAATCCCAAACAAATTTTCCTCAGAGGAACCAAAGAAATCCCCGGGCATGCAGGACCTGCCTGCAGAAATCACCGAACTATTGAAAAATGCAGAAGACGTGCAATCAAGTTGTGATTTTGCAGAAAGCACGCGTGTTGACAGAAAAGACAACGACAGAGCCTCAGAGGGGGAGAAGGTTTTAGAATCGTCCTCTGAAGCAGGAATTGTTATGGCAGAGGATAGCAAACAACTACAGAGAGCTGAAACATTGGAAACTGATGACAGAATGACAGATGAGGGGAAGCAAATCCAAGAAGAGAAGAGTGACAAGGATTATGATACTGACGATGTGACAAGTCCTGTTCCGGTTGCAAAGACGGTGGAGACAAATTTCAATATAGTTGAAGAGCAAACAACAGAAGAAGTCTTGGACCAAAATGTCGACGCGGTTTGTGGTCCTAAAGTTGACTGCACAGACAATATTGCGAATATGGATCCTACATTTGTACCCAAAAATGTTGGAGAAAACATATTCGATGTAGAGAGTGAAATATCGGAGAAATTGTTGGGTTTACCAGCTGAACAGAAGGCCCCACAATCACTGGATATATGCAAACAAACAGACAATGAAAAGGTTGAGATTGATAAAATCATACAGAATGGAGCCAGAGATGCCTCCATAGCAGCGGTAGCAGCAAGTTCAGACACTCCAAATGACGACACAGAATTCACCATTATCAGCGATGAGGGAGACAAAAAACTTGATGAGTCATCCACCATAGTGGCTGCGGACATGCCAATGAAGCATGAACATGGAGTGGATACAGTCGAGCTCAAAGAAACCGCCAGTACTGAAAGCCAAGATCTGACTGAATTAAGTGCAGAAATGAAACATGTGATGCCAGCAGGAGAAAATGAAGAATACAAAAGCAACTCAACAGGTTCTGCTGTTATCATAGAACCAGTAGCACATAGCTCACATCAAATTGACGAAGAGGTTGCGCTCAAAATGGATGTGGAGGAAGCAAATGATTTGACTCAGGAGACAATTATCCAAGTTGTTCAGAATACCTTGGCAGAAGATGAGGACGGCATGGACCGAAAAGAAAACCCTTACAGTTCATCAGCAAAGCATGAAGAATCTATGCAGAGAGATTATAGCAATCCGATTAGCACAGAAGCTTCAGACGGGGAGAGAAATGATAGTGGATATTTGACAGGTGAGGTGGTCATGGACGTCAGTGATCAAGGAATAACTGATGCGAAAGATCACATTGCAAAGGAATCATCACCAGTCAAAGCAGAATCAGAGGAAAGTTTCTTACAGCAAAGTCTACTGGGTAATGAGCAACCTGAAATTGATATTAAGGTGCTTCTGAAAGCAGTTTCATGTATCAAAGAGGAGGCGCATAGCAAGGGCTGTGAAGGTGGCTTTACCCAAAAGGTAGATGAAGACAACTCCGTGGATAACAGGCCAAACAATGAAGAAGTACAAGAGGTTTTATTTTCATACTTGTAAAGTCTAAATAAGTTCAGAGCCTTTCAAATTGTCCACAAGGTTGGGACAATTAAAATTCTAAAGCTTAAAATTGTACATTTTATTTGCAGAACTCTCCACTAAATCCAGAAGGAGACCAACAGAGAACTGAAGAGGCTGATCGGGAAATCGAAGGTGAAAAAGTTACTGGAGAGTGGGAAGCATGCAAGCCAATGGAAACAAAAACTGAAGATGGATCTGAAGCATGCAGAAGCACAGAATTTCAGGATGCAGGGCATCCATCTAGAGAAGGTTGGTTCCTGAACAAGTGGCTTGTATGGTGCAGTTAAAACTTCAATAATTGCAAGCGTCTCAGATAAACAACTAACTAAGCTAGAGATTAGATAGAAGAGAATTGGTTGTTGCGTATATACCGAATGCAAGGTTCAATGTCATCACTTTATCGTAAAGGTTTCAGATATTACCCGTTTGATTATTGGGTACCGATGACTTGAGAAACATGCGCAGGGCATAATCCCGAAGATGTGGCAACTGATATAACTGCCTCAGGTTATACCTACAGTACAGAAAGTGTCGCTGTTGAGATACTTCAACCAACTTCTGAACCAGAAATCATTCTGGAAACAGCTCGCAGAGCTGAACATGACGGCTGCTGTGAGGAGAAGGAAAAAGAAATAGAAGTGGACGAAAATGAAGAACTCAAGGCAAAGCCCTGTGATACCACAGACCCCACAGAAGAAACCATCAGAACGAGTCCAGCTGAGAACTCTGAAACTGCACAGGAGGAAATTGAGTGTGAAATCAAGGTTAGCTTCATAGCAATGTGCGTGGATCAAGATGTGTTATTTTTTTGTATGACAAAAATAACCTGAAAACTCAATTAAACACAGATATCGGATGAGTCTGAACCAGCTGGAGCAGATATGACTTTGGAAGATGATGCACCTCAGGACAATGAAAGCTCTGAAATGTCTCTTCAAATTCCTCCGCCAATGCATGAAGAAATGACACGGGAAGTGGACGGAGAAGAAAAAGGGACATCTGCTTTCATTTTAGCTGATAACAGCAGCATCACTGGGCTGGACGAGGTTATGGAGGAAGCATCAACGCCTGAAAAAGATTTTGAAAAAACAGTGAACAAGAATGAAGCGGCAAATGAGTTCAAAAGATCGTTAAATGAGATACCTGAACCAACTGAGGCTACCAGTAGTCCAAAAATGGATGGAACCGTCCTTTGCCATGTAGAATTGTTGACAAAAGGAAATAATGATGACAATGTCATGTACGAACAGAATGAGATAAACAAGGTAAAAATAATGAATTTTATTCCACCTTTTCTTTATCATGATGGAGACAAATGATTTCACTGTCAAATGAGATCATACTTGTGCCCTTGAGTAACCCTTAGTATGCATATGTAGGGAATTACTCTAACACCTACATGGTCCATTCCTTGAAAATAGTCAAAGCTAATTTTAAGCATCTTTGTCAAGTCCCTCTGATTCATATCTATGAACAAACTTCCCCTGTGTGCAGATCTACGAGCAAACGGGGAGATCTAGGACAACTGAGGGTCTGGAAGATCTAACTCTGTTGAAAGCCAACAAGGAGACTGGAGAATCCACAGTACCAGACTTGATCGAAGAGGATCCTATTCAAGATGGTAAAGAAGCATATTAGTTTATGAAGATATCATTGCCATGTAAAACATCTCTGCTTTCAAAAGTTTCCAAAGTCAACCCCAAATTGTCAATACATGACTTTTCTGTGGAGTCTTCTTACTCCTTTTCATCCATTCCTATCCACACTCGCATAAGCCCATCATGGAAAGAAGATGGTAAAGTAGCACTTTTTGTTTCCGGATTCTATATCCATCTCAATTCCAAGTAACCAAATGAAAGTTAAAAAGGAAGATGAAAGAACTACTTCCCATTCCACTGGCTTTATTCCAACAACTAAACCAGCGCTTAAAGTGCTCAGTTCAGACTTCACATTGGATAATCACCACCTAAATGAAGCATTTCGAAAATATTTGCATGGTTTTTTCATTGCTTTCCTATAATCAACCCAATGAGAACCACAGAGACGATGTGCTCAAACTCTAGGCATTAGAATACGTTTAAAAGCAATTTTCTGGAAAGAATCAGACTTGAGAAGCTGTTGACAGCGCCAACACCCCATGATTGCAACCTAATCAGCAATGATGCATACAGTGATATGCATGTGTGAATGAGGTTACAATGCATGCAGATGCATTCACAGAGAGAGAGAGAGAGAGAGTTGATCGGGTACTGATGGCTTGGGAAACATGTGCAGGACATGATCCTGAAGATGTGGCTACTGATATTGCTGCCTCAGGTGATATCTACAGTACAGAAAGTGTCGCTGATGAGATACTTCAACCAACTTTTGAACCAGAAATCGTTCTGGAAACAACTCCAACATGCAGAGCTGAACATGACAGCTCTTGTGAGGAGAAGGAAAAAGCTACAGAAGTGGACGAAAATGAAGAACTCAAGGCAAATTCCTGCAATACCACAGATGTCACAGAAGAAACCATCAGAACAAGTCCAGCTGAGATTTCTGATTCTACACAGAAGGAAAATGAATGTGAAATCAAGGTTAGCTTCATAGCAAATTTGCGGATCAAGATGTGTTATTTTTTGTATGACAAAAGTAACCTAAAAACTCAATTAAACACAGTTATCAGAGGAGTCTGAACCAGCTGGAGCAGATAGGAGTTTGGAAGACGATGCACCTCAGGACGAGGTTATGGTGGAAGCATCAATGCCTGAAAAAGATTTTGAAGAAACAGTGAACGAGAATGAAGCGGCAAATGAGTTCAAAAGATCGTTCAATGAGATACCTGAACCAACTGAGGCAGATAGTAGCACTAGCCCAAAAACGGACGGAACCGTTCTTTGCCAGGAAGAATTGTCAGCAAAAGGAAATAATGAGGACAATGTCAAGTACGAACCAAATGAGATAAACAAGGTAAAAGTAATGAATTTCATTCCATTTTTCCTTTATCATGATGGAGACAAATGATTTCTCTGTCATATGAGATCATACTTGTGCCCTTGAGTAACCCTTAGTATGCATATGTAGGGAATAACTCTAACACCTACATGGTCAATTCCTCAAATTAGTCAAATCTAATTTTAAGCATCTTTGTCAAGTCCCTCTTATTTGTATCCATGAATAATCTTCCCGTGTGCAGAGCTATGAGCAAACGGGGAGATCTAGCACAACTGAGGGTCTGGAAGATCTAATTCTGCTTAAAGCCGACAAGGAGACTGGAGAATCCACAGTACCAGACTTGATTGGAGAGGATCCTATTCGAGATGGTAAAGAAGCATATCCATTAGTTTATGAAAATATTATGACCATGTCAAAAATCTCTGCTTACAAAAGTTTCCAAAGCCATCGATTCATGTGCAGACATGACTTTTCTGTAGAGTCTTCTTACTCCTACTCATTCATTCCTATCCATACTTGCACAGGCCCGTCATGGACAAAAGATGGTAAAGAAGCTTTTTTTGTTTCCAGATTTGATATCTTTCTCAATTCCAAGTTACCAAATGCAAGTAAGAAAAAGGAGATGAAAGAACTAATTTTTATTCCACTGGCTTTATTCCAACAACCAAACCAGCGCTTAAAGGCTTCAATCCAGACTTCACAATGGACAATCATAACATAAATGAAGCATTTCGAAAATATTTGCATAGTTTTGTCATTGGTTTCTTATAATCAACTCAAGGCATCAGAATATGTTTATAAGCAAATTTCTGGAAAGAATCAGGCTTGAGAAGCTGTTAACAGGTCCAACACCCCATAATTGCAATCGAATTGGCAATGATGCATGCAGTGATATGCATGAGTGGATGAGGATACAATGCATGCACATGCATATACATACATACACTCACACGCACGTACGCACACACATATAGATATACATACACATATATGTACATATATATATGTAGAGAGAGAGAGAGAGAGAGTTGATTGGGTACCGATGACTTGGGGAAACATGTGCAGGACATGATTTTGAAGATGTGGCAACTGACATAGCTGCCTCAGGTGATATCTACTGTACGGAAAGTGTTGCGGATGAGATACTTCAACTGACTTCTGAACCAGAAATCGTTCTGGAAACAGCTCCAACATGCAGAGCTGAACATGACAGCTCTTGTGAGGAGAAGGAAAAAGCTACAGAAGTGGACGAAAATGAAGAACTCAAGGCAAAGTCCTGCAATACCACAGACCTCACAGAAGAAACCATCAGAACAAGTCCAGCTGAGAGCTCTGATTCTACACAGAAGGAAAATGAATGTGAAATCAAGGTTATGTTCATAGCAATATTTGTGGATCAAGATGTGTTATTTTTTGTATGACAAAAGTAACCTAAAAACTCAATTAAACACAGTTATCGGAGGAGTCTGAACCAGCTGGAGCAGATAGGAGTTTGGAAGACGATGCACCTCAGGACAATGAAAGCTCTGAAATGTCTCTTCAAATTCCTCCTCCAATGCATGAGGAAATGACATGGGAAGTGGAAGGAGAAGAAAAAGGGACATCTTTTGTCATTTTAGCTGATAACAGCATCACTGGGCTGGACAAGGTCATAGAGGAAGCTTTGACGCCTGAAAAAGATTCCGAAGAAACGGTGAACAAGAATGAAGCGGCAAATGAGTTCACAAGATCATTAAATGAGATACCTGAACCAACTGAGGCAGATAGTACTAATAGTCCAGAAACGGATGGAACCGTTCTTTGCCATGAAGAATTGTCAGCAAAACGAGATAATAAGGACAATGTCAAGTACGAACAAAATGAGATAAACAAGGTAAAAGGAATGAATTTTGTTCCACTTTTTCTTTATCAAGACAGAGACCACTGATTACTCTGTCAAATGAGGTCATATTTGTGCCCTTGTGTAACCTTAGTATGCATATGTAGGGAATAACTCTAACATCTACATGGTCCATTCCTTGAAAATAATCAAAGCTAATGCTAAGCATCTTTGTCTAGTCCCTCTGATTTATATCCATGAACAACTTCCCCTGTGTGCAGACCTATGAACATACAGGGAGATCTAGCATGACTGAGGGTCTGGAAGATCTAATTCTGCTTAAAGGCAACAGGGAGACTGGAGAATCTACAGGACCAGACTTGATCAAAGAGGATCCTATTCAAGAGAGGACCACCGAAGTAATAGCCCATAGAGAGGACAATGTGATGGTACGACCACAAGCACCTGATTCTTGAACTGCCTCCATTATGCCTAATAATGACTTGAACCCCCTTAAATGCAAAGAAGACAGGAACACTCCCTTATGTCCCTGCAATCTCATTATGTGAGCTTTTTCTCCATTACCTTTGACCTATCATGGACCGTTAACTGCAACAGGGAAGCCAGATCAATCCATCAACTGAAGAAGCTATCGACCACACCAATAATTTCACGGAGGAAACAAATGTAGCAAGAGACTTTGAGGTACTTGCAGAGGATATTAGTGAAGGCAGACCCTTAAAAGACGATCGAGACGAAGAAAATAATGAGGTGGTTGGCTACATCAAAACTTGATTCTTCACATCCTTATTGAATGTTATAAGATTTCCATCTTCCACAGGGTCAATCAACTTCAGTCTCCTAAAAAAGTTTCAAGGTTCTTCTGACTTTCCGCAGAGAATAATTAATACACATAATGGAAGCTAATAGCCCTAAGTTCTACTATGTGGTTGAAGGAATTATGGACAAATTCCTTCTATCATCTCTTGCTTGTACAAGCACTAGGTGCATTTTCATGCTAACCTACCTACACAGCACAGTAACTATTCCTATAACAAAATGCCATCTTAAGCAATTCTCCTTGGATTTATTTTATCTACATCCGTGTGATAAATGCTTAAACTACCACAAGGTCTGCTATCAATTTATGTGACAACTCAAATTGTGAAGAACAATTTTATCAACAAAAGAAACACTAAAACTTTTATATTCCAGTACAGACAATCAAACTAAAATTTGTATTTTTTCTCAAATAAGTTTTCCATCAGTTGACAAGATAATATTGATTAATCTTGTCCAGGTACATATGCAATTAGTTACATTCACTTCATGCGAGAAAACGGATGATTGTGAACGAGAGGAAGATGCAAAGTCCAAGCTTTCTCCTCCAGTGGATGAACAAGAGATTGAAAACCAGAAGTCAGAGTTTATGAGTGATTCAATCTCCTTAAAAGAAGAGGTGAGATCACATTAAATGTCTTTGAAACCATGCCCCGTTATTTGATTTTCATAAGGCTAGCTGATAAATTATACTTAACAGGGTAAAGACACGATGGACTTCACAGAACAGGCAGAAGCAGCACGCTCAATTGAGAATACTGCCAACACCGAAAAGGACAATACAGAGACATGTAACAAGATCCAATCTACCAGCATTGATGAATGCTCAGAGAAAGAAACGCCGCCAAAGGAGCATGATGAATATTGCCAATCGGACTCCCCTTGTGCACCCCCTGAAACCAATTCTGAGGTTAATGGAGCAGCTGAGAGTTTAGAATTGCATTTTGCTAAGGGTTCCCAAGCTGCACGAGTTTCTGTAATAGAAGATGGCATTCCCGCTAATGATAATGAATCAGAAGCGAAAAATAATGCAGGCAGTACAGATATTGCTTCTGGAGTAGATGAGCTTCCAACATTGGCAAAGCAGGAAAGAAGGTTGGAAAATACAGACAGCAATGTGAAGGAAGATGACTCGACTGACTCAGGTCAGGAAAAGGAGGAGATTCCAGCATCAGCTGATGCAATGAAAGAATCGACAGAGTCTGAAAAATTGGATGCAGAACATAAAGAATCCAAAGAGTTAGTTACTACTGAAAACCCGGCTGTGGACACTTTACAAGGAAGCCTCTGTTCAATCCTGAAAACTGAATCTTGTGAGGAAGAATGTGAGGCTTCTGCAGAATATGAAGGCCCAGACAAGAACGAAGAACATCCTTATGGCACTCATTCAACCGAAGGTGTCTTGATGCCACAAGAAAGTGAATCTACAAAGACAGTCTCTGAATCTGAGGAGGTTGAAACTGCAAAGGGGAGTGCTCAAAAGGAAGTGAGTGAAGATCTACATGATCCCCCTGAGGTGCACTTTGTTGATCTCAACATTGCCGAAGGCACATATATCTCAGCCACCAATGGAACAGGAGAAACAGAAAAGCAGGTTCAAGTGGACCAACATAATGCTTTATCAGATGTGAGATCTGTAGATACACATTTAGAAATGAAGGAAATGGAAGGTGAGACGCATGATGAAGCCTTGAAGCATCAGGAATCATTTGAACCTGAGACAGATATTAAGAACAGATTCCCAGAAGAAAATGTTTCCACAGAGAATGCCGAAGACAACTTAAAGGAAGATTATGTGCCAAACAAAGCAGCATTCCACTCTGAAGTCAGTGCTCCCATTGGAGAAGAGGTAAGAGTGTCATTTTCTTTACTGTCGTCGTACACAAGATGGAACATGCAGCTTCAATTGCAACTTGGAAGTTGATGATTTGATTCTGTTTAAAGGTTCTGCAGCAGCAATTTAACACATTTTCATCTCTGAAATTAGTCAATAATAAGATGCTCAAGATAGATGAAACCACACTTCATAAGACAGCTAAATTGTAAAGCCAAAAATTTATTTCACACCGCTACTTGAGTGCTGATATGCAGATGACAAATGTGAAGATACCGACCCAAATCAGTAGAGGTGAATTTTTGTTCTCTGCTACTAAGAATTAGAGCACAATTTAACCAATTATGGGGATAGATACAGCACTCAATAAAAAAAGGAACGAAAAAAAACTTGTAGAAACTACTAAGAAAGCAACCTAAAAGTTGAGAAGCATGATTTCACACATCCCAGTGACATTTACATCACAGTCTTATGTCCAAGTGGCAGATCAAGAATAGGAGTAATTTAGGGAAAAACAGGGAGAACATGAACTCAAGAGTAGAGACTTGTTCTACATAGGGATACAAGATGGTCATAAATTCATAACATTGTGTTAACAAAATTAGTCAGGTAATGATAATAGTTTGCAAGAATAAGAGGTCAAAAAAATTACTCAATTGAATTTTCAATTCCATTTCCATTTCTTTTTGTCTACATCTTGTCAAAACTGAAGAGTCCCACTGAAAATGCTAATGAAAGGTAAAAGAATGGCTTATAGAGGAAGTAACTAACATAGATGAATTTTATAAACTCCAGATGAAGTTGTAATCCACGTGGTACTGAGATTCTACTAGCGAGTACTTTATTGTCAAAAAGTGACTTAAGCTAACATAATTTAACAGATGGGAGCTACTGATACAATATCCACTCAAAATCTCAAAACAATGGAGTTGACTGAACAGACGGAGACAATGAACATAGAGATTGAAGAACATTCAAGATTGGCAAGGGAGACATGTATTGCGGGAGAAGTGGAAGAAGAGGTAGAGCCAGTTGGTCTCCTCATCACACCAATGGAAACCACTGAGGAGGATACAATCAAGGAACCGGACAGTGGTATCATTAGGGATATTGCTGCTGCAGAAATCGAACAGGAAGAGGTGAGACCACAAAAAGAACAGCTAGATGACAGACCCAACGAGGCATCTGGTATTTGCTCGGACATGGGGTCTCCAGAAAGAACAGAAACTGACCACAGTAAACAATGTGAAGAGGCTGATGGCACAGAGTGTTATCAAACCTCCACCAACTTGCTGCCTAATTCTTCAGAAAGTGATTCTAAGAGCGCAGAACGAGAGATTACTGTTGTTGAAAATCCAACTATAACAGAAGAAGAAATTGAGCTACCTTCAGACAAAATGGATGAAACAAGAGCTTCAGATGCTAAAGAAAGTACCGAAATGGAGAACTGCTCATCTATTGAAAACACAGATGCAGAAGAAACAGAAAAGCATGAAGAAATTTCTGAAAGGCTATCTACATCCGCTACCCAAAATGGAGAAGCAGCCAAAGATGGAAACGCACCTGATCAGACTATCCCTCGAGAATCAACACTTGAGCTCCTGACATCAACTTCAATGTCTCTTATGGAAGAGAAAGAAAATAGACCTAAAACTGCAGATGAGAAGATTAAAGATGACAATGAAGAGGAGGTTGAAACGCAATTAAATGAGAGTCTACAATTGTCTTCAGGTACAGTGCAGACAGAGGAAGCATGCTTTGATACGAAAGAGCCTGATAATGATGGAGTCTCCAAAATAGACAATGGCGATTCTGAGGGTGACAAAGACACTCCAAATGGACAGAAAGATGGCTGCACTCATGGAGAAGTTCTGAGAGTTGAGACTCAGGAAAAAGAATGCAAGACCACAAATCCTGAGTCGCCAGAGGTCGATGATACAACTGCTGAAGTTAGTGTTATCACAGAGGAAGCATCTGGCATTGTATCAAGCAAAAGTGAAAATGTGCAAGAAGTCGTGCCAGATGTTCAGCCAAATGAAAGTTTCACAAAATTAGAGGATGTTGATTTGAAAGGCATGAAAGTCGAGGCAACCATTGCTGATGTCGAGCCTGAACAGAAGTGTGAGGATGCAATTGAAGCAAATGATATGTCGCAGAATGTGATCACCGATGAAGCGGTAAGCAGAAATTTGATGAGTTGATCCATGAGTTTCACATTTTTAATCTATTACCAAATGTCTGTTAGCCATTCATGAAATGTGTTGGACAGGTGCTTGACGGACAATTAAAGATGGAAGAGACTCAAAATGAGGAAGAACTCAAGACGGGGGAAGGAGATAAGACATTATTACTCGAGAGCTGCAAAATTGGTGAGGTTAGTAGATGAGCACACACAATAGCTTTGCTGGAGAATGCTGTCACATGTTGCTATTATCTTCCTATCCACAAAAATGAGATGTAGATTTATGTGTTCAACAGATGAAGGACTTTGTCCCAGTACGAGAAGATACTCAAGCAATAGATCAAGTTGAACAAGCACAAGCAGGAAATGCAGATAATAAGGAGATTCAAATCTGCAAAATAGAGAATGATGACGAAAGTATCTCTACTTTAAAAACTGCAGATGCTACCAATGACTTCAAGAAGGAGGTTGTAAAGGAAACAGCAACGCTTGATGATTTCAATGCCCTGACTGCAGCTGCAGTTGAAACCGCAGAAATTGGCATTCCAGCCAAGGAAGCATCTAGTGGTGTTTTAAGTGAATATGTGCATGAAGTCATGTCAGATGTTCAGGAAAATAGAAGTTCCATAGAATTGGAGCATGACGAAACGAAAGGTATGAAAGTTGAGGCAGTTGCTGCTGATGTCAAGCCCGAACAGAAGTGTGAGGATGCAACTGGAGAAAATGATATGTTGCTGAATGGAATAACCAATGAAGGGGTATGATTTTCCCATAGACTCTTCACCTCTTATGATTTATCCAATGTGCTGTTAGTCAAACATTGAAATGTGTTTTACAGGTGCCTGATGAAAATAAAAAGTCAGAAGAAACTCAAAATGAGGAAGAACGTGAGAATGGAGAAGGTGATATCAAAATCAGCGAGGTTAGTATGAGCACATAAATTATAGCTTTCCTCGAGAATGCATACATGTGGATATTACTTTACTATCGACAAACACAGTTTTTAGATTTTTTCTATTCAACAGAAGAAAGACTACTTTGGCCCCATACTAGCTGAAGATACTGAAGAAATAGAACAAGATGAACAAGCACAAGCAGGAAATGCAGATAAAGAGCAAATTTGTGACAAGCTAAAAGACAGTATTTCTGTTTCGAAAACTGAAGATCCAACCAAAGACTTCGACAACATCATAAAGAAAACAGATACCCTTAATGAGCTTAATGCCACTACCATAGCCACTGTGGAAACAGCTGCCGATATTAGCATTCTGAGGGAGGAAGCATCGGGCGCTATGTGCAGAAAAGGTGAGCATATGCATGAAATGATGTCCAACGTCCAAACAAATGAAAGTTCCATAGAATCAGAGGATGCTGAAATGAATTCTATGAAAGTTGAGGCAGTAATTGCGGATGTTGAGCCTGCAGAGAAGTGTGAGGATGGAATTGAAGAAATTGATTTGTTGCAGAATGTGATAACTGATGAAGGGGTATGAAGAAAAGTTGACAAAAATTCAGTTGATCTTCATTGGATTTTCCATTAGATTATCCATCAATTATTGAATGCTTTGTTAATCATTTTCACCACTTGTCATACAGATGACTGACGCACATATGAAGGCACCACTGCTTGAGAGCTGCAACATCAGTGAGGTCCGTGTGCACAAAAAATTATATCTTTCCTCGAGAATGCTTACAGGCTGCTATTATCTTTTTGCCATGAACATGATAATATAGCTTTATTTGTTATACAGACGAAAGACTTCCGCAAAGCACTAGCTGAAGTTACTGAAGCAACAGATCAAATTGAACTGGCAAAAGCAGGACATGCAGATAATGAGGAAACTCAAACCAGTGAAAGCCAGATTCATGACGGGCTAAAAGACAGCTTCTCTGTTTCAAAAACTGAAGATGCAACCAAAGACGTTGAGAAGGAGATCATTACTGAAGCAGTGACCACTGATGAGTTTAATGCCACAACTTTCATGGCAGTGCCAGAAACCACAGAAGTCAAATTTCCCCCAGAAGAAGAATCTGGCGTTGTGTTAAACACAAGTGAAAATACACGTGAAATTGTTTTAGATGTTCAAGCAAATGAAAGTTCCATGGGATCAGTGGATGCTGAAACGAGGGGTAAGCAAGTTGAGGAAGTCATGGATGATGTCAAGCCTGAAGAGAAGAGTGAAGATGCAATTGAAGCAAATAATGTGTCTCAGAATGCAATTACTAGTGAAGGGGTATGAAAAAAAGTTTGATGAACATTTAGTTGGTCCATGAACTTCCCATTGAATAACATTAAAATGTTGTCCAGGTGCTTGACATTTATACAAAGGCAGGAGGGGAAGAAAACGAGACCAGGGAAGCTGACAATGCATCATTACTTGGGAGCGGCAAAATTAATGAGGTTAGTATGAGCAAAAACAAGAGCATTTCTTTAGAATGCTTACAAGTCGCTTTCATCGTTTTATTGATAAACATGACAATATAGCTTTATCTGTTTGAACAGAAGAAAGATTTTGCCCCAGTAGTAGCTGAAGATACGGAAGCAACAGATCAAGTTGAAGAGGCAGAAACAGAAAATGCAGATAATGAGGAGATTCCAACCAGCAAAAGCAAGACAGATGACAAGCTAGAAGACAGCGTCCTCATTTGGAAAACTGTGGATGCAACCAAAGACGTCAGAAAGAACATCATAGAGGAAGTAGATACCCCTGATGAGTTTAATGCCACAACTATAGCTGCAGCGGAAACAGAGATTGCCCTGCGGGAGCCTCAGGAAGAGGAGACTGTCAAAGACGTTGGAAAGAACATCATAGAGGAAGTAGATACCCCTGATGAGTTTAATGCCACGACTATAGCTGCAGCAGAAACAGAGATTGCCCTGCGGGAGCCTCAAGAAGAGGAGACTATCAAAGACGTTGGAAAGAACATCATAGAGGAAGTAGATACCCCTGATGAAGACGTTGGAAAGAACATCATAGAGGAAATAAATACCCCTGATGAGTTTAATGCCACAACTATAGCTGCAGCGGAAATAGAGATTGCCCTGTGGGAGCCTCAGGAAGAGGAGACTGTCAAAGACGTTGGAAAGAACATCATAGAGGAAGTAGATACCCCTGATGAGTTTAATGCCTCGACTATAGCTGCAGCGGAAACAGAGAATGCCCTGCGGGAGCCTCAAGAAGAGGAGACTGTCAAAGACGTTGGAAAGAACATCATAGAGGAAATAGATACCCCTGATGAGTTTAATGCCACGACTATAGCTGCAGCTGAAACAGAGATTGCCCTACGGGAGCCTGAGGAAGAGGAGACTGTCAAAGACGTTGGAAAGAACATCATAGAGGAAATAAATACCCCTGATGAGTTTAATGCCACGACTATAGCTGCAGCGGAAACAGAGATTGCCTTGTGGGAGCCTCAGGAAGAGGAGATTGTCAAAGACGTTGGAAAGAACATCATAGAGGAAGTAGATACCCCTGATGAGTTTAATGCCACGACTATAGCTGCAGAAACAGAGATTGCCTTGCAGGAGCCTCAAGAAGAGGAGACTGTTAAAGATGTCGGAAAGAACATCATAGAGGAAGTAGATACCCCTGATGAGTTTAATGCCACGACTATAGCTGCAGCGGAAATAGAGATTGCCCTGCGGGAGCCTGAGGAAGAGGAGACTGTCAAAGATGTTGGAAAGAACATCATAGAGGAAGTAGATACCCCTGATGAGTTTAATGCCACGACTATAGCTGCAGCGGAAACAGAGATTGCCTTGCGGGAGCCTCAAGAAGAGGAGACTGTCAAAGACGTTGGAAAGAACATCATAGAGGAAGTAGACACCCCTGATGAGTTTAATGCCATGACTATAGCTGCAGCGGAAACAGAGATTGCCCTGCGGGAGCCTGAGGAAGAGGAGACTGTCAAAGACGTTGGAAAGAACATCATAGAGGAAGTAGATACCCCTGATGAGTTTAATGCCACAACTATAGCTGCAGTGGAAACAGAGATTGCCCTGCGGGAGCCTCAGGAAGAAGAGACTGCCATCGGGACATCCACAGTGCCACTAGATAGTGTGACAGTTCAAAATTCCAATGCAGATGATTTTGAGAGAATCGGAATGGTTTCTGAACTATCTCATGATAGCAATTCTGCACATGACGAAACAATTGATGGAGCAAAGAAAACATCAACAGATGAAAAACTTGGCTTGGTTGAAAATGAAGCAGAATCAGAAGGAACTGCCCACCAAGTAACTGTATCCAAAACTGATCAAGGAAAGACATTTTTTAGAGAAGAAACAACTGCTGACCAGACTCTCTCAGCAAAGAAACAAGAGTTGCTGGTTCAGACACCCATGTTTGCGTCCCTTCCAAGAGGAGGGGAGGAGAACATAGAGAAGGTTGAAAATATAGAAGGAAATGAAAAAGTGGCAGGAGAGATGGAACTAAAGGAGAATCTAGAACTGTCTTCCTTTGCAGAGAAGACAGATACGGAATGCTTGGAGAGGGAAGAGCCAAGAAATCCCGGAGTAACTGAATTAGAGATTTCAGCAAATGAAAGTACACAGGATACTAATGAAGATGAAAAAGAACAAAACACTCATGGTGAAGCTCTAAACTCTGCCCCCGAAGAAAAAGAAAAGGAGACAGAATTTTCCGATTCTCCATTGAGTAGTATTAAAAACAAAGAGCTCAGCAGACCATATGAGAAAGCATCTGATGTAATGTTCAAGACAAGCAAAACAGCACAAGTAGACGAGGCAGAAGTTCAGACAGTGGAGACCTTTGAAGAATCAGATGGTGGTGAAATTCAGGATGCGAATTTGGAAGCAGCAGCAATTTCAGAACCTGCAGAACGGAGTGAGGATGCAATTATAGCAGATAATGTCGAACAAGAGGTATCGAAATACATTGAAAGAAAAGAATGATAATGAATTTCTTGTTCATATTTGAATCACGTTTTCACAGCTCATTCTGGTAATGTTTGATATTGTGCGAATAGATGCAAAATGAACGAGAAAAGACTGATGGGAGTGAAGAGACAAACGAGCAAGAGACTGTGAAAGATGTCAAGTCAAAGGAAACTCATGGAACAACGCCTGGAAACAGCATAATCAATCAGGTATGATTTAGCATAAATGAACCTTTTTCTTTTCTTTAAACTCATCTGTTACTCTTCTTCTGCTGGAGCTATATGGATAAAAAGGTCTGTTATACAGGACATGCACATAGGCTCAGTATCTGCAGGAGAAATAACACACTGTGATGAGCAAACAAATGCAGAGAAGCCAGAGATTGAGAAGAATCTAGCAAGCAAAAGTGAATCATATGCCACAGTAGCATTGGAAAAAGATAATATTCTGAATGGAGGTGGTATCTACATTGCACAAACCAAAGATGCCTCACGGGATTTTGATGGCACAAAAGAGATCAAAGAAGAAGCAGGCAGCTGTTATGACAAGACTGATTCTTCAGCAATGACCTCTCTGAGAACAGAGACTGGGACGCTGGCAGTCCAGCAAGATGACAAGCCTGTGGAGGCATCCCCTGCTAAGGTAGAGGGATCATCACCAGAAGCATCAGAGCCTGGTCTAACTCTCAGCAGCAAAAACATTGACAAGGAAAATCTTGAAGAGACCTCTTCTACCTCTGTTTGTCAACTATCTGATACAGAGAAAGAGAATGCAACCATTCAGAATCCACATGTAAGTGAGTCCGGAACCAATGTGACAGGTGAAAATGACTCTTCGTTGTTTCTGACGGAGAAAGGGGGTGAAGCAGCAACCACGGATGACAATTTTGGAGAAAAAAGCTTACATGGAGAGATGGTGCAGATTAATGAGAGCATGATATTGACAGATGTGACAGAAGTGTGCAAAAAGGCAGACTCAATGAAGCATGCAGATACAGAATTCAAGATCCAAGCCAATCAAGTCACCAAGGACACATCATTTGAAGAGGACAAGGAAGGAAGCGATCAAGTTGAAAATCTGAAACTAGAGCTTCCAGAAGAAGAAAGCGAGAGAAGATCTGCAAGTTCTGCATCAGCTGACCAAGAAAACATGGGCAACACAACAGAAGTTACAGAACCTACGGAAGAAGTATCAGAAATTCAAGCACATGAAATTTCTGCAGCTTATGAAGACGTAAAAATTACAGATTCAAAGGCAGCAGCCGATGATTTGGAGCCTGAAAAACATTGTGACATTGCAAGTGAAGCAGCTGATACTCTGAAGGACGAAATTCTTCATGAAGAGGTACAAAAGGAAACCTGACAGAAACTTCAGGATGCATTTCCCCATATCCAATAGTCCATATTTTCTTATAGCCGCATCTCCATTTTGTTCTCTTGTCTGTCAAACAGGTGTTCACTGGTCCAGGAGATGCAGATGAATGCAAAAACTTGATGAAAGAGCATCAGGTCGAGGAGAACTATAGCCCAAATGAAACAGTTGCCTTGTCACCAGCGAACCATGCAATCTGTGAGGTCAGATTTGGCATAATTGATAATATCTTTAGACATGTTATTTGACAAGAAAAAAAAAATCGTACTCCTGCTATAAACCCCCCCCCCCCCCCCCCCCCCCAAAAAAAATGTTATGACGCAAGGAATTATCTGTACACAGGAGGTAGACTCCAATGCAGTATCAAAGGAACATATAGAAGCATCATATTCAACTGAAAAGACCAAAGGAGGAAATTTGGACGTTGAGGAATTATTGGACAGTAAATGCGATGCACAAATCCAGGAATTATTGAATCAGGAAAAGACACAGGAAGAAGAAAATCGTGGCTATGTTGCACCAACTGAGCATGCAACCAAAGATAGCGAGATATTAACAAAGGATCTGGATACTTGCTATGATAAGGTTGACACTGCACCAAAGACCACATTAACATCAACTCCCAGCTCCTGCATGACTCCTAAAGAAGAAAATCCTGTAGATGACTCTGGTACTGGCTTTGACAAGGAATTGCCCAAAGAAGTAGAGATTGAGACTAGTCTGCTCCAAGAAAAATTTGAGACACAGCTTGAAGAGAAGCATTTAACTACAGATGATGAGAATGTGGAGAGAGAGAATGTGACTGCTGAAAATCCGAAGGCAGATGGATTGGGGAGAAGAACAATAGCTTCTGCAGCAGTGCTAGATTCCAAAGATCCAGGTAGGGACATTATTGATGCAATGCAGGAAACAACTGCAGAAGAGCTGGATGTGAGCGAAAGCAGATCTCGTTGCCCAGAATTAGTTCATGAAGCAGATGCAACATCTGACCAGAATACATCAGCAAAAGAACTGGAGGTGCAAATTCAGACCCCAGTCTCTGCATTGCCTCAAGAGGAACATAAAGATGAATTTACATCTACCACTGGGGCGATAGAAGGGAAACGAGACACACAGATTGTGCAAGAAACTGAAACTGTACTATTATCCTCAGCAGCAGAGGCAAAGGAAGGAGTCTGGCAGAAGGAAAATAGAGAGTTCAAACCTCCAAAAATCCATTCTAGAGGCAGTGAAACCATACAGGACGACCTAGCTGAGAAGTACAATGAATGTTGCAGTACACAGGAGGGAGGTTTGGAACCTGAGACTAAAAATGAGACTCAATGCACTGATTTTCCATCAGATAGTGAGATAGTTGCGGGTCTAACAAGTGCAGCTGAGAGTCATGAGCAAGGAGATAGTGACGACTTGGTCAAATCTGCATCACAGGTTAACAATCAGGAAGACTTTAATGAACCAGAGGATACTGGAGTTGAGGAAAACCAAGTCCACGCATTGGCACCGAATTTAGGAGCTGAAGAGAAAGGAGAGGAAACATCAAAAGCAAATGAAACCTCGCAGGGTGAAAACGCCGAAGGGCAGGTATGATAGACAGTGGAACCAACAAATACCATTATGCATATGTTGATTAGTTATATGTCAAGTTATACGTTATTATGCTAATTATTAACTAAGGATGAAAATATATCAGATTGTTGAACAGCTTGAAGATATTGACAGCCGCCCAATTAATCAAGAAATAACTAAAGGGAGCAGTGAAGAAGATGAACTGCATCATGAAAAAATTGTTGAAGGGGAGATACATGGCGCATTCCGCGGCAAGGCTAATGAACTTCAATACCAGGAGGTCAGCAACTGAACCAGACTGAATTTCTGTCCTGTGCAAAATTCTGTGTGTATCAAGCTTCAGCCTTAATCTGTATAATGTTTTTCCTTTGCAGGACAAAAGCAAACACAGTGCAGTTTACGAAGATATTGCTCCGGAAGAAGTTGACAAGGTGCATGTTGAAATGGAGATAGCAGATAAAAACTTTATCGATGAAGCTGAGGGAAACATCACGTCAGAAGGAGCAACCGAATCAGAGGACCAGAACAGTAAAACAAACTCTGGAAGCAGCACGACAGATGCCATGACAATATGTAACAAAGTAAGAACCAACAAAACCTCGACTCACTCCCACTGGGTAACATAATACGCTGTACCAACCAACAAGGCATGAGACCTTGCTCCTGAGATCACCTTTTTCCTTTGCCTGCCAATTCCTTTAAAATAGAATTTACTCCTTGATAGGAAAGAAAATGACGTGACCATCAAATCTGAAGAAAACACAGTAATAAGAAATTTAAATCTATGAAGTGTGGAAAATATAAAAGGGTACTTGACATTCTGTTACATCTCATGTCTAGGAATCAAGTGTGGAGAAGACTCGAAAAGGAGATGACTTGGGTCTTGAAGAAGCAAAAGAAACCAATCCTGTTCTAGAACAGAAAGATTACGCCTCAATTGCCATGCCTGAAATGCCAGTTTCAGGGGAAGCTTGTCTGAGTACGGCTCCAGATGCTATACTAACAGAAGGCAATGAAGACAGATCACCTACAGTGAAGGGAAGAATTGTTGAAACCATTCAAAAGTCCAAAGCAAGCAATATGGAACTTGGGGATCCTTCGAAAGCTGATCTAGAACTGAAAGGAATTGAATATGGAGGAGAGAGAATGTGCAGTTCTCATGAAAAGACAAGTGAGGAGAATATGTCGAAGGACACGTCTGTCGCCTCATTGTCTGACCTCTTAAACAAGATCCCAGAAGGCAATTTGCCAACCACGGAGCCTTCGTCTAAAGAAACAAGACGAACGAACGAATCGGACACTGTGCCACCTGAAGAAGTGAAAAGAGATGAAGAAAGAGATGAGCATGAAGAAGACGAGCATGAAAGGACAGAACTGGGACACGATGCTCTTGTCATGGTGGAAGCTTCCAAAGACATCGATGTCAAGGCGCTGCATAAGAAATCCCATGGCATACTATCAGGGGTTGGCTCGAAGGTCAAGCACTCGATATCGAAAGTGAAGAAAGCCATAACCGGCAAATCTTCTCATTCGAAGACACAAACACCAAAGTGAGTATAATGAGTCCCAGCGGTGGAAAAGAACCAGAAGAAAGAACGCTCTGCGTGAGCAAATGGGCATTGTACATTTCTGTCTCTAAGGTCATACCTGTAGCATAAACATGGTCCGCGTCACCGCGGCCCGAGTGTGTTTACAATCAGGATTAGTGAGTGATCATGCATACAGCTCCGAGATTGCGGGAGCTCCGATTGGGGGTTTTTGTGTTAGTGTGTATAGCCATGCGTGTTCACGCAAACATGGTCTGCTTCTACGCAGGCCCGAGTGTGTTTACAATCAGAGTTAGCGAGTGATCACGCAAACAGCTATGAGATTGCAGGTCGTAGTGCTACCATGTTCTCTGTTTTGGCTTGCCTTAGATCCATTTGTGCTCATGAGTAAGTGAACTAGAGCTCTCCCTGAAGCTAACATCCATGCGGATTCGACTCTGAAGAGAACGAAGAAATCGAGCAGCGATCGAGCAAGGACTTCAGGATTTAGAAGATGAAGGAGAAGGTAATGGCGCGGGAAAGAGACCGCGGATCTTTTCGTAAATCTTTAGAAAAACGTTGGCAATTTTCGCAGGGCGTTGATAACTAAATTCTAAACGGTAACTGGTTTGGCGTTAGGAAATCAGTTTTTTTTTTTTAATAATACCGATATTTGTTTGTACTTCTATAATTACCAATTATTCTAATAATCTATAATCTCCAATAAGCTACCAAACTATTTAGGATCTAAAAAAAATATTATTTTAGTTACTTTCTAATTTTTATTTAATTATTTCGATATTGTCAACTGTCACGAGGGTTTATCGATATTTATTTTCGAGTTTACCTGACGATGTGAAAGTTACTGTGATTCGTATAGATAATTACCAACTTTAGTTGGAGTGATATACCAATTTGTCTCCCATTGATTTACCAGTTAAATTTAATCATACAAACTCTTATTTAATTAGTTATTCCTATCTTTTTTATTTCAATAAGTTCCCTTTTTTTTATTTATTTATGGACCTTATGGAGATTTTCAAGTTACTAATCCTATATTTGAATCTCTTACCACCATGTATTTGATTGACTCAGAAGCAACAATCGTTCAAACTATATAATAACACTTATTATTGAAGCCGAACCGTACACCTTTTAACTCAAAATTACAGATGTTCATCTTATTGTTCTGAAATTACTATTGGTTGCTACAGTCCACCAACATTTAATTGTGCAAACTTAGCAACCTGATGAAGCCACTAACAATTACACAAATTACCAACTCTTACTTGGTAAGTTTAACACGTTTGTAATCAACTAAGACAAACATTCAATAAATTACCGGAACAATCGAAAATCTTAAAAAAAATCAGATAAACATCAGTTAAGTCTTTTGAATTAAGTTTGATAATTTCGCATAAAACTTAATGATTTAACATATCGGTATTCAACCCAAATAAACGTTGGTGAATTCCTGAAATGATTGGTAATATAAAAGATTCAAAACAGCAGTAGTACTTATATAACAGTGTTGGTGGGTTACTCATGCGTGCCGTACCAAGAAAGTTGCCAGTACGCTTTCAAAAAGATTACCAGGAAGAAATGCAACTACATCTGCACAGAATCATCCGTGGCAAGCAAAGTGTCGAGAATGAACAAACATATTCTTAGCTAGAACTAAAAAGTCCATTCCCACAGGCAAGTTGAACGACCTCGCTCTTGAGGTTTTGAGAAGTATACAATTTACACATTCCTATCATTTATATTTCTGCAAAAATTTCAGCCAATTCCTCTAATTGGCAATACACTATTCTTCCAACAGAATAAAGCACAATATAAAGAAATCAAATACTCCAAATTCCAGGCTGAATTATTTCGCCTTTGACGTCCGTCCTGCTTCATTTTTCTTCTTCCGTTCTTCAAGAAGATCGACACTAGCCTGTTTACATTTCTTCCCTATCTGCATAGAGCAAGGGCCGAGTGTCATTGCATGATAAAATCTGCAGATAAGCAACAAATTTAACAAGGAAACATGGTTATACATTACAAGCTACCTCCAAGGCTTCTAAAAGCCTCCTCTTTTTCCGTGACATCATGATCTCCGACATATTTGCACTATGGTCGGCAATTTGTTGCAGATCAGGAACCGATTCCTCCCTAGCTTCTCCACTCGCTGCATTGCTCTCTGTTTTTATTTATCGAAGATGAAGAATACTGGGCTCCCTCTAGTTTCATTTTTAACTCGTCATGATACTGTTTTTCGAGAGTTGCCATCTGGATTGACAATAATTTCTGAGTTTTGACAACTTGTGACAAAATCTATGGTGTAAACTCGACAAAACAAACAGTAAAAATGCTACACTGGAAAATCACGATCAGCCATCAAGAGATTATATACCTTCCGCTTCTTCTCATCAGCTTCATTTGCCTCAGCACGGTCGATGATCCCTTCAACCAAGAGACGCTGAGGATCTTCCAAGTCTTCTTTTACAATGACTGGCATTAGAAGAACCTCATTTCTGGCAGCAGCCTGCAAGCGCTTAATGGACTCCACATAGTCTGGCACATAACCCTCTGCTTCATTATCAATCAAAGGTGAAAAGTGTGGTGGAGGAACCCTGCTCGCAAAAAATGATGTCAAATGCTGGAGAGCAATGCAATAAAGATGCAAAGAGCCTAAGGAAAAAATAGCAGAAATACATCAATTCCAAGATGTCCATCCAACTAATGTAGAGCACTAGGCTGGACTGTGCAATGCACGGACAATCTTATCAGGAGTACGAGTAGTTATTGTGTAAAATAGCTAGTGTAATGAAGGCAATGAAAGAAAACAAAATTATATTTTAATAACAAGAATTAGCCTGAGATTAGACCAACAAAAGTTGTTTCTGTGAGTACCCTCCTGAGTCTGGAGGAGACCTTTCACAAAATTTTATAGCTAGTCCAAACAATGGATAGATACTATTAGTCAAATGTAATCTTCCTCAGTTTCAATAATTGGGTCTATATTCCAATATAGCAACAAGCCCCCTTATTATTGTTGCTTTTTCCTGAGAAGCTTACTATTTCTTTCTTTGCACGTACCATGTTACAAACAAGATGTTGGTGTTGCCATTGATATCAGGCTCACCAGGGTCATGCATTAGCTCAGAAATCAGAATGAAGCACAAAAGACAAGAAAGAATTTATCAGTGAAGGAGGGAAGATGTGTAGAAGTAACTAACTAGTAGTTAGTAATGACGTGAACATGGAAATCTCATATGATGCAGTAGACCATGCACACAGCACCACCAAGAATCAAAGCAAATGCTTATTAGATTATTCAATATGGTAAAGTGCAAACTTATATTTGATTCTCTTCTTCGACTAGAGCACACCTCATGAAAAAATTGTAATCCACACTGGTCAATGTCATTTTGACCTTTGACACAACCGTCAGACCAAAATGCCAAGCATATCATTTCTCACCAAAATTGAGGTCCTATTCTGAATGACTAGAAGTAATTTGCGGCCAGCAATGACTGCCGGCCCGATAAATATCTAAAAGCACGGCGAGACTGGTAAATGCGACTAATCTCCTTCACCCATCTCTTAGCCTCAGCTGCTCTTCCATGTATGATAAGAGAATGCACTAAAATGTCATGAGTCCACAGGTCAGGCTCGAACCCTTTTTTGCATAACCTGTTGGAGAACTCAAGAGCACCGTCCACATCAGTCATTCTCAGTTTTCTCAGTAACATGTTATAAGTGTGAAGACTAGGCCCGAAGCAACGTTTGATCAATTCTTCTATGTCCACGACATCTTCACCAGTTATAATTCCACCAACAAATGCTGTAAGGAGTTTGCCAAGCTCTGAATTCTCAGACATCTGATCATACTCGTTGCTTGAACTTGCCCATGCCATGTATAGCCTTGGGCCTTTCAAAGAACGCAACAAAAGCACATTGCCGATAAAGGACGTGATGGGGTGTCCGACCTTCTTGAAGTCAGCAATAGCATCAAATGCAGCATCATACTGCCCTTGTGAGCACAGGAGCTGCACGAGAAGCACATAACATTCAGCACCTGGAACCAACCCTTTTTCCTTCATCTGGGTCATGTACTCCCATGCAACGTCTGCCTTTCTAATCGTGCAGAGACCAGCAACAAGGGTATTGTAAAGTTTTGTGCTAACCTCTCTCCTTTGACATATATCACTGAAAAAATTGAGAGCGCCTGAAACTTTCTCGCTCTTTAGATAACTCTGTAACATGAGAAAGTCAGCCTGCACATCGGGTTGAATGTTGTTTCTCCTCATCATCTCATATACTTCTAGCCAGTTCGGGTCTCTTGGCACACCCAGCTCCATCAATGAAATTCTTATACAACTGAATGCTTAGTTCACTGCGAGACAGCTGCATTTCCAGAAATCTTAGGAATCGGTTTTCTGGATTATCCATAGAAAAAAAGCAGCAGATTACCGCCCTGAACAATGGCCTACCCGCAACATGACCCTTGTCTTGCATCTCAATAAGAAGCCTGGCTGCAATATCCCCCCTACCTGACCTGTTAAAGCCACAAATCAAGTTCAAGTTAGCCGTTTTCCTGGTGAAAGGAGCAACCTTATTGATCTCCCCATGTATTAAATAAGCTTCCTCTACCCTCCTAGCCCTACACAGGGCCAATATGAACTTTTCATATGTGGGAAAACTGGGCATAAAGTTTCGACCCAGCGCCACACCTACCAACTCTGTCATCTTATCAAGCTTTCCCTCACTGCACAAAGCATCTGCCAGGACGTCGAAGGTTTTTTTACCAGGGAAATGACCTTGCACCATAGAGTTCTTCAAGACACAATATGCTTCGCCCGTGGTTCCATCGCCACACAATGTATTGATCAAATAGTTGTAAGCAATCCTGTTGATTGAGAGCCCGAATTAGGCCCTCAAATCAAACAACTGGAGGGCAATTTGCACCATTCCAGCTTTACAAAGGAAGCACAGAGCAGCATTTAGGGTGACCTTATCAGGTAGAACGTGAGCTTCCTTCATCTCCATCAGTATGTCAAACACCTCCTCAAGACGATTTTGCCTCAAAAGCTTGCATATCAACATATTATAGCGATACATAGCAGGAATATATCCTTCCAAATACTTCTTGGACTGAAAAAACTCCAAGGCTCTATCTATTTTCCCAGCTCGGACAAGGTCTCCCAACCACACACCATAAACACGGTCCATTGGCACAACGCCAAACTCTGCAAACTCCTCCATCAAAGCACATGCCCGATCAAACTTCTCATTCCGGCAAAGAGCATCGACAAATGTGCACAACAAGTGCTCGCTCAAATGCTTCCCTTCGCTAGCCAACCTGCACATACACTCCTCCGCCTCATCCATCTGCTTCCTCTTGCAAAAGCACTTCATCACGATCGAGTGCGTGATCTCACTCTCGAACCCCCTCAGCGAAATCTGCTCCGCGACCATCTTGACAGTGTCGAAACAGCACTCCTCCACCAACGCATTCAGGAACACGTGATAGGCGAACGTATCCAAAGTCCAAAACCCTGGAAGCGCATTTTACCAAACAGCTGGAGTGCTAACTCGGGCTACCCAGCGACCGCGTACCCCATCGCAAATGTATCATGAAACCTGATCCTGTGGAAATAATTCTGCACCTGACAGCTCTCGAGGAAGTCGATCATCAGCCTCATGAGCTTCGCGGTGGACAGGATCTTAAAAATCGCATGGAAGGTCGCGCGCGTGTGGTAGAACCCGCACTGACGGTCCGCCCAGTCGAAGAACTTGAGGCAAGGAAGCACGCCGCCGCGCCTCCTCGTCCCGTAATCGAGGACGTCCAGCACGAGGCGCTCCGTCAGGCGGAGGCCCAGTCGCGTGAGCGCCAAGTCGGCCAGCCCGCGGCCATCGTCGGGGCTCGAGCCCAGGATCTCGAAGATCCGGTCGAACAGTGAGTCGTTGCCGGTAGGGCCGAGAAAGACGGACTGCCCAAACCGGAACTGGACCGGACCGGGCCGAACCGACCGGTTGGGTCCGTTCTAGGAAATATCGGTCCGGTTCCGGATCTCTAAAAGTGGAATCGGTTTCCGATCAATCCGATTCTCGGTTTTATGGCGAATTGGCCGGGCAAACCAAACCTATAAATATATACTTTTAATTTTTATATATATATATTTATTTACTTTTTAAAATTTTTGAAAAAAAATAAAAAGCCTAATTTAATTTTCCTCGTTCCTTCTTACTTTTACTAATAAGTGATTGGTCTTATTAGAATCGAATCGGATCATCGGTCAGTCCATGATTTTGAGAGTAGCCGATTCAGTTCCCGATTCTAGAAATTAAGAGTCGGTCCTATTAATCCAATTCCCAATTCTTGGGTTAAACCGGACAGGACTATGAACCGATCGCCTCTAGTTGCTGGACTGGAACCACACTGCAAAGGAGAGCACGAGCTCCCTCGTGCTAAGGGTGACGCCAGGGACACTGGCCTGCTGCAGCACGTGGAGGAGGGAGGCGGCGGAGTGCTGTGGCGGGGCGGCGGCGGCAAGGAGGGCGTGGTGGAGGACGAGGGGCTGGGGAAGGAGAAGGGCCCTAGTCTTGGTCACGCGTTTGAGGGAGAGCATCGTCAGAGGGACGGGAGCGATTTATGAAGGTCTGTTCATGGAGAAAGATGCTCCTCCTCGTCCTCCTCCTCCTCCGCCGGGAGCACGACAACCTGCTCCTACTTCTTCTTCTTCTTCGTATCTGACTGAACTGTTCGATTCGATGGTTGGAAAAACATGCAAATAAGGTTGCATGCAATGAAATTTCAACACTAAAAATCAAATTCCATGCTGATTCAATGAATTTCTCCCCATTTCCCACGATAATGTTAATTGCTTTTTAGCTGGAGCCAACATTTATAAATTTTTTATTTTGCTAAATCATTGAGAAATATTTTAAAATTCTCACTTAATCAATATTGGTTAAGTATTATTTATACTCGAACAAAAATTTTGGAGCGGAATTATCGAATGTATCGTATATATAAAATGGAAAAAACAGGCCTGATGCCCATATCGCTAATTCACCCCTCCCCCAATATTTTACGGTATTTTACCTTAAAATTTTGCATGAAAAATCATGTTTCTTGGCTCTTGGGTTAGTAAATTTCCGCATGAAAAATTACGATTTGAATATTATTTGTTTTTTGTATAAAAAAATGATCAGGTTGCTATTTTATTTTTTGCCATGGATTTATAGGAACTCTCCGGTGCCATTGAGTTGTGACCTGTATATATAGATAGCTCTTGTTAGAAATATATAGACCTCGATAATATGATTGGCTCATAAATCAACAAATCACTATTTTAGACAAGTGTGCCCGAAAGATTGCCACGAAGAGATGGACAAGTCGAGACGTGTGAAAACTGACTTGGATAGCCACCTAACTGATATATAAAGAAAAACACTAGAAGTTTTAGAGAAATTCCACTTGACTTGATAAGTTCTTATTTATGTTCAAGTTACTCTAGGTGCATGTTATATCGTGTTATTTCTATTTGAGATCCTAGTCACAATGATAGCAATCGAATTATTGCTAATCCGTAACCAATAAAATAAGAAAACAAAGAAATTCTTTTGTTAGAAAGGAATATGTGCTAAAATACGTTGGAAGTATCAATGGGGTATTGAAATAAGTAGAACTCATGTATTATATCATTTGCCCTTTTAATACCAAACAAAAAATATCATGTCACAACTCCTATACAAATTACCAACTCATATCCAGCAAGTTTAACGAGTTAATAACCGAGTTAAATAAATGTCGATAACTTACTAAAACAATTGAAAATTCTATAAAAATCAAATAAATGACAATAGGTTTTTTGAATTAAGACTGATAATTTTGTATTAAACTTAATGATTTTAATGCGTTCGTATTCAACCAAAATAAAAATTGGTGAATTCCTGAAATAATTGGTAATATAAGAGATTCAAAAAACAGTAGTACTTTTGTAACACCGTTGGTGGATTGTGTGCATACCAAGAAAGTTGCCAGTACGTTTTCGAAAAAATTACCAAGAATAGTTTGCAACTACATTTGCTCAAGAATCATATGTGGATAGCAAAGTGTCAAAAGGAAGATTTCACAAAAAATAAATAATTTAAAAAATATTTTCCTAAAAATGATATATCGCTTACAAAAATGAAATAAAGCTTACAAAAATGAAATAAAGCCCTAGCTAGAACTAAGTCCATTCCCAGTGGCAAGTTGAACAACCTCGCTCTTAATAAGCTTTGAGAAGAATACAATTTACACATTTTCATCATCCATGTTTCTGCAAAATTTCAGCCAATACCTTTGATTGGCAGTACACTATCCTTCCAACAGAATAAAGCAGAATACATAAACATCAAATACTCGGCAAAAAGCTCAATATTCCGGGCAGAATTATTTCTTCTTTGACGTCTGACCTGCTTCATTTTTCTTCTTCCGTTCTTTAAGAAGATCGACATTAGCCTGTTTACGTTTCTTCCCGATCTGCATAGAGCAAGAGCCGAGTGTCATTGCACAAGAAAAACCGCAGATAAGCCAACAAATTTAAGGAGAAAACACAGTAAACATTAAAAGTTACCTCCATGGCTTCTAAAAGCCTCCTCTTCTTCCGTGACATCACAATCTTCGACATATTTGCGCTATCGTCAGCAATTTGTTGCAGATCAGGAACGCATTCCTCCCTAGCTTCTCCACTCGCTGCATTGCTCTCTTTGTTTTGATTAACCATAGATGAAGAATACTGGGCTCCCTCTAGTTCCATTTTTAACTCGTCATGATACTGTTTTTCGAGAGTTGCCATCTGGATCGACAAGAATTTCTGAGTCATGACAACTTGCAACAAAATCTACAGTGTGAACTCGTCCAAAACAAACAGTAAAAATGCTACACTAGAAAATCATGATCAGCCATCAAGAGATCGCATACCTTCCGCTTCTTCTCAGCAGCTTCATTTGCCTCAGCACGGTCAATGATCCCTTCAACCAAGAGATGCTGAGGATCTTCCAAGTCTTCTTTTACGGTGCCTGGCATTGGAAGAACCTCATTTCTGGCAGCAGCCTGCAAGCGCTTAATGGTCTCTGCATAGTCTGGCACATAACCCTCTGCTTCATTATCGACAAAAGGCGACAAGTGTGGTGGAGGAACCCTGCTTGCAAAAAATGACGTCAATCCTAGTGAACAAAGCAATAAGGATGCAAAGAACCTACGGAAAAAATAGCAGAAATTCATCAATTCCAAAATGTCCATCCAACTAATGTAGAGCACTAGATTGGACTGTGCAATGCTCGGGACAATTTTATCAGGAGTTTCTGTAGTTATTGTGTAAATTGAAGGCAATGAAGTAAACAAATTATATTAAATTTATATTTTAATAACAAAAATTAGCCTGAGAGGTGATTAAACAAAACAGATAAGGCTATTTTCATACATTCAATATTAGACCAACAAAAGTTGTTTCTATAAGTACCCTCCCGACTCTGCAGTAGACCTATCACAAAATCCTATAGCTAGTCCAAATAATGGATAGAAATTATTGATCAAATGTAATCTTCCTTATTTTCAACGATTGGGTCTATATATATATAGCAACAAGCCCCCTTTATTTCTGTTTTTTTTTCCTGAGAAGCTTACTCTTACTTTCTTTGCACATACCACGTTACAAAAATCACCATTTAGCCTTAAGTCAAGTGCGTTTATACTATTGGTTGGAGTAAATCTTTCACTGGTCTCAGATGAATCAATTTAAGCTAATGGCTGGTTCCATTGCAGGCCACACCTCATAATCTTTCACAACTGGAAAGTTTTCCAGATGGTTCCCATCATATCCATTTACATTTATAGTGACTCCCAGACCCTGTGGATATATTCTGAAGCGTAACTCCAACCAAGCATGCTAATATCTCCAGCACTGCATTGGCACGCCATGCAGTTTTTTGCAATCATGGTGAGTACCGAATACTCGACAGATAATATGGGAAAAAGAGAGAGACATATTATTTGAGCACCAATTCCTACTTCTATTAGAAACGGAAAAAGAGAACAAATAACCTTGTCAGAACATCACCACTTGGGAATAAAAACAATGCATAGATAAATTTCGAAGACATGTCCACTTTACCTTCTCACCAGGTAACCCTCAGTTGGCAAGATAATTCTTGCATTCACACAGTCGTAAATCCATTGAGGCTGGACATACTCTCTAGAGAGAAATTTATGATCTTGAGTTGGTCTATCAACAATCTGCACAGCAAAATGCAATCATCAAGCATTGGCAATACCAAAAGAAATGATAAGAACATAAGGAGAAAACAGAACAATTGGGAGCATAAAGACGACACCTGATGGGTAATGCTCTGATCAGCCTCCCTAAACGGAGCCCCATCTCCCTCCCAAGAAACAATACCTCCAAAAGCAGGAATAACAAAAAGCAACGACTCTCTAGGAACCTGAATATCACATGAATAATTAATAGAAGCGGGTCCAGAATGACAAAAGGTCAGTATGAAAGATGCACCTAAGATGAAGACTGATCCATTCGTGAAGCAGACATGTGGATGCATGTCAACAATATGTACTTTCCTTCATCACCGTGCAAACTGCCAAGTTAAAAAAAATTAATATCTAAGATCTACCATGCACATTGGTTTACATGAAATTTTTACTGAATTTTTGCTCTCACATCCGCTGGAAAATATTTCAGTGTCTGCAACATTACAAAATACCACACTATCAGCATGTAAAACCAGTACAAGCCGGAAGTTTTAACTCAAATAGAGGCTAATATCCTGATAATAGAAAGATAGTCATGTAAGTGAGGGAAGCATGCTTCTTGTCTCATTCAAAAGGATGGATATGCAAGGTAACATAGATACAATTTGGTAATATATGCTGCATCACATTCAACCAGGCATGATGACGCAATTGGTGCAAAATGCAGTCACCACTTGAACCTCGTTATTCGGTTTCCAATAGCACAAACGAACCATGCAAAAGAAGAATCCAAATGTAAAAACTCAGCAAAAAGAATTTTTCCGACATTTTACTGTGCAGACACAACTCATTTCCTTGGCACAGCTTGATTTTCTTACATTCGTTTTATGTCCATGAATTAGGAAAGCACACACTACATTCACTTCTTTTCTCAAGCTCCCATGACCCATTTCCTTTACACATTGGAAGATTAAAACATCGTGTCAGTACTTCTCCCTCCCTATCTATTAAGAAAGGGAAGAGGGAGGAGAAACACTTTCAATTCCTAGTAAGCAAATCCCGCACTTCCGCAAAATATCGAATGTGCAGAGACAACAAGGTTTATAGATAGGATAAACATATGGACTACCAACAAGAAATATCTACATGCCAATGCAAAATTAATCTCACCTCACGACCCAAGAAGAACTTCATATCCTTAAAGAAATTCTTGCACTCCTTCATATCTTCATCCTCCTCATCCTCACCGGCAGCATCTTCAACAAGGTGCATTAGAGCCCCAGGCTCATTATGAGGAAGCTGATGTTGAAGTTGTGCAAGCCTTACATCAGATTCATCATGCTGCTTTTCATTTTGTTGACCTTCCACTTGGACAGATCCAGAGGCACGGGAGGATCGAGTATTAGCATCAAGATATCTTGACAAAGCATAAAGCTCTGCACAAATTTTTGAGCTAATTATTATCTCAACCGTGAAAAGTGCAATACCAACAGATGACTCGGAAAACTATGGTCAAAGTATGCAAAAAGATTATCATGGATAGAAGTTTCACTATTCCCTACAGATAGCCAATAGTCCTATTTAGTTAAACTTTAGAAAGAAAAGAATACCTTCAGCTAAAGCCTCCAGTTGGGGATCAAGGATTGGTGGATACTTCACATTGATTGAATGATAAAGCTTGAAATTCGAAAAAGCAAGAAGAGTCTGCAGTAATTGAATGACAAGGTCAAAAAGAGACAGAAAGCAGACTAAGAATGTAGATATGTTGCGACCGGAAATACAAAACAAACAATGAAGGGCTATAACCACCTGACTATCATGACCCTCTACCTTAAAGTAGCCATATCTTCTATTGACGTTCTACTCAGCACAGAGGTACCAACATTTCATCAACCTAGAAAGAGGCAATTCAATCTATGTACATCCAGATCCACTCTACTTGAATAAGTTTGTAACAACACTACTAAATTCAAACTTAAAGACACATACGGGATTCTTATACAAGACTCCTAATTGATGAAGCTTCACAGGTCGTATTATCATAAAACAAAAGGGAATAACACCACTTCTTGTCATCAGCTAAACTAGAATAGGAGGCAAAAACGGAAGCTCAAAATATGACCTCATAAAATTCCAGAAAAGTTAGCATGACATTATAGTCCACATCTTCGGGCAGAACTTGCTGCAAGGCATGAGGTGTTAGCCATGTGATCTTCTGACCCTCAACTTCAGCCTGTGCAAATGAAATTATTGCAGACGTATCTTGCTCAGTAAGAATTATATGCAACATAAGAAGTAATACGGTTGATCAATAAGAAACCTGTAGTACCTGATAATATATGCCTTTCACAGATATGAAGACTTTTCTGAGTTTATGAGTTCGAGCGATATAAGCTTGCCATTCATGACTCAACCTAACAGTGAAGAATGAAAGCAGATCTGATCAAACCAAAAGTGAACATTAATCATTTAAAGAATTACATTAACCTAGACTGATAATACATCCCAATATGTGAACCTCTACTGTTTTAACAGGCAAAGTGAGATTTCAGCTGACTAATATTTTTACTTGCCTAGATATTTATTGGGATTGAACAACAGGAAGACTACATTTATGTTTATTTAGATGTTTGCTTAACTTAAGTAGTCTCTGACTATTGTAATTGGGTGATGCTCCATAGTCTGAGGAAGCTTAAATGTAGAAAAGCTGTACCAGCATATTATTCTGTCCTTCCACACTTTTTATTTCTCACCCAATTACCCAAATCATCATTGTTCTACAAAGTAAACATGTCTTATCTCACAAACTTGCCCTCAATTTCAATTTCCAATCTGCCGTCAATTAACCTTTGTGGCTAGAAATTTTCCTTTGAGCCCTAAATGTTCTATTGGCATTATGAATCCCAGCTTTATATAAGTGATCAGGCTGCCCTGACCAACCACATTGGAGATTTTGGCATTGGAGAATTTATAAATTTGCGCTTCTAGGAGGAGCGAAGTGGTTCCTTCACTTTTTCCAAATTCTGAAACCCTATCATGCACGTGGAAAGTGCGTACCAGTGGGCTAGTAACAAGGTAATTGTTTTCCCTAATGAAAGTAGGAAACTAACTTTCGACAATTGTGAATGCGCTTCACTTCAATATTTTCCCGCTCCAAAGCTGGTAATGCCGCAAAAAGGTGCACCATGGACAGGCAGTCATCCAAGTCTCTAAGAGCATCAACAAACTTAGGATACCTACATTAAAAGCGTAAGCAGCCAGGAAATGTCAGAAGAAATATGAAAGCTGCAATTGGCAGATAAAAGAAAAGCAAATTCAACAAACCTCTCCAATATGAGTCTGTCAAGCGTGTAAGTAGGCTTTCGAGTGCGAAGACGCTCATAAAGATCCTTATTTTTCTTCGCCTCAGCTTTCTTAAGTTTCTTTTCGTAAGTTCGCATCTCCCTAAACTTCTCAAGCAATGGATCATGTTTAACGAACAAGATATCCTTCAAGTGATAATAAGTGTGGTGGTTCCCCTTGACTTTCTTCTTAGGTTCCCGGGGAAATACACCTTTCAGGATGCACAGTCTCCTATAATTTCCAATAAGAAGAAAAAAAGAGTAAACACCCAATACATAAGCAAAGGACGTGTATCGAAGAGAATTGTTTTTTCTTGATATCAACAGAAAACAGCAACATCCTTACCAAAAAAAAAAAAAACAGAAAACTGCAACATGATACAGCAAAACATCTCGAGAGTCTCCTGTTTTCTGAATCAACGTTATGAGTTCGACTTCCACATAAAAGATTTAACAGTACAAGCACAGCCTCTGCAAGGTCGTTGATATTAAGAATTATAGTCTCGTCTCCACCACATTGTAAGACAGCCATAGATTTATATCCATGAGAAAATCCAAAACCTCAAACTTAGCTCGAAAGTTCAACCAGGGAGACAAGCATGGGTATGTCTGCTTCAGTGTGCGAAACCAACGTAACAAAAATCACCATGCTTTCATTGGCCAAGTTGTATAAAAGACTATAACCATCACCTTTACTTCCCGAAACAGAAAAGAAAAAGAAAAATGGATAAAACGGCGAAGACAAGCAGCAAACATAGCCCTGCACATGCACCAAATACCCGCAGACCACATCCACCAATAAGCTTCGGTGACATACTAGAGGAGAACTCCACAGAAAAAATATCAAAGAACATCGTTAGGGCAACTCCCTATCGGAGAAAAACAACCTAAACATCAAGATTTCGAGCATGTAAGATCGATTCATAACTGCAAGACGGATGCTTTAAAAGCAACCAAGACAACAGTTTTGAGCATTTCGTGTCGTGAAACTATCATTAGCACAACGAAAAACAAGCTGCCGTCATTTCACTTCCCCCTGTCTAGGCAAAAAAACCTAAAGCACCGCGAGAGAGAGAGAGAGAGAGAGGGGGACCTGAAAGTGACGAGACTGACTTGGAGGAGCTTGACGGCTTGGGACCTCGTGACGTACTTCGCAGCGTTGCCTTCCTTCTTCTTCCCCTGAAAAACGCGGAGGACACTCGCAAGGGTGAAATCGCGCGAACAACCCAATCCGCTCGGCGGCGCGAATCCGCCGTGCTGCTAAAGGGATTTTCGAGAAGCCGCGCGGAGATAGAGAGGAGGAGGAGGAGGAGGAGAGGATGGACTCACCGCAGGTCTGTAGTGCTTCGGCATGGTCGCGGAAGACGCCGGCGCAGGATGAGGAGGAGGGAGCGAAGAGGTGGGGAAGGGAAGCGGCTGCTCCAGAGCGAGGCGAACGCTAGGGTTTATGTAGGTTAGGGACGACCGTTAAAAATGGGGGTGCTCCCGCGAACTTTTTCTTTTTCTTTTTTCCCCTTTATTTTCGCGGAAATAATTTCTTTTTCGTTTTAACTCCTATTGAGAAGGAAAAAAGAAAAAAGAAAAAATGACATAAGTAGTCCTTAAATTTTAACCTAATGCGTAATGTGATCCCTGAACCGTAGCTAAATATTATATTATACATTGGACTAAAGTTTATGAATCATTTATATCATTATCAAAAAAATAAAAAACCGATTGCACTTATATGAGGTCAAAGGAAGTATGGATAAACAAGGAATGATTTTTATACACCCTATTTATGTAAATTTATTAATATGGAGTTTTTTTTAACTTGCCATCTGGGCTATAAATTACTAGAATGTATCTCTCCTCATTGCAATATTAGATTTAGGTGCTTTTTTCATAAAAGTAGTCGCCACTTAGACGTGAAATGTATTACGTGTATTTCATCAGTGGGAAGTGTAGAACGAGTAAAATCTTCATTTTTTTTTTGTTCAAGTCTATTTGGGCATTTAGAGATGTACTATAGAGCCTTGAAAGAGCGATATTGTCAATTTTATCTTATAATGTAGAACAAAGATGAAGATGTATATGAGCATAATTCTGATGATTTAATTGATCTTTAAATTTTGTTTGATGTGCATTATAATTCCTAAACTTTTAGATTATTTAATTTGTGCAATGTAATTCTTAAATTTACAATTTGCTCAATATAGTTTCTAGACTTTTGGTATATATTTAATATAGTCTCGGACAAAATGAAAATATTCAGTATTATTCTTTCATTAATTTAACATTAAGGACAATATTAAATATTTTCATATAGGTATTACCTTCCTTTATATTACTCTTGAATATCAATCTTATATTCCTTTTATTGAAGAGTTTATCTATTATTTTCAGATTATAAACCTTGGTTCTTCTTTATATATATTTATGATGATCTGGCATAGCATTCAATGATTACACCTCCAAATAACTGGACATCCGACTTAGATTCTTATAGAAATTTGAAATATCTTATGAGATTTCAAGGAAAGTTTGGCAGTAGGGAACTACATTCCCAGTTCACTACAAAATCCAACAAACGGATCATTCAGGCTATAATAATAAGGGTTAATATTACGAAAAATTTTAAATTGGTACATCTGCGATAATTTTATCCCAAATTATTTTTTTGATCACAAAAAACCCAAAAACTGGTACATCTGTAACAAATTTACCCCGAACTATTTTTTTGACAACAAAAAACTTTAAATTGGTACACTTGTGATAATTTTACCTCGAATTATTTCTTTGACCACTAAAAACTCCACATTGGTATACCTGTAACAATTTTACCCTCGAACTAATTTTTTGACCACTAAAAACTCCAAATTATTATATTTGTAACAAATTTACCCTCTGTTAGTATTCGTTAAATTATATTAATATCACAAAAAATCGCAAATTAGTAAACTTGTGACAAATAGATGGTTAAAACCAAAAACCGGTACACATGTTAAATACCATGTGTCATTAAACTTAACAATTTGACGGTAAAATTTAACAGAAATTAATGAAGGGTAAATTTGTCACAAGTGTACCAGTTTGGGGTTTTTGGTGGCCAAAAATTTAATTCAGTGATAAAATTGTCACATGTATATCAGTGTGGGTTTTTTGATGATCAAAAAAATAATTCGAGGTAAAATTGTCACGGGTGTACCAATTTAGCGTTTTTTTTTATAAAATAATTGATTTGGGGTAAATTTGTTACAGATACACCAGTTTGAGATTTTTCGTGATAGTAACCCTAATAATAATAATAATAATAATAAGCACAACATAAGAAGCACAAATTATGATTTTGTCCTTTACCATCATTAACACCAAACCCTATTGATAGAAGTCAATTAATGCCCCACAACAAGTACAGAGAAGGCAAATTCTGACAAATTGGGGCAATCATAATATGAGGAGAGGACAACCAGCTATAGAAAAGAATCATCGCATTCTCTCAAGTATGTAAATTACAATAACTATACATTTCAATATAGTAAAGTTTGGAGTATCCTACGGCGTCCGTGCAACTCCTTCTCTGATTGTAAGGAGGACTGAGCTGCTGCTCTTGAAGCCCGGATCTGCCTATACGGCGAAGTCCATAGTGGTAGACACGTCATTACTTAGCAGCGGAAGTAGTGGTTTCCCGATAAAACCAGCTGTGCTCCGAGAAGAAGAGAAAAATAGAACAAACCACTTTACTGCAACTGCATCAAAAGTATGCTGAGCGGCAGGAAGCAGGCCATCCTTAAACTCGATCGACTGTCAAACTGTCGTACATGACAGTCCCACCAGCACCGCACAACAGATTCGGAGTATTGATTGTCACTTCTGAATCTCCCGAAGGTTCAATGCTGAAGTTCCTTTGCAAGTGGAAGACAGATCGATCCCACTCCTCTCAAAGCTCAAAACCGAAACCTTCCTGAATGAATGTCCACAGAATCCGCCTTAAGCCAATGTCGGTCTGTGTAGCAAAGATGTTGTCAGATCCAATTCACTGGGGTTGAGACATCATATGATACTCTTGCACAAAACTGTATTGCTAGGCGGTAGGAAATATCAAAATAATCAACCTTAACTTATGACCAAAAAGGTTTGTTCTCACTTTAAAGAACTTAAAATTAGGTAGTACAACACCAATACTATTGGGATTTGGCAACGACACAAATTTGAAAGCAACAAACCAATATGTATAAGAGTGCTAACCTTGCGGATGACCATCTGCTTTCATTTCTCTAGCTCATTATATGAAGCTCTTGTTTCACTATAACGTAGCATCCAATTTGATTGCCTGGTTCAATTATAAATTGCTCCAGGAAGCTTCCCATTCGTTTCACAGAAAGATCAATGGATAGATCTTTGAAATGTGGCATGCCTTCAACTTGGACTCCATCGCCGCAGATGAGGAATTGATTCCCTATGATGAAGGAGCCTGATACGCGGATTGCAATCCCATCCTGACCATGATTACGGCACTGCAGTTTTTCGACAACATGTACAAGTCTTTCGGGAGGCCAATCGCCAACTAACGTTTTCCGGATATTTGACAAGCTTCCAAAAATATCATCCGGACCAACAAATTGCTTGCCTGAGAAACTAAAAGAGGAAAATTGTAATAATATCAGCACACCTGAATGAGAAACACAAGCACCAATAGTATCAGCAAATTCTCTGATCATGGATTCAAACTCCAACGCAACTTCAAAATAACATCTCTATCAAAACACTTAAATCCTAAAATGCAAAGAAAAAAATTTTGACAACAAAATTAGAAAGAAGAATCTCTTACTTGAAAGTTGATCCTTCATTGTAGAAGGTCTTTGTATGATGCCAAAGTTCATCAGGTCCATCGAATAGTAGGTAATAGTGTATCGACAACATCTGGTTAGAAGATCGAATTTATATTAAAATCCATTTAACATGACTATAACAGCATGTCTCAAGTACTGAGTGAAATAATTCTCAAAATGTACAGATAAATGTTACGGTCCTCATTCAACTTAGGAGTTACTTGACAAATAACCAAACAGATTAATTCAAGCATGGCTTTAACTCTGTCAGTGGTTGAAATATTTGCAAAAGTCAATAGGAGACAAAATTTGACACAATAGAGGAGAAAAACCAAACTAGACCTAAACTTCAGGTCCTTTTGAACCAATGTACTCTACCATCTAAAATGCAAGTCCTCGTAAGACGGTGCATATTCACTGAGAAATGAAATGCACTTTTTTTCCTATATCTCGGGCAGTCTGGTTGAACCAGTCCAAGAGTAGCCACAAGAACGTGGGAAAATTGTAATACCAACTTCCCCTCCATTAAAATCACTGCGTGAAAAGGTGCCACGTCAAAACTTCATTGACAGGGTCACCAACAGGTGTCACTAAACTTTTTACAAGAAAATAGCTTTTGTATGACCAGCTATATCACGTCAGCACTCAGCAGGCACAACACAAGATACAATGTAGTCACTGTGTTCATCATTTCCAAGATTCAGTGAAAAGATCCGACAAAATAAGCTCGACCCTCCACAAATGCATCTAGAGCTCTTGAATATTCCTGTGTCTGACAAGACAAATCGTCCACAAACTCTAAACCATTCTTTCATGCATTTACAGGTTCACTGAGATTGTGCATCCATACGTAGAAGAGAACTTACATCTGCTAGATCTTTCATCCTTTCTGTTGGATCAAAGATGCTTCTAACAAATGTTGCTAAATCAACATTGGTATGCTCGTATTTTGTGATAAATGGGTGCATAAGCAGCTGCAGAAAATTCATCACACTATTCAGATTAAAGCATAAGAAAGGAGTGTCATCAGTAAATGCCTCTATCCTACAAGATGCAAGACATTACCATGAGGTGGAACTTATGCAATGTAGCATGATACTAACAGCATTCTTCGATAAATATTTCCTCAAGGACCTCAAAGAATATATACTCATTACGGAACCTACTCAAAAGACCGAAGAAGTTCCACGGGAGGTGTAAATGCCTCACAAAGCTCAAGCTATCTTTTAAAATAGTAACTTGGATGCCAAATTTACCACAATCTCACCTGCTCAGCAGTTGGCCGAGCATCCGCATCCTTCTGCAGACATGCATCAATGAAAGAGCAGAATTCTGGTGAAAAATTGCACTCCGGAGGCGATGGTGATGGGTCATCCAAAATCTGCCATAAACATGAAAAGAAAAAAAATCATGTATGACATTGCATGGAGCCCCCACAACATAAATCGAAGGGCATGTGCAAACCTTAGCAGCTTTCGAATATTAACATGCCCGTGCATATTCATCATTGATATTTGACAACAACTACCCTTATCCCCCTAGCTGGGAAATCCATCAATTGTATTGATCCACAAAGATGGTTTTGTGAAAGTATACTCATCCATGGTTGTTAAAATACCAATAAAATGTTAATATGGATTTTAATTGGCCAGGATAAAATTTTTATTTCTAATCAATTAAATCTTTAATTTGTAGGATTCTATCTACATTGCCCATTGAATAAAACCCATGTAAACTTAAACTCAATATATGTCTACATATTAATGCAGGACATTTTGGATTACATAAATGCGGAACATATGAATTTTGACTTCGACAGATGACCTAAGATTTTAGAATTTCGTTTCTCCTTTTGATGTTGCAAGAATCATATCCACTGTCCATCCAATTGGATGTTATCTACATTATTTTTTTGGTCAATTTTTTTATTGGCGGGAATTTCTATTATTCCATTTCACATTCGAAAACTCCAATCCTTCAGAAGACCTCTGTCAATCCTAGAATGAACTGGTGTCTCTTGAATGCAATTACACATCAAATGCAAGCAGCATAAAGTATGAGTCCACTTCTTTAAATTGACATGTCACCTGCAGCATCAGATTGACTGGTCCATCAGTAGCTGTATATGGGAACTCTCCAGTACCACACTCAAACAGAGCAAGACCGAGGCTCCATATATCAGCTGGATAAGAATAGCTCTCATTGCAAATACGCTCAGGTGACATGTATGTCACAGTCCCAACAAAAGTAGCACACTGGTTAATCACAAACCAGAGACATATCAGCAGAGTATGGCATTTCCTTAGAGGTATCAAAAGTTAAACTCGTAGAAAGCAGTGGACATCTGTTTTGACTTCTAAAGGAACATATTGCAACAGAATAAACAGTATGTTAGTTAACTTCAAGCTCTACTGCTTACCATTGCCATGGAATTCTCTAAGCCAGCACTGATACCAAAATCTGTGATTTTTGCCTCCCCCTTGAGATTTACAAGCATATTTGCAGGCTTAATGTCCCTATGAACCAGGTGTCTAACTCCATGCAAGTAGCTTAGGCCCTGCAGTGAAAGGGGAAAAAGGAAATGAAACCCAGATATATAAGCTTGGCCAAAAACGAGGCACCACGTCAAATAAAGAAATTGCTAAAACTCCAGAATTATCCTTACATGCAGGAGCTTTTGAAACATAACTGAAAGGACAGGTTCTGGAATACGTTTCTGCACTCGTACAATATCTGCTAATGATCCTCCATCCATATACTCAAGAGCTATGCTTATTTGCCCGGAGTCCGGTATATAATAAGCCCCATGAAATTCCACAAGACCTTGATCACAAGGCGCCTCACACAATGTCCGTATTTCGGTGAGGAGCTGCTGTCTTTTCTCCTAATATCAAACATGAGACACAGTTCAGCTCCCCCAAATAAAAAGAGACAGAGAGAGCAGAAGGACAGGTACACAAGACAAAGAGAAACCTATCCTCCAAGGTAAGAAGAAGTTTGGTTGTTTTGTCCATCAATCTATAAACAGTATGAAGCTAACTGCCGGAAACAAGCTGAGACTTACATACCTTTTCAAATATATTGATCTTTTTCAGAGCGATAATTCTGTGGGTGGGTATGTGGATAGCTCTCTGGACTACACTGCTTGCCCCACTGCCTATTGACCCAAAAATCCTCATCTCATGGGAAGCACATCGATAGGTTTTCTCACTGCGATCCGTTTCATCTACGGACCACGATGTGCACTTCTGCAATCCAAGCTCATTGATGTTGTAGACGCCATACGATCTGCTAAGTAAATTAACAGCTCCGCCATCTGACAGCTTCATGAACACATGAGATGCATAAGGGGCGACGCAGGACAATATTGCACAATTATTACAAAAAAAGAACTAAGAGAATACCATGTAAGAATTGGAAGAGTCCAAGCTCGACGCAGTGGAGAATCCCGTCTCCGCATCAAACAATGGCGTGAGCTTTTGCTTTAATTTCTCCAACTCGGCCATAATTATTGCTGCCTAGCTTAAGCCCTTCCTCACTTTATCTGTACATCTCTCACCAAGAAAAAAAAAAAAAACCAAAAGCACATGATCGCCATTAGCCATATTCATTCAAAACCAATCCACAAAATCGGGATAATTGCAAAATCAGTCCTAAACCTATTTTATGGAACCAATCAAGTCCTAAACCTCTTAATCAAACCAATATAGTCCTAAACCTTCGAGGGAAAGTGCAATCGAGTACTCTCAGCCAAGTCTCGCCTAATTTATCTGACATGAAGAAGCTATCGTCGGCTGTCCTAAGTGTCACGGCGACGGATTATTTTCAACGAAACGATGCCGTTTTTGCTTTGATAAACAGCATCGTCTCTTGGTCGAGCAAGTAAAGCCCCAAATCCCCAAATTAATCCCACTGATTCAAACCCTAATTCCGCTGAGAATCGAATCGCCCCTATTCGAAAAAGCAGAAGACCCTGCGACTATGAAACTTCAAAAGTCTAAATCGAACAGCAGAATTACAATCACTTCTCACGGTAGCAGACTCAGGTAATTTGACTTCCATTCACTTGAACCCCTTAGCCATTCATATTGCACCAATTTCTGCTTCCGAAATGTTCAAAGTTGCAGCTAAAAATCTCTTCTTGTTCGCCCGAAAACATCTTCGTCTTCGCGCTCATCATCGCCGTTGATTGATTGCCTGGTGAAATCACTTGATCTTCCTTCTGAATTCGCTTTTTCAATCTCTCAGAAACTCGGTGCCCAACGAAATGACATTGAAAGAGCTGATTTCCGTGCTTCGGTCTCTGTGTTCCTGCGGATTCGGTAAAGCGCAGATGGCAGAATTGGTCATTAGCGGCCCGTCACTCCTCCCGTCGAATGTGGAATCACCATTACTGGAATTGGGGTTTCTCAGGGGAGTCAGGGTTCAAATGGGAGAGATTGATTTGGGGATTTGGGGCTGATTTGGGCTTTAGTTGCTCCATCAAGTCCACATCATGCCCCCACATGGAGAATGGCCGGCAATGATTGGATTGCCACGTTAGACAAATAAGGCGAAACTTGACCGCATGACTAAGGTTTCGAACACCATTCTTTTCCCGTACAATAGGCTTATGTTTGGGAGATTATCCCGCGAAATCTTTCAGTAAACTACGTCGTAATCTTGCAGTACGAACAGAACTACGGTTGATTCCACTGCCATCTAACTAAGGAAAGCACGAACCTCATACCAATTAAGCAATATACGGCGCATCCATGATCAGCAAGCGGGGAGGAAAAAAAAGCTGCCTAAAAAGGAAACAAAGCCCAAAAACCGAGTCCACCCTAATCAATCACGCTAGAGCTGCTGAATTCCAGTATCGTCTTTCTCGAGAACCCGAAGCGAAGCAGAATTCGAACGCGGAGGCAGGAATGCAAGTACGCACGAAACAAAAGACTCGCCCATTAAGAACGAACAGAACACGAAGGAGCAGAAGATATTACCTTCGGACAAACCGCACGCCATCAGGCACATGCAAATCGGAGAAACACGCACCAAGTACCAGACGAAGGAGGAGGAGGAGAAGCGAGCCAATGGGAAGTAAAACTCTCACCGGTTCGATCTGGCCCTCTTTCAATTCCCGCGCAATTGGTGCTTCGGTTGACCGTGCGTTTCCAGCTTTTCCGACGGACGATCTTCGGCAGAGCGTCGGGACCACCTGAAATCGATCGTCTTCCGTCTGCAGTTCTCTCACGCGTGGAAGGCGAGGAATGAATCTCGAGCGTTGGACCGACCAGACCGGACTTCTTGAGACGGGACCGCGGCCTTTCCCCAACTAACGGTTCAGACCGGATAGGGACTAGCCCCGGGAAAACGTGGGGGAGAAGAATCTACTTGGCTCGGTTCGGTTTTTCCCGAGTGGGATAATGACACGAATGATTCGTCAACTTTAATTTATTGTGTAATGTGATCCATGAACATTTAGTTTGTTCAACGCGATTCGTCAAGTTTAACCCAATGCGCAATATAATCGTTAAACTTCTAATTTATTTAATGTGATCCCCAAACTTTTTGTACATATTCAATTTAATTCCTAAATTATGTGAAGATATTTGATATTTTCCTTCCATTAGTTTAAGTTTAAGGATAATATTGAATATTTTTATATTATTCATGGACTAAATTAAATACGTACAAAAAAATATGAAAAATATATTAAACAGATGAAAAGTTCAGGGACAGTATTGCAGATTGGGCTGCAGTTTTAAATCACATTGAAGAAATTAAAATGTTAGGGATCACATTACACGTTGAGCCAAAATTCAGGTATCATTTGTGTCATTTTCCATTCCCGAATTTGATTGGACGGATTCCCGAATTTGATTGGACGGATACTGGGAGGAGTATAATCGGCGTCATATCATCCATCTCAACCTCAAGCGCTAAGTGGGCCGGCCGAGGCAGTTTGGGCCGTTACCGGGCCGAGCTTTACAAGTTCAATCATATCTCGCAGGTTTCGGACAAACTTCTAAGTACAGGCCACGCACATCACATGGTGGGTCGGTCTCCCATAATTTAATTCCTCGAAGATTTTTCACAGTGTTGAATTATATCACTTGTACTTGTAAACATTATTGATGATCTTGGAGAGATAAGATACTAATTATTAGTCTAAATTTGCAGTGAGGCGACGAACTGTGCGCATCTTAATCGGGACAAGTACATCGAGAGCATGCTGATCACGGACGAAAAGAAAGAGTAAATTGAATTCGGTGTAAATCCAACCAAACCAAGTGCCGTGATCGGCCGTTCTGATTCAACTCGAAACTTCAAAACCGAGTTGGATTGGGACGCGATTTTAGCTGGGATATTTATCGAGACGAAGGGTTGTGCTAAGGCTAGATGCTGTGGATTTTTCTTGGTCCTACAAATTATTCGTTGAAGGCGGCAAAACTATTAACCGGGGATCAAACAGCGAAAGGGAAAGGAGCAGTGCAGAGACTGAAGACTGGAGGCCCACTGCTGTTGCTATGGAGTCCTATAAGGCTATAAGTTGCTGTTTCACTCAACGTCTCTGTGAGACGATCTCTGCGCGAAACGATACTATTTCCAGAGATTCCTTTTTAACATTGTCAATTATAGCATTGAGGAAAGGCATTGGTGATGTTTCCACCTATATTGCTTTCTCTTCTTGGTGCGCCAATAGTGGGCTTTTCAATAAGCTAAGCTAGAAGGATTAGGGTTCATGGAAGGCACCGAGCTCAGAGAGATATGTTCATCAAGACGCCGCGCCTAGTATCTGGTTAGGTCAATGAAATTACTATAAGCGTAGGATCGTTAAGTGCCTTCACCGTTATTAGCTGTTCCTGAGCATTCTTAGAAGTGCTTAAGAGAAATTACGGATTAAGAGACCAGCCAATTATGCGAAAACGAATATACAGCGAGTGTGCATACACAGAAATAAGCAACATAGTTTTATTTAACACTAACATTTCTATCGGTCGAATTGGGGCGATAATCGGTTTTTCCACTACCGCGGCGCATAAGATTGCAAAGAAGAAAGGAGAATGAAAAAAAAAAAGGATCTCTTGTCCACAGTAATTAAAATGAAAACGAGACCAGTTCCACATTTTAAATCATGCACTACAGTTATATGTAGATGGTACGTTGAAGCATCACATTCCCAAATAGTAGCAGCTGGAACCGGTTTGTGCAGACACAGGCAAGGAAACTATTGAGGGAAAGAAAATTCTCCCTTGGTTGATTCGTCCATGGGTGTGAACAGTGCACTGAATTATTACGAAGGAGTACTTGTGAGCCGCTTGTCAAGGGACTAAATTCAAGAAACATTAGAGCTTTCGATGCATGAACCGGGTAGTGAAACGTGTAATTAGGGTTTGAAAATTGAGATTTTCAGCATATTTAATAAGTGTTTCGAGCGTGCTAAATAACAAATACCGTTATTATTGTTATTGTTATTATTATTTTTAGTGCAGGGTCATAGTCATCACTTTCATGTATCAAACCCTCCTCCATTTATTGCCCAATGTGTTGTGTCTCTTTTCCTTTTTCACCCATCCTTTCACTGAGAAAAACAAAACAAACAATACCCTTTGTCTCTCTTCTCTCTCTCATCATTTTCTCACTCATCTTTATATCACTGTTTTGCAGGGTCTCACCCTCTCTCTCTCGCAGACACTCTACTATATAGCTAGGGTTTTTGGAGATATATTCCTCGTTGAACTCTCACATCCCACACCCAAGTGACAGAACCAGGGAATTTCCATGGTTGAGGATATGGCCGTGTGGGTGTGACTGATCATTCGACCTTGGGCTACAAACAGTCATGTCTTGAAAGAGTTAAGAGAATTCAGAGAGAGTGTCTGGAGGAAGAAAAGAAGAAAAGGTAAATATAGTACTGTTTGTTCACGTGTGTTCACGAGAAAGAAGGCGAGTGTCTGCGTAGTATGTTTGGAAAGAAAAACCTCTCTGATCTCCCAAATTCGTGTGGATCTTTGGCTTGTTCTTTTTGTTTCATAACAGTGCATGGCCATAGGGTCTGATGCAGGGTCTTGCCATAGGGAGTATAGGCTCATCATCTAGAGAGAGAGAGAGAGAGAGAGAGAGAGAGAGAGAGAGAGAGCTTTGTGTTCGAGTTTATGCGCATGTTTCATGTAGTATCGCGTTCTTCGTAAACTTTGATTAAAGAGAGCCCTTGGCCTGCAAGACTAAAAGGGTCTAACCCTAGCTAGGATTGAGTTCAAGAAAGCGATCTTGGAGAGAAATATGTTGAGACACGAATCTGAACTAGGGGAGGATATATATGCCCTTTAGCAGCAACAAAATATAATTAACTTCATGCTGCAGCGAAAGCCCTATTGTATTTTTATATCATATCACTATGATTAGTTTCACAATAGATTAGTACTTGTCGAGCACTGACTGAACCAGCTAACTTTCTATCTCTCGGAGTCTCGGACTATTGTTTTCCCGGGGAAAAGTTTCAATAAAAAAATCATATGTTGTGATATTCTGTTTTTTCCACTTTTTAATGCTTATGTATTTTACCGATGATTTGTTCAATTGATGACGTTAATCATATCCTTTGACTCCATTTTGTTTGCACACAGTTTAGATGGCTTCTTCGAGCTATTCCAATCCGCCATGTGCAGCCTGCAAGTTCCTCAGGCGGAAATGCCTGCCCGACTGCGTGTTCGCCCCCTACTTCCCGCCCGAGGAGCCCCAGAAGTTTGCCAACGTCCACAAAATCTTCGGTGCGAGCAATGTGAGCAAGCTCCTCAATGAGGTCCTCCCCCACCAGAGGGAGGACGCCGTCAACTCTCTTGCCTATGAGGCTGAGGCCCGTATGAAGGACCCCGTGTACGGCTGTGTGGGGGCAATCTCGGTGCTCCAGCGACAGGTCATCAGGCTCCAGAAGGAGCTGGATGCAACCAATGCCGACCTGATGCGCCACGCATGCAATGAGATGGCAAATAATAGCGCGTTCCAAGGGACTAATCCTGGCCACAATTATTCCGGATCACCGAGAGGGTCGTCTAAATTCAACGAGAACAATCCCGGGTACTATTACCCTTCCAATTATAATCCCTGGTCGGGTGGCTCTGGTGGAGATCATGATCAGGGGGGAGGAAGTGCTGTCTAAGATTATTGTGTGTGCAGTTTGGAGTCAGGACTGGGATATGTGTGTGGTTTTAGGGTTTCTGGAGTATAAGTACTTGTGGGTAGTTATGGTCAAGCTCCCATGCATACATATGTGGTGTGTATATAATGGGACATGATACTCCTGTTGCGTCTGTATCAATCTGTTCGCGACTGTTCTTTTGCTGTTGTATATTGTGATGGATGATTGATTGCTATATAGTTGTGGCTATTGAATTGGCATTGGGCAGTTCTGTGTTGGTTGAGTTTCATTTCATGTCTGAGTTTACATACATATCCCATGTGGTTAGGTTGTGTTGCTTCTTTCCCATCTGATCCTTCAAATTGTTTGGCATCTTGATCATCCTGCTTCGTTAAATAGATTAGGGTTCATCTGATGCCAACCGTGTTTTCGTTTAATCCAAAGTCCATGCCTCGACCCACATTAAAGAAAGCCATAGATGAATACAGATCAAAAGTTTGGCGACGGTTTGCCATTTCTTGACCACCTTAGAGGCAGCTTAATTTTATCCATCTTACTTGAATGGGCTTTGACATGGTGTTTTGGTGGTGGGCATTACAGTATCTGTTTGAAACGCTACTACCTCCATAATAAAAATTATTCATACTACCATACTATTATGCATATTGAAATTACAATTATATTAAGACAATTATTATCACGGAATACTATGAAAGACTTGTGGCCTATAATTCACGATTTTACGTGACTTTTCCACTTCGCTACTTTTTGACATCTCTTGCTACACTGCACAATTCATAGAGTAGGCATTTTAAGAGAAAATGGCTGATTGATTGCCGAAATCACTTCTAGGGCATCAAGAGAGTTCTTTAGAGGGATTGCACAATCATTTCAAGGGAGTGGGTTTAGCTTTGTCATTTTCTCTTGGGTTTTAAGTAAGCCCTAAAAAAATTTGGATGACATTCATTAGCTGATATTGTTAGCAACGTAATGAGACATGCTTACAACACTAAATCCTTCATAACATATCATTTACTTTATTACTTTCAAGATTAATTGAATACTTCCCCTTTTCAAGAACTTGATGGTTTGAAGAGTAAGTACAGGTACCTCTATATACAAATCAATCCCGAAAGGATCATTTGTTTCCAAAAACAAATAGATATTTGAGAACAATCTTAGCTAAACTACAGTCCGCGGTGGACACGGGGGCAAGATTTGAAGTAAGGACCGAGAACGACCCGACACGAGCCATTTCTTTCGGACCAACACACTTCTCATCCAACACATATGATATACTAGGGTTGAGCCCGTGTTACCCGCGGAACATAGCAAGAGTAGGCAGATCACACAACATAGAGCTCGCCGTAATCAAGAATCACCCGAATGACCGTAATCCCAGAACATTAGAATAGAACTTTAATTGATGTCCGGTTAAATTAATTAGGCGGACTTGCAGATTGTTTTGCCTAATCTACCAACCTGCGTGAACTTTTCAAATTGTAGGTTTGACGACCATATCTTAATCAAAAGCAATGCATCCTTCTTGGAATGAGAACAATCAAAGCATGATTTTCTCCGAAGCTATGAACAAAATGTGCAATCAATAACACATAAAGTTGCTTTGCATATATATAATATTTTTAGAGAGTTTGCTTTCTTGAATGAGATTGTGAGCCAATCATGCATTTTTTTTCCAAGGACATCATATGCCGACAGCAAAAGAAATAGTTAGGAGAAAGGGAATGAACCAGAACCAGGGATTTCCATAATTCGAAAGATGTTTTCTCCTTCCATTTTCGGGCTGACAAAAATAAAAAGATGTGCACGTCTTTGATGGGGTTTGACTAAACTTAATTGCTACGCCTCGAATCAAACATTCATGGCATGGAATGGTAAAGAATTTGAAATTTGGAAATTCAAATCTTAGGCCCGAACCGAAATGCCGACACTTAATTCGAGTACTCCTTTTAAAAGCGTGATTTTTATGGGGTTCGAACATAGGTAAAGCACAAGTATGGTCAAGAGTATATTAACGAGATCTCGTGAACACACATCACTTCCAAGTTAACTTTATGCAATGCCACCCAAATCATGGATGACTATCATTCAAATCACAGAGAAATGTGTTCATCTATGGCAATCTTCAATAGGTGGTAGTAAATTATCAAATGCATCGACTTTGGCATTGTTAACTTTCAGCATCATGTTAATAACTTTTTAAACTTGTTAATAAGTATGTGAGATATTTGGTGTCGTTTAATTGTACTTAAAAGCCTGTAAACATAAAGCTCCGATGGACTAAGAAAATGTGCAAACCTTATTGACGAGACGAGCACGTCGAGAGGCTCGATCTCAATTGCGAGATTGGCCTTATGAATTACGTGAGATCCCATTATGAACACCATACTTTCTCAACTCGTAATCGGCTTTAAACCGCCCTTAGCTAGTAGAACGGGGCCTAGACGACATCAAGTCAATTGACTGAATCATCTTATGAACTTTTTCCTCTTTTTGGTCGTCAAAAAGGGTTTCATTTTCAATTCAAACCATCAAGACGAATTGTCAAAAGCCTAAAATCTGCTGCACTAATCTCTCTGTGGTAGACTGGAATCCGGGGGCCCTCCTTTGGAAGCTAACTCCAATCAATGGTCATTAAATCCGGATCAAAATCTCAAATGTCCAATCGGGTCCTCTCTTTTCCCGCAGGTCCTCTCTCGCGTGTGCGTGATCATGGTCGTCTGCTGGCCTTTTCCACTGTTATGTCAAACAGCTTCCCTTGTGGTGTGAAACGAAGTGAACTTTCCTCGTTGTTGCAGCCTCTCTCTTTCTTTTTGGTCTTCGGTTTCGAGGCATTGTAAAGCGCTCGGGGGGGTTAAAAAGTGATCCCGTATGTAGAAACTTGACTTCTCTGTCGGTTGAAAATTTGTTTACCGGGGCAGTTTTTGTTTCATGCCGTGATGCAGATCCGCAGCATGCACGGCAATTCTGTCATATCTTCTGAAAACACACACAGTTGAGCTGTACGTTTGATTGCCGAGGACTGTGGATTTGAAAAATAATTAGGTTTTTTGCCATCGTCGCCTTCAAAGGCGAGCAGAAAACGGTCTGAACCGACGCACTAAACTGAACCCAACCGAACCGACATCAACGAATGGTTTGCAAACTGAGCTAAACTACTGTTCGGGTATGTTTCAACTCGACTTTAATCCGACCAAGGCGGGCGACATATACTATATATTGGCCTTTTCTTTCTCTCGTAGATGAGGATATATACAGACCTAATTCTGCACGAGACTTGAGACCATGAATAGGGAGAAATGTGACCCTCGCCTTGTCCCACCCCTTTATGTATAAATGTATATAAGCAGATATGCGCCAAATATTGTTTGCGGAAAGGAATAGAAAGACAAGCTCCTTTTTTGGGAGACAATAAGTTCGGTTCTAGTCTCTCTACACTTTGGACAAACTTACCTTAGTCCACATACAAAAAGAAATCCATTTACAAATTCTCCACCAATTTCTCTTAATAACACGTGGTATCCATGTTTTGGCTGCATTAATCTTCACGGGCATTTGCAAACAGTCCCTTCCACATAGGGGTGCTTGGTTCACGAGCGGTCCAGTTTCCAATTTCTAGGACCGGGAACCGGATCGGTACCCCTTGGAACCAGTCCGGTCCGGTTCCCGGGTGGGCCAATGAAATTCTTTTTTTTTTTTTAAACACGGAAAAGAAGGGAAGAAAATGAAAATAGACGGGCGAATCTCTAAGGAAATGGTCAAGTGATTCATGATGGACCCTTTAATGTTTCCATCTAGAAGACGAATTGGATAACGAGGCTTGAATGTGACGCACGAAAACTATTGAGGCAAGCACTCCACAAAACCGCAAAAAAAAAGAGTGAGAGTGAGAGTTGATGAGTTGCGACACCGAGAACAACAAAACAATTTGAAGACGAGATAAAAAAAAATTCGAAAAAGGTGTACATAGCGAAGAAAATAGAGCATTTACATCGATGAGACGTGAGACAAAGAGTGAGAGTCGAGCTACCAAAAGCAGAGCAAGAGAGGGAGGCGAGAGTCAAGCATAAGAGTGAGACCGCGAGAAAGAGGTGGCGAGAGTCGAGCGAGAGAGTGAGACCGCGAGAGGGAAGCAAGTTGTGACAATCGAGCTAAAGGGAGGTGAGGTGAGCGACACAGATTAGGATTTTGTTTAGATTTGAGAAAATGAGCAACTCAAGCTGCGTGTGAGAGGGTATTTGAGGCTTGAGGGTTTTTTTTTTTTTAGTTTTTACAATAGTTGGTCCGGTTCGGGTGGGCGGTTTTCACGCATGGAACTGGAAACTGGACTGAAAATCAACGATTTCAAAATTAGAACCAAAAACCGGACCGCTGCCCCCATGAATTGCCCAAAACCGGTTGGTTTCCGGTTCAGTCGATCCATTTTGCTTGCCCCTACTTTCACGTGCATCCCGTAAAGTTTCGTCGTGGAGTGACGTGATCCTTGAAATAACTTTGAGTGGGAGACATTGAGATTCGAATGCAAGAATTCGATTAGTGCATCCAAACCAGACGACTCGCCGCTCAATCGACTTTCTAGGGGTTTAAAAAAGTTTCGAGGCAACCTTACTCCTCGTGCTCTCGAGGGAGTCAAATGCAAACGGGACCCGTCAGCGAGGGTCGAATGGCAAACCGATCGCGAGAGCATGGATCAAAACGAAAAGATTAACCAAGTGAAGGGGCAAAAGGTGTTGGCACTTTTCCCTTTTCTCTGCCCCCCCCTCCTTCCTTCATCCTCCTCCTCCTCTTCCTACTATCCTCTCCTTTTCCCTTTCTGAAACGAAGAGCGATGCCAAGTTAGGGAGATTTCAATTCCCATGACATCACCAGATTCTGTTTGTCCCTCTGTCTTTGTCGTGCAACAAAGCGCAAATGCCCCAACCCCAAGAACGGATGATCACCGAAGGGCGTGAACAGTCCGCACGAAGCGTCGCCATCCCAACATAGTGAAAAAGGCAAAAGGAAACTCTCCCCCCACGAGTCGCTGCCGAGCCCCGCCGGACCCCCCGTTATCCACTTCCGCGGGCCACCACGAACCGCCCAAGGGATCGAGCGGCCCCGCCCGATATGTAGCCCGAGACAGCTTCGGTCTAAAAGCTCTGCACTTTTTCAATCTTTTTGAACATGACTGATTGAGCGGACGTTTGATGATCGAGGCCCCAATCAATGCCAAACGGGAGAAACGGAGAGAAAGTTATATTCCGTTGCCGCGGTTGGGCGGCCCGGACACGACGCGAACCCAACCGACCAATCGCCTCGTTCGCCGCGATACGACACCCATCTCGGTCGATTTTAGCATTCGAATCCCGGGTTCTGTTAACATAACAGTTTTTGAGCCACTGTTAGAGTAACGACTTAAGGGAATTGATCACAACAGTGTATAATTACTTGTCATTTATCTTTTTGTGATTCGGAACATATTGTTAATCTTACGGTAGATTGAGCAGTATCACTTAGTCATTTCTCGATCCCGAAAGCTCTTGCATGTCGTTGACTTGCTTCTTGACGCGTCCCTGTCGCGTGGCGCGGAAAGCAGCGCGCCGTGTAAACGGGGGCGTGGAAATTTCCCCTGTTAGTTATCAGTTAAATATGGTGGAAAAGCGTACGAAAGAGGTCGAGAGAGCCCGGCTTGTGGGCGACATGCATTGTCAAGAAAGCAACGTGGGAATTGTTCTTTGCGGACTTTCCTCCATCCATCCATCTCACCATGGCGTCGGATACAGAGAACACGGGGAACTTGCGGAGAGTTCGCCCTTTACGTGGAAAAGGACCAGCATTGACTATTCTCTGAGAAGTCTTTCCCATGTGATCGACTCGATAACTACGGGGCGATCTTCGCTGCGGTTTCGTGGTTAGGAAAGACAAGTCTCGGGGCTCGTGCTTAGACATAGACTAGTAGGATAATTAATCGTCCAACGTAGGGAATGCGCAGCTTATGTCAGATTCCCCGTTCCGAGAAGATCATCATGAGCGAGTCTAAGTCCTAATTTGAGCACTTTCGATATATTTGGTTGGTCCTATATCGATTGAAAGCCCGGTGAATCACGCGCCGCTGTATATTACGTCGGTCCATCCCTGGTTAATCACCCGGTGCTTGATCCCCCGTCACTAGGGCGCTTACGCGCGCGCGTTAGCGTGTCTCCCCTCTGACGCACGAGCCTTGCGTGTTAGGCCATTCTTAATTAGGTATCTTTCTGCGTCAATATATATCTCGTTAATATATCATGTGCGATACCTTCATCGCTAAGTTGGATGGAAAGGGATTGTGTAAAGCTATACACGGGTACTCAAAAGTCAAAACCAACCTCCATAGTCACTACTAGAATACTTTCTTTCACAGCTTTTGTCGTTTGAAATGGGTTTGGTAGTTACAAACCGCGTATGGTAAAAAAATCCACACTCTGGCGGTTGTGTGATCATTGAATAGATTAGCTCTTTAGGCAAGGTCACGCGACCTTAGGCAACCATCACTTGGGATACGCGACCTCAAGTGAGGCTACCCGGCGCTAAATATTGGCATCGCTGGTGGCCCACTGGTAGCCTGAACCCCCGCTCATGACATTGCATGAGTAGTGAGATTTCTGGAATTATGAAAGTTGAGCAAAGGTAAAGTTGAAAGAAAAAAAAATATATTTGTATTCAGGGAATGCTCAAAGCACTTTCGAACTTGCCTTGAGTCAAAGGCTTTAAGAAATGCAATTGAATCTTTTCATAACTTTCCGAAAAATTCGTCAAACGATATTTATATTTGCCCAAAAGACTTTAGAGCCCAAAGTCCCTTGGCAAAACGGTTTTCAAACGCGCTTTTTATCCTGTCTTGAGCATGAACCAAATACTGGATATCATATCCTGAATTTTATTGGCTAGAAGACAACTTGGCTCTTCGGTGGCTGAAATCTTTGAGAATTTATAAAAAAAAAAATGGCAAAAGTCATTTAGAACGTAGTTTTTTCCAAATGGTATTTTAGTTAAAGTTGCTTACCGACATATTTTTAAAATATACTTAACCGAATACTATTTGTATTTTCGAAAAACTCTTTCACCTAAAGTCCTCTGCATTTTCCCAAAAGCTATTCCCCCAAATATTTCCAAACGCGCCCAAAATTAGATATACGGGGATATAGTGCGGATAAAAATATTCGACAAGGGGGATAATATAAAGATGGATAAGATTTCTTATATTTATAGTATAAAAGCTATATTTCTCGAATAACAAACTTCTTAAATTAATAAAATTGGAATAATTATAAAATATAAATAATATTTGAATTCTAATATAAATTTCAAAATAAAAAATGACATTTTTTGTTTTTATTTATCAAAATGAATTTCTTTCTAACCTATATTCTATATTTAATATATATTTGGTATTTATATTTAGTGCATATTTTAGGTATTTTAGTATATTAGGTATATTAGTATAGTTTATTATTTAATAAAATTTTATTAAGGAATGATGGAAGAGAATAAATAAGAAATAAAAAAAAGGGAAAATAATAAAAAAATAAGTAATCATAAGATGAAGTAAATTTTATTGCATATTTTTGGAATTGTGAAAGTGAATGATCATGCCTTCTCTCCCACTAGAGTTGGCATTCGTTGGCTAATCTACCTCATCGATAGTGCTCTAACCCGTTTACATTTCTTATCATAGTTAAACCTCTAGCTCTAAAATGCTGTAATAAGCTTCTTTGTTGTTTAAGATTAGATCGTACGATAGCCGTGTTGATGGAGGTTATCTCCATTTGTGCATTCGTGGTTTCTTTAGCAATGGATCATGAGAGATTCTTATCATCTCATTTATTCATTTGTAGGTTCATTCACATCGATAAGCTGTTCATACCAAACATGAAATTCGCACGATAGGATATGAAAATATCTGACTTTATTATCGCGATTTACCAAACAGTTGATTGGATATGGTAAAATCCATAAATTTCCAATCAAATCCAATCCTATCCTATTCTAGCTAAAAATCAAGATGACCAAGTATAGCCTTAGTCGATCGGGAGAGAAGGGGGAAGTGCCGGCTGAAGGGGAAGACTCAAACGAGCGGTGGTATTGTAACGGGCTCATGCGATCAGGGATGCAACTCTGCAATCAGTCATACATCGGATGAGCGCGGGGGGAGTGTCGATGAGCAATTAGTGCTGAAGGAGTTCGGATGCTCTAATGGTCGGACATGAACCATCAAAGCTAGCATGCCACCGATCAGGCGATCATGTGATAGGACATTATTGACCGGAGATAGACTTTGGACGGTAACTTTAATGGTTTTTGAGCGCGTGCCTTGTGTCCTATCAAAGCATCAAAGGTGCATTATGATCGTGATCAAGAAATTTGTGCGCCAAGTCTTTTTCCCAAGAAATGGACGTCGCTTAGCTCGATATAGTATCAAAGCAATGCTTTAGCGATGCCCTCCGAAATTAAAGCCAGCTTTTTTTCCAACATAGGAGAAGCTAAGACAGCTACGTGGCAACCTTTACAAGACCAGCTATTGCGTCTAGATTCTGTTTTCAAACGAGGAACATGGACATTTCGACATGGGACAACGGCTGTCTCGTAAAATTTAATCGACTCTTTCGTCGGGGAGCCAAATTTGATTTGGTTTTTTGGAGTTACGATTAACAAATCGAAGAAAAATCTATTCCGACAGCTCGACGCGTTTTTAAAAAAAGCAACGTCCTTCACTCTTTTTTCCGGAAAGAAACGATCCGGATATCTTGTCGGAATTTGTCACGCATCAAGGGATAAGTCCAGTTATTGAATTGAGGAGCGTGAATGGTTTTGTGGCGAGAGAGAACGAAACTAGTCGGGATCGAATTATTGGTGGCATTTTTTTTTTTGTTATTACCGCAGCTACGTCGTGAAACCGAATTTGGAAAATGGATGCGGGACATACTCGTTCCCCTCTCGTATTCTCCTATATTTTTTTTGTTAAATATTAGGTCATAACATAGCTACTAATAATTGTTATTGAGCTTAATGAGCTCTTAATATGCTTCATCTCGATCAAAATGGGAATGCAAAATAATCAAAGTTTTATTCCATTTCATCCTGGGGAGAAAAGGCCAGGCCCAGACCAAACCGATTCGGTTCTTTCAGGGCCGATCTCTACTGGATCCGGGCCCAGGCCCAGCCCAGGACCAGGCCCGCTACGTTCTGGGCGGGCCGAGCTCCAGACGTGTGGACCGTTCAATAGCGGGGCGGAACCCGGTCGAACCGGTTTATCGGGCCGGTTTATCAACTCAAAACTGACCCGCGCTCCGTCATTTCGCCGCGCTCCGCCGTCCGGCGACCACCGATGGTGGCTCTCTGTTCATAACGCTCGAACGCCACCATCCCTCTCTACAGTCCACACTGCGCTCGCGGCGATGGAGTCGTACGCTCCGCTTCTGGAGAAGCTCCGGCTCCCGCAGCCTTCTCTCCAGAGGCTCGCCGTCATCTCCGTCTTCTCGAAGCTCCGATCCGCTCCCGGCCGCCTCGACTCCGACTCCGGGCCCGGGCGCGAGGCCGTCACGCAATGCCTCTGCTCGGCTTCGTCCGCGGTCGTCGACCAATCCGTGCGCGAGCTGTGCCGGCTCGTCGCCGACTCGAGAATGGACCTCCCCCGCGGCCTGCTGGAGCTCCAGTCCGCCCTCGAAGGATCGGAGCCGAGGTTCGTCGGTCTCTTCGTGAGAGGGATCGGGCTCCTGGTCCGATTAGGATTTCGGAGGAGCGGCGGCTCGTGGCGGTTCGCCTCGACGGAGGCTCATCCTTTCGTCAAGGTGCGCGAAACAAGTCAGCTGTTGTTTTGGACTGGAGTTATGTGGTCCGAGAGTGACTTTGCCGTTGGTCCGAATTCTCATTTTACTGAGGATTATTTTGCGTCTTGATGCAACGCGAATCATGATGACAGGTTCTTTTGTACCGAGCTGAGGCCCGAGATGAACTCGTGCGACAGGTGTTGTCGTTTGTGGTGCAGAGCAAGCAAATTGGCATGGAGGAAGTGTGTGAATTCTTGAGGCCGCTTTTGTACTATTCGATTTTGAGAGTACCGTTTTCGGACTCCTCATCGGCTTTGTTCGCGAGGCATCTGTTGACATCGATGGCATCGCTTTGTTGCTCATTGCCTGATGATGCAATCCCTATACTCAAGCTTTTGATTCGATGTATGAAGTATTTCCAACACAAGAGTGGTGATGTGAGTGTTTATATTCGGGAGAAAGTGGACTTATTTTGATTCATTTGCATCCATTATACTGTTGACCCCCCTTCGCTCTATCTCTCTCTCGCACACACGCACACACACAATTTGCCCGAATGCAGACAATTAGTTTATTAACTAGCAGAATATCTTCAGGATTTCGGGAGCTTAATGGATTTTGCTGGGTACATGGTGGATGCATTTATAGTTGTTTTGAGGCATTTTGTTGCAGCGCAAATGGTATGTCAGGGCCTCAGTTAACCTTGATTTTCCAATCCTCTCTCATTGAGCTGTATTGTTCCTTAATCAGTAAATGTAATTATGAGGCAAATCCCAGGTTAATATACCTCTTCTCCTCTGACTTCGCATCGTCTTGTATTTTTGGCGATAGTATGATGGCAACTTTCATTTTACCATTGAGACCTCCCTGTGTCGAATATATAGACTAGCCATTCCGAATTGTTGACTTGCTAATCATTCGTTCTCTTCCATAATCAGGACAAACACAAAAATACTCCTGTGTCCTGTCTTGCATTAACAAAATTTGGATTGTTTAGTAAATTTGCGAGCATGATTGTGGATGATTTCAAAGCTTTTTAGGGCTTAAGTTGATATTTGAAACATGGGGTACCGTTCAGTAAAAACTTAATTGGGTTGTCTCCCTGAAACTCGCCTACTCATTGCTAATTCTGTCCTTTCTTTTGCTCAACAGCTGGTTTCCGAAATTCAACTTTGTGGAGTGCAGCTTTTGGAGACTGTTCTTCAGTTAAGCATCCATCCTCTCAAGCACTCTAGATGGAGTGAGCCTGCTGTTGAATTGACAAAGCGCTTATTGCTTGTCCAGAAAGATCTTGGTCTGAGATACATGCATGAACTAACGTCAATCAGTTTGTCCTTGTTCACTGTTCTAGTTCAATCAGAACTCGAACACGAACAAATTTCAGTACTGAAAGTCATCCTCCGTCTTTTTCAGTGGAAAACTAATTCAGGTAGCAAGCTTTATCATGTCTACCATTGTATGTTATCCTTGATAGAAGGATTTGAGGATTGTGCTTGGGTGGTCTATACATTAGCATTGACTACTGAAATGTCATGTTATTTACTGTATTTGTCAGATTCATGCCCTTTACCTCGGATGACGTGAAATTAACTTTAGGACGACGGTCGTCAATTCTCTAGGCCGGCATTTTTGGGTACTTATATTGGCTTGAGAAAAATCCTCTTTCAAGTAGTGGTCATTTTGGGGTTGGGATTGTCAGAAAAAGGAGCTAGGATAGCAATCAATAATGTTTTGAAAATGTTGAGTTAAGAACTGAGATTGAACAGCTGATATTTTTCAGAATTCCGTGTTCTATTGTGCTTGATGTATTGACAATATACACTGGATATCAATTTTCACTCTCTGTTGAATATATCTAATGGGTTTGCGAACTCATTCTATGCTTCGGAAGAGGAATACATGGGAAGTGCTAAACAGTAAAAGGTGGATGTTATTTACTGTTCTTAGACTTAAGCGAAAGAAATGGTGATTATTCGCTTTCTGGATTTTTTTTTTCTGTTTATGAAGTTACTTTTTGTGTTAGAGACCTCAAATTTCTTCTCTCTTGTTTTTGGCCAACTTTGGTTGTTACATTTGAATAAATAACTTAATCATGCATGTAGTTCGCTCCATCATGTCTTTCTTACTTTGCTGTCTATTTGTGTTAAAGGATATGTGGATGGTAACTCTGGATGTGCTGCCAATGAAGAGCTCTTATTCATATTTCCAGCTATCAGTCTCATGTCATCACCTTCTAAATCCATCAAAGAAGCAGCAGGTGAATTGATTGTCATATTGCAAAAAACGATAGAGAAACCACTGATAGTACTGAAGAATGACATTCCCATTAAAGAGCAATTTCAATCAGTCAGCATACCCGGAAAAATAATGTTTAGGCTCTTGCAGCAACTATGGTCACAGGTTTCCCTCTTTTCTTCTCGAATCCATGGTTCTTTTTCTTTTGTTTATGTTTAAACTCATAACATATCTTTTCAACTTTTCTATGTTAAACAATACAAAATTCAAAGAAAGAATTTTAGATGCTGGTATTTTATGTGATGGTTTAGCTGGGGTCATGAGGCTAAATAGATTCACAGTTCATGCCAGAGTGAAGGTTCATCATTCCCTTAAAATTTTGTATCATTGGGTTAATGCATCTTTTTCTGTGCTTGCGATTTCTCATGGATGATAAGGAATAGGTGGATAGTTTGTTAGCACAAAGGAAGACAATTTTCGTTCCTACAGTTGACAAATGCCATATATTGTTCTCCTTTCTCATTTCAGGATCCATCCTCATCATCAAAATTCTTTATTGAGACTTTTGCTTCCTCTGGGACAATTGAATCTGAAGGAGCACCTCATGTTAGAAGACCTTGGGCATCTAAATTGGTAGAACTCTCTTTAATGATCGCTGAGCGTAAAAAACGTTCTCTACCTGTGACACAAGCTCAAGAAGTTTTCATGACTGGTACTTGGTTACTTCTTTATAATTTTCCATAATCTGTGGAGTTTCTTATATCCATCATGTGGACTTGTTTGTTTTGCATAATTAAAGAACTTTACCATATATTTTCTCATTCATGCTTTTTTTTTTTCTATAGAAATGCCAATGACAATCTGCACGGCGGCCAGTGTTTTGGTGACACATCAGTTGCTAGGGCCTGCTGCAGTTGATGTTTTGACTGCTATGGGTCTCGTGGTCCCTAAACTTGGAGTTCCATTGTTGCTAGGTGTTCTTTTCTTCACTAATATATTTGCCAGAAAAGATGTTGGACGCGGTGATATGCTAGTGAGTTTGGGGACTACTTGTGATTAACTGCAGCGGCCACTACAATGCGCACAAGTTAGCTATCATTTATGCTCTTGTTTTCTATCTTTTTTGCAGTTGAAAGTTTTGGGGATGCTTCCATCACTGGCTTCAAATTCCTCAATGATTCCTCTCGTCGTTCATACTATCTTGCCCTTGCTTCACAACGACACAAATCCGTATGTAGTGAATATCCCTTCCGGGTACTCTTTTTGTACAATCATATTCGTTTGGGGTGTAACAAAATAGAAAAAGGTAGTGTTTCCATGCTGGGTACCCTGTGGGAGATTAAACACTCCCATATGTTTATAACTGTACAAAGGTGTATGATTAAGCGAACTACATGGAGCACTCCATCTTTGTAGTCATGTTTCCATATAAAATCTCCATTACGTAAAAACTATGTGACCATGCAAGAAAGGTTATAGTCTCCATTACTAGTACATACATGAAAATACGATGAAGATTGCAGTCTATTTTGTCATTTTTAATGGGAGACTTGTGCACGTTCATGCTTTATATTGGAATTCGGTGACTTTGGTCAGGAAATTGTGCAGGTGTTAGCTTTCCTGATGTAGACACTATAGTATTTCACTCCTTGGTACTGCTGCCTCATTATATTCTTTTGGTTTATAATAATCTCTCTCTTTCTCTCTCCCCCAGTAGGACCAACTGGTTCCAAGTGCTTTGAACTTAAATGAGTAGTTTGTCCTGATCTTTTCCAGTATTTGTACGGGACCTTTCTACATGTGCATTTGATTGACATGTTCTTGAATTTGATTGGCGCTCTAGTCATATGCAAGAGTATCATCTCCAATTTGCAAGGTTTATATATTAAAACGTGTTTCATCCTGCTTGCATGATAAGCTGTTCCCCTTTTAACTACATTCAGGGTTTTGTATTCGGCAGCAACCCGTTTGCTTTGCCAGACCTGGGCAACTAATGACCGTGCTTTTGGAAGTCTGCAAGTAAGAATATTTCCTCTCTGTTTTGGTTATTCTTCACATTTCATTGAATTGTTCTTTTCAATCTCGGTATATTTCCTGTTAAAATGTAAGCAAAGGTAATAAAAAAATGAGCAGAACAATTTTCATGGAGTGGAACATGTAGCCATGTAACCTTTGCAATCCTTCTCAAAAGAAATAAATGTGGATTTGGTCCATTCCTCTCCTAAACTTATTATTTGTAGTTTGATCTCCCTGTCAAATTTCTTGTAATTTGGCTGGAAGTCGTCTGAGGAATATTTAATCCTCTTTTGAGAGTAGTTGCTTTTGTCAGGATGTTAGCCTCTGGTATAAGATGTTAATTGCACAGATTAGGACTCTTTTGATCTGTTGTTCTCTTTTGATAATTTTTCTTTGTTCTTTTCACTTCTGTGTTCTTTTCACTGCCTTAGGGGATACTTCTTCCAAAAAACTTTGCCGAGTTCGGACATGAAAAAGTTGTCTGTTTAAGTATGGCTACTTCCATTCGAGATGTTTGCAGAAAAAATCCTGATAGGGGCGTGGACCTTATTCTGTCTGTTTCGGTATGGTTATATGAAGCTATTATTTGTTGCTTTTTACCCCTTTCTTTCTTCCTAATCTGAACTCTTTTCTCTAATTATTATGTGTTGACTGATCAACAGTCGTGCATTGAAATGCAAGATCCTCTCATTCAGGCGCTTGGTTTTCAAAGTCTTGCCCACCTTTGTGAAGCTGATGTAGTTGGTATAATCAATTTCTACATCAAATTATTTTTCTGTCTGCTACTATCCCTCTGGATTTTTCTAAATGAGCTTAGCAACGAAATGTGCATGCATGGAGTAATATCCTTGAGTACATCTGCTAAATGTGGTGATGTGAACTCATATATGTTTAAGATATGCCCATTGTACGCAAATAGTTGAGGGTTTGCAAGAATGCACATATTTACTCAATCTTGCTTGCATGTCTTGCTTTATTGGGTTGCTACACTGAATTTAGTTGATAATTGAGATGACAGACATGGGATTAGATGGGAGTTCATGTCTACTGAAAACTAGGTTGAATGTCTTTAAGGCAACCAGATTGGAAGTCAAGGTTTTTTTTTTATCAGTACCTTCATATGTGATAATACTTTGAATCGCGCCTGGAAAGTTTACATTCCTTGGCAAGACTATCTGAAGTACATCCAATTTCTTATGCCCAATCTTTCCAGATTTCTACACGGCATGGGATGTCATTGGAAAGCACATGCTAGATTACTCCAAAGACCCAAATCTAGCGCACAGGTAAAAGTGCCTTGAGTTCTTGATGTTGGTATATATACATGATCTGCAACATTGTGAGGATGGAATGGAGAAGTACCTTAGACAAGCTAGGGCAGGAAATATTTTTCCTAAGATTAACATAATTGCTGCATTTTTTCCTCAGTTTGGAAAGGATTGCATGGACCTTTTCCCCCTGAAAAAAGACATTTGTGACTGTGTACTATAGAACAATTTGTGTAATGTTCTTCATTGTGCTCCTGTTATCTTCTTATTGGACAAGATAGTTGCTTACGCATCATATTGGCTTTATAAAATTCCATTAGTTGCTTAATCAAACAACCATTTGTGTGATTGAGTTTCATAAAACGGTTCTATGGACAATCATTTCTAATCTATACCATAATGTGCTGTGAATTTGTAGCATATGCCTTCTCCTAAGATGGGGTGCAATGGACACACAAGCTTACCCTGAAGCGTCAGAGCATGTCTTGCAAATTTTGTGGGACATAGCCACCTCAACACGTGGTAATGGATTTAAGTGGTCAAAGGCTAGGGCCTCAGCTTTTGCTGCCTTAAGCCAGTATGAGGTTGGTTTTTCCTTCAACTGAGGAACTGCGGAGGATCTTTTTAATTTTAATATATCATTTATTTGGTAAGTCGAGATGCTATTTCTGGTTACATCTCTTCCGAAACTCTTTATTGTTCTCCAGGTACCGGATATTGAAAAAACCATTCCAGAGTTAGGGGAAAGAAGCACATCTTTGCTCTTTTCAGAAACAAATGACGAAATACTTGGTTCTATGGAACGGTTTCAAGTCAAGATGATCACATATGAACACATGTATGAAAAATAATTTACAGTTTGTTTCCTTATTTATTTGTTGGTAAGTGGCAATGTCACTTCGTTAATTAATCTTATTTACATAATGTAGGAATCGTCGGAGATTCGTAAAGGAGAGAAAGGTTGTCACAAATAAGATTGAAAAGCTGCTTGGTGTACTGCCTCAGGTTATATTCTCTTCAGGTATCATTGGTCGGGAGCATTTAATTCATTAGAAAATAATTCTAGGTCTTTTTCTATATCAGATTGCTGTAATTTGTTGGTTTAAACCAACAATATTAGTTATCAGTCCTCTGGTGGTGTTGCTTTTGTTGCTGGTCGATTTGATTTAACTCTTTTGATTGGTCTCTGTGTAATCTGCACATAAGCGATACTTGTATAAAAATTTCATTTTCAGGAAAAAGAAGTGCCAGAGAATGTCCTGGTGCAGCGCTGCTATGCCTTTCATTTACTCCAAAAGATTCAAAGAGTCAAGGAGCTTACACTGTAAGATAAGGACCATCATTAAGATTCTGATATTGAGCATAGACAGTGCATCTCATATACTTGCTTAACTTTGATGGAACTTAGGATGCACATGCTCTGCATGAGAACATGTTGGTGGAGATCGCCGCATCTCTTCAACTCTCAAGAAATACTTTCCTTGCACTTCTTTCGTTGCAATCGTGGAAATCCTTCATGCGACGGTGGATTAGGGCTAATATGTTGTCTCTTGATGCGAAAGTATCGTCCGTAGCTCTACATAATCCATCTAAAGCTGCTCATGATATCTTGAAGGTGCTCTTAGTTGTTTATTCTCTCCATGGTGGATTATTCTTTTGCAATTGACCCATAGATTTGTATGAATTTGGTAAACATCATATTCTGTTTTTCTTGACATGCAGAGCATGATGAGAATTGCTGAGGAGTCCATTCCTAGATCTGCCGAGAATATTGCACTGGCCCTCGGTGCACTCTGTGCAGTAAGAACTTTTTTTTTTCTGAAATTATCTTGGACATGCTAATCCAGGATGTTTATCTTACTTGTTTATTTATTTTTTGGGAGGGGGAGTCCAAGATAGTTCAAGAGTGTGGGTCTTTGAATTGTTGGTTAGTGAGAATGGGTATTCTCTTAGTGCCAATAAGTGAAAGTTGTCAGATGATTGGATCTGTTAATTGGAACCCAATCTCCATATAGAGTTTTGATCATTTGGAGTTTTCTTTGGTGGAGAGAACAAAAGATTGTTAAAGAAATATGAAGCTTCTGTTGCTACTTTGTCGTACTTATTCATTTAGCTTTAATTGATCTTGCTCTGGTATAGTTGTTGTTTGCTAGGTCTCATGCGCTACCACCTGCCATCAACAAACTTATTTTTGCAGTATAATTATTTTATCTGATTTTATCTTTCAAGATAAAATGTCATATCCAAAAATTTGTTTGCAACCCATATTTGTTTATCGGAAAACTACTCTTTCCCCTGATAACACCTTAGTTTTCACATAATTTATCTGTTTGAAAAACTAAAACTTCATGAAGTTCATGCTTTTTGCAAATCCAAATTATTCATATTTGGACAAATCTGTCATTGAAAACAAAGAAGTGTTGTACACATAGAAGTTCCATTTGACAATAACGATGAAGTCAAATAATTGCGGAACTGTATAATATAAGGGCAAGATAAGTCTACTTAAGCAAATAAGTCTACTTTAACTAACCTATTGTATTGGAGTTGATATCTATTATTTCATATGGCATAGATTCAGCACAGTTTTATTCTTGCTATTGAACTCTTGACTGTTCTCATTATTTTCTGTTCTGTAAATGGTCAGGTGTTGCCACAGTCTGCTCATACGGTTATATCGGCCGCGTCGAAGTTTCTTTTCAATTGGTTGTTCCAGTTCGAACATGAACATCGGCAGTGGTCTGCTGCAATTTCTCTTGGAGTGATCTCAAGCTGTCTACACGTCACAGATCATAAACAAAAATTTCAGAACATCTCGGGACTTATTGAGGTTCGCAGGCTTCCTGTTTGGTACTAGTGTTCTTTTCATAAATCAATAAGAGAGGAAGGCCATTTATTTAGGGACGTAACTGGTGTTAAAAACTTAATTGTGGTGGCTGGTTCAACTGGTTGGCCAGTTACTAGTTCATGGCCTGGTGCAGTTTGTACTGATAAAAACCCGGACTGAAAGGGTGTGATCCAGTTCAAACTTAGTTCTATGAAACTGTAGTATAATTCACGAATGAAATATTGTTCCTGGAACTTCTCTTGCCTAGAAAAGACTTCCCAATAGGCTAAACATTTTTTTTATTCACAATCAAAACTATATTATATATTATTGTCAATTTATACAGTTCAAAGTGAAGAAAAATATTTCATACTCCATAAGCTGTTTGATCTTAAGACCTGTGGCTACTGTAGAGCATCTTCAACAACTGGACGAGCATTTTCATATTTTGTCAGTTCCAGAAGAAATGACTTTGCAGAGGCGGACAATTGCTATTATCTAGCTGTGACTTTCAAAAGACTAGTGTGGATTAAAGTAGTAAAACTGTAACGAGTACCATATTTTTGTAGATCTGATCAAAACTGTCATCATTTAGCTCATCAGCTATTAAATGGATCTCTAGCAAAGCCAACCAGTCAATCATATGTTTGAATTTTTCAATGGCACAAAGCGACTCTTTCTGTTGTGCGACATGGTCAGAGGGGAGTAATAATTTTGATAGGGAGAAAACTTCATTTTTATTTTTTAAAAATGCTGATGATTCATAACTTTCAAATCCTAGAGTGGGAAACATTTTGTAATGTACCTGCTATGATTGGTGGTATGGTTTCTTTGGTTTGCACTTGAGTTCCCACTTTGCATAGTGGGTGCTTTCTATAAATTTGAGGTCTGTCCCCACATTGCCCATGATGATTGTGTTTTCTTAGTGCCGATTGAAAAATAATAATGAGACAAGTTTAGGTTTTCTTGCTGATAATCGTGTTTTCTTATTGATCGTGTGTGCCTATAGGTTTTGTCTAGCAGCAAAAGCACCTTTGTGAAAGGAGCCTGTGGAATTGGCTTGGGTTTTTCATGCCAGGATCTTTTAACTAGGACTGAAGCTGCTGATAATCCTGACAGAGATTCCTACAAGATGGGTGAAGTTAAATTAATAGGGAACATTGTCAAATCTTTATCTCTCACGATATTGGAACTTACAAAATCATCATCCCAGATTCTTCAAAGTCTCTGTGAACGTTTCTCCAATGACATGCGTGAGGATGGCAGATATAAGAATCCTGATCTCTTGAATGAGGACAATGATCTCGTGGAGGAAGACACCTGGGGTCTTGCTGGACTTGTTCTTGGTTTGGGAAGCTCTATTACTGCAGTTTACCGAACTGGGGAAATTGATGCGACACTAAAGATAAAGGACTTGATAATTTCATGGATTCCACATGCGAAGCCATTTGTTTGGAGCCCTGACTCCTGTGATGAAGGATCTGAGATGCTTTTATCTGTTGGATCTTGTCTTGCACTTCCCCTGGTTGTGGCTTTCTGCCAGAGAGTAGAATTGGTGGATGTTGGTGAACTGAATCATCTGATAAATGGCTATAGAAAACTTATATCTGAATTATTGTTGGTTAAAAAGTCAGGTGCATTTCACCAGAGCTTGTTGATGGCATCATGTGCTGGAGCAGGGAGTCTCCTTGCCTGTGTTCTGAAGGAAGGTATAGACTCTATCGAAGTTGGATATCTGAAAGAGTTGCTGGATTTGTTGAGGAGATGTTATTCCAATCCTCGACCTCCCTCCACTTGTCTGGGAGGGATGCTTGGAATTGTTAATTCTTTGGGTGCAGAAGCCGGGTTGGTTCTCATTCATCCTTTATCCTCCAATGACAGTCGTTGCAGGCTGAAGGTGATTGAGGATTTTCCCTCAACTAGCCTTTTAACCATTTTTCTTGGTCTTTGTTTCTCATGGTGAAATGTGCTCGTGGCAGGAATCTTCTCATGTAATCCATGCTCTTCTTTCAAGTCCTGTCTGTGAGCCTTTGTTAACATCATCAATGCAAGAGATGTTTCTTGCTGCTCAACATTCTGATGATAATCAGCTGCAACAATACTCTGCCTGGGCACTTTCTTTTCTTCGACATAGTCTGTGGTCCAAGGAAGTAAAGTTGGATGATCATGCTCAGATTGATACCACTGTCCCAGAAGTTGTTGCTCAAAGTTCCTCCAATGACAGTGTAGTCATGAAACTCTGCTCGTGGTTAACGAATGTAAACTCTTCAAAGATGAATAAGCCAACTACTGAGGTGATGAGCTCCATATATTGTTCTTTTTTCCGAATTCTTCAAGTCTAATGTTTCTGTCACGATATATCTGATGAAGGGCTCACTCTAGAGCTTTAGTCAGAAGTGGTTGTCATGGACTCATGACAGCAACTTAGATTTTGCTTTCTGAAGTGTTTGATTTTCTCTTTTTGGTGTACTTCTGTTGCCGAGACTCTAAATTATTGAATAGAATTAAATGAAGACATGTCCATGATATGGTTCAAGATGATCTACAACCTTGTGAATGCAGTGGTGAGCATCTAAAAATTGCACCAAGGGTTAGGTCATTTCCTTATGAATTTGTGTTTTACTTGTAGGGTGTATTTAGTTCGCGGAAAATGAATAATTTGAAAAACATTTTCCAAAAAGTGATCGCTTCAATCGCTTACAAAAATAAGTAAATGAAAAATATTTCTATGGTCCTTGAAAATGGTTAAATATAAATTTCTGTCGATAATGATAACATTTTCCATTGACTAATTATTTCAAGCAATACAAGCGATCATTTATAGGAATATATTTTCCAAATCATTTATTTTTCGTGAAACAAACGGAGCAGTAATTGTAATAAATTTGCTCCTTATCACAATTCTGAGAAATGTATAGTTGCCTGTGCTGTGTTACTCATTGAATAAGAAAGAAGCTGCATGTCACTTGATGCACGGGCTGTTTGTGTGTCCTTTGTCTTGTTCTTTGGAACAGATGATTTGCTGTGGCGTGTTTGCATGGTAGGTAAAGTTCTTAGTTTGTGAGCATCCAGGATTATCTTTTGATTACAGCGTCTCCACAATTGAATTATCAATAACAAAACAATGTGCTGAGAATTTCATGGGGTGATCTTTTTAAGTACCTTGCCTTTATTTCTCTTCCAATTCAATCTTGATTTCATTACTTAGGGTGAATTATTTCATCATTTATGTGTCTTTTGTTATGGTTCCATATGTTAGCAAATTTACTATCTCGCTTTCTCTACTTCAGACAGGGAACACACCAGACGTGAGAACAATTAGAACTGTGCTGAAGTGCCTTTCACGAGCTCAGAGATTGCCGAATTTTGACTGGAAAGCAATTGTTAGGCGTCTTATGAGATACGAGGTGGACATTGGCAACTCCTTGCCATCTGATTTGGCTCCTCAGAAAGGCATCTTGAGGGAGGAATGCTTAAATTTTTCGTTAGCTCACGCATCCCGTTTTGATCAATTGCTGGAATTTCTTGATGAGCTCTCCGACCTCTCGAGGTTCAGGACACTTGAACCAAATCTACAGTGTTTTCTGCTCTTTCATCTGGCCGATCTTGTAAAAGTTTTCTCTTCATCCAGGCGCGAGAAATTACTCTCTGATATAGCTGATTTCTTGCTTTCACTTGCCTCGAACCAAGTTTTTAACCTTGATCAGATAATTTTGTTACGTATTTCTTGCTGGAAGGGCCTCCGTCAATGTTTAGACGAAGCTTTACTTGATTCTGAAGAGTATCTTTTAGGTATCGAAAGGTGCATGGTGGTGCTTTTCTCATTATTGCCTTCATATCACCCTACAAGTATCACTGAGGCAGAGCGTGTGAATTCCATTGAAGAATGGTCCGAGGCAGTTAGATGCTTTGAGAAGGCACCAAGGGATTGGCTTTTGAATTTTCTACAGGTGAGTGAACTTTCTGAGTCACTCCATTACATTGATTCTTACGAAGAGGGTCGCCAAATATCTAATGAAGAATCTATGAATACGAATAAAGAGCTGAATTAAAGTGTAAAGATCCATATCTTACCTTCTGATATATGTACTCTAAATAAAGTATTCTCTCTGTCATAAATGAAAGGTTCTACACTATCTATCTTAATAGATTGCTGTATGAAATTTAACCTCATCAAAATTCTTCTATTCCCTTGACTCCACATTGGTGGAAATAGACGAGAGAATAATAGGCAAGGCATCCTCACCTTAGTATGGAATCATCCCTGAGTACCTAATCATGCTCATGGTTTCCCTCTGGCTAACATTTTGGTTTAATACAATGACTGTCCTCTGTAATTGCAAACACACTGGGTTAATGCCATTTCCCTCTTTGGGGGTTTTCCTTCATAAAAGCATTCTACCAGGCTGCATATCTAGTAAAAGATGTCAACCCTTGTGGCTTCTATTTTTGTTTGCCACGGGTGTTCGGCTTATGTAAGAGTTATGTAGTAAGAATACAGATTGAACAAGCTACATCTACTCCTTTTCCTATAGATAGGATCCCCTTACTGCGCCAATGAGGCACATGGCACAATAAAAAAATACTCTTCTCAACTTGCATTCATCTGCCTGATTCAAGAACTACCAGAACCCTATCTCTTGGAGAAGTTGCCTCTTGCTCCCACACAGCTTTTCCTTCTCAAAACCTTTGGGTTATTGGAGAACTTTTTAGGACAACCATATTACACATCTTCTATAGGTGTTTTTGTCCAGAACTTCTGATAAGGTCACTGGTATGAAAATGAAGTTTGGTTGCATGTAGCTTGTTTTCATGTTTCCTGCTGCTTCAGTGTTGACATCTCTAAGCTTTTGTGTCTCTACTCCTTTGACAGGTGGATTTGGATAAAGAAAATGGCTGGTTCTTTGATGTCCTAAAGAAAATTGAGGTGAAAGTGAGGTTAGTCGGGAGCAGTTCCATCCCATTGGCTGAGCTGGGAAGACTGAAGGCCTTTCTCTTTAACTGCAATTCAAATGGTCGGTGAAGTCATTTTAAATGTCAACCACCAATTTTAAAACTGTAAGAAAATAGAAGTGACTAGATTTGTTTGATGGATTTTTTTAATCATTTGACATGCAGACACATGGAATGTGCTCGTTGAAGTTGTAGCAACTTTACAACATGCTGAAGGAAGCATTAAAAGACAGTGGCTTGTTGATGTGGTGGAGATTAGCTGTGTCTCTAATTTTCCCTCTACGGTATGCAACTATTCCCCAAACTTTTTGAAGCAGTACTAAACGAAGTGGATAGAGAATTAACGATTGCTTCTTTTCACAAGTTGTACCTGTCTCAGTTTGCTTGAACTCATTCTTCTACATCATGCCTGTCAATACCCAGCATGTTATAGGGATTTGCAATTTACAATGATGAATCAAAAATGATTTCCAAAGCATTTTATGGGTTGACTTTTAAGTTAGATTCAAACAGCAAAAGAATTCGGTCCTGCCCTTTTGTTCCCCCTTAACTCTCTTAGTCCCATTCTAATTATCGACTCAAGGCACTTTAGTAATGTGAACTGAAAGAGATGCTTTCTTGTACTTGGGATGTTCTACTGCATCGGGTTCAATAGTGATGCTAAAGTTTTTAGCTAACACACCACTAGCTCTTCGTTCTTACTTCTCAGGACAGGTTTGCCTCTGTCATGTTATAAGATGTTAAGTTTCCATTTTTTATTCCGGCTTTATTGCCTGGTGAGAAAATGGGTTTCTGACCAATGCGGCAAGATGGAGCAAATGGGATTCTCTTATCTGTTTATCTGTGTTGCTGCCGTAAAATTACTTTTTTTGTTCATCATGCTTCTATGTAACATTCGTAAACTCTTGCAGCCAATCCAATTTATTGGCCTGCTATCAGGCAGTTGCTGCAAATACATGCCTTTGTTGATCCTGGATCGCTTCAGTGTATTGAGTGATCTACCAGTTACTCTCTCTTCTCTTTTGAATGACCCCTCTTGGACAGTCATTGCGGAACATTTCACTGCAACTCTTTTGGCATCAACTGAGCGCATATACCATTGGGTTACACAGCCCTCCTGTGGTGAGGGTACGCTTACCTTGCAAGGTATTGATAAAAGCGAGAACAGCTTAGCTCCTTCCCTACTACAAGTGATGCATGATGCTTGTACATTGTTGAGAAACTACTTGCCTCTAGAGAAGCAGATCGCGCTTGCCAACATGGCGATCCATCGATATGTAGATTATGTGTAAATTAGTGTTTGTTTTATCATTGAGATGTACATATAGTATACTGATTCCTAGTTGTTTCAAAAGTCAATGCAAGGGTTCCAGTTGACATGGGAATTTACTTGCAGGACATCAGCATGACAAAGTTTTTCTTGAATCCTCACTCTTCTCATAAATGGGCTTGTTAACTCGCATCCTGGTTTTGTGCTTTCACATTTTACAAAATTTCGCTTTCTATATTGTCTTTTTAATGTCCCGTCCCAACATAATTGCGTGACTATCTCGAGTTATCCTAAGAGTTATATGAGTCGAATCAGGAGACCGGGTAGGTTAACTTCCGGGTAATATATAATTTATCCGAAGCTGCCAATTGCAAATTAATCTGAATTCATATCTGAATCTAGAGCAGAACTGTAAGAGCTCAAAATGGCAAATGTGGTGCACGAGCTGCGCAGGGAGCCCGAGCCCTCGTCCCACCCTTTTACGTAAAAAAAAAGCAGCTTTTCTGAAAAGTATTGAGAAGCATAACTGAAAGGGAGTCCTAGCCTTTGCCAAGCTCCTTGTGGGAAATCCGGCAAATGAACAGATGTTCCCAAGTTCTCTTTAAGATGATATAGTCTTTAGAGACCACAAGCAGAGCCAGCCCATAAACTAAAAAGAAAATTACCGCAAGTAATTCACGCCCGACCGAGTAAAACTCATGACGTGACAAGTCAACCGGAGAGAAGCGATTCCGTATCCCATCTTTTAACCACCGTTACGCTCGAGCTCTTTACTCGGGTCGCTCTCTCTCTCTCGAGCGGGCGTGGAAGGAGGAGGGACGGAGGATTTCAGGCCACGGTTATGGCGGCGGCAGCGGGCGAGCCACTCATGACGTAAACGAGCTGGGTTAAAAGATAAAAGAGGGACGGTAAAATTTAACCCTTGAGCAAATGGACGAGAGCGCGAGCTCACAAAGTAGTAATAAAACCTTCGTCGTCTCCCCCCCAGTTTTATTTTCTCTTCTTCCATTTTCGGTGCGCATAAAATCTCTCTCTCTCTCTCTCTCTCTCTAAATTTCTGATTTTCCTCTCTCCGCAGCTTCAAACCCACCAACTGCGAGTACTCGCCTCTCTCCCACGCAAAACCTCTCTCTCTCTCTCTCTCTCTTTCTCTCAATTTCGCCGGCGAAATCCTTCACTCCGCGCGCGCACTCCCCCCTACCCCCTCCGGCCTCTGATTCTCCGGCCGCTCCCCGCCCCGCAGCCCCCCGCCGCCGCCCGCCCCCCCCGCCCCGGGCGGGTTTTCGGTTCCTCCGCCGGTAATGCCCGCGGCCTCCCGTTGATCGCCGCTTGCTCCATTGCGAATGGCCGGGCGATTGGGAATCGGAGGCTCAATCGGACCGGGCCGTCGTTCGGCGATGCTGGTCCCTCGCTTCTAGAAGTTTCTGTAAGGCTCCCTTGCTCGTGTCGCTCTCGTGTCGGCGCTTCGGCTCCGCCGTTTGACCTAGATTATCGCTCCTTTCGTTCGCCATTGTGCCCGTCTTTTGGTTAGGAACGGAGTTCGGTCGCTTGTTTTCGGTTCGTTATAGGTTTTAGCTTCTCAATTCGATTCTGTGGACGTGTTACGTGTTTAATCTACTCTATTGAGTGATGTAAGGGCGTATCTTGCTTTGGGCAGCGTTTAGTTTTTCCTTTATGTTGTGGAAGAGCTCTGCCCATGTGCACGATATGCTAGTTTTTCGTATCGATGCCTGTCTAAGATGTGCTGCTATTGCTGTTGGATGTGTCTTGTTAACTGTCGTTATCTGATCAGCATTTGGAAGTTATGTCCTTATTCTTGTGGCATTCGCCCTCGTGGTAGATTTTTTACGCTGTTGTATTGGTCCTTGCGGTAATCGGTTAGTCATGCTTAATGTGGAAAGTAATGAAGTCATTCGAGGTATGGCCATTTCATACTATATGGTAATGGTTGCCCTATTTTGCTATCCGGACCATACTCGATCTGGAAACTGGAGCTGCATGGGCATCGTGAGTGACAAGTGGTGAATATGCATTAACATGTGAGATATGTATACGAGGTCCGTATTGGTTCTGTCTTCATTATCTTTGCCAAGGCATGTGATGGGAAAGCATCCGCCAAAAAGAAACGGTTCTGGAAACTGAGATTCCATTAGTTGCACTTGTCTCTTTGCAGCTTTTGCCAGTATGGATGGCAGTGGAAAGAGTCAAGACATGCTTAGGGAGTAGAATCGTCTAGCCACAGCTAGTTTTATGTCCATGCAAATTGTTACTATGCTAATTTGTGTCACCCATTCTAAAATTGTCTGCGAGAGAATTCTCTAATATCCCTTAGGATTTAAATGCTAATACCATTGTATTTTAAGTGTTTCCATTATCTAAAGACATAGTTTTTTCTCTATATAAACCCTTGTCTCTCCAATGCTATGATTGTGGATTAGGTTGGAGCATTCTCCACTTATGCCGGCCATTAGCTTATCGCTACAGTTGCTGACTTTCATATGACTCTATGTAAGGTGGATAAGCTGTAATGAGGCTCGATCCCAGGTGTAGTATCTAGGATAGGTTGGTCTTTGCGAAGTATGCCAATTTGACTCTAGAGATGCTAGCTTTTGGAATGTCAATGCTACATGAGCAATTAGTGGTATTCTTTAGTAGATATAATTTCTAGTACAAATATCACTACAAATAGGGAACGAGAGAATATCGCAAACATTATAGAGAATTGTCCCTTTTGGCTAAGGCATATTCTTCGTTGGCTATGTGGGTAAAGCAATTCTTTATCATCAAGTTGTGTGGCAATCATAAAGAAGAAGCTCCTTTCCCTTATCTGTTTTATGAGGCCCAAGTGGGAGAACTGTTTTCTAGAGGGATGCTATATTAGAAATTCATGCCTAAATTGTCCGCTTCATATTGAGAGCTGCTGTTTGGTTATTTACCCATTTTATATCTAGAATGCGAATAAGCTTTTATTGTTGGCTTTTGCATATTAAAACAAATCTTAGGCTTAAACAGGGAGAAGAAAAGAATTTGTTGCGAAGGAAATAGTTTAGCTGTATGATAATATATAAATCGTTTTTTTTTTTTTATCTTTTCTCATAATGTTTACTTCTCTCTCTCTCTCTCTCTCTCTCTCTGTGCTCGTGCATGTGCGTGTGTGATATGTAGAACATTTTCCTTTTAGCTAGTGTCCCAATAGAGCATTTGCAAGGACGAGACTGGAGAGAGAAACAAATGGACCCCACCCCTCAGAGGAGTCCACCAATTAAACGGGTTCTGGAGGTGGACTCACACAGTTTTGTGCCTTAGAGCATTAGTGACTGAAATTCATAGAAAGGAAAATGGAGGTCAATGTTTAGCTATTAACTTCTTCGCTGATCAGACCTTACAGATCAAAAGAAATAATTTCCGGTTTCAAGTTTTGGAGGGCATTGAACTTTTGATTTGGCAATGGCATTAAATGTATCATCCCTGAGTACCCATTGGTAATTTAAATCTCTTAAATAATGAAGTGCAAACTGCTTCAAGAGAACTTTTTAGCCTGGCAATCTCAAAATTCCATCACAAAAGGTGTTTGATTGTAGATAATATTGAGAAGTCCATTCGAATTGTAAAGGTAAAGAATAGAGCAACACTGATGAGGTGGAGAACAGTATGACTTTAAGGAAAAGGGAAGGGAGCAGAGATCTTTTAGAACCCTGGGGAAATGTGAAAACAAAAACAAGTTCTTTAGTGGAAAATAAGAAAGATCTTCAAAATTGGAGAAATTACTGCTTGAACCTATACAAAGAATTTTTCAGTAAAAAAAAGATGTGTCCATATGTAGGAGCAACTTGAAACCTCTATAGTGGGTCTAACTCAAATTTGCTAGATAAAGGTGTCATTTCTTTAAGGGTTGTAGAAGCAATTTCAGTGTCGCAAATAATATTAAGGGGTACCAAAAGGTGCAGGGAAGCTCACTATTCGAAAGCAGGTGTTGCTATGCAGAAATTCACCCTGACCAGAATGATGCAATCACTTATGGAATATTCCTTGTTGAAACAGTAATTATTTTTTATTGCTGCGCTCCCATTTCTTCCTAGGAGGGTTTAGAGTATTCATAAGTAACATGAACTTGCTGAGTAGTTTGTCTGGGGTCTCTTTGGGATCATAGCATTTGCCAAAGAAGTTTCTTATTGATGGTGAAAGAAGCCAGAATCGTGGTTTGAGGACTTTGATTTAGTTACTAGAAATTTAGAATTCTGTTTCGCTGATTCTAGGATTTTTAAGAAGAATAAGTCGATAAACTGTGCCATCAGATTTTATCGATAACTGCTATATTTCTGTTATCATTTGTTAATTTTTGTTCAATTGAGCTGTGCCATTATTTAATCTTTCTATCAACCCAGAAGGTTGGTTTGTTTTGATGTGTTATCCTTTTGAAATCATCCAAAAATAAATTGCTTAGATCTATGGCTCTACCCATACAATGTTTCTTTTTCCCCTGAAAATTGCATCAACTTAGTATATGCTTTAACACTTCTTCAAATCCTGTTTCAAGAGATAGACACTTGGGCGCCACTAATTGTTTTACAGTTATACTTCCTGACTACACAGTGTTCATTTTGACATGATTTTCCTGATTTTAGGTTTCACTACATTGCTGGATGTCGAAAGATGCTAAAGGTTTAGTATTTCATCTATTGCAAGAAATCCAATGGTTTTGAAAGTTGCTTCTCAAATGTCTGGGGATCTTTCACCTTCTGATTATGCAAGTGATCCTGAAGACAAGGAATTTAGTGATGATGATGATGATGATCGCAACCATAAGCATCGACGGCGGGAAACACGTTCTCAGTCTTCTGACAAAGATGCTCTGGAGCACAATATAGCAAGGTCGTACAGAAAGCACAACAAACCTTTTGATAATGGACACATGTTTAGAGAAAACGAAACACAAGATAGTCAGTCCTGGAAAAACTATAATGCAGTTTCTTCAGAGAGAGATTTTTCTACTAAGTTTGAAAAACATCACCCTGGTTCTGTTTCACTACCCCGAGGTCCTTTGGACTTGAATCCGAGAGTTAGGGCAAACCAAACCTTCTCTGGAAATTCTGGTCCTGGTAGAGGAAGAGGAAGGGACTCTGGTGCATGGAACCATCGGGATGCTAGGTTTAACACCGTTGATATTGCTAGTCAGGTAATGCAGAGGGGGTCCATTCGACCGAGCCTGTTTCCTGGAAGGGGTTTGCCAGGTGCTTCAAATGCACAAAATGCATCCTGGGGTGCGTATGGATTGATCCCTGGTGTACCGAGTGGTGGTCTAGATGCACTCAATTCTGTTGGTCTGCAAGGTGCGTTTAGGCCCCCTATAAGTACTTCATTGGGTATAGCTATTCCTCGGCAGAGATGTAGAGACTTTGAGGAACGTGGATTTTGTCTGAGAGGAGACATGTGCCCTATGGAGCATGGTGTCAACCGTATTGTTGTGGAAGATGTACAGGTATCTCCTCTTCTCAAGACGTGCATAGTGGTCTGGTAAAACATTTAAATATAATTGAACCGTTGATAAGGCTTAAATCTGAAAACTTACTGATTAAATCTGAAATCTGGTCCATCTTTGGTTGCTATCCACAAAGTTACTTCTAGGATGCGCTAGATTTATGATGGAATATTTTATTTTCAATATTGTGGCTTTTCCCTCTATGCTAGTCCAGCATTATATCAAGGTCATGGGCCATCCATACACACTAGTTGATCATTCTTATTTTTGGCCTAAATGATGTGCACACTTTTGTTGTGTTTATGCCTCAAGCTAAGTAAATATGTACAACGTTTCCACTGCCAAAGAAAAAAGAACAGAATCGAAGAGGTGCTCAAACAAGTTTTATTCTTGTAGATTCACAAAGGAATTATGAAGAAAAGAAAGGTGACTGGCATACTCAGTTTATTCTGTTGATCTTTTACAGTTTGTGCATTGACTCTTGAATCTGGTTTCGAGGGGCATTCATGATGATTAAGCTGCTTTCTGATCTTTCAATAAGTCAGCTAATGATTGATGATGGTACTTGAGGTCTGCCTGGAGGCCAACTGAAAAGAACTTTTTGCAAGTAGATGTTTCTCTTTCTGATCATTCTGTCCATTGGTTTAAGGTCAAGTTACTAGTCGTCTAGGTTGCCCAGCACATGGTGGAATGTCCTTAGCTATTTCATGTCATCAAATGGAAGTGGAGATGGTTTTGCTTTTCCTTAAAGGTGCTAGAGTTAGGTTTGATGCTTTGCAGGTATCATTTTCATTTTATATGGAAGTTGCTGAAGTTTTTTCTTTTCATTTTACAGAGTCTCTCCCAGTTTAACCTCCCTGTTTCACTTCCAAGTGCGCACTTGCTTGGACCGCCTGCTTTACCTGGACCCATACCTTCTGGCAGTGCTTCTTCAACCTCGTTGATGAATAACAAAGGATCACAAGGCAAAAGTGGTAAACATGGAATGCCTGATGATAGTTTGGTATTAAATTCTGCATACTCTGCTGCTGCTAATGTTGTTGGAGCCGATCTATACGATCCTGATCAGCCACTTTGGAGTAATAATGGTCCCGAAGGATCTTCACCATTAGCTTTACATTCATCCCAGCCTGATGAAACTGAATCCTCGTTTAATCATGATTTCTCTTATCGTCGTGTCAAGAAAGCTGCTGATATTGACCACCAAAATAGGGGTGCTGGGCTTTCTGTTACTTCACAGAATCCAACTTCATCTGTTTGGGGTAGAATTAGAAGCTCAAAAGTTAAAATGAATTCGAAAGGTGAAACTGATGCTAAATCTAGTACTTCTGATTTGGTGGGAGATGAAATGAAGGAAAAGCAGGAAGCATCAGCCAGTCTTATAGCTAGCTCCCATCATGGAAAGCAGATCGCTGGGGAGGATAAGAGCTCTAAAGCTATAGATTCATCTCAAAAAACGCAGTCTGACGCAATGCGTTTTGTGCGGAAACCAACTCAGAAGGCAACACGTACTCTATTTGTTAATGGCATTCCTCAGAGAAGCAACAAAAGGGAGGCTCTTCTTTCTCATTTCCAAAAGTTTGGGGAGATCATTGATATCTACATACCGATAAATAGTGAGAGGGCTTTTGTTCAATTTTCGAAAAGGGAAGAGGCAGAGGCTGCTCTAAAGGCACCTGATGCTGTAATGGGCAATCGCTTCATTAAGCTGTGGTGGGCTAATCGTGATAGCATTCCTGATGATGGCATAAGTAGTGCGAGTAGTGCATCTTTGACTCCCCATGGTGGGACAGCCGGTTCAGTTCCTGCCGGTCTGTCCATTGCCAATAGAACAAAAGATAACATACAATCAGCTCCCTTGAAAGCTATTGATATTCCTGTAGCAGAATCCGCCCTTCCATCCTCTGATCAATTTAAGCCTCTTACTCCAAATGGCTCCAAGGGTACACCTCCTTTGCAAAAGAAATTGGAGAGTTTAGAACAGTTGAAGGAAGAACTTCGCAAGAAGCAAGAAATGCTGGACCGGAAGCGCAACGACTTCAAACGTCAGTTGGACAAACTTCAGAAACAAGTGCGCTTCTTTCTGTTTTACTTTATGCTGTCTTTCATTCTCCAATCAAGATGACATATTTCATCATGCTTTTGTGTCTAATATTTACTTTTAGATAGTGCATTTTTATGGGTAATTTGTTTTCTACTTGGTGATTCTGAATTCAGGTTTTGGATCCTAGTCGCTAACTTTATGCTTAGTGTAATCATTATGTTGGATAGCTTATATGAAGACTAAGGGGTGTTCTTGTATGGGCCAAGAGGTGGTATTAAAGAGAGTTTGTGTATTCTCTGTTTGTATGTAATGATTTACATTCATCAATGTCTCTTACTATGTAGACTTCACGGATTGGATCTCAATGCGGCCTCCTTGTAATGAAAATTAAAGTGAAAATAGTAAAAGGTTAAGACCTTGTACGATGAGGGCCACTTTCAGCTCTGGTCCACTACTGGTGTTTCTAGGAAGGGGAACTATGTTATCGAGAGGCAAAAGGAGAATAGGAGTATGACTTCCTTGAGCAGTTGTGGAAATTATGAAACTATGACCTGAAAAAAGCACCCCAAAGAAAACAGCTAAGGCAACATTTTTCAGGAGAATAGAGCAGCTTGAGTGAGCCTGAAGCAGTTGAGAGTTAAAGGAGCAATGGTAGAGTAAATGAGTCTGCCATGTTACATAGACAGGTTCAAACTTTGTAAAAAACCCTGTGTACCTAATGAGTCTCTTTTTAGCTGACCAATAAAAAAAAACGAGTCTCTTCTTTGGCGTTTTAGTTTTTGCCAGAATTCTTTTACAAGGTTGTGAGCAATTATAGCAAAGTGTTTTTGGCATGCATAATGTACACTTCTACACATATGGAGCAGAACGAATAAGGTGCACGTGCAATGTTCTGCTTACTTCAGTAAACCGAATGCCCTTGTGGTCTTTGCTCTCACTGGACTCTGTTTAAAGAAATAGATTGTGTTGGAGATTTGCGGATATCTTAGATGAAATTTGATGCTCTTAAGAAGTTGAATAGTCTCAGTCAAACTTACCAGAAAAGTTGTGTTGGCTCATCCCTCTGTTGAGTGCATGTCACTTCCCAGTCAGAGTTGGGAACTGGGGATTTTGAAATACTTTGGTTCCTTCATCCTCTCTTGTGTACCCTTTGCAGGCTTCCGGAGTCAAGGGTGAGGTAATTGCTGAGCAAGCTGCTAAGCGACAGAAGTTGGGATTGGGGGCTGATGCTGCAGGGGCTGTGACCCCCAGATCTTCTGATGTTGCTGCTGTGACTGAGAGGTCCTCCGCTACAGCTGATGCAATGGCATCATCAAATGATGAAGTCATGGACAATGAGAACAAGTTAGTGGAGGGTGCCACACACGATAGTCGTGATATAACCTCATTAACATCAACGGAAGGTTCTAGTAGCATGAAACAGCGGAATTTGTCAGTGACCCCTTCTGGCTTTTCTTTTATACATAGATACAAACTTGACAACCGTCCGACAACATTTACAGTTCTACCACCATTTCCGACTGGTTTTGCAAGTGTGAGTCTCTCTCTCTCTCTCTCTCTCTCTCTCTCACACACACACACACACACACCCAGCCACCCAACTCCCCACTCAACTAGGTGGGCGAGTTCATGTTGACGAGTTAGCAATAGAGAATTATTAGTATGACTTGAGAAAGCGTACAATGGTAGAATTGTGGCCATAATTTCACTTGTAAGGGGTGTTGTAAAGAGAAGGAAATTTGCTCGCTTCCTTAACGACTTCACTTTTAATAAATTTCTCTCTTTTATTTTTTTCTGTTGGGGAGAAAATAATGGAATGGTAGCACAGGGAGTGCTTTGTTTGAGTTTGCAGTTCCAGGACAGTCCTTTGGGATATTCTATTCGTTCTGTGTGCTTTAATTAGGTAATTTCGTGCGCCAGAGTAATTTCTAAGTGAACTATATTTGATTACACACATCAGGTCTCTGCTTTGAAGGAACACTTTTCGTCTTTTGGTGATCTTGCTATTGTGGAGCTAGAACATGTGGAAGGTCAGGATGATATTAATGGATCGGAGACATTGAAAACTGTCTCTGCTCATATTGGTTTCGTAACTCGCCATTCAGCAGAGAAGGCATTTGCAAATGGAAAGTGCTGGCAAGGCCATAATTTGCAGTTTGCGTGGTCGTCAACAGTGTCCAGCAATGATATGCGTGATCCAAGAGCATCTGCTCATACTGAGCCATCAACCATTCATTCTGCAGGTAAAGAGTCGCACATTTCGTTGCAGGAACCTGGAAATGGGGATGCTGAATGTTCAGAAAGACAGGGAGATGACGAAAATATTGACGCAGCTGAAGTTTCTTGGCCTAATCCATCATTGGGATCTGCCGAGGAAGAGTCACACAAATCGCCTGAGAGGTGATCAAAAGTGAGTTGGGTTCTCTTGTTTCCATGTACAGTAAGGTAAAATTTTAAGATATTGAGCGATATATTGGATATGCTGCTTAGGCGAATGGCTAAAATGGGATTTTCCAATAGCTTCTCATTTCATCCATTGGATTGTAACAAGGGAATTTTGGATGCCTCGTTAGTTTAACAAATGTTGTTTTATCTCTAAACTTTAAAGATCAAGGGCCGGAGAGAGAAATCTCTTTTGAAATTAGCAATACAAAGTGGAAAAAAAAAAAAGTACTTTTGGAACAATTATCATGCCTGCTTCATATTTGGGTTATCTGTTGTGCTGCACTTGTTAGTGTAAAACCTTGAAAGCTTGGCTGAAAGATTACAACCCCTCATTGTGTGTTGCCCTGATCACTGAAGGCGGCAAAGTTGAGAGTTCTCGAGTTGCCCTCAATGCCAGTGATCTTTGAATGAAGCTGTTCCTTTAATTTTTGTCTTGCCAAGCAATTCTTTCTTCGGTTGCCGAAAGTAAAAGCTCTTCATTGGTTTTATGGGTAAATGCTGGGTCCATTGGAGCGACAATGAATTCCGTCCGTGTGGCTCAGGAATTTTTTATCCATTGAGGAACTCCTTGAGATAATGATCTACCTTTCTGTTCAACAATCATCTATTTATCTTTGCCTAAAGAAAATCATTGGTGGTGCGATTTAGGTTGTTTGGGCTATTTGTTTAGATCCAATATCAGAACTGACGAAGCGCTTCTCGGAGGGTGTTTCTTCCTTCCGCTTGAGTACATAATAGAACTTCGTCCTTTCACCGAAATACTACGACTTAGAAGACCCAAAACCTCTGCAGGAAATTTATCGATGACCCGTTCTCCTCCATTTTGCGGCCAGTCTCGTTCTGATACGTTATAGTTATGCTTGGTCTCTTTCGTATGATGCGAGGGTGGGTTTGGATGTCATTGAAGAAATTAAGAAATTGGCGTCATGAGAATCGGTCCTTTGCTTTCCCGTCATCGTCCCTCACTGAGTTCGAACCAATCTGATATTGCTGCGTGCGCTGACTTTTTTAACTTACGATTTCCTGATAGATAGCGTACCTATATACTCAGGTGCTATATTATTTTTTATCTTCCATATCTTGGAAAGCAAATTAACATCGCAAGCCAGAAGCTGAGGGAGCAGCTTGAGCAGTCTGCTTCTAAATTTTGTTTTCAAGTTCTGCATGTTGAGACCGACTGTTGATGCGATGTAGCTTACAATATCGAAAGTCAAAAAGTAAGAAGCCTTTTGTATGCGGACTAGAATTTTTCTTTTTCATATGAAGCTGCTGCGTTCGAGCCTCCTAGGAAACATCGTTGCTGGGGGAGGCAATAGGACCCATGGCGACAATACAAGGACCGAAAAAACACCAAACCAAACACAGCATGTATGATCAGGTGATCTTAACGAGCCGTGATCGAACCCTTCTTCAGGTTGACAAAAATGAACCTGCAATGCCATCACCACCCCGACATAACAAGCATTGAAATCCTCAGCTAAAGAATTACTCATTCCAAATTACAAACTCTCCAAACTACTGCCAGAACCCTTTGATCATTAAGTACCATTCTATGCAAATTGGAGGAAAGGAAATTGTAATAAGAACACGGATTTGTTTAAGCCCGAACTCCACATGTAGCCCCGGGCAAGCTTAGTGGGTAACATATAATTTACCTTGACCACTGATGTTCTATTTCCTTGAGAAGTCTATTCGAGGTATCAGTTGAGTTAAAAGCGTTGCTGTCACCGATGTACTGCCCACTTGGATATCTTCAAAAACAATTCATGTACTACAGTTCCCGGATATGCAGCCGAAGACTTAAAACTGGAAGAAAAAAATACCCATTTCGGCAATCTTTGAAGTACTGCCTCATGCATCACCTCAGGAACAAACTGTCATTTCTCCAGAGGAGGTCCTGCTTCATTCAGTTTTAACGAAAAATCTTAGTGATATTACCTGCACTCAAGAAGTTTGCAGCTTCACTAACCACCAATCCGATCCCACTAAGCACTGACCAACCTGTTCGGCTGCTCCATTCACACCAACTTCTCACAAAGTCCGTCCCCAGGAAGGCTGCTTAATGAGCCACAGCAGCCTTGCGTGTAGCACGATTATATGCTTGCATGATTGGCAATTTGGCACAAAGCCTTTCTTTAGAATTCTGTCCTTTAGAGCCGTCAGCTTAGCCACATCCCCTTCAGCACCAACACTACCGATTAGAATATTGTAAGTCAGGGTCTTGAACCTGAAATTTCAAAATTCTGGGAAGGCTGTTTGGCTGCTTCATCCATACCAACTCCTTGCACAGTATTCGGGAAGGTTGCTTACGAGCTATAACCGCATTTCGTATCCCATCGATTATATGCTTGCATGATTGGCTGTTTGGCACAAAGCCCATCTTCAGGATTCTGTCCTGTAGAGCCATCAGCTTAGCCGCATCCCTTTCCTCACCAACAGTCATGATTAGAGCATTGTAACTCTCAGAGTCTTGAATGTGAAATTTCGCAGAAAAGAGACCTAACAAAGATTCGGCTCTATCGACATTTTTTTCCTTACAATACCCACATATTAATGCCCTGCATATATCTAGATCAGGTGAAACTCTACCTTTATCCATTTCTTCCATCAATGCTTCACTCTCCTCACTTCTTCCTGTTCTGCATAAGCAGCAGATAAGAGCTCTGTATACTTCAAGATCAGGTTTCATGTTCTTGCAGACCATTTCATCTTTCAGAAGTAGTGCCTCATTGGCACCATCACACTCGCAGAAAGACTCTATAAGCTTTTTATACATATGCAAAGTGGGGATATAGCCATCCTTCGATATACCATCAAGAAAATTCTTAGCTGCAAAGGGTCGATTCTCTCGGCAAAGGGAATCTATTAGATGATCATAGATTTCATAGGAAACGGTACACCCAAATCTCCTAAGCTCCACAACCAAATTCAGAGCAGAAACCAAACTTCCCTTGTTCTCATATCCTTCAACAATAACATGGCAAGTGAAATCATCAGGGCAGATCCCTCTTCTAATCATCTCATGCAACAACAGCCTTGACTCCTGCACCTTCGATTCCTTGCAATAACCAAGTATGAGAGTGTTATACGTCTTAATATCTGGAGTCAGCCCCCTATTCACCATCTGATGAAAGAGCTTATGAGCCTCCCTGACCTTCCCTATCCTACAAAGCCCGTTGATTAAGGCCGTGTGCGTGATCAAATCTGGCACAAACCCTCTGAGAAACATAATCCTATACAAGTAAAATGCATCCTCTAACCTCTCTTTCTTGCAGTAACTATATATCAAGGTATTATAGGTCACAATATCCGGCTCGAATCCTTCTTCTTCCATCTTCTCCAAGAACTCATACACCATACTGATATCTCCTTCCTCGCACAAGACATTGGTCAAAATATTGAAGGTGTGTGAATTCGGGTGTATCCCGACTCTCCCCATCACTCCATAAACTTGCCAACACTCCTTAATGCAATTCAACCTCAACAATTTATGCAGAAGGAAATTGCAAGAAATCACACTAGGGACGAAACCTGCCTCTGTCGCCTTCCTAAATGCCCTGAGACCTCCCTCGACCATCCCCATTTTCAAGTAAGCCTTGATGAGCATATCGAAAACAACCGGGTCCCAATTACAGCCCTCGCTAGACAAGAGCAAAGCTCCGAAAACATCCCCGTCGGGAGCCACGACATCCTCAGCCACCTCAACCAACTCGGTCAGCAACTTCATTGCCTGAGGAAACTGTCTGGACCAAGCCACGATGTGGATCGCGAGGCAATAGTTGCGAGCGCTGAGCCTGAGACCCAGATCATCCTTGACCCAATTGAAGAAAGCGAGAGCCGAGGCGTGATCAGACTGGCATCTCAGCAGAACCCGCGAGATTTCGTCGCTACCCAGATGAGAAAGGAGCGATCTTAGGTCGTTGCGCAGGAGCGCGAGGTGGGGATTCGGGTTCTTGAGAGACGAGCAGATGAGGTCGACCAGCTTGCCGGGGTTCTGGGTCTCGGAAAGCAAGTTGTAGAGTGGGCTCAAGACTGGTTTTTTGGGAGAACTCTGGAGAGCCTGGAGGGATGGAGAAGAAGAAGAAGAAGAAGAAGAAGAAGACGACGATACGAAAAGGGATGTGCAGAAGAACGATGCAAGAGGAGGGGGCGTTCTGAGATGGCCATGAGATGCTAAAGGGGTTGAGCTTCTGAGAACTTTGTTGATCGAATCAAGGCGAGTTCGATTCATCAGTAGTCGCGGGGGGAGGCGGGAAGAGAGAGAGAGAGAGAGAGAGAGTATGTCTGATAATGTCGGAAGGACTGTTCCCGCCGGCGGTCGGAGGACTTCCGAGGGGTGTAAACAGCGTTTTTGGGGAAATTCACCAATTTTTACAACTTGCCACAATTCCAAAATTTTGAGGGAAAATGTAATTCTTCCCGACTAATATATATATGATTGAATACCTTTATTAGAGTGATTGGTCTAATGGTAAATGAGTAGCAATACCAAAGCGTCGCCTTTCGATTCACGTGAGGACCAAAATCCCTGTATGATTTATGCTGCGTCGCCTTACTGTAAGACATACGTTTTGTGGATAAAGAAAAATGGAGATCACAGTGAAAAGTTTTAAGCTGCTCGTGTTGTTAGAAGGCTGACACTGTGTATGAACTCTTCAAAGACCCCCTTTCTCTTCTCATTCTTTTTCAATTTGGCATCCAAGCTCCCAAGTAAAGATGGAACAGAAGATTGCACTTTTGAGACAGAGGGAGAGAGATTATAGTAACTTGAATTGAAATACTTCATTCCTCAAATTAATCATACTTTGCTTCATCCTATGTACGCACTCCTTACAATCAATGCCCCTTTATTTGGCAAAAAAATATTACTGGAGATAAAAACCCATGAAAATGAAGTTTAGGTAAATATAATGTCAATGGAGTCCATTCTCTAAAACAAGTACTCCACCACACTTGACAAGCTCGAAGAACCCGGCCACGGCACTTGGGTCACCACCATCTGCCCTTCGTACTCGAACCCCACGCGCGTCCCGTCGACCCGGCACTCCCTCGGCCTCTCCGACGCAAACGCCCTGAACTCTCCTCCTCCTCTCACCTCGACCTCCGCCCGTCCCTCCCCGTACTCCACGCCGCGGATCGCCCCGCCGGCATTCAGCATGTTCACCAGCCCGATCGGCGCAAACTGCACGGTCCTTGCGCCCCCGGCCGCCAACCGCCTCAGCTCCTTGATCGGAGAGACGGTGATGAGCTCGAACTGGAACGGGTCGAGCGAGATGTCGAGGCTCTCGGAGGGCTTCGACAGGACAAGCCTCTTGGACTGGGACAGGTAGAGGGCGAAGACGCGGACCCCATCGACAGAGATTGGGGACTCGCCAGCGCTCCACTCGATGTCGGTGGGGTTGGTAGCGCAGGCGACGGCGTGGGAGAATTGGGAGGCGCACTTGTTGCGGCGGGACTCGCGGCACCAACCGCCGCCTTGGCAGTTGAAGACTCCGATCACTCCCGTGTACTGTCGCAAAAGGTTCAATTTTTTGAGCATACAACAGTAAAAATAAGATGAACTGCACTATTACTTGCATGACAAATTCATGGCGAAGAGTCAAGTAATGCTCACTTTGTTCAAGTTCCAAATCTTGAGCATGGTCTTGCCATCATGGAGAGGGTCTACGAAGAGGCAGTCTCGGCTCGGGAGGGCGTAATGCTCGCACCGCAGGATCGAGCCATCCGGCAACACCAGTTGCCTGAGCAGCTCGAAGTCGTGCTTCCCGACCGAGTCGCTTATGTAAATCGGGCCACCCGAGATCGCGCGAGAAGCGGCATGGAACAGAGCGCAAGGATGCGTGGACTGGAACATATCCCAGTCCGGGTGGATGAAGTTGCCCATCCACAGGCTGTTGTAGGCGCAGTGCACCATATGGCACCCTTGGAGCCAGAACGTGCCGTTCGGGTCGCCGGACGGGTCGGTGCACCAGAAATCGTCGCCTGTCCGGGAAAAAAACAAAAAAAAGATGCATCGCACAACACCATTAGAGAGAGCCGTCACACAAGTGCCTCGTCACACGAAAAATTTGCCGCGTCCCAAGCGAGACTCACCGACACGGCCGAGCGAGATCGCCTCCGTCCCGAGGAACATGAAGTCGTTGCAGTGCTCCATGCTGGCGATCACCCCGTTGCCACTGAAATGCTTCCTCACCGAAGCCGTCAGGGCCTTGTAGTACGCCTTCGCGAGCTCCACCCTTCCGCCATAGTTCTCACACAGCATCTCCAGCAACTGTTCAAGCACATCGATCAGACAAAAAAGATACTAAAAAAAATAAACTGGAAATGAAGGTCTCCTATACTGGATCGAACGACAGGACAAGTGTCGTCGCACGGGAAACATCCTGGAAAGGTTCGGAAACCGGATAAACTTGTAGAAAACTCCAATGGATGAGAAGGAGATAACGTTGCCGTCCAAATCAAACCGAGTTAGTCAAGTCAACTTGGCAGAGCCAAAAAGTCAAAGTAACCGAAACGACCACCTAGACGGTGGAGTCTGTTCTGTCCTACTTCAAAAGATAAAGCCAAGACGTGAAAAGAAAACGACCCAGATCTCCAATTCGTTTCTACGTTCTTCCATGTGTATCAACATCAACAGCACGTAATCATATTAAGATAAATAAATCAAGAAAAGTTTGGAAGGGCCACTTACGTGAATGACGTCCACCTTCACGCCGTCGATCCCAACCGACTCCAGGTGCGAGTGAAGGCCCTCGTACATCCGTTCGACCAGCTCCGGCGGGACCAACCCCACCCCGTTGTTCACGATCTTATCGACGGCGAGATCTTCCATCGTCATCTCGAGCCCCGGCGACAGTTCGGGCTTCACCACGCTCGACTTGGGCAGGCCCGGCGCGCCGGGCCTGAGACCGCCCCAGTACCCGCACAGCGCGTGCCACACGTACACGTAGTCCACGCTCCCGAACTCCTCCTTCAGGTCCCTGACGAAGGCCCCCATGCCGTTACCCCTCGGGCTCACGTAGTCCCTGAACTTGTGATTCTCCTGGAACTTGAGGAGCCGGCACGGCATCTGCTCGCCCGCCACCGCGTGGTTCATGCCCTCCTTCGTGACCGGGTCCTCGTCGTGGCTGATAGACTGCCACCCGTCGTCGATCAGGACGAGCCCGGGCGGGCACCCGCCCTCCACCAGGCCCTTGACCCCATCCCATATCCCCTCCGGGTGCACCGTGAGGTAAAACGCATCCCACGTGCACCACCCGAACTTGTCCACTATCCCAGGCGGGGTCTTCTCTTTGAGGAGCTTGAACGTGCCCAAGTGGTCCCTCGCCACTTTGATTGCGTCCTTGACGAGGGCAAAAGGGTCGTACCCCGCATGCATGTAGAGCGCCGCCCTGAACCCAGCGGCCGTGACCTTCGTGGACCCGCTCTCCACGCACAGGTCCACGAAGTCATCCGGACCGGGCTGGATGGAGGCCCGGAAAGACCCCTCCAGGAGGGGCAGCAGGAGGACGTACGGGCGGGCCGGTCCGGACTCGAACCCCTCGTCGTCGTCGGACCTGTCGAGGATGACCATCTGGGTCTCGTGCTCCAGGTCGCGGCCGTTGGTGCCCACCCAGTGGGTGGTCCACCAGACCTTGAACCGGAAAATGCTCATGAACCGGATGCCCCGGAGCTTGCCAATGGAGGCGACATGGCGGCATCCGGGTTCGGCGGCGTCGAACCCGACAAAGCAGCCCGGGGCCACAGCGAGCGGCTTGGCCGTGACGTTCGGGGGGACCTCGGACAGAACGACATGGCCATTCGCCAGGAAGTTCGAATCCTCCAGAGCGATCACGGGGTCGGCGCGACCATTGACAAGGGGGGTCACATCAGAGCCGGCTTTGCTCAAGCTTGGAGCCATTTTGACTCTCGAAACAAACAAAAAAAACCGAAAGCTCGCAGCCGAGAGAGCGAAAGAAGAAGACAGAAACGGGAAGATTTGCAGGCAGCAGCCAAAGAATCACGAAAGAACTACGGCTTTGTTTTTACACAGAAACGAAACGTCGGTGAATACAAAGGGAGTGTGAGGGAAGTAAGAATCTTCGGAGCGATTTGGGGGAAAAAGATTTGCGCTCTGGATGGGAACTGGCTTTGAGTTTGATGTTCTGCGATGCTCGGAAGCAGGAGGCACGCGGCCTCATTTATAGGGGAAGCCATAGATGGATGGGGGGGGGGGGATCTTGGACGGCGAGGTAGTTGGTTCCCAGTTTGTGGAAGTTGGTTTGATTTGTCTTGTTCTTCTAGACTAAATAGAATAATATAAAAAAATTCAATTCGTTTTTTATTGTTTTTGGTTGGCGGGTCATTCCAGTGAAACGTGAAAAACGGGCTCAAAATCTGCTAAAAGATCAACCGGCGGGTCACATAAGCTGGGATTTCACGTTCATTTCGTAGTTCTCGCAAAGAGAGAGACATCGGAAGTTTCGGGTAAAATGGGGACAAATGTAATTTAGAAGAGGGTCTTTTAAGTGGCATTGACCAATTGAGATACGTAACAACTGTCAAGGTAAAAACTGTCTGAAATAAACAACTTCCAAGTAAATTCCATAGAATTTGAATCCATTTCGGAAATTTTTATTTTTCTATCTCTCGTACTTTTTCTAGTATACAGGCGCTACTATACTTTTTCTGTTCTTTTCTTTTGGTCTTTGCCGCTGTTGGTCGCGAATTTTCCATTGCTACAAGCTGCCAAGGGTTAGAAATAAAGTCCGACGGGGAGACATGGAACAAAGGTTCATGGTTCCATATTCCGTTTGATTGATCGTATGTTGTTTGATTCACCGATGCAATCTTCGATTGCTAGGAATCGAATCCAGAATGTTAAGAGCATGAAAGCAAATCGACCCAACTTCTCATTTAGCTTCCCCGTGAAGTTTTTTTTCTTTTCTTCTTTTTTGGTTCTCCTTTTTGGAGTTCCTCAAATTACATTTCATTTAAAATTGGTGACATCAAGCTTATTGCATAGAATCCACGTAGATGGGGCATCGGGCAGTCGCTATAGTGCACTCGGGAATATTCGGAGCTTGTTCTTTGGGCGATTTTATGGCTTGTTCTCACAACTTTCCCCGACAGATTACCCAAAAAAAAAAAACGTCATATATTATTTATTCTTTTAGATTAATTGGAAATAAACCGGCCCCTTTTTTTCAGATTCTTTTTCTCAAATGGCTCCATCATTTTGCCATGGATCAAAATTTTTTGTAGCCTATAGAAGAGTGAGCCATATATAAGCAACGCCACACAAAAATAGAATATGCATTGTTTTTCTTTCAAAGAATTTACTTCAGTTTAGTATTCGACCTTTGGTGGAGAAGAGGTCGAGAATTCGAATTCAAAAGTGAAATTCACGACAAAAAGGCAACTATTCCAAATTGAAGCCATTAAAAAAAAAAACGCAAAATGAAAAAGAAGAAGATTGTTTCCTTATGCCAGAAGCCATTACTTTTGCTTTTTAGTAAAAGAAAAGAGAATTTCCACCGTCTGAACTGTTTTCGGATTTTAAATATTTTGAATGTTCTCGTATTGCAAATTAATTAAAAATTTACTAATTAACCAGCTTTCTTGAATGTCGCCTTATGCAGAGCACCACGAGACCTCCGGGACAAAAAAAAAAAACAAAATGAAAAAGATTATTCGGATCGAAAGCGCGTGGGCGTGGGCCCAATCGCTGGTCCAAAAACCTAAAATAATGCGGGGCCCCCGGTTAACCCGCAGCCAATAGCACCACGACACGAAGAGTTTCGCTCTTTATTTTAATTTTTTGATTTTTAATTTTTTAACCAAATTTAAGGTTGCTTCTTTTGGTTTTAAACCCTCGGTTAATCCACCGTTGTTGCCAATTGTCGGCGATGGCGTGCCGAGAATCACGTGTAAAAGCGCCCCTCGCGGCGCCCCACCGACAACCTTCTGCGGCATTACTTTTTTCCAATTAATAAGAAAAAAAACAAAAGGAAATCGAATCGGGCGCCCATGTGGCGCGTTCCTGGATGCGCCAAGCGGAGATGTCGAGAGGTCGATGTTCGGTGCAACGAACGTCGTACCGCGCGAAATCTAGACACTGCCAAGGCTCCTAACCGTCAGGTGTCAGCGCCCGAGGGAGACACGTGTGGGCCTCGGAATTCGACACTTGAACTGGGGACACGCCGATGAGACGACAACTCGCACTCGGGATGATGACTTGAACTCGAACTTTGGCCATGATTAAATCCATCGCAGCTGTTCCTATAAGCCTATGTAACGTAATCAACAATCACAACGCATCTAGATGTATTATTCTAAGTCCATGCAAGACTTAACCCTCGTACTTGATAGCAAAGCAGAATCCCTATCCTAGCCATTTTGCATGTAAAATAAAGGGCGACGCTATTTTGAATTTGCCTACCATGATCTGTTCCTTCCAAATGTCAAGGCGCGTGTGTGAGGGTCATCTATCAAACAGCTAAATCGGAGAAATTTTCAAATTGTAATATTTTGAACGTCACTGTATCACACGCGATAGATACTATTCCGTGAATGTGTGATAACATAAATTGACCGGTAACGATAGTTATGTTACGTGCATAAACAAGATCACGACATTTTACTATGCTGTGAATTGATTTTTCACATTTAGAATTTCCAACAAAATGCGGACCTGGCAGAAAGGGTACTTAATTAATTGAGAATACATCAATTAACCTACTCCATCGAATTTTGTTTTAACACCCCACCCCCCCCCAAAAAAAAAAAATAAAAAGAGAGGAGAAATAGGTGTGCTATGTGGCCTAATGCAAAGCACCACACTTGGAAAAATTAAAGAAAGGAAAAGGGTAAATTGGGGTTCAAAGCGCGTTGGACCATCAATGGTGGTGGGTCAAGGAGGACACCGCAAAGGGCGCAATTTATTAACTGTGACGCGACCGACCAAAAGGACTCGACCCAGTTCAGTGGGAGCGTAAAGTGATGTCCCCAATGGTTCTGGGATTTTGGATAAAATGGACGGCGGCGGCGCTCCCCTGCGACGCCGTTTTATGGGGGCGGTCGGGAAGGGCCACGTGCCGTTCGGGTCGGACTAAAGGGAGGCGCTTACCTTGGTCATTCGTCCCTGATTTTTGGCCTTTTGGTGCCCCTGTGGGCATTACAAATTCCAATTCGTTAACTGTTTTAAGTAAAGTTTTATGTTCGGTGTAACAAGATATCGGAATTTCCTCACAAAAAGTATGCTTAATCGGTGTTTCGAGGAACAAAAGCCCCGTTTGGAACAATAGTTCATAATTCCTCGAGTAGAGGTACTTCTCTTGACAATGCTCTTCTTTTTTTCCCGTTCTCATATATCTACTTTCCTTTATTTTTCGAATTATCTCGATGAGTTTCTGCCTTGATCGGCGATAATAAAGACAATTACCCGCTTCATGCATATCATCACATGACCGGCAACAAAACTAACTGAACGTAGGTGAAGAGTTTCGAAAACTTTAGATGGAAGATAAAATTGAGAATGCTTGTTATACAGAGTGATATGATTGGTCGATCACACTGCGTTGACTGTGCAACGCGATACATTTGAATTGAATGCCTCCCTGGATAAAGACCATGGCGTGACATGTCTCGGGGTGTTGATTGATGTATAGGAATTGCGTGTTGCCAGGACGGGGTTGATATTGAAGAAAGAGGTCTTAGATGTGAGGAGGACAGAGACAAATCATAGGCGTCGGTCCGTTAGGGCTGCGTGTCCATGGCTATGCACGCAGCTTCTAATACTAGGCTAGGTTGTGTTATGCACGGTCAGGCCGATGGCGAGGTCACCCTTTGAGATGAGAACAGTCTGAACAGAAGCTGTTCAAACCACTAAACTTCAAATCAATTACTTCAATGACTCGTAGTTTTTAAGTAAATCGTATGACAATGGTATCATTACCTTTCCAATTCAAGCATCACGTATTACCCCAACAGAGTAAACATGAATACTACAATAAAGGGGAAAACCATCCTTCTCTTTTATTGCTTGAAGTACCAATCAATTACAACAGCTCATACACCGTATAATCGTATATCCCTATATTTCCTTTAATCTACAGCTCTTCCCTTTATTCTACACACATATTACACGACATTCTTTGCGTGAGTCGGATCTAATTTAAGCTACTCTAACACATAAAGATTACTATTTAAACTTCATTGTGGTCAGCGTTTACAAATCATCTCTGGAAGCTCCCAGCGCCGACTGTCGAAAAGACAGGACGGACAATTAAGAAAAGAACTATTAGCCCAAATGAGATACGGACCATATGGTTTCGCCATGAAATGACATCTACTTTAGTTGCAAGACACTTACGTTATTTAGAAGCCGGAGTGCAGCGGGCCGGGTGAATTTTCTTGCAAACAGGAAGCATCGCGATGGCTTCCCTTTGCTGCCGCACCATTCTCTTCGGTTTTCTGTCACATAGTGGATGTTGTCGATATCCTGCAATAAATTGAACAGATCCATTTACAAATCCAAGATGATTCCACACGTTACACAATATACGCATGTAGCCGTAATAAAAAATGAAGTATCGATCAGTAAAAGAAGATCTTGTTAGTTTTGTTTCACCACGATTACTAGGGCCGGCAGAGCACCAAATCATGACCTATATTATTCCTTTTTTCCTGTAACTAGGTGGAAACTAAAACCTGCACAGATTCGCAGATCGAGAAAACCTTAAGAGTACGTGGGCTATCAGTATCCGCATGTTGGGTGACTAGCTGAGGTCTACACCTAATGATTGTGCGGGTCAATTTCTCACCGCAACACCATCAAACCATATCCCGTGATGGCATCAGAGTTTACTAATGTGTAAATAAAATTTATTCTGAAATCCAGATACATGGTCCCCAGTCACTTAAACTTGAGGGAATTCAGGGGTGATACTGCAGAGGAAAGCAAAGGTGGCGACACCTAGGAAACATGGAAAGGAAGATTTGGTGTAGTGGGATTATCTGCATATTGAGCAACAGGAAGTGTTGGTGAAAGCTGCTGAGTTTAAGACCCAATCCCAAAGCCAAGTAGGATAATCTTCTTAAACTTCCTTCGTCCAAAGGACTTGCGTAATACCACGGTAGTGGCATCCCTTTTTATAACCAGGACATTAACAATTAAAGCTCATTACCCAAAACAAACCATCACCATTCACACATATTCAGAAGTTTTATACATATATGTATTACAGGTCTTCATCAAATATCGGAGTTAACTTTGGGGAGAATAGAATGGTTTGACTAGGCATTTAGTTCTCTGCACAGCAGATAAAGCACTGAAAAGGGGAAGAAAGTTTCTAATTAAATGCCTCATTCTCTCTGCAATACCATCTGCAGAAGGACATTGCAATCTCTGACACCAACCAGAGAAATTACATATATTTAAGAAATGAAATGATCATACCTTTATGGATTGAATTAGCATTGGAGTAGCATCAGAAAACTTGTAAGTCACAGGATGCCATCCACGACGCTCACGGTCTTTAGAGGATGAAAGATCCCATGAAGAATGTGTCAGTGATCTTCGTGTAATTTCTTCTTCAAGGCCTTCCTGCTAAATTTCAAGAAACACAGACTTCAGAAGGTCGAAGTAACACTTCACAAAACCAGAATTTATTGTGAACTTCCATTTCACATATTAGAAATTTTAAAAAAAATCCTATCTGCATCATACATAAAGGAAAAAAATATCTCTTGAAGGCATAGTCATTACAACCACAGTAGGGTTATTTCCTATTAACGATCAAATGAATGAGAGATGGCTCATATGTCCTATTCCATATGTTCTACACATGTTTATGAGTTCAACCATTGTACTTTACAGCACATATATCTCCATTAGTCCTTCAACTTTAGGAGGAGGGACATAGTGAGTTTGGGAAAAACTTTGAAAATAGTTTGAGAAATCTTTTTAACAGTAGGAAGCTAGTACATTATGCTCTCTCCAAATCAAAAAAAATGTTTCTATCAGACTAGTGACCCCATTCTGACATCGCTCGTATTCCTCTCAGTTGACGTATAAAGGTGAACTCAAAATTGAAATCTTACAGCAAGTAGGGTCTGCACGTAATGTTCATCAGGTATACAATTGTGCTCCTTTGATACATCAACTGGCTGCATACAAGATCATTAGCAACAGCTTCATTAGTGAAGGAGCAAAGAGAATTTCACGGTTCAGAATTAGACCATCCAGATATACACATTCAATCTAGAGAGCGTCAAAACAATAGAAGGTCCACCCACTACATAAGGAAACGGACATTTTGGTTCTCAAAGTTGGAGATAACGAGGGAAATCAAGTAGGGAACTCACAAGGGGATGATCCCTCCAAAACTCAGGTAGTGATTTCCTCTGCACAATGATCATAATCCAGAGTCAAAACATTTCAGTCATGCTTGAACAGAGGAACATCGTATGTCAAAAGGTTTCTGAACTTTCTACTAAAAATAGCGAGGTAAGGCCATCTTAATAAACCTTGCAGTGGAACTGAAACATTGGAAAGACTGTATTATCCTTTACCACCACTTCAGCGTGTTTTCTGGACAGAACAACCCACTAAAAACAAGAGAAAAGCAACACATTAGAAAAACTGAGAGATAAAAGCAGCATGTTATTTCTTTACCCAAAAAAAAAAAACATGTTATTCCATACTTGTCAGAAAAATCAACAGATAAAAGATTAGCAGATATAGTACTTCTGCTATACTAGAAAGGAATTAAGATGCTAATCTGTTACCTGAGATCCTTTCCTCCAGTTATGAACAGGTATAATTGGACCCATTTTCGGATTATAACGGCCCTCTTTTGTATCTGCAAAGCTGGTTCGGCCAAATACTTTATCATTAATAGATCCGTCTATGGAGCCAGTAGTCATTATAACAGAGTAATAAACGCATTCAGGTAAAGACACGATTTGAACAATTTATAGAGACACCACTAGGCCTTCCCAATATGTTCAGTAGCACATGGCTCCTTCTAAGCTATGCACACTCAATCTGGTTCCTTCTTCTTCATAAACCACTAGAAGTTACCTTATCATGTACTCAGCAATGCAAATACATCTTCCAACCAACTAATATGAGGCGACAAAAGCTACATAAAGAAGAACTCATGTTTAAAACTCTAAAAGCAAGCATCTTTGCACTTTCTACCAATTTCACCTACCATGGGTACTGTGTTTAGTTCCGCATACGAGTTCTGTATGTGTTAATCCTACCTTTACAATCACGTGACCTTTTCTTTAGCACGATGACTAACATGGCTCTCACCAGCCAAAAAAACCAACAAAATGTAGCGGAAGAAAATAATGGACGAATTTAGGCTACACTTCATGTAATAACCAGAATGTCCGCATGACTATAGAACATGCAGAGAAGATCACATATGTTGCATGCCAACAGAATGATCAAAATGAATCAGAAAATGTCTGAACCAATTTCGTCGGTTTAGCCCTTTTTAAAACAGTGACCTCCTCCAAATCAACTTCACACTGAATAAACTGAATTTTAAATTAAGGAGGCAAGTTTAAAGAGGATATCTATCAATATAAAATCAAAACACCATTCAACATAAGCTCACAGACAAAATCTGCCAGCTCCACTCACCTATCCACAAAACTAGTTGCTGTTGACATTATATAGTCGTATGTGTAGCTGAAGTTATATAGAGGTAAGCAGCTGAGAAAATGCAAGAACACAAAATCTTTGTTAGAGTTCTGTCAAAGGAAATTGAATAAGGCCTCTTGCTTTAAGAACAAGCCCTTTCAAAAGTGATAATGAAAATAACCAAAGGATTTCCTCTAAGAAATTTGCAATGAAGATACTCAGACAAAATTCCGACATGAACCGACTGTCGCCGAAGCAACCAATGTTAGGATGATTCCTTACCTGTCTGACAGAAAAACAAAGCGTTCATTAAAAGGCTCTTCCAGTGCATGTCTAAGAAGAATACGCTCCGCTTCTATCATGCTTGCTTCTCCCCAATCCACCTGGTGAAATCAACTGAACTGAGAACTCTTGTGCAAATGAAAGAAATTTAAACCTTTCACTACATAACAGCATTTAAACCAGTCAACATGCACATAGGTTGCAGTTTGCACGACCCATCAGTACTTTTGAATCGAAAATACACCTAATGGAGGTAAATGTCCTTGTATTCACATACAACCGCTTGTTCCCAGAAAATTCTAATAAGTAATAAATATTAGCCTTTTTTTAAAAGTTTTGGACCAGATATTACACAAGTACTGTGGGAAGCCACAGAAAGTGTATGTGCAGTTAAAACCTCCGGCACAAAACAGCAACATGCACATATATCTGCACTAAGAATCAAAAGAGAGTAAAACATAAAGGAGAATGACCTGGTGAGGTGAGTAATAGTACCTGTACACTGTCATTAACTTGCCGATTTAAAAAATAGACCGATCTTGTAGTTGCCTTGTTTAACACAAACCCAGGCCTTGAATGGACTAAAATTGAAAATCTGTCCTCCTCACCCTGCAAAACATCCCGAAAAATCCGTACTAAACTTCAAAAGGCACCTAAAAAAATGAATTAACTGAGCCATGAAAATACAAGGGACATCCAAGATCTGCCATGTCTGCAGAGCCATGAAAACTTAGGTTGTTCAAAGCCAACCTGCCTGCAGAGACGAACTAAGGCCACATGACTAGAACCCGATTTTGAATTCTAGTAACAACATCAGACTCCAACAGGAAGGGCATACTGTGCAATATTTGTCTGGACTAATAAAATACTCACACGACAGAAGATGTGTTTCTTTCATCAATGCTTCACTACTTCCATAAGATTCACAACCTATACGTTTTTTAGCCCCTTAAGAATTTTTCAAGTTCTCTCTCTCTCTCTCTCTCTCTCTCTCTCTCTCTCTCTCTCTCGGGGGGATCTGAGATTGAAATAAACAGACATCGAACAGCACCAAACTTAAATGGAACTCTAGATACTGAAACGTGCTAGTGATGATCTTCACACATGATATCTCAATCCACAACGTGAGCCACTATTGAGTATATAGACGCCATGAACTTTCTTACCGGATACAATGTTTCGGATACGCATGTCATGTATCGGCTGACTAAAATTCCTCCCTATCATGTCCTAACGAAAAAGTCCAGAATTTTAAAATGATCGCCCGCAAATTGACAAAAGGAGACATTGGAACGGAATGCGAAGCCATCAAATTCAACAGCGAACAATACCATCGGACCGACGCACCTGGAGAAACGCGTGCCAAACCACGTCCAGCGGAAGCCGATTCCGGGCTATAAACAGGAAGGCGATCTTGGGCTTCGGGGCAGAGCGGTAACGCAGCGAAGCCAACTTCACGACGCGGCTGTACTGACTCTGCATCAGCGCCAAGCTCGCGAAGCACAGCCCTAGCAAGACCGCCGCGAACAGCTTCCTCTTCCATCTGTGCTGAGACTTCTGCTGCTGATTCCCCTTGCGCTTCATTTAGGACCGCCCGCCACCCTCTACTCGGATCCTCTCTCCATCGCCCTCCGCCGCTCCTCCAATCCCCACAACCACAGACGCACACGCATCGCGCGAAGAAGCTCCAGGGTCCTCGAGTTCTTCGCGCCGCTCCCGCAAGGCAAGCCGCCGCCCCCTGCTCCTCCCTCCAGCCGGAACTTCTTCGCTTCAAAAAACCCCCCGCCCTCGGCGCTCGAATTGCGCCGCGAGAGATCCGACCAGATCCGCCGGAACGCGAGGACCGGCTAGGACTTCATGCGCGGAGAGCCGCCCGGGGAGGTGAGGCAGTCGTCGACGGGAATTCGAAGGAAGGAATCGCGAGGAGATGCGCGGCAAGCTCCTGATGGCGCGCCGATTCGGGAAGCGAAGGAGGGGCACGCGGAGCAAGCAACCGCCGCATGAAGAGGCCTCTTCTTCAGGAGTGGACTGAAGAGGAGACTGAGAGAGAGAGAGAGAGAGAGAGAGAGATGTGTTGGCGTTGCAGAGAGCGGCTGCTGCTTCTTTCTTTTTCAGTTACGGGAGGTGATGGTGATGGTGATGACGATGGCGTCGTAAAGGTGCGAGTTTTTATGGGTTGCGTGCGGTGCAGGAGATCAGATCCCCACCTCTCCCCCCACCTTAATCATTCCGCATTTATGCCCGAGCGAAATACTGTTCACGAGTTCATTGCGCTTCAAGACTCCCGATAAAACATAAAAATGAACTGAATTTATAACTACTTAGAACGGACAGTTGCCCAGTTAATCTAAACTTTGATTTAATATGTAATATATATCTGAATATTTAGTCTGTATAATGCGGTTTTAGAACTTTGACTCGGTGTTGTTATCCCCAGACTTTATGAAAATATTTAAAAGTTTATGGACTATATCGAATATTTGGCTAATATTTAGGGATCGCAATGAACAAATTAAAAATTCAAGATTGACATTGCATATTGGATCAAACTCCATAGTCATATTAAATAAATTAAAAATTCATAGGTGATATTTTACATTTGACCAAACTTCAAGGACCATTTATTTTAATTCCTCTCCGGTTTTATGATTCCTGAAAGATGGATCGTGATGATTTTTAGGTGCTGCATGAAAACCATTCCGGTTCTGTCCAGAACTGATTTTTTGTTCCCAGAATCAATTTTGGACCAGAAACCCGTTTGGTAACGTAATTTCATTTTTCTATTTCCGGGATAAGTTTTCTTCCAAAACTGATTCTGAAACCAGAAATGAGAACAAAAAAAAAGTTGATTTTTCCTTTCTGGAACAAAAGTGAGAACCATTTCTAAGGAATTCATTTTCTTCAACACACATATTCATATGGAAGTCATGATCTTTGAGGTGAAAAAAAAAAGCAAAAAATCAAAACTTAACGGAATGGTTTAGAATTTGTGGCTACCTACTTTCAGTGAAATTTAAATTTTTTTAGGTGCCGAAAAAAATAAAAATAAAAAATTTCAAAATTTCACAAAATGGCTTAGAAAACTTATGGCCACCCACTTTAAGCAAAATTTAATTCTTTTAGATGCCAAAAAAAAATCAAAAAATATAAAATTTAAAAACTTCACATAATGTTTTAAAATACCTGTGGCCACCCAATTTGAACTAAATTTTATTTTTTTAGGTGCCGAAAAAAATTAAAAAAAGCAAAAAATAAAAAATTTCAAAACTTCACAAAATGTCTTAGAATACTTGTGGCCATCCACTTTGAGTAAAATTTTAATTTTTTTAGGTGCCGAAAAAAATTAAAAAAATAACAAATTTCAAAACTTCACAGAATAGCTTAAAATACCTGTAGCCATCCACTTTGAGTGAAATTTAATTTTTTTTATATGCCAAAAAAATAAAAATAAGCAAAAAAGTAAAAATTTCAAAACTTTACAGAATGACTTAAAATACCTGTGGCCACTCACTTTGGGCGAAATTTTATTTTTTAGGGTGCCAAAAAAAATATAAAAAGAAAAAAAAATTTTCAAAACTTCACAAAATGGCTTAGAATACCTGTGGCCATCCACTTTGAGCAAAATTTAAATTTTTTTAGGTGCCGAAAAAAATAAAAAAAATAAAAAACTTCACATAATTACTTAGAATACCTGTGGCCACCCACTTTGAGTGAAATTTAATTTGTTTAGGTGTTTGAAAAAAATAAAAATAAGCAAAAAAGAAAAATTTTCAAAATTTTATAGAATGGCTTAAATACTTGTGGCCACCCACTTTAAGCGAAATTTTATTTTTTTTAGGTGCCGAAAAAAAAAGCAAAAAATCAAAAATTTCAAAACTTCATAGAGTGGCTTAAAATACATGTGGCCATCCACTTTGAGTGAAATTTAATTTTCTTTAGGAATCAAAAAAAATAAAAAAAAAATAAAAAATACCATTTGGGCATCTAAAAAAAATTAAACTTTACTCAAAGTGGGTGACTAGAGGTATTTTACGTCATTATGTGAAGTTTCGAAATTTTTGATTTTTTATGTTTTTTTCACCTAAAAAAATTTAAATTTCACTCAAAGTGGATGGCCACATGTATTCTAAGTTATTTTGTGAAGTTTTGAAATTGTTGATTTTTTATGTTTTTTTTGCACCTAAAAATATTTAAATTTGGCTCAAAGTGGATGGTCATATGTATTCTAAGTTATTTTGTGAAGTTTTGAAATTTTTGATTTTTATGTTTTTTTTTTTCACCTAAAAAAATTTAAATTTCGCTCAAAGTGGATGGCCACATGTATTCTAAGTCATTATGTAAATTTTTAAAATTTTTGATTTTTTGCTTTTTTTTCACCTCCAAAAATTAAAATTTCACTCAAAATGGGTGGCCACAGGTATTCTAAGTTATTCTGTGAAGTTTTGAAATTTTTGAGTTTTTGAATTTTTTTGGGCACATTAAAAAATTTAAATTTCACTCAAAGTGGGTGGCCACATGTATTCTAAACTATTCTGTGAAGTTTTGAAGTTTTTGATTTTTTTGGGCACCTAAAAAAATTTAAATTTCACTAAAAGTGGGTGGCCACAGGTATTCTAAGTAATTTTGTGAAATTTTGAAATTTTTGATTTCTTGATTTTTTTTGAAAAAATTCAACAAATTTCCTATTTTCCCGAAATCTGAATTTTTTTTTATTTTCTCGACATTTTGATGATTTTTTCTGAAATTTTTCAATTTTTTGGGATTTTCTGAATTTTTTTAAAGATTTTTATGAATTTTTCAGATTTTTTATTATTTTTAATCCATTTCTAAAAAAATGGATTTCTGTTCCTGGAAATCAAATTTTCTGTTGTTTATCAAACGGATTTTTGTTTCAGGAAATAGAAATTTTGTGTTATTATCAAACGAGTTTCTGTTCTAAAAATAGAAATTTTTTGTCGTTATCAAACGAGTTTTTTTTTTCAGAAACTCATCTAGGAACCAGAAATAGAAAAATCTATTTCTGATTCAGGAACTCATTCCGGAACAGAATAGTTATCGTTCGCTACCTTATCCCATGGTAACTGTGCAAGTGGCTCTACAAAACAAGTCGCACGTAATTGATGATATTGGCCTCAATTTGATTTTGATGATTCTAAAATAAACTAAAATATATTTGCGTTTATTTCAAATGTCAGATAATCGTTGCTAGATTTCTTAGAATTGCCTTTTACGGGTCATTGCCCTTTGAGGGGGCAGTTCTATGATTCCCGAAAGATGGATCATCACAATTTTTATTTTACGATAACTGTGATGTTGACTTTGCGAAGCAGATAGCGCATAATTGATGGTATTAGCCTCGATTTGATTTTTGATGATTCAAAAAAACACCTCTACTCACGATATGATATATATGTGCTTGCTTCAAATGCCGAGGTACCCATTGCTAGACTTCCGAAGATGACACGCACCATGCGATCGGACTCATGTGTCCGACTTGTTGGATGCTTGCGCAGAATAGCCCTTTCCGCCATGAACAATGTTTAGGCAATCAGAGGAGCTTGATCGGTCGATCGAAAGGGATAAGAGTAAGAAAAATCGTTCAATTATTCAATTTAACTATTAATCAAAACTGAAAATAAGAAAAATGTATAGCGATTTTTGAATGAAATGAAGATAAATAGAATAAAAAGAAATTGGAGTAATATGAGGTAAGGATCCTTTTTGAAAGTGTCTGGTCTTCCTGGACTATTCTATTTTGGTTCTACGTTCCTATCTCGAGATAATAAATTGAGGTCGTATTGGCATTTTGAACTTCACTATCGAAATAGCCTTTTGGGTCATATGTTTTGCTACTTTACCCATTTCATAAAGTATTTCACCTAGTGTAACAACAACTTATCAATATTCGAGAGATCATTTACCCAAACACATAAGTGTTTCCATAGGTCTTACTGTAACTGTATGAAATTATATGTATCCATAGTTCTTCATCATGGCCCACGCTTCCCGTCATTGCTCGTCTGTCCACTTCTATTTGTCTCGGGCAATACTTGGCGGAATGATTACGGCCCAATAAATTTCAAAAGTCAAGGGACACATCCAAAAAAAAAAAAGAAAATTCAAGATCTACATTGAATATCGAGCGAAAGTGTAAGGATCGGTGATGCCAATTACCGTCAAAATTAATTTGAAAAATCGGAAGTGGAATTGGACTGGCCAACTACATAAGTCGTTAGGATGTAATAATGAAGTCTCGGCAGACAAAGTTCATTTTAGTGGGCACACTTCTGTTGTTCTTTTGAGATGGAGGTTTCAAGTCAAAGCAAAATGCACCTAACAAAGCAAGTTGCTTCTCTTGATCATCTAACAAAGCAAGTTGCTTCTCTTGATCATCGATTTGGGGAATCATAATGATGAGCCGATGATGCGTCAACGTCGGAGCTAGCGGTTGGCTTGCCCTTTGCTCGAAGGGCTGGCTTTGTATGGATTCACCAGCAAGAGCAAATGACAACGAAGATTCACATCATTGCATTTGCTTTGCATTTGCTCGACGATGTTGCTGGACCGGTGCTGTGCGCTCTCGTGTTTGACTTTTTGCGATGCTTTTATCGTCAGCCTCGAGTCGTTAAGGAATCTTAATCCGCTCGTGCGCCATACGCATTGGTCTTGCCAAAATCGTGGGGCGATGTCCACGGCTTCCGTTAGGGAAACTTGGGGGGTATGCTTTTTGTGTCATGAATTTGATACAAGCTCCTTTCGGTCTCGCGAAAATTCGACCGGCGCTTAAAACTTTTGGGATTGTCCTCTATGGTTTGTCGAAGGTTGGCCCGACCCTCTGGACTCTTAGATGCTAATAAAAAGATGATCTTAACCGTTAGATTGGGAAAAGTACCCAAAAAGTTTTGAACCTATTGCATTGATACAAATTCAGTTATAAATCTTTCAATTGGACCAATTTAATTTTAAATCTTTTCACATTGATACCAATCGACTCTATTCAGCCAATTTAAGTCGGAAGTTGTTGACTAAGACACCGATTGTTCTATGTGACACGACTAATACTAACCTAGACTTATTTTTTTTATATTTTCTCTTTTTTTTCCTTTTTCTTCCATGGCTTGTGCTAAGCCATAGCCTCGCCTAAGCGAGGGTCGCCCTTGCCACCACAAGCGAGGGTGGCCTCACCAAGCGTAGCCTGGACAAGGGTTGCCTTGATAGTGTTGACTCTCGCCGGCCATGGCCTACGTCAAGGAAAAAGAAAGAAAAATATTCAAAAAAATTAATAAAAATTATCTACGTTAGGACCATTGTGACACATAGGACGGTTGGTATCCACGTTAACAATTTCAGGCCTAAATTAGTTGGATAGACTCAACTTGTACCAATATGTAATAGTTTAAAACTAAATTAGTCTAATAGAAAGTTTTAGAATTTTTTTGGTACTTTGCCCCTTTAGATCACGTTGTATAATAGGCATCAAATGTATGGATCTCATGAATCGAACAAGTATAGCCAATAAAAGAGTACTTAATGATGGGGATCGGGACATAGGTTTCTATGTAGACTATTGTTTTGGAGCCCGTCTATTTGCACTTCAGGTTGAACTAAGACTAGGTTATCGATGTGTAATTTTTGTACAATTCTGTGCATCGTGATGAAGAGTGCATGAGAGTTTTATACGATGACTATTTAAGATAACAATGTATTATGATATCGATTATAATCAATCGGGTTTATATACAATCGAGGAAATGTTCTAATTGTTTCTAACATTCCATTAGACTCGAGGTGACATTGAAGATGTCGGGAGTTCGGACAAAAGACTAGAAAGCTCCTAGGTCGATCGCTGAAGCGGATCAGGTGTTCTTAAAACCTGTAACGTGCGGGACGACAGGTCGTTGCCACTTATTGCAAAATGCGCAAAACGACAAAAAGAACCGAACTGCCTCCGTTCCAGAGCAAGTCGTTTCTGCCGAAAGAAAATTTTGCCGGAGCGAGTCGGAATAAGTAGATTCCGACGAGCTTCGATTGATTCGAATCTCCAGCTCGCACTCCGATAGCCGCCGGAGATGACTGTGTCGACGGCATGGCGCTCGCGGCGAGGCTTCTCCGCCCGATTAGGGCATCTCTAGCCGCTTCGAGCTCTTCTCCCACGGCTCTGTCTCGCTCTAAACCCCCAGGCAAGCAAATTTCCGCGTTTTCATTTCCAGTCAAAGCATGCAACGATCCCCGGTTTCGATGTGAATTTCGTCTCTGGACTTCGTTTTCCAGTTCGTCGTGCCGAGTTCGGGATTGCGAGGGCGCGGTTCGAGGGGATTCGGCCTGCGATACGAGATCATCGGGTTCCCCAATTCAGCTGTGGATTCAGCATTCGGTCACTGTGTGCCAGGAGCTTTGGTAGAGCAGGCAAGTGAAGCGCGTTGTCCTTTGGCCCAAAAAGGGTGTTGTTCCGTGTCGTTCTTGCTGCTAATAGCCTTCTATAGCAGTTCTAATTGCAACATTTGGCTCTGTTCTGTACATGCTCTAGATACCTGATGTGGGTTATCATCTTGATTGAGTCCAAGTTGTCTGGGCGGTACCGATGTTTAATCCCTTTGGTTGACTATGCATTTGGCACCCAATGTGACTGCTGTTCCTCTTCACACTGAAATTAACATGTGAACTATGCCAATTTGCCAGCCTCTCATGTTTGTATTGACCTCTTTTAGGAAGTAAAGTGGGAACATTTATCAGCACTTCAGTTATATTTGGATCAGTTCATCGTTGGCCACACTTTGCATTTTCCCTGGATGGTGAGTGGAGCAACGAGTCATTGGATTGTGATATAAGTTTCTCAGTTCACCATTGAATCTGAAATCTTCTTGAACATGTAGGTGAAGACACTGTGAAAAATGATGAACAAGCGAACATGCTGGATGATTCCAGTCTGGAAGATAGTCCCAAGGCCTTCTGGACCCTTGCTAGGAAACTCTGGCTTCCCATCTTTTTCCTTGTTACTGTCTTGTTGAGCTGGGACCATCCTATTGAACTTGCAATGAGAAGTATTCTATTCCTTCTCAGCACAAAGCCCAGTCCTTTATCAGTTTATCTTCCTATAGAAAAGGTAGGTGGTTTACTCATTTGTGTTTTATTGGTCTCTATACTTGTGCTTGATCGGAGAGCTAGTCTAGGACTCAAGAACACAATATGGACAAGGGCATGGCCTAGTGGTGGTCCAGGCTACACGCTTACCAAGATCCATGAGGGCTCGGGTCGATTCCTGTCTTCCGCTCTCATATCTATTAAAGGAGAAAATAAACAGAGATCTGTAGAAATGGACAGTTATAAGTTCGTTGTTTGGTCTGTAATATGTCGAGTTCAAGGGCAACTTCACATGGGCTCCTCTAAGCATCAAGAATTCAAATTTCAAAAAATATTATTTATTAACAAAGCCTTCTTCTTTTCCATCCTTCTCCTCAATATCATGTGAGTGCATCTGTGCTTACTTAACCCATTTATGAGGGTGATAATTGTTCTTGTTTCATAATTTCACTGTTCAGAGAGATGTGTTGATCTGTTTCATTAACTGTTGACAGTTACTGAATTGATCTGATATGCCCCGTTAGTTAGAGCTCTTTCTCACAAAGTATAACTTAAAAAGGAAAGTTGGCTCAATTTTAATGATCCTTTGAAGTTCCATTCCCAATAATTGTTAAATTGGAGATGTGGAAACATCTGATGCTTAATGTTCATATGGCTATGTCTTGTTTCTCTTTAGATATTTGAAAGGAAATAGACTTTTGTGGTTGTCGATTTATTGTAATCTATTGCTGTTGTTTGGCAACCGGTTGACATCAAATCTTTTATGTTCTAGCTGTGTAATCAATCTATGCATCAAGATTCTGACCTATACAGACTAAAGGTATGTTCACTGCTGCCATAAGCTTTTCTGATCTTCCACTTTAGCCATGAGTGAGGAGGTGGATCATGGAAGATGTTTTGAATGTGCCAATAGATATCTTTTTGAAATCTTCATCGAAAGCTCTCTCCCTTTTGCTTACAGATATTGGTCTGGGATCTTCGTGTGCATATTATTTCTCAATGAATCTGATAACAATTTCATAACTATCCTGTGGCCACACATGTATTATTGATCCTTTTTGTTGATCATGATTTGCATACTAATCTGAATATCTTTACACTTGTTATGGAAGTGAAATCCGTGGATTGATGTTTCAGCAAAAACTGTCATTTTGGCTCTCTTCTAGATGTGCTCTGAGTAAAGTTAAAAAGTAATCATCTCATATATGTCTCTAATACGAATTGGTTTTTTTATTAGGAAATGTTGTGAAGTACCCCTGCGTGTCCATTGCAGTAGCTATTTTTTGTTTCTCCCTTTTTCTGATCAGCTCAGTTCGTAGAGGCAAAAGGTGGTTCTTTTTGAAACCCCTGATTGCATATTCAAGACTCGAGACAATTTAGAAAAACAAGCATTGGTTAATCAATGAAAAGATTCATCTTTTCGTGGGTTAAACAATTCATATCTAGATTGATGTTTGAATCCTTCAATTTTTTGCCCCTTTCTTCTTTCTCTAGCGATGAGTATGACTGACAGCTTCACGGGCATTCACATGCATTTGTCTTAACTACATTCACATTGAGATTATTTCTGAGTTACCCAGAGCATGTTCTCTACCAATGACGTGAAGAAACCATTGTCTCTTCTTAACTTTTAACTGATATATCTGCCGGTCACCTACTTTGTAGTCATTACGTGCCAAGAAGGTTGAAGTCGAGGACTATAAGTTCTTCTGCCTTGCAAAGATTGAATCAACTGGTCAGAAATACATTTTGGTCGGAATTCTCGGTGGTTGGTGGCCTTTGAAATCGTTTCTATGGGAGGGAGCTTCTTTAACCATGGGAAATAGAGATCAGAAGAATGGCTGAATAAATATAGAGATAATGGTAATAACATCGGTATCCTTAAATGCACATTCCGTTCGGAGTTCCTAGTCGCGAATTTCTTCCATAGGTTTTGCAGTTCATCCAGTGGACGTTCTCTTCTATAGTATTTTGAGTTAATGGGCCGATTCCTTTGACTGCTTTTGCAGAAGAGGGAGCAGAAAGTTTCCTTTCCATAATTACTTTTAGAATTGCCTTCAAGTGGAGTTGGTTTGTGATGTGGCATACTCAGAGGATTGCTTTAGTGCCAGCGAGTTCCGTCAGGATAGACGCTGCATAGTCTACTGCACCTGGTCGCGAATTGAAATCTTATTTACTAGTCTAGCGAGGTAAATGAATTAAACTCAGGAAGCTAAATTGCGGGCAGTCGAACACTATCGAGACATTTTCCTTATTGATCTTTCCATGGCTTGTCACTTTTAGTTTTAGTTTCTTTTTGGGGCCCGAATGATGCTCATTCTTTCTAAAAGCCAGTGACTGTCTGAGATGGTTCTACAAATCCCGAATTTATTTACACGTTTGGAGAGTTATTCATGTAGCCATGAAATTTGTGTTTATGACATCACGACCCAATTGAGAAATCATCTATCGAAAAACCGCGATTTCACTTGATGGATTGTATGATTTTAAGATTGTTTGCGGTGGAGAGAAAATTTAAGCTCTTGTCCTTGGCCATGTAATCAATTAGGGAAAATGTAGTCTTACAAAGTGTAGCGTACAGGCACAACATTATGTTAAGCAATTTTTCTCTTTGGATTCGTGATGTTAACATTATGTTAAGCGGTGGGTGTGAGGGCTGCTGGTGCAGGCCCTGTTTTCGGAGGTGCAGAGGACGCTTGGACAAAGAAGAAGATGAACAGGGAAGAAGAGAGAAAAAGAAAATGTTTTTTACGAAAAGGCTCCTGGTCGTGCCGCCGGAAAAAGCGCGACGGCTGGCGAAAATTTAGTTGGCTAGTGAGCTCACACTTTTATTTGAGACTAAGTGATCACTTTGGATTTCTATCCGAAATAAAGTTCACATTGAGCCATCTTTTGAGAAAATGAGTCCTATTAATGTTCCTATTCAAAATTTATGCGACGTAGCATGAAGTGACACTCCACAAAATTTCTATGTTACTTCCACCTTTTCAATAGAATTTGGTAATTTTTGGCATGGCATGAGAATAAATTGTGATGATACTAAAATGAAAGAGATTAAGTTTAGTACTCGAAGCTATTATGATAGTAACAAGATTAGCTTGAATCCATATGATTTCGGATGACTTGATCCATATATATATATATATATATATATATATATATATATATATATATATATATATATATATATATATATATTTATATATATTCATCCGGTTGAGTATGAAATGGCTCATCAACCATAAAACAATGACATGACGCAATGGCGTGCAAAATTGTACTTAATGATGTTTGGCATCGTCTCTCCCGGAATCTCCTCATCTAAATATCGTTGACAAAAATGAGACAAATTAAAATCAAAGTTGCACGTTTTTGCACCCTTCATAGATGTTTCCTTTTTCCATTTACATATGTTGGCCAATTACCAATGCATACCATCACTAAAACTATAAATTCTAGCTTGACCTTTGTTTGATTATCAATTTCATTTTCGGTACAAGCAATCTATCCGAGTCGATCTAGCCATCCGAACTCAGTTCGAAGACCCTTTTTATGAAATTACGTCGTAATTTATATCTCTGTTCATATTCCAATTTTCCTATCCACTAATAAATACTTTATTGAATTCGCATCAATTCGAGATCAGTTGATTGTAACCAGTGAAGTAACTGAATGCTAGGAGGCGAACCAAATTGCTTGCCTGATTAGTCTTATTAATGTTTTTTTATTAAAACTAGGTCGTTGTCGTTCTCTTACATGGATTAATTAAGGGGTTTTTGTTCTGTTGTTGTTGTTTTCCTAAACCTAACAAATCCCTTTTTAAATCTCCAGCTGCCAAGATCCTTCTTGACAACAATTTGTATGTATGCGTGCCCTTCTCAATCCCCCATCAACACCCGACCTCTTAAAAAAAAAAAAATGAGGCCGATGCTATTGCCACAACGAAGATTGCCGTAGCTACAACCTTCTAAACGTGGTGACCAAATTGACCTCGTTCTGGGACCCACTGTGTTTGACATCCTCCCCCTTCTGTCTCTTAAAAATGCATACAATTGAGAGAATATCTGTAGACCACTAAAGTCCTTCATAGGGGGAAATTTCCATGATGACTTCCCCTTTGAGAAGGAAGAAGAGAGAATCTGCTTGTATATGGATTGACCTCCAAAATCGAACCGACAATACTCTCTCCGGCAAGAGCATCGTAAGCACAAGATGGAGAAATCTTTTCTCGTGAACTCGATCGCGTTTTGCCGGACTTTGAGATAAGGAGACACGATGGATCCTTTATCAAGATTTCGTCCTCCCAAGAGTCCGCATTAGAGGTAAAGGTTCGCACAGGCTAGACTCACTGAATGAAGGCGACCCAATTAGCCACGTATTGAGAAAACTTCTGTTGAGATTTGCGATTCATTCTCTAGAACTTCACTAGATTATCTAGAGATCTCTAGATCAATCCCGACCTTTCTACAAGAATCTGGAAGTATTAAAAGTTAGTGAACGTGTATTTTTATGTGAAAAGATCTAAAATTAATATTATCCGGCAGAGATTTTTGCCATCAAAGCTGGTTGTAATGCTCCATCCATAGATAAACCGAAAAAGCTGTACTCCTTATAAAGTTCACCCACTCTTGTAAACACAAGAACCACCTCGCAAAATTTTCCTTTCCTCGTCCCTTCATTCCTCTTTCTGCCGTGAAGCAGCCCTCTCAACACTTTAATCCGCTAAGCAAAAGGACATTTTAGTCAAAGTACTCGAAAGGGCGGCGGCCCGAGCCATCTAGGCCGTGGCAATAGTGCCGCCCAAAAAATAGAAGAAAAGAGAGAGAAATCAAATAGAATAAAATAAAATAAATTTGACGTGGAAGACTCTTTTGACCGCGCACCTTGATCAGTGGCCCCGAGTCTCCCGGGGGGCCCACCAGATTCACCGCACGAGGACAAAAAAATAAATCTCCGCAGGTAATTTGAGCATCCCTTCTGGACCTTTCCACGCGTCATATTTCCAGATGAACTATAAAAAGGCCGGTTGAACCGGGGGGTCATCCAACACGTCACGTCGCCATCCCCCCCCGGTCGCCTTCCGAAGACGTAAATAATTTTTAAATTTTAGCTCATCGTATAACATGATTCATAATTTTTCTTTTAATTTTATTTAATATAATATTTAAATTTCATGATAATAAATATTTTTATATAATACGAAAGATTTAGAGATCATTTGGAAAGAAGTTAAAAAAGGTTTTGAGCAACAATTTGTGTTCTTCTCCCAATCTCCCTCTCTCTCACGACGACGGCACTACGTATAACCACCGCCCCTCGATATACTCCGGTAAAGTTCGCGGCGTGTCGTGGCTCTGCGGATCGCACTTGCGGAACTCCCTTCGATCTTAGGGCCCGGAGATCTTCTTCTTCCGGTGAAGGTTAGAGAGAGAGAGAGAGAGAGAGAGAGAGAGAGATCGGAGATGGCGATGCCGAAGGCGAAGGAGCTCGTGTCCTCCAACCCCGTCGTCGTCTTCAGGTATTACCTACCGCCGCCGCTCTTTCGTTCTGGCTTCCTCCTCCTCTTCCTTTCGCGCTGCCGTCGATCTGTCGTTGTTGTTGCGGGGAGCCCCGCGTGTCTGACGGCGGGAGGGGTGTGTGTTTGTGGTGCAGCAAATCGTTCTGTCCCTACTGCGTCGACGTGAAGAAGCTGCTGTCTCGATTGGGAGTCGATTTTAAGGCCATCGAGCTGGATCAGGAGGGTGAGTCTCCCTCTCCCTCTCTCTCCCTCTCTCTAGATGTTGCCTACAGTTTCTGTTCTGCCTGGAAGATTGTTGCTGGATTTGGTTACGTGTGGAGTTGTCGCCGTGTTTGTGCTGCCATGCGTTACGAATGATGTCCCGTCGTGCTTGTGTGCTTGATGTGGAAGTAAATGTTTATGAGCAGAGTTGCTTGGCTAGGATCTCGACCTTGGTCTGATCTGATCTTTTTTGTAACGCGAATTAGAGAAGTTGAATCGTTGTGGCCCCTGATGATCATATCGGCGGTTTGATTCAGTGTGTCGCGACTCCCTGCCTCCGGGGTGTTGACACGGGGAAATTGTTATCTGTTTTGATTAGCTGTGGAGTATAGGTTTTGCTTAAAAATTTGTTTTGCGGCGATGGTGTCGTGATGACCTCGAACTGCAGCTTCTGGTCGTTCATAGTTTTTTTTTCCTGCAACTCATGCTCTAAGCCCCAGTTGTTATAGCTTGTCTTTAGCCTAGAGGTCGATTCGTGATATACGGGCTGTGAAAAACACAGTGAAGATTCCAGGAAAATAGGGATTTCTGCTTGATGCTGGTTTCCGTGTGATGGTTTAGATCTTGTTATTTAGAGACTCTGAATATGGAAATCAGGGAAGTGTCTATTGGGCTATTAGATCTCGGCAGCAAAAGATTGGTTAGCTGAAGATTTGCTGAGTGTTTGCCTCTAGAAATCCATGAAAATATAGGTTCAGTGAAGAACCAAGGCCCGACTGTCTGATTCTGTTGGACATGGAAATGTTAGTGATTTTGTTCTGTTATGTATGGCTTATGCATAATTTCCCCTTAAACTGGTCGACAGCAATGATGTATTGATATATGTCTTTAGCTCTTCATCTTATGCGATAAAACTGCTCAAAACATCTAATTTGGTGTTCTATAGCTGATGGGAGTGAGGTTCAGTCTGCACTGGCTGAGTGGACCGGACAAAGGACCGTGCCAAATGTGTTCATCGGGGGGAACCATATTGGTGGCTGTGATGGTAAGTCTCTTGTTCCTAGTCGAAATTGCAGATGCCGAGCTTTAATTTTTCATGGTATCCCTCTTCGTGTTGGTTCATTCTGACGCGGTTTTCTATCGTCTCGCAGCTACGACTGCAATGCACAATCAGGGAAAGCTCGTGCCTCTGCTGACTCAGGCAGGAGCTCTTGGTAAAGCTTAAGACGATTATTAGCTACTTGGTCGATCAATCTTGTAGTCAATAATTGCAAACTATTTGCATATGGTGGTTGAGTGTTGTCTTTTGGCTCAGTTTTATGCTCATCGACTTGGTCTTGTTCTGTTTGACGGAGTGGCCAATTCGAATCGTGTATTGGAGTTGTTAGACACCTGCTGTTAAAGTTTCTTTTCAGCGAACTATATCATGTGTTGTTCCATTGGTTTTTAAGATTGGAGGGCTCCTCTAGTGCCAAATAAAAAAGACTTTGGAGCAAGAGCTAGCTTTTAAACGGGCCAAATAAGGCCTCAGCAAAGACTTGATGCCCAAAGGAGGAAGCCAATGAGCAATCGAGCAAAGTGTTACAATCAAGAAACATTTGGAAAGCTTTTATGTAGGTCAAAAATAGGGCGGAACTCCTGCTGCTCACAAGAGGTGGAGCTTCGTTGCGTCGAGGTTGCTACCGAATGGATAAAAGATAATCACGGCCCTGAAAAATAGTGTATAATAAAACGGACGAAGCGCGTATTCTCCGAATCGTCTGGTTTCTGTCTAAACCAATACGAACCCGGCCAATGGGCAATACCGACGCCGAATCTCAGCTATAACATGAGTAAGCCTAAGCAAACTATCTGGGCACATATTGCCATTTCTACCTTATCTCCTGGACGGGCCACTTTTCTCAATTCTTCACCTCCATTGCTTTCTGCTTAATTGTCCCTTTCGAGATCCTCTCCTCCGATGGCTTATCTGACAAATTAGCAACCATATGTACGAGGTCAAATGAACATATTTTTCAAAACAAAAAAAATGAAGAAAACCCTTTAACATGATCATTGAAGAACTTGTGCAGTCCGTATGTCAATGGCTTACATTCCGGATGGCTTTGGGGAACAACTCGGTCATACGCTTGAAAGAAGCTTTTATTCTCCTTGAGCAGCTCTTTCCACACTGCCAAAAGCACAAACAGTCAAGTTCTTGTTATGGGAATCAGAGAGAGAGAGAGAGAGAGAGAGAGAGAGAACCGGTGAGGGTGACGACGGGCTGGATGCTGGCGTGTTTGGCTAGAGCTTGGATGCAGTCATCTCTGGTCATATGGAAGAGAAGGCATCTCTCAATCAAATTTTGCACCTGCAAATATATCATCGAAAAGATGAGCTTGAAAGAAGACAAGAAAACAGAGAGAAAGACTGTGGACCAAGTTGGACAAAACCCATCAAATTTCTTTGACAAGCTGAACTTAGCTTAACGTACATGAATGCACCCACGTACCATTCTTATGTAGCTTTGAGGGTGGCAGTGCAAACAGGGTTGGTGGGGGTAGTAGCGGCAGCGGCGGCGGCGTTCACGGTACACCATGTTTTTCCCTCCTCAAGCAGAAGTCAGATACGAGAGAGAGAGAGAGAGAGTGAAAAATTGCGAGGTTTGGAGATGTTTTGGTGGAGGATATTTTGGTGTAGATACATATGCATGTGTGTGTGTCTATATATATATATATATATATTGTCTGGGTGCGTGCGTGAATGAAGGAAGCAGGGTAGAAGAGAGGAGTGGAGACGGTGAATTTTATCCAATGGAGATCCGAGTGAAGGGCCGACAGCGCACCAGCAATCCCATTCCACTTTCTCACGCCCTCTTATCTCTTTTCATACTTGGAGTAGCTCTTCTTGGCGTCTTGAGAATTGGGTTAATTGGGTGACTAATTTGACGACGACCTCTCCTTCCCTTCGCAAGTTATCCTCTTCATCCAATCATCCAAAATGACCAGCTCATCGCCTTTAGAATCTATCGTTTTTTTCCCGCTTGGGCCGCCGCCAAGTGGGGCTGAACTTGACCCCATCTGTCGATTGGATAGATTCCTTTTTTTGCTAAAACTGTCGATTGGATAGATGATTCGTTCTAAAAATGAACTCCACCTTTGTAATCGAGCAATGTGTCCTTTTACTTTGAAAATTTAGACCAGAGATTTATCTCCCAACACAAAAATTGATGAGAAAATTGAAGTCCGATAGATATAATCATAATATATGTGAAAGAGAAGAGACCCATGTAATCGAATGGATCTAAGGTGCTTTCCATTCATTGGAATTGTGATCATAGAGCTATAGTGTATGCGACATTGGAAATTTCATAATCAACACGACAACAACGAAGTAAAAAAATAAATTATAAATTTATTAAAAGAGTGCATAATACCTAATTAGATAATAAAATAAATTTTGGTTCGAAGATATACTTCAAGTACCCTCGTCACCTTTGGGGTCAGAGATATTTTAGGATCGAAGATATCTTGATGTAGATTCGAGATAATTATTTTTTATATTATTGTGAGGTTTTTATCAAATAATAATTGATGGGTTATTGTATTCCCATTATTTACTCTGCCAAGCTTAAGTTTAGCCCGCGCATAGCCCAAAATATTCCCACTAAAATTTAAGGAAAAAAAAAAAACACAAAAAGCCATCTGAAACCCAAAATCTTCCCTCCTCCAGGTCTGACCCTAACTCGGCCGCCGCCGCCGCCGCCGCCGCCGCCGCCGCCACGACCACTGCCGTCGCCGGCCTCCGCATCCGCCGCCTCTGGGTGCGTCTCTCTGTCTCTGTCTCTCTCCGCGTCCATCTGTGTCTCTTGCTCGCTCTGTCTCGCGACTCCGACAGTCGCTGGACGGAGCTGAATGACGCACGAGTTCCGTCCAGTCTCCCCCGACGAGCCGCATCTCATCGGGGGCGGCGGCGGCGAATTCAGCGGCTTTTTAACCCACGCGACGGGGCTCTAAGGCGTCGAGCTCCCCGCCGTCGACGGAGCTCGACGCTTGGAAGAGCTCCTCACCGTCACAATCACAAGAAGAAGTGATGTTCTCACATACGCGCTATGTGCAACGTTATGCGAATTAGCTAATCCTCGTACTTCGTGCTCTTTCAGGTAATTATCCGTGTTGATTTGAGGGAAAAAAAAAAAAAAAGAATGTTGGCTCTTGGCGCCTCGAAGAAACTATCCTTCAATAAGCTCATTGCCGATGGAGATTTGGTGATCGTGTACGAGAGACACGATACGATGAAGGCCGTTAACGTGCGCGAGGGGTCGGTCTTCCAGAACCGTTTCGGCGTGTTCAAGCATTCCGATTGGATCGGGAAGCCCTTCGGGTCCAAGGTGCATAGCAACAGGAGCGGGTATGTCTACTTGCTGGCCCCGTCTCCGGAGCTGTGGACTCTGGTGTTGAGCCACAGGACTCAGATACTTTACATTGCGGACATCAGCTTCGTGATCATGTACCTGGAGATAGTTCCGGGTTGTCTGGTTCTCGAATCGGGGACGGGAAGCGGGTCGTTGACCACGTCGCTCGCGAGGGCCGTGGCTCCTACCGGTCGTGTGTACACATTTGATTTTCATGAACAAAGGGCTGCATCTGCTAGGTAATATTCATGAATCCTTGCTATGATGGTGTACCTTACATGTTGGAAATCGGTGTGCCTTGCTGTTTTATATGGCTGTTCGGGATGATCTTTTGGTTCTTAGATTCTGTGGCTACATTTGTCAAAAAGGTTTTGGTGATTCCATATGTTATGAAATTGAGTTCTTTTGGCTTTCTTAAGTTACTCCCTGAGATCCTGTGCATGTGCAATTGTTCACTGTTTTCTTAATGCCTTCCATTTGTCTTCATAGAAACTTTTCTGGTATTAGAAAGGACAAGATAGCATTTGAATAATTACTGGAGAAAAGAAGAAAAAGGGTTTGGAAGGATCTGAGTTACAATATTGTTTGGATGCAAATGACTGATGACGGAAAAAAAACGAAAAGAAAAATGCATTATGACATAATTATCCTTTTATGTATTTAGAAGTGAATATAAAACAAGGATATAAGTGAGAAGGAAGAAAAAATTTTGTTTATTGATATACAAATCCCCCTAATCCCTCCATATTTGGAGGATTTAAAGAGACAATGTGCATAAAAATGACTTTACCGATCCCTCCTATTCCTTTTCTGTTTTCTTTTTCCCTCCATCCAAACACAATTGTAGTTCTAGAATCATATCTCTTCCTTTCTTTTCCCTCCTTCAAAGTTCAAACTATGTGTTCAAGTGGAGCTGAACTAGCCGTGGGTGAAGTCATAGCTGTGTGATTGGACCTGAATTTGACAGTTCTTCTGATTTCAAAGCATCAAGAATTTGCTAGAGAGGGTTTCTGGTTTAATTGCTTTATAATCTCTAAACATGCTGGCTTGACTTTTTCCTTCTGATAGGGAGGACTTTGAGAGAACAGGAGTGAACAGCGTGGTCACTGTTGGGGTTAGGGACATCCAGGGAAAGGGATTTCCCGATGAACTTTGTGGCGTGGCTGATGCTGTGTTCTTGGACCTACCACAACCTTGGCTGGTCATAGCATCGGCTGCGAAAATGCTGAAACCAGACGCCACTTTATGCTCTTTCTCACCCTGCATTGAACAAGTGCAGCGCTCATGTGAAGCACTCAGGACGAACTTTACTGGTAAATGCTCTCATTTCTACCAACCCTTCCATGTTTTGATGTTTTTTATGTATTAAGATGACTGTACAGGATTTCCCTTGTCTATAGGTAATTCATTTTGGTAGATATTCTTGCTGTAATTGTTTTTACTCTAACATTGATGGCCATGCATCTGTTTCATGTGTCTAGACATACGGACCTTTGAGGTGCTTCTTCGCACATATGAAGTCCGGGAGGTTAAGAACGATAGTATGTGGGGTCAAGGAGGCAGCCCTAGTCAGCAGCCTCCATGCAAAAGAAGACAGACTAGTGAAGGAAGCAACAAGCAGGAGAGCATCAGTTCAACTATCATGGTAAGGCCTTCTGCTGAAGCCAGAGGCCATACCGGGTATTTGACATTTGCAAGACTCAAATGCTCCGCATAAAAGCTGCAGTAAGTCGGATGATACTTTAAAGAGTTACCAATTCTACATGCGAGTTTCATTTTTGGAACTGTTGCGGTTGGTTGTTGGCCTTGTCTGTTCTTGACTCAGGCAACCTAGAATTGCTACCCCGCCTGAATGATAGGTGTCGCAATATTTGCTCATAGAAGCTTGTTTGAAGGTGCTCTATGAAGAAGCTCAGATGTTGCATCTCAAATCAGTGAACTTTTGCCCCAAAGAGTTTTCTCCTTTATGCCAATCCTCATCTGTGGACTACTTTCATTTCGAGTTCTCATGTGCGATATCTGTGGTTTCACGAAGCCGAAGTTGGGGAACTTCACGGTTGATGAAAAGACACCGTGATTCTTAGAAGGTCTCTTTCGTCCTCCTCGTTCTGATATCTAACGTTAACTGGTCTAGCGATCAAATGTCTGTTACCACCTGGACATGTGATGCCAATGACAAGTTTGACATGAAATTTTGTCTCAAGGGCGTGCGCTTTGTGAAGGTTTATACCTATACCCTTCACGTGATCGAGATCGATGCAAGTCCATATATCCTTCGAGAAGGAAGACAACTTCCCAAGTCTATGCTTTACCTTCTAGGACGTGCTAGGTTTATGATGGAAAATTTTGATTTCCAATGTTGTGGCTTTTCCCCCAATGCTAGTCAGGCATTATATCAAGGTCATGTGTAATACATACACGCGGATTGATCATTTTAATGTTTGGCTTATGTTTATGCATCGAGCTACGGGAATATTTAGTGTTTCCACTACCAAAGAAAAAGGAACAGAATCGAAGAGGTGCCCAAACAGATTTTTCTCTGTAGATTCACAAAGAATCGAGAAGAAAATAAGGGTGACTTTTATAGTTTCATGGTGGGCCGGTAATGGATATACGCATAGCATCTTCCCAAGCCTTTCATGGTGGGCCGAGATCTATGCATTTCCATAGTTCCTTCGAGACGGAAGACAACTTCCCAAGCCTTTGCTTTGCCTTTCGGCCGATTGTACCAATTGATCAACCAAAAGAGATATTAGGTGCACTGAACGCATCGGGTCAAAGGTGGCTCACTTGATCCTGCAAATGGTACACGATGCGCATAAGGTGTGCTGGAGTTTTCCTCACGAAGAAGTTCGAATGTGATCTCGTTGCAGTTTCCTTGGCCCTGGGGATCGATCCTCACAGACAGGAGCAAATAATCAAGGGATTGGAGATCGAGAGCGATTCGTTAGCTTACTGTCCATGGGATTCGAAGAAACAAATTTATCAAAGGAAACGTAATGAGGACTCAGGCCAGTTCCAAAGAATGCCGCATAGGTCTCAACAATTTGAGAGTCTTGATCTATAGTGAGCTTGATTAGATTGGTTAGGTCTAATCATACAAAGACAGAGTCTAGCAAAGCTCTTCAGAACAATGGGTTCAATGGGCCACATGACCCAATAGTACCCTGATTAAGGGTCGGCTTTGATGGGACACTCGAAAGCTCTAAAAGTGGGAGATGTCCCCATGTTTCCATGCAAATTGTCTTTATCCTTGACAAATTTTCCCAGTTGGAAATGCATTTCGAGCTTCAGACTTGTATAAACTAGTTGACCGTCCGTAGCAAAAGCTTTGAAAGCTCAAACTGCAGTAATATCATATAATCTTTGCTAAAGCTACAATGTCTTTTACACATGTGTGCATCCACGAGGTTAAAAGGGTCGAACGATAGTTCATTTGTAGAGAATTGCCAACTTGCAAAATCCTATAATCACTCACTAGCATTTCACCTTGACCAAAGTAGATAGGGTTTTATCTTTAACCGAAAAGAGAGATAATAATAGGAACTCTCGCACTTACTTTTGTTAGACTAAAACTGAAAGATTCTAATCATGCATAGAAGAACAAATTCAAGCACAATTAGAATCAAATGCGGAAACAGGATCGAAAATAAACCGACCTCCAGCTATTGTTCAACTTTACGTTCGTCGGAAATTCACGGTAGTTCGACGTCAATTCAGCAACAATTGCGGGTGCACTCTACTAACCCAATCCTCTCGTATATTGATGGTGTATTTCCGAATGAGAGGGTTTGCGTTAGACCTTGTGTTAGCCCTTATGGAATGAACGTTCATTTTATAAACCGCTTCCTATCAAGACGGTTACCAAAAAGGGCGGTTATCACCGAAGGGGTACGAAGCGTGGAAAAAACCGCATATGGATAACCATCACTCAAAAAAGAAAACGCAGGTCAAACCTAAAGGATAAGTTTTTATTTCAAAAACTATATTCCTAAATGTGGGATCACATTATTAATATAACAACTTTGTGAAACGCTTTTGGTGACATTGTGAATAGTTCTTAATCGGCCCCCTTGCAGAAATTACGTGCATACGTTTTGCTCAAATAAATCTTCAATTCCCTTACCTTTTCCTTTTCTTGTTTTCACCTAGCGAATTAGTTAATTGTCGAGAGATAGTGAAGAAGCTTTGATCCGTCACCGAAGATGTCGAGGTAAACACAGAATAACTAAGCTAAACACATGCATATGCAATAATATTAGACCTCTCCCAGGCCAATAACATAAACCCTAACATAGTCATAGACACCCTTACAAACGGTTATATGGGAATAAAACAAAAGTCTCTATCTCACATACGATTACTAGAACAACACCATAAGGTCTCAGATAAGCAAACTGGGAAAACACAAAGATAACATTTTGAGAAGTAGCTATAATGCAAGGGTCTTCTGTTACCTACTAGGGTATTTATGAATTCGGAGTTAGCCACTTCGGCGGGCCATCATCTCGAGAAAGTCCAGCTCCTTAATCTCCTGACGTTGATGGTCATTACAGTGCTGATGGCGACGGTGGCGGCGGCGATCACCATCCATCTCCAAGCTCATCTTCAGGTCCAACTCACGTTCATTATCAAATCTATCTTCACTCCCATTACCGCCGCCTTCACTCAGCACCTGATGATAATGAAGGTCCTTCACTTGATAAAGCCCAAGATTCCCATTCCCATCAACCATCGGAAAACCAGAGTAATTGCTGGCTGGCCTCTGAGCTGGCGACAGTGGCAACTGGTGGTGGTGGTGGTGGTGGCGATTCGACGCCTGCTGGGGGTGGTTAGTCGCTTCAGGTTGCATGTCCAAGCCATGGGAAATGACTGCCTCCAACAAAGACAACGATAGCTTCTTAGTCTGGTGGCAGCGATGGTCGTGACCGCGAGCCGGTGATGACCGTTTTGGAGGAGATGGAGCGGTGACACTCCTAATATAATTTTCCAAGAGATTGGAGTTGTTGTTATAGGGAAGTAACTTGCGCTTAGAGAATTGCCTGCGCTTGGTAGCATTCCAGTGGTTCTTGATTGTGTTTTCAGTCCTTCCAGGTAATCCCTTGGCTATTTTGGCCCATTTGTTCCCAATCTGCTTGTGTGCTTGAATCAGGATCTTGTCTTCTTCGATGCTCCACGAGTCCTTCTACTAAGAAAATGATGAGAGCCCAACGAAGAAGAAGAAGAAAAAGAGGAGGAGAAGAGATAGAAAAACTTATTCTAGGGTTTTGTGAGTTTGGGTCTTTGGCGAAGTCTTTAATTTTATAGTGGATCTTGATTACGCTTCATTAATACAATCAATCGTAATTTGATTTTCAGTTTTAATTGATCAAATAGATTACAAAGTATGTGTATTTACACGCAGGTCTAAAATGTTTTTTATATATATATATATATATATATATATATATATATATATATATATATATAAAGGTGAAGTTTCTTTGAGGGAAAAAACGAGGAAAATTCATAATGGATGCATTGACACCCTTTTAATATAATTATGGATCTTATTCATGTAAGGCTTAATTGTGATATATTCCTAATTTTTTGGGGGTGATTTAATAGGTATATGTTGTGTGTTAAATGAAAGAATTTGGAGTTCATAAAATGGATTTAACCTTTGGTTTTGTTCTTAATTAGCTGCTGAGCTAGGGCATGGAAGTGCATGAAGGGTTCATGCAATTTGGTCACCACTAGAAGTTAGAAAAAAACATTTATGATTAATAAGAATCAAAGCATCTTTTGAGATGTTTACAGCCCTGCTTATAAGGAATGGTTTCCGAAAAATCTGGTCCGCATGGGCACTTGTCGCCATGCATGCTTGTGAGTTGTTGCACATGGACTAAACGACGCAGGATAGGTAACGTATTGGCAAACTTTAAGAAGTAAGTCACCCAAAAACTTAATAACGACAAAAAAGGTATAGGGTCACGAGTTCCACCCACTAGACGACACACGTCGGTAAAGAAAAGGAAATAAAGTCATATTTCCGTGGAAAGGTAATTAAAGAAATACATATACTCAACAATGGTGCGTATGAATGGTGCGATTATGGCATGAATTTATGATAAATCACGATGAAAAATCACAATGAGTGTTGAATGCTCATATCCTTCAATCTATATGCATATCACATATCTGTCTTTAGATATACTTCCTATGTATGCGATTAATTTATCAAATCTAACTGTGATTCTTTTTATGAATACAAGACTAAATGAGTAGGATGGTCAATGTAAATTTATATAATGGAAGGTATAATGGTGGTAGAGTCTAAAGAAAGAACAAATTATGGGCAAGAAAAAACCTATTTTTAAAGGAAAAAAGGGAAAAAAATACCTTGATATCAGGTCTCAGATGATTATGCCATCTCTCCCTACATTGTTTTCCAACTCTTCCGTCAAGCATATGAGCAATTTGAGCCCAACTTTTTGTTCCATGCATCTCAACCAACATCGTCAAGCGACTATAGAAAAGATATACAGACAATGAATAATTTTTTTCGTCACATAGTACCCCCAAAATTTCGGAAAAAAACAAGCCCAGAAACCCTAACGAGGAAAATAAGCTAAAAACGCAGATATCAAAAGACAAACATTCAAAACCAGAAAAAAAATAGATGAAGGAGAAGAAGCAAGCCAAAAAACGGTGTTTGTCATGTCTTAACCTGTCTTCTTCAGGAGTCCACTGGCCTTTGACGACCAAGGTCTCCTTGTCAGCCTCGTCATTCTCATTCCCTCTCTTCTTTTTTCCGGTTGTCGGCTTCGGCTGCTGGTGCGGCAGACCCATCACCACCTCTCTCTTGCTCCGATCATCACCACTGTCGTCCCGCTCATGACCCCATTGGCGGTCCGAGCTCATGCCACCAGAAGAGAACTTCTCACCGAGTTTTTCATTCAGCGATCCAAGGTCATTCAAGTCGAGCAAAGGCATGATCTGGCGGTCCACTGTCACCGGATCGTGATAACGACGGTGTTCAACCGCACCGTAGTCAAAGAGGCTCTTGAACTCGAGCTGGCCATGCGCTGCCATGCCGTCGCTGTCGTCACCACTCTTCAGGGAGGTGTCAACGGACGGAGGAGGAGGAGGGGTCGGCAGCGGTGGTGGGGCAAAAAGGTCGAACCATCTGGGGAATGTCACGGCCGGTTGAGGATCTGGGGATCGGTGATGAAATGGCGGGTCAAGCTGTGGGGTCGAGACCACCGAAGAGAAAGGGTTGGAGGAGGAGCCTTTGATGGTGAAGCCATGGTTATGGTCGAGAATGTTGGGGCTACGGCTGTGGAGGAGCTTGTAGAAGAAGCCATTCACGTTAAGAGGAGGTGGAGGAGGAGTCTCGAGGTCAAGAGAGAAGCCATCCCGGGGTTTCGGTATGGAATTTTCTTGGAAAATGGCGGGAGGGAAAGGGAAATCATCTCGGAAAGTGGAAGAGGGGGTGGAGGAGGAAAGGTTGAGCTCCATGCAGAGGGAAAGGGCGAGGGAGAGGGGAACGGGTGGTTGAATGCTGGTTTTGGCTTTGCGAGGGAGTGAATTCTGTGTGAGAGTAGGGGCTTTTTAATAAGGGAAACGATGGTGGGGCCAAGATGGTGCGATGATGTCCACCTTGATTTCCCATGATGCGCTAGGAACCGACGGTCAGGATCGAGAGCCATAGATTGGATATTGGGCCTGGGCCAATCTTGGATTTCGGACTTCTCCGGTGGGACCCATCCGTTGACATGGCACCACTTGTTGATCACTAAGTGGCCCGCGACTACGCTGAGGTGGTGGGGTTGGTCTCCCTAATATTTTCTCAATTTTTGAATATTATGTCAAAGATCGGATCTTGCTAGACAAGCGCAGGTTCTTATATGATTATTGCGTTTTGATTCATGGGCATAATTGAAACAAAGTTTAGTTGACGCACCATAGTATTCACATCTTAGCATTTGCAACTTGACTTGATTAAAATATTCAAAATTTGATGCTATTATTAAGCTCTATTGAGAGTAAGATTTTCTAAACTCAAGCTCAACTTTAATAACTTCTCAACAAGGTTGAAGCCGATTGGATTTGCCAATAAAATTTTCATGAGATTTGAAATAAACTTGGACTCATACTCTAAAAATGCACTACAATTGAAAATCAACTGTTTGATTGGTTTCGTGACCGACTCAAGTTGCATATTCAAAGTTTGAACTTGGCTTGATTCAATACTCTGACATATTCAAACTTGAAAAATATCGAGATGTGCAAGGCGACATCAACTAGCTCACGACCCGTTTGATTGGTTTATACCCTCGAATGTGATTATACCAATTGGATCTATGCACCACATCATTTCTCATAAAAAGATGCCACCCTGTCCAAAACAAGAGACACACAAGCCTAGATTGAGGGAGAGGAAAGTGGAGAGCAGCGACAGCGGTCTCTTAGCGTGGTGGCCGGTGATGATTTTGTTGGAGGTGACATTTCAATATATATGCAACTTTATATTAACATTTTATTTTGATTAAAGAGTTATGACGAGGACTTACTATTAAGAATTTATAACAACTTAGGTGAATTAATTAAATAAATAGGATGCCGTCGCCAATATTTTACATAACTTTATATACATGTTAAATTGAGGATGAAAGATAACTTTTAAAATGTAAATGAGTTACGACTTAAATGAAGAAATGGTGAGGGGAGATGGCTGCGGGGGGGGGGGGGATGAGTAATATATATGTAGTTTATCGAGGGAGACAAAAAAGCTGTGCGATTTCCAACTAAGCAAAACAACAAAAAAGGAGTAGCAAAACTCTAAGATCTAGCCATTAGCAATTGCCTTTTTACATACTACTTAAATGGCCGCAATTCACCAAGAAAAATCCATATGCGAAGTAGTCAATCCAAAAAAATTCATTGAAATTCCTTACAGAATCAATGTATAATGCCTAAGAAAGTGTTCATGAGATGAGTGGAGAGATGCAGAGATTTTTTGACAGTTCATATATTTTTCACGTTTTTTTGCAGCTTTCAAATGCATATTAATCAAGTTCATTTCAAAGACAAACCGATGGACTAGGACAAAAAGACATGGTCTTAGTTGCATTGTCCGATCATTGATTTCAAAAAGGATATTTTGCATAAAGTTTTGATCATAGAGAACAATAGAGAGGATCAATAGTTTCGCTTAAGGTTCTGTTTGTTTCGCAAAAAATAAATGATTCGGCAAATATTTTCTTAAAAATAATTGTTTGTATTACTTGAAATAATTAGCCAATAAAATTATTTTCATTAGCAATAACAATTTATGTCTAAGTATTTTCGTGGATTATGAAATATTTTTCATTCATTCATTTTTGTAAGCAGTATAAATGATTAATTTTAAGAACATATTTTCCATTATTCATTTTTTGTGGCAAAAATGGAGCCTAAATGAGAAAATGAATGATTAATGGATAGGTTTGACAGAATGGGAAAGCGTTTAAGATTAATTAACATTGAGGAAGTACATAAATATTGCAATATGAAAAGAACCAAAGAGGAGAATTGAACGCTGGATTTCTTTCCTAAATTAGGGACCTCTTCAAAAGCTAATGTGTTTTGACCAAAAAAAAAAGCTAATGTGTCATTAATGTTTAACTCCTTTATGCACAAATAGAGAGAAAAGAGACACATAGGATGACCTTCCCCTCTTATGTTTGATCAAATTGAAGGAATACATTGAATATCAAATAATAGTTTAAGTACTAAATTGAATAAGTCAAAACTGTAAAAATGACATTGCACATTTGGACCAAAATTTATGGGCTACCAATATCATTTTATATATGACAAATGTTTTTTTCTTGGTCATACGATGTGACTTCTAATATTGCAAAGAAGTTTGCCATGATTCTTCCAAGTTTCAATGGCTAAAAACTTTTTGCACCGCAACGACGAAAGTCATGGAAAGTGCCATGGCATATTTGGCATTCGATAGAGGGTAAAATCGAGATAAGCTCCTGAATAGAGTTCCTGTCCTTTTGCAATTCATGTTTCAAAAAAATAAATGCCATGACATCATAGCTAAGGTCAAGACACTAAATATTTCGTAACTGATTAAACGTTATGGGTCAGAAATCACGTAAATACTCAGCAAATATCAATTCAATTGGAAAAGAAAATTTGAAGGTCCGTCAATACCTTTTTCTTTTCTAATTCAGCTAGGGTCGCTGGGTTCACTAAATTAAAAGGTCGAGAACCAGATAATTCCTCAGAGGCTTTAGTTATCATAATCCATTGATAAACGGAGAAAGACCCTCTGCGCCGATCGGTGCATCCATTTTATCTCAGTAAGGAGTGATATTTGGGATGAATGTAGCACCGGATAAAAAGACGGCAATGGAGAGGCAAATAATCCCTTCAATAATATTTCAAAAACGGATGCAACGTGTAGTTTAGCAGCACTGAAAATTAGAGCCATCGGTTTCGTACAAAAAGTAGCAAACGGCAACCACAAACATTTTAATATTCCCACCCAATGATCGAATGGACACCTCAGCTCAAACCCCAGCCGTTCCAAAACCGCAAAACCGCTTAAAAAGAACATCGCATCTAGTAAATTTTCTAGTGAAGTACTTCATTTGCCATAACCCAATGCCTCCGTCAAGCAGGAATCATGCCTTCTTCTTTTTCACAGAGGCCAGAAGAGCAGGACCCACCCCCACATCCTCCATCCCATTCCATTTCGATGGAGCATCGCCATGCATCCCCCAAAATTCCCTCTCTCGTCATCCTTCCCACGGGGCGAAGGGGACCTTGCACGTTGCGGACTCCGTGAACTCTCCCTTGTTTTCTCACTGTGGAAGGAAGATGCACCTGGGCGACGAGAATGGCTTCTCTCCATCATTGCTCGGGGGAAGCTGCGAACTATGGAACGAGCCCTGTCATGTTCAGATTTATGGGGGCTACGGCTGCGGTCACGACTCCAGTTACTAGCACGATCAACCCGGGCACCCGATCCCTTGGGACTGCGACTTCTGGCTCTCTCATATCCATCATGGCCACTGCCAAACCTGTTTCGATATAGGAGAAGACCTCTTAAGCATCATCATCTTCCAAATGCAGTTCATCAAATAGAAAAAAACTTCCAACATACAAAGTTGCTGCCAACATTACCTATCACGTTTCTCGGAACCATAGCCACGACCACCACCTTTGTGTGGCCTGCTGGAAGCAGAAGCAGAAAATGACCAACCTCCCCTTCCACCATAACCGGAATCACCACATCCACCTCGGCCTCCATCTCTACGTTCCACCATCTCTTCCACAGCAAAGATCTTGATTCGCTTATTGCAAATCGACACAGATAATTACTTGAAAGAGCATTAAGTACAGGGATGGTAATTTGCGTAATGTTGGTAGATCCAATTTCTAAGACAAAATTGTCTAAATAGTTCTAAACCTATTGCCATTTTTCCAATTCAGTTCTAAATCCCTTTTAATTGTGCCAATTGAGTTATAAACCTTTTACGTTTTGTCAATTGAATCCATTTTGCAAATTTTGGCTTAGAAATCGCTGACATGGACTTTAACCATCCTACTTGGCACGGCCGACGCTGACGTGGACAATTTTAATAATATTTTTAAATTTTTAAATTATATTTTATTTAATTTTTTCCTTTCTTTTCTTTTTCATTTTCCTTCTTTACATCTTTTTTTTTTTGTTAAGGGCCGACAAGGGGCTGTTGGCAGGGCAAGGCTTGGCAATCCCCGCCGGCCGCTGTGCAGCAGTTCACGAACAAAAATCATTATGTGAAGTAGTTAGTCCAAAATAATTAATCAAAATTCCTTATAGAATCAATGTATAATGCCTGAGAAAGTGATAATGAGATGAACACGAGATGGAGAGATTTTTTATTGTTTATACAATTTTACGTTTTTTGCCTCTTTCAAATGCATATTAATCAAGTTAATTTGACAGACAGACCGATGGACTAAGACAAAAAGACATGATCTTAGTTGCATTGTCAGATCATTGATTTAAAAAAGGAACGTCTATTTTGCAAGAAGTTTTGATGCTAGAGAACAGAGGAGAGGATTGAGAGTTTCGTTTAAGACTCCCTTTGTTTTGTAGAAAATGAATGAGTTTAAAAATATTTTCCTAAAAATAATAGTTTGCATGGCTTGAAATAATTAACCTGTGAAATTATTTTCAATATCGATAATAATTTATATTTAAACATTTTTGTGAATGAAGAAAATTTGTTTCATTCATTCATTTTTGTAAGCAAAATAAATAATAAATTTTCGGTAAAATTTTCTAATTATTCATTTTTCGCGAAACAAACAAAGTCTAAATGAGAAAGTGGAGGGTTATTGGATAAGTTTGACAGAACGGGAAAGTGTTTAAGACTAATTAGCATTGAGGAAGTACATAAATATTGCAATATGAAAAGAACCAACGAGGAGGTTTGAATGCTGGATATCTTTCCTAAATTAGGGACCTCTTCAAAAGCTGACGTGTTATTAATGTTTAACTCTTTTGAGCAAAAAATAAAGAGAAAAGAGACACATGGGATGACTTCCACCTCCTATGTTAAATTAAATAAAATGAGTATATTGAACATTAAAGAATAGTTCAATTACCAAATTCAACAAATCAAAAATTTAAGCATGATATTGCACATCAAGACCGAATTTATGGGCTGCCAATATCATTTTATATATGACAAATGTTGTTTTCTTGGCCATATGATGTTACTTCTAATACCGCAAAGAAGTTTGATATGATTCTTTCAAGTTTTAACGGCCAAAAACTTTATGTACCGCAACGATGAAACTCATGCAAAGTGCCTAGGCAGCTTTGGCTCTTGGCAGAGGGCTAAAATCGGGAAAAACTTCTCAACAGAGTTTTTGTCCTTTTGCGATTCATGTTGCAAAAAATAAGGAGAAAGCTTGATGCCATGACATCATAGCTGACGTCAAAGTTCTAAATATGTCGTAACGAATTAGATGTTCTCAATCATAAATCCTGTAGATACCAGCAAAGATCGATTCAGACGGAAAAATAAAAAATGAAGATTCCCAATGCATTTTTACTGGATCAACTCGGGCCACCGGGACTACATTGAAAGGCCGCAAACAATAACCCTCCTGAGGCTTTGGTTATAGTAAGCCGTAGATTTGAAAACGGAGGAAGACGCTCTAACCCGCTCGGTGCCTCCATTGCATCTCGATAAGGATTGATGGTTGGGATGCACATAGCTTTGGATAAAGACCACAATGGAGGCGGAGGACCCTTCCCCTAAAAACAGTCTCAACCGTTACAACATTCTAACATCCACATTTATCACGGTGACAGTGATGGTGATTCACATCTCTACCCAATCGGCGGCCATTGAACTGAACATCAGCCAAAACCATCAATAAAATTTCAATAGCGGATACAACATGTAGTTTCAACAGCAGAGAGAATTAGAGCCCTCGGTTACATACAAAAGGTAGCAAGCGAAAAGCACAAACATTTTAATATCCCAACCTAATCATCGGATGGAGACCCTCAGAGCTCAAAAGCCGTAGCAGTTCCAAAACCGCTTAAAAAGAACATCGCGCATCTTGTAAAATTTCTAGTGAAGTACTTCGTTTGCTCAAATGCTAGAAAGAAGAGTTGGAAAACCACGCAGAGAGAGATGATATAGCTATTTGAAGCATGATATCAAGATATTTTCCTCCCTTTTCCCCTTTAAAAATATGTTTTTATTTCCCATAATTTGCTCCTGCATTAGACTCTACCACCATTATACCTGCAATTATTTGAATTTACATTGACCATCATACTCATTCAGTCAAGTATTCATAAAAAGAATCATAGTAATATTTGATAAATGAATCACATACATAGGAAGTATATCTAAAGACAAATACATGACATGCATATAGTTAATGGACATGAGCATTCCATACTATTGTGATTTGCCATAGTGATTTATCATAAAGCACAAACATTCAGTCTTAATTTTTTTTATAGAACTGATTTAATTTTAAACCTTTTACATTTGTTCGAATTGAGTCCATCTAGTCAGTTTTGATAGGAAATTGATGCGTAGATGTTGCGGTCGATACTGATGTGGATATATTGTAATATTATTTTAATATTATATTATATATTTTTCTTTTTTATCATATTTATTTATTTATTTATTATTTCCTTCATTTTGGCAGGCGAGGGCCAAGAAGCCCTTGTCGGCCATTGGTGAGGGCCTTGTGACTGGCAAGGCCGCAATGGTCCTCCCCCAGGGCCTTTGCGACCCCACTAGTCGTAGGAGAGGCAACCCTCGCCAACCAAAATGAAAGTAAAACAAGAAAGAAAATAAAAAATATATTAAAATTTATCCCTGTCAGTATCGGCTATGCCACATAGGACAACCGATATCCACGTTAGCGACTTTCTATCAAAGTTGATAGGATGTCCTCAATTGGTACAAATGCAAAATTTTTAGGACTAAATTGGTCCAATTGAAATGTTTCGGACTGAGTTGATACAGACTCAGAAAGTTTAGAACTTTTTTGGTACTTTCCCCGAAGAAACAAATATCCTCAATTATGTTGTGTATAAAATGGTGTGATTGTGGCATGAATTTATCATAAACCACCATGGCAAAGCACAATGAGTGTTGAATGCTCGTATCCATTAATCTATATGCTGATCATGTATCTGTCTCAAGATGTACTTGATATGTATGTCATTCATTTATCAAATATGACTGCGATTGTCTTTATGAATATACTTGACTAAATGCATATGATGATCAATGCAAATTCACATAATGGAAGGTATAATGGTGGTAGATTCTAAAGCAGGAGCAAATTATGGGCAAGGAAAAACATATTTTTAAAGGAAAAAAGGGAAAAAGAACCCTGATCTTGCATTGTTTTCCGACTATTCCCTCCAGCATCTGAGCAATCTGCGGTTCTTTTGTCGTTCCATGCATTTTAATCAACATTGTCAAGAGCCTGCACAAAAATGAGATGGAAAAGATATACAAATTCTTCGTCACATATTACCCTAAAAATTTCGAAAAAAAACAATGACCAGAAATCCTAACGAGGAAATTAAGCTCGCAGATATGAAAAGAAAAACATTCAAAATCAGAAGAAAAACAAAATAGATGAAGAAGAAGAACCAAGGAAAAAAGGGGAATGTTTTCCAAGTCTTAACCTGTATTCGCTAAGAGTCCACTGGCCTTTGACGACCAAGGGCTCCTTGTCAACCTTGCCATCCTCACTCTCTCTCTTCTACTTCCCCGTTGCCTGATTCTGCTGCTGCAGCGGCAGACCTATCACCACCTCTCTCTTGCTCCGATCATCACCACCACCGTCCCGCTCATGACCCCTTTGGCGTTCCCAGCTCACGCCACCCAAAGAGAACTCCTCACGGAGCCTCTCATTCAGCGATCCAAGGTCATTCGAGTGGAGCAAAGGCATGATCTGGCGGGCCACCGACACCGGATCGTGATGATGATGGTGAACAACCGGACCGTTGTCGAAGAGGCTCTTGAGCTCAACTTGGCCATGCGCCGATACGCCATCGCTGTTGTCTCTGCTCTCAGAGATGTTTCCACGGACACAGGAGGAGGAGGAGGAGGGGTCGGCGGTGGTGGCGTCACGCAGAGGTCGAACCCTCTGGGAACGTTGCGGGCAGTTGAGGATCAGGGGATGGGTAATGAAATGACGGGTCGAGCTGGGGGGTCGAGACCACCCGAGAGAAAGGGTTCTACGAGGAGCCTTCGATTGTGAAGCCATGGTCACTGGTCATAATCGAGAATGTCAGGGTTACAGCTCTGGAGGAGCTTCTACAAGAAGCCATTCACGAGGCGGCGAAGGAGTCTCGAAGTCAAGAGAGATGCCGCCCCAGGGTTTCGGGGGAAAATTTATCAGAAAATGGCAGGAAGGAAAGGGAAATCGTCTCGGGAAGTGGAGGAGGAAAGGTTGAGCTCCATCCCCGAAAGGAAAGAAAAATCATCACGAGGCGGAGGACGAGTGAATGCTGGATTTCTTTCCTAAATTAAAAGTAACTCTTCAGAAGCTAGTGTGGCATTAATGGTTAGCTCATTTATGCAAAAATTAAGTAGTCAGTCCAAAAAAAATTAATCGAAATCATTTTGAAATATAATTAATGCTTAAGAAAGGGCTAATGAGATGAGAGTGAGATGGAGAGAATTTATAAAATTCGTACATTTTACATGTTTTCTGGTAGCTTTCAAATGCATATTAATCAAGTTCATTTTAAAGACAGACCGATGGACTAGGACAAACATACACTATCTTAATTGCACTATTAGATAATTAATTTAAAAAAGGAATGCCTATTTTGCAAGATTTTTTTTTTTATCATAGTAAATAGAGGAGAGGATTAGAGTTTTGTTTAAAGCTCAATTTGTTTCGCAAAAACAATAAATTATTTGAAAAATAATTTCCTAAAACATTATTATTGACAACAATCTATGTCGAAATATTTTCGTGGATGGTAAAAAAATTTATTCATTCATTTTTACAGGAGAGAAAAATATTTATTTCTAGAAAAATATTTTTAAAATCATTTATTTTCAATGAAACAAGTGGAGCCTAAAATGAGAAAGTGGAAGGTTATTGGATAGGTTCAAAAGAATAGGAAAGTGTTTAAGACTGATTAGCATTGAGGAAGAACATAAATATTGCAGTTAAAAAGAACCAAAGAAATGGAGTGAATGCTGGAATTCTTTCCGAAATTAAGTACCCCTTCAGAAGCCAATGTGGCATTAATGCTCAACACTTTTTGGAGATAAATTAAGCTAAGAATGGTTAATAAGAACGGCTCACTTTGACTCAAGGAAAATATCAATGTCACAAACAAACAAAAAAGAAGTTTTCTTGGTTGTACGATCTGACCGTGATCTTGCAAAGAAGTTTTGACATGCTTCTTCCAAAGTTTTGACGGCTAAGAATTTTGTACACTACAACAACGAAACTCATGCAAAGCGCTGTGCCGTATTTGGTGCACGAGAGGGAGCTAAAATAAGGACAAACTTCTCGATGGAGTTTTTGTCCTTTTGCAGTTCATGTTGAAAAAAAAAGGAGCAAGGCCTGACGCCATGATGGCATAGTTAATACCAAAGCACTTAATATTTTGTAAAAGATTAACTGTTCCGATTCGGATATGATGTGAATACATAGCTATCATGTAAGGGCCTTTTATTACCAACTAGGATAATTATGAATTCGAATTAGCCCCTTCGGCAATCGATCATCTTAACAATTTGAGAGTCGTGATCTATAATGAGCTTGATTAGATTGGTTAGGTCTAATCATACAAATACATTGCCTAGCAAAGCCCTTCCGAACAATGGATTAAATGGGCTTCATGACCCAATAGTACCCTGATTAAGGTTCAGCTCTGACGAGACGATCAAAAAGCCCTAAAAAGTGCGAATGTCCCCATGTTTCCATGCAAATTGTCTTAGCCTTGACAAATTTTCCCAGTTGGATGCATTTCGAGCTTCGAACATGTATAAGCAAGTTAACCATCTATAGCTAAAGATTTAAAAGTTCAAACTGCAGTGATATCATATCGTCTTTGCTAAAGTTACAATGTCTTTTACTCCCGTGTGCATCCACGAGGTTAAAAGGGTCGAACAATAGTTCCTTTTGTAGAGAATTGCCAACTACCAAAATCCTATAATCACTCACTATAACCATTGACTAGCATTTCACCTTGACCAAAGTAGATAGGGTTTGATCTTTAAACGAAAAGAGAAGTAATAATAAGAACTCTCGCACTTACTTTGTGAAAGGTTTTTGGTGACATTGTGAATAGTTCTTAATCGGTCCCCTTGCAGAAATTACATGCATATGTTTTGCTCAAATAAATCTTCAATTCCCTTACCTTTTCCTTTTCTTGTTTTCACCTAGCGAATTAGTTAATTGTCGAGAGATAGTGATAGAAGTTTTGATTCATCACCGAAGATGTCGAGGTAAACATAGAATAACTATGCTAAACACATGCATATGTAATAATATTAGACCTCTCCCAGGTCAATCGCATAAACCCTTACATAGTCACACACACCCCTTCAAATGGTTATATGGGAATAAAACAAAAGTCTCTATCTCACGTATGATTACTAGAACAACAACATTAGGTCTTAGATAAGCAAATTGAGAAAACACAAAGATAACATTTTGAGAAGAAACTACAATGCAAGGGCCTTTTATTACCTACCAAGGTACTTACGAATTTAGAATTAGCCACTTCGGCGAGCCATCATCTCGAGAAAGTCCAGCTCCTTAATCTCTTGACATTGATCGTCATTATGGTGCTGCTAGCGACGGTGGTGGTGGCGATCACCATCCATCTCCAAGCTCATCTCGAGGTCACACTCACGGTCATTATCAAATCTCTCTTCACTCCCATTACCACCGCCTTCATTCAGCATCTGATGATAATGATGGTCATTCACCTGATAAAGCCCAAGATTTTCTTTCCCATTAGCCATTGGAAAACCAAAGTAATTGCTGTCTGGCCTCTGAGCATGTGGCAGCGACAGCTGGTGGTGGTGGTTGTGATCCGGCGCTTGCTGGGGGCGGTTGGTCGCTTTAGGCTGCATGTCTGAGCCACGAGAAATGGCTGCCGCCAACAAAGACAACGACAGCTTCTTGGTCTGGTGGGGGCGGTGGTCGTGCCCACGAGCCGGTGCGGACCGTTTCAAAGGAGATGGAGTGGTGACACTTCTAATAAAATTTTGCAATAGGTTGGAGTTGTTGTTGTAGGGAAGTAACTCGCGCTTAGAGAGTTGCCTGCGCTTTGTAGCATTCTAGTGGTTCTTAATTGTGTTTTCAGTCCATCCAGACAATCTCTTGGCTATCTCGGCCCATTTGTTCCCAATCTGCTTGTGTGCTTGAATCAGGATCTTTTCTTCGATGCTCCACGAGTCCTTCTACTAAGAAAATGATGAGAGCCCAACGAAGAAGAAATAGAAGAAAAAAAGGAGGAGAAGAGATAGAAAAACTTATTCTAGGGTTTTGTGAGTTTGGGTCTTTGGTGAAGTCCTTAATTTTATAGTGGATCATGATTACACTTCATTAATACAATCGATAGTAATTTGATTTTTCAATTTTAATTGATCAAATAGATTACAAAATTTGTGTATTTACATGCAAGGGTAAAATGTTTTTTTTATATATAAAGGTGAAGTTTCTTTGAGGAAAAAAATGAGGAAAATTCATAATGAATGCATTTACACCCTTTTAATATAATTATGGATCTTATTCGTGTAAGGCTTAATTGTGATATATTCCTAATTTTTTGGGGTGATTTAATAGGTGTGTGTCGTGTGTTAAATGGAAGAATTTGGAGTTCATAAAATGGATTTAACCTTTTGTTTTGTTCTTAATTAGCTGTTGAGCTAGGGCATGGAAGTGCATGAAGGGGTCATGCAATTTTTTCTTTTTTTTGTGACCAAGGTGTCCGTGCAACCGGCGAGCTTGCGCTCAAACCAGCAGTGAAGCCCAACTAGTTCTTGAGGGGGCTAGCACAGCATCCCAACGCCACGACTCTCTACTTAAATTATCAGCACTTACGAGTTTTGAACTCAGGATCTCTCGTAAAAGGAATTGAGCGCAAACCATCGCGGCCACCGATGGGTGGGTGGGGTCATGCAATTTGGTTACCACTAGAAGTTAGAAAAAAACATTTATGATTAGTAAGAATCAATGCATCTTTTGAGATTTTTACAGCCCTGCTTATAAGGCATGGTTTCCCAAAAATCCGGTCCGCATGGGTACTTGTCGCCATGCATGCTTGTGAGTTGTTGCATATGGACTAATTAAACGACGCAGGATAAGTACCGCATAGGCAAACTTCAAGAAGTAAGTCAGCCAAAAACTTAATAACAACAAAAAGAAGGGATAGAGTCACGAGTTCCACACACTAGACGACACGTGTCGGTAAAGATAAGGAAATAAAGTCATATTTCCGTGGAAAGGTAATAAAAGAAATACATATACTCAATAATGCTGCGTATGAATGGTGCGATTATGGCATGAATTCATGATAAATCACAATGGAAAATCTATATGAGTGTTGAATGCTCGTATCCTTTAATCTATATGCATATTGTATATCTGTCTCTAGATATACTTCCCATGTATGCGATTCACTTATTAAATCTAACAGTGATTCTTAATATGAATACAATACAAAATGAGTAGGATGGTCAATGTAAATTAATATAATGGAAGGTATAATGGTGGCAGAGTCTAAAACAAGAACAAATGATGAGCAGGGAAAAACATATTTTTAAAGGAAAAATGGGGAAAAAAATCTTGATATCAGACCTTAGATGATTATGCCATCTTTCCTTACATTGTTTTCCCACTCTCCTGTCAAGCATCTGGGCAATCTGAGCTGACCTTTTAGTTCCATGCATCCTAACCAACATCGTCAAGCGACTGCAGAAAAGATATATAGACACCCCCAAAATTTCGGAAAAAAAGAAGCCTAGAAACCCTAACGCGGAAAATAAGCTAAAAACTCAGATATCAAAAGACAAACATTCAAAACCAGAAAAAAAAAAAATTAGATGAAGGAGAAGAAACAAGCCAAAAATGGGTGCTTGTCATGTCTTAACCTGTCTTCTTCAGGAGTCCATTGGCCTTTGACGACCAAGGGCTCCTTGTCAGCCTCGTCATTCTCATTCTCTCTCTTCTTTTTTCCGGTTGTCGGCTTCCGCTGCTGGTGCGGCAGACCTATCACCACCTCTCTCCTGCTCTGATCATCACCACCGTCGTCCCGCTCATGACCCCATTGGCGGTCCAAGCTCATGCCACCCGCAGAGAACTCCTCACCGAGTTTTTCATTCAGCGATCCAAGGTCATTCAAGTCGAGCAAAGGCATGATCTGGCGGTCCACCGTCACCGGATCGTGATAACGACGGTGATCAACCGCACCATAGTCAAAGAGGCTCTTGAGCTCGAGCTGGCCATGCACCGCTACACCGTCGCTGTCGTCGCCACTCTTCAGCGAGGTGTCGACGGACGGAGGAGGAGGAGGGGTCGGCAGCGGCAGTGGGGCACAAAGGTCGAGCCCTCTGGGGAACGTCGTGGCCGGTTGAGGATCTGGGGATCGGTGATGAAATGGCGGGTCAAGCTGTGGGGTCGAGACCACCGAAGAGAAAGGGTTCGAGGAGGAGCCTTCGATGGTGAAGCCATGGTCATGGTCGAGAATGTCGGGGCTACGGCTGTGGAGGAGCTTGTAGAAGAAGCCATTCACGTTAAGAGGAGGTGGAGGAGGAGTCTTGAGGTCAAGAGAGAAGCCGCCCTGTGGTTTCGGGAGGGAATTTTCTTGGAAAATGCCCGGAAGGAAAGGGAAATCATCTCGGAAAGTGGAGGAGGGGGTGGAGGAGGAAAGGTTGAGCTCCATGCAGAGGGAAAGGGAGAGGGAGAGGGAGAGGGGAATGAGTGGTCGAATGCTGGTTTTGGCTTTGCGAGTGAGTGAATTCTGTGTGAGAGTTGGGGCTTTTTAATAAGGGAAAAGATGGTGGGGCCAAGAAGGTGCGATGGTGTCCACCTTGATTTCCCATGGTGCACTAGGAACCGACGGTCAGGATCGAGAGCCAAAGATTGGATATTGGGCCTGGGCCAATCTTGGATTTCGGATATGTCCGGTGGGACCCATCCGTTGAAGTGGCACCAAGTGTCGATCAGTAAGTGGCCCGCGATTACCCTGCGGTGGTGGGGCTGGTTTCCCTAACTTATGTCAAAGATCGGACCTCCCTATAAAATGCAGATTCATGTATGGTTTGTACACTTTGACTCATGGGCGTAATTAAAATAAAGTTCAGTTGACGCACCTTAGTACTCGCACCTCAGTACTCAAACCTCGATTCGATTAAAATATTCAAAACCTAATGCTACTATTAAGCTCTATTGAGAGTAAGATTTTCAAAACTCAAGCTTAATTTAGATAACTTTTCAAATATGTCGAAGACGATTGGATTTGTAAATAAAGTTTACGTGAAATTTAAACTAAACTCGAACTCATAGTCTGAAAATGCACTACAATTGAAAATCAACAATTTGATTGGTCTCATGACCAACTCAAGTTGTGTATTCAAAGGTTGAGCTTGGTTTGATTCAATACTCGGACATATTCGAACTCGAAAAATATCGAGATGTGCAGGGCAAAATCGACTAGCTCAAGAGTAGTTTGATGGGTTTATACCCTCGAAGATTAGACCAATGGATCTATGCACCATATCATTTCTCATAAAAAGGTGCCACCCCGTCCAAAATGAGAGAGGCACAAGCCAGGATTGAGGGAGAGGAAAATGGAGAGCAGCGAGAGCAGTCTCTTAGCTCGGTGGCCAGTGATAATTTCGTTGGAGGTGGCTTTCCAATATATCGATACATTTCAATATACAGACAACTTGATATTAACATATTATTTTGATTAGAGTTATGACAAGAACTTACTAATAAGAATTTAGAACAACTTAAACGAATTAATTAAATAAATAGTATGCCGTCGCCAATATTTTATGTAATTTTTATATACATGTTAAAGTGAGGATGAAAGATAACTTTTGAAATATAAATGAGTTACAACTTAAATGAAGAAATGGTGAAGAGAGATGGCGGGGGGAGATGAGTAATATGTACGAACTTTATGGAGGGAGACGAAAGAGCTTTGCGATTTCCAACTAAGCAAAACAGCAGAAAAAGAGCAGCAAAACTCTAAGATGACTCCTTTGGCAATTGCTTTCTTACATACTACATAAATGGCTGCAGTTCACTGAGAAAAATCAATATGCGAAGCAGTTAGTTCAAAAAAATTAATCGAAATTCCTTATAGAATCAATGTATAATGCCTAAGAAAGTATTAATGAGATGAATGTGAGAAGGAGAAATTTTGGATAGCTCATACATTTTTCATGTTTTTTGCAGCTTTCAAATACATATTATTCAAGTTCATTTCAAATACAAACCAATGGACCAGGACAAAAAGACATGGTCTTCATTGCATTGTTAGATCATTGATTTCAAAAAGGATATTTTGCATGAAGTTTTGATGATAAAGAACAAAGGAGAGGGTCGATAGTTTCGTTTAAGGCACTGTTTATTTTGTAGAAAATGAATGATTCGGAAAATATTTTCTTAAAAGAAATCATTTTTGTCGCTTGAAATAATTAGCCATTAAAATTGTTTTCATTATCTACAACAATTTATTTCTAAGCATTTTCATAAATGGTGAAATTTTTTTCATTCATTCATTTTTGTAAGCAATATAAATGATCAATTTTTGGAAAATACTTTCCATTATTCATTTTCGTGAGATAAACAGAGCTTAAATGAGAAAGTGAATGATTACTGGATAAGTTTGATAGAACGGGAAAGTGTGTAAGACTAATTAACAACTAGGAAGTACATAAATATTTCAATATGAAAAGAACCAAATAGGAGGATTGAACGCTGAATTTCTTTCCAAAATTAGGGGCCTCTTCAAAAGCTAACGAGCCATTAATGTTTAACTCTTTTACGCAAAAAACGAGAGAAAAGAGACACATGGGATGACTTCCCCCTCTTATGTTTGATCAAATTCAAGGAATAGAGAAGAATAGTTTAACTACCAAATTAAACAAGTCAAAATTGTAAAAATGACATTACACATTTGGATTGAAATTTATGGGCTATCAATATCATTTTATCTATGACAAATGTTCTTTTCTTGGTCGTACGATGCGACTTTTAATATCGCAAAGAAGTTTGCCATTATTCTTCCCAGTTTCAATGGCCAAAAACTTTTTGCACCGCAAATGATGAAACTCATGCAAAGTGCCATGGCATATTTGGCGTTCGACAGAGGGCTGAAATCGGGATAAACTCCTCAACAGGATTCCTATCCTTTTGCGGTTCATGTTGCAAAAAATAAGGAGCAAAACCCGATGCCATGACATCAAAGCAAACGGCAAAGCACTAAATATTTCGTAACTGAAGAAACGTTATGGTTCAGAAATCACGTGAATACTTGGCAAATATTAATTCATATGGAAAAGAAAAATTGAAGGACCCTCAATACTTTTTTTTCGTAAATCAGATAGGGCTGCCAAGTTTGCTAAGTAAAAAGGTCGAGAACGAGATAACTCTTCGGAGGCTTTAGTTATCGTAATTCATGGATCGAAAAGCGGAGAAAGACCCTCTACCCCGCTCGGTGCCTCCATTTTATCTCAATAAGAATTGATATTTGGGATGAACGTAGCACCAAATAAAAGACCGCAATGGAGAGGCAAACAATCCCTTCAATAAAATTTCAGTAACTGATGCCACATGTAGTTTCGGCAACACTGAGAATTAGAGTCATGGGTTTCGTACAAAAAGTAGCAAACGGCAATCACAAACATTTTAATATTCCCACCCAATGATCGAATGGAGACCTAAGCTCAAGCCACAGCCGTTCCAAAACCTCAAAACCGCTTAAAAAGAACAACGCATCTAGTATAATTTCTAGCGTAAGTACTTCATTTGCCATCATCCACTTATCAGCCTCCGTCAAACGGGAATCAAGCCTTCCTCTTCTTCCCTAAGGTAAGAAGAGCGGGACCGACCACCACATCCTCCATCTCATTCCATTTCGATGGAGCATCGCCATGCATCCCCCAAAATTCCTCCGTCGTTATCCTACCCACGGGGTGAAGGAGACCTTGCACCTCGCGGCGGACTCCCTGAACTCTCTCTTGTTTTCTCACACTGTGGAAGGAAGATGCACCTGGGCGATGAGATTGGCTTCTCTCCATCGTTGCTTGGTGGAAGCTGCGAACTGGGGAACGAGTCCTGTCATGTTTAGATTTATGAGGGCTACGGCTGAGGTCACGACTCCAGTTACTAGCACGATCAACCCGGGCACCCGATCCCTTGGGACTGCGACTTCTGGCTCTCATATCCATCTTGGCCACTGCCAAACCTGTATCAATGTAGGAGAAGACCTCTTAAGCATCATCATCTTCCAAATGCAGTTCATCAAGTAGTAAAAAACTTCCAACATACAGAGTTGCTGCCGACATTACCTATAACGTGACTCGAAACCATAGCCACGATCACCACCTTTGTCTGGCCTGCTGGAAGCAGAAGCAGAAAACGACCAACCTCCCCTTCCACCATCTCTTCCACCATAACCAGAATCGCCACATCCACCTCGGCCTCCATCTCTACCACCATCTCTTCCACAGCAAAGATCTCGATTCGCTTATCGCAAATCAACACGGATAATTGCCTGAAAGAGCACGAAGTACAACTCTGGCCACCAGGTTCACTACATCGAAAGGCCGTGAAAGATAACCCTCCCGAGGCTTTAGTTATAGTAAGCCACAGATTTGAAAACTGAGAAAGACCCTCCAACCCGCTCGGTGCCTCCGTTGTATCTCAATAAGGATTGATGGTTGGGATGAATATAGCACCGGATAAAGACCACAATGGAGGCCGAGGACCCTTCCCCTAAAAACAGTCTCAACCGTTCCAATACTCTAACATCCACATTTATCACGGTGACAGTGATGGTGATTCACATCTCTACCCAATCGGCGGCCATTGAACTGAACATCAGCCAAAACCATCAATAAAATTTCAATAACGGATACAACATGTAGTTTCAACAGCAGCGAGAATTAGAGTCTTCGGTTTCATACGAAAAGTAGCAAACGGAAAGCACAAACATTTTAATATCCCAAACCTAATCATAGAATGGAGACCCTCCGAGCTCAAAAGCCATAGCAGCTCCAAAACCGCCTAAAAAGAACATCGCGCATCTAGTAAAATTTCTAGTGAAGTACTTCATTTGCTCAAATGCTAGACGGAAGAGTTGGAAAACCACGCAGAGAGAGATGATATATCCATTTTAAGCAAGATATCCCCCCCCCCCCCCCCCCCCAACCCCCCTCCTTTAAAAATATGTTTTTATTTCCCATAATTTGCTCCTGCATTAGACTCTACCACCATTATACCTGCAATTATTTGAATTTACATTGACCATCATACTCATTCAGTCAAGTATTCATAAAAAGAATCATAGTAATATTTGATAAATGAATCACATACATAAGAAGTATATCTAAAGATAGATACATGACATGCATATAGATTAATGGACTCGAGCATTCCACACTATTGTGATTTGCCATAGTGATTTCTCATAAATTCATGCCATAATCACGCCATCCATACCCAGCATAATTAAGGATGTGTGTTTCTTTGGGGAAAGTACTAAAAAAGTCCTAAAGTTATTGCATTGGTACCAATTCGATCTTAAAATTTTTTATTAAACTAATTTAGTCATAAACATTTTGCATTTGTTCGAATTAAGTCCATCCAGTCAATTTTGGTAGGAAATCAATGCATAGACGTCACGGTCGATGCTGATGTGGATATATTGTAATATTATTTTAATATTATATTATATATTTTTCTTTTTTTTTAATCATTTTTATCTCCTTTTTTTTTTTTTGGTAAAGATCATTTTTATCTCTTTTATTTCTTTTTTCCTTCATTTTGGCAGGCGAGGGTTAGAAAGCCCTTGCCGGCCACTAGTGAGGGCCTTTGTGACCGGCAAGGCCACAATGGCTCTCCCCCAAGGCCTTCGCAGCCACGCCAGTCGCAGGAGAGGCGACCCTCGCCAACCAAAATGGAAGGAAAAAAAGAAAGAAAATAAAAAAATATATATTAAAATTTATCCCCGTCACTGTCGGCTATTCCACATAGGACAGTCAATGTCCACGTCAGTGATTTTCTATCAAAGTTGGCCAAATGTCCTCAATTGGTACAAATGCAAAATTTTTAGCACTAAATTGGCCAAATTGAAAGATTTTGGACTAAGTTGGTACGGACTCAAAAGATTTAGGACTTTTTTGGTACTTTCCCCGAAGAAACACATATCCTCAATTATGTTATGTATAAAATGGTGTGATTGTGGTATGAATTTATGATAAATCACTATGGCAAAGCACAATGAGTGTTGAATACTCGTATCCAATGATCCATATGCTAATCATATATCTGTCTTAAGCTATACTTGATATGTATGTAATTCATTTATCAAATATAACTGCAATTGTCTTTATGAATACTTGACTAAATGCGTATGATGGTCAATGTAAATTCACATAATGGAAGGTATAATGGTGGTAGATTCTAAAGCAGGAGCAAATTATGGGCAAGGAAAAACAAGTTTTTTTAAAGGAAAAAAGGGAAAAAGAACCTTCATCTTGCATTGTTTTCCGACTATTCCTTCCAGCATCTGAGCAATTTGAGATTGCTTTTTCGGCCTTTGACTACCAAGGTTCCTTGTCAACCTTGCCATCCTCGCTCTCTCTCTTCTTCTTCCCCGTTGTCTGCTTCTGCTGCTGCAGCGGCGGACCTATCACCACCTCTCCCTTGCTCCGATCATCACCACCACCGTCCCGCTCATGACCCCTTTGGCGGTCCCAGCTCACCCAAAGAGAACTCCTCACCAAGCCTCTCATTCAGCAATCCAAGGTCATTCAAGCGGAGCAAAGGCATGATCTGGCAGGCCACCATCACCGGATTGTGATGGCGATGGTGATCAACCGGACCGTTGTCGAAGAGGCTCTTGAGCTCGGCCTGGCCATGCGCCGCTACGCCGTCATTGTTGTCCCTGCTCTCCAGCGAGGTTTCCATGGACACAGGAGGAGGAGAGGTCAGAGGTGACGGCATCACGCAGAGGTCGAACCCTCTGGGGAATGTTGCGGCCAGTTGAGGATGAGGGGATGGATAATGAAATGGCTGGTCGAGCCGTGGGGTCGAGACCACCCAAGAGAAAGGATTCTACGAGGAGCCTTCGATTGTGAAGCCGTGGTCATAATCGAGAATGTCTGGGTTACAGCTCTGGAAGAGCTTGTAGAAGAAGCCATTCACGAGGCGGAGGAGGAGTCTCGAGGTCAAGAGAGATGCCGCCCCAGGGTTTCGACGGAAAATTTATTAGAAGAAGCCCGGAAGGAAAGGGAAATAATCTTGGAAAGTGGAGGAGGAAAGGTTGAGCTCCATGCCCGAAAGGAAAGAAAAATCATCACGAGGCGGAGGAGGAGTGAATGCTGGATTTCTTTCCCCAAATTAAAAGTACCTCTTGAGAAGCTTGTATGGCATTAATGGTTAGCTCTTTTATGCAAAAATTAAGTAGTCAGTCCAAAAAAAATTAATCGAAATCATTTTGAAATATAATCGGAATTCTTTATAGAATCAATGAATAATGCTTGAGAAAGGGCTAATGAGATGAGAGTGAGATGGAGAGAATTTTTAGAATTCGTACATTTTACATGTTTTCTGGTAGCTTTCAAATGCATATTAATCAAGTTCATTTTAAAGACAGACCGACGGATCAGGACAAACACAAACTATCTTAATTGCACTGTCATATCATTGATTTCAAAATGGAACGCCTATTTTGCAAGTTTTTTTTTTTTTTTTATCATAGTGAATAGAGGAGAAGATTAGAGTTTTGTTTAAAGCTCAATTTGTTTCGAAAAAAAATAAATTATTTGAAAAATAATTTCCGAAAACATTATTATTGACAACAATTTATGTCGAAACATTTACGTAGATGATAAAAAAATTTGTTCATTCATTTTTATAAGAGAAAAAAATATTTATTTCTAGAAAAATATTTTTCAAATCATTAATTTTCAATGAAACAAATGGAGCCGAAAATGAGAAAGTGGAAGGTTATTGGATAGGTATAAAAGAATGGGAAAGTGTTTAAGACTAATTAGCATTGAGGAAGAACATAAATATTGCAATAAAAAGAACCAAAGAAGAGGAGTAAATGCTGGATTTCTTTCCGAAATTAAGTACCCCTTCAGAAGCCAGTGTGGCATTAATGCTCAACACTTTTTGAAGATAAATTCAGCTTAGAATGGTTAATAAGAACGGCTCAATTTGACTCAAGGACAATATCAATGTCACAAACAAACAAAAAAGAAGTTTTCTTGGTTGTACGATGTGACCGTGATCTTGCAAAGAAGTTTTGACATGCTTCTTCCAAAGTTTTGACGGCTAAGAATTTTGTACACTACAACAACGAAACTCATGCAAAGCGCTGTGCCGTATTTGGTGCTCGAGAGAGAGCTAAAATAAGGATAAACTTCTCAACAGAGTTTCTGTCCTTTTGCAGTTCATGTTGAAAAAAAAAGGAGCAAAGCCTGATGCCATGATAGCATAGTTAATGCCAAATCACTTAATATTTCGTAACAGATTAAACGTTTCGATTTGGATATGATGTGGATACATAGCTATCATGTAAGGGCCTTTTATTACCAACTAGGATAATTATGAATTCGAATTAGCCACTTTGGCAAGCGATCATCTTAACAATTCGAGAGTCGTGATCTATAGTGGGCTTGATTAGATTGGTTAGGTCTAATCATACAAATACATTGCCTAGCAAAGCCCTTTCGAACAATGGGTTAAATGGGCATCATGATGCAATGGTACATTGATTAAGGTTCAGCTCTGATGGGACGATCAAAAAGCCCTAAAAGTAGGAATGTCCCCATGTTTCCATGCAAATTGTCTTAGCCTTGACAAATTTTCCCAGTTGGATGCATTTTGAGCTTCAAACATGTATAAGCTAGTTGACCATCTATAGCGAAAAATTTAAAAATTCAAACTGCAGTAATATATCATCTTTGCTAAAGTTACAATGTCTTTTACTCCCGTGTGCATCCACGAGGTTAATAGGGTCGAACAATAGTTTCTTTGTAGAGAATTGCCAACTTCCAAAATCTTATAATCACTCCCTATAATCACTCACTAGCATTTCACCTTGACCAAAGTAGATAGGGTTTGATCTTTAACCGAAAAGAGAAGAAATAATAAGAACTCCCGCACTTACTATGTGAAAGGTTTTTGGTGACATTGTGAATAGTTCTTAATCGGTCCCCTTGCGGAAATTACATGCATATGTTTTCCTCAAATAAATCTTCAATTCCCTTACCTTTTCCTTTTCTTGTGTTCATCTAGCGAATTAGTTAATTGTCGAGAGATAGTGATAGAAGTTTTGATCCGTCACCGAAGATGTCGAGGTAAACATAGAATAACTAAGCTAAACACATGCATATGTAATAATATTAGACCTCTGCCAGGTCAATCACATAAACCCTGACATAGTCATAGACACCCTTACAAACGCTTATATGGGAATAAAACAAAATTCTCTATCTCACATACGATTACTAGAAGAACACAATTAGGTCTCAGATAAGCAAACTGGGAAAACACAAAGATAACATTTTGAGAAGCAGCTACAATGCAAGGGTCTTCTGTTACCTATCGGGGTATTTATGAATTCGGAATTAGCCACTTCGGCAGGCCATCATCTCGAGAAAGTCCAGCTCCTTAATATCCTGACGTTGATGGTCATTATGGTGCTGATGGCGACGGTGGTGGTGGCAATCACCATCCATCTCCAAGCTCATCTCCAGGTCCAACTCAAGTTCATTATCAAATCTCTCTTCACTCCCATTACAACCATCTTCACTCAGTACCTAATGATAATGAAGGTCATTCACCCGATAAAGCCCAAGATTCCCATTCCCATCAACCATCAGAAAACCAAAGTAACTGTTGTCTGGCCTCGGCGGCTGGTGGTGGTGATCCGGCGCCTGCTGGGGGCGGTTGGTCACTTCAGGCCGCATGTCCGAGCCATGGGAAATGGCAGCCATCGACAAAGACAACAACAGCTGCTTGGTCTAGTGGGGCCAGTGGTCGCGACCACGAGTCGGTGCGGACCGTTTCGGAGGAGATGGAGTGGTGACACTCTTGATATAATTTTGTAAGAGGTTGGAGTTGTTGTTGTAGGGAAGTAACAAGCGCTTAGAGAATTGCCTGTGCTTGGTAGCATTCAAGTGGTTCTTAATTGCGTTTTCAGTCCTTCCAGGCAATCTCTTGGCTATCTCAGCCCATTTGTTCCCAATCTGCTTGTGTGCCTAAATCAAGATCTTGTCTTCTTCGATGATCCACGAATCCTTCTGCTAAGAAAATGATGAAAGCCCAGTGAAGAAGAAATAGAAGAAAAAAAGGAGAAGAGATAGAAATTAAAACTCATTCTAGGGTTTTGTGAGTTTGGGTCTTTGGCAAAGTCCTTAATTTTACGGTGGATCATGAGTACACTTCATTAATACAATCAATAGTGATTTGATTTTTCTATTTTAATTGGTCAAATGGATTACAAAATATGTGTATTTACATGCAAGTGTAAAATGTTTTTTTGACATATAAAGGTGAAGTTTCTTTGAGGGAAAAAACGAGGAAAATTCATAATGAATGCATTTACACCCTTTTAATATAATTATGGATCTTATTCTTGTAAGGCTTAATTGTGATATATTCCTAACTTTTTGGGTGATTTAATAGGTATATGTAGTGTGTTAAATGGGAGAATTTGGAGTTCATAAAATGGATTTAACCTTTTGTTTTGTTCTTAATTAGCTGCTGAGCTAGGGCATGGAAGTGCGCGAAGGGTTCATGCAATTTAGTCAACACTAGAAGTTAGAAAAAAAAAAACATTCACGTTTAACAAGAATCAAAGCATCTTTTTAGATTTTTCCGGTCCTGCTTATAGGGCATGGTTTCCCAAAAATCCAGTCCGCGTGGGCACTTGTCACCATGCATGCTTGTGAGTTGTTGCATATGGACTAAAAACTTTAAGAAGTAAGTCAGCCAAAAACTCAATAATGACAAAAAAAAGGGATAGAGTCACGAGTTCCACACACTAGACGACACACGTCGGTAAAGATAAGGAAATAAAGTCATATTTCTGTGGAAAGGTAATAAAAGAAATACATGTACTCAATAATGGTTTGTATGAATGGTGCAATTATGGCATGAATTTATGATAAATCACGATGGAAAATCATAAGGAGTGTTGAATGCTCATATCTTTTAATCTATATGCATATCATATATTTGTCTCTAGATATACTTCATATGTATGTGATTCACTTATCAAATCTAACTATGATCCTTTTTATGAATACAAGACTAAATGAGTAGGATGATCAACATAAATTCATACGATGGAAGGAATAATGGTGGTGGAGTCTAAAGCAAGAACAAATTATGGGCAAGAAAAAAACATATTTTTAAAGGAAAAAATGGGGAAAAAAACTTTGATATATGGTTATGTCATTTCTCCCTACATTATTTTCGCACTCTCCCGTCTAGCATCTAGGCAATCTGAGACCAACTTTTGGTTCCATGCATCCCCACCAACATCGTCAAGCGACTGTAGATAAGATATACAAACAATGAATAATTTTCTTCGTCACATATCACCCCCAAAATTTAGGAAAAAAAGAAGCCCAGAAACCCTAACGAGGAAAATAAGCTAAAAACTCAGATATCAAAAGACAAACATTCAAAACCAGAAAAAAAAAGATGAAGAAGAAGAAGCAAGCCCAAAAAGGGTGTTTTTCATGTCTTAACCTGTCTTCTTCAGGAGTCCACTAGCCTTTGACGACCAAGGGCTCCTTGTCAGCCTCGCCATTCTCATTCTCTCTCTTCTTTTTTTCCCGTTGTCGGCTTCGGCTGCTAGTGCGGCAGACCTATCACCACCTCTCTCTTGCTCCAATCATCACTACCGTCGTCCCGCTCATGACCCCATTGGCGGTCCGAGCTCATGCCATCCGAAGAGAACTCCTCACCAAGTTTTTCATTCAGCGATCCAAGGTCATTCAATTCGAGCAAAGGCATGATCTTGCGGTCCACCGTCACCAGATCGTGATAACGACGATGATCAACCACACAGTAGTCAAAGAGGCTCTTGAACTCGAGCTGGCCATGCGCCGCTACGCCGCCGCTGTCGTCGCCAGTCTTCAGGGAGGTGTCGACGGATGGAGGAGGAGGAGGGGTCGGCAGCGGCGGTGGGGCACAAAGGTTGAACCCTCTGGGGAACGTTGCTGCCGGTTGAGGATCTGGGGATCGGTGATGAAATGGCAGGTCGAGCTGTGGGGTCGAGACCACCAAAGAGAAAGGGTTCGAGGAGGAGCCTTAGATGGTGAAGCCATGGTCATGGTTGAGAATGTCGGGGATACGGCTGTGGAGGAGCTTGTAGAAGAAGCCATTCAAGTTTACAGGAGGCGGAGGAGGAGTCTTGAGGTCGAGAGAGAAGCCGTCCCGGGGTTTCGGGAGGGAATTTTCTTGGAAAATGGCTGGAGGGAAAGGGAAATCATCTCGGAAAGTGGTGGAGGAGGGGGTGGAGGAGGAAAGGTTGAGCTCCATGCAGAGGGAGAGCGAGAGGGAGAGCTCCTTATAGAATCAATGTACAATGCCTAAGAAATTAAGTGCTAATGAGATGAGCCTGAGATGGAGAGATTTTTTATAGTTCATACATTTTTCACGTTTTTTGCAGCTTCAAATGCATATTAATCGAATTCATTTCAAAGACAAACCGATGGACTAGGACAAAAAGACATGGTCTTAGTTGCATTGTCCGATCATTGATTTCAAAATGGATATTTTGCATGAAGTTTTGATCATAGAGAACAAAGGAGAGGATGGAGAGTTGCGTTTGGCTTCGTTTGTTTTGCACAAAATAAATTATTCAGAAAATATTTTTTTAAAAATAGTCATTTGTATCACTTGAAATAATTAGCCAATTAAATTATTTTTACTATCAACAACAATTTATATCTGAGTATTTTCGTGGATGGTGAAATATTTTTCATTAATTCATATTTGTAAGCAATATAAATTGTCAATTTTAGGAAAATATTTTTTATTATTCATTTTATGTAAAACAAACATAGCCTAAATGAGAAAGTGAAGGATTATTGGATAGGTTTGACAGAACAGGAAAATGACTAATTAGCATTTAGGACGTACATAAATATTGCAATATGAAAAGAACCAAAAAGAAGGATTGAATGCTGGATTTCTTCCGAAATTGGGGACCTCTTCAAAAGTTAATGTATGATATCCTGAAAATTTGACCCAATTTGATAATTTATAAAATGGTAATTTCGTCAATGCTCTATCAATTAATTCTCGCTTTAGCCTGATCACCCAGAGAATACTAACTAAAGGGGAAAGGCTACCGAGGAATTTATTTTCAACAGTCGTCCGTTAGTTCGAGATGAATTATAATTGCGATTGACAGATTTCAGCCATGAATTATGATCCAATTTTGGTGTGTCGAATGCTCAAGGGTTTCACACCCGAACTATAGGACGTCACCTCGTAATTTTTACGAATTGACCATCGAAGATTCAATTTTGGAAAAGAATCGAAAAATCGGAAGTTTGATGAGAGGAACAGAAATGAGCCGAATAAAGCCCGTTGGGTCTCACGCCCAAGAAAGGCCGGCCATTAAGGTCAATAAGGTTAAGTTGGCCCATAAAGTAATACACGAACTGAGGACAAATAGTAATTTTGGGAGAGCAAAATTGAGAAAAATTTCAAAAAGAAAAAAAAATGATGGAAAGATATTTTGATGGGGGATAATCATGAGACCCACCTCTCTCTCTCTCTCTCTCTCTTCCCCTTTCGCCCTTCTTCGGCTGACACCACCCACTCACCGCTAACTCCATCAAATCCCATAATTGTATTCCTCTTTTTCCCTTCTTTTTCTTCTTGGTCGCTACTTCTGCTTCTTCATTATGCTTCCTTCGGCATCTCCCAACCCTAGCTCCGCCCTGGTCGAGCTGCACCGCTCCCAACTGCCCCGAAGTGCCCGTCGCCAGCTATTTTCTAGCCGAGTTTCAAGCTTTGTCGCTCGCCGGTTCAGTCGCCATCCGCCTCCGCCGCTGTCTGGCACCCCAAACCACCAACGCCAACTGCCATTTCATCCCCGGTTTAGCCCCCAAGCCATGTCAAACAGCTGTCCGTCAGCGGCCCACAGTCGCCGCTCACCGCTTGCTGTGCTCGCCCGCCGCTGCAGCTATTGTCCACCACTGTTTCGACCGCCAAACCGCCGCCACCAACCCCCATTCTATCCACAGATCGACCCCGAGACTCCCCCAAGCCGCCACCAGCAGTCATTGCCGGTTCACCCAAGCTGCGCGCGAGTTGCGCCGCTCGCTGATTGAGCCGCTTGTTTGCTATCTCTGTCCAGCCATCTAGTCGACACCACCAGCTGCCATTTCACGCCCGGAACAACCCCGAGCAGCCACCGGCTAGCCACCAATAGCCCGCTTCCCTTGTCACTCCCGTTCGCCGTCCATTCGCCATCCGCCGAGCTCAAATAGGAAACCACCGAGGCCATCGCGGACAACCCTCGTCATCACTGTCATCCTCGCGCCGTCACCATTATTAGACAAGTAAATTAACCTCTAATCCCTTGTTTAGAGTGTTAAACTTGCCTAGGGTAGTTTAATTTAGGTTTAGATTAGATTAATGGTTATTCTGGGCAATGCAGAGGAGACGGGGGGAGAGAGGAGAGAGCCCGGGAATCCGAGGGGAGATGGGACTGGTCTTAATGGCCAGTCCCTGTGGCATGCTGCGCCGGCCCTGCTCTGGCCAGATGGCGACGGCGGCGTGGCTGTCCGACGACGTCATGCCGACTCAGCGAACAAGGGCAAATAGGGGAGAGAAAAGCAATGGCCACCGAGGGGGGAGAAGGAAGGGAGAAACTGGGCCGGGCCGACGCGGGGGGAAAGAGAAAAGGAAAGGGAGAAGCTTGGTCGAGCCGAGCCGGCACGAGGGGAAAGAAAAGAAAAAAGAAAGGGAAGCGGGCCGGGCCCGCAGGAGAGGGGGGATAAAAAGAAAAGAAAAAGGAGCCGGTCCGGCCCAGAGCGATTTTTTTTTTTTGAAAACATTCTAATAAACCCCATTAATGTAAATATGCCTAATTTTTATATGCAATGCATTTAATAAAAATATTTTTTTTTTGTTTTAAGAATAAAAGAAATTTAATTCTTAAATTTTATGCAAATAATTTTTGGGCAAATTAAAAATACGTGTCAACATACACCACAACAATGAAACTCATGCAAAGTGCCATGGCATATTTGGCACTCGGCAAAGGGCTAAAATCGCGATAAACTTCTCAACAGAGTTTCTGTCCCTTTGCGGTTCTTGTTGCAAAAAATAAGAAGCATAACCTAATGCCATGACAATATAGTTAACACCAAAGCACTAAATACTTCGTAACGAATTAAATATTCTCGTTTAGAAATCATGTAGATACTCAGCAGAGATCGATTTAGATGGAAAAGAAAATATGAAGGACTCCCAATGCATTTTTTCTAGATCAACTGGGGCCACTAGGTTCACTACATCAAAAGGCCGCGAACGATAACCCTCCTGAGGCTTTACTTATAGTAAGCCATAGATTTGAAAACGGAGAAAGACCCTTTAACCTGCTCTGTGCCTCCATTGTATCTCAATAAGGATTGATGGTTGGGATGAATGCACCACCGGATAAAGACCACAATGGAGGCAAACGACCCTTCCCCTAAAATCAGTCTCAACAGTTACAACACTCTTAACATTCACATTTATCACGATGACAGTGATGGTGACTCACTTCTCTACCCGTTGAGCTGAACATTAGCCAAAACCATCAACAAAATTTCAATAACGGATACATGTAGTTTCATCAGCGCACAGCAATTCCAAAACTGCTTAAAACAACGGGGAAGAAGAAGGGGGAAGAGAGGATGTCAAGGTTGACAAGGAACCCTTGGTCGTCAAAGGCCAATGGAGACATGTCAAGACATGTGAAAAATTCCTCTGTTTTTTCTTGCTTCTTCTTCATCTATTTTTTTTTTTCTGGTTTTGAATGTTTTTCTTTTGTTTTCTGCGAGCTTAATTTTGCCCGTTAGGGTTTCTGAGCAATTTTTTTTTTTTGAAATTTGGGAGGTGATATGTGACGAAGAATCTGTATGTCTTTTCTTTTTATTTTCATGCAAGTTATTAAGGATGTTTGTTGAGATGTATGGAACGAAAAAGTGATCTCAGATTGCCCACATGCTAGAAGGGAGAGTCGAAAAACAAGCAGGGAGAGATGACATAGGAAGCCTAATATTAAGGTTTTTTTCCATTTGTTTTCTGACATCATGCTTCAAATGATTATACATCTCCTCAGGTATTGTTTTCTCTCTGTCCCCAGCATTTGAGTAATGAGAGACCACTTTTTCATTCCATAAATCTCAACAAATATAGTCAAGAGCTTGCAAAAAAATCATAAGAAAAAAAAATTACAGATCGTTCGTCACATATTACCCCAAATTTCGGATAAAAAAAAGCACAAAAATCCTAACGAAGAATTACGCTCGCAGATGACGAAAAGAGAAACATTCAAAACAAGAAGTCGAAGAAGAAGAAATAGATGCAGAAGAAGAGGGGAATGTTTATCAAGTCTTAACCTGCCTTCCTTAAAGTCCACCGGCCTTTGACTACCAAGGGTTCCTTGTCAACCTTGCCATCCTCGCTCTCTCTCTTCTTCTTCCCCGCTGTCTGCTTCTGCTGCTGCTGCAGCGGCGGACCTATCACCACCTCTCTCTTGCTCCGATCGTCACCACCACCGCCCAGCTCATGACCCCATTGGCAGTCCGAGCTCACGCCACCCGAAGAGAACTCCTCACCGAGCCTCTCGTTCAGCGATCCAAGGTCATTCAAATGGAGCAAAGGCATGATCTGGCGGTCCCACCGTCACCTGATCGTGATGACGATGTTGATCGACCGGACCATAGTCGAAGAGGCTCTTGAACTCGACCTGGCCATGCGCCGCTACACCGTCGCTGTTGTCCGGCAAGGTTTACATGGACGGAGGAGGAGGAGGAGGTGGTGTCGGCGGCGGTGGCGCCGCGCAGAGGTCGAACCCTCTGGGGAACGTTGCGGGATGGGCGATAAAATTTTTGGGGGGGAGGCGGCCAAGGGCTTGGGGGGAGTGAATTCTGCGTGAGTTGGGGCCCTTTAATAAAGGGAAAAGAAGGGGGGGGGGCCCGAGAAAGTGCCGTAGCGTTCCACGTTGATTTCCCATGATTCACTAGGAACCGACGGTCAGGATGGAGAACTATAGATTGGACTTTGGGCTCCATCCTGGACCTCGGGCCTCCATCTTGGATTTCGGATCTGTCCGGTGGGACCCATCTGCTGACGTGGCACCGCGTGTCGATCACCGGTTGACCTTGTAAAAACTCTGACGTGGTGGGACGGGAGTATCTGATATTTTCCCCATTCTTGAATCTTATGTCAAGAAACAGTGCCCCCGTCGAGCCTCGCAAGAAAAGCGCAGGTTCTGTTATAGTTTGCGCATTATGATTCATGGGTGCAATTAAAACATAGTTTAGTCAACGCACTTTAATGCTCACATACTCGACTCCGCTCGATTTAAATATTCAACACTTGACGCTACTATTAAGCTCCATTGGGAGTAGGATTTTCCAAACTCGAGCTCGACTTAAATAACTTTTCAACTAGGTCAAATTTGACCAAACTTGTCAATAAAATTTGCATGAAATTCGAACTAAACTCGGACTCATAATATAAAGATGCACTGCAATTTAAAATCAACTATCTGATAGGTGTCATGAGCAACTCAAGTTGCATATTCAAATCTCAAGCTCGGCTTGATTCAATACTCGACGTGTTCGAACCTGAAAAGAATCTAGATGTGCAAGGCAAGATCCAATTGCTAAGAGTAGTTTGATTGGTTTATACCATTGAACGCCATTAGACCAATTGGATCTATGCACCATATCTTTAATTTCCTATAAAATGATGCCACCCATTCAAAATGAGAGGGAGAGGAACAAGCTAGAACTGGGGGAGAGGAAAGTGGAGAATAGTGTGGTCTCTTGACGCGGTAGCCGGCAATGGTTTCGTCGGAGGCGGCATTTCAATATATAGATGACTTGATATTAACATATAATGTTGCTTAAAAAGTTATGACCAGAACTTACTTTTAAAATTTGGAGCAAGTTAAACAAATTAATTTAATAAACATGATGTCGTCGCCAATATTTTATGTATTCTTTATGTATATTAAAGTGAGGATAAAAGATAAATTTTAAAATGTCAATGACTTACAACTTAAATGAAAAAATGGTGAAGAGAGTGGAGGGAGATGGGTAATATATAGGTAGTTTATGGAGGGAAACAAAAGAGCTCTACGATTTCCCACTAAACAGAACAGAAGAAAAAAAGTAGCAAAACTCTAAGATCACTCCATTAGCAATTGCTTTCGTTACATACTACATAAATGGCCGCGGTTCAAGAAGAAAAACAATATCCAAAGTGGTTGGTCCAAAAAATTAATCGAAATCATTTTGGAATATTATCGAAATTCCTTATAGAATAAATGGGTAATACCTAAGAAAGTGCTAATGGGATGAGAGTGAGATGGAGCGATTTTATAGTCGGTGCATGTTTTTATGTTTTTTGCAACTTTTAAATGCATATTAATCGAGTTCATTGCAAAAACAGACCGATGGATCAGGACAAAAAGACATGATCTTAGTTGCATTGTCAGATCATTAATATTAAAGTGGAACGTCTATTTTGCAAGAAGTTTTGATCATAGAGAATAGAGGAGAGGATTGACAGTTTCATTTAAGGCTCCGTTTATTTCGCAAAAAATGGATGGTTCGGAAAATGTTTTCCTAAATGAAATTATTTTTATTATCGACAACAATCTATTACATAAGCATTTTGCATGGATGAGTTCATTCATACATCTTTGCAAATAATATAACTAATCAATTTTAGGAAAATATTTTTAAAATCATTCATTTTTCGTAAAATGAAATGAGCCTAAATGAGAAAGTAAAGGGTTACTGGATAGGTTTGACTGAACGGGAAAGTGATTAAGACTAATCAACATTGAGGAAGTAGATAATTATTGCAATTTGTTTCATTCATTCATTTTTGTAAGTAATATAACTGATCAATTTTAGGAAAATATTTTTAAATTATTAATTTTCTGCAAAACAAATAGAGCCTAAATGAGAAAGTGGAGGTAACTGGATACGTTTGACAGAACGAGAAAGTGTTTAAGACTAATTAGCATTGACGAAGTGCATAAATATTGCAATTTGTTTCCCTCATTTATTTTTGTAAGCGATATAAATAATTGATTTTAGAAAAATATTTTTTAAATTATTCATTTTCAGCGAAGCAAATAGAGTCTCAATGAGAAAGTGGAGGGTTATTGGATAGGTTTGGCAGAACGGGAAAGTGATTAAGACTAATTAGCATTGAGGAAGTACATACATATTGCAATTTGTTTCATTCATTTATTTTTGTAGGCAATATAAATAAGAATAATCAAGTTTAAGAAAATATTTTTTAAAATATTCATTTTAGCAAAATAAATGGAGCCTAAATGAGAAAGCGGAGGGTCACCAGATAGGTTTGACATAACGGGAAAGTATTTAAGACTAATTAGCACTGAGGAAGAAAATAAATATTGCAATATGAAAAGAACCAAAGAGGAGGATTGAATGTTGGATTTCTTTCCGAAATGAAGGACCTCTTCAAAAGTTAATGTGTCGTCGATGTCTAACTCTTTTTTCGCAAAGATCAATATAAAATAGACACGTCGGATGATTCTCCCCTCATTTGTTTGATCAAACGACATTGAACGTTTAATTTTATTGTTCGAGTACCACATTGAATAAGTTAAAGGCTCAAGGAGAACATAGCACATTTGGACCGAAATTTATGGGCTACTGATATCATTTTATATATGACCAAATGCTATTACTGGATATAAATTCAGCTAAGAATGGTTTACAAATAAGAAGGGCTTACTTTGACTCAAGAACAGCATCGGTGTCAAACGAAAAACAGAAGTTTTCTTGGCCGTACGATGTGAATGTGATATTGCAAAGAAGTTTCACATGATTCTTCCAAAGTTGGGAAAAGCACCAAAAACGAAAAGTCATAATCCAATTGTATTTATATCAATTCAGTCATATATCTTTGAATTATACCAATTAAGTCCTATTCATTTTGATAATTTGCCAATGAAGTCCATCCGGTCAATTTTGATCAAAAAGCGCTCACACGAATGTTGTCCATACTACATGACACGATCGGCACTAACGTAGACAAATTTATAATTTTTTATGAATTTTTTGTTATTTTGTTCGTTTCTTTTTTAATTGCGAGAGGCTAAAATCGCCTCGCCGGCTGGCAAGGGCCTACAAGCCCTCTTTGGCTACTCGCCCTCTCCCAATCGAGAGGGTTGAGCCCAGCCAGAGTGAGGCTTGCTCTCACTGGTCACAATGAATAAAAAAATATATATATTTAAAATATTAGAGAAAAATATTAAAAACTTGTGAAATTTGACATTGACACTGGTCATGCCATATAGGACGACCAAAGTTCATGTTAGCAATTTTCTGTCAAAATTAACCAGATTGACTATATTAGTAAATCGTCAAAAATTTTAGAACTCAATTAGTACAATTGAAAGATATAGAATTAAATTAGTTCAAGTGCCCTTCTAAAGTTTCAACGCCCAAAAACTTCATGCACCCCAACATTGAAACTCATTCACCGTACCGTATTTGGTGCTCAAGAGAGCTAAAATCGGAATAGAGTTCTCAACAAAGAGTTCCTACCCCTTTGCAGATCATGTTGAAAAAACATGAGGAGTAAAGGCTGATGCCATGACATTTAAGCTAACACCAAAGCACTTAATATTTAGTATAGGATTAAAGGTTTCGGATTCAAAAATCATGTGGATACTCAGCAAAGATCAATCAGACGGAAAAGAAAAAAATGGATTTCCAATGCTTTTTTTTTCTAGATCAGCTAGGGCCACAGCAGCTAAAATCAAAAGGTTGCGACTCAAAAAGGACGCGGACCAGATGACTCTCCGAGGCTGTAGTTATCATAAGCCATAGAATGAAAAGCTGACGAAGACCTCTTAACCCGCTCGTTAACTCCATTGTATCTCAATAAGGATTGATGGTCGGGATGAATGTAGCACCAGATAAAAGACCGCAACGTAGACAGAGGACCCCTGCTCCTAAAAACCAGCCTCAATAGTTACAACACTCTTAACATCCACATTTATCACGGTGACAGACCGACGGTGATGGAGATACACATCTCTACCCAATCGGCAGCCATTGAACCGAACATCAGCCAAAACCATCAATAAATTTCAATAACGGATACAACAAGGCACTGAGAAATAGAGTCTTTGATTTCAAACAAAAAGTAGCAAACAGCAATCACAAACATTTTAATATCCCCCCTTACCAAAAAAAAAAAAAAACATTTTAATATCCCCACTTCTTACCAAAAAAAAAAAAACATTTTAATATCCCCACCCAATCATCGGATAGAGACCCTCAGCTCAAGCCACAGCAGTTCCAGAACCGCATTAACAGAACATCGCATCTAGTAAAATGTCCAGTGAAGTACTTCATTCGCCATAATCCAGTTAAGCATTTGCCATTAGAATCCCCCCTACAGGTACTTTAATATAGCATTCACAAAAAATCATTCCGTCCACTGCAGACAAAGAGGCAAAGAAACCAGTTCTAGGAGATCAAGGGTCAAGCATCTTAGATCCTGTAGTTCTAGGGAAACCAAGTTTCTCTTTACAGCTTCCCCTATTTCTAGTTCCATTACTTACTAAACAAACAAAAAACAAGGGCAAACAAAGGACTGGCCCGACCTCAGAAATAATGAGGAGATCTTCAGCTGCACCCACTTATCTGCCCCCGTCAAACAGGAATCATGCCTTCCTCTTCTTCCCCGAGGTAAGAAGAGCGGGACCCACCACCATAACCTCCATCCCATTTCGATGGAGCATCACCATGCGATCCCCCAAAATTCCCTCTCTCATTATCCTTCCCACGGGGCGAAGGAGACCTTGCATGTCGCGGACTCCGTGAACTCTCTCTTGTTTTCTCACTGTGGAAGGAAGATGCACCTGGGCGATGAGCTTGGCTTCTATCCATCATTGCTTGGTGGAAGCTGCGAACTGGGGAACGAGCCCTATCGTGTTCAGACCTATCAGGGCTACGGCTGCGGTCACGACTCCAGTTACTAGCACGATCGACCCAGCCACCCGATCCCTTGGGACTCCGACTTCTAGCTCTCTCATATCCATCATGGCCACTGCCAAACCTGTATCAATATAGGAGAAGACCTCTTAAGCATCATGATCTTCCAAATGCAGTTTATCAAATAGATAAAAAACTTCCAACAGACAAAGTTGCTGCCAACATTACCTATCACGTGACTCGGAACCATAGCCACGACCGCCACCCTTGTCTGGCCTGCTGGAAGCAGAAGCAGAAGATGACCAACCTCCCCTTCCACCATCTCTTCCACCATAACCAGAATCACCACGTCCACCTCGGCCTCCATCTCTACCACCAGAATCAGAGCCCCAGCGTCTAAACCTTCCCATTCCTCCACCACCACGAGAAGCCATACTACGAATTTCTGGTGGGACTCGCTGGTTTGCCCCCTCAAGAACTTTGATGAGTTCTGCTGCGTATTTCGAATCCTGGTCACCAAAGAACGTATATGCTAATCCACTAGCTCCTGCCCTTCCAGTTCTTCCAATCCGATGAACATAATCCTCCACACCAGTAGGGAAGTCATAATTGATAACCACCCTGAAAATGATACGGATTCTTTTAACCGCAAAAATTCGTAAAATAAGGGGGTCCAAAAGCGTGTACGATAGAATGTATAATTGGTCAACAGATCAAAAATCCAAACAGCCATGTTCAAATAAAACAACAGAAAGACAATAAAGCACATTCCTGAAGGGAAAAGACCCCCTAAATACACCCAGATTCACCCAATCATCTCCACTCAGACAGCTTCCAATATGCCAAGTATCACAAAACTGGATTTTTTAATCTTCCTTACATCATAAAAGCAGCTTTTCATATACCTGATTTCTTTACCAACCAAAAAAAAAAAATACCTGATATCTTTGATATCTAATCCTCGGGCTGCCACATCAGTTGCTACCAAGATTGGAGATTTTCCAGTCCGAAACTGATTCAGCACGAAATCCCTCTCACTCTGAGACTTGTCTCCGTGTATTGCAGCAGCTCCGAACTGGCGGTTGAGGTTACGGGAAAGCTGATCACACATTTTCTTAGTGGAACAGAAGATAATTATTTTTGACCCTGGCTCTTGAGAGCGAAGTATCTGTTCCAATCGTCTGTGCTTCTCCATGGGAGCCAAGACTTCCACATGCTGTATGTCAAAATCATAACAAATGATAAATAGCATGCATTTCATCTTGATGAAAATGGTTTTAGTAAATAGAGCAACTGCAACCACCAGGGAAGAACCATTTCAAACACGTAAGTACAAGTCATGGAAGGAGGAGGAGAACAATACTAACCTGTGTGATAGACTTGTTTGCAACAAGCTCATCCACATTACCAATGTTAACCTGCACGGGATTAACCAGTAGATCTGCTGCAATTTTACGAACCTCTTTTGGCCACGTAGCAGTATACATGAGAGTCTGGCGGCGAGCAGGCACCTCCCTCACAATCTTTCTTATCTGAGGTTCAAAACCCATGTCCAGCATGCGATCTGCCTCATCCAGCACAAGATAAGAAACTTGACTGAGGCTGACTCTCTTCATCTCAAGGATATCATTCAAACGTCCAGGAGTGGCAACCACGATGTCAGCTCCTCTGTCTATATCCCGCAACTGGGGACCTTTTGGTGCTCCTCCGTAGAGACACTGGAGCAAACAAAGGAAATGTATCAATAAGCAACTACATTCAAATCTACAAATATTTGAGTGTACATTAGATATACTCATTTTGACAGACAAAATTAAGTTAATCTTGAACTCAACCGCTACATAAAACAACATGAAAAGGAAGGTATCACAAATAACATTATTGTTTAATCAACAATGACAAATGCGCAATTTTCACCCAAAATAAGATACATATGACACTGATTATGCACGGACATCAGGGAACACAGTCTGCAAATATCCAAATACAAGAACCATCTCAAAGACACTGGTAACGCAGTCTGCTCAAAATTCATCTTCTAAGTAGCAACTGCATGCGTGAAAAATCATGATGCATGGATTATCCTGTGGCAACAACGCCTCAAAAGATGGACTGAACAAGCAAAGCTACTGACACGGTTACAGAGAAAATCAGTAAACGAGCACTGATTTCAGTAACATACATATTAATTTGTAGTCCCAATAATATGATGTCATCAAAAACACAGGATGAGATGATAAAGCAAAAACGATAAGTTAGATGGACATGTGACGCACCACACAGGAAATTCTTGATGATTTACCAAACTTGACAGCTTCGTCTTGTATCTGCGTCGCCAACTCCCTCGTGGGTGACAGTACCAGCACAGTTGGACCCATACGAGAATTATTACGGCAGCGCTTGATATGGATAAAGCCTGGTATCAGGTATCCCAATGTCTTCCCAGAACCAGTTTTAGCAATGGCCACGATATCTCGACTTTGGAGTGCAATAGGCCATGACTGTGCCTGAATTGGTGTCGGAGTAGAAAACCCAGCACTGTGTACCTGGAAAAAGGCAAAACCCAGCAGCCCCATGAGCACAGGCACTGCCTTCAGTATTTCTTTGTGATTTCCTTTCTGGACCAAACAGAATTTTGGCTAAAGCCAGAAGAAGCATCATCCCCTGCACGTGGCCACCAGTGCTTGCTGATGCAAGCTGGAACAGGAGGAGACCACTTCTTCTGTTTGGACCAAGTAGCAGACTGAATAATCACCATCGGCAGTCCCAGCCACGAACATGAGTGACTTGGAAAGCCCATCCAAATAATTGATCCATCGTCTAAAGGTGCCCCAAATAAATGCCAGCCCCCAAAAGAGGACAGCATAGCGTACGACATTAGCTCCTCCCAGGAGCAAATATCGCACCTGAGACAAGAGTAGAGACGGCAGAAGAATTAACGTGAGTCTGAAACTTGACGTTTTGACTCCACCAGTTTGACGACCCGATAAACTAGGTTTACAATGCTCCCAACACATCCACGATCTCCATATAAAACCGCTAAAATCGGCAGAATTTTTGCAATAATAAAAGAACAAAGAAAAATGAACATAGATGAGATTTACTTACTTCCCTGAGAATCTCTGAAGGGAATCCTGTAGCTTCAAATGATATCAACGGCGGAGGCACGTCAGCTCCCTAATGACATTACAAAACCAATTAGTAATAGAATCATTAATATCGTGACTATAAAGAGAAATTATATAATGAAAGCACGCTAAAAGATGGTCAAGCCGTTACGATTAAAAGTGCAGACAAGAGACAAGAGAAATTGACCAAGCACACTGGAAGAAAGATTATGAGTCTGGTTCAAACACAGTTCAAAGTACTCACAGAAACAGTGATTTCGTGATGACGCCGATATGCATCAGCAGATAAACTACTTCCAGTGCTTAAATGACCCTGCTCTTTCACAGAAGGTGCTGCATGCCCAAGACCAACTGTCCCCTTTGAAGCATTTTGTGAACTAACTGTCCCACCAACTGCACTCTGATGAACATTTCATTTGACAAGTATCAGCCAGTGATTCCAAATCATTGTTCAAAATAGATCTCAAACTGAATTTAAGGCTGCAATCAAACGATAAAATTACCGGAGAAAAACCTACAGCAACTCATTCCCAACCAACTTACTTGTTAAAAGCAGTGCAGGACAATGGTTAAATGGAAGCCAAATCGAATTATTGCCCATATCACAAAAAATTTCCAGAATGGCTTGCCAAAATCTTTATAAAGTGCAGACATTGGCGACCATTCTATATAGCAGCAAGAGTGATCTATTTGTCACCCAAAATAAAACTAGTTCAACATTCTTATATCCACATTACATAAACATCGAATCAAAGGGCAAGGGAAGTTACTAATTGGCATGCCAAAAAAACAGTGTATGCATAATTTCAAGCATGAGTGATCATTAGGCTTTCAAGTAGCAGCAGAACCATCACCCAAAAGCAAACTAAGCCTCTTGTTAAAAATGAGTAGTAAAACAATGCACCAGATAAATTAGCAAGCATAAAAGGAATATGTACCTGAATGCCCCTGGACCCACCATTGTTTCCTCGGCCATATCTATCATCTTCCTTATCAGGATTATAACCTCGCTGCTGACCAGGCGATGGCTGTCGAACTTGAACAGAGGAACTGATATGAGCCGAAGACGATGTGCCCGTTGGCCTCTCATACTGAGTAACGTTAGTCTCCGGATTCCAAAAGTAGAGATAACCCGTTTTACCATCAACAAGCCCTCTCCAGGGCTTGGGAAGAGTAGGATCTTCCGGAGCGTAGCGAGGACCAGATGACGTCATGGTTGCAGTTGCAGCCATTTCAATACAGACTGCTGCCAGATAGTTCCACATGGACACAGCACAATATGAGAAAGTGATCTTTTGACTTCATAGTTAATCGCACGCATTCAGCATATACAGAAGGCTCGTACAACAAATCACGCACGTACCCACAAAAACATAGTAGATTAAGCAGCAGAAATGCCAGAGAAGCACAAAATCAAAAAGAAACGAGTGGTGTATTCAACACCGCTTGTTTCTAAAGGATTAGACCATTAGTGCGTAACATATAATCATTTGAAAGGGGGGAAAACAACCAATCATAAACCCTCAGATGCAATGCTCAAGCTTCACAATAGCTGCGCATCAACCATAGACGCGTTAATGCCACCGAATCAGCCATCACAAACCAAGGCAAACCCACCAATCACAACGACAATCGCAGCCCCAAAACAACGCGAGTTCTCCGAAAGAACCCCAGAACCGAAAAAGCCAAGGCAAACCCATCAACCCCAACGACAATCGCAGCCGCAAAACAACGCGAGTTCTCCGAAAGAACCTCAGAACCAAATAAGCCAAGGCAAACCCATCAATCACAACGACAATCGCAGCCCCAAAACAACGGGAGCACTCCGAAAAAACCCCAGATCCAAAAAAGCCAATCCCACCAGATACTCCCCGCGGGAGCTAGCCCAGGCAAAATCGAAACTTAGCACCGACCCGAGAAATCCCTCGACGACCCGATGACGCATGAAACGAACCCACAAACAAAAAAAGGAGGGCAAAAAAGATCCAGAGAGGGCAAAGAAAAGCACCTGGCGGCGGCGCACGAATACCCAGATGCGCAGAGAGATAGACAGACAAACAGAGAGAGAAAGAGAGATGCGATGTCGTGATACGCGAGGTCGTGCCGTCTCTCTCCTCCCTCTGCGTGCGGGAGCCCCCCTGGGCCAAGACGAACCCTCCGCTTCCTACGGACGAGAAGCGCAGAGAGAGAATCAACAATGGTGGGTGGGTGGAGAGAGAGAGAGAGAGAGAGAGCCGGACAAACGAGGGCAGGGAGGCTTTGATATTTATAACGGATGGACGGCGGACGCGGAGCGATTGGGAAGGTGGGAACACGGACAAACCCTAGTTAGGCGATATTCTAACCGTGGTTCGAACCTCGTCTCCGGTGGTCCAAAGCGGAAGCGCTTTTGCTCCTCGGGAAGAGATTTTTCTAGAACTCAACCGACCAAGGGTTGGGGGAGATCGCAACACGCCGCGTGTCGTTTCGGGCGGCGCGAACTCCGGCAGCGACTCCGGCGAAATTGGCTTGAGCCGAGCAATTTTAAGTTGATCGGGCCTAAGAATCGGGACGACATGGTAGTTGAGAGCGGGAGCTCGATGGATTTTATTTGGGACGGCGGCGAAAAGCAAATTTCGAAAAGTCGTTATGATTAATAACGAGGCTCGTGTCTCATTAATGTCATATGCTCGTGTGCATAAGAGGAAGCAGACCGGTCGAGGTGGAAAAAATCTGATCCGAACACTACTTGATCGCTATATTCAGAAGGGAAAAAAATAAATAAATATATTTGAAGTCCTAAAACTTGTTACAAAAGTACAAATTAATCCTAAAACTTTCAAAATATGTAATTAAATCATTAAATCAATTTGATAAGTTTTAAGATTGGATTGGATTTTTTGAAAGCTTTAGAACTTAATTGCACTTTTAAAATTTTTAGGATTTTATTGTATTTTCATAACAAGTTTAGAAATTCTAATATACTTTTTTCGAAAAAAAAAAAAAAAAGAGTAAAAATTTAGGCCTTTCTTAGATAAGTGGAGATTGTGATTGTCAAGCCTCCTCGAAGCATTGTTGGGGTCTCCTTTGTTTGTTGAGTATCGAGAAGTCAAGGCATAGCTAAAAAGTTTCGTGGTAGGTGAGAAGTCAATTCATATTCAATGTATAACGAATTCAAATTAACTTCTTAGCAACACATGGGTACAAGATACTAGTTATTCAAGAACATGCACAAGCTAAGATGTGAATCTCATTGACTCTTCCGACAACGAGATTCATCGAAGGAAGATTTGGTCCTTCGTGTTTTCAATTTCCACCATTTGGCTTTACAATGCGTGTCCAAGTCAAGGCCGTTGTGTTCACGGCATCGTTTCGATGCTCGATCGATCTTCGATTTTTCTGCAAGAATGAAAAAGATGCGAGAAAGACCCTATTGCTAAATTTAGAAATCCCAAGCATGATGAGCAATTCAACAAGCTGGCTCATTGTCATTCAGAGCGAGCCCTTCTTTCTCGATGGCGAGAGGAGGTGAACTCTGCAAGTTAATGATAGAGTCGCCACGTAATCTAGAAGATCCAGATCGTATGTTCTTGTGATCCGAATCTAACATTTGGTTATTGAGGTGGAAGAGTCCATAATCATATGAACCGTCTTGCACCATAGTTCGGTCAGCTCTGGCGAAATTGGCTTGAACCGAGCATTTTAAGGTGACTGGGCGTGAGAATCGGGACGACATGGCGGTCGAGAGTGGGAGCTCAATGGGTTTTTAATAGAGACGATGAAAAGCCAATCTCGAAAAGTCTTATGCTTATTAATGAGGCTGGCGACTCATTAATATCATGTGTCCATTTGCACTGGTCATGAGATTGTCTGAGGAAGCAGATCGGTCGAGGTGGAAAAGACCTAATCTGAGCATCACTTGATCGCCTATTCAGAAACGGCACAAAAGAAAAGTAAAAACTTAGGCCTTTCTTAGAAAAGTGGAGATTGTGATTGTCAAGGCTCCTCAAAACAGTGTTGTGAGGTCTACTCTGTTTCGTTGAGTATTGAAAAGTCAATGCATGGTTAAAAAGTCTCGCGGTCGGTGAGAAGTCAATACAAAGCCAATGTATAATGAATTCAAATTAGCTTCCTAGCAACTCATGTGTACGAGATAGTTATTTAAGAACATGCACAAGCCAAAATTTGAACCTGGCTGCTCCAATGTGGTGATGCGACAGGAAAAATCGTTTCCGGTTATGCAATGTGCGGTAGATGCACCGAAAACAACAATAGAGAAGACTCGATTCATGTCTGAAGTTGAGATCGAGCGTAGATATCTTAACATGACATTGAATTGGAAAACAAAAAAAAAGAAAGAGAAAGAGGAACTTTTATGGCCGCAATTCTGGTCTAATAGTTCCCTTACATGTATGCTAAGATTGAGATAGCAGACTCTAAAACTTTTTGTGAGGTGGTTTTTTTCGCTTGCAGTTCAACTTCCACGCATTATTACCTAAAATTTTAAAAAAAGAAAGAAGGAAAAGAGTGCTATTTTAGGAACATTGCAGATGGAGAAGAGTCCCATGTCGGCATCACTGGTTACTAGTTATTTGGGTAGGTGAATTCTCATGGATCTATCCTCCGAAGGAACCGGGTATGACTATTCTCCATTGTCCGGCTCGAGCAAGAATTTAAAAAAAAAGAAGAAGAAAAAAACTAGATGGATCCGTATCCATAAAAAGTTGGGTCCGACCCGTATTGGTAATAATCCTGTAGGTACCGAAACCATTAAAGAAACACCTAATACGTTATTAGGTATTATACAGAGTATTTAAAACATGGGAAAGAGTTACCATTCCCAAGGAGTTGTAATCCGGATGGGCGGGTTCTTCCATTGTTGATGGTTCCGGAACCGCTAAGCAGCATACGTTACGCGCAATAGTACCGAGTACTAGGCACGTGCCAAATAGGGCCCAGCAAGTCTTCGCACGTGCCCTAGAACTGAACAAGGATGGGCTTAATGGCGGGATTAATTTTGGGCTTTGATCTAAGAAATCTAAAAAAACGGGCATAAGAAAAAGCTTGCTCTCGTTGGGCCTCATCACGATTTGACCCGCATGCCTTTAACTCAAAGGTGGACCGGGCTTCAAATTCCAAATAGCCGAAAACAGAAACATGGCTGGCAGCTGGGATTCGAATTTCAAACCCCAAGCATTAATGCACTACCTAAATCGAGCAGGCAATGAGCGGCAAAAATTTGACTTTTCCTAAATCAGACGACTTTAGGGTCTATTGATCTTGTACATCTCTCAGTCAGTTTAAGCAATTAGTCAGTCAGTCGAGGACCGAAATTACAAAAAAAAAAGAGAGTAAAATTAGCCCGTCACCCAATAAAATCTCTTGGGAAAATTGAATTCGTGTTCTGCCATCTTCTCAGCTAAGAAATACTAAGGAATTGTTTCTGAAATGTGATTCCTATTTCGACGCAAACATAAATCTTGCACTCACGACGCGCCGTGCGAGGAAGAGAGAGGAAAATCGAAATTATTCAGAAGAGAAAAGCGAACACCTAATTGACGAATGAGAATGCCGTCGAGGAGGCCTTATGTCAATAGTGAACGGGGGGGAAATTTGCGCCTGACTAGTGCGTTCGAGGAGTCTTTGGAATTGACAATTCCTGCGATTGATGGGTTTTGCGTACGAGAAGGGCGGGGGCTTGGATAGCATGCCCACAATTATAGCAAAAAAATACAGAATCGTTTGAGTTTTCACAGGAATTATGTATCGATCTGCTTTAGACTTCTCCATGTTCTTACAATTACCGCCATCGTGTGCCCCCACCAAAAAAGCTGATTTCCAAGTGGTAATTTTGCCCCCGGCCGGGCCCGGACCGCGCGGATTTCCCGTGCAACATTGCCCCCGTCCCCAGCGATAGAACGAAAGTCCAACCTTAATTGGTTCTCCGACAGTGAGATTCATGGAAGGAAGATTAGGTCCTTCGTGTTTCTTCAATTTCCACCGCTTGACTCTGTGACGCGCGTGTCCAAGTCAAGACAGTTGTGTTCGCGACGTCGTTTCTATGCTCGATCGTTCTTGGATTTCCACAAGAACGAAGAAGATGCGAGAAAGACCCTGCTACTAAAATTAAGAAATCCAGGCACGACAAGCGATTCGGCAAGCTAATTCATCAAGCCCTTTCTTTCTCGATGGTGGGATGAGGTGAATTTTGTAAGTCAATGGCAGAGTCGTCGTGTAATCTAGAAGATCCGGATCGTGCGCTCTTATGACTCGCACGTCCTCGCCAGTCGCCAAGATCTGGGCCGGCAGTTGCTGGCCATCACAAAGGCCCTGGCAACCACCGGATATGGATATAAGGAAATAAGAAAAAGAAAGGGAAAGGAAAGGAAAGATAAAATTCGGGCAAATTTTTAAAATTTGCAATAATCGTCCACGTTAGCGTCGATTGTGCCACGTAGCACGGTCGGCATTGATTAGAATGTCACGTCAGTGATCTCCAATTAAAATTGACCGGAAGAGCTATATTGGCAAATCGTTAAAAAGTTCATGACTGAATTGGCTAACATGACAGAGTGTTTTTGACAATTTTCCAAAAAAATAAAAAAAGAAGTACAGAGTCATGTAGAATTTGGATCGTGGGCATGTCCAAAAGCAACCAATAAACTTAAAAGAGAAAATCACGAGCACAAGAGCTAACCAACCGATGGTGTGCTCAATTTCTAGCACAATCATTTTGAAAATTTGGAGGAACGAGACAAGCTCGTAGATCTTCTCGAGAGTCCCAAGACCTGGCAAAGTCGACCATCCGCATGTGCTCTTACCAAATTAGTCGTAAAGTTACCACGCATCCAATTTCGACAAGTACTTGTCATACGATCCCCTCCGCCGCCTAATTGTTTGGTTCCTTTGGAGCGGTCGGCCACGTTATGGAAACGTTCAAAAGATGCATCTGATTTTCCTTAAAACTCGCTACTATTCGGAGCATGAGCGCCGACAACGCTTGATACCCTTTGCCTTTGAACAGGGATCTTTCCTTGTCGCCTTCCTTCGGGCGAAACGAAGTCAAGGTCGGGATACACAAGAGCATTCGCCTATAAAATCGCGCTGGACATTCGAAACGCCGGTCGTTTTCGCGAGACGTTCACAGCCTCGCCGATGTGACGGTAAATTATGCCGTCTGTCCAATCGGAAACGAGCTTAATGTGTCGGGAAAACGACAGACAACGCAGGGCGAGGCGATGATGAAGTGGGTGCGGGATGTCAAGTTTCACAGGTGTAACAGGAAGAACTGAACCGGAGGTCTAGGATGACCCGTGTGCGTGCGTGAGCACGACCTGATGATCCTCCAGCTCCAAGTGCGGCGTATCTGGACTCGCACGAAGGCAAAGTCTCGTGCTCGAATCGTTTTCTGGACTTGGAAAATCAGAGGATGCAACTCACAACAACGTCGGTTGTCAAATATGGCGACGTCCGAGTTTACAATAACGTGTTGAGAAGACGCAACCACGTGACTGGATAAAAGTTTATGGAAGAACAAAAAGTTTAGGGGTTCATGTTTTTTCTCGATTCTTTTCGTGAGGCCACGGCCAACTGGTCGAAAAGTCCAAGACTTGGTTTGCCAGCCGAAGAGTCACAGATTCAATGGAAAAATTATCTAAAAAGTCACAAATCTATTACCATTTTGTCAATTTGATTTTAAACCTTTCAATGTTTTTGCCAATTGAGCCATAAATATTTTCATATTTTGCCAATTGAATCTATTCAGCTAATTTTAGTTAGAAATCACTGACGTAGACGCCAGCCGTTCTACATGACTCGGTTAGTCGGCGCTTACATGAACAATTTTAAATAATATTTTAATATTTTTTTTTTGAATTAGTTTTCTTTTCTTTTCTTTATTTCTTTCTTTTTCTTTTTCTTCTTCCAAGTCCGGGGAGGGTCACCAGCCGATCCTCGCCGAGTACAAACAAGGGCCAGCCAACCTCACCTATTGTCAGCCGACAACCCTCGCTGGACTTGATAGAAAAAAAGGAAAAGAAAGAAGGAAAATAAAATAATAATAAATAATTAAATTTCGAGAAAAGGTTAAAATATTAATAAATATTTTCCACATCTGCGCTGGCCATCCTACGTGGCACTACCAGCATTCACGTTGGTGATTTCCTGCTAAAATTGATCGGATTGACTCAATTAGCAAAATATAAAAAGATTTGGGACTCAATTGGTAAATTGAAATGTTTATGACTAAATTGGCAAAAGTATGATAGGTATAGACTTTCTGGACAATTTTCCTTGAGTTTGATTCTTCAATCTAGCATTGAAGGACGGGCCTAAGCTTAGCGGTATTGCCGATCCTCAGTTTCCCCACTCACACCTAGTGATGTTGCGGTGACAGGCTTGCCGGCGGACAGTTGGTGCTTCTTCCTGCATCAAACCTTCCATTCCGCTGGCGGTTGAGTAGTTCCCGATCCTGTTCGAAGTCTTTTTCCGAGGCGAAAAAAAAAAAGGCCCTTAAAGAATACTTAAAGCGCTCGTGATTAGTTGAGTAAACGGGTATGTATTTTGCAGGAGTGCCCAAAAGATTTCTCCAATTTTTGGTATCAATCAAAGCGAGTCATCCATTACATATTTTATTACAACTGTTTTTAACGGTTTTGACCTTCTTTTGTTCAGCCGTGTACTCAGAGAACATTCACCAGTCGTTGTCGGGTAGGACAACTTAGCTGCCCATTCTAGTCCAAAAGAAGCATCTCTTCATCTTTTGTGAGTTACCTCAACACGCAAATCTCGAAGATTTTGCCTTGTCCCTTGCCGCTTTTGGCGGCCTCATTCCCGTAACCATCTTCAATAATTCAATCTTTTTTTGTCTTTTGTCTTATATATAACTTGGGTTAACGCCTAATTACATACCTCCCCAACATGGCAAGAGTGGGTGGCAACTCAAACCTATCATATGGGTAAGATTTAAATGATATCACCTGATAGAAAATCGATGTTTCGCATTTAAGCTTTTATCGATCAAATTCCGCTTGACAATAGAAATGGGGAAAAATATCTCAAAAAGTCTTAAACCTATTGCATTTATCAATTCAATACTAAACCTTTAATTGGACCATTTTAGTCTTAATTATTTTTACATTGATATCAATTCAGTCCGTCCGGTCAATTTAGATTGGAAATTGCTAACGTAAACGCCAGTCGTTCTACATGACATGATCGGCACTCACATAAACATTTTGAAATGACATTTTAATAATTTTTTGTTCTTTTCTATATTATTATTTTCTTTTTTCTTTCTTTTTTTTTTCCTTCATTTTCGCCTAGAAGCGGCGAGGCCTCGAAGACCCTCACCCATGGCCTTTGAGGCCTCGCTGGCCACGAGCGAGGCCACGATGACCCAGGCAAGGCCAACGTGGCCTCGCCAACAACCGGCGAGGGCCACATCGCTGACAACGAGCAAGGGCTGCATCGCCCACGATCGGCAAGGACTTGCTAGCCCTTACTGGCTAAAATGAAGTAAAAAATAAGAAAGAAAAAAGGAAAAAAATGATAATAAAAGATAAGGTAAGATAAGAAAAGCAAAAAAATTATAAAAATATTGTCTATGCCAGCACTAGCCATGCAACGTAGGATGGTCAATGTCCACGTCAATGATTTTTAGTTTAAATTGGCCGGATAAACTGAATTTGTACAAATTTGAAAATATTTAAAACTAAATTAGTCTAATTGAAAAGCTTATGACTAAATTGGTAAATTTAGAACTTTTCTAGGTACTTTTCCTGATAGAAACGGTATCACGGGTTCGATTAGAGCGCGGCTCCATATCGTATTCGCATTATCTTTGTCTGAGGTCATTTTCGCATCGATTGGATTTTACTGAGGTGTATCTTCATGAATGGTGTTGTATGTTTGATGTGGCAAGCTAGCTCGGATTAATTGAAACTTTGCCAAGTGTTGGTAAACTAACGGCTGTTGCGTTCAATTGATTGATACTTATTTGTTAACTACGGATCACGCGGGTTTGTCGTGTTCTCATCGTTTCAAGTTTAAAAAAAATACTAGAACGTGCTTGTCATCTCATGGTTGAATAGAATGTAGCCATGGCGTCTTTGATCCTTGGAATCACCTGTGCGACTCGTTCACGAGACTCTTATTACTCGTCAAGTGTTTGATGCAAGTGATTGTTTCGTATTGCTTGTTGACGTGATTGAAACAGTCTTATGAGCGTTGAATTTTTTCAATTCAATATCTCGAACATTCAAGTTTTATCGTACATCAACATGGTATCAGGGCGTGTCAAATTATTTCCGGTTGTAGATCTAAGTTATTGCCGCCTGTCTTAAACAAGACGCATGTTCAATCCCCACACGATTGTTGTTAATTTATCTGTCTCCTCAATGACATCATGCGAATGCGAATGGTGCGGCTACATCATGTGGTTTTATGTATGACAAATACAGACGGTCACGAGATCATTGTTGACGGTAGAGACAAATTCGGTTGGGTAAAGAAAAAGAAGAGCTAATGGCGTATGCATTCGACAGAAAGACCATCATGAAATCCAATCCCATTCCCAACACTTCGTCTCCAAGCTCTTGTTCACCCGTACCTCAAAACTGCATATTAAGCATTCTCAATCAAGAACATATCAAAGTTTTTAAAGCATTGACTACACACATCACAATAAAAACGTCGATGTCCTGAAAATCATCGGGGCACAGAACCACCGGCATCGCATGCCGAGGTTAACTTGAAAAAACCCTGGACAGAATCAAAACTGATTCGGATGCAAGAAATCTCGACATGAGCCACAGGTTATGACAATCAAATAGAAGAACGAGAGCTACGTCCTAACAGACAAAACAGGGCATTGTTCTAACCCTAGTTTAGAATTCCCACCACTCGTCCTAGTTAACGGTATTGACAACGCACATTCCATTTGTTTAACGAATCGAAAAGTCACAACCCGAAGAGTCACGAAAATAACAGAAAGCAAAAGGTTCGCTCCATACTCTTGCTAAACTGTGGGGCACATGGTTGCACAGTGCTACGAGTCCTCAATTCTTTCTACTCAGCAATGCTTCCTGCTTATAAATAAAGAGACCAACACACCCATCATTAGCCACCCCTAGCTTAATATACTCCTTCAAACATCTGCCTCCCCTCCTTCCCTCCCTCTGTTGTATTAGCCAGATCCATGAGGATGACTAAAATCAATCTGAAGAACGACGCCTCCCTCCTTCTCATTGCCATTTTCATTTTGAGTGCAAGTTTGGGGACCTGCTATGGCAGAGAAGGCAAGCATTGGAGGCCCAGCGAGGCTCACCCACTGAAAAAGGGACAAGGTCATCGAGGTGGACACCGACACCACCGTCAACATCACCACCGCCTTTCGCCGAAGGTGATGGGAGATGGGTACACTGTTCCTCAAGAGACTATGACCAGTTTAGCAGGAAGTTCAGGGAGTACTACCACTTTTAATGTGCTGGACTACGGTGCTAAAGGTGATGGACAGGCTGATGATACGAAGGTGATTATTATTCCTGAAAGCCTTCTACTGTATATTTTCTTCAAGCAAATCAGACGTGCTGTTCCACCTTGTTCCCGAGCAGGTGCAGCTTGAAAAACTGACTAGAGAACCTCACAAGAAAACGACAGTATTATAGAATGGCTTTGCCTACTGGATCATTAGTGTACGCTGGTGCTAAATAATTTTTTTTTGTTTGGTTGAAGGCGCCAAATGATCTTTCTTTTTTTTTTTTTTTTGGTCGAAGCCAAATGATCTTTCACCAGGCACTTCATATGCATAGAACTGCAACTGTTTACAAATTCAAATGCTAGAACTCAAACCAAGCAGTGTTGGTAATCACAGTTTATTCAGAAAGAAATCGGTAGTCACTATAATTTCTAATGGGTGCCACACAATCTGTAGTCGTGCCCAACAAGGCAGCCCTAGGAGAAATGAAGGAGGCCGATGGTTAGGCCAGGAGATGCTCCTGGGGCACAGGAAATAAACCTCGCAAAAACAATCAGTAAATAATTGAAAACCTAAAAATAAAGCAGGGATGCGATTCGAGAGTTTATGTGGTTCTAGGATAAAAACTAATTAAGTCAAACTGACAGGCACTTGAAGCAGCTTGTACAGCAGCATAATTAAAAACCTCGAAACAACAATCAATAAATAATTGAAAACCTTGAAACAGCATTTGAAGCAGCTTGTGCTGCAGCATAATAAGCAGGGATGAGATTTAAGAGTTTATATGGTTTTAAAAATATAAATTAATTAAGTCAAACGGACAGGCATTTGCAGCAGCTTGGGCAGCAGCATGTCAAGTGGCGGAATCAACAATGGTGGTCCCATCTGGGTCCGTGTTTATGGTCAAACCAATCTCTTTTTCAGGGCCTAATTGCAAACCGGGCATTGTGTTTCAGGTAACTTCAACATCCCATTCCTCCTAGCTAACTTTGGTAGACATCACCACTTGGCATCAGGCCACTGCTGGGTGAGGCGTTAATCGGGTTCAAAACCTTGTAGAAGAAAATTTTGGTAGACATATTCTGTGTACTACCATCTAGTATAGGATTCCACGGTATAGCCACAGTTTTGTTGACTCATCTTTTATACAGTTAGATGGCAAGATAATTGCTCCAACTAGCTCTCAGGCTTGGGGATCAGGTCTCCTCCAATGGATTGAATTCACAAAGCTTACAAAGATCAAAATTAAGGGACAGGGCATCATCGATGGACAAGGCTCTGTGTGGTGGAACGATTCACCCACTGTTAATCCAGCAGAGGAGTTGGATTCGGTCTCCTCCACAGCCCTAAATTCAACAAATAGCTCCAACGATACGGTAATTCAGTGCATATTACACGTGCACTTTTTCCTATACGTCATATATTGTACACTAGCATGCATAGTTCCAGTTAAAAGCCTAACCACAGTTCTCGAAACTTATCCACTTTTTTCAATCATGACTGCAGATAAGTACTAACCTAAGTAATATGCCAAGCACCAAGCCCACGGTAATTTCCAGTCTTTCCACCTCAAAATCCCATAGACCAGAGATAAATTCCTAAAACATTGTGATCTTGGCATGCAGGCACTTAGGTTCTATGGAAGCACTGATGTAACAGTCAATGGGATAACCATACAGAACAGCCCTCAGGCCCACCTGAAGTTTGACTCTTGCACAGATGTCCAGGTTTTTGGTGTTACTATATCTTCCCCAGGAGACAGCCCCAACACTGATGGAATCCATCTACAGAATTCCCAGAATATGCTAATTTACGGCACAGATATTGCGTCCGGTAATCCTCCATTTTCCTAACACCAAAGCAGTGTATCCTTCCTTCTGGGGCACCACAAGCACCTAATATTAATGAGTATCCCCTGGTCACTTGTTAAGCATACTTAGTTTGCAATAATTCAATTTTTAAAACATTTTGCGTAACACGAGGACAGTCGATGCTTTGAAAACTATCGAGTTTCCTTTATTGAGTGCTTCATAAATGCCCCAGGGTACTCATTAACAAAAGCCTTCTCAGAATTAGTCCACCCAAAAGTCGCTCTATTATTCACAGACCGCTCTATTATTCACAGACCATTGAAGGGTCTCCTCGTTTTGGTCCAAATGATCAATAAAACTAGGAGCAATAATTGAGTAACAATTTTTCTTTTGCAGGAGATGACTGTGTATCAATACAGACTGGATGCTCCAATGTGTACATACACCATGTAAATTGTGGACCAGGACATGGTATCAGTATTGGAGGACTAGGAAAGGACAACACTAAAGCTTGTGTCTCAAACGTCACTGTCCGAGACACAACATTTACTGGAACATTAACTGGGGTCAGGATAAAGACATGGCAGGTAAAAAGATCCTAAGCTGATAATAACCTCCACAATCTTTTTCGATTATCCACTTCATTAACAAAACAGTAACAACTCAACTTCAAATTGCAGCAAGCCAAAATTGATAATTGAATAACCAACAACCTACCTTTTTCGTAACTACAGGGAGGTTCAGGATCTGTACAAGATATCATGTTCTCAAACATCCAAGTATCTGAGGTTCAAACTCCTATTATGATTGACCAGTTCTACTGTGACAAAGGAACATGCAAGAATGAAACAGCAGCTGTAGCAGTTTTGGGCATAAACTATATGAACATAAAAGGAACTTACACAGTGCAAGCTGTACATTTTGCCTGCAGTGACAGCTTGCCTTGCATCGGTGTGTCTCTTACAACCATAGAGTTGAAATCAGTTCAAGGCAGCCACTTTAATGATCCCTTTTGCTGGGAGACATATGGTGAGTTGAAAACCACCACAGAACCTCCAATCAGCTGCTTACAGAAAGGAAAGCCATCAAACTTACCGTCTCACCTTGTTTCATGCTGAGTTTAGGCAAAGAATTCTGCTAGATATATGTACCTTCGGCTTTATGTGATCTCTTCAGCCATATTTGGCTGACTACATAGGGAGGAACTATATGGAAATTTACACGTGTGTAATGGAATCATCATTTTCTAGTGATAGAATTGAATTTCTACACAACAATATAGAGGAATATTTTTTCCATTTTAACAAAGGATTCCAGCCAAATATTCCATTTGTCAGAGACCACCAAGCACTTTTCTCCCAGTATTGCACAAGCACCCTCAAAGATGAGAACCATAGTCTTTAATAATAATAATAGATAGACAAACCACCAAGCTGAAACATAGTATTCTTCGAGAAAACCAGATGGACCTATTCCATGGCCATGGTAGACAAACAAAAGAACAAGTGGTAATTCCAAACCAAATTGTTCAGTCTGACATTGCCTGTTTATAGGTGTACAGCTACATGTATAAGGTGATTCTATGGTGAAAAAATCAGGAAGTGAAGATAATTAATCTCATAAATGTTCTGTGATAAACAAGTATAGCCTTTACAACTCATGCGTCTCATTCTTAACCATGATGAATATTCCAGCCAAATACTCAGTTGGAGAGACAACCCGGCACTTCCCTCTCAGGATTATATAAGCACATTCAAAAGATGAGAACCAAAGATCCAGTCTGGACACAAATCCTTGCAATCTCAATCACTTACAACTCATGCATGTTGCTCTCAATCATGAAGAAAATCTACAACCAAGACATCATTTCATGTTGCCTGCTAACTTGTTGACTTCTGCTCCTCCGCTATCTGCACTGTGCATCTCCCCACTCTTCCAAATGAAAAGGAATATCTAAATCAGTCGCCTCCAGGACATAACCCCCAAGAGTTATCCCTTTGAGCTTTCATTCTGCAATAGCCCCAAAAACATTGTCGCAAGTTTCACAATCAGTTGTCATTCCAACAAAAGTAACTCGGTGCCGCAAAACTGAGGAAAACAGTAATTATCTCAGCACTTTAGTGAAGAACAGCTCACACTGGTTTATCCCACAGTTGTGAACATCTATACCTCTTTTAATATTGTTTTTTTGCAAATACGGGAACTAAACTGCTTCTTTGCTTTCTTCTTTCAACTCCATAAACTCAGTTAGACATAAAGATAGCAAATGAGATCTGCAATATTTATGTCAGAAGATTATCAAGTATATGTCGTCTTGCCTCAGAAACAGATGTAATGTGTAAAACATATTATTGTCTCCAAATTTATATGCACTCAAGAATAAAAGTGGCACATAATTAGGTCATTTATAGCATGAATCACTAGCAAATGTTAAAACTTTTATAATCAGCTACTGGCTTATTCTGACTAGGTTTGCATATAAGTTGAGCTTTTCTGCTTATAGAAAGCCATTTACTTCACCCTCATAATCCCGCAATACATTCATTGACAGTCCTTTGACCCAAAAAAATAAGCTACCAGCTTTGCTGTACTCACCCGAGTATCAATGCCCCTCATACAATCATGACTTGCCAAAACCAACAGCTACCCTCCTTCTACGTGTCTCTATCCGTTCAGGACTAGGCAATCCTGTCCTCTGCTCATACTTCTTCTCCAAGGCCTGGACAAGCATCAAAATTTAATGACGAAAATATATGAAGAAAATGAAGATGCATAGAAAGAGATGAGAGATGCACAAGTAAACCAGTCCTTCCACCCCAAAATTCTTCTATTAATGCAAGATGTCAAATGCCCCAATCCTGCTAAAAACTCCATGTCTAAGAAACACTAGACCTTCTAATGGCCTATAAGCAAAAAGCAATTAGTCATCTTTTTTAAAATTCAATAAGAGACAGGGCTACTCTGAATAAGGAGACTTCTCTCTCAGATAAATAATCTGAAAGGATTTTCTGAAAGAGATTGCAAATAGAGAAGGCTAGAAAGCTAAATAAACTGAAATTCGATAACATCCAAAGTACAAAACATTTCAGTGTTCCTGAAAGCAATCATCAGGCTTATATGTTGCCTCATTCAAGTAAAGATGACTCCTCCACATGAGGGATTTCCAAAATGGTACGTTTTTTTCTTAAAGGAAAATCAAAATCAAGTTGATACTCGACATCCATAGACCATTTCATGGGCATAACTTCAAAGTTCTTAAACATGGATCATGGCAGATATTTTGATAAATGTACAAGCCAGAAATGACCGGCACTAAGTGTGTATCAACTCACCTCCAGCTCTGCACGTATCGTGTCAAGTACTTGTTCAGTCATTCTATCAGAGAAGACAATCCCCTGCAACACATTATTTTATATAAGAATAGATTGACGATAGCCATGAATGTGTAGAATGCCTTGACATGAAAAAGCAAGCCCTTCTCTAGGACATGATCTACATAGGCAAGATAAAGTTCACTTATAAGGCAAGAAACAGAGGATCATCTCTTCACGCATTCAACCCGAGATACGCTTAGACTTAGAAATATCATGTATACTGAGAATCAATGGCCAAACTGATTTTTTTCACTGAAAGCTTTCCCATGCCAGTGTAACACATGGGAGGGCCAAACTAGCGTAAAAGATTTTGCTCAAACTAAGAGTAGGTGAATTCATGCATAACCAGTTTAGGCCGCCCAATGATCGACTGTCTAAGTTTTGGGTATGCAATTCAAAACTAGTCATGCATGATAGCCATGTCATTTCAACAATGCTCTAAGAATTTCTTCTAAAAATGTCTAATAACAACTGCAAGGAGTAACAGTTATGTGATCATCCTTCCTCCAAAAAGCAACTAGTCTCTTCTCGCAAACAAGCAACTGGGCTGGGCAAGCACACGGCTGCATCCAGCTTTAGAACCTTTGTTGTCAACTACAATTTCACTAATTTTGGTCATTAAATAATGCAGAAGATACTAGCATTAAAGTCCAAGTAATACTTGACTACAGCCAAATGTCTTTTTCATGCTGTCCAATACATTTTCGCTCCCTTGTACTTTATTAATTAGCAAGAACATAGTAGAGCAGCAGTTTTGTGAATTTATTATAAAGAAATCAGTACCACACATACACAAACGTCTGGAGTACCTGAAGTATTTTTGAAAGTAAATATGAACGTTTTTTAAAGTACACGACAAAAAAAAGCCATACTTGCAAATGGTCGAATTCATGCTGGAAAACTCTTGCAGGAAGACCAGATAAGCTGACAGTAAACCTTGCACCACTGATATCCAGAGCATCAATTTTCACAGCTTCTGGTCTCTGCATATAAAACAAGACAGATTTACTCCAACAAGCAAATAAAATTTCATAGATTTGCTAAGAAAAAAAATCACTTCAAAAAACGAGCAATTTCTCACTGCAAGCCCTTAACTGGAAGGACTCAAGCTGCCACAGGTCCACAGCTATATCTTCGCCCAAAAGAGATGCTTCTATTATAAGACATTGAGCGTAGAGATGACAACAACCTTTATACCAGCTCACATATCACACAAATCAGCATCCTCCAGATCTCATACATAAACAAAGGGAAAACAAGTATGTTGAAGAGAAAAATAGTGAACTAAGTACAAATTTCTATGATGGACCTATAGTAAAATATTGCCTTCCCTCTCCTAATTTCTTCCTGGCCTCCACCTTAAGACTTGCAAAGGTAAGATCCAACTATTTCAGCCATTACTCTCAAGAACCAAGCCATGTCATCCAAAAAATCCATTCTCTCCTACAAGTAGCATTTCAACTCAAGGAAGTCCAACACCCACGCTGCAGCTAGAAGCGAGAAATATACCTGCACGTCAGCATAAATACCAGGGAACGAAAGGCAACCTTCATTAAAGGGCACCGTCTTTTTGGAATATTTAATAACTCTCGGATTCACAAGAACAATCTCCTCTCCCTCCCCGCGTTCACCGATGGGATTGAACACCATGAGCTGGACATTAATCCCTACTTGGGGCGCCGAGAGTCCAATACCATCAGTACTGCAGAAAAGGAAGCCATAGCATTCAACTCCTGTAACCGCGTATCCAACAATGACTAGGCGGCACATGACAAGAACAGAGACAAACTCCGGTTACAACGCCCGAGTGATCATTAAACATGTGTCCGCAAACACTGACTACAGAGCATCGACGCCAAAAACATCGCAAACCGACACCACCACCCGCATCGAAGCAAATGAAGAGCTTACTTGTACATCACATCGAACATCTCGTCCGCTAACTTCTTCAAACTGTCGTCAAACGTCCCAATCCGCTTGTTCTTCGCCCTCAGCACAGGGTCCGGATACTCCACTATCTTAAGCGGAGCCTCGAATTGAAGATCATCAACTAAAGAGCAAACCAGAAAAAAGAGCGTCTCACATACTCGAAACTCCTCCAACTCTCAACCCGAACCAAAGTACCTGTAAACGGAGAATTTGTACGAAATGAAATAGCTGCTTACCCGAAGCGAGATCGTCGTCCTTGGATGAGAAGCCTCGCTTGGCCTGCGCGCGAACGGGCAGCGACGGCGGCGCGTGCCGGACGGCGGGGGAAGTGGACGGACGTGTCGAAGGGAGGCGACCGGAGGCGGACGGGGGAGGAGGAGGGCGGAGACGGAGGCTGAGATGAGGTAGGAGAGAGTGGGAGATGATGAGGGAAGATAAGTGGAGGCGAACGGCAGAAGCCATGGCCGTCGGTCATAAGCAGCAGGAGCGGCAAGCACGACGGCGACGGGAGTTTTTGCGTCCGGCTAATCGTCGAGCCTTTGCGTTCTAATTTTCTTTTTTCTTTTTCTTTTTAATTTGTTGAATCATATTTTGCAACACGAAAATTAGACGATGACATATTGTGCTTTTATTTGCGGGAAAATTTCAAGTAAGACCCTAAAATACCCTCACGTTGGAAATGAATACTGTGTCGAATAATGAAGTTATTTCAAACAAGGGCATGACCTTATCAATAATCGACCAGCTAAATATTTCAGACAGCTAATGGCATTTTTCGTCTAATTTTTTTTTCTTTTTTTGGTCTTTCTTTTTTGTCGGTGACCAGAGAGGACTGGCCAAGGGTCGCCCTTGCCCGATTTAGTGAGAGCCGCCCTTGACACCTGACAAGACTGTCCCTTGCCATATGGGTGAGAGTCACCTCGCTAGCTGCCAGCAAAGAACAGCCTTGCCCAAGCAAGGTGACCCTCTCCCTCGGCAAGGGTCTCGCTTGTGGCTTTCGAGGGCCAATCTCGCCTATAGCTGGCAAGGTCGTCTCTCGCTAGATCAAATAAGAGGAATCCTAGGCAAGCCTCCTCCATGCGTCACTGGTGATAATAAAGGGAAAAAAAAAAGGAAAAAAGAAAGAAAAAAAGAGAAAAAATAATTATAAGAAAGATAAATGACGAAAATTGCCCTGTGAGGCTCCTATTTGAAAACGGACAGGGTCACTTCAAGGACTCAAGCTCTTTTTTGAAATAAGATCAACTTCATATCATTATTTTGAAAAATAATGACATTTCAAGCCCTTATTTAAAATAAAATCCGCTTCAAGACCCTTATCTGAAATTTTCCCCATACTTGATGATTTTTTTCCTTTAAAATTTAGAATCGCGTCATAATATTAATTTTAAAAAAAAGATAATCACTCAAATGGTCAATGAACTTTGACTCTATATGCAATATGGTTTGTGAATTTTAAATTTATTCGACGTCGTTCGTAAAATTTTAATACATATTCAATTTAATCAATGGATTATATGAAATGGCTCAATGTCATTTTATTAATTCAAGTTTAGGGACAACATTAAATATTTTCACATAATTTAAAGACTAAATTGAACATATACCAAGAGTTTATGGACCGTACCGAACAAATTAAAATTTCGGAAATGATATTACATATCGAGTTAAAGTTCAAATATCAAATCGAACAAATTTAAAGCGTGGGGATTAAATTTCATGATGGGGGCAAAGTCCATGGATCGCCCGCGTCGTACACCCTTTAAAAGAAAACAATCAACAAGCTAAACGGCGCCGTCGGTACACGCATATTCTGTGTGCCTTCTTCGGGCGGTGGTTTTTCCTTTTTCTTTTTTTGTCCTCTCTCGGGGGACTTTGAAATTCCATCCTTTTCGCATCGAGAGGTCATTATTAAGCAAACCCCCCCCCACCTCCCTCCGGAGCGAAGACGAGATTTCCCTTCGTTCGAAAACTGCGGCTCCCCTAGAGAGAGAAACAAAAGAGGTACTTCTCCTCCTCCTCCTCCTCGTTTTCGATCTCCATCCGTCGTCGAGATTCGCCTCCGATCCGCGTCGATTCCTCGCACGGATCCGCTCGCCGCCGCCGCGGACGCGCCCGATCACGCAATCGCCGCTTTTCCGGCGACGATCTGCCGGGGCTCGCCGGATCTGCCGAAGTAGCCGGCTAGATTCCGGATCCGCGGTCGTTTCGTCGGGCTTTGCGTTGGCCTGTTGCGCCGATCGTCGGATTCGCGGCTCTCCGGGGGTTTATTTTTGGTTTAGATCTGCATTTCTGATTGAATGTTTGCTGTCGGGATTCGGTTGGTTTTGTTTGCCGAGATCGATCTGCGTTTGAATCGTTGCGGTTTTTTTCTTGTTGTTGGCGGCGTTGCTGGTGCGAAGTGATTCTTTCTGGGCTGAGCTTGGAGCGTTTGGGACCATGGGGCTCACGTTCACGAAGCTGTTCAGCCGGCTCTTTGCCAAGAAGGAGATGAGGATTCTGATGGTGGGTCTTGACGCTGCTGGTAAGACCACCATCTTGTACAAGCTTAAGCTCGGAGAAATCGTCACCACCATCCCCACTATCGGTGAGTCCTCCAATGCCCGGCATGGTTTCCAATTGAATGCAGTTGCCTTGTTTTTTGTATCTGCAGTGCTGTGAGATCTCGTGTCTGATTTATTAATAGGTCGTGATGCGGGAGGATATGCTGTTGTCATTGCTCGTTGTTTTTTAATGGTCTAGAATTATGTACCGAGAAGAATTTGCACCTCGTAGGTGCGCATTAGAATGAGCTACCAGCCTACACGTGCCGTAATTATTTGACTATGAATATTCAATCAGAGTTTGTTCGCATCGATATGGTCTATTGCAATCGATTGGTTGCAATAATTAAATTTAAGGGCCAGCACAGTAGAAGAGCAACCATTTGAATTGATTTAGATTTTTTAACCGGAAGGTGAGGCAAGAGGTACCGGCTGGGATTTGTTGTCCTAGAAACTAAATCTAGTTATATGAGCGGATAGGATGTTTGGGTTGGTTGGGTATCCGCTCCTGTCCATTGAGTACTTGACTTGTGGTCTCAACTCTTAAATCTTGTTTGGTGGCCTGTTCACGTTAACCCAAGGTAAACATGTAGCATGTTTTGACCTTTTTTTTCCAATGTGATTGATATGGCTTCCTTCTTTTTTATGTAGGATTTAACGTTGAGACGGTTGAATACAAGAACATCAGCTTCACAGTTTGGGATGTTGGGGGCCAGGACAAGGTTGCTCTATGTGCCTCTTGATGCTTCCTCCTTTATAGCTTTCCGCATGCTTTTGTTTCCTGCTTGCATGTCATCATAAACGAAAATAGAGGCAGGATGACCCAATAGTTATTGAAATCCCATATTCTGAAAGGCACGTGTACTTCAGCTCAGTTTTGTGCTGACTCAATGACACATCCGCCCCACATGGTTCAAAATTTTCATGGCTATACCTGTAATTCTGTACTGCAGATTTTTTTTATTGACCACTCCAACATAGGCATATCCTGCGTTAGTTGGTGCATGGTGCAATAATATGGTAATTATCAAGCAGATGCTTGCATCTCATACTTTGCGTTACAAGATCACTAAAATATGAATTGTAGCCCTCTCTTTCGTGGCATCTCAAAGCATTGTTAATTGTTATGCAAATGGACTAAACTTCTACTTGACTCCAAATGCAGATCCGTCCATTGTGGAGGCACTACTTCCAGAACACACAAGGTTTAATTTTTGTTGTGGATAGCAATGATAGGGATCGAGTTGTTGAGGCAAGAGATGAGTTGCATAGAATGCTGAATGAGGTATTGCTGCATTTCTGTTTTGGAAAATATTACTGTATGTCATATGTCTAATATCTATTGAGCAGAGTAGCATGTGGTGAGAGGCAAAGGCTTGCATAAGTGATGACATTGATCTTTTTGCCTTTTTTGGATTTACTCTATATCGAAGTCCTTTTCTCATGCACAGCAACGCATAAATAGATATGAGCAACACAGTGATGTCTATTGTACACTGTTTTAGCTTGAATTTGTAGATGATGACCTTTTGCCTAATTGTTGCCTGGCCAACTTGTTTTGTTTTCAATTTTTTATTTTTTTGTGGATCTATGGATATGATCTTTCGAGTTTCTTTATGCATGGTGCAGGCGAGTTTTGCTGTACTGCAGTTCTATTTTATGCTTGTGGACAAGGAAAAACAGTGCGAGTAATGTTTGAATCTTGTTTTTTCAGGATGAGCTGAGAGATGCTGTTTTGCTTGTGTTTGCGAACAAACAAGATCTTCCTAATGCAATGAATGCAGCTGAAATAACTGACAAGCTTGGTCTTCACTCGCTCCGTCAACGCCACTGGCAAGAGATTATCCCTTGTTCACTCTTTATTATTCTTTTCTTCAGAAATATTGCTTTTAAATGTTGTTACGTCACAACCAGCCTATGATGCTTGGGAATTCGTCGAGTGAAATGAACATTTTTGCTTTTACAATTTTGGTGGAAGCTCATAAGTATGGACAGTGCCTAGGTTTATCTTAATTAGTGAAGCTGATTATGAGAACTGCATGAACTGATTTTTCATTTGGATCTTGGCCTCTCCTGTGAAATTGTTGCATTTACTATCTTTTTTTTCTTCTGAAAGTTTTTCGGATGTGATGGTTTATGTCAGGTACATCCAGAGCACCTGTGCAACATCTGGAGAAGGCCTTTACGAGGGTCTGGATTGGCTTTCCAACAATATTGCCAGCAAGGTAATTAATGGCCCGTGCATTGACTTCCTGATGTAGCTTTTGATTATTGCTGAAACTTGGTCATTGGTAGGGGTAGCACGGGTGGATTTGGGGCCATTTGCTAAGTTAGTGTGGAGCCCGAGTCTTATCTTAAGAAACTGGACTGGATTGATCATTTCCAACAGTCAAAAGGGAATTGCTGCATATTTTCGGTCCAGTACTATTGGGTATTATTAATTATGAAAGGAAGCTTGCAAGGCCAAAAGGCTCAGAATTGTGACCCGTAATCAGTACAGGGAACACTATAACCATTCTGCTTTACTGCTGAAGCAGCTTGTTGTAATGGCAATGGCTCGTGCTTTAGTTTTCGTGCGATTTTTTGTAAAAGAGATGGTGGTATGTGCGACTTATTTGGTGGGGCTGTGGTTCCTAGGCACACTATATACCCTGGTAGCCAAGATTTGTTTCTGCTATGTTTATATTCCTGGTTTAATTGGTCGAGCCTTTCACCCCTTTCCCCTGTTCTCTCTGGTCCTCTGTCACAGACATCGACTTGATTTGGGCACTTCATCACTTCTCATTTTATGATTGGGACAACCATTTTCTTCCCTTTTTTTCAGGCTTGAGATCTCTGAGGATTTTGACTGGCTTCACGACAGGGCACCAGAATTATGTTTGGTCTGAAAGGATTTAGTCTTTGTTTTGCTGTTGATATACTGTTGTGAAAGCTCGAATGGTTTGCTAGAGCTTTATCTGTGTAATGTGACATGGGATTGCATAACTGCTGTTTTTGGCTGAACACTTTTTAAGCAGTACAAATGGCTATGTAAGACCTTTTTAAATTTCCCCATCAAGGTTTGTATGGAGATTAAATCAATCTGTATTGTGAATGATACCTGCATGAAGTCCCAGCAGATTCTCTTGACTCAAAATGTAATGTTAACAGTAATTTTTTCCCTTCTAGATGCTAGAACCTCTGCCACCGGGTCATCTGATTTGATGATGGAGCAAGGGGTGGGCATGTTTCGTTGTTATAAACTCAATGGAGGAGAGGAGACGTTTTGGGATTTGTTGTCCCCTTGAAGGGGCTATTTTGAAATTAAGCCTGGACGCGCTTAGGTGTCATCAAATTTTGTATCATCAAAAAATAAATACATAAATCTACTCCAAATTTCTAAGTAGACATTATTTTCACCATCACAATCCAAGTTTCGAGCGCATGGTTGCTTCCGTGCTCTTTAAGATATGCGAACGATATCCGCGTCAGAAAAAATCTGTATTTGATTGTGAAAAATCAAATTGAGCGTTGTGTGAATCGCTAAACTTTTCCACTCGGTAAAATAAAAGTTGAAGTTAACAGGAAAAGGACATCATGAGTCAGAGGTTGGTAGCAATGTGACTGTGTAAAATTATGGGTAGCTCTCATATTGTGGACGAATGGCGCGAATTAGTGGAGTAAAATTGGAAAATTCGCATGGTATTTTCTTCATTTGAAAAAAGGCATCTGAGTCCAAAGACAGCTTTTTTTACCTCGAAGGGACGCGGATGCAATCAATTTTTGGGGGGTGGAAGTAGAAAACACTAAAAAAAAAAATTTTGACATTTATCGAAGAGCTGCTCTCGCAACGACGTCGTTGAGGTTGTGGTCGCCGTTGAAATCCCTTCACCTCTTCCGTTCCTTTTCCTTCCCTTCCCCCATTTCACACCGACGCACGTCGTTGTTAAGGCAACCGCGAGCGCCCCCGACCTTCGTTCCAACGCTGCGTCGCCTTCTGCGGACACACGGACAGACAGACAGAGTCCGAGGTAGCTCCTTTCCTCCTCCTCGTTTCGATCCATTGTCTTGTCGGCGGCGTGTCGTCGTCGCTCCGGCGTTGGTTTCTTGCGCAGATCCACTCGCCATCGCCGTCGGGCGCACCTTGATCTGCATGCCCTCGTCGGATCTATCGAACTGCTTAGCAATACCTCGAATCCGTTGTCGTGTCGTCTGGTCATCGGATTTGACCTTTTCTTGTGTGGATGCATTTCGATTTAGATCTGATACCGACTGTTGAGCGATTGCTGTTTTGAAATTTTCGCTCGCGTTATTTTCCGAGACTGATTCTGTGATTGTCGCCCGCTTCTGTCGGCGCGGCGGCGGCGAAGTGATTCTTTCTGGGCTGAGCTAGAGCGGGTGGGACCATGGGGCTTACGTTCACGAAGCTGTTTAGCCGGCTCTTTGCCAAGAAAGAGATGAGGATTTTGATGGTGGGTCTTGACGCCGCTGGTAAGACCACCATCTTGTACAAGCTCAAGCTCGGAGAAATCGTCACCACCATCCCCACTATTGGTGAGCTCTTGAAATCGCCTCCTTGTTCATAAGTGAATCATTGGTTTATATATTGGTGAAAGGAGATCTTGCATCTGGTTTATTGTGCATCCAGTATTAAGTCTCAAGAGGAACATGAATCTCCTAAATGCATCGGAATTAGCTGCTGTTAGCTTTTATCGAGCGGGCCAAGTTTGAATCTTCAATTTGGATTCGCATTCATTTGATCGGCACGGCTGCATTTGTCGTCCTGCAATGAGCATGGAAGTCATTTAGGGAAGCGCTGTAGAAGAGCAATTATTTGAACGAATTTGAATTCTCTGACGGGTAGATGAGATAAAGATACGGTCTGACATTCGATGGACTTGAACCGAATGATGAGTAGATAGGACTTTCGTGTTGCTAGTATTGGAACTATGAATGTCATCATTCACTAGTAATCGTACTGATTGTTCAGTGAGGCAGTCTCGGCAGTCAAGCTTTTGTGGACTCTTCCTTTTCATGCAAAGTAAACATGTTTTTCCCAGTCTTACTGGAATGAGAGTATTATCTGCAGAATAGAGATCTTCTGAAAATTAGGGTGAACCGATGCTTGGACAGATGCCTGTACGTGGAAATTCATGAGATAAGCGAGTTGAGTACGAAGGCTCTAGAATTGTTATTGTTCTAGACTATAATCTTCATTTTTTATGTGAGATTATTAGGTGGCTATTGGAATGCATGCTTCTTGTGGCCCAATAAATGCTTGATGGTGGTTAATCAGAACAATTTGGGGACTATTTTGTTTATTTTTCTAACTGTATAGGATAGCTTTTGGGTCATTTTCTTTATTCTTGCCTATACGTCTAATCTGCTGTTGTATCCCTTGTCATTTGGTGAGCCTTGCCCATGTTGACTTTTTCATGTTCATAGTGATTAACAGAGCATTTTATTTTTGTAGGTTTTAACGTGGAGACTGTTGAATACAAGAACATCAGCTTCACAGTTTGGGATGTTGGTGGCCAGGACAAGGTTGCTCAATTTGCCCTCTCGATTTTTATTTCTGTAACTTTTCATGTGCTTTTGTTCACCACTTACATGTAAGAGCGAGCAAGTACAGAAGCAAAAAAATCTGTAGATTTCAAAACCCTGTCTCCTAAGGGGAAGATAATGTTCAGCTCAGCGTTCTTCTGATTAACCTCCACATTCACCCTACATGCTGTAAATGTTATGTAACTAGGGTTCCTTTTTTTCCTTACCCATTCTCTACTGTTTAGTACTGCTGACTTTGATTGACCAGTCCGACCTAGGCATGTATGGCCTTTATTGATGTCGGATATCTACATCAAGCATATGCTCATACCTCACATTTTTGTGTGAGATCACTGAAATTTTTTAAGTGTTGTCCCTGTCTGTTTTTTTAGCACATCCAGACCAAGCTTTGAATCATGTGGACTGATGCAGCTTCTACTTTGCTCCAAATGCAGATCCGTCCATTGTGGAGGCACTACTTCCAAAACACGCAGGGTTTAATTTTTGTCGTGGATAGCAATGATAGGGATCGAGTTGTTGAGGCAAGAGATGAGTTGCATAGGATGCTGAATGAGGTAGCACTGCGTTTCATTTTGGGCTAATTTAGTGCTTCTATAATTCTCTTCATCTACTGAATAGGATTGCTTGTGGCGAGTGGCAAAAGGCTTATTCTTACATGAATAGTGACTATTATCGACACACTTGACATTGAAATATTATAGTTGCTTTTATTGGTTTACTTGACATCAATGTCTTCTGTTTCTGGATCCTGATATTTTATTGAGGAATATTTACAAGCAGAGAGTTTTCTGTCGTACCTTCTGAGCTTGTAGCTGTTAATGATGATCTATTGTCGTTCTTTGGCTTTGTCAACCTTTCCTTTGGTACTTTCCTTGTCACAGATAGCATTTCTAGTTGTTTTTCATAAAAAAAAAAAACTTTATTATAATTTGAAAATTCAAGTGGGAACATGGTGCATGCTTTGCAGCTGTTTGTTTACTGATCTATTAAATAGATTGTGAAAGTCTTTACGAGATTGGATGCGCACGTTGCTATACTGCAGGTATCTTTAACGTTTGTGGAAAAAGAAAGTCTTCCAAATTGCTGGTTTTATTAACATTTCACTCTCTTCAGGATGAACTGAGAGATGCTGTGTTGCTCGTCTTCGCCAACAAACAAGATCTCCCTAATGCAATGAATGCAGCGGAAATAACTGACAAGCTTGGTCTTAATTCTCTCCGTCAACGCCACTGGTAAGAGCTTATCTCTGGGTGGAAGTGCATAGCTCTTTTTAGTTAGTGATGTTGAGTTAAGAACTATGTTCATCTGGATCTTGGTCTTTCTGGTGAAATGGTTTCATTTGATGCGTCTGTTTTTCAGAAAGTTTGCGTCATGGATTTTCCCTCTGATAAGGAATGTAATGGTTTTTCTCAGGTACATCCAGAGCACCTGTGCAACCTCCGGAGAGGGCCTTTATGAGGGTCTGGACTGGCTTTCCAACAATATTGCCAACAAGGTAAGCGATAGCCCATGAGTTGATGCAGCCATTATATCTGCCAAGATTGGATGATCAGCTGGAGTAGAATGGGTGGATTCATAGCCATTGCTTATTTATTGTGGTGTCCAAATCATGCTTAAGAAAACTGGCCTGGATCAATCTGTTACAATCAACTAAAAGTTGGAACTGGGTGGGTCACTCCATTAAGTTGACACCTTTGAGCCATAAACTGTTCAAAACCACATTGAACAGGTCAAATTCTGTCAAAGTAGCTTCAGTCTTGCACCATCACAATAAAAGGAAACGTGCAACCCGCATGCTTAAAGCTCAATGTTATGAGCTGTAATGAGTAGAGAACATTAACCACTCTGCTGCATTGTGTGGCAGCATTTAGTAATAATGACGACTTAAGTTCCAGTTAGTACACTGCTTTTGTAAATGAAGATGGTTCTAGCGCGGATTAGGTAGCATGTGGTGCTCGCGCTTTGGGGGCATGGTTCCTGAGCACGATGTAGACCATGTTAGCCAAGAGTTCTTTTGTTCTGTTTATACCCATAATAGTTTTGCTACCGCAATGAAATGAAAGATTTCCCGGGGTGAATTGGCCAGACGACCGCCTTGCACCCCAGACTGCGTTTGACCTGTTCTGCTTTTTATAGACATTTACTTCGGTTTTGGCTATTTATATTCTGATTGGGAGAACAATCCTTCATCCTGTTTTTCAGGCTTGAGGCATTTGGGGATTTTCATGGGCTTCTCAGCATGGCACCAGAAGCACGTGGTCCGTAAGGGATTAGTTTTTGTTTTGTTGTCGGTGTACTACTGTAAAAGCTCAATTGGTTGCTTCAGCTTTATATGTAATGCGACATGGGATTGCATTACTGCTATTTTGGCAAACACTTTTAAGCGGTAAAAGTGACTTGCAAGACCTCTTGGATTTCCTGGCAAGGTTGACATGGGGTTAACTGAGCTGTATTAGGATTTTGCAGAAGTACAAGTGGATGTCTATCCTTGCGACCTCGTATGATCTGTTTTCTTGTTTATCTATTTGAAAACATCCAAAGCCCGCAGCATGTATCAGCTCAATATTTTAAATTTGATGCTGCTACTGCCTTCATCACCGTAACAAGACAGAATGGCGCTCGAGTTTGATGACCGGTGGAAGTTCTCTTTTTGTGTTTGCTGGAAATGTATTACTGTTTTTGCTGATCGTTAATCTTCCGGCTAGATCCATTGTTAGGGACTTGAGATGACTTCTTCGTTAGGACCGGAGTGTACTTCGTTTCTCGCCTGCGCAGCCTAATGATAAGGCAATAAGGTGTTGCCTAATGACGATAATTTATTAGAGGCCATCTCAACGTCAGATGATTCATGTAGATACGATCGGATATGTCTATCGAGCGAGAGATGCGCCGTGCTGAGATCATTCGTCTCAATTACTGATTGACTACCTAACGTCTCACTTAGGTGGATATCTTTTTGGCTCGTTAAGTTTCTCTCACCACGTTGATTTTCCTTTTTCGTCGGCTAAATTTTCTGTAGCTACTCAGAAGTTTGATGACATATGCAGTAACTAATGTGTGTACTTAAAATCGATATTGGACTCGTGTGTACTATAACTCATGACTGTCACGGTCAAATTATCCTCGAAGCCAAATTAAAAGCAAGGGGTGACTATTTTGTCGCTTATAAAAGTGGTTAGGTAGAAAGCTATCTGCTCTCATGCAAGATTATTAAACATCGCGAACCGGCCGTAAGTTGTTTCGACAGTTCAAACGTCCTCTATATAAACCGTAGCTTGCTCGTTTTGCTCGACAGGGCTTCTCTCTCTCTCTCTCTCTCTCTCTCTCTCGCTGTCTCTTCTCAAGATGGACGGGAAACCATGCTACTGCACTCAGGATCCTGAAGTGAGAAAAGGACCATGGACCATTGAAGAGGATCTGATTCTGATAGACTACATACACAATCATGGCGAAGGCGTATGGAACTCTCTTGCTAAAGCTGCTGGTAAAATAGTCTTGAATTTGTTTCTTATTACTGTTGGCAATGTTTCTCTTGTTCATACCCTTCTTTTGTCCGTGTTCTTTTAAGATGATCTCCTCTATCCGATTATGGCAGGTCTACAGCGCACCGGAAAGAGCTGCCGGCTTCGATGGTTGAATTACCTCCGCCCCGACGTCCGGAGAGGTAACATCACTCCCGAAGAACAGCTCCTGATCATACACCTGCAGTCCGTGTGGGGAAACAGGTGATTTTCGCATCCTATTCTGTATATGTTTCTTGTTTTTTCTGCTTACATTCCTATCGACGCAAAACGAAGGTATTTAAGGCGCATTCGTATACCATTAGATAATCGACAAATTCCTCATAACTCTGCACATCTAAATCAACTACAAAAGTTTCTCATAACTATCAGATCACTTGATTTTCCAACGACGGTGCATCGGAAGAACGTTCAAAATTACCCCGTGAAAAAGCTGAGAATAAAAGCAAATCATCTATCAATGGACATGCCTATCTGGCATGCCGGACTCTAAATAGCAAAGTCCCTTTCTCTCCTTGTTTCCTACTGTGTTTTTGGGTACCCCACGTTCGAATTATATCGCTGAGACCTCATAAAAGGCACAACCATTCGGAGGAAGAGAATCGTAGGGGATCTGCTTGGTGGGGCTCATGCATTTCAATGCCAACGCATGGGAGAAATTGTGGAGCTTATTTATAGCCACGGCCACTACTTTTGTTCTCGTGACCAACAAAAAAGCCCCATGCCATACACGTTCCAATGTTCCCATCGAGATATAAGCTTTGACTTACGCCGTGCTCTGATATCTTAAACCTTCGGCGTAAAACGATTGTGCGCGCTCAACTTCACGCGCTCATGTTATATAACCAGAGATGTCTTGAGTTCGGTTCATCTCGCATCCTCCTCTTACTCGTTTACGCGGGTCTCTTTCTTTACGATGCCGTGAATCGAATTTCAACAACCCGTCACCAACAGGCCACGAATATCGAGATTCCTACTTAAGGCCTTCTATTGTCAAGATCGCACGAGGGGGTTGTTAAGATATATAACATATTTCGCATCATACTTTAGTAGTTTAAAATTTTCCCCTCTCTATAGTTCTAAAAGTCTCGATGCAAAGTTGTCGCTAGAACTTGGGGTCACGGACCTTGGAGGATGTAAAAGGTTTAAAGGCGTGCCCAAAAGAATTTCTATTAGACTTTCGTCGGGCGACGACACGTGTTCGGTTTTTTCTTTTTCTCTTCTTCTATTTTCGTAAATGAACTCATTCGATTATCATCATCCCGAGTGTTTCTACTGTAAGAAATAACGACCGTCTTACCATTTTCAGGTGGTCCGAAATTGCGAAGCACTTGCCGGGGAGGACCGACAACGAAATAAAGAACTACTGGAGGACCAAGATCCAGAAACAAATGATAAAGCAATCAGAAACTGAGATTAACGACCTTATTAATCCTCCGTCGTCGGCGAGCGCGAGCGCTAATCATTGCGGGGTCTCGGCTGCAGACACGACGGCAATCGCCTATTCGCCGCCGCCGTCGGATCGAGGCGACCTTGGCGGAATCACGTTCGCGCCCCCTCCGCCTTCCCAAGCGCTGAACCCGAACGACGGCGTCTGCTGGGGCGTGGAGGATCTCTGGCCCATGCAGTCACTAATTGGTGGCATTGGCCATGATGCCCAATATTATCCCGTCTAGCTTTAATTAAACCTGCAAATCGTGACATGATCAACAAAGAAAAGAAGGGGCTCTGATGTTGGGTCTGTACGTTGTAGCTTGCTAGGTAGGTCTTGTAGTTATAGAGAAAAGGCCACAACATATTATTATTTCATACGTGATATGTTTTGTACAATCAATTGTGGCTTGTGCAAGGTATTTTAACTAGGTTGTAGCAGCGGCAACAAATCTATTGGAATAAGAACTTAGAGATGTTTTCTGTACAACTAGATGCCAAACGTTGAACTCGGTTGAAACTCGCAAAGACACGTGATCTACTTCATGTGCATTGTTTCTAAGGGCGAGCACCGGGTCCGGTTTGACCCGGAAGCCGGATCAAACCGGTCCGGACTGACCGGTCCAAGATTTGGTTCTAGGAAAACCGGTCCGATTCCCGATTCCACAAATCTAGAACCAGACAGAGACCAATTTGAAGCCTCTTTAAGAAAGTTTATATAAAAGCACCTATCAAGAATTGAACCATAGTTTTCAACATAGACACTTGACCAACAAATGCTTTTGTAGTGAAACTGTGCAACTATTATACTTGATTATAAGAATCTATTATCTTATCCTAAATGTTAAATGACTGGGTGACCCATTAAAATAGAAAAACGAATCAAAACCAGCCGGTTCATGAACTGGCAATTCTAGAACCGACCGGTTTGATTTCTGATTCTAATCTTTTGGAACCAAGCATCACAGGGCCATTCCTCGATTTTAGGCGAGGAACCGACCCGCCCTGAAACCGACCATCCCCGTTGTTAGACAATTTATAAAACTACAAAGCATACCCAATCGTTTCCTTACCGTAACCACTGCAACAAGTGTGTGACATTTAGCAGCACCAAAGGCCAGGTCACTCTACACATATGGAGACCATTTGGATGTTTTGGGGTCTCTATGAATCCCACCGCATCGATGGTTTCCAGGAACACACGTGGGATCGACTTCGAAGTTGTTGGCTTCCCTAAGAAAGCTAAAATGACTTTGCGGTCGAACCTGACATTGTCCTCCTCGCGGATTGCCACCATTTCCTCTTTCATTCGTGAACATCCGAAGGGGCTGTCTTGCATCGAAGCACATGGAGGAAAACCCAAAGAAGAGGAAAAGAACGTGTCAACCCAATTTGAGCCGCTCGAGTGTTCTGTCATACCTTCGCCTTTTCACTTCGGTCGCACATTTCAAATGTGATGAAATTCGAGGTACGAAGCATCATCCTGTATGGATAAGCAAAGAACACGTGACGGCGGTCGGCCGTGAAGGCATTTAAAACGTGAATTCTGTGCTTGCGAACGACTTTGCTCTTTAGCTAGTTTTGCCTACCGCATTATCCCACCTCGGTCACTTGAAACCTAGCGGTCAGCATATCTTCAAAGCAGTATCTCTGGGGTCGGTCCAATTCAGTCCATATCTAGCTTTATTAGCTATACTGGTTTCAGAACGAATACGGTTTTTTAGGACTAATTCCTATGAAATGAACGTAATCACAAGCAAGGTCGCGGATCCTCGAACTACAGAAGCCGTGAGAGAGGGCACCGAGTTCTCTTAACAAAACATGCGCAGAAAAAACGACGCGACAAGACTGTCACGCCAAACACTCGATGTGAATGCGATCTTGACACACCAAGCGGGTGACTATGTTCTAGGGCGACGCACTAGTTAAATGGGAGATGGCATGGACGATGGAAATGACCGAGTGCCAAAGGGGGCGTTGCCGAATTCTTGGGCCCAAAGTGGACGACCCTTCTTCACAAGAGCAGTCCCATGCTGAAAACCCGTGGGTTTGGGTTGGGTTGGGGTGGGGTGATTAGACCCACGAGCCGAAAAGGGCCCCCCCCCTCCTGCCTCCCCCCGACGTTTCATTGGATTGCGGTTGCGTTGGTTATCCTTATTTCCAATATTCATTGCTACTCGGGGGCGCTTCCGGCCAAACCTATTAAACATAACCGGAGGTATATGCCGCCTTGTTTAAAGCCCCGGCGGCCGGACAGCCCAGAGCCCCCGGGTTCCCCCATCGTCTATTCTCCCGGGGAGGAGGGAGTATCCCCTTTGGAATTTACATCCCGTAAGACCTAATCAAGAAATCTTAGGAGATGGAGTCTTACAAGGATTTGCGGAGGTGGATTGGGTTCTTAGTGAAGTTGCGGAATGCAAAACTTTTCATGCGGAGGCAGGTCAAAATTTGTTCTCTAGGTTTCAACCTTTATAATGAACTAGAAGGGCAAAGGATCGGGCATTTGGTCTAGTGGTATGATTCTCGCTTTGGGTGCGAGAGGTCCCGAGTTCGATTCTCGGAATGCCCCCCCACCCCTTTTTTCACTTTTTTGGACAGTCATAACGCCTTTTGAAATTCCCTTTCTACCCCTGACTAGCGACCGATCCAATCCCACTTCCAACATAGGCATTTTCGTCCATTTATGGAACGCTATCTTCGCGTCAATCCTCCTTCCGCCAACAACACTCCCCCCTCTTATCCTATCTTCTCCTTCTTCTTCTCCTTCCTCTTCAGTCACTCTCTCTCTCTCTCTCTCTCTGCTTCAAACTCACCGTAACAATGGCGACGCACGCTCTCTCCACTCACACCGTGCGCTCCTCCTCCTCCCATCCTTCTACGCCTCTCTCCTCCCCTCGCCCCGCGCACCCCCTCCGCCTCCCCCTCCTCCTCCCCTCCCCCGCCTCCCCACTCCGCGCCCGCCGCCTCCGCCCCGTCGCCGCCGCCGCCGCCGCCAACGCCCCGGAGAAGGTCGCCCGCCTCGGCGACGAGATCTCCGGCCTCACCCTCGCGGAGGCCCGCGCCCTCGTCGACCTCCTCCAGGACCGGCTCGGTGTCTCCGCCGCCGCGTTCGCCCCGGCCGCAGCCGCCGCCGCCGCCGCCCCCGGGGCCGCCGCCGAGGCCGCCGCCGCCGCCGCGGTGGAGGAGAAGACGGAGTTCGACGTGGTGATCGAGGAGGTGCCGAGCAGCTCGAGGATCGGGGTGATCAAGGCGGTGAGGGCGCTGACGAGCCTGGCGCTGAAGGAGGCCAAGGAGCTGATCGAAGGGTTGCCCAAGAAGTTCAAGGAAGGGGTGTCCAAGGACGAGGCCGAGGAGGCCAAGAAGCAGCTCGAAGAAGCTGGAGCCAAGATTGCCATCGTTTGATCTTCTTTCTTCCTTAAAAGAATCGCTGGTTCTGTTTCTTGTTTTATTACTTGTTTATCAGGTTTTCTTGGGTTTTTTTTTTTTTTTTTTTTACTGTAGTTGATGATGTCTCTGGATAGTTATATTCGTTATCTGGAGCGAGTAAAGAGGCCTTCGCTGAATTTTCAAAGTTCTTTGTAGTCATGCATGTTCATGGAAGCGGCACCATCAGTGGAATTCTGCGAAGGCATTGCCCGTGTCCAAGTTCACCCGTTTTGGGCATCGATGCTTATGAGAAATCATAACGCGATGGTTATGTGTCTAGTGGAATTTAGATTCGAAAGCGGTTTTCAACGTATGCTCGAATTCGTTCGATGCGAATCGATGGCGTGGCATCGGGACGAGTCTCGAGCCTGCGCCCAGGTTATTCTCGAACTCGACTTCGCTTGAAAGCTCGGTTGTATGGTGAACTAGGCTCTAGTTCGATTGAATTTTTTGTTTCGATGCTTAATTGAAGTTGAATAGTCGGGTTCTTAATTTTAGTTGTTGGATTTAGTTACCATGAGATTCGACTAAGGTCGACTCTCGAACCAATTTAAATGATCAAATTTACTGGTGAATAATGGAGATTTATATCATAAGTATTACGATACACATGTGAGTTGTGTTAAAAAAATCATACATTAAAGAATTGGTGTAGTGTTGAGCAATTAATATAACATAGTTGACCCATAATTCATTAGTCTAAGCTTTTGAATAAAGTTGGGTCCAACTTGATATATTGACGAGGCCGAACTTGGGCTTTCTCTTGAAATATATCGAACTTCTGCTACGTATTCCCAACAAATGATATCAAAGTTAATGTGGTATTGTGTTGAGCGATTAATTTATCATAGTTGACCCATAACACATTAGCTTAACTTTTGAATAAATGTAGGTCCAACTGAATATGTTAACGGGATCGAAATTGGGCTTCTTGTTGGGAATCTCTCAGGTAAATATATCAAACTTCTGCTACGCATTCATCAAAGCCGATGGTTGATTGGTGGGTTACTCCCAATATGTATCGATGTTTGTCGAATATCTCAAGGAAGGAATTTGATGACCAACGCTGTTTTCGCATGCTTAAAGGCAGACTCCATAGTTCGGTTTGAAGAAAGAGACAGGATGAAGTCGAGCGTTGGAGATTCAAGTTGAAATATGTTGATAGAGAAGGATATATGAATTAAAGTATAGCAAATTTAACACCGGGGGAGATTTGCTGTGTGCTCCCAACAATAAACATAGAAATCAACTTTCGGTCTTCATTATGCAAGCTACACATGAATCATAATGTCCCTAAATATTAGTATCCTTAATTTGTCAAAATTAAGGCTCTATTTATTGCATGAAAATGAATGATTTGAAAATTTCTTAAAAATAATCACTTGTAATGTTTTTATGATCGACGGCAATTTATATCTAAATATTTTCACGAATGATGAAAATATCTTTTATTTGTTTACACATTCTTATAAACGATATAAGTGATCATTTTTAAGAAAAGTATTAATTAAATTATTTACTTTTCGCAAAACGAAACTGATTTATTAAGTGAAATCGGAAGTCCCCATACCGTTAGATTTAGATTTACAGAGTGAAATAGCTAGGACAGCGCCGGTCAAACAAAGGGCTGCGACATTTAAGGGGGGAAAATTTCGTAATTCAACTCGTTTGTCCTCACCTATCAATTCTGTCCAACAGCCACTACAGGACAAAAAAAAAGGCCTCGAGGCTCTCTTACGGTCTTACCTCGTCTCAATCTCGGTAAAAACTTTTCACTGCTCCGGACGCGGGAAGCTCGCTTGAACAAAAGGATTTTTCGTAATAATTGACTACGATTTGCTCGACTTATTCAGCGGGTTTTAACTTGCCGATTGAACTCGAACCATGCATAATATGCCTTAAAAGGATCGGTGCTTCGAATGCTAAGTAAACGTATATAAATTGTACTCATTAATAAAACTCTCGACCGAAATTAATACGAACAGAGTCACTGTCGATTGATTTGAGTTGGGAATTTCTTTTTTCCGGATAGAAGACTCAGAAGGAGAATCATCGATGCCATGAGTTCATTTGCATCCTCATTTTAAATAAGAAAAAGACGAGATCATAGCTCGTGATTTCTGAAATACATAATTCGTTCATTATTATAAATCAAGCTCGTTTCTTTCAAGTGAGCACAAGAATAATACTCGCGAGATAAAAGAGAAAAAAAAACTTCAATGACACACGAGGATGCACAGCGTTCTCTCCTCTTCTTGAACGGGGAGGCAGCAGAAGACAGCCAAAGAGAAAGGATCGACCAAAAGCCAAGTTACCGTGAAATCTCTAACTAAAAACACTGTGACCAAAAGAGAAATGGCGACAGCCGAAAAATCGTTAGAACATTTCATCGTTTCAGCGTAACAACAACGTAAGAGCGCGCGGAAGAGTCCCAATGAGCAGATGATCCCAAGAGGATCGCATACCAAGTACGAGCACATCGACCAATCCATGTACAAACCTGCGGAAAAAAGATGGTTCGTCGACCGTCGACGGGAATACCTTTCGAACCCCACCTTCGTCGTCGCCGTCGTCTTCTTCTTTCCGCGGTTTAATGCAGGCACCAGAAAATCCCCAAACACCAGGACCGCATGGATTCTTGGCGTGAAAAATCAGAGACCGCACGCTGCTTGCAGTAATACCATGTATCGAACGCATTGCTGCTCTTCACATCCTCCCAGCCCGAAAAACAAGAAAGAGAGAAACCAAGAAAATGCAAGGAAGGAGATCCATGGATGAATTCGTCGAATTCCTTTCAACCGCAACCGCCCTTCCTCTGGAACTGAACCCCGGTGAAGGAAACTCTGCCGAAGCTCAGATGACCCACCTCGTACAAGTCCAGGTCCAGCCACGCCGATCTCTCTTCGGCCTCCTCCGGCACGCCCACGCCGCCGCCGCCGCCGAGGCCCTCCTCGAACCCGAACCCGTACACCGACTCCCTCATCCCTTCCTCCACTATCCTCTCCCTCTCGCTCGACCCTCCCCCCGCCCTCCCGCACTTCCTCTTCTTCTTGGCGGCGGCGGCGGCGGCTCTCTTCTTCCTCCTCGCCAGGCACCTCCGCCAGACCATGTACGGCACCCGGACGAGCGCGAGCGCCAGCAGGTTCACCACCGCGCACGGGCAGCAGCAGCACACCGCCGCGCAGTCCGCCACCACCCCGGCCGCGCACGACCTGCACCGCTCCCCGGAGCACTCGATCCCGTCTCCCCCCACTGATCCCTCGCCGCCGTCGCCGTCGCCCTCGTCGTCGGCGAACCTGCTCCTCCTGCCGCTGCAGCCACCGCCGCTCCTCCGCCTCGCCGCCGCCGCCGCCCCGACACGGTTGCCGGGCGTGCTTCGTCGCCGTCGATCCTCCATTCCGTCGACCCGATCCTCTCTCTCTCTCTCTCTCTCTCTCTTTCTTCAGTGTCGTAAACTCCTGCGATGCGAATCGTCTGAGAGAGAGACGGGGGAAGCGTGAAGCGTATGCGTAACTGTATCTGGGAGCCAATGCAGGCAGCATGGGCAAATGGAGTGTTTTTTTTTAATTTTTTTATTATTCCTTATTTTTATTTCTGTTTTCTTGTTTTTATATATTTTTGGCCTAATACGGAATGGCTGAAGCGGGCGATGCATTAAATGGCGAGAAACCCCCGCGGCCACGCGCTGTGCCGGGCACGTGCGGGCCACGCGCGAGTGGGGAGTGCTGCCGGGCGCGTGCGCCGAGAGGGTGACGTGAGCGTCGCGGCACCGATTTTCTCACCCCAGTAATTTTGCCAATCGAAGCCGCACGTGAGCCCAGTTACCTAAGCAATTCGCTCTGTTACTAATAACAAAATATTATCATGAACCGATCAGATATTTTTTTTTAAATAATTAACTTTTTCACAGGGCGTAGAAGTGTTAATTAATTTCCTTCGTGACTAAAAGCGTCATGCTAGGAACACGGAAGATATGTGCACGCAGTTTTTTTTTTCACCAAGATCGATTCTTTTTTCATTCTTTTCCTTCATTCTTTTATATGAAAACCGATATAGAAAGCAATTACAGCAAAATAGTATGGGCCCAAAAAACGACACAGAGTAAAATATCGACAAAGAAAACAAACAGAAATGTAAAGTAATAAGAAAGTTAAGTAAGTTCATTCGTCTTCTTCCAATCCCATAAAATAGGTTCTAATTGCTGGTTCCAACTAGGTGGATTCAATACCAGAACTTGGAACCTACCCACACAACACTTGTTCTAAATTTTCAGCATTGGGAATCGGACTTATTTCCTTTGGAACTAAGAATCAGACCTGTTTTTATGACAGGTTCAATCCGTTTTTCTAGTAAAATCAGACCGGTTGCACACCTCTGCAATGCATCGATTATGCATGATACAAGAATGACAGTGCCTTAAAAGCCACAAAGAAAGTTTGTGATTTTCAATACGCCATCCCACCGTGTTGTAGCGTCGCCAGCGTATCATAACTTTTTCATCGCTGTGAATTTCGGGCAACTCCTAAAAAACAGAGCGAGCCTTTTTAGGGGGAGGTCAGAGGGGAAGCGCACGTGAGAGAGGGAGAGCGAGAGAGGGGCCTACGTTTGGAAGGTGAGATGAAATGCGACCGAGAAAAGGACAGAGGAGGGGAGAGAGACAGTAAAAACTGAGTTGATGTCTCCCACGCTTGACTTTAATGTTTTTCACCTGAGCTTTCGAATCTTTTCACTTTTCATGTCCCCTCCCTCCCCCGCCTCATTCCCCCCCGTACCGTCTCGGCTTCGAAATTGAATTTTCACAGAATGACCCCCCTCGAATTTTTCCCCCCCCCCCCCCCCCCCCCCCCCCCACCCACATAAGCTAAGCCAGTAATTCAGTTCGGTTACTTGTGTGATGTCCTTTTCTGTTCATTCTCTACGTAATTTGTAGCTGCATGTACATCGAATCCAAACTGATCGGGTTCGGGATCAGGTTGGTCCGACCCAAATTGATCCATTTAACTTTTTTGACCCATTTCAATGTAATGTAAATTTAATGAGACATACCCATACCTAACCTAATTCATACTCAACATATACACGATCCAATCCATATTACTAAAACACTTTCATGTTTAATTAAATTTAGGAAACTCATACCCAGATTGAGATGAGAGCGCGGAGTGAGCGAGCGTGAAAATGAGTGAGGGTAAAAGAGATGAGTTGAGTTTAATAAGTTGTACAACCGTAAAGCACTCGACTTTGAAATGTCGAATCGAGTTTTTTTTTTTTTTTTTTTCCATCAATAGGAAGATAGATATGTTGGAATTGGTCTTGCACATGAGGGCAAGCAGACCAGATGAAATGGGCAATACATACGTAGACTTAGTCAAATGGGTATATATATATATGTGCTGAATTGGCCTATGGCCTTGTCCCTTGACCGGACAAGAGGGGTGGAGAAAAGATGATGTGTTCACATGGGATCAGTTGGTACAACTAGCGAGTACTGATGGCCCAGCTAAGATCGGGGCTTATGTCCCTCCCCGCCTTAATTTAAATTGTCCATACGACCCTAAACCCACATTATTCTATCTAACAAAATAAACTACCATATCCTATATTATTCTTCAAAGCTAGTCCGTGGACCAGGAGCTTAGTTTATTCAGGAATTTTAATGCCCAAGCATCAAACCATAACATATATTATCTAGGCCATAGGGCCCATTAGGGGGCATGGAGATTGGCCCGCTATGAAAAGCCACTGTTGGGCCAGAGAATTCATTAGCCTATCTCGAATCGATCACTCACCAAACTTGGACAATCCTTTCGAGTTGCTTAAGCCCCCCCCCCCGTCCAAACACTTTCATCAATGGTTCTTGAGCTTCGGCATAATGCGCAATTTCAACAATAGACTTTTAATTTGTTCAATGTGATTCCTAAACTTTTAGTCTATTATACAATGTTGTCCTTAAACTTTTAATTTTATTCAATAAGATTCCTGACCCTTTAGTAATGTCCAGTGTAATTCCTAAACTATATGAAAATATTCATTGTAGTCCATAAATATGAATCAATGGAAAGATAACATTTGATATTTTGATATAATCTAGAAACTAGATTGAATATTTATTGAAAGTTCAGGAACCATACTAAACAAATGAAAAGTTCGGAAATCACATCGCATTTCGAGATAAAGTTTAGGGACCATATTAAATAAAACAAAAATTCAAGAATCATATTACAAATATGGTCAAAATTTAGAGATCATTTGTATAATTATATATCCTATGGAAATCGTTCTTGATCGTGAACGAGAACCGTGCGACTGTCATGCCACTGCCTGGCGAGGATTGATCAGACGCGGCGATGGCCCCGAGACCTTGTCAAGGAAGGGGAAACATGGATCCTATCCAATCACACGAGGCAAAGCGGGAGCAACTCAGGAGCAAATAACCGCGCTCTTGCCTCGTGAGGGGGAGGTGATGACAGTGGGATTTACGAGCGAGGGGTGTTTGACGTGCTCTTTCGAGTGAGAGATCAATTTTTGAACTCCAGTGAAAGATCACTTCAATACGTGTAAGTGGTTCCTCGGTTGAATGGGCCCAGATGTTGCTACAGCAGTAGACGCCTAAAGTGGAACGAACCGGTGATTTTACATCCCGTGGGGGTCGTGTGCGGCAAAGCTCAATCGAACAGGTGGAAAGAGACCCAGATGCTCGAACCCATTCGACATGCAGATACAGATGGATAGCCAATATGAGGGACGATGGATGTATCGAAATGCGTTTGGTGCTGACTCTTTTTACAGGGTGGAAAGAGAACCCAGTGCAGAGAAATAAATGGAGCTTGCGAGCGAGGGAATGAAATCAGACGTACCTCGGAGAGTGACAGCGAGACCGTGGAGGCGGGCGGTGGCTGCAAGGGTCTCGTTGCCCGAGCAAAAGAAGGCGCTGCGAATCCGAGCGGTGCTTCGGCGATTGCTCGGGCAAAAGAAATCTCCGGTCTTTACAGTGAACCGTACAGTGTGCGCTCAAGTTGATATGATGCGGGGGGAGCGAGAGAGAGGGAGAGAAACAGACAGAGAGATCTCTGTTCGCAGAAGACGAAGACGATGCTAATGTCGATCTGATCTGAGCAAAGCGAAACGACGCTATTTCTAGTAGCACTCCTCCTAGTCCTTCCTACCCTTCTCTGTCTCTGTCTCTCTCTCTCTCTGATTGAATAAACTACGATTTCGAAAACCGAGACCAAAAAGGGAAAAACTCACGCAAATGATGTCAGGGGAGCATCTTTCATCTGGGAACAATGATATTCATTTGAATATAATAATGGAAAATCATGAGAGTCAGAGGGGTGATGTCAGCATTATTTTTCTCTTCTTGGTGTGTCCCGATGACAGCGAATATAGGAGATATGTTTTCTCCTTCTCCTCCTCCTCCTCCTTCGACGGGAGCTCCTCCTCCTCCCACCACCTCATCGGCCTCGCACGCGACAGGCCCAGTAAGCACGCGCCACCGGTTTTCTTTCTTCGCTTCGCTTCGCTCTTGAAGACGAGGTTCTCGGGCGGTTGCCGAAAGCGCCGCTGCTCTGCTCTGCTCGTGGCAGTAACTGGCACTGCCAATTTGTTTTCTATTTGATTGCTCCTTGAACGGGTAAAACTGTACTTTGCTTTTGCTATTGAAAAGTTAATCAGTGGGTGAGAAAGGACAGAGCGTTTGGGTCGTGGACAGAGTCCTCGCTCGACTCCATGCCGGCCCATCCATTGAACAAATTTAGGCGACGATGGGCCTGTGTTCTGACCCAAAAGAGGCCCCCAAGTTTCGTCTATAAATTGTCGATCCCATCGTCTCACACGGTCACAATTCGCAACAAGAAGCCCTAGGCCATTGGCGTTGGCATTGGACGCCGACCCGCCGTCTCCTTCTCTCCCTTCTTCTGGTTCTGCTTCTTCCTGCATAATTTCTGTTCTTTCTTTCGAAGATTGTTGTTGTTTTGCGTCGCAAAGTGTCGGTCTTTTCAAGGTTTTTGCTCCTTCGTGGGCGGTTCTTGTTTTTTTTTATTGGTTTTTGGGTCGTGTCGCGTGGGGCGAAGATGAAGAGTGCTTCCATATTCTGACACCTCTTGTATGAGAAGAGCTCCGAAAATGGAGTTCCTCGTTGAGCAGATACAGCAACTCTCTGAGCCCCGACCAGAATCGCTTCATATCTCGATCATTTCTCTTTCTTTTTTTCTTTTGTTTTGCTTCGGAAATATTTCACCAACAGCTCGGCTTGACATCTCCATTTCAATTTCTTTTTTGGGTTTCATCGTTCTGCTCCTTTTCTTTTCCTGCGGAGTCGCGATACTGTCTTTACATTTCCTTGTCATTTCACTGAATCAATGAGCCATGACAAGAATAAGAACAAGAACAGCTGGGGTCTCAATGGACCAAAGAGTTCTTGCCCTTAAGGGACTTCGGTGAACTTAATGATTTGCAGTCGTGTAATAACATCCGGGACTCGATCTTGGTTCGATGCCCATTTGATCGTTCGACTGTTTTGCGTGCTTTTCTCTCACTCGACACTGTTTCAAAGCTCGTAATCGACGCGTTCAATGATTTTGATCTTCGTAAGACGGTGGAAATGTATAGTGGATCGTCTTTTTCTCTGGCATTCCAGATTCAGTGCAGATACTCTTGGTCATGGTCCTTTTTCTCCTGAAATTTCTGAAAATCTAACTGCAAAATTTATATTCATATGCATCGTTCTCGTCCTTGACATGGACAGGACGTGGTAAACAAAGCGGACACTGCAATAGGAACAAAATCAGACTGTTCTCGACTCATCGTAACATGGACGTAGCGATCTCGACATGAGGCAAGAAAGCTTCCGGTTTGACAATTCGAACCTCGGCCGTGGTTCCCTGGACGATTCGCCCTCTCCTCCCCCGCGGATCTTATCGACCGGCATCCCCATTTCCCCTGCCAGCCTCGCCGCGTCATCCTCGCCGTCGATCACCCGATCGAAGCAGATGTACCTCCCTGATGCGGTCTTGTTCATCGCCTCGAACACTCGCACGTGAGCATCTGCCAGTCTCGTCACGTCCACCGTTGCTAATACACCATCCGAGTACATTTCCTTGGCACCTGAACTCGAGCCAAAAACCAAAAAACCCTTCAGATGGGCGTCAATGTGAACGCTAGATGGACTATGAAAATTGGAGGGCATGTGGTGTACCCTTAAGATATGCAATTGTAGCTGTTGGATTCCTGTTGATGAACTGAGGACCAGTGATGAGAGCAGGGCAGATCGTGGCCAGCTTGAGTCCTTTTTCTTCTGCTATTTTCCAAGCAACTTTCTCAGCCTTGAGCTTGCCCAGGGCATACCATAGCTGTAAATCCAGAAGTAAAAGAAGTTAATTGACGTTTCCTCTTCCAGTAGAATTTTTTTCAGCAAAAATGTGTTGTGTCTCTAGCAAATACCTTCTTGTTCACGCACAAGGCTTCATCACTCCAGCAATCGTGGCTGATTACGTTGGAGAGGTGGTTCAGCGCGGTGTCTCGCCATACGCACGCCAGAAGCGACGATGTGAGGATGCACTTTCTCACTGACGGTGTCCTCGTGCACGCCTCCATGACGCTCTCACTCGCCTTCACTTCTATCCGCGCCATCGCTTGCTACAATGACAACAAGAACAGCGGTTTGGCAGGGGACTGTTAGCCATGGAGGTAGTCGAGATCGGGCTAAGAAGCAGGAGACTATAATCTTTGCTCAGATGGAAAGCAGATAAGTCGACATCTAAGTCAAGTCAATTACCACGAAATTATCAGCATGTACATGCACAAAAATGACTCGATGCGTGCGGACACTTACTTAAGAAAATTAACTGGATATCTAGGTGGTCACGGCGAGACACTACCCTCTAATGTCTGGACAGCGAGATCAATCTGCCTAACCCACCTTTTCTCCTTCCCTACTTCTGATGTTAGGGAAGGCCGCGTTATTCATACCAAATCAGGAACACATTTCAAAAGCTACCACGCGCCGATCAAACCAAAACATGCCGTGATCGTCAAACCAAAACACATCCACTATGGGATCTTCTTCGCGTCAGAGACAGTCTTCTATAGTCATACTTAGCAGAACCGCCTTCAAAGTGACATTGATGCGAGTAATGGGATTACAGAGGACCGAAGAGGCTCTCATTTAACTCCAACCAACCCAACTAAATGGGCTGGTGGGTGTGTTTTGCCACAAATGTGGAGCGAACCATGTGAAACGGTTTGTGTATTAGGGGAAGCTGCACGTTCTGCAACTGCATCAGCATGAAACCTTTTCTTTAAGGTAATTCGCGGAACTTACCGGGCCGTGATGTGCGTCGGATGTACTGCTTACTGTCTAGCAACAATTGAGCAATGCGATAGGACCGTTCATAATGCGATGAAGTTCAGACCAGCAGAGACGGAGGCGACGCGGAGAGAAGGTTAGCATGAACACTCACAGTGTAGCCAGAGATCCCGGCCGGATCAGCAAATGCCGAGGTGTGGAAAACCCCGGCGCACCCTTCAAACGCCTCGCACAGGCTCTGCACCTCCCCCAGCTTCGCCACCACCGCGCTGAAGTTGCTCCGGGCGCTCCCCATCTCCCCCGAGGTCTCCATCTCCCTCAGCTTCTCCATGTCCTCTGGGAAAAAAAAAAAAAAAAGTTAACCCACGCCGGACCCCCCAATCACAATCAGCATTCCCTTAAAGTAATAGCAATGATAACAACAGAGACGAACATAGCTCAACGGAAAATCACTCATCATGACAACTTGTCAGCCTATGACCCGCGACGTACGAATGGGCCGAACCATAGAGATCGCATTCAAAGACAAAACTTTAGTCTCGGAAATTAAGAAAACGCCGCACCGTGGCGCCGATCCGAGTATTCTAGGGGTGGATCACGGCACAGATGGATCCCCATCATGGCCGCTGGTGGACTTCGTCAATTGATTCTCAATTCCTTATTTAATTCGAATTATTGGGCTTTGACCTTCGAGGGATATAGCAATCTTTGTTACCTAGGCCATCTTCGAGGATTACGCTGATTGAGGTACACCAAACCAAAATCCGAGCTCCACGTGGCTTCCTACCCTTCCTAAGATCGAACCCATCTTGACTAGCCATTCAAAAGAAAGGAAAACAAGAGGGATTACGACCCATCTTATCATGGTCCAATGTTAGATCAAACAACAAGGATTTTTCCTTGATTAGTCCGTTCAATATGGACGATCCTACAGATTAGATGCGGTTCGCATCGATAAAAACAACCTTGCGTCGACATGTCGCGCGATAATATGAAAATTTATCGACCAAAGATCGGGGAAAAACACCAACATATGGGCCACATTTGAAGCATCATCGTTGCCGTTCATTTTTCGAAACAGATGGTCGGAAAACTTTCTTTGCTAACCACTTTTATATTTCTACCCCTTGCCTTAACGAAAATATTTACGTGGCATCTTCGCGACGCTTTGCGAAAAAAATTAGGGAGAACGGAACGGAGTTGGCTGGGTGATGGTGCGATACGGGGTCGTTTTCGTTCGCTATCGATTACGCCGTGGGACTCGTCTACTTCCACGTATCGGTTTCCATCCTCGCTGCTGCTGCTGCTGCTGCTGCTGCTAACGTCACGACGAGTTCATCCAAAAGCCAAGAACCAAAGCGGGACAGGAACAAAAACAAGAAGGAAATGGCGTCCGGCGCAGGTATGTCGTGTGCGTAGATCGCGTAGCGTACCTTCGTTGTCGACGAGGATCCGGACGGAGTACCCGCGGAGCAGGAGCCGGCTCACGAGGGCCCGGCCCAAGAACGACACCCCGCTGGTGACGCACACCGCCCTCCCCCCCACGCCGCCCGCCCCGTCGCCCTCGTCGTCGTCCCTCGGCGCGGCCCTGGGAGGGGCCCCGATCCCGTCGTCGCCCTTCCTCCCGTGGACGGCGGCGCACGCCAGCAGCACGCGCCGCAGCTCCTCAATCTCCGCCCGCTGCCTCTCCTCCGACCGCACGAACCCCATGCCGCCGCCGCCGCAAGAAACTCGACCTTCCGGGTACCCGGGAGACGCGAACACCGGCGGTGGCGACGACCGGAGGAGGAGGTGTGCTCTCCTTCTTCTCCCTCTTCTTCGTTCCCTCGGAGAGGGGGGCGGGGGTACGTTCTGTGCAGGGCGGTTGATAACGTATGTGACGGAAACGAAGAGGGCTCCAAACTTGGAGATATATGAGAGCAGGAGTCGCTGTCGTGCAAAAACGACGCCCTTCCCCCCCTTTCATACCTGCGTTTTCGTTGTCGCTCTTCGTTTTCAATAACACTTTGCGTTGTCCCGGCTCGGCTCGGCTCGGCTCGGCTCTCGGCTCTCGGCTCTCGGCTCTCGCGGATGGGCGGCGACCGGGCTGGCTGGCGTGGCCGCTCTCTCGCCAGGGCCGTGCTAAGCTACGGCTCCGGCTCGGAGCCGTTGAGTGGTGCTGGGGCGGGGCTCGTCGCTCACGTGTTGAAGGGCCAGTACGCACGTGGGGGCTGAGGTGGGGGTGTGTGGCCGAGCTACTCCTACTCGCGCGCCACCGGCTCTGGGACTTGGCCAGTTAGTTGAGACGCTGCGCTAACGTGACAGCTCTGTGTGCGTGTCGGGTGATATCGGCCGTCGGATCGGGCCGACATTCATTCGAGCCTCCGCATCATCGACGGTGGGAACGCGCGTAATCCGCGGGATTATCAGAAACGTCGATCTTTCTTTAATCGTCGCCGTCGGCCAGAGTAAGGGAGGGGCCCATTTCCTTTCATCTCTAGTAAAAGAACGACGGCGATCTTTCCTTAACGAGAGGAAAACCCCGAAGGCGTGTCGCGAATTTAGTTACAAGCGCGGTCCACGTGATCGAGTTCGGATGGTAATCACGCTAGAAATGACCGCAGCTATCGGGAATCTTCTCATGCGATAATAATATTTTATTGTCGTGAAAAAACAATAATCTCATTTGAAGATGTCTCAACTTCGGCCGTAGCTTGAAAGATTCCACCACAAGGACGTGCAAGCCTCCCGGAAATTCCGAACTGAGCCATGCTCGATTGTCCTTCTAAATTAATTGATTAGATTAGATGCTTCAGCTACTGATGTCACGAACACTAGAGTACGAAACCCTGCCTTGACTATGTGAGCAATTATTTAGCTTCCTCGTCAAAATCATGTCCATGCACGCGCGCATGCACGTATATAGAAAATCTCGAGACAGTCCATAAATTGCATCGTGTCTAATTTGCTTCGAGACATGTTGTGAATTCAGTGACGAGCGCCGTCCATGTTATCGAGTTCGGAGGTAATCACACTAAAATCATCCTAGTTATTAGGAATCTTTTCAAACAATTAATATGTATATATATTGTCGTAAAATAACAATCCCATCCGAAAAAGATGAATTTCAATTGTAACTTGGAAGATTCCACGACAATGCGCAGCTCTCCAAAGAATTTCGAACCGAGCCATGCTCAATAATCCTTCTAGATCGATGATTAGATGTTTCAGCTACTCAAGTCGCGAACACCAGAATACGAAACCCCACCTTGACCATGTGAACAATTTATTTAGTTCCCTCGTGAAATCATGCCTAGATATATATAAAATCTCGAGACCATCCATAGATTGCACCGTATCTAATTTGCTTCGGTGTTTTTGAATAATTGGAACGAAACAATGGGGCACTACCGGTTGTTATTCGTCAAATAGAAGAGAATTCGGAGGGTAATAATCTCCGACCCCAGCGACAAGTAGCGCGCACATGATCGAGCATTAGAACATGCTGGGGTCCTGCTTTCATTCTTATACATTAGATCGTGTAGTATTATAGTTTTTTGGGCCATGAATGGAGCATGTGTATTGTTGGATGGTCCAACAAGGAACAGTGGTAGAGATGTCTGAGTCTGACCAGTGGATGGTCATAAGCATGCTTGGGCCACGTTTTTAGGTCTCGGAGCAAACCTACCACTCTCTCCTTTTCTCTCTCTCTCTCTCTCTCTCTCTCTCTCTCTAGCCAATGGGCCTATCATTAATTCCTTCGTTAAATTGTCAGAATTTCGCCATCGTTGCGCTGGAAAAGCTGTCCAAAAATATTTAAAATATGTTGTACGCCGTCCAATTCGATCATCGGCTTTTCAACCGTGTGTCAATTCGTTCATAAACATTTCGACGATGGTCGACTGGAAATCACCTCCGTGGACGTCGACCGGCCAGGCTAACGTAGATGAAGTTTTCATATTAATTTTCTTTTGTTTTGTCTTCTTTTTATTGTTAAGGGCCCGGTCGCCGGCCACTAGCCGTGGTTCGACGACCCCCGCCGGGCACTGGGTGAGTGCTGCAACCTCTCGTCTGGCCGAGCCACGTAGGCCAGCCGGCGTCCTTTATTGGCGATTTCCCGGTAAAAAATTGATCGAAATAACTAAATCAGCAAGTCGTCGAAAGGATCGTGACTAAATCGGCACGATCAAAAGGTTTAAGATCGAGTTGGCCGCCGTGCAGTAGGTTCGGGACTTTTCGGACACAAACTTCCGCCTGTCGCGCATCAATCAATCCTCAAACTTCGGACAGAATGTTGTGGATCGTCTCGTGAATTTCGATTTCTATCGCAGCAACCCGGTCCGTCGCCGCCCTCGCGATCGGCGCGTTCCGTCTTTTGTTGTCCAAACCACCCCGCGATTAGTGTTGGGTTAATGATCACGATCCAACCACATCCCTAATTGACTTAAAAGCACCTGATCGGCACGAGCAGCATCCGTCCCCATCCGCAGAGGGCCCGCAAGAGTAGCACGAGCAAAGCATTCGCCCGAACTGATCGCAATGAACGCAATGCCGTCAGATCTGTGGAGTCCGTACGTGGACGTGACGAGCAGCAAAGGCGTGGCTCGATCGATGTCCGAGCAACGGACCTACCAAATTCCCCCGTCCGCATGCGACCACGTAGGGCCCTCTCGATCCACGCTCCTCCTCCTCGCCTGTCCTTTCCTTGTGCTGAAGTTCGCCCATTGATTGGAGCCCCTCTCCTCACGTGATTCCCGAACCGTGCAAAACAAGCCTTAGGAAAGCGACACGAAGCTGCGTGAACGTTCCGGCAGCACTGTGGCGCCCCGTGATCGGTCGGGAGGACGGGCCGGGTCATGGCCGCCCCACCCTGCCTACGCGTTTCTCCTTTTTGAGGATACCGGAAAAAGCCGAGTTCGCGGGCACGTCCGATGAAACTCAAAGTGCGAAAGGTCGTGATGATCGGATAATGAACTTCACATTGGTTTCTTATCAAACATGGAATGAAGAAGCATATTATCGAAATGTTTGGACTGCATCACTAGTAACGGATTTTCACTCTGTAACTTATTGCTTAACCAATCAGGTAAGTCGCTCTTGCTTACCACATCGAGTGGTTTTTGACTTAAACCCACCAACTATGTTGTTGTATCATTGGTGCTGATCATATGCACGAAGCGACATCAGATGTTCGAAAAAGTTTAATGTATCAAGCAATTCATGTAGTTATGAAAAATGCCACCCGTCTCTATAATGTGTAGTAGAGCGTTCCAATCACGCATCGACCCACCTGCTTAATTTTTGGATAGGGCCCGAAATATCTTCTTCCATATGGAATGAATCACTTGTGTACAATGTCGGCATGGGACAAATGTCCTATCTTACATTAATTCCTTAGGAGCCCACTAAGCAATCGGTAAAGGAAATGACACAATTTTTAACCCAATGGATTCTGCAAGACATGTATAGTCGGTACTTTGAAAAATCGAACATTTCCATTTTAAGCATATAACCTGAAATAGATAATTGATTGTATCTATATTGTTCGATTTTAGGGCGTAATTGAATGGTTTTTTTTCCATTTGGTGTTCGATAGATCTAAATTCTCGTGGCGGCTAGAGGCAAGGGCTAGCGAAGTCGACCTCGAGCGCTAGGCTGGGTGAGGCACGACCTCACAATACCTGGTGAGGTCTCACCGGCCCTCGCCTCTTGTCGGTTGCCGAGGTCCGGTGATCGGTTAAAGGAAGAAGAAAAAGAAGAAGGGAAGGAAAAAAAAAAAAGAAAAGAAGAAAAGGAAAATTTAAAAAAACTCAAAAAATATATATTAAAATTTATCCACATCAGTGCCGGCGGTACCACCACGTAGGACGGCCAGCATTGACGCGGATGCCAGTCAGCCAAAGTTGGCCGGATGAACTGAATTGATAAAAATATAAAAAATTTAGGACCTCATTAGTAAAAAAAAAAAGGTTTAGGACTGAATTGACACAATTATAATAAATTTATGACCCATTCCATCCCAATCAAGCACCCCATAATAAGTGTGACTAAGGAAACCATCTATAGCAGGTTGAATTTTAGCCTTAATTATAAAAGTAGATTCCTCCAAATTGATCTCGATTTGTAATACATTCCAATGCTTCAAAGTAATTTGCGATTTAGTGTCTGGTATGAGTTTGGAATTTGTAAGAATCTTATGTATGAGATTTAGGTAATGTCATGAGACGAAGGAATCGATGCGCATTGCAAATCAAAATATCCAATCTCACCAAGTCATTCCAATTTATGAGGTTCGACATCTTTGGATGGCGCCCGCGACAATCATTTGTCATCCATTTGATTCGCCATCCATCTCCATACGGTTACAGCTCATCGCTCAATTTCAAGATGAAGATGCTCGTATTTGGTCTTGCACCGTGTGCGAGTCTGTGATGCTCGAGGTTTATTAAAGCACGCAAGAGGCAACGAAAGTTAATGGTTGATGCTGATCAAGGCCTAATTCCAAAAAAAATTATATCAATTTTACTTTGAATGACAATTATAGCTTGAATTTTTTTTTTTTTGTCTCATAAAAAGATTGTCAACTTTCACTTAAATAATAAATGAAGATTGAACAATTTGAAAATTTCACCTCATGGGGTCATGGGGTCATGTTTAAAAATCGAGTAAAAGTTAGTCTTTTCTATTAAGGCGAAAAGAAATTTGGTTTAGAATTATCACTCAAGGTAGAATTGATATTTTCTTTTGGAATTAGCCCTGCTGATCGAACAAGATTCAAGGGCGTGCCTCGAACAGTTATCGACCTGTACAACGTTGGAACATTCGAATCGCGACAAAGGAATTTATAGGCCCATAAGAATCGAAGCCCATTAGCTCTCTCTCTCTCTCTCTCTCTCTCTCTGTGTTCAAGAAGAATCTGAGAAGCGGAAACGAGAACAAGAATTGCTTCACGAACTGAATCGCTTGTTCTTCTCGAAGAAAGCAAAGTGGTCGCGCAAGTACAGAGCGTATGGATAGTTCGGTGACTGAATTTCCCGTGCCCCAGAAGACGCTCACGCTTGATATTAAGGTCGGCCCACTTTCCTCTGATTTGTTAACGTTTCTTCTTCGGGGAGCAAGAAGCTGTTGTTCCTCGTTTCCCTTTTCTTCTTGGGGGTTTGGATGGATCCTGTCTGGTTTTGGGTCGCCAAGTTGTTTTTCTTTGCAAGGCTCTCTAGATGGGTTTGTATTGGGTTCGTTGTTTTGGGAATGAATAGGGTCTTTGTTGCCGTAATCGCTTCTGTTCGTTTGATGCTGTGTCGATGTGGTGATTGTCGCTGTAATTGTTGGGTTATCAACTGTTGGTGTTGCTCATTTAGCTGGTTCATGTTTCGTGGCAGGGGAACAAGACGGATTTTGTGATTTGCAGTTACGATGACCATTTCATGGTAAGTTAGAGACTCCCCAATTCCCATGTGTCCTGATTGCAACTGCATGTGCAACCCCTTTTTTTTTTTTTTTGTCATTTTGTTCGCAGGTGATTCTAATGGAAATGATTCTTTTAGGTGATCGTCACTCAAATAGGAGCGATGGGGACAATACTGCATGCCAGGTCTGTTTATTTTACTTTGTACTTCATGATTAGCATGTTTCAGTTTTGTACGTTGTGCTCTGGTTTCGAATTCGGCAAATTTTGATATGTTTTGGTGCGGGCATTTCTCCGTATTTCAGTTTAGTATCCGGGTATAGTTGTAGAGAAACTATGAGAAGTTATGATGGTATATTGGAATGCTCAACTAAAGTCAAAGCGAACTGAGTATGTTTGTTTATCAACACAATTGTCTTTTTATCTATTGTAAAGTTTTGAATTTTGGCTCTTGGTTGTACCTCAGCTTCGTGCTCCGGTAGAACATCTGAAATTCTGGATTTCCTGAAAGCTCATTTTCAGCATAGTGTTATTTATATGTGGAATGGTGTAGGACATTATAAACGTTGAAATGTTTGATCTGATTGAGAATCAGGCTTGGGAGAAGATAGATGTAAGACGAAAACTGATCCTATGGAACATATATTGCATTGTATTTCTGGATGATATTCAGTTCATAAAACTTCCCAGTGCTGTTTTGCCAAAGAAATGTCTAAAGCTCTTGTCCTCTAACTGTACTAAATTCTTCAATCTTAGGAAGGAGGAAGGTGTCTCAATTGATCCTACTTTTAACGTCTCTGTTGTATTTGGTAAGCGAGATGAGGTGAGTTAGTATAACGGCAGCATGTTTTTTTTTTTTTCTGCTTTTGGTTGGAACTGACGTGGGGAAAATCTTTTTGCAGCCAATGATGGTGGCGTGTGCTCGTCAGCTGATTGAACATATAAGGTAATTGGTATATCCCCACATAGCCTCACACAGATAGAGACCGGCTAGGTATCTTGATTTTTATTTCTGCAAGTATCTATACACGTGCCTGTGAATGTGCTTGGCAGGACTTCAACAACTGTTCTAGCACTGTGTAGATTAAAGTACATTATGTGATCTCATGCCAGTGACAGCGGTAGCTTCACATTTTTTTTTGTAGAATTGTTCTTTTGACTGACACTTTTACCTATTTGCGTGCTCAGTAATTCCGGGGCCTCCAGGCAATTGGTGCTTTCTCTAGGTCTCAAGGATCATTCGCCGGTACTGTCCACACGCGTATAGCATACATTTGAATTTGATCAAAATGCATGTTCGCCTCCTCTAAATCATTTGATTTTGCAGGAGACACTGAAAGGAGTTGTTTCTGCTGTAATTGAGAATCGCCTATGGTAATTGCTTGTTTGAACTGAGCATCCCCATTTCCTTCTCAGCAGCACTTGCAGCAGTTAAACTCTAGCAAGAATCCATTTAATTGCAGCACTTGGCAAGCATTTTTTCTTGCATATGCTGAAATATGACCACAACTTTGAAGAGGTCTGTGTGGTTCTGGATTTTATTCAGCTGTATCATAGTTCGAATTGCATGTATGTTTTTTATCCATTTGGATTCTGGAGAGCTGAGTAACGAGCAATATCGAGAATTTATCCTTAAGATCACCTTTTTTAATGATTATTCTCGTGTGTCATCATTTTGGTATGTCGCCATCGAAGGAACGCTTTCCACGAGAAATCTTGATCTTCGTAAAGGTGTCTAAGAAGGTAGCTGTTATAAATCAAATGCGCACCAGTGTACAGAGGCCATGGTGGCTTGTCCATTTTGTTAGCGTGGGATAGACTCATTTAGGCAGTAGTTGGTTCAGAGGAAACAGCTATCTGGAGCTCGTGCCTCTGGGAAGTTATGCCTGAGATTGTCTGACCAAGTTATCTGGAGATGAGTAGCGTTGCCCTTATCTAAAAGTGAGTGGGCTGCTTGTGGTTTTAAATTGATGATGAAGTGCTTTTACAGAGTTGATCCGCCGGTTCCCGCAATTTTGCTGATCATGGCATCAGTGACATCCGCTCCGATTTTAGTTGTGTGTAGGGCTCTTATAACTCTGGTCTTGGCCATGCGATGTGTTTCAAGATCCATGATGGTCGGAATTCCAATTCCGCCCTGGTAAGGACTCTTTGGTTTTTTTTTCTTTTGCTCTTTATGTGAGAACTGATCATCAAGATTTACACCAAGTCAGAAGTTCATGGCAGCTCTTCGCCTACTCCGTTCAGCATAATGCAGATTCCGAAAGCCAGAGAAGGAAGCAGGACAGACATCCTGAGGCAAAAGCTTCAACTAGTGGGCAGCCTATATAATCACGAAGCAACAGTAACAGATCGTCACATGTTACGTTCATGGTCGAGAATCTGAGAATAATATGTACGGCTGGCGATGGATCCGCCACAATGTTAGAATTTGAGCTTGACACACAGTGCTTATCATCAACTATGACTGCCTAATATGAGGCTGGGCACGTCATGCGCCAACCTACTCATTCTTGACTGAATTTCAAGGCACGATTACCTTTCAATTACAAAGGCGGCGGATCCCAATTATGCAATGTCTATTACTCAGACCAGGACTGAGATGTAAAAGGGTGACGTGGACACAAACTATAAGGGAATTAATTTAATTGCATTATTGACCGACCGGGAGCTGTCTACGTTAGCGGGAAGCCTAGAATGCGAGCAGGGAGCAAAAACACACTTAATTATGGAGAGACAGAGAGACAGAGAGATGGTGCATCTGCCATATCTTTAATAAATTACATGTACAAGCTGCAACTCGAGGAAAGACATCTCAAAACTTCGCTGGGTCAGCCCTTCAAACCTTCACGCGGGTGGGAAGAGTACACGTTTTAATCGGGGAAAAATGCGTGGTCGCTTGCTGATCAACCAAAATTGTTGCCATAAAAGAATAAGTTGAAGACGTGAACAGCATCATGCTTTGGTCATCCCTTTTTTCCTCTTGTCTCGGTTTGTCAAAGCATTCAGCTGCTTCTCCAACTGTAAAGCCAGCTTGTAACTCAGTGAAAATAATACATTAAATAGTGAAACCAGAAGGGTACGTTTCAGCTAGCGGGCGTTTTGGAACATCCTAATGGTCATAAGTCAATCACAAACAATGACAAGAATAGAGCACCATGCAGTGCTTTGATTTCGAAAAAGGAAAAAGTCTTGGTACAAGAGAGGTTACAATGCGAAGGTTCTGTTGTTATAGAGGTCCACTGTATTCAACTAAGGTTCTCACCTGGGCATTTTTCAGTTTCAGGTTCTGCAACTCCTCAACAAGGCTTGTAACACTGTTATCCACAAAATGATTTTTCAGAGAAACATTTGAGCAAGTACAATATCTATAAGCAGCTACAAGAAAATTTGTGACATAGACAAATGAAATACAAACATACCATTGCTGCAGATTGGTAAACTCGGATTGCAATTCTTTTTCTCTTGTAGAAGCACAAGACACCTACGAGTCAGAGATTATTGAAGTATCAAACTAAATGGTACCATATATATGCTGGCGCATGTTCTACGACATTCAAAATGTGAAAGCAAAAGGAAAAGGTAAACGAAGTAATGAATGACAAAAATGGTGGCCTAGTCAATTCAAAGTCCAACTTGGAAATTGACAAAATGAAAGGTAAAAGGCTTTTTCAGTGCAAGCCATTTAGTTCGCCATGAAAAGTTGTGCCGAATTTCATTACAGAGCAATCCCATATTCTTCCAATGAGAGGTAACACTCCCTCTCTCTAGCAATTCCAGTGCCTTTTCAGGTGATAAGCATAACCCTATTGGGTATCAAATGATATTTCAAGTGCATATCAGATGACCTGCTTTGTACATTGCAAGCTGGTGGCAGTCTTTAACACCAAAAATTGTAGCTTCCAAGTTCTTAAAACTGAGATTTGGCCTTAAATTACAGTGTAGAAGCTATTTAGGAACTGTGATTCTTGCATGCATAAGACAAGGAGATGACCTGTGCCTGCAGAGAATTGCCGGTGCCCACCTCGGCAAAGTCCCCTTGATTACCTGTTTCACATTAAATGAGGAACAGATATCTATGGGGTAAAAATACAAAATATTCAACAATGAGGTCTGTACCAGACATTTGCTCCGCGTATTTGATAAGCTTAGTGATTTCTTCCTGTCACGCACTTCATTCTTTTAGCAAAAAATCAAATTATAGAAGACAAATCAGAGCATAGCACAAACAGACGTATACCCTCTGCATGATGTTCTGCTGCAAAATGCACTGCAATGAAGGGAGAAGGGCAGCTGCCAGGCTTGGGGTCACTGGACTGGATGAACCACCACATGCTAAGCCAGAGGAGCAGTTCATCATACCCTGAATGGGAGACAAGCGAGAAAGTTGTTATTGAGCCATAAAGATCTAGTCTTAAGGAGTTCTGCTCTGAGTATCATGGAACCACATAAATTTGGATGTTGCGAATTTCACAAACTTTGCAAGATGGGAACAGGAATTTCAGGGAGGTGAGTGTTTAATCTGAAACTTCAAGTTGAGATGAGTAAACAATTGCACTGCAGAATTCAGATACCTCAAAAAGCTGGGACTTATACCATATAAAGAATAGGCAGATAAAGTAACAAGACCAACTCAAGTTTTGAGTGGATTAAGAAAAAGTAACTCTTTCTTACATTTAAAAAAATTAAAGGCCCAGTCAGGACCAGAGATGACAACCAATTACCTTAGGACTAACATCTGCTGAAGTGACCTTAAAACGGCCCTTACGTTGGATAACTGCTCCTTCTGACGTATCCTCTGCTGTGCATTAGTGATTACAACTAATAAAACTGATCTCTTCACCTACCTGGAAAAACTATCAATAATCATAAGAAGAGCTCGAAACCACCATAACTTACCAGGTGACAAACAATTAGTGTCTTTCCTTTGGAGATACAACAGAGTCCCACTATAGTTTCGCTCAGATTGACATTTTGGTTGCAAATGATCCCTGAGATCGCATTTAAAGAACCAAACTTGATAAATTTCATGCTCTACAAGCAGACATTATGAAAATCATCTTTCTCACACCATGCTGTAGCCATAAAGATGTTCTCTCAATAGTTCACCCAAATGAGTAAGGGATGGAGATTATTAGGTGCAGTTTACTTTCAAGTCCTAGGAGTAGTATGAGGCATCACAGCTAGCAAAACCGAGACACTGCCCAGTTTCAAGCCCTACATATCGCATACCCTGCACAGCATCTAGAAGTGTCCTCCTCCATAACTTATACCTTACTTTTCTTAACACTGATATCTTCTGTATGATCCTAAGGTCGTTGTTTAACTCTCCAAATCCCCTTAAACCAGTATGTGTCGTCATATCCTCAATTAGCATCACACTGTGTTGTCCCTAAGGAACCCCCTCACATACATGACTTCATTAAGATGTGGAATAATGTCGGAACTACCTCACCAATCCATTACAAAATCACCACACATAAAGGCTCCAGCACACAAGCACCAGGCTTTTTTATTTATTTTTTTCAAGGAAATCTAAGCCTGAGAAAGGCAATGTAATATTTTCTTTTCTCATAAGAATAGAAACATCTCATATGATTGCATCTATGCATTCCCTTATACTATTCCCCAAAAACCGACACATGCAATAGGAACAGCTCATACAAATGCCTCTATGTACTCCTTACTATTATTTCCCATAAACTGACATATATTTTATGTGATTACTCACTTATATTGAAAAATTAGGATTTTATCAAAAGAAAAAGGAAAGAAATAGGTTCAACATAGAAAGTTACCTGTCCCCATTGTCCATAATCTTCTTAGCAGAGGCCACAGTATCGTGTATTAATGGACCACTTAAGAATTTCTTATGATTTGGAATCTCCTGACGTGGTAAAGATCTACTCCGTGCAAAATCATCATTGTCGTCGTTGTCGTTTCTACCAGTATCCTGATGGACAGCTCTCGGTGAGGATTTTGTGGGAAGCTGTTCATCAGAATCTGATCGAGTGTCGTCCCAGCTAGGACTCGTATTTACATCTTCCTCGCCAACATCAAAACACTCTCTACATCAAAAGTCATGGCTCCAGTAAAAGGTGAAAAAGACTGAAAACAGAAAGGCGGATCATTTCTCATCGGATCTTCTATGATTTTTTATGACCAAAAGGAATGCATGGAAAACAACAAGCGCAAAGCAAGATAATTTCATCAGGCTAAGAAACAATGGCACTTAATTTCTTGGGAGAGAAGAGGCATATGGATACTCCGAAAAACCAGGAGCCGCATGAAGTTTGACAGAGGAAGGAAAATGAACATGAAGGAGAGTGAAAAAGAATAAAGATAAAGCAGTCATACTTGAGTGCTTGAAGTGGTTTGATAGGAAATGAAGCAAGTGAGCTCTTCAAATCATGAAAATCATTTAAAGCATCCTGGAACAAAAGGTTAATAATATTTATCAGGAGAAAATAGTTAATGGAGCTCCTGATAATGTTCAAAAGATGACCATTTTACAAGAAAGAGTTTGAAACACCATGATAACGTGTTTACACAGCACAATAAGTGATACCTCCTGACCAGACGCAGTGTTTGAATGGTTAACCAACTCAGGTGACATTCTCTCTGTGAATCTCCCAGAACCATCTTGTCTCTCCTTCTGCTTTATGGACGCACAAGAGTCGTCAATATTTGGCACATCATCATTTTCCTGAATCTGACAATAACAAATATCAAGAAATAAGTCTTTTAGCAATTAAAAACCTCAGTGGACAAGAAATAAAATACTCACAAGGGCAGCCTGACTTTTCAGATCTTCAAGGTTGAAATTCCATGCACTAATTCCTCTTATGTATTCTTGCTGCAGCAAACAAGTAATTTGTACTAAACCATTGCAACAAAAGAGCAAGCATCTAAGGCCAGGGAAACTATTAAACAAGGATTCTGCAGTGCTGCATGCATAGCAGCATAGATGAATTAGTAAATCCTTCTTCAGCAACTTACTAAAGTTGAAATACAAGACCACTTTTCAAGCATCACTAAAGTGGGGAATTAAAAGAAAAAGAAAGAAAAATGCGCATAAGCAACACTTAAGCCATTTAGTCCCTGTAGGTTGCAATAAGCTATCCTTTAGCCCTCTCATTTGTAGTAGTGAAAATTTTGTATGCAGGTCATTGACTCCTCATTTCTCACAAGTCATGAATGTCCAAACAGCCTCTAAAATTTTAGATGAGTTCTCAAATGGTCCTCGAACATTTAGAACAACTCAATTAACCTCCAAGATTCTCAGATGCAGCAGGGTGCAAAATTGAGTTTTGAGTGGGGCAATTACATCAGTTTAAAGCAATAGCTCATTTATGATTTACCTACTTATAGAATAGGAAATAGGATCTAAGCCCAGCCGCAGTTCAATTTATCTTTTTAAAGTGTATGCTTCTTTTCTTTAAACCAGATACTTGTCCAAAGAGCATAAAAATCTCCTTAAGCACAAAAGCGCAAAAGCCATTTCAAGAACCACTTAAGCACCTTTTCATCATATTCAGTTCAAAGCAAATCTTCAGAAATTTATTGCACATTTTTTTGAAATGACATTTGCTTTGGACTTTTTACTTACTGTAAATCTTGTGGTGCACGCACTTTGACTTCTTTTTTATAACAAGCACTTGAAACTTTCATAGCATATTAATATTGACACATAGTAGTTTCTCCACAATTTCCAAAGGTTGGATTATCATTGCAAAGATAGACAAGGAAGTGAAAAAGTACTTTTGACTTTTGATAAGTCCAGACAAACAACCCAAAAAGCAATGTGCTGAATTGTTTCACATTCTGGCCAGAACACGTTGCATGCTATCCCACTTTTTGCTTATTATATAGGGAAGCCATAGTCCTTACCTGAGATAATTGCTCTTTGTCTTCATAGAGAGCCTTATTCTGAACAAGAAGAGCAGCTTCTTGTGCCTGAATATCCGAAAAATGTCAGAGTAGATGCACACTTGCATGGGAAAGGCCTCATGACACAACAGAATATAGATTGCCAGAGTTAGGAGCAAGAGACCTTCAGCCTTTTAAAGCGCTCACCCAGTGGAGCAAGGCCCTTGAGAATGGTTCGAGCTAGATATTCGGTAGAGCGTGCATGTTTAAAAAAACTGTGCTTCAGAAGCTTCTCTGAAGTAGGACGTTTCTTGGGGTCCTTCACTAAGCAAGTGGCTACCATCTCTTTGAAAGACTAACATAGTAAGGCACCATTAGAACCACACATGATCACAGTGATGTAACTACAACGATTTGGTATACAACAATCATTTCTTCTAGATAGACACACCTTTGAAAATCTCTTATCTCTTTCGTAGTCCAGGCCCGGAGGTGCATTTTGTAAGGTCATCAGCAGAACCTACAGAAAGAGTTAAAGGTGTAAGAAAAGCTAAAGACAACATCTAGTCATGTCCACCAGTCTCAAAAGCACAAAAAAAGGCTTACTTTCATTGGTGGATACTTGGAAAATGGGGCATGCCCACGCGCAAGTTCAAGTGCTGTTATTCCAAATGACCAGATGTCTGCTCTGTTAAAAAATAAACAATAACTTAACTTAATCATAAAAAAAATTAAGTTTATGCATTAGAAACAAAGGGAACTTGAAAGAGGGGGTTGAAGACATAAGCAGTGCACTCACTTAAAGTCATATCCATGTAATTGCTGCATGACCTCAGGAGCCATCCTGAGAGGATAAAGTGCAGTTAAGTATATGAATAAATCATACTATTGAAAATGCATTTGCCTTACAAAATATGATCATATATCAGACTGTCACACTGCATTACAATAATTTAGAGGCAAATTTACCAGCATGGAGTCCCAACAAAGGTATTTCTCGACCGTTGTCTATCTCCCGTATCGAACATGCATGCTGACACTCCAAAATCTGCTAACCTGACTGCACCATTGTCATCGATTAATATATTCCCTGCCTGCATTCATGTTGGTGAATATTGATAATATAAGAATGGTACGTTAATATAGAAAAAAACCATATGAATTGGACCAGAAATACAGTGCGGATAGCAAGCAAGCACCTTCACATCCCTATGAATATGTCCATGTGCATGGAGATACACAAGTGCCTTGAGAACCTCATGCAACAAAGTGGCAATAGCTGGCTCTTCAAGACCTTCTGGGTAAGCAGATTTCATAATGTGAAGACAGGATCCTCCAGCCATGTATGGCATGACAACCCAAAGGCTGTGGCCAGCAGTAAAGGAGCAGTGTGCACGCAATAGATTTGGATGATTAATCAAACTCATTGTCTGTACCTCTCGCCGGATACCATCCTGTGCAAAGTCATTAGAAAGATGCATGAAATTGGGAAAAAAGATCATCATTAGAAATTTTCAATGTTGAAGGAAAATATAGAAAAATATAGAAAATTTATTTCTTAAACTAGATTTTGCAATTGAAATTACAGTCATCATTTGTCTTCATTGTTTTTCGTAAGACAAATCTTATTAATAGAGAAAACTGTTTAAGTACATGAGGAAACTTGTTTTCAATATTTTCAAACTTAACTCAAAACATCTTCAGAGCTCAAACATGTCTTCACATAGCAAAAAATAGATTGATCCAAATGTCATTTCCATCATAAGCTCTTGAGTATCTGCTCAAAGGTAATGAAGCGACAAAGGGAAAAAAAAGCCCTAATCCACATGATCAAAGTCAGTCCAAATGAAAATGTCTTAGAGGTTAGTGGCTGTTGTTCAAGAGGACTCAGCTCTCTCACATGATCACATTCAATGTACCCCGGCCCCGGCCCCACCAAGATTTCAACATGGTTTTTATGACTCCAAGCCTCACTTGCACACACCTGTATGGCTTTCAATTGGACATATTCTGCCTTTGCGAAATAAAAATTATAGTGAATGGTATACATGATCAAAAAAGCTACTGAACATGTAAAAGTGGATAATCTAAACTACAGTAAAAGATATACAGAAAAATAGTTCCATTTGTAACTTTTATGCAACTCATATCTCCGTCTTTTGACATATGTCATATATACGTCAGTTCAAACACCTACTGAATTAGACCCTTGCTACATTATTAACAGTCTATCTTGGCATCATATGCTCGTGTACTTTTTAGCTTCACCTAATAATGTAATCTACTCATATGAGCCTAATCTTATCTTATGTTCATTCTAATTTTTTTATTACACCAGCACATGAATATGTGCTTATATGTCATTAATGACCGACACAAGGTGTATACTTCTTTATAGTTTGGCTAGTCATACATAAGAGGTACCAAAAGATGATGCAACAAAACCTTCTTCTTCTTTTTCTAGTTTAGCCCCCCAATTACGGCCAGTATGTGTTGGTTTTTTTGAAGCAGAGCTCAATTGACTTTCTCCCCAATTTAAAACATAATAATAATGCGTTTATAAACCAAAAATTTCAGATGATTCTAAATGCCCTTAGATGTCTATATGCAGGTATTTCAAAGATGAGAGGTGCTTAGCATTATATAAATTGGAGTCTCAAACACTAAAAGCAAAAGCAAAAGCCAAAACTTAAAGGTAAAAGTCAATCCCATGCAGAACCTTGATAGCTACCATCTAGACAGAGATTAGCAGCAAAAGTAGACAAGCAAGAACTCATTACACATTCTGTCCAAAAAAAAAAAAGTACTTATTAGCATGATATCTATGCATGCAAAATGAGTTTTTAAAAATAAGTGAAGCAAGCTGAAATCATGCTGCAAAGTATACCATCCTGTTATATCACATGATAAGTACAATATAATTACAATTGTAAAGGTACCAAAGCCACTTGGAATGAGAATATACAAAAAGAAAATCTCAACAGACCACGGAGAAAGCAGAGCACATACCAGACCATTATTACACTTCTCAAGATCAAGCACCTTGATAGCAACTCTCTCATTGAGTGGAATGCAGAGCGCCCTGTAAACAGTGGCACTGACACCTTCACCAACTTCCTCAAAGAGCTCATAGTCCTTTGCATTGAGGGGGAACTTTTTATCTGGTGTATGCTCCATGGTTTCTTTTGGACCATAACCCTACTTTTTGAAGAAGATGCACAATATGTACACTCAATAGCAAAACGTCAAATTGTGGGGTTTCTTCCAATTCCAAAGCATGGCTCCTTTGTTCAGCACAGAGAAACAAAAGCTTATGGTGACTCCATTAAAACAATTATAGATTGAGCAATTTGTATGGCATGAACAACCATCCGATCCTAAAATCACTGGCTTATCTCAGGAATTACAGACACGGTGTAAAGAGTGCTTAGGATTTCTCTTACTTTGAGAAGAGGAAGAGACTGTACATGTTCAAGCATTTTTAGAAAGTGCAATAAAGCAACTAAAAATAATGACTCTGGAAGAAAGGCTTAATGCCTTGGGAGTTTCAGCCCAGGCAAGGCAACAATCACTTCTACTTATAACAGTGTCCAGCCGATCACCATTGACGCTCCTCTCTGAATAAAGAAGTCTATAGTCTAGATGGGACCAATGTCTTCCGCAGCACTGCAGTCCACCAAAGTCCAATTCCTGGTGAAATCTGCAAATCAAATCAAGCACATGATGGAAAGAGATCGAAACCCCAGTCCAGGCAAGAAATGTTAGGAAAATCATACATAAATGCAAGAAGCAAGATTGTAGGTATAATCAATTGGAAAGACATAATAACACATGCACATGTATAAGGTTTCAAATGAACAGAAGAGAAGAGTCAATAAAAGACAAAACCCGTTATGGAGATGATAGGACAAGGCTAAGGCTGTAATCTCGATGGGACTAGGAAGAGCTTGAAGAATAAAAGAAGAAATGGTAGAAATTCTCATAGGTGAAGAAAATTATACCTAAGTTTAGGATACTAGATAATAAACACAAAAGGGACAACATCACTATCTGAAGCTACATCACTGAATGAAGTTGCTAGCTCAAAATATTATATAACTAGCAAGAAAATTACTGAAACAGCAACTCTGAAAAGCTTATATGAACCAGTGCTGCAGTTTCAAATCATCGGCCATGACATAAGTTTTAAGTTTGGTTCTTATTTATCACAAACTACAGTTTAATTGGCCCAAGCAAACTACCTACCATGGTCTGTCAAATCCATTGAGCAGACTTGGTCCCCTTTCAGAATATAATTTGAATCTGGGTAAATGGACATATCATCAATAGGCTAAATATCTTGAAGGCCGTTCATCATCTCCCTTATCTGTCCAACCTTCATTCTACATCACAAAAGCGCACACAATAGTGGATCTTGGACTTGAACTTCTCAATATGCCTCCCCAAAGAATATCAAAATTCACAAAACCATCTTCTTAATGAGTATCCCACGCACTTGTTAAGCACACTAAATAAGGAACAATTCACTTTCCAAAACAATACTCATGCTTCGAGACAGCCAATGCATTGAAAGTTACGAATTTTCCATAAATAGTTTCTCAACAAGTGCACTTGGGGCAATCATTAAAGAAATCCTTAAAAAAATTCTTAGATAGACCAACTATTTGTACAATAGCCTTTTCTCACCTAAATGTCATGTTATCTGATATCTTCCAACAAGTCTAATCCTTTTCAGGTCCACCTTACCAATATATGAGTTCACTTGCACTGCCTAAGGAAATTCTCACCCTCACACTTGCACTGCCTTTAACCCCTCAACTTCTTCCTGCCTCGTAAGGCTTGGACCTCACTCACAAACTAATCGTGTTGCTATGATGTTCTTGGCACACTAGTCAGTGCCTCACAGATATCAATCCATTCAATGTGCAATTCTGAAAGCGATGGATGTTGACACACCAGATTAGCCCACCAATATCTCAAGCACCATCGACCCATGGTGACAAAGAATGAAGGATCTAAATGGCCTCCACACTGAGGTCCACAAATTTGATATCTATCGTGACACCAAGCCTGACACACTATGCAAATTGCCCCTTAAAAGAAGTGTTTCGCATTGAGCATTGGAGTAGGCTCCCAACTCTTGACTTGTACATCACACACAATCTCTTTCACAGGCCACAAAGGTCTTGGATATCACACCCATATTCATTCGAAAGTCGGTGTTCTTGAAAAGACGAGACTTCACAATTACTTGGTATGAGTATACAATGCAGAGTCTCAAGTACATCAAGAAAAAATTTCACTAGTTTGACCTGGCTCCAATTGAGCATGCTCACTACAGGGAAACGCAATTAGCTTCATCCCAAATATAATTAGGAAGAATAGGAGCCCTATGCTCGAGCTGTTACAACAATCTCCTCCTTAATACATGGCTCAACATTGCACTCAGACTGTGCCGAACCAAGCAACGAATCGAACCCGAAGGAAACCGAAACTTCTCCCAGAGAAATCTCAGTCGGCAGAAGACACGAAGCAGGACACAAATCCAACACAAGCCAAGCAAACCAAACCAAACCACCGAAAGAAATCAACCCAATCGGGGAAACAGAATCGCTCGCGTCACCCAGTGACAAGAAACTCGTAAAATCGAGAGAGGAGAGCGCGGAGCACGGACCTAGGGATTGGAGGTACCGGGGCAAAGTTCCAACCTTTCGGCGAAGGAAGCAAAAGGGTACCCTCATCCGGGACCGAATCGAGCGTCCCGGGGATGCAGAGAAAAACTTGGAGCCCGCGACGTCGACGTCGACTGGCCAGCTACTGTTCAACTCCTCCTCAAATTTCCTGTCTTAGCTGATCAGTCAGTGAGCTGGTTTTGTTTTGTCCCCAGAAACGATCAGACATACACACGTATACATATCTCCCTACAGATCTCTCTCTCTCTCTCTCTCTCTCTCTCTCTCTCCTGTCGCGGACGCGATGACAGGCTTGACAGTAACAAAAGAAGAGACGAAGGTGGAACGTGGGGACTGCTGTTTTTTTAACTATTTAACCGTCGGTTTCTGGGGTCAACGAGTTGAATCGTCTTTCCAACCTCGGAGGAGAAAAAAAAAAAAGCCGACGTCCGCTCTCCTTCCTCCAGCCTTTACACGCGAGCAGAGGCTGCCGTGCCGGAGGTGGGCAGCGGGCCGGCGGCGGCCCGTTTTCCACCGGACCGGACCGGTTGCGGCGGCCCGGGGCTGGAAATCTCCGTTCGTGTAAAAGCCGCTGGATCTTTTCTACGCCTTTAGGGGCCCCGAGCGTCGGCCCGTAAAGGATGTTTTGCTAAATATCTTGCCGGATTGGCCTTGAAGCGTGAGCATCGCGTTGGATCCGATTCTAACCCGCACCGGCTCTCCGCCGTGAGGAGGTGGTCAAGAGAGCAGCGGCGAAGGCACGGGGCGAAGGGGCGAGGGGCTGGCGGCAGAGGGCACGAAGGAGCGGCCAAAAAGCAGCGGCTCAATGCTTGTCGTAGAAGGAGTATGCGGTCATGTCAATCACTGCGTTGATGTTACCAAATCCGGTACAATACATAGAGATAGAGATACTCATTATCTTGTTCAATCATATAAGAGACATCTTGATGGATTCATCTTATTCGATACATTTGTCTGGTAAAGCTAATGTGATAATCTACGAACTTGAACGGATTTAATTTAACTAATATTCAGCTCGCGAGCTTCGCAGTAATTTACCAACTAATTCTAAAATGCATCTTAACTAGCTCGTGTATATTAGGAAGTTGATGAAGTGGGAAATTAACGGAGAAAAGTTTACTATGTCAATTTTTATTGTCTTTTTTATTATTGAATTAAAATGTAAAGTTTGGATTGTTAAAAATGACACGAATTCCACTTTACACTTTAGAATGTCCAACCTAAATTTTATATCGTTTGGTAGAAAGAAAGAATATGAATATAAGACCTAGTGAAACACTACAAACAAGTAATGTGCAATATCTTTTTCATACTCAATCTCATATGCATACCAAACCAAGAGCATCACATGGAATTAACGAGTAAAGAGCCTCGCCTACGAAATAAATGGAGGACAAAATATGGGTTCGATATCAAGTTAGAATGTTGGACCGGGAGATTAGATCTAGCCGTAATAAGAATTGTTGGTCTTTAATCGAAAAACTTAAATTTATTAGGTGAAAGAAAACCACATATATTTCCAACCTATTGAAACCCTAGAAAAACGAGTGAAGAAGGATCCTTTGACAAGAATAAAGTAGACCGAAACTCCTATGGACAAGCTAATATATGCCAATGTCGAGCAAATGACAACATCTTCATGAGTCGTTATCCGATGTTTGGTGACACACTCGAGTAAAGGACAACGTTTTCACGAACATCACGTTGGATCCCATTCTAACTTGTACCAGTGGTCGCGAGACAAGGGGCTGGCGATGGAGGGCACAAAGGAGCAGTCGAAAAGTGGCGGCTCGGCACTTGTTGTAGAAGGGGTATGTGGTCATGTCAATCACTGTTGGAATTTTGGATGCAAATCCCTTGTAAAGTGAATAAGATGTGTAAATGGAGGAGTCCCACATTAAATAGAAGAGAGATAGGAGATTGGTTTAAATAGTTAAACCTCACAAAAGAGTTTGAACCCCAAGGGGTACCCTACTTTTATGAAAGAGAGAGGACCTACGCCAAGTTGGGTCGACTTCCTCCAGCGCGCGCCGCTGGGACCGAGTTCCCGTCAGTTTTATTTTTCCCGAATTTATTCTTTTTGTTTCCCGAATTTATTCTTTTTGTTTCAAACATATATGTCTGTTCGTAGGTTCGGGTTCTGAGTATAACCGAATGAAATTGTTCGCTTCGTGACTCTTTATTAATAAATTGACTGACTTTTCGAAGATGATTGAATGAGACAATTCGATTCGTTCGTGACTCTTCATTTTTTTATCCGTGACTATATATTGCAGTCGGTTTTTTTCGAAAGCATTCGCATTTTTTTTTACATTTCTGAAAAACACATTCATTTTCAGCGATTGTCTATGCAAATTTGCATTTGAAAGAGTCATCTGAATACGTACCGTTTCGGAGGAACGAAATCCGTTCTATCCTAAGAGATGAATGTCCAATATCCTCGGGTACTGATTGAGGGGCCAAATTCGTCTTAAGGACACGATGTTACTTCGTTGAGCTCGGATCAACATTCTGTTTATTTATTTGTACTACTTTCAGGTTAGTTTTCCTGATGTTTAATTTCAATTTCTGGTATGCGAACATAGCTGACAAGAATCTTAAGATGAATTTCGTTGAAATGTTATTCTGTTTTCAATTATCTTCGGTTCTGTTCATATAATGATTTGCATGGTCTGCATATTCTTATGCGTTGTTCATTGAGTTTTTTCTATCAAATATCTATATTGGCATTCGTATAAATTGAACCTTTATTGTTCGAAATTCCATTACAATATTCGAAAATTTCGTATTCAAAATACGATGCTGTTCATACCTACATTCTACTCATGTTACAATTTCTTAATTCTGTTCGTGAACAAAATTTTCGTTTATGTTCATATTAAAAATTTTCAATTCTGTTCGTAGTCATATATTTCCGACTCTGCTTGTGAATATGTTCAGTTTTTGTATTTCAAAAATGGCTTCGACCTCGACTCCGATCAACCCTATTCCGAATCATGGAGAAAAGTTAGAAAAGTTCAATGGTACGGATTTCAAGAGATGGCAACAAAAGATGTTATTCTATCTTATGACCTTGAACTTGGTTAGATTCCTCAATGATGATGGTCCTAAATTAGACGTTGGAGAGACAAATAAAGAAAATGTTGCTACTGTGGATGCATGAAAACATTCTGACTTCATGTGTCGCAACTATGTTCTCAACGGTCTGGACAATACTCTCTATAATGTCTATAGTCCGCTGAAAACGGCTAAGGAGTTATGGGATAATCTGGATAAAAAATACAAAACCGAAGATGCCGGATTGAAGAAATTCCTTGTCGGTAAATTTCTGGACTTCAAGATGGTTGATTCAAAAACCGTCTCAAGTCAGGTTTAAGAGCTTTAAGTGATTATGCATGATATTCATACTAAAGGAATGACTCTAAGTGAGTCATTTCAAGTGGCTGCCTCCATTGAAAAATTGTTACCATCCTGGAGAGATTTCAAAAATTATCTCAAACACAAGAGAAAAAAGTTGTCACTTAAAGACTTGCTTGTTTGGTAGAGGACTAAGGAAGACAATGAGCTCTCTAAGAAGAAAGTTGGGAAGAACCTAGAGGTTTCAAAAGCCAATGTTTTTGAAGAAAGATCAAAACCCAACAAGAAGAGGAAAATGCCTAGCAAGTCTGGAGAGGGATTCACCCAAGGCCTGAAGAAGTTCGTTGGCAAGTGCTTTAACTGTGGCAAGTCTGGACATCGAACCAAAGGCTACAAAGCCAAGAAAAGACAGAAAACTCAGGCTAATGTGATAGAAGAGATTTCCAATGGTGTTGATGATATCAATCTAACTGCTATGATATCCGAGTGTAATATGGTGGGAAACTCTAAGGAGTGGTGGATTGACATTGGAGCAACTCGTCATATTTGTGCAAACAGATCAATGTTCTCGTCCTACACAACTGTGGGAGGTGATGAAAAACGTTATATGGGTAATTCATCAACCTCTAAGGTTGAAGGTGTCGGAAAGATTGCTCTGAATATGACATCTGGAAAGATCGTGACATTAAATAATGTTCTGCATGTGCCAGATATTCACAAGAATTTAGTGTATGGATCTCTCATTAGTAAGAATGGCTTCAAGTTGGTTTTTGTATTTGATAAGTTTGTACTTTCTAAAAATGAAATGTATGTAGGAAAGGGTTATCTGAGTGATGGTTTGTTCAAGCTGAATGTAATGACTGTTGTAACCAAGGTTGATTTGAATAAAGTTGCTTCTACTTATGTGCTTGAGTCTTCTAATATTTGGTATGCTAGATTAGGACACGTTAACTATAAGTCGATAAAGAAATTAATGAATATGGGACTGTTGCCGAAGTTTGACTATCCAAATGAGAAATGCCAAGTGTGTGTTGAATCTAAATTTTCTAAGCATCCTTTCCATTTGATAGTCTTTAGATTTAATACACGCAGATATATGCGATATGAAATCAATACCATCAAGAGGTAGTAGCAAGTATTTTATCACATTTATAGATAACTGTTCAAGATATTGTTATGTTTATTTGCTTAGTAGCAAAGATGAGGCTGTGAATGCTTTTAGAACTTATAAATATGAAGTTGAAACTCAATTAAATAAGAAAATTAAAATGATAAGAAGTGATATAGGAGACGAATATGAATTTCCTTTTGAGGAAATTTGTACTGAGTTGGGTATCGTTTACCAAATAATTGCTCCTTATACATCACAATTAAATGGTGTGGCAGAAAGGAAAAATCGATCCCTAAAGAAAACAATGAATGCATTGTTGAACAGTTCTGGTTTACCGCAGAATTTGTAGGGGAAAGCTATATTAACAGCAAATTTTATTTTAAATAGAGTACCCCACAAAAGGACACAACAAACTCCCTGTGAGAAATGGAAAGGCTGAATGCCTAACTTGAATTATCTCAAAGTGTGGGGGTGTTTGGCTAAAGTTGCGGTTCTTAAGCCTAAAAAAGTTAAGATAGGACCAATGACTATTGACTGTATTTTTATCGGATATGCTCAAAATAGCAATGCATATCATTTTCTTGTTCACAAGTCAGAGATCCCGGATATACATGTTAATACGATCATTGAATCAATGGGCGCTTCGTTCTTTGAAAATATATTTCCGTATAACATAGTATATGAGCCAATTGATAATAATAAGAGGCCTCGAGATACTATATCTAAAAGTGATCCAATGGAGGATTAACCTAGACGTAGTAAAAAACAAAAAACTTCCACGTCTTTTGGACCTGATTTCTTAACGTACCTGATAGAGAATGAGCCTCGAACATTCAAAAAAGCTGTGACATTGCCAGAAGCCCCGTTATGGAAAGAAGCTATCAATAGTGAAGTTGAATCCGTTTTGTCAAATCATACATGAGAATTGGTTGACCTTCCTCCCGATAATAAACCACTACAATGTAAGTGGATTTTCAAGAGAAAAATGAAAGTGGATGGTACTATTGATAAATATAAGGCTAGGCTTGTGGTAAAAGGATACAAGCAACGAGAAGGCCTAGATTATTTTGATATTTATTCACCTGTTACTAGAATTACATCTATAAGGATGTTAATTGCCATAGCAGCGGTGTATAGGCTTGAAATACATCAAATAGATATTAAAACGGCTTTCTTAAACAGAGATTTGGAAGAAGAAATATATTTGGAACAACCCGAATGGTTCATTGTTCTAGGACAAGAGAAGAAAGTATGTTGGCTTATCAAGTCACTCTATGGATTGAAACAAACACCAAAACAATGGCATGCTAAATTCGACCAAGTCATATTGTCGAATTGTTTTAAGATTAATGAGTGTGATAAATGTGTATATGTTAATAACACTCATAATGACTTTGTTATTTTGTGCTTGTATGTAGATGACATGCTTATAATGGGTAGCAATAGTGAGGTTGTCAATACGACCAAACGTATGCTCACGAGTAACTTTGATATAAAAGATATGGGGGTTGCAGATGTTATTTTAGGAACTAAAATCCATAAGACATCTTGAGGATTAGCTCTATCACAGTCCCATTATATTGAGACGATTCTTGAAAAGTGCAAAAATCTAAATATTATACCAGTAAAAACTCCCATAGATGTTAATTTACATCTTTAAAAAAATATTGATGAAAGCAAAGCTTAAAATGAGTATGCTAGTATACTAGACAGTTTAATATATGTCATGAACTGTACTAGGTCAGACATAGCTTGTGCTATGAACAAGCTAAGTCGATTTACAGTTAGTCCAAATGAAAATAAATGGAAAGTTATGAAACGTTTATTGGGCTACTTAAAGCACACTCAAGATTATGCTTTGCATTACACAGAATATCCAGCTGTACTTGAAGGATATTGTGATGCAAATTGGATAACCGGCACTAAAGACACAAAATCGACAAGTGGATATGTATTCACACTTGGTGGGACGACAGTGCCTTGGAAATTATCCAAACAAACTTGTATTACTAGATCCATTATGGAATCATAATTTGTTGCTTTGGATAAAGTCAGTGAAGAAGCGGAGTGGCTTTGAAATTTCTTGGAAGATATTCCTAATTGGCTTAAACCAGTGCCCGCTGCTTGTATATATTGTGATAGTCAAGCGGCAATAGAAAGGGTAAGGAATGTCATGTACAACGGTAAGTCTCGACACATACATCGAAAACATGACACAGTAAAACAACTACTTTCTAGTGGAATTATCATCATTGACTATATGAAGTTAAAAGATAATGTTGCGGATCCATTGACAAAAGGCCCAACTAGAAAGATGGTTGCAAAAATATCAAGGAGAATGGGTTTAAGGCCTATAAACAAGTCATCATAGTGGAAACCCTACCTAGTTGACTGCAGATTCCAAGATCTAGGTTCAAAAGGACAACTAAGTTATGAAGACAGGGTAGAGTACTGTAAATTTTTTTTACTCATTCCCAGATGAAGACAATACTAATATGTGAAGGTTAAGCAAAAATTTTTAATGATTCTGAATTGAGTATGTGATATACTATATCTTCAGAAATCACCTATGTGAGTATGAAGTGATGGCCGCTTCTGTGAGAATTGAAAAAAGGTCAAATTCTCTAAAAGATTCATGAGACTAGACGATGTTCATGGCCAAAACGAACACAACAGTGAGAACCAATTTTGTTCAAGAAACAGTTGTGTGTTTTCTATTGTCTAGGCTTACACCAAAGGTCGACAGTTCAAAGACATCAAGTCTACTGATTGACCGAGTAAGTCCGATAGGTTTTCACTAAGAAAAGTTCAAAGTCTTAGACTACTTATCCTGATATAACATTTTCTAATGGAATAATCGCACATGGCATCTCATGCATATATGAAGAGTCAGAAAAATTGAATCTCTTATTCATGTGGGGGATTATTGGAATTTTGGGTACAAATCCCTTGTAAAGTGAATAAGATGTATGAATGGAGGAGTCTCACATTGAATAGAATAGATATGGGAGATGGGTTTAAATAGTTAAGCTTCACAAAAGGATTTGGGCTTCAAGGGGTACCTCACTTTTGTGGAAGAGAGAGGACCTATGCCAAGCTGGGTCGGTTTCCCCATACGCCGCCGTCGCCGTCCAGCCGGGCCTAGGTTCCTGTTGGTTTTTTTTTTCCCGAATTTATTCTTTTTGTTTCGAACAAATATGTCTAGTCGTAGGTTTGGGTTCTGAGTATAACCGAACGAAATTGTTCGCTTCGTGACTCTTCATTAATAAATCGACCGACTTTTCGAAGATGATTGAATGAGACAATTCAGTTCGTTCGTGACTCTTCATTTTTTTAACGGTGATCATATATTGCAGTCGGTTTTTTCCGAAAGCATTCGCTTTTTTTTTTTTACATTTCTGAAAAACATTTTCATTCTCTGCGATTGTCTATACAAAATTACGTTCGAAGGAGTCCTTTGAATACATACCGCTTCGGAGGAACGAGATCCGTTCTATCCTGAGAGATGATTGTCCAATATCCTCGGGTACTGATTAAGGGGCCAAATTCGTTTTAAGGACACGACGTTACTTCGTTGGGCTCGAATCAACATTCTGTTTATTTATTTGTACTGCTTTCAGGTTAGTTTTCCTGATGTTTAGTTTCAATTTCTAGTATGCGAACATAGCCGACACAATCACTGCGTTGATGTTACGAAATCCTGTACAATGTGTAGAGACAGAGATACTAATATGTTATTCATTCATAGCGGAGACACCTTAATGAATTGATATGTTTGTCTGGTAAGCTCTGTGATAGTCTGCGAACTTGGACGGATTTAATTTATTTGACGGGTCAAGATTTCTCAACAAATATTCAGCTCGCCAGTTTCTTTGTATTGCGGTAACTTGAACGGATTTAATTTATTTGACTGGTCGAGATTTCTTAATTAATATTCAGCTCGCCGGCTTCTTTGTACTGCGGTAACTTGCCAAGTAATTCTTAAAATGCATCTTAACTAGCGGGTGTATATTTGGAAGCTGACGATGCGGGAAATTAACGGAGAACAACTAACTATGCCCTTTTTTATTATTGAATTAAAGGATATAGTTTGAAAAGTTAAAAATGAGACGAATTCCAGTTTTCACTTTAATATATGGTTATTAAAAAGATAATTTTTAACACGAGTAACATTAGAATGTCCAACCTAAATTTTAAATCGTTTGGTAGAAGGAGAGAATATGAATATAAAACCTATCGAAACATTGCAAACAAGAAATGTGCAATATCTTTTAACGCTCAATCTCACATGCAAACCAAACTTAGAGCATCACACGAAACTAACAAGCGAACCTCACATGCGAAATAAACGGAGGACGAAATATGGGTCCGATACCATGTTAGAACGTCGGACCAGGGGATTGGATCTAGCGTAAGAAGAATTTTTTATCTTCAATCGAAAAATTTTAAATCATCAGGTGAAAGAAAACCACGTATATTTCGGAACTATGAAAACTCGGAAAATGAGCGAAGGAGGATACATGGACAAGAATGAAGTAGACCGAAACTCCTTCGGATAAGCTAATGCATGCGAATGTCGAGTAAAGGATCCATGAAAACGAGTCCTTAGGGCGCGTTTTAGTCCCTATCCCATGTTTGGAGATACACTCAAATTAGGATAGGCCCAGATAAGTTGGGGCAAAATCAAATACGCTGTTGAGATCCTGACCAAACAAGCATTAGGTAGGAAGTGCGAAATTATTCAATAAATGATAGAGCTGATGAGGACCGTCAATAGCACGTGCCTCCTTCAGAAGGGGAGATTGAATTTTAGTGGGAGAGGGCAAAGTGCGGAGAAATTTCCGCGATGGGCGGGGAATCTCGCGGTCCCGAGTAATCTACCCGCGCCCACGGCGGGAGTCTTCTGTTGAGTTTTGGGGGGGGACTTGGATGAGGGCAACGTGGGAGACGACGAACTTCGCGTCCCCATTTAGTGGGTCGCGTCGCCCGCGTCAGGTTGGTTTCGTGGAAGTGCCCCCCCACCAATCACCCCAACTTACGAGGAGGAAAAAAAAAAAAAAAAAAAAAAAAGAGGGGGAGCTCGTCCGGTCCATAATCCACGCTAGGGCTTTCAGGCCATGCTTGATAACCGACTAAGCAGTATCTGATTTTATTCTTTTATTTTCGAAAATAGAAAAAGAGCACAAACCTGTTTGGTAAATTTTTTGTTTCCGGACACAAATTTATTTTCAGAGTCAGTTTTGGAACGAAATCAAAAATAAATAAAAAATTGATTCCGAAAACGAGAATCAAAAATGTGAAAGATTTTTTTTTTCCTTCTTTTTCTTTCCAGGCCTGTGGCTGGCAAGGATCGCAATACCCTCGCTGCCCAGACGAGGGTCGCCCTCGTCTAACCCTTGCCAAATCCGACGAAGGCGACCCTCGCCCAAGTCGTGAGCCGCCCTTGCCCAGGCTGTGAGCAGTGAGGGCTGGACCCTTGTAGCTTGGGCTAGGGTGGCTCACAGCCTAGGTGAGGGTCGCATGGCCCTCGCCCAGGCTGCAAGCCGCCCCTGTCAGATCTAGAGAGGGCAACGACAAGGGGGGCCCTCGTTCTCCCCTATGGCAGGCGAGGGCCGCAACACCCTCTCTAGCGTCAGCGACCTGGCCATGGGCTAAGAAATGAGAGGAAGAAAAAAAAGAAATATTAAAAAATTCAAAATATTATTAATAAAAAAAATTGTGCAGTTATCGAACGGATTTATGTTCTTTTTCTATTTCAGAAATAGAAATTTTGGGCAATTACCAAACGTCTTTTAAATACTTAGAAATTATTTTTGAGAACATAATGGTTACCAAACGGATCCTTAGCGGATCCCCAAAATCATCCTAAAAAGATCCCGATCCATCCCGGGACACCTCAGATTACATTCGATTGCCTGAATTTTTTGTTGGGATGGGACTAGAGATGATAAGATGTGAAATTCGGAATTCTGTTATACTCTATCCATAAAGTCAGATGCATTTATATTTTATCATGTTCATTAATTGGTAGGAATTGCATGTCGTGCGACTAGACTCGTAAATGCATAAACGGAGATGATAAGAATTTCTTATAATTCACCACTAAGGAAATTGCAAGTGCACAAATGGAGACAACCTTCCACAACAAATGAGCTCGTTTGCAGTATTTATAAGCTACATGTTCGATTATGATGAGAATTGTAAATTGGTTACAACGATATCGACTAGATTGATCAGTTAGCAAGTGCTAAATCTAGTAAGAAAAATCAACCATGATAATTTTTCTTCGCTATACCTGAAAAATATAGCGTTTCGACTCTCTCCTTGCTTTCGGAAAGTTCAATATGAACTGGAAAGCTAAGGAGGAGAAAAAGCTTTGGCTTTGTCGCTTTTTTATGGAGTCTTGACGTGAACCAAAAAATTTTCGGAAGTGTCGTAAAGTCTACATAGGATAAGGAGAAAAGAGAGGCTAGCATTTTCTTAGAAAATCTCTTTGCCCTTTATTTTTGGAAAATTGAAAAGATCCTTTTACAGTTGAATTTGTTCATTTAAGATCTGGGTTAGTCTACTTCAATTGATTTACTCATTTTTTTATTATTCTCTCTCTCTCTCTCTCTCTCTCTCTCTCTCTCTCATTTCATTTCATTTTTAATTCCCTTCCATCATTTCTCAATCAAAAATTTATTTAATAAAAAAATACTAATATACGTAAAACACTAATATGCATAAAATATGTAATAAGTATAAAACTTAATTACACGTATATAGTATATATATTACAGAATAAAAATAAATTCAAATATCTATAAAAATATGAATAAATAAAAATAATTTGTTAATTTTTTTAATTAAGAAAAGTAGATTTTATACCATGAACATAAGAATTCATATCCACCTTCATCCCATCTCCACATAAGATATTTTTATCTAGTATATATCCCTTTTATATATGACTTTATCCAGTTTTTTGAACATAAATCAAACATGAGATAAGATATATTTTATCACATCTTGATTTTTATCCTGGCTACCAATCACTGTTTTAGAGGATTGGATTGGCTAAATGGTGCATTGCTTTGGTCTGAATGGAGCGGATTCTGTACACGTTCATCTCGCATCGGTACTCGATTTAGAAATAGCTACGATCGAGTTTAGCTAAATTGAAAAACAGCTCCTTTCGTCTGATGAAGCATCTTTCCTCATACGTTCCTTTTATTTCAAGTCACCTCCGTATGATCGATCATTCATCGAGCTACATGTAATTCAGACTCGGCCTAAACCTAGATTTACGAAACATGCCCGAACGCCGTGAAGTCCCAAAACTTTTATCATTTTTAATAAAAAGCCGGCTAAATCCACCATGTATAAAAGAGTTAATCAAATTTTAATGGAATGGAATGGAATGGAATGTCTTGATTGAGTAATGCAAAAAGCTCGATTATTTTTAATTTCACAAATAGAAAGTTTTAATATTTAACCATACTTTTTATGTAGCTGTTAGGGAGGTAAAAACAACAAAATTCAAATATCGCCCGTTTTCAGCGTGCGCCGGCATGGGGGCGGCGCAAGTTAGCAAAGGCCACGGGAGTAGCGAGGCGCGAGCGACAACCTCGACATGGCCGTCGCTGTCGGCGAGGCCGAGGCCTGTCCTTTTGCGTTGACGAAGCAGACGACTCGCATCGGCGTCGGCGCCAGCTTCCCCGGGTCTTCCTTCTTCGCTAGTGGCGACGTCCTCCACGGGCGTCAACGGCGATCATCACCCGCTTCTTCGCATTCCTTGTCGCTTTTCCGTCCCCTTCCTTGCTTCTTTTAGCGGCAAAGGGGAAAAGAAAAAGGAAGAAAGGAGACCGCTTGCGCACAGTTCACGAAGCTCACGTCCCTCCCTTCCTCTCTCTCGCTAGCATTTCGAGCCGAGAGCAACAAGTAAGAGACCTCCGCGACTTGAGACGAAAGTAAGGAATTCTGGGTGGCCGCTGTTAGTGGGAAGTTTTCTGTGCCTTTTAATCTTTGTTCGTTTTGTGGGCTTTCCGCGTGCCGGAATTCGGACGTGAATGTAAGGTTGGTCTTTCTTGGCGTCTCGCTCGCTCCCCTTTTCGTTTTCGCGGCTACGGGTCGTGAGCGTGGCTGTTTGAGCGTTAGCAGTTCGATGAGGCAACCGTGTGTTTTAGCTCTGTCCGTGGCTTGTCCTCGTCTTTTCGTGTTGACATTGTCGATTTGACGACGTCGGTTCAACTGGAACTGAAATGCTGTTTGCTGTAATTTCGGCGGTGAGTTTTGCGTGCGTGTAGTTGTCTGAGGTGGTGCACTAGCGTGTTGCGGGAGCTTTTAGGAAGACGTAGTAGCCGGGGACTTGCTCGATCGTTGACTGCTGCGCGACTTTTTGAGAAAGTGGGGAGCCAATGTGCGTGGCTAGCTGAAAAAAATTGATTCTCGATCGATCTGCTTTGTGGAAGCAGATGCCCATCTGAGTGGGTGTTTCGATATGACGAGAGGGCAGAGGAGAAAGTTACATTTGAGCAAGCTCTACTCGTTCTCGTGCATTCGTCTCCGTGGAGATGATAAACATGCCCAAATTGGCCAGAGAGGATACTCGAGGATAGTGTACTGCAATGACCCCAATAATCCAGCAGCAGTCCAGTTGAATTACAAGGGTAACTATGTGTCCACGACAAAGTACACCGCAGCTAATTTTGTTCCCAAGTCTTTGTTCGAGCAGTTTAGGAGAGTTGCCAATATATATTTTTTGGTCGTCGCTTGTCTTTCCTTTAGTCCGTTGGCCCCCTTTACAGCGCTTAGTTTTGTTGGTCCTCTGGTGCTCGTGATTGGAGGTACCATGGCCAAAGAAGCTTTGGAAGATTGGAGACGAAGGAAGCAGGTATATACACCTCTCTTACCACAGTGGTTTTTCGTGTGGATGATATTCTAATTTTAACTTTTTAATCATGTTTTGCGCTTTGGTTCAATTTCAGTAACTGTATAGTAAATTAATACATCACTGCAATAAAAAAAAGGGTGTCTTCAGGTTCTTAGTCATTATAGGAAACGTGTTAAGAAAGCATGCTGTTGAAAATTGACACTATTAGAGCAATCACAGTTTGGAATGCACTCTCTTGTTTCAGGATGATGCCCTGTCTGCTTCCTTATTTGAACTTCTTAGACAACTGACTAAATATAGTTCTCGGTGTGACTGGGAAGTCTCTACTGGTTGTGCTACGAGTTATTAGGAGATGTGGTTGAGCTTGACTTATTGAATTTTGTACTGTACCATCTTCCAGTACAACATGGTTTTGGAGAAGTTGTAAGGTAGAGATTTCATAAATGCTAGTCCAATGGAAGCTCATTGCAATTTCATGCATGTAATTCACCTGGAAAACTCTTTCAGCAGTGCCATCTCTCAAGTGAGATGCACTTTTGTGAATCCTAGATTTAAGTGCATTCAGTGCCCTTCCTTGTGTGATCTTGGCTTTGGTTTATTTATGGTAAATGGGGATATGGGTTCACTAGGACCCTGGACTAGTCCATGCTGTCGGCCTCTCCCACACAAACTAGGCAATTGCTGAGCCATTTTCTGGCTCTGTGCATGAGTGCAATGGTGCTGACACCATTGTGGAATTCTGAACTTAGACCTTTTGCTTCAGGCATAAGACAAGGTCGCCTTTGCCATCTATGCTGGGTTCTGGAACTGTCGACTTTTGTCATTCTCTGTACAGATTGTTGCCTCTGAAATGATTGCCTCGTAACAAAGCTTTAAAATGCTCACAGGATGTAGAAGCAAACAACAGGAAAGTTTCGGTTTATAGTGGGAATGGTACATTCCATAGAAATAAATGGAAGAATCTCCGAGTTGGCAGTGTTGTCAAGGTGTATAAGGATGAGTACTTCCCTGCTGATCTGCTGTTGCTTTCATCAAGCTATGAAGATGAAATTTGTTATGTTGATACCATGAATCTAGATGGAGAAACTAACTTGAAGTTGAAGCAATCTCTTGATGTAACATCATCACTTCGTGATGACATATGTTTCCAAATATTTACAGCTGTAATCAAATGTGAAGATCCAAATGACAATCTTTATTCGTTCGTTGGGAATTTACACTACAATGGTAAAGAATATCCTCTTTATCCACAACAAATTCTGCTACGAGATTCCAAGCTTAAGAACACTGATTACATCTATGGGGTGGTCATCTTCACTGGCCATGACGCAAAAGTGATGCAGAATGCCACACATCCTCGTTCCAAAAGGAGTAAGATCGAGAAGAGAATGGATAAGATAATCTATATCCTCTTCAGCACTCTAATTTTGATATCGATTGTTGGATCTTTCTTTTTCAGAATTGAAACGAGAAGAGATCTTGTAGATCAAAAGTACAGAAGGTGGTATCTTCGCCCAGATGATACTACTGTGTTCTATGATGCAACAAGAGCATCTCTTTCTGCATTTTTCCATTTTCTGACTGGCCTCATGTTGTATGGTTATCTGATTCCCATATCCCTGTATGTATCTATTGAGATTGTGAAGGTTCTTCAGAGTGTCTTCATTAATCGAGATCTTAATATGTACTATGAGGCAGCAGATAAACCAGCGCAAGCACGGACGTCAAATTTGAATGAGGAACTTGGTCAGGTCCATACCATATTTTCTGATAAGACAGGGACTTTGACTTGTAACTCCATGGAGTTTGTTAAATGCTCGATAGCTGGTATATCATATGGACAGGGCGAGACAGAAGTGGAGAGAGCACTGGCAAGAAGGGATCGGCCTTTTGAAGCCAATGAAATTTCAATTGAGAGGATTGATAGTCATGGTGATGCTGTTCACTTTGGAATGCATAAAGGACACTCAGTCGAGGGTTTTAACTTCAGAGATGAGCGCATCATGAATGGAAGGTGGGTAGATAAGCCTTACCCTGATCTGATACGGAAATTTTTTGAGGTGCTCGCAATCTGTCACACTGTCATTCCAGATGTGAACAGAGGTACTGGAGATATATATTATGAAGCTGAGTCACGAGATGAGGCAGCTTTTGTCGTAGCTGCTAGAGAGCTTGGGTTTGAATTCTTTAAGAGGAAAGAAACGAGCATATCATTGCGTGAATTAGATTATGAGAGAGGTGAGAAGATTGTCAGGTAAGTTCTTTGGGATACTTTTTATGCTACCTTCATTTGCCTGTTCAGTTATTTGTTCATTTTTCTTACATCTATGATCGGTAGCTTTGAAGATGACTGGTGCGTTTTTACTTTCTGTTTTGTCGGACAGTTCAAGTGCTCCCGCACACATCACACGGGTGCACTTGCATGCACTTAGTTTCTTAGCACATGAAGCAATATTTGTTCTGTAGTTTTGACTTGCTCTTGCTAATGTCATGTAACTATGGTGGCTGATGATTAAAGAGAAAGGTGTTCTGCTTAGACTGATTTTCTACCAAAGATGAATATCAGGGTAGACACAAAGGCCAAGTTTATGCACAAACTGATCAGTGGTTAATAAATCAAGGGAGAGATTCTTTATATCTGGAAAAAGCTGCAGAAGATCTCTAAATCATTACGAAGTATTTTAGTCACCAAATCGCTCTTCTTTGTCGTTCTAGTAAGGAAGCTTTGTTTTCCATTGCATCCAGTCCTTCCTCTAAACAAAATTGTCCTCTATGACCGTCACATGGGCAGAAAAAAATTTGATTGAAGTGCCAGGGTGATGCTTTAAAAACTTCTTTAAGCTGAGTGTAGTGGTCCCTCTACGAATTTTTGGGGAGATGTGGTATAGTTTTATTTAGTCAACATATTTGTCTTGCTCTTTGATATAATATAACTTGGGGCCGTCATTTTAGACAGTTTAGGTTTCATTTTGCAGAAACTATGATCTTCTTCATGTCTTGGAGTTCAGTAGTTCTCGCAAAAGAATGTCAGTGATTGTAAGGAGTGAGGGAAATCTACTGCTTTTGTGCAAGGGTGCAGATAGGTAGGACTTGCTTTTCTGTAAAATCGGACTTGTAAAGTTGGTTTTTTCCCTTTCTGATGATCACTTTTCTATCTTTTTTCTATAACAGTGTTATGTTTGAAAGGCTTTCAAAAGATGGCTGCCTTTTTGAGTCTGAGACGAGGGATCACATCAACAAATATTCCCGAGTAGGTCTTCGGATCATGGTCATTGCATACCGAGAGCTTGGAGAAGAAGAATATGAAATATGGGAAGAGGAGTTCCTTAAGGCGAAAGCTTCTGTTTCTGCTGACAGAGATGCCTTGTTTGATACAGCTGCTGACAAGATTGAGAGGGAATTAATCCTTCTTGGAGCTACAGCTGTTGAGGACAAGCTTCAAGAGGGAGTTAAGATTCATCTTATGTCCCTTTGATTCCATCAAAAGTGCTTTCGCTATCTAACAATATTGCCTAAACTACTGCCCTTTGCGATGTGATTTCATATTGATACATTACTGCCTATTTCTGCCAGGTGCCCAAATGTATTGAAAAACTTGCCCAGGCTCAGATTAGGGTATGGGTGCTGACGGGTGACATGTTGGAAACGGCAGTTAATATTGGGTAAAGGATTGGCTTAATTATAGAGTTTTGTGTGCTTTCTGGAAGTTGATAACTACTTACTTTCCGTTTTCTGCAGGTATGCATGTGGATTACTGAGACAAGGAATGAAAGAAATTGTGATAACTCTTGATTCACATGATATTAAAGTGCTGGAGAAACAAGGAGACAAGGAAGCCCTTGCAAAGGTAGAGGAAATATGATCTTCGTGATGTAATATATGTTCATTGTTCTTTTTTCCTTTTCAAATGTCAATCATTTTAGGCATCTCTGGAGAGTATTACAAAGCAAATCAGGAAAGGAAAAGCTCAACTTTCTTCGGCAAGAGAAGATGCTGTGGAGTTTGGGTTGATAATCGATGGAATGTCCTTGAACTTTGCTCTTACAAAGAATTTGGAGGACTCGTTTCTGGATCTTGCAATCAATTGTGCTTCTGTTATATGTTGTCGGTCCTCACCCAAGCAGAAAGCTCTTGTAAGTATCTGGCCATGCTGTTATTGCAAGCTTCATACCGTTTGGCTTAATTGTATAAGAATAATCTCTCAGACATATATTAGAAGAATGCAGGTTACTAGATTGGTAAAAGTGAAACTTGGTAAAACAACTTTGTCAGTTGGCGATGGTGCAAATGATGTTAGCATGCTTCAAGAGGCTGACATTGGAGTTGGCATTAGCGGTGTGGAAGGGATGCAGGTATGCCTATCATCTATACTATCTATGTGCGAAATTTCCCACCATAGTCACTGCAAATTTTTTCCTTCTATCATGGTGGTTTGCTAAGGATGTACTCTTTGCATCTAGTGGGAGGTATACGACCATTTAATCGTGATCTCTGTTTCGGATCTTAAGGAATTCATTATATGGAAGACGAGTTCATTTTCTTTTTTCTATTTTTTCCTCTTTTTCCTTTTTCTTGTTGTGTAATTTGGATTACTAAATGGCCGTGGCAGACAAAGGCCAAGTTATCTACAGATCCAACAGCAGCATTCTGGCCTATTCATTAGAACTATCCAGAATATGGCAGGAGATGATGGAAAGTTTGTCTGACCTTTGGAATAATAAATTGTCATTTCTGTGAGTCCTAAGCTCGTTATCACCTTTTCCTTTCTCATGTTTCTTCCTGAGGCCTCCTAAGTGCCATTGTGGTGTAGTTGAATATAGACATCTGCCTGTTCCTGAGAATACAACTCTATCTTGATACTAGTGCTTGATATGTTGGCTGGTTAATCTAAAGCTAGATTAAGTCCTGAGATAATTTACATGTGGTGCCTCTGTCTTGTTTGCTTTAGTGCATGTAGACTTCAGTGCTCTTGTCTAATTTATGTCGCCTTTAGATTTCTTCTCATTCGTTTTTTGAGGATTTTATCTTTTGAATCAGATTGTTTACGAAGTGATTTCGCAGTAGCCAAGTTTTTTGCTGATTGCAGGCTGTAATGGCAAGTGATTTTGCAATAGCCCAATTCCGCTTTCTGGAACGTCTCTTATTCGTGCATGGCCATTGGTGTTACAGGAGAATGGCAATGATGGTAAAAACCTTGCTTAAGTTTATTCTCTAAGGTACAAGAAACAATGGAAAAATTCTGTGCAATAGATTCTGGATCTGTTTTTATCCGTGTGCGCATTTTTTTGTACATTATGTTCACATAGACATATGCTGATTGTATAACCAGCATATAAGTTTAAGATATAGTCTAAGGCAAGGGAGATTGGTCTTGTACCACTTGCATCATGCTTTGAGTAAAATGACATGCTCCATTTGTCCACTTCAATATGCAATGCCTAGTTGTATCTCGGGGCCGGAGGAGTGGAGGGTCAGATTGCTCATGTCTGTGGTCTATATGTAATTTACATTCCTTCTTAATATTGCAGATTTGCTACTTCTTCTACAAGAACATTGCATTTGGATTTACCCTGTTCTGGTTTGAGGCCTATGCTTCATTCTCTGGCCAGCCTGCTTACAATGATTGGGATATGTCATTCTACAATGTATTCTTTACATCACTTCCTGTCATAGCCCTTGGGGTTTTTGATCAGGATGTTTCTGCATGCCTTTGCCTTGAGGTATGCAAATCTATTTATGAGCGGCACCATATAATTTCAATTGTTAGGAATCGATAGTTAGTACAGTCTGGTCATGTACCATTTCCCAAGCTAGGAAGAACTTTGATTCTTCAGAAAAAAAAACACCTCGGTGCAAATTTTTGCATAGATGATTACCTAGAGATGACACAAAATGCTCTAGACATTGCGTAGGGCATAGGCCGATGTTTTTGTTTGAGCAATCATTTCAACTTGCTTTCATTCCTTACCACTTTTTCGAATTAGGCGTTCCAAGTCTGCTCTGACAATTATCTCCAGCATTCTTATAAGAATCTGCTTTTCGTATTTATAACTCGGACGATATCCTAAGGTACATAGTACACTTGATTGATTGAATGGCTGGCTGAGGCCAGTGAAATAGCAATAAAATTTGAAAAAAAGTACATCTTGGAACTGAACTGGACCACAACTGTAAGAACCACTCTAAACTATAAAGCCGAGGCACACGCTATCCTTATTTTCATGGAATGCCACCTGTTCTTTTCTTTTTGTGTGCAATGAAGTTTTTAAGTAGAGTAGGACAAGGCCGTATCTATACTAAACTACTGCTTTCTCACATGCAGTATCCTCCGTTATATCAAGAAGGAACACAGAATATCCTCTTCAGTTGGTCCCGTATACTTGGCTGGATGGCCAACGGAGTAGGCAGTTCTATTATAATCTTCTTCTGCACCACCAATGTGATGGTTGAACGGGCGTTCAGGAGAGACGGCAGAGTATCTGATTTTGAGGTCCTCGGAGTCACCATGTATACTTGTGTTGTATGGGCTGTCAACTGTCAAATGGCTATATCCATTAACTACTTCACTTGGATCCAGCATTTCTTCATTTGGGGCAGCATCGCCTTCTGGTACATATTCATGTTGATTTATGGTTACCTTTCACCAACAATTTCCACAACCGCATACATGGTTTTTCTCGAGGCTACTACTCCAAGTCTTCTCTATTGGCTCTCCACTCTTCTGGTGGTTGTTTCTACTCTGCTGCCTTACTTCTCATACAGGGCTTTCCAAACACGACTTCAACCCATGCCCCATGACCTTCTACAGAGAACGCAACGAAAATGTTCGGAGATTAAGACTTCTGGCGAGTTGTCTAATGCGGACCAAGGACGAACTGGAGCATCTAAAGGAACACACGAAGCATAGTAAGTCCTGAAAAGAGTAATTTCAAATGTACTCGATACAGAATAGTTGTCTGCATAGGCGTGGCAAAAATGCTCTATGTTAATTCCAAGAAAGTATAGCAGCTAAGTTAAGTGGAAAGGAGCTGAAAAAGAGCTTGTTCCTAGTCTAGGTCTGTTTGTAGATTTGCTATATGAGGCCAATACTGTCATGTATAGAAAGAACATCTGTATAACTCTCGATCGCAGCCAGTGAAGACTCCTGGATGTTACTATTTTTAGGCATCTGGTGTACTTTCACTGGTTGTGAAATGTATGTTAAGAACATTCGGTACCCATTTGGCTACCCAGTCTGAGTTTTTAGCTCAATTGATAAGATTGATCCAGTGAACAGATGACCATCATGAACATCGGTGTGTAGTTCACTTTGCGGTGTATCCTAGTCTTTGGAGGCTGCTGTGTTTTCAGAGCTTCTCCCGAATAATTTACGCAGATCTGTCAAGACAAGATGATATCATTGAAGTTTTTACTCGAGTCCTTCTAACAGCTCATACGCTTCTGTAACCGCGCACTCTTTTTCTGTAGCCAAGAACACGTTAATCCTGTTCTTGATTCCTTGCACCCCGCTTCACGTTCCCTTTTCGCATCATACGTTTGCGGACCTAAGTTTGCTCGAATTCAGACTCATTTAGCCCAATGCACCGCGATCTTCCGATTCCACGTATCATGCAAGAATGGAAAGTCTGCGACGGTGGGGTTAGGAGCCAGTTGAGCAAATGAAGAGGAGGCTGGGCTGCTAGTGCTTTACCGAACTGGCGACTTTGACTCGCGACCCACCAACCCCATGATTTCCAAGTTTCTATTACCACCCTCTCAACGTCAATGTCAGTTCATATCACGCAAACCACTCGAAGATTGCCCATCTGGGCTTTGAAAATCTTTGAAGTTCGGCCTATCTGAAAGAAGTCATCGGATAATACCTGCTTTTCGGATTCCTTTTTTCCCCCGGCAAAGCTTATCTTTGAACTTGGGATTCAGATTCACATTGAAAGAAGTCACATTAAGGCACCGTAAGTATTGGCCGAAAAGCGAAGAAAGTACCGCAAAACCGAGGCTTGGTTCACACCCAGCAACGCGTCTGCCTTCGCTTTTCCTTCCCTTCTGTCTGTTTTTTTGGCCGAGTTTGTTGACGGGAGTCGTCTTATTCATCGAAGTGCGCCAACCAATTCCTATGACTTTCCCAGAGGACAGACATCTTGGGGATCATTTGGTGCCATAAGCTTTTAAGATCTCTAGGATACCAGACGAGCGAGCGTGGAGATTCCGAAACCCGAAAACCTGGCCAAAGTTGGCGAGATAATCTCACACGGACCGGACATTGTTTACGCGCAAAAATTGTGCTTACTACCCGGAAAAGGAAAGAGACCGACCATCGAGAAGTAGCTCTAGTCGTTATCGATAGCGAGACGACACACCGATTCCATGGCTGCTAGCGCTGCCGTGCAGTTTCCGTAGGAGAAAATACCCGTTAAATTTTCTAATCTTGCCATGTTGATGCAAGCAGGCCGAGATGGTCACTAAATAGAACCGCACGACCTTACTTAATTTCCCCCGATGTAGATCGAATTAATGATATGTCGCCGTCGAGGAATGGATCAAAAGGCTAGATTGTTTGTATAGGTGAGTAGTTAGGTAGGCATTTAATTCAAAGTATTATGTCGCTGTCGTCGGCACAAGGCACCTCGACGTTGGTTGGTATCTCATTTATTTTTCTTTTCGACCGTCAAATTTTGTGAAAGAACCACTGCCAAACTACCTAAAAAGCTTAAGGATACGCGATTTAATATTTAAACATTCTATTTTTGCTAATACTATGTCGTCGTCGTCGTCGTCGTCGTCGGCGGTGCAAGGCACCTGAACCTTGGTTGGTATCTCATATATTTTTTGTATAGATTGAAAAGATTGTTCCGACAGCATATGAGATTTTGTAATACCACTCGCTGCCTTTGAACTATCTTATGATAGCCCGATTTAATATTTAAATATTTTAGGATTAATACCGTGAAAAATCCCAAACTGATACATTTGTGACAAATTTACTAAAAACTAATTTTTTAACCACGAAAAATCTCAAACCGATACACCCGTGACAAATTTACCCTCCGTCGTCGGTTTCCCGTTAAATTTTACAGTCAAATTGCCGAGTTGGATGACACGTAACAGTAGATGGGTGCACTAGCTCCGGATTTCATCCCTCCGTTTATTACGGATTTACTAATTTATGATTTTTTATGGTATTAATCTAATTAGATTCATCGCAGATGTATCGGTTCGGGGATTTTTCGTGATATTAAGGCACTATTTTAAAACATATTCTCAATCTAATATAAAGAGGAAAGAAAAGAAGAAGCCCAAGATCAAATACTGCCGGAACGACGTCACCGTGTTCGTGGCTTCGAATCCCCGACTTTCCTGGCCCTGAATTTGCTTGCTCGCCAAACAAAAACGAGGAACGTCATGGGGTGCGGGCTCACCGACAAGAAAGCAACTATTTTTAAACTCCGTCTTCTCGTTTTCTGGGATTTGCCATCTGGAGAACGAAAAGTCCCACCAACCAGGCTGTACGTTCTAGAGAGAGCGTCCTCGGTTTCCACATGTTTGGACGCCGAGAGAACTTCGTCCCGTTCGCGTTGGACTTTTTCCTTAGGAAAAAAGAGAAACGGGTTCCTTCTTTTCTTTTTCCTTCTTACCTTCCCGGAAGGAAATCCCCTCGTCCTCGTTCTCCATCGGCCTTTTTGGGCAGTAGCCTAGAAGGTCTTTCCCTTGAAAAGGGGAGTCTCCTTCGTGACGCTCGTGCCGATAATGTGGAAGCCTCTCTCCCTTCTTCTGTCTTCCGCGTAACTTTCTTTCCCCGTTTTTGTTTTCCACGGTGGCTGCCGAACGATTTGAGGACAAATTCACACACGCGCGTGCGCGCGCGCCCCCCCCCCCCCCCTCGCCCTAATAATCCGTGGGAATTGTCAAATTTTGTGTACTAAACACGTGGAGGTGCCCGGGGCTCGAATCGACTCCGCTCTAGATAAGTGCCGGTCGGCCCGTGCACGGGCAGTGTGGGAGGCATCGCTTTCGAACCCATATATTGATAATTGGCTCGTCATAGATCGCCCTGTAACTAGGGGTGTGTAAAACGGATCGTACGGACCGAGTGGTTTGGTTCAGTTTCCGAGAGTACCGGTCCGGTTCTTGATTCCTAAAAGTGAAAGTGGTGCTTGGGCGGTCCAGTTCCCGATTCCAAGGGGAACTGGACCGGACCGACTACATATACTTTTTTGTTTTTTATTTCTTCAAAAAAATTAGTAAAATATGAACTAAATCCATGTACAATGTTTTTCCTTTTTTGTCGCACCATAATAACTTTTCACTCATTGTCGCTTCCATCAATGTGTTGAGGTTTGTTACTCTCTCTCATTGTGGTGAGAAAAAAAATAAAAAAAAGGTGATCGGTTACGTTGGACCGGTCCGATCCCTAGTTCTCAAAATTTGGAACTAGTCCTCCCGATCCAGGAACCGATCATTTCTACCTATAGCGCTGATGGCTGTGAACAAATGAAAAAAAAAAAAAAAGAAGAGGGAAAATTCCAAATAATGATTCAAAGTTGATCTATTTTCTCAAATAAAAATTCGAAGTAGACATTAATTAAATTGAGGACCCGAAGTGATTAGATCAATATCAAATAGGGACATCAGCTCGCTGGCCCGCTCGCAAGTGACATTTTTGGTGGTTAAGACATTGATGGATTTTTCAGTATTTCCAGGTCCATATCCTATCTCCGACATATCTATTATTTTTAAACAAAATAGAAAAGAAAAAGCTAAAAACGATTAACGGTTCTACTCAAGAACCGGCTTTATAATCGTCCTTCATGGTACAAACATCGGGAACCATACTGGTTAAAGATCGGATCTTCAGTCTTTTATGCAGAACCTATCCGGTCCACGCGGGAACCGGCCCGGAACCGATCGACATGGCCGGGATCTATTCGGGTGACTTACGCCTGGATCCGCTTACACCAATTGAACGACGAGCCAAAATCCTTAATGTTGATAAATCCAAAATCCAGGGGGCGAAAAGCAGACCGGAAAATGAGGAGGGGGGGTACGTGAATGTGGCCTCCCCCGGCTATATGCCGAATCGAAAGAAAAAGACTGTACCTTAGCATTGTGACAACACAACGTGGGAGCACACGTACTCGTACGCTGCGAGTGCACGTAACGTGCGGATCAAGCTCCGATGCACATAACATCACAGTCCCTTCAACTCTCAAAGGAGATCCGTTGAGATTCGTTTGTCCTCTTATCTCTCTCTCTCTCTCTCTCTCCCTGCAACATTCATTCTAGAATATGTCGTGCCGTCTACTTTCCATCCTCCTCTTTCTCTGACATCCATAATTTCATTAATATTAGGTCTCCATTTTATCGTCCGAATTTTTAAATAAGATAAGATTAAATAAAATAAAATAAAAAAATTTTGAGATTTCTTCGTATCCTGTTCACTGTTTGATAGATCGTAAATTTAAAGTGAAATAAGATAATTTTTATTTTCACTTTTTGCTATTCACGAGTCAGGAGGAGTCGATGAAGGAAAAAAAGCCGAGAAATTTTTTAGTGAAAGTGCGCAAGGTATGGAAATGAAGATAACGGCGAATAGAGCGTAGGGTTTCTAGAAAAATAGGCATTAGAAATCCTATCCGGATCTATCCCACCTCTCCCCTCGAATTTTTTTATCCGGACTATATCCGGTCTATATCCGACTTTATCCTATACTGGACCACCACCAAACACAAGATAGGATAAAATATATTATATCTTAACTTTTATCCGGTCTACCAAACGCAGCTTAAAGTGACCGCGCGTATCCCTCTCTCGTTCCTTAACGGGAACACTTGGAAAATTGATATCTATCTCTCGGCTACGGATCCATGCGAGCCCAATTGACATGAAACGTTCGATCGCCCGTGCTGCACCTCGGCATCCCCGAGGTCTCGAAAAATCACGTGCGGCCAAGTCCTTCTGTCGGTGGTTCGAGGGGGGCCGAAGGTGGAGACAAAATGGCGAGTACTCCAAATACATCGGAATTGCAAAACTTCCCAACTATAGAAGAAAGCATCATTGTTGTTAGCCCAATGTACATGCGAATTCATTCGTACTGCCCCCCAGCGTCCTTTGGAACAACAAGTCGGAAATCTAAATTGCACACCCTTTACTCGAAAGTTTTGGCATTATTATTAAAGATAATCGGGAGACTCTTACTTTTGACGGTTACCCTCTTCCTCTCGAAAATTCGTCGTCTCGATTCCACGATTCTCGTCGGCTCATGCCTTGTCACGAGATATCTTAAGTCCCGTGAGAACACGATTAAATTCCTCGTAGGGAAAGACATGGATTAAAAAAAAAAAAGTTAAAACTAGGGATTATGGATAGATAAGTTGTTGACCAAAAAAACAAAAAAAAAGGATCGATAAGTGAATTAAAAAAGAATCAATTTTTTTTTTTAAGAGGGAAGGTGGGGCCCGGGCATTTTTGCCTTTGGCCCCCCGAGAGAGGCGCACTTGCGAGGCACCAACTTGGCGCGTGAACATTGAATATGACATCACTAATGACCTTTTCCACCTTCACTCGACAATCGATAGCCAGTCCCGTCCTTCTAGAAACCTCACGCGCTCAGCCCCGCGCGTGTCCCCACACGCGCACACCTCATCGAAGAAAACCTCCTCCCTATCTCTTTCTCTCTGCTATAAGTATCTCCGTCGCCGCCTTCTCCATTCTTACTACTATCGTCTGTCCATAGTTCCTCTGCACTTGCAGTCGCAAACGTAACGTAGCGGAAGTCGGTGCATCTTGGATCGGAACGCAGCGCTTTGGACGCGCCGGCGGAAGATGACGTCGAACGAACCGGAAAGCCCCGAGCAGCTGGCGTTGTGCCCCAGCTTCAACAGCTACACCGCCAATCGGCTCGGCGACGTCGCCCTCGCGGTCGCTCTCGAGGACGAGGACGAGGACGAAGGAGGCCGCGGCGGCTACGGCTTCGGGTCGGAGCCCACTTCTTCGGGTAGACATCGGAGCGGCCGGTCGGGGGGCGGCGATTGTGACGAGGCCGGGGACGACGATTTCGAGTTCGTCCCGCTCGTCAGGGAGCACGACGAGGTCCTGATCAACGGCGGCCAGATAGGTCCCGTCTTCCCGGTCTTCAACCGAGATCTTCTGTACGTGCGCGGCGATCGGACTTCGGATGGCGAAGCGAAGGAGGATCGGGAGATTCCGTTGGAGGACTTGTTCGCCGGAGATCGCGATCGCGCGGTGTCTTCGATAAGGATTCCGCTGAAGGACCTGTTCGTCGGAGATCGCGACCCTCCGTCGTCGTCGTCGTCGTCGTCGGAGGCCGACGAGCTGGAAGGGATACCGGAGGGCAGCTACTGCGTGTGGACTCCGAAGCCGCCTGCGGGGTCGCCGCTGTCGCCGAGCCGGTGCAAGAAGAGCAGCTCGACGGGGTCGAGCTCGAAGCGGTGGAGGTTCCGCGACCTGCTCCGCCGCAGCAACAGCGACGGGAAGGATTCGTTCGTGTTCTTGACGCCGAGCTCGAGGTCGTGCTCCATGTCGTCGAGAAGCAGCGACGCCACGTCCGGAGGGGGGGAAGCAAAGGAGAAGGCGAGCCCGCCGACGGACCAAGCCGTCGCGGTCGCGGTCGCGGAGAGAAGGAGCAAGGCGAAGGCGTCGTCCGCGTCGGCGGCGGCGGCGGCGGCGTCGGCGCACGAGGTGTTCTACGTGCGGAACAGAGCGCTGAAGGAAGGCGGCAAGCGGAGATCGTATCTGCCGTACCGGCGAGACCTGGTCGGATTCTTTGCCAACGTGAACGGATTGGGGAGGACGTTCCCTCCGTTCTGAGCCTTCCGGCGCAATTTCGCTTTTTTTTTAATTTTCTTTTTCGTCCTTTTCGATTTATTTATTAAATTAAAATGGATTTGGTTCACCGAATGAGGCCTTTTCAGTTAGGATCTTATGTACATAACATAAAGTTTTGTCTGTTTTAGACTATTGGAAATGTATAAATAAAGAGTCGAAATATATATATATATTTTTTCCCGATTGCTGCGAAAATTAGGGGCTAAGATTCTGTTTTAAACCTAAAACAGATATGTTTTCATCAAATTATTATTTTTTTAATAACGAGACAAACTTGTAATCAAAGCAAATGGGTACGAAATAGACCGCAAGGGGCGAGAGAGACGGATCAATCTGAGACGATGTTTAATGTGAGCGAAATTCGTCGGCCTTAAATACGCTCGAGACAGGTGGGGCGGGGGGGGATGAGCACCGCGCACCTAATTTGATGGTGATTTTTATGGGTGGGTGGGTCCCGCGGCAACACGCAAGCGAGACAGCTGCTCCGGAGGGAGCCCGCATTTCCACCACACGGATCGGTCCGAACGCGGGGATGCCGACCGTTTGGGACGGACGAGGGGGGGGGGGGGGGGGGGGGTTGTCCACTGTACAAATTCTGTTCGCGACTCTCACATCAGACGGTCGTTCTCGAGGGGGTGGGGGGACAACTTCGTTTTCACGATTCTAGGTGTGGGCTATCCCCACACGCACCTTAGCTTAATCCCCGAAAACATGACAAATTTTAAATTCAGTTCGTAATTCCGCCCCGAGCCCAGTCCAAATTTACCCGAACTCCTTTTTGTCTAAAGCAAAAAAAAGAAACCCTCAGACGAGTTTGTCTCAATTGAGCCTCGAACTTTCGCTCTAATCCCATATCCCTCCCGTTAGCCCTTCATTTTAAAAATCACCGTTAGTCATCCCCAATTCCCTATTCCATATCAAAGAAAGGTCTCGCTTTATTGATAATTTTCTACGTCACCTTGCTTATGTAGATTTGTTATCGACGTGAAAATGTCACGTCAAACAAGACGGAGGAATAATGGAGTTAGATTCGAGACTAGATTGAAAATTGGTAATCTCTTTCTAGATAGAAAAAGTTCGGGGCGGATTTGAGTTAAAGTCGGTGATTTTTTTTAGATAAAAAAAAGTTCATGACAGATTTGATATTGAACCAAAAGTCAGTAATTTATTTTTAGATAAGAAAGAGTTTGAGTAAATTTGAAACTGGACTTAAAATTTAGGATTTTTTAAAACAAAAACAATTCGAGATAGAATTGAAAGTGGATCTAAAGTTGAGATGGATGGAGTTATAATCACATGCCAAGGCAAAAACGACTTGATCAAACTCGTTTTCTTTTTGGCCAATAGGCATGTGGCCTTACCGGTAAAACGATTGAGGGTGGGGATGCTGGTATAACAACTGCGGGGTGTGACTCCCACGCTCTGCATAAGGCTGATCAAAAATAAAAAATCGATAGGAGAGTTAGAGATAGGACAGATAAAAAAAATAACTTGTTTTCTTTCTTGTAATTTTTTTCCCCTTTTTTTGTGTAGATGCGGATAGAGTTAAAATCATCGGAGAAGCTAAGCAGGGCCTAGTCTTCCTAAATTAACTATATTTGTTTTTGCAAGGATCTTCCTATGTTAACTACGAGAGCATAATTGGCAACCCAACCGGCACATACATACATACATACATACATACAGGCATACACTGCAGAGCATCCAGTTTTGCAAGACCAATTTGTGGATTCATTTCGTGCTAACACGACCGCAAATCAAACAACCAAGGCCTCTACCCTCGCCGAACCGTCAAGAATAGCCCGGAGTTCAGTTCACGCCTCCTCTCAGACCCGAACGAAAACCCCAGCGGCCTCGCGGACCATTCACCCCGCACCTCCCTCTTATCGAGAATCGGAACTTTCCGTAGTTGCAAGTCGCGAATAAAAAAACAAGAAAGAAAAAAGAAAGAAATCCACATTAGCTTTTCGGATGATCATTCACATATCCCTGCCATGCATCAGCATGAAACCAGACACGGCACCCCCCTTGAAAGTCAAAATGGCCGTCGAAGAGAGAGCGGGTACGAGGTTCGTGTTTCGATTGGAGCAAAATAAACAAAAGAAGGTGCAAATTGGGTTGGGTGGCGAGGGTCTTGAGATCATATTCCCCTCGGTCTTAACTTCTTCCAGCTAACCCAAAACCTTCTCTCAGCTTTCCCCGACCAAAACAAGATTCCCAGTGACTCGAAAGGCGATAAGATTCGCCCAGGAGTCAAAGTTGCACCGGTCCCGATGGCGTCTTCGATCGTCAAATTCTGATGCCGCGATGCCTCCGGGATTTTGCCCCGAATCATTGGATGGTCGCTGACTAATTGGGCTCGTCTTTCTCGCGGCCCACTTTGCCTTTAGTTTCTTCCACTTGAAAGCCTTTTGGAGGCACTCGAACCCCAGCGGCAAGAGCGATGTGTGGGCCTTAACATGAGACCCGTTTGGGAGAAATGATCTGATCGCTCTTAAATTTATTGCACGGATGCCAATGCGATCAATTTAAGGATCATATTGCACGTTGAGTTAAAATTCAAAGATCAATTATGTTATTTTTCCATACTTTAATTACACATCAATCACTCTCGATGCTTCACAATGGCTAGCTCTTCTCGATTAAGGGCCAGATTTGCCGGAGGAAACATGTAAGTCTGTCCATAGAAAATTTTGGCAGAGCACGGATGCGTTGGGGATCGAGAAATTCAATTGATTGTTCCTCCTCTCGGCGGGTGTAGAGAAAGTGCGCTGCACATGCGTGATGTCGTGTGCATTCGAAGTTGCTTGAAGAAACAGAAGCGACAACTCGAAAGGGGATCGAGAAATTTAATTTTCGATTGGATCGTGACGGGGATCCGAGTAACGAGGATCCTGCTCCTTAAGAAAGAAGGAGACTAAAATTAGCCCATCATGTATTTAATAAGAACAATTTTTAAAGTCTAATTAACTATGATAATTTGCGTACATACAATTGAGATAAATAATTAAATGAATTATCGGGGATTAACCTCTCGAGCTACCCGGGTCCGAAAAATATGTTCTTGCTTGAGTTTGACTTGATCGACAATCAGAGCCGTTAAAACTAAACTTGGTAAAATGGATTATAAATTCATTTCTTAACCTGTATTTAATTGGCTTAGTTTATATGAATTAGTTATATTCGGTATGTAGATCATACATGAATTTAAAATGATAAAATTCAAAATAATATGAGTGTTAAATGGGTTCACAATTTATTTATATCAAATTTACATTTTATAACTTTCTCTTCGCTATTTTTTACTTGATCTCGTGTTCGCTCACTTTGTGATCTCATCTTAGCTTGGTTATGAGTTTTCTTTGGGTTAAATATGAAAATGATTTAACAACATCGATTGAATCTGAGTCACTAGAGATTCGTGTTGCATTGAAATATGCCAAATCGGGTCGGATCATTTTTTTATCCCCCCGATCCGACCCGACCCGATGGGGCCTAGCTGAAACGCCGACGTCGATGTTGTGCGCTGATTGGTCAGTCAGCTCGCCCTCGAGCAATGCGCCGTTCGTTTAGCACAAGACCGGACTGATCTGGGCCGCGCGAGATTTTTTTTCCTCCAGAAAGCGCGATATCTCCACGTGGCAACTCGTGGCGCGAAAAGGACCCCCCGGGACCTTTTTCTTCGTCAGGAAGATCGTCGTCATCCGACGAAGGAAGAAGCTCCGACTCCCCACTCCATGAACACACGCTCCCACTCCTCACGCTCTTGCAATCCCTCTCCACATCTCTCTCTCTCTCTCTATATATACACACAAGCACACGGAGCGATACCAGATGAACAACACCTCGTCGCCGCGCTCCGTCGTCTCCCGCTCCTCCCGCCAGATTCGCCGCCGCCATGGCCTCCCTGCAGCTCGCCGGCCGCGGAGCCCTCGACCGCTTCTCCCGCGCCCCGCTCTGGGGCGGAGCGCCGCGGCGCGTCGGCGGGGGGTTCGGCCGCCGGGGGAAGGCCGGGGCCCGCGGGGGAGCCTGCGGAGCCCTCGCTGTGTCGGGCGATCCCGCCTCGCTGAAGATGAACCTCAACGAGTACATGGTCACGCTGGAGAAGCCCCTCGGCATCCGGTTCGCGCTCACCGCCGACGGCAAAATCTTCGTTCACGCTCTCAAGCGAGGGGTACGTGAATGCACGGCCCTGTGCCGGTACTGGACTATTTTGCCTTTTTGGGTTTGCCGATTCGTCGTGAGCGTGAATTCAGTTCGTTCAGCTGATGAGACTGTATTGCCAGTGCTCGTCGTGCTTGCGGTTGTCTTTTGATTGTCGAGTATGTCTGTTTATAGTTGACACGGCTCAATTCGAATCGCATTGTTAGTGCAGTGAAGTGCGGCTCTCGGAATGTGTTGGTCACGTAGGTTTTTGCTGCAAATGATTGCAGGGTAATGCGGAGAAGTCCAGGATTATAATGGTGGGCGACACTTTGAAAAAGTCGAGCGATCCGTCTGGTGGCAAGCTTGTTGAGATTAGGGACTTTGGTGATGCAGAGTAAGTGACTTCGTCCTTTGGTGTTTTAAGAGTTACTTTTGGTTCAATGCCTATTACACAGCAGATGTGATAAGCCGGTGAACTTTGGATTGTATGAGGTGGTTTAGGTAAACTTTGGATGTGGGATATCAAGTCTTGTTTTAAGTCTGCGGTAACAGTGAAGTCATTGGTCATCGTCGGTCTGGAGTGGCGACATCGGTGCTGCTTGGTTTTTACGATCAGCAGTGCATCATATCATGTCTTTCATGGTCATTCTTATGCAGACTTGGCTAATGAGCTGATGAAACGAGAAATTAAGCCTCCATCCCTAATATAATCTAATTTAAGAAGTTTTGCGGGTGGTGTTATATATAGCGAATAATGTGAGATTTACCTAATACTAAGATATGCTGGGCTTATTGATTTGCCGAAACTTGTGTAGCACAGCTGAAAAGAAAGCCAGTTAGACAGCCCGGAGGAAGTTTAGTGCGTCAGAAGATACGTGCTGTCCATCTCTCACTCTCACTCTCTCTTTTGTCTTAACTATACTTCTTTTTGGTTTCCCCTTTCGTCAGGATGATGATGAAAGAGAAAATGGGGTCTTTTAGCCTGGTTCTGGAACGACCATCCTCTCCGTTTCCCATTCACCAACTGCAGCGTTTGAGTGAGCTCGATATACTATACAATAAAGGTCACCTTCCTGTTGTTACTTGGAATAAGGCTTTACTGTCATCAAATTTGAGAGCTTCTGAGGGCAGTGGAAATTGTGGATTTGTGTCATTTTCTTCAAAGTTTTTGTCCTTGGATGGACAGAGGTTGTTGAGCAATCAAAATGGACAAACCATTCCCCAAGTTCTGCAGAAAAACAGTTCCACTCCAATCATGAGTCCAGTTGTTTGTATTTTCTCTGAAGATGCTTCTGGAGATGGAGACTGGGCTCATGGAAGCTTCCCTCTTGAAGAGTACATAAAGGCACTCGATCGATCTGAAGGCGAGCTTTACTATGACCATTCCCTTGGTATGCGCTATAGTAAGGTGTGATTTCATCATTATTTTGCCACGTGTATATTGTGATAATTCTGTTGGTCATGCATATTAGTCAATTTATTCATTTTTTTTTTTATCCTTTCCGATCAAATTTCTGGTTGCCTTTTATAGATTACAGAGCAAATATACGTTGGATCATGCATACAGACAGATGCTGATGTGGATACTCTCTCAAGTGTTGTGGTGAGTGTCCAGCTGACTGTGGTATTAATTGACATAATTTTAACAGTGTGCAAACCATATAATCCCGACAGTCAAGCAAGCTGTGTCAATACACAACAGGTATGAGCAGTCAATTGAAATTGGAGAGTGTTTATGTATGTTTTGGCACCAAAATCATGTGATGCAATCAATATTTTGGATAAACAAAGTGAAGGCAGATGGAGTTTGTGTACCTTTTTTAATTGTCCGATAATAGTTCTATGCTGATCGATCATCATCTTCTGCTTCTGGGCAATGAAGTTGTAGTATGCTCTTATCATTGCGGGTGGAACCTAGAAGCTGTGCCGTCATCTGTCCTGATATCCAAGAGTTCGAAAATTTAAGACTGAGAGTTTTGTCAAAAATGGAATTGCTAGAATTTCTTCTCATCTTGCGCAAGGCACAAATGAACTCATCTATAATTTTCTCCGGTCTGTTGGTATAGAAGCAAACAAAAAGCAAGGAAATAAATTAATTCGGAACACCTCATGCATCCTCTTTGTATTTTTCTCTCCATTTTGCTCATATCAGCGGAGGATAGGCATTTATTGTTTATCTCTACGTGTATGCCCTGACTTCTATTCACTTAACTTTTGTTATCATCCCGTCTTTGTCTGCCTTCATTCTGTAGCTTCTCATGTCACATCACTTGTGACAGCAAGCAAATCTCTATGTCAGGGTGTCACTGCTATATTGAATTTTCAAGGAGGAGTTGAATCACAAAATTGGGGAATCAATCCAATTGCAATTAATGAGTCATGCCAGCGACGTGGTGTTCTGATGATAAATTATCCCATAAGGTAACGAGAATTTTACATTCCAACTTCTTTGACAGGAGAGCTAAGTCAAATTATGCCGAAGAAGTAAACTTTCCAAGTATGCATCGTGGCAACTTCAAATTTCGTAATTTTGGACTATGTTCTACTGGTAGTAAGATGTGTTTTCATACCTCTCAAATACGGAGTTGAGCATGATTGCTGCTATTATTTGCTCCATTCCTCAAGGTTATATTTGTCTCGTGACAACAATTTACTGCACTCAATTATTGTTATATGCTCGGGTGGTGCAACTATTGTTTAGTAGTGGTTTAATGCCAGTGTGCCGCATTACTCTCTAGTAATACACACGGTGACATTGCTCAGTTTTGTTTGTCATTTTAGGGACTCAGATTCCTTTGATATGAGGAAGAAACTGCCTTTCTGTGTGGGGCTTCTGTTACGTTTGTTGAGGAAGAACCAGCGTGTTTACATCACCTGTACTACTGGTCTGGATCGGTCACCTGCATGTGTGATAGCGTATCTCCACTGGATTACTGATACTTCCCTCCATGCAGCTTACGATTTTGTAACTGGGCTACACTCTTGCAGTCCTGACAGGTTCTCACCGTTAGTTCTTCTTTAGGCTATTGGGTTGGAGATCTTCATTCATGTTCCTTTCATATATGTATTTATTAAAGAGGATGTATATTGCTTCCTTGACATTTTTTTAATTTCCTACATCAAAGTAACAGTCTTCCAGGTTGTTGCTCTAAATCTGCTGAAAGTGCTTACTGGAATATTATGCCTGATGAACTTTCTGGATGACACCTCTTGGTGGCAAAATATTTGCATCGTACTCCAGTCTCCAGAGGCATCCAATAGAATTAGAACTATAGAAGTTCTTTGCTTTGTGAAGGAAATGCTGTAATCAAATAAGTAGTTTGCAGTATTTCACAAACATCTTAAGAAAGGAGTAGAGTTTCAACTGTCTTTCTCTTGTTGGTACCTGATAAACCCATTTTTCCTACTAGATTCCATCACCAGATATGCCATGGCAGCCCTTGCTTATTTTATGCTTCTATGAGACATCAAACTATTTGCCATCTGATGTTTAAAAGCATCGGTGGTAGTGGAACTTTCTGTCAACGTTACTTCTTCGGTAAAGTTGTTACCAGATGTTTATTGCAGACCTGCGATTGCTTGGGCAACATGGGATCTTATAGCTGTGGTGGAGACTGGTGGACATGATGGACCAGCAACCCATGCTGTGACTTTTGTCTGGAATGGACATGAGGTAATTGATGACCAGAATCCATATCTTCTCAGCAAATAGCATCAACTTCTTACCTGATACGTGGAGATGTATAAATACATCAGTAACTTTTACATTATAGTAGGGTGCTATTTCATATTTTTCTCCCCTGGACTACTTGCTATACGTAGACCCTCTGTCCGACTCAACTCCTAGTAGGTCAAGCAATATGCAATTTTTTCGTTTGGTATTTTAAGTTCTCTTACTTGGTGAAATTCAGGGAGAGGACGTAAACTTGGTGGGTGATTTCACTGGCAATTGGAAGGAACCAGTAAAGGCAACCCATAAAGGTGGATCTAGATATGAAGCTGAAGTGAGACTTTCACAGGGGAAGTAAGTCCGAACACTTTGTCATATGTTGCTAATGACATTACGAATTCTAAAAGACAATGATTTTCGAATGATCTTGATGCTTCTCATCAGAGTCCCAAGAATTATTCAGAACAAAGGGTGTTGGTATGATATATCATGATGGCATCAGAACTTCCATCCTCTATAGTGCTGATGCTTTCATAAATTTGTTATCATGAGTTGTGGTCAAGAATAACTGTGCCTTTGGAGCTCACTTTTGCTGTTCATTCCTGTCGCGACCACCCTTCTAGGCAAATAAAAATAGGTGTCAACAATTCCTAATTGTGTTTGAAAATGACTTGAAGTATATTTCCACACCTGCTGGTCTCAGATACTACTACAAGTATATTGTTAATGGACAATGGCGTCATTCTACAAATTCACCAGCTGAGAGAGATGACAGGGGTAATGTTAATAATGTGATCGTGGTTGGTGACACTGCCAGCATAAGGCCTTCAGTTCAACAACAAAAGAAGGTACTAGCATTATTTTCTATCACGCAATTGGAACCAAATTTACCACCTTGATGGTGATTAAAATGTGAGTTGTATTCTGATTTCCATGATACATGCTTCATTATGCTACATAGAACTTCATCATGTTTGACTGGTGACTTTGAAATCTTGAAAGCTTGTATTCTCAACATCCTTGCTTGGCTTGCTTGGTTATGGTGTGATGTCATTATATTGGTGAGCTGCGGGTTCTGCAGCGTCAGAAGTCAGATATAAGATTTTTCTCATACTTCATCCTAAATGACGGAGTAAAAATAAAAAAGGTTTTTGTTTGGATTTTGCACTTACAAGTTCCGGACGTATGGGCAGTGTAATTCTACTGATGGACTGCAGTGTATTTCTCTCTCGAAAACATTTGAGGAAAAAAGAATAAACAATTTTTGCACCAATTCACTATTTCTGTTGGTTAGAATAATGGCATGGTCAGATCTATTTATTCCACTATTTGTTCAACATTTTTCAGGACGCCAACATTGTGAAAGTAATCGAGAGGCCATTGACAGAGAGTGAACGGTTTATGCTGGCAAAAGCAGCTCGTTGTTTTGCTTTCTCCGTCTGCCCAATAAGATTGGCTCCTAAGTGATGCAACGTACGCAAGATCATTGTCAAGAAGGCTTTTCGAGTTGATCGGACAGGTTCCCAAATTGATGTTTCTTGTCTCACAAGATCAGAGTCCCGCATTCTGTTTATGAGAAACCAGCAATATCCCCTTCTCCCTTTCTTAACCAGGAAGCTGGAACCGCCTTTTGTAAGCATTCAGGCCATGAACATCCAAGTTTGGTTCAGTCTATGAGGGTCGTTATTTCGAGCGAAAGAACTCGACTGGCCGAGGCAGGACTTGAAATTGCACAAATTGAGAGGTACTTCCTGTTGTGTGTGAGCTTAAGTGAGCTACGTTTTTTTCCCCCCATTTCTCACCTTCCTGATTTGGCTAAACCGCCTCGGGCTGTGTAAACTTTAGAGCCATTTGTATCAAATGTTGTTTGTATTTTCAATACTACCCTTAGAAAGGGTATCGAGAAATAACACTTATTTAATGTCGAAATGCCAGCAACATTCTTCCTTCCTCATGTAAATGGAATGACCAATGCTTTATTCAAAAGCTCCCATAAAAAAAGCAGGGGAGCAAGACGTTGCAACTTCGTTTCGATTCGAGCATTGTTAGATACGCTGGAGCTGATTTGGGAGACTAGCGTCCTAGTATGTAAAGGCTTGTAAGTATATACTCAAGGGAAAATTATCCAATAAGTCTTAAATTTATTGCATTTTGGCCAATTGAGTTTTAAATTTTTTCATGTTCCGCCAATCGAGTCTATTAGACCAAATTTATCGAAAATCGCTGATGTGGATGTCAGCCGTTCTACGTGGCACGGCCCGCCTTGATATGGGCAAATTTTAATAATATCATAGTATATATTTTTTGATTTGTTTGAATATTTTTCCCTTTTCTCTTTTTCTTCTTGTCTCTTCTTTTCTTTTTTTTTTTCTTTCCTTCCGCCGGCCATCAATGAGGGCCACCTTAGCTAGCCTTGAGCAAGGGTTGCCCAGGCCTGGGTTGGTGAGGGCCATCCTTGCTTGGGTGAGCGTCAGTCGCCCTTCCTTGGCCGTCACCCGATTTGGTTAAGGTCTACCCTCTCTAGCCCAAGCCCGGGCATTCCTCGCCCGAGGTTAGCGAGAGCGTCCCTCAATTGAGGTTGAGAGAGACAGTGGCCGGCGGATGGAAAATGGGTAAAAGAAAAAAAGAAGAAGAGAACACAGAAAACATACAAAAAGTAAAAGAGAAGGAAAGAAAAATATTTGAAAAAAATTAAAATATTATTAAAAATTATTCACGTCAGCACTGATCGTGTTACGTAAGACGGTTGGTTTCCATGCTATTAATTATCAGCCAAAATAGGCGGGATAGGAAAACGTGAAAATACTTATTTGTCAATTGTCAAAATTGACAAAATTTGGACGGTTTAAGGGTTTTTGGATAATTTTTCCAAATAATCAAATCAGTGGACCGTATCCAGCATCCAATCGGCCTCGTTACGTAACGTCATCGATCAGTAAAATCAGACTTCAACATCTCTCCCTCCCTTGGGCTTTCATTTCTCCCGGTGGTCCCTCCACGTCCACCATGACCAATGTCCACGTTCATGCTCTCCGGAGGGCTTCACGCACGAACACCAGCGGATGGTCAAAAACATTAAGAGGTACCAAATCAAGATCAGTCCTTATGAAAGAGCGTGACTGCTCACCGCACGATCCCACGGCCCATCCAATCACGCCATTGCCAGCGACGTATACCAGATATTACGACCGGCACCACATTCCCCATCTTCCCCGATGTGGAGCGGCGGAGAACCTTGTGTTGGGGATAAGGCCCTTATCCCCATCTTCCCATCACCTACGCCTTATGTGCAAAAACTCAATGATGCATATCATACTGCATCCTGCTGCTAAAACGTCGTCTTCAACTATCGTTTTTATGGATTTCGCTTTAACTCAAAATACCCATCGACCGTATCGCCCCCGCTGAGAGAATGGCGTCTCGGCTTCTCGTGATATCTCTAGCAGAATGTACAAAATCAGCACAATGTTCTATGATGTAATGAACTCACAGATGAGCATTCGGATACGTACGTACGTCGATTTTGATAGATTATATCTTGGCACGTCCTAAGGTTATTTATCCGTTGAAGTGTGGATTATTAACCACCGAAGTCGGGTGGACAGAACTTGGGACAAAGGAACGAGAGGCGAATCGGATAGGATTACGTGGCGAGCGCTGATTGCATGCATGGTCCACCCCCCCCCCCCCCCCCCCCCCCGACCCTCGAACTCGGAAGTGGCAATAGGCATCGGGAAGGCGATGAAGGAGATGATGGGGCTGTTGTTACTTCTGCCCAGGACATCATCCAAACCTCATCTTCACCACAAGGTGTGAGAAGCTCTCGTTCACCGGTCCGTCGCTTTCGCTCTTATCTTCCTCTTCCTCCTCTTCCTCTTCTGCTTCGACCACCCTTCGCTCTCGTGATCGTAATTTATTGCGGTGGTTCGCGTGCTATAAATTCACCACGAGCGAGGGCCCCTTGCCACAATGTCGACGGCTCCGGTGAGCAGCTGGTGCGCCACCTCCTTCTCCCCTGCCCAGCCGTCCTCTCTCAAGAGAGCCGCCGCCGGACCGCGCCCCTCTCTCTCTGCCCGCCTCGGCTCTTCCTCCTCCTCCTCCTCCTCCGTCTCTCCTCCGACCCTCATCCGTAACGAGCCCGTTTTCGCCGCCCCCACCCCCGTCATCAACCCCGCTTGGGTACCTACCTCTCTCTCTCTCTCTCTCTCTCTCTCTCTCTCTCAATCGTGCGCACGCACTCGCACTCTCTAGATATGTATCTGTTATTCCGCTTAGCAACCATGCATTTAACAATGCTCTTATAATAAAATAATTCCTTGTACGTAGAAAACTGGCCATAACAACCCTTTGCCTTTTGGTACGTAGAAAACTTCACGTGGATTAAGTGAGCAGCAAGTGCATTTCCTGTACTCGACGCTTGAACATGTGTTCATTCGAATTTAGAGTAGCTGCGTCCGACTTGACTAGGCTTCGTCGCATGAACGAGGACATTTTTTAGTTTGGACGAGACTAAGAAAATGCAATGGACGACACCGACATCACGCCCATTTGCGATACGGACGGGTATATGAGTGTCGATGCATGCCGATTTTTTTCTCTTGTTCTTCTTCCTTTTTTTTTTTTGGTTTCATTTTCACTGACGTGTGTGCCGATAGCGCCAAATGTGCGGCTCAAAATGATTCGAGAGACATCCCATCAACCGCCACCATGCAGACTCCTAACTACCAGGAGTTAGAACAGGGAAGAGAGAAACGTATGGCCAAGTCAAAGAAGAAACGGATTTTGCCCGCGAATTTCATGCCACATGTATAACCAAACAGGGAAACGAGGAGTTATGCATAGAAACAGTCCATTTAAAGCCAGTTTCCACGGCACCCCACACGCACGTAATCACTATTCACTCACGTATATAAAGTTCCTTTCATATCCTCAGTTGACCTCAGTTCCATTTGGAGCTTAGGAGAATGAGAAGATAGACCTGAACTCATACATGTTTTAGAGTTCGATCCAACAAGCCGGCATCAATCCGTATGCATCTGATCAGGGTCATTCAGTATTCGTCTTGAGCATTCGACGTGTAGTTTCGATATCCGGGGAGAGCTTTTCTGATTTTCTGATTCTTGACTTGGCTCTAATGTGTGCCGTGATAATCTGCAGAGAGAAGACATGGGCAAGGACTATGACGAGGCCATCGAGGCTCTCAAGAAACTCCTCAGGTTTGTTTTGCTCAAATGTTTTCTTTTTTGCTTCCTTCTACCTCTGTTTTTCTTGTCATGTCTGAACTGAACCCTTCAAGGCTTCGTCAGTTTTTAAGCTTGTGAAGTGTGCACTAATAGAGACAGCTTACATGTTAATACACCCGTTAATCGGAAATCGACTATAATACCGACATGGATTTGGTCAGTTGAATATATGTTAATAGGGTCTGCGGTTGGTATGCTCTTGTATGCTCTTAAGTCACTAGTTTTTTTTTTTTGGTAAGGCTCTTAAGTCACTAGTTAATCTCACTCAAAGCAGTAAAATGCTTATTCAGACGTTTCGAAAGTTGAGGAAACATGTATTTCGAGAGAAACCAACCTCATCACATACCAATATGTACATCTTCATCGGACATATGTAACAAAGTCTTTTAAGAGTTCCGAGAGTACTATTTGATGTTCTTTTCACTTGAATATATGAACGGATGAGTTATGATTGTACAGCGAGAAGGGGGACCTGAAAGCCACAGCAGCCGCAAAAGTGGAGCAAATAACGGCGGAGTTGCAAACTGCTTCCCCCGACACCAAGCTATCCAGCTCCGTCGACAGAATCAAAACTGGCTTCACCTTCTTCAAGAAGGAGAAATACGAGTCTGCTTTTCCCTCCCTCTCTCTGTCTCTACACTTTTTATACTGTAATCATCCATTTTCTGAAATTTATAAGGAAAAATGGAGTGATGCAAGATACTAAAAGATGCGAGTAAAAATCAGTTTTGTAAAACATGTGGCGAAAACTCATCACTACTTGAGTATGATCCACTTGTTTACTTGTTCGCATTTACAGTTTGATTTCCATGTGCTAGTCTAGATCAATATTAGTTTCTCTTTAGGTGTGATATAAGCACCCGCGACCATTTGCTGCTTTCATTTATTTTTTTCCTTCAATGTGTTTCAGCAAAAACCCTGCTTTATATGGTGAACTGGCCAAAGGACAGAGTCCAAAGGTAAATTTACAGAAACTTCACTACTTCACGTGTTCGTACAAGCATATAACGCACCAGAAAATGGACCGTCTCCTACTTAGAATACATAGATGCACTGCTAGAGTTATGATAATATTTCTCATAAAGATTGTACGGTGTATCTTTGTGTGGCAGTTCATGGTGTTTGCTTGCTCGGACTCGAGAGTGTGCCCATCTCACGTGCTGGATTTCCAACCAGGAGAGGCTTTCGTGGTCCGCAACGTCGCCAACATGGTCCCTCCATATGATCAGGCATCACTTCTCCCTTGGAAATAAAAAGAAACAAAACTTAATCATTAATCTTGTTCTGCGATTCCCGATTCATTTCCACGCAACATGATCATCACGCTGTCTTTGTTAATTCGTATTGGCTTCAAACAGACAAAGTATGCTGGAGCTGGAGCTGCCATCGAGTATGCAGTTTTGCACCTCAAGGTAAGACTCCATTCAAATTTTGCGCGCTCGCATCAACTTGTGTACCATTTGAGTGTCCTCTAACACAAAAAAACAAAACCGTTGGACGAGTATTTTCGTCCCCTGAAGTTTGAGATATCAAGAAACAGTGCACAACCTAGAGAGTGTGTGTGTATATGTATTCCGTGTAACGTAATTGACTATCGACTTTCCGTTATTTTTTGGTAACTGTAAGAGGGGAATGCTATCAAAGTTCAAGGTAGTGTGTACCAAGAATTGAGGAATTCCCAAGCATATAGCCGACTAATGTGCGCTCTTTTTCCCCTGCTTCCATTTTCATTGCGCAGGTTCAAGAGATTGTGGTCATTGGACACAGCGCCTGCGGTGGAATCAAGGGTCTGATGACTTTCCCATATGACGGAACCACCTCCACGTAAGCAATTAGACCTCCCCTTCGCATTGCTGTTGCTACAAAGAGTCGCCTAAACCATTCAGGAGGGATACTCATACTTAGTTCCTGATTGAATTTTGACAAATGACATCCAGTGACTTCATAGAAGATTGGGTCAAGATCGGTATGCCCGCCAAAGCCAAAGTGAACTCGAAGCATGGTGGGGCTCCCCTCCCCGTACTATGCGGACACTGTGAGAAGGTATTCTATCACCTCTTTCTCCAAGCTTGCTATTCTTAGGACATGTGCTGGTCCACACGGTAGATCGAGCCTACTGCGCTGGATGAAACCTGTTCTTAGCAAAAAAAGCTGAACTAGAGTTGTCAAAAGAACCTACATTTCGATAGAGAAAGCTGAATTTTCACTTAAGAAAGCTACTTTATAAGTCGAAGGATTATAGTAGTAGCTCATTGAGAAAGCCACTTTGTCAAACATCCAGTTAGCAAAGCTATTTTTCCAGTCGATAATGTTGCTTTCGGTATAAGGCAAAGAAATAGTTCGATTCTTTGATGGAGAACGGCAACTTATTTTATAGTTCTCATGCGCGTTTCATATTTTTTTTTTTTGTCTCGGGTTGGATTTCTGCAGGAGGCGGTGAATGTATCACTTGGGAACTTGCTGACTTATCCATTTGTGAGAGATGGGCTGGTGAACAGGACCCTATCACTGAAGGGAGGCTACTATGACTTTGTTAATGGGACATTTGAGCTCTGGGGGCTTGACTTTGGCCTCTCTCCACCACTCTCTGTATGAACATCATCATCGACCACATTAAGTAGCGACCCCCATCTTTAATTCCTAAGCTAATTTTTCCCCTAAAAATGTACCCTATGCAATCTCCTTTCCAATAAATATGGACGTTGATCGCCCACTTATCCCTTTTTTGTGTGATTGCTGGTCGAAGTTTCCTTTGTCTCTTGAGAATTTGATGATTTAATAAAGTCGGCTACTTAGTTTGATTCATATGGCAATTTTGCCTTTTCTTTCTTTTGTTTGTCAGATGAAAGATGTCGCCACCATACTGCATTGGAAGCTTTAGGGAGTACTAGAGACACGCTTAGAAGTCACTTGTTCCCTGCAGAGAGGAGGCTCTGTTTGTGTTTTTTCATGAAACGACATGAGCTGGGCTATGTAGATAAACCTCCTGTACAAGAGGGTTGGTGGTTTAGAATCTGAATCATTGTTGAAGCCAAGTTCATTAGCTGTTTCTCTTACTCTTGGCGCATTTAGGCCTCACCCGAAGTCCACATAGCAAATGAATTGGAAGACAACCAGAATATTTGATCAACTAAATGATTCGCATCTTTGGTTTAAAAGCACAAATGATAAAATAATAGGGGGACTGGATATTAAAGTCGGTTTTCGGAAGTTATTCATCAAACTCGAGGCAAAATAGATTCAAAACTTACATGTGCAAGAATGCAGAACTAGAGTGTGCTTTTATGGAGGCACAAACAGATGCCTCGATGAATCGTAAATTGGTTGCCATGTCTAATTTTAGCGCATGAAAAGTCCAAGGGTCTCTCTCTTCAATTAATCCAGTTTGGCTGCATTAGAGGTATTGGTGTCTCTATCTCACTTACTCATCACCCGGAGGTGGTTTGTTTGTGTTGAGTCACATATCAGGGATGCCTCTTCTGGTCTGATTGACATTCTAGACTCTTTATTTTTACTGGAGGCCCCGTGAAAGTATACTTTTCTTCCTGTGGACTGACACAGGATTCTTATGATTGCTTATTTATTAAAATTGTCGTAAAGACTATCACCCAATGATAAAGAAACCAAGATTAGAAATAATATGCGCTTAGACATGATGATTTCAGTCTTCGATGCAAGCTTCAGCATTTTGCCAGGAGAACAAGCATATGTAATGGTTATAGCACCAGCTCGCTGCTACTAATTCAACAGATAGACTAGTAAGAAAATACCCTTGGATGATGCTAATTAGAAGGAAGAGAATGTCGATCCAGAAAACTCCGTCATGCTTAGATTCATCTCTAAATTGGATTCAAAATCCCAGAAAGAGGTGGTGGAATACTCTTCTTTGCTAGTCATCTCCGGCAGGTCCAATGTCTCTTGGGATTTCAGACTTTTGTTGTCCACATTCAATTCCGAAGACCCGCTGTTGCCAGCACAAGATGATATAGAATTCTGATGTGTTGAACTCCCAGAAATATGCAAGATCCTAGATTTTGTCCTCCCAACTTGACAAATTTGCTTTTTGATGCCCAGCTTTTTGCTCAAACAAGTGTTCCAGTAGTTCTTCACTTGATTATCTGTTCGACCGGGCAACCGTTTCGCAATCAAAGACCACCTAGTGGGGGGAAATAATTTCCTCAATTAGAGTTGAGATCCCAGTTTGCTGCTATACATTTGCATTGTTTTGACACCGATACGCATAAAAAATGTGCACAACTCAAATTGTACTATGGATGGAAAATTTACCTAGAGTAAAGAGTAGGAAGAGAATGGGATTAACATTTGCTTGTACTGTAAAATTTTACCTCCATATTTTCCATGTTGGAATTTCCTAATCCCTATGAGAGAAATGTTCCTTGTGTACATATAATGTTCTGCTTTATCAGGTGCATCACCATATCAGAGGGACCAGACAACAATGAGTCCAACCAAGAATTTTGCTGAATAACAGATCTCTAGTGAAACAAAGAATAATCATGACAAGAATCTTCTCGCTAAAGAGGTTCTTTTACCATTCAAGTTTGCCTGAGGTTCTCATAGCTGAAAAATAGACAAAAGGAATATTTAAAGAGAGAAGAAAGCAAGTAACCTGTTGCCCAACAAGTTATGGAGTCTAATAATGAGGTCTTCTTCTTCCTCAGTAAAGCGACCTTGCTTGACATTCGGGCTCAGGTAATTCATCCACCTCAACCTGCAACTCTTGCCACATCTTCTCAATCCTATACATCACAAAGCCATTGTGGTTTGACCGTGAGTTCATCTCGAAAAGACAAAGCAAAACAAGTGAGAACACACTAAAGAAGAGGACAATTTTGTCTCTACAACCTGTCCTCTTAGCTATGGAATTCCACTTTCCTTTCCCATTTTCTGTTACATAGTCCATGAGGAGCTTGTCCTCTTCCACAGTCCACAAGCCTTTCTTGAGTTGACCCCCTCCTAATCCTCCCTCTACCTTTGTCATCTCTTCTTCTTCTTTCTTTTTGGGTTTAAGAACCAGGAAGAAAAAAGGGTTGATCGCACTAGCTACTATGCTTCAGTATGTCACACCCTTTTATAAGCTGAAAGAGGGTATCTCTGTTTTGTTGCAGTAAAAAAAAAAAAAGTGAAAAAACAGAGGAAAGAAAACTTGGCTAACATGATGATAATGAATAAACTTGTACACAACTTTGATTTCTTTTTTTGTTTGCCCCTGCTTTGAATGTATTTTTTACTTCTCAGAGCTGAGAGAGCGGAAAATTAAATAACAGAATGGATGTTGTCTGAGTATTATATATATATATATATGCAGCTTTGGCACACATCTCAGAGCTGAAATGTGTCATTACAGCCTTTCTTATTACATAAATTTTTGCTAAATCGCGTGTTAATTGATAATTTGCCTCCTCTTTCCTTTTAGATGGCCTCTTTGTGCCTTGATTTCTCAAGATAATTGCAGGCTTTCATCCATAGCTTTGGATTCATTTCACTGTAGAGCTGGAACGCTCCAACTATTACATGACTTGGAGCAAGACGGAAAAAAGTTAAAAAGGACAGATAGCTAGACAAGACATGGGTAAATATTAGAAATTTCAGAATGAAGTTTCAGTAGTAGCCCGAGAGTCTAGGGCACAGATTTGTGAAACGACAGTGTCAATGTTGCTTAAATTAAAAAAGTTAAACCATTCATTTATACGTATAATGATCCTGGACAGTCGAAGTAGGTCGGAGTGGTCATAAAATCCAAGGACAAGAGACATGGTCCATGGAAAGTCAGACCAGCAGAGGGAGGACCATTTATCTGATTCCATCGTCGTCGTCTGGTAAAACCATTGATTGTGCACGACTCAGTACCACATTTAGTTATCAATCTATTGGTCCTTCATGTGGGGCTCGATAAGGTTCCCTATCATCTTTCTTGGAGGTTATTTCCGTTGGTAAAAACCACAATGACTCGGAGGAAAAAAAGATGCTGACCACTTGACCTCACCAGGGTGACGAGTCGCGATTAGCAGTCAGGAATTACTGATATGATGTTCTCTAATGTGGTTCTCGAGCTCCCGAAATCCCGAGTAATCAGAGAAAACAGCGATAGACTCGATGAGGACAATTATCAGACTATAATAAGAAGATTCCGGAGAGATTATCGGCCTAATAGGTTTCATGAGCTTCACTCAACGTAACAATACACAAGCTGTGTGAAATTGCCTAATCGTGTATTGAGATGTTGAGAATAATTTGGAAGAATGCATCTCAATCTCTCCTTTAAACATCGACTTCAAGAAATCAAAAGATGCATACCTGAATGTATTGGACAATGATAGTAGGTGCTTGAAAAACCACGGATGGTGATTGAGGCGAATACCTTTTTGAGCAAAGTGTACTGGCATTATAACCATCGCCATGTACTTGGCCACACATGTGATTCCCACTTCACCTTCTCGATTCAGGTGGAGCCACCAAAAGGTGACACAGTTTCTGCTGTCGATCGTGCATTGCAATTTGCAGGCATTGCCTATGCTCAACTTCTCAATACCAACTTTTCGGGTGGTGATCAATTTTTCATTTGCCGCACTAAAGATGTATAAAAATAAAAAAGAGGAATGGCCTCATGACATTTTTGACAACAATCACTGACTGCCTGCTTGAAAAATGCAAAAAGTTTTGCTGGATTTGTATCCTGATATATACGCTTTCTTGCCCAGGCCTCATAATTTAGGCTCCTCATTTGAAAAGCGTCCATTCCACTGTAAAAAATGAGCACCGATCTTAAGTTTCAAGCACAAAAGCTTCCTATTTATCCATCCATGGCTTCTTATGACAGTTCGGTCTGGCTGTGCCCATGCTGTCCATTAGGCATTACCAGTGGAGGGACAGAAATCATCCAATTGAAAGAACAAGATCTGAGATCGGAAAAAATGCTTGTCCCTATGCACATCAATCTCCGACCAGGCTTACTTGGTTTGTTGTAGACTTCTGCATTATTTCCAGTTTAGCATTTCCCATTACACTGGTAATGACGGTTGTCAAGTGGGCTGCGCTTATCGTCTAACCCAGGTATTGTGATATATGAGGAAGAAACTTAGCAACTGCTGTATAAAATGTCATAATTGCATTTTGGCATTATGCTTGTTTTTACAATTTAGGAGGGCATCCAGCACAAACAAGGAATATGTACAACATGACTTAACCAGAGAAAAGGGCAGATGCACAAAATTAATGGTATTAACTCTTTAAATGTACTGCACAAAACTGCAATCTCGAACCATTTGGCTAATCATGACTCGTCTGGTTTTGGTTCAAGGACAACAGGTATCTTTTCTTTGTGATCACCACGCAAAACTTCCACAGTCACCTGCATAAGAACATCCAAGATTCGATTAATATGACAGCCTGCTTAAAGCTTGACGGCAGTTATAATTCACACAGCTATAACTTTGATTTCTGACACAAATCACATAAGATAGCTATCATTCATTTAGCATGCACCACCAATAATAAAATCGAGCAGCTCATAAAGCACATACCGTTTCACCCACTTTACACTGATCAAGAATTCTGTACAAATCACTGCCATTACTGACTTTTTTTTCATTGACTGATGTTATGATGTCACCCAAAATAAGCCTACCATAGGCATCACGTTTGGTTGGTAGTAGGCCCTGCCAGATTAAAAACAATTAGGCATTATCTGCATTGAAGCAGAGCCTTCGTCTCAACAGAACTAAACTTGTGAAGAGACATAGAAGATATGATGCCAGAAGAAGATCGAGCATACTGCTTTGCCAGCGGGTCCATTAGCAGGGGCATCTAGCACAAGCACTCCACTTACTCCTAACTGCTCCACAGATTGATCAGGTGCAAACTTAATACCCAGAATTGGTCTAGTGACTTTGCCAAACTTTACCAGCTGATTAACAATTCCACCAACCTGGATCAATAAATTTGTATCGATGACTTACTCATAAAGCAGATGAGAATTGAATTACGCCAGTATTGACTTCAACTACAGAATACGTACTGCAAAGGCCTTGAAAGATATAAAAAAAGTCCAACAGATACTCACAGTGTCAACAGGAATTGAAAATCCAACACCTGAGGAAGCACCGGATGGAGAGTATATTGCTGTGTTAATTCCAATCAGACTTCCTGAACTGTCTAGTAGCGGCCCCCCACTATTACCAGGATTGATTGCAGCATCTGTCTGTATGACATCTTGTATTGGGCGCCCAGTGGCAGCAGAACTGATTTCTCTGCGAAGGCCACTGCAAGAGGAAGGGGATAAAATGAGAGGGACATTCACTTCAAATATACAAAATTCTCTACTTATAACTTGTAAGTCAATCGAGCATGCTTGGCCCGAAAAAAAAAAAAATCAGAAGCATGCATTTGTCTTTCGCATTATCTGCCCGGTTTCTTCTTTAGTTCCAGACTTAGTGCGGGATGGATAAACTAGAAAAAGCTGATTCCTCAAGCATATTCTCCAGTTTAAGAGATCATTTCCTTTGCAACTTGTAAGAACTTTAAGATCACTATTTGAAGCTAGACCCAACTGTAATTGGGAAAAATATGGAACATTAAAACTGCCATCAAACCAGTCAAGCTATAGGGAGAGTCTCAATGATTAAAAGCTCCTTGATTATTTTCGTCCCCAAGGATCAATTAATTTTTTTAGTCTAATTACCCATCCAATAATGTGCCCTCAAAACTGATTACCACTCTGCCTTTTCTTTTCAGTACCACCAAATCGGATTAAGCGTGCAGATTCCTAACTGCGAAAACTTTGTGTATGTAAATGCAAGACATCTCCACAAAATACAAATGGAAATAAAAGGCAGCATGAAAAAACCGAAGATGCTCTTCTTTAACATTGCAGAGCTCCTTTCTCACTGTATCATACCTTATAACACCAGTGGTGAGGGTATGGTCTAGTCCAAACTGCAAGGAAACAAACATCATATCAAATGATTATATCCACAAAACAGAGTTCGGATTTCAACCAAATTGAATTCCATGCAATCTCTTAAATACTAGAGCTAAGACCAAAACTTTGCCACTCCTCCCACACCACGTTCATGCCGAGCAATAACTAAACTACATGACTCACTCAGCCTCTAAAGTTACAAAAGAAAAAAAAAAATGGACGCATATCTTAAGACATTCAAAAGTGACCATACCATATTCTTCACATGAAAAATTTAGAAGTTATCAAATTGAGGAAATATGAAGGTTTTATGTCCAAAATAAGCATCTGAAATTTGCCGAAATGCTAGTCAAAAGAAACAATGCACATTATTCAGATGTATCACGCATACATGGGTTGTGAAGTAATTATACTAGGTAAAAGCTCTTGAAATGTAGATATTTCACCAGGAAAGGAAAACGGAAATTATACTTCACAAGACTTTATAGGTAAGACCTGGAGCACAAATCATGGACAGGAACAGCGAAAACACCGTTCGAATGGTAAAGCGAATGTCCGTGCTTACAGGGTTGCCAATTGCATAGACTTTCTGACCGACAAGCAAGTCCGAAGAGATACCAATTGGGATTGGTCTAAGCTTGTCCCTTGGTGCATCAACGCGCAACACCGCGACATCCTTGTCCTGGTCAAATCCAACAACTTTCGCATCGTACGTGGACTGGTCCGCAAGTGTGACCCTGTGGGCAACTACAGCCAAATTACACTGAAGAAGATGACGGGAGCTTTCAGATTGATCCATTAGCATCAGGAAATGGATCCGGCAACCCGGCCTCTAGAGTTCTAGTCGACAGACATATTCCAGATGAAGCATGACAGGAGGGTTCTATTCTATAGGCGAAGCAATTCACGGCATACCGATGAAATGGCAATGTAATCGTAACCAACTTTCAATCAAAAATCCTAACATCTCACCCGTAAACAGACCTAGCCACAAAAATTGCAATCCACTACGAATGTGCACGAAAGCAGGTTGCAATCTACCTCAAGTGGTACAATTGATTAATTGTCTCCGGCAAGCACCGTATATATCCAGTTAAACTCAACATAGATGAGAGGCAAACAATACTAACTCATCTACATTGCCCGACCAACAGGCGTGTGTAGTAGGAGTTGCTGCAACTAGCGGCGAGATCCGAAGATGAGGAAGCAAAACCAGAGAGAAGGAGGTGACTAACTTGAGATCAGAAGCGCCGCGAATGACGTGATAATTGGTGACAATGTGGCCCTCCTTGTCCCACACGAACCCAGACCCGGACCCTTGCGGCACTTCCAACACGTCCAAGGTGAAGGCGTCCTGCCTGAACCACGAAAAATCCCACCAAGCCATGCGCCAAATCAAAAGAAGAAGAAAAAATTTTTTTTTTTTTTTTTAAAAGAGAAGGCAAAAAGGCAAGCACGAACGGTGGCAACTAGCAGCGTGCAGGAACTCTTAAAAAAAGATGGAAAACCCCAATCGAGAGGGAGGTGGAGGATAAAATGGGACACTGACTTGACGGCGAGGTTGGTGATGTAGACGACGGAGGGAGTGTTCTCCTGGAAGAGGCGGACGGTGGCGAGCTCGTCGGTCTGGAGCTTCCTTGTGGGGGTGACGACGAAGGCGGAGGCCGGGTCGACGTCGGCGACGAGGAGGGAGACGGAGAGGGCGATCGAGGTGCAGACGAGGAGGACGGAGTCCAGAGCCGAGGCGAGCGGGTGGCGGTGGTGGTGGTCCCCGGTCGCGAGGAGGAGGAGGAGGAGATTGCTCCCGCCGGAATCGGAGCTCCGCAATCGAGGAGGAGGAGCGGGGCGGAGGAAAGAGGAGACGACGACCACGACGGGGTCCCGGCGGAAGGAGAGGGCGGATTTGTGGGAAGGCTTGGCGAGGCGGGATCGAGCTACGGAGGAGGAGTTGGAGAGTGAGGCGCAGCAGAGCAGCGAATGTGATGCAGCCGCCATTCTTCGGTTTACAACTTCTCCGGGACACCTGCCGGGAGAGGATTTGACTCTCTCTGTCTCTCCCTCTCTCGGGTTGTAAAGTCCTTTTTTAGAAATTTGTGATGGAGCTTCGTCCAGAATATCCCCTGTAAACTATTCAAAAAGAGCTTTGCTTGATCCCGCACCAATAATCCATCAATGAGAATTTCATCATTTCTCTTTGGGCCAACACAAAAGAAAGACAAAAAACTTGGGTTTACTCTTTTTTTCTTTCTCATTCCTCCTCCATTTTGTTGTCTAATGTCATGTACCATGGTGCGTCGGCATGGACGGAACTCTTTCAGGCTGTCCTAGAGAGTTCCACCATTTGGCTTGTAGAATTGCATCCAAACGGTGTCGCAGCGCGTCGCCTGTGCGCATTCGGAGCGTCCCCACCCCTCGAAATCACATCTCAGCCACAAGAATGTGGCCATTGAATTGCGTAGTTGCCATCGACCAAAAACAAAACATTACATTGTTGCCCACGCTCTTTTCTCTTGCTCCTTTTCCCTTCTTTTGCTCATCCGCTACAAGGATATATCTGATCAAATGCGTGCGATGCGAATATAACAGCATCAGATGAAAAGATGGTTTATCCAGTCTTGAAACGTCTGGAACATTTTGCCACTAACAGCCTCGAGAGAATCCCTCGATCTAATGTTAACCGGATAGCGAAGAAAGAGGTGGCTCGATCAGGGAATAGAAACGATAAAAGAGCATAACTATAAAATCTTCTCAAAGGGTCTCAATTCCTTTGGTAGGCCCTCAAAATTTCCAGCCTTGACATCAGACTGCAGCATCGGCCTTTTCCCCGTCTTCCACGCCATGCCCTCCGCTAGGTGCTCCTTGTTTGGAGTCAGCATCACGAAATTTGGATCGGCTCTCTGGTAGCTGCAAAAGTTTGGGCATCAAAAAAAGAATGAGCAGGGTTGGTTTTCTGTCTTTAATACCGATATGTATAATGTCACGCTCATTTGATGAGAAGAACTTCAAGGGAAAGCCGCAGGCACCCTACGAATCCTCATGCAAAGTTGTGGAAATTTTGAAACACAGTCTCGTACAAAGGCAACAGACATGTCCACGAGAATAACAAAAACCTGGCTTCTCTTAGATGCTCGACACGAATGCCAAACCCACAGGAGTTCGATCCAGTCAAACGATCTCGAGTAGCTGCAGGACTATGAGAAGATTCAGTCACAGCCATAGAACGACTAATAATGTCATAATATCCAGAAATAGAGGTTGTTTCATGTCCAATTGAATACAAGATTTCGAGCAGCTATCCAACTTCAACAATCTATGCAAGATCTTCTGGAAGGCAACATTCCATTATCAAGGTTGGAAATCCTATGTCCAACATATCTATTTTCAAGGACTCTTGACTTTAAAGCCATTCTTGAACGGAATTATTTTTTGCTTCCACCGATCACTAGCACGAACCTTATCGCTTAAGACCTACACCAAATCAAGATCTAAAGGACTGGTGAGGGAGGGGGGAACAAACCAAAAGAACAAATCTGGTGAATATACAATTCACAAGTAGTATTCCATCCTGTTGAAGTATATTTAATAGCATTAACCAGTGGTTCATAGGCGGGGTCGAATTAAAGTTAACAGATTTTGGGCATCTCTCATGCTCGATAACAAGAGCCATCTTATGTATTTGTTTATGAAGCTAATGATAATAATGTGGATTTCGAATTTTTTTCTCTCTCCCTCTCACTTAAAGATCTTAGCATAATTATAATTATATCATAGGAGTACTTTGTAGTTCCAATTCATACAAGGAACAAAGCTGGTTCGAACCAAATGCATAAAATTATGTAACCAAAAGATACCTGAAATGCTGAAAGTAAAGGAAGGTTTCCACCATGACTTGAATGCTAATGCTATTGATGAACTTAGAGGACCGATCTTACCCTGGAAAAAAGATATCAACCACTTAATGCTACAGTCCATAGCAACGAGCACAAATTTTCTGACGATCTCTTACCTTCAACAAGAAGTTCTTGTTGGCCTGCCATGACGCAGCAACTTGAAATGTAGACTCTGAATTGTTTTTTGACGTTTGAGCTTCATCGACCCTATAGTAAGGAGTTAATCTATTGAGATATTCTGCTGCAACAAAATAACAAACTCTAGCATTTAAAGTACCTTGTTTGTAATTCAAAACCAAAGTCAATATAATTTGTGATTCCAACGACTTCATTTTCCTCAAGGGGGTTCTTCACCTGTTTGGATAATGCACTTCAGAGCTTTATAAACAATGCCATGCAACAATAGGTGTCGTAATGTACATAGCAGGGAACATATCAGGAAAGCACCAATTGCAACCAGAAAGAATGATGTGTCGTGATCTTAAGTACCTTATCACTTGCAAGTTTACTAGAAACAACGATGACATGAGATTTTAACAATAGCTCGGAAATTTCAACAGAAAAGCAAGCTAATCACCAGAATCCGCCGAAAGGGAACCAAAAACAGGACAATGCTAAACCAGATTCACCGCATGTCTGTAGCTGCCAAATCCATGAAATTTCTTTACTCCTCCTTCCACTTCTTCTTTTCTCAACATTTTCATACATAGCCTCAATTGTAATATACAGTATGGGGTTCTTCAATTAATTGTGGAATTCAACATGATAAGGCGGCATCTGTCCTTAACATTGCTTATATCTTGAACCACTAGAAATCTTATTATGTAAAATATGTAACCTGAGGCAGCTAAAGTATATACCATTAGTATCTAATTATAAATTCCATTTGTATGAATGCAACAAGTACAATAAAAACAGCATAAATGGCTAAAAGTAAACTCGATGAACACGAGATTACCCACACATAAGGATGAAAACAACATGACTCAAAAGTCTGGAAAGGGAAAAGTAGCATACCCTTCTCTGGACCACCACATGTTGGTAAAATGAGGCAACGAACTGCAGTCCAAGAAAAGTGAGACAATCATAGCAAAATATAATCAACGAATCTATGCCAAGCATTGTATGAAGGTAAAAAAGATTCACACCGAACATTGTGAAGGGCAACCTTGCATTAAAACTCTGAATAAAGAACTGCCTTAAGTTTGAACAAGATTGTATGCTTTTGATGAGTGCTTCCAAACAACCTCAAACATTTATCTAAAAGTCCACATTATAACCTATTGAACCATTGGAAAAAGGTGAAGACTACATCAGAGTTCTTAACCACTCCATAGGGCTAGATAAACTCGGGCCTAGAGATACCTGGGAACTCTTTGCAAGTTCAAGATTAAAATTGAAGGAAGGGCTCAAGGGACTGCCCGATCCTCCTCCATAGCCAATTGCACAGCTCCAGTTCTGCAAGTTCTTATATTTTGCAATGTCTTCTTTCCCATCTGGCACAAGTAGCAATTGAAAAAACAAAAAAGGGCAAAAAGTCATCCAAGCATCTTAAACTTTCAGAGACATTTCTCATAGTCTCATCCACATCACCTAGATATTATGCACATGCATGTTTCGAAAGGTTGTTAAGACTGACCATCAAAATCTGCCATGTGTCTGATGTACAGAACTATACTAATGCATATCTGCCATATGTTCAGCTGCAATTACACAACATACATGCTCTATCTCCTTCACACCCGCTAGATAATATTTTCAGAAAGAAAGTTCTATTAAATGCTTCCAGAAGAATAAGATACAGGATTGTAGGACAATGGATCTAAAGCCTTCAGATGACCAGTTTCAACTGCATTCTATTGCTGGTCCGAGCGTACTTTACCACAGTGTGAGGTGTGCCAATCTTTTCACAAGGATATGTGCAGTAACATGTACATATCTTCCTGATTTATAATATCTTCTTCCTAAGTCAAACGTTCTTAATGTAATAATTTGACTTATACTAGCCTTACTACATGAAGAAGCCTTACATAGTGGCTCGTACTGCAGTCCAGCAGTTAGTCTTCCCATTTTGCTCACCAGCCACGCAGTCCTCGGCAACTCATCCTTCACTGTATCAGATACCAAAATGTAATGACCCTAATTTCATTTCAGTAAGCTGCGCAGAAGTAATTAGACAAGCTACAATGACCCTTCTCAATGCAAACAAGGCAAGACGACACTATTAACAACTTCAAACCTTAGAATTTCCTCTCTGATGAAGAAGAGGGGAGTTAGTTAGCACTGACAAGAAAGAACAATAGGTTATTCTTTCAAGGTACTAGCATATTATCTCATCTTGGTTGTCCGGTTATCAGTTTTTCTAGATGAAGAACTTTCCCCAGACTTCACTCCGTCCTTCACCCTATTGGGAAGATACAACCAAGGATAGGAGCAAAATGTTCGGTAACTTAACAATGACAGAGTCAAATGTTGTTCCACTGCCTTGCCATAACACAAGAAAGAAGTAGTTACCCAGTGACCACTAATCAAATGTAATAACAAAAAATGACTGCAGAAAATAAAGCTATAAATGTCGACTGTGGCATATGCGTAGAAAAATTTAGATAAGTGCATAATGAGGTGACTTACCAGAGAATGGCATTAAAGTGGCACCCATGGACAAATTTCCTGAGCCATATCTCAAGCCCACAACACCATAATCTTCCGACGATGCTCTGCTGGAGTACAAAGCAGTGTCAATAAAAATGAACCTATGCGATTTAAGAATAATAAATAAAAATGAATCCATATAGCATGCGAGGCCAAAGTAATTCACTGAGATGAGTTGTGTAGGAATTTACCTCTTTGCCGAAAGCAAAGGGAAAATGCCAAAAGCTCCAAACCCAAATCTAGGATAGTAAGCACATGATCTCACCTGCAAGATCCTATGGCGCAGCAACCACAGCAAAACTAAGCCTCATATTGTAATCGGGGAACATAAACACAAACCAGTGATAGTTAATTTATCTTCACATAATTTTTCTTACGGATCAGAGTTTGATACGAAGAGATCCATGAAGGTATGAGGATCATCCACATCACTGCTCTTACAGAGACCATAAAAGAAGATTAAGTATCATTAGTAACTTTAGAACATATCTCATGATAATGAAGCATATTCACAGAAGAAAACTAATCACCTTTGCCATCGAAATATTGCATTTCCTACAATTTGCTCTTCTGGTTTATGATCTAATGGACCGGAAACCTATAAAAGTAAAGGAAAAAGAGACTGTAGCAGCAAGAGAAGTCCACAGAATCGTGCGCATTATGCGTGTAACCTCCAGCAAATAGCGAGAGTAAGGAAGGATACCGTTGCCACCAAATCCACATGAGGATCATCAATTGGCTTTAACATTACTCTTGTGCTGAAATGTCTTGCATCCTCGAAATAGTCGTCAAACAAACATTTAAGAGCAAGCTTCCCGAATAACAAATTGTATGAGGACTCCAACATTCTGCAATACCCAAAACATTCTGCATTTTCACGAATCGCCGAATACGTCCTCAAATTGAAGTAAAACAAATTACACCAGCAGACAGCAATTTCATATACAAAAGAGCGGTGAATATCCAAAAAGCCGTAAAAATCCACTGCGTAAGGGAGGCCGGGTACAAAATAATCTTTTGCCTGACAACATTGTAACCGAAAATGTAATCGAATCTATAGGACTTGCTCTTCTATAATCCTAGCAGAGTGATAAGAGGAGAGACAACATTTCCAAGGACCAGAGCAGCTGAAATGCAGGGCCTTCGTAAGCTATTAGAAATAAACTCAAACATATACGGGGGGGAAAAACTGCGCCCGGCTCGCTATACCCCGTATTTGTGGTGCAACTTCACGTTGATCGGACAAAATATACCAATCAACAGTCGCAATCAGAGCTCCCCAGTGAATTCTTTGACGATTCTCAATGAGCGCAAACATTTCAGCTAAACCAAAACATAGAAATCACACTGACCAACGCGAAAAAACGAGCGCCGGCTTCCAATTCGCAACCGTTAGCTCTATAGAAAAAAACTAAGAACAATCATCACCAAGACGGAGCAAGCTCCACGAGATTCGCCAATGCGCCAACCAACAACAGAAAGAAATTCGGGGAAGCTGCCGCGGAAAAAAACACATAGGCGGATTTTTCACAACGAGGCGCGAGCGGAGGAAATGATCAGCGCGGTGTACCTGGTGCGGGCGGCGAGAGGGGGGAAGTCGAAGAGCGGCGGCACGAGCACCACCGGCGGCGGCGGCGGCTGCTCCTTAAAGAGCCAATTCCCCATTCTCTCTCTCTCTCTCTCTCTCTCTCGCTCGCTCTCTCGCTCCCGCGCTGCCCGAGAGCTTTGCCACGATCGCCGGCGTTAGCTTTTTCCTTTCGGTTGCGAAATTCAGAGCACAGAGAAAGTACGAAGAAGAAGAAGAAGGAGAAGAAGAAGTGCGATGCCCCCGCGCATCTCTCTGCTTTCTCAGGTTGAACAGAAACGGTTCCGAAGGGGACTACAACGGCGGCAACAGATGCCGGTGACGTGGCACTTCCCATCAAGACTTCTTCGAGGGTGACGTGGCCTCCCTGAATTTAGGGCCCGTTTGGCTTAATTTTTGCAAATAAGACTTTGCAAATACTTTCGTGTTAAAACCTTTGGGGAAAGGCAAACGACGCTCGGTAAAAAATCCTGTTTCACAAATTTTTTTTGCAAATGTCTTTGGAAATTTACTTTTTTATCCAAAAAAAAACTTACCCTACTCTTCGCCGGAGTTGCAAAAGCCTACGGCTGCTGGCAGCCATCGCCCGAGGTTGGGCAACCTCTGGCGAGCCAAATTTGCCGCCATGGCCGTCGCCCGAAACCAGGTGACTCGCCTAGAGTCGTGCAACCTTAGGCGGCCATCGCCTAGGTTGTGTGATCTCATCGGCCTCTCGCCAGCCCAATCGGGTGTCGGCCGCCCTCGTGCAAAAGATGAACGGTAATAAGATGTGCAAAATCGGAATGAGTCCAAATAAATAAGGGTAAATTGGGGGCAAAAAAGTTACTTTCAGCATTTGCCAAATGTTGAAAGTCCAAAACTAGTCCAAATCACCTTTAGGCTTTGAGCATTCCCAATGCTGGTTTTCAGCCAAAAGCCCATTGGGAATTCTTGCCAAACGGTTTAACATTTCCCTAAGGGGTTTTCAAGGCCGAAAGCCCATTTCCAAAGTTGAACCAAATACCCCCTTAGAATCAGGATAACTAGACAAATAGTACATTAATTTTGGCTTACTATACGATGCCGTCCCTGAATTTTTAATTTAACGTGATTCATGAACTTTTAGTGAACGTTCAATCTAGTACTTAGACTATATGAAAATATGTAATATTATCCTATCATTAATTTAATTTTAGGAATAACTTTAAATATTTTTATATAGTTCATAAACTAAATTGAATACGAATAAAAATTTAGGGAAACGCATCGAAAAAATTAAAAAGTTCAGGAAATGCATTGCATATTAAGTTAAAGTTCATTGACTATATTAAACAAATTAAAAGTTTTGAGACAACACTATACATCAGACAAAGTTTTAGAGACAATTTGTTTCGTTTTCCTTTTAATGTTCATCTTTTTAACTAAAATAAAAATACCTAAATTTTTAAAAGGTGGATAAGTGTGATTCTTTTGTAAAAATGAAATGTCATATTAACATTTTATGCAAACGTAGCTCGCTTGCTAAATAAGAAGTTATGCATAGCAGATGATTAGTGGGATAATTACATCAATTGTCTCCAAATTTTGATTTAATGTGCAATGGTCATTGAATTTTAATTTGTTTAGTATGGCCCCTAAACTTTAGCCTAATGTCATCTTTGAACTTTTAATTTATTCCATATGATTTCTGAATTTTTGGTAAATGTTTAATCTAATTCCTATATTATATATTTTTTTTGGGTCAAATAGTCCACGGACTCTATTAATATAAGTTCAAGGATAATATTAAACATTTTCAATAAGTCTAGGGACTAAATTGATAATGTAACAAAAGTTCAGGGATCACATTACACATCGAGCTGAAGTTTATTGAATACATTGAACAAATTAAAATTTCGGGAACGGTATTACACAGAATACATAGAGCATTTGTGTTATCTTTTCCATGATTAGAAGTGCCAATGATACTTAAAACGAATTGATTTTTTTGTCTTATTTTTCTTGTTTATTTATTATTCGTGGACATACTTGAAGACTTATGAAATGTCTCACAAATTACACCTCGAACTAAAATAGTCTATGTACAATTGCTGGTATTTGAACATGTGATCCCAATTCTTGAATTTAAAATCTCTTAAGTTATGTTTAGTAGAAGGGATAAAATTCGAGATAAGATAAATTTTATCATATTCCATATTTAGTGTCTGCTCAAGATAGGATAAAGTTGGATATAGGAGGGATATAGCCCGAATAAAATTATTCCATGGGTGATGGGATAAAGATGGATATGATTTATAATATTCATAATATTAAAGTTAATTTTGTCAAATAAAAAACTTGTTAAATTAATAAAATTAAAATAATATTTGAATATAAATAATATATGAATTTTAATATAAAAATTCAAAATAACAAAAAATAACAATAATTTCGTTTTTTATTTATATATTCAAAATTTATTTATATCTTGTGATATAAATTTCATATATAAATCAATACTAATGTATTTATATTTATTATATATTTTAGGTATATTAGTATAGCTTGCTATTTAATAAAATTTTATTAGAGAATGATGGAAGGGGACAAAATAAATCAAATAATAATAATTAAAAAAAGAGGCAAAAATAATTAGAAAAAACCAAATAAAAATGAAATAGGTATGAGTATTGTGAGAGAGATTTTTATAATATCCGTTTATGCAATTCTTGGGTTCATTTATATTAATATGACATTCATAACAAATAATGAGTATGGTAAAATGTGAAAATATCTGGCTTTATTTCCGTGATTCATCAAACAAGTAGATAGAATACAACAAATCTCTTGGATTTCAAATCTTATCCTATTCAAAACTATTTTGACTAGAAATCCATACGATCAAACGCAGGCTTAATGCTTCAACAAAGTACCTGTACGCGGAGGGGTCTTGTTTTTTTTTTTTGTTATGTCCTTTTCCAATTTTATGTTTTGTTGATCACTCATTGCTCAATGCCATCGTCGTCACTCACCATGCTTAATTGGTGTCATCGTTGTCACCCTTGACACCTAAGGCCATCATTGCTGCCGAGCAATTGGTGGATACCGAGATCAATCCGAAGCATACCTCTTGCTAAGTGGTTCGTATCAGGAAACCCATCGCAAAAAAAGGTTATTACAGTCTAAGTACAAGAAACTATGGTAAATTATCGTATCAGAATCAAGATGTCATATATGATCTTGATCAAATACATTTCAAATGCATCTTGCTCAAGATGCATGTATAATATTAATCGAATCCATTTTATGTTCATCAGACCTTTTCTGTTTTGGTCATGAATAGTCATCAGACTAAACTTGGAGATTTCAACAGCGAAGGCAACGTTTTTGGTAATCAAATAGGTCACATTTTTAGAAAAAGGAAAAGACAAATGATTTGAGCATTTTTGGGAGAGGATGGGCCTATTTGCTTATTGGGCTGGAGCTTTTCTATTGTCAAACTTCAGTTGGGCCTTGCAACAAGCCCATGGTCCGAAGGAATTCATTTCTCCCCCTTTAGAAGATGAGATAAAAGTAGATCTGTTAAACAGGTAAGTCGAGTTGTGTCATAAATGGTCCGATCCCAATTGACCCATTAACCCGTTTACGATCAATTTATTTGTAATGTGAATATCCCGACCCACACTCGACCGGATTCATACTTAACTCATACTCAACCTGACTCATATTGTTAAAACACTTCCATAGTTAATTCAATATAGGAAAACTTGTTTCTTATGACTTTTTTAAAAATTATGCTACTAAAACATTTTCATACAATACAAAGCTAATGAATATATTTTTATAATTTTTTTTCAAAATTGAGGTTTTGCTTGTTTCACAAAAAATGCAACATTTTTATAAAATATTTTTCATGAAGTTATTATTCAAGAAAATAAAAAAATTTCCAGTGTTTGGCTGAAACCTAAAAATGAACTAGAAAATATTTTTTAGCATTTAGTATATAAAATCCAATTTGATTTTACTTCATGTATTCATTTTAATAATTTTAATATATTTTTTTTAAATCCAATTTTTAATTATTTTTTTTATTTTTCCTTGTTTATGGTTGGTGGCTGGCCGGCGTCCAGCCATTGGCCACAGGCGAGGACAAGCTCATCGGAGGTCGGCGAAGCTCGAGCTCGCCCAATTCCGAAGAGCTAAGCCTCACCAGATCCGATGAGATTGAGCTTGCCTGAGGCTGGTGAGCAGATTGGCAAGGCCGGAGCCTCATCACAGGTCAACGAGGCCTTGGGCTTGTTAGAATTGGGCGAGCTTGGCCTCGCCGATTTGGCGAGACTTGAGCTCGCCGATCTGGGGAGGCCGAGGCCGACGAGCTTGAGTCTCACCATATTGGCGAGGCCAAGCTTGCTCAATTTTGGCAAGCCTGAGGCCTTGCTGGCCTCCGACGAGGTCATTCCTCCACTGTGGCTAGTGGCTAGTCGTCGTCGTGGTCGACCACCGGCAAAAATAAAGAAAAAAGAAACAAAAGAAAAGAAAAATGAAAAAAATATAAAAAGAGAAATAAAAATAATTTTGATTTAAAAAAAATATATTTTTTTATAAGATGGGGACGGGCTTAATGGGTAGGTTGGAAATGAATTCTACACTCAACCCGTTAAGACCCATTTATGACAAGTTTAAAACTTTAAGATCCATTTAAGATGGGCTATTTAAAATTGTATTGACCCATTTAATAGATCTAGATGAAAGCACGGCCTCAGGTCTTTGAACTTTTTCAAATTGTTTGATCAGTCATCTAATTTTTTTTTGTGCAATTAGGTTCTTAAAGTATATGTATTGTTGTTCGAATTGGTACCTGTAAAATGATGCATTAGTATAACCTCAACGCTGACTAGACAATTGGTGCTTACATGCAATTTTCAAGGTCGATCGAAAAAAAAAGTTGGCATGTATTTCGAAAATCCCAAACCCTAAAAGAGAGAAAACGAGAGAAGAATTATGTCAATGCAAGGGGTGGCGGCGGCAGCATCACTCAATGGCCGACAAGGCGACGCAGCTCATGGGCCGACGAGGGCTATCGCCAAGGACGAGCAATCCCAATTGTCAATTGCCACGGTTGGATGACTTTTGACGTCTCATTGTCGAGGTTGCGCGAGGCCCTATTCAGCTCATATTTTCCTATAATTATTATTTTCAAAGTTCACTTTTTTTTCTAATCTCTTAATATTTAATTTTTTAATGTTCCTTATTCCTTATTCTGTTTTTTTTTTTAAAATACCCCATAGGACGCCGCTCCAGTATTAACGATGACTTAAAAGCCATGATAGCATTGCTGTCCATGATGTAGATGGAAGGGTCAATTTGAACAAAAGAACATATACTTTGGGGTGCCAATTGCACCAAAAAAGATCAGGCAACTCATTGAACAATTTGAAATAATTTGCGACCCCTTTTAATGAACTCACTTGAGGTATTGTCAGTTTTAGCTCATTTCATACCGAGCAAGTGGGCACTCTTACTCAAATGATCACACATTCTAGTAGTGCTCTCGACTGAGCAAATTCGAGAATTGGAGCAGCAATTCTATGCGTCGCTGTTAAGTCAAAATGCGCTTCTTACGTCACACATCCTAGTAGTGTTCTCATCGGCGTGCTGTTCGGTTTATTCTTACCATTTTCATCATTTTAGAAGTCTGCTGAGAGTTGCTCCTCGTCCGGATCCTCTAGCCCAGACAATCACTTTATGCTCTCATCGGACCGAGTCGTTACACCATTTATGTGTCTTTTCCAAGTTAGCATATGTATGTGTTGAGTCGCGCGCAATTATATTATGGATAGTTATGAGTTGAAGTCGAGGAAGTGGGCAGATACACAGTTGTTTATGATCATGTCCTCGTTTTTGTTACCTTGTACTATTTTAATTAACGCTAATTAAGAAAGTTTAAATGCTCCTCCCGATGATTCTGTCTGTGTTGTGCCGTGCAAGCTCCGCACGAGTTGACAAATAGATAGCTAAAGAAAGAGATGTCAATGCCGACGACGGAAACTTTGAGAGAATAGCACCGGAAACTTCACCGCTTCTTCCTTCCCTCCAAAGGCACGAGACAGCTTACATTAACATTATCATGCATTTTTGGACTATCGTTGCAACTTGCATCCTAGAAAAATACGATTTCAAACTTTGTTTCCTTTTTTCCTTGGCCTAGTTACTCAGGTTGCCGCGATGGCGTCATCACGACAGGCCCGCGTTCACATGGCGAAATATCTCTTCGCATCATTTTCCCGTTCCCCCACCAATTCGGATGGAGAGAGTCTCTCCAATCCTAACTTTTACTTTACTTCAAGTTCACGGAAAGTCATGTGATTCGTCTCCGTTCAGATCGGAGAATTTGGAGAAAAAAACATAAAAGAAGAAAAAGCTCACACCAAGTTCATGAATCGGTACTCCGAACACGAAATCATTCCCAATTCCGTGATGCGGGGAGCCGAATTTATGGTCGTGGGCCTAAATCAGACACGTCCCTAACTACGGCGAGTTCATCTCTGAATACGTACCAAAAGCAATCTCGAACTGTCAGCTTTTGTCTTCCGACCAAAGGCAAGAAAAGCATACTTTCCGTTTAGCCGCCTCTCTAATTTCTGATTGGGCCATCTTGGCAACCAAGATCCAACTTTTCCTTCGTCTCTCTCTCTCTCTGCTAAGCAGCATGATGTCGATGTCAGGACCACCATCGAGGTTCTGTCCTTGTCCTTGTCCTTGTCCTTTCCGGTCAATTTGATCAATAACAATTTTCGCCCTCTGCCCCTTTTCTCATTAAAAATATATATATATAAAGTACCGTTGACTGATTACTCACAGCTTGACGTAAATAGATAATATTTCGAGAAAAAAGAAAAAATATAAAGGGCGGATCGCTCGCGTTTCCCGGAAAGTTCGTCACGACCCACCACACCAACATTCGATTCTTTACGCTCCTTTTCCAAATTGGATGGTTAGAATCTGTCGGCGGAGATCATGGTCCAGTGGCTAAAATGAACAAAAGGGTGGAGGGAATGAACCAACGTTCGTGGCCCATAAATCAAGCAAACTCCCTTTGACCATTGTAGGAGGGGCCACCCTCTAAAAGCACTTTTAAAGCAGAGCTTTGTAGCCTTCGAATATTTGAACGCGAATATTTTTTTTAGTTCGTCAAAATTTGTATTTCCGATTTTCAAGTGACCGGCTAGTGCTCTATCATTGCAGCAAAAGCCTAAGCCAAATATGAGGGCATGATCGGTTTCAAGACCCTACAATCGGAAATCAGATCGGACAAGGTTGATTCCTAATTTGTGAAATTACGAATCGACCCTGTCCACTAAAAAATTGTCAATGTCGTCTTCTTCTTCTTCTTCTTCTTTTTCCAGGAAGCTATAATTCTTTCTTAATAAGAGTATATTAATTCCTTTTGTAGATAGGCAATTTCTTATGTTTTTTTTTTTGGTCGAAAAATTTCTTAAGTTGGAATTTGATATTCTTAGACTTACCTTTGTTAAGCATTAATGGGCTTCCCACTTAATGTGAAAACTTAGCATAAGTTCCTTATCCCATTGTGAAAATAAAAAAAAACAAAGATTTAGTCTTTTTCGAGTTAAGATTGTGATTTTAGAGTTTGGTGTTGGATCTGAACACATGAATTTTACGGTGCGCATTTCCTGTGCCCTCAATGCAGCTTCAGTTCCATAAGAGAGAAAAAATTAAAAGAAAAAGAAAAATCAGGCATATCGATCTGGTCCGATCTGATTGTCGAATTGGATTGGGTAGGTGCTAACCCCGAGGTTACAAATCTCCGTTCTCCTTAAATGGGCAGCTGAATTTTACATGCAATCTTCGATTCTAAATCCTTGTTCCTCTGCGTAATACAGGACAAATTTGCCCAAGGGGACCAAACGAATCGGAACAGTTTCGAACAGAAAAAGGACAAGAAAAGGATAAAAAAAAAAAAAAATTGGCGGCGCACAAGGCGCGAACTTCAAGAAGTGGCCGAGGGTGCTCCGTTTCTATTTCTTAAAAAAAGCGGAGGGCGTGGCGTCTCGGAATTGTAGGATTCCTCTCCCTCTTCAACCCCTCGTTTAATTCTCTTCCCTCTGAATCCTCTTCGCGATCTTGTGCCTTCGATTTCTCCGCATAAAGAAATCAAAGACCGGGTCGTAGGATTCTCGGATCCTCTCCCTCGTCAGTCGCCGGACACTTTCTCTCGTTGGACATCGGTGGTCGTTGGTCTTGGTCGGGCTCTTGCAAGAGTTTTTCTCTCCGCGACAAAAGCTGCGTAGGGGGAGGAGGAAGAAAGAAGAAAGCCCCTTTGGTGAGTAGTTTCCTTCTTCTTCTCGCGATCTTGGAATTTGGGAATGTTCGTTCTTGGTTTGAATTTTGTCGCTGGCTAGTGGTTGCTGGGTTGATGGATTTCTGGATTTGCCTGCTTGCCCGTTGTCTTTCGTCTTCTTCTTTCTTCTTCTTGGTTTTTGTTTCTGCGGTCTAGGCTTTTTCGGTTGCTCATTGCGCCTATCTCTTCTTCGCTTTTGGTCTCTTTCATGTGAAAATCGATCATGTTTGGGTACGGAATTGCAAATTTAGTTCGTATATGCTCGGTCTGGGGGGGTTCGTATGTATTGTGAGGAAACGAGTCAATTGAAGAAGAACGATCTTTTTCTCCTGGAGAAACAACATGGTGACGAGGAATATTGTCTCAAAATTTCCCTTGGTGCCATTCTTTTGGTTTTTGTTTGCAGGGCTGGGGTGGGGGATGATTCCATATATGCAAATTCTATAAACGTAATAGTACCCTTCTACAATTATTCCATTTCTTTCTGTGGTGGGTTCTCAAAGCTGACAATGGATGTCCGCGAATGAAAAGAACATAATACCCTAATGTGTTTATGAATTTGGGGGCTTTTTTCCCAATATATTTTGTGTTTTACTTAGATTCTGTTCTTTCTTATGTAGCAGAACTGCAATGACAACTGTTCTTCCGGCTGGAACCGGCACTTTGCACTACAGTGTGACGATCTACAAGGGGCAACATTTTCGTCAAAATTCTTGGGTTTCAGTCGCAGCATTTAAAAGATGCATGCAGAAAGATCTTTCATGGTAATTGGCAAGAACTGGATACGCGCATGCTCTGATCTCAGAGTGCATTTAACTGTTAGTTCACTTTCTGTTTGGAAATACTCCAATGGACTAGAAGAATGCTCAAACTGGTTCAGACAGTGTCAATACTTCTGTAAATATAAACCATAGAGTGGTGTCTGGGTGGCTCACCTGTTTGGAGCTGGATCAGTGAGTGGCAGAAAAGAAACCGGAAAAGAGAGATTTTGAATGATCAGATTTTCTTGGCATGTTGCATCTCATCATTGAATTGCAGGAACCCTTTCGCTGCATAATTACTTAAAGCATTGGAGTATTCTACCTTTGAGCTTAATCAATTGTTTGTTCTCAATCCAATGGTACGTCTTCTTCAATTTGCAGGTCACACGGGGTATCAAAATCCTTAAAGACCCAGAGATATAACTTTTCTCGTTTCCCGTTCCATGAAAGCTGGAAGCCGAGTAGAACAACTGTTAAGTCATGCTTAGAAGATGGTTCTACAAAATTTTTTGATTTTGTGGTCATTGGAAGTGGGGTGGCTGGCCTGCGCTATGCTCTTGAAGTGGCAAAACATGGATCTGTTGCCGTAATTACTAAGGCCGAGCCTCATGAGAGCAACACAAATTATGCTCAGGGTGGTGTTAGTGCTGTGCTCTGTCCCTCAGATTCTGTAGAGAGCCACATGCGGGACACAATTGTTGCAGGTGCTTATCTATGTGATGAGGAGACTGTTAGGGTAAGTGCCAAGATAGATGACTGACCATCTTCTTGTGTCATTATGAAATCCAATTTCCCGGATTTGAGACTTTAGAGAGATAAGTTTCAATGGTCTTCCTTTGCATTTCTTTACATGGTCTGTTTAGGTGCATTTAAGTTTAGAGAGTAGACTGTCAGATACCAATGTGTTTTGGAGCTGCTCTTACAGTACAAACTTATAAAATGCAATTAAGTACCGCAACCTCTTCTCTCTTAAACATCGTGGCACTGGTTGGTCATATGGCAATTGATACACTTATGCTAATTAACTGAGGGAAATGTTGGGTTTTGTACACTCTCGATGATCATCTCTGTTGAATTCAGGATAATTTCCAGATCCATAGCCTGGGAATGAATAGCCATTGACAGGCAAAATGACTGAGAAATGCCAACATTGTTTCTTTCTCCTCCCAGGTTGTTTGCACAGAAGGACCTGACAGAATTCGAGAATTGATTGCCATGGGAGCATCATTTGATCATGGGGAGGATGGGAACCTGCATCTAGCAAGGGAGGGGGGCCACTCACATCACAGAATTGTTCATGCTGCTGATATGACTGGGAGAGAGATTGAGCGGGCTTTGCTTCAAGCGGTTGTAAACGATCCCAACATTTCCATGTTTCAACATCATTTTGCGATAGATTTACTCACCTCTCAGGTTTGCTTCACCCTTTTCCATTTCCTAGATGGTTTCTGTCTTGGACCATATGATTGTAATGCTCATACCAGGAGGAATTTTGGAGTATTACCCTAGTGAATACTACCACTAATGCGTATAATTTTGGCCATTGCAGGATGGTTCTGAGACAGTTTGTCATGGCTTTGACACTTTAAACACTGAAACTCTGGAGGTTGTGATGAAATGAATTGTCACTATCCGTGCAGAATTACTGGAAGGTTTCGCATTATAACTTGAAGAATTCCTTTTCTAATCTTTCAGGTAGTTCGGTTCATTTCGAAGGTGACTTTGCTTGCATCAGGTGGGGCTGGACATATATATCCAACAACTACAAATCCTCCGGTATATGTTTTCTGCCAAGCTATTCTTATGCCTCATCTCTTTCTCTTTTAAGTGTTCTTGACCTCAGCAAGATGTGGATTTGGTGCCAGCTATCATGCCTACATCAAATTCTAAAAAGTGGATGCGGAACCAAAATGAACTTTGAATCTTGATGCTCTCGCATACTGGCTATAGCTTGTCAAGCTAGAATTTAAGGGTTTTGAATGCAAGTACAGGAGCACACTTAAAGTGTGCACTAATCTGCTTCTAAGCTTTGTTCTGCTTGAAAGGAGAGTCTCCTGATAGTATATGTAGAGATTTTGTGGGAAAATGTTGCTTTGTAAAACATAACTACATGAATTTTTCTGTTTCTTGGTAGTTGAAGAGTAGTAGAATTAGGATTCTTCAACTCTTCCCCAGTTTGATTGATTTGCTTAGATGTACTATCATCGCAGTTGTAGAAAATTCACCAACAGTGCCGTGAGTATGCATTCTCTCTTTTAGATGTCATCACAAGTACAGTTGGTAGCTCAAAATTGAATTTCTGGAGAAAGAAATTATGTATCAATTGAATACAATACAACCTTTTATACTTAGATTTGGGATGAGCGAGATTAAGTTAATTAATTATCTTTATTTTACAGGTGGCTACTGGAGATGGGATAGCCATGGCTCATCGGGCCGAGGCTGTGATTTCTAATATGGAGTGAGTATATACTTGCTAACTGCTGCTATTGATAGATATATATATATATATATATATATATATATATATATATATATATATATATATATATATATAGAGTACTTAAGCGTGTCTTGTCATTTGTGTTTCAGCTGTGGATTTTTATGAATATCGTACTGATCATAAATGTAACGATTTCCACATGATTGAAGATCAAGAACAAAATCTTCATGCATTGCTTACCAACAGTTTAATTCCTAGAACATATATTTGGAATCAAAAGTGTATCTTTCTGGGATTCTGATAGAAAAATACTGGTGGCATTAGGCTTTTTGACTTTCATTGTGACCTGCTACTGTTTGTATAGTATTTGGTGGCTCTGACTTTGTAAATTATGAATTTTGTATGGTGTGTTCTAAATGTCAGGAAAGTCTAGACAAACTTGTTGTTATGCACTACAAACTTTCGATTGTAATTTTGACCTTTCCATATATACCTCAAGAGCCACGAGCACAAGATAAAAGCCTCTTATTCTGGCTTTTGTCTGTTGGCTTTCCATTGGCTTTTGAACCAATACTTTGTACTTGTGCTTAGGGCGGTATTTATGTACTTTTACAGGTTTGTGCAGTTCCATCCTACTGCCTTAGCAGACAAAGGGTTGCCCATTAAACCAGAGAAGAGCCGGGAAAATGCTTTTCTCATCACCGAAGCTGTCAGAGGCGATGGTGGAATCCTTTACAATCTGGCCAAGGAAAGGTTCATGCCTTTATATGATGAGAGAGAAGAGCTTGCCCCGAGGGACGTGGTTGCAAGAAGTATCGATGATCAGCTTAAAAAACGGAACGAGAAGTACGTGCTTCTTGACATAAGTCACAAACCCAGAGAGCAAATTCTAGCACATTTTCCCAACATAGCCGCCGAGTGCCTCATGTATGGTCTAGACATAACCAGCCAGCCAATCCCCGTAGTTCCCGCTGCTCACTACATGTGCGGTGGGGTCCGGGCTGGACTCCGAGGGGAGACCAATGTGAGAGGCCTTTATGTGGCCGGAGAGGTTGCTTGCACTGGACTGCATGGAGCGAACAGACTGGCAAGCAATTCTTTGCTCGAGGCACTGGTGTTTGCTCGAAGAGCTGTGCAGCCCTCAATTGATCACATGAGTCAGTCAGGCTTTTACGTTGGCCGATCGGGCCGGTGGGCACGGCCTGTCATACCCTCTTCCCTCCGGAGCAGTGTCATGGACGACATCTTGAACGTTACAAAGCAAGTGAGGAAGGACCTGCAGTCTGTCATGTGGGAGTATGTAGGAATCGTTAGGTCCACCACAAGATTAGAGAGTGCGGAGGAAAAGATCCATGAGTTGGAGACTCGATGGGAGAAGTTCTTGTTTCAGCGAGGATGGGAACGGACTATGGTCGTGCTGGAGGCCTGTGAAATGAGGAATCTCTTTTGTTGCGCGAAGCTGGTGGTGAGCAGCGCCCTGGCCAGGCACGAGAGTCGTGGCCTACATTACACAATCGATTTCCCTCATGTGGAGGAAAGTATGAGGCTCCCGACAGTTATTCTCCCGTGTCCGACTGTCAATACTACGTGGAGTTCGCGGCAACTGCACAAGCAGCCGGTTTAATAACTGGTGCAGCTTTAATGTTCTTCGATGCTATTTATTTATTTTTTTTTTGCACTTTTAGTCCCTAGAATCATTGGTTAGGGGCTGCCATTTATTCAAGCTAGAATTTGTATTTAAGTCTCATAGAAGATATGAATCACAGCAAGGCCATCTTTCTTGTTGTTTTTTTCACTGTCAAAACTATTGATTTGATTGCGGCAGAAAAAAGAGTATTAGATTATCCTCAAGGAAAAGTCTCATGATGAACCGTGCTCTGTTGTACGTACATGAAGATGTATGTGCGTGCCTTCCTGAAAGTTTTGAGGACATTTTTTTCTTTCTTTGAACTGTTAATTTTTCATATGTGCTCCTTGTTTTTATGAAATTGACGTTGTGCACTCTTCTTTTATGTGCTTCGAACCATTCATGTCAGCGTCGATATTTTGGGTCGCGACTGCTTGAGCCCAAGTTCAGGGTCCGTTCCTAATCTTTGAGTTAAGATAACACAATATTCTCCAGTGTTGCCCGAACTTTGTTGGGTCTAGAGATTTTGCACGAAGGCGCAGATTAGACTGTAAATAACTAAATTTGACTCTTGAGTTGGCTAAATCAAGTGTGAGGGTGGGTTAGTTAATTGAAACTCCAAACTGTTTTGGCTCATGAGAAGGATTGAAATTCTCTTGACATGAAAAAAATAGGTCAATCCAATTCATGCCTTACCTACTATTAGTTGACTTGTGATTGCATTTTAATGCATTTTCGTGTTCCACGAGATGTGCTAGACAGAGAAACTCCATAGCACTGTTGCCTGCTCTCTGGCAAGCGGATTCTGAATCTGACACTTTGGTGTGATTTACGACGACCCTCGCCAACTCGAACTCGTCCCGATCGATGATCTCTTCCCGATTTTGAATTCGAAAATTTCCGAACTTCCATTGTCGTTTTTGGTTTTTATTTACTTGTTTATTGTGTCTTGGCTCCGTAGGACTACATTGCACCCGTCCTCGCTCACTCGCTCACTCCCTCACCGCGTCTGGTAACGGGCCACCGTTGAAAAGTCAAACATCATGATCGTCATCTTCATTTCTCTCCACTGTATCTTCAGACATTTCCTCCATGTCGGTGCACCCTCAGTCTGGTACCGACAGCCCGTTCCATCTTAATTGGCATTCAGACATCACAGCTCGTGAGGTTCAAATCCCGCGTCACTGACCTTTCTATTCGGCGCAAACAGTCCGGTGAGATTCCTTTGTAGACCTCTCTGTCTCTGCATATGGTTTCGCTTGTGCGAGACCACATGTCATTTGGTTATGCAATATTGTTGTTAACGACTCTTTTTTCTTTCTTGGTCGAATTGCTAACGACTTTGAATTGGCAATTCAAAGTCGTTAAATTGCCAATTCAAATTAACGACTTTGAATTGGCAAAATTTGGACAGCAGAAGAGACCTCAGCTCTTTACACTTTTGAAGATGTTCTCTTCCTCATGAACTAGATCCATCGAATGAGCTTGAATTTCAAGATGATGTTTTTACTAAAAGTCATATATGCTGAATTTTTACGTTGAATCCATATCAGAGCCTGTCCGTGTTAGTAATTCAAAGGGGGTATTGGAGAGAAGCTAACAACGATTATATCAATTTTAAATTTTTTTGTGATACGAAAATTTATTTGAAGTAAATCTGTCGCGACATATCTGTTTGGAATTTTCGGTGATAAATAGTAAAATGTGGACTTTGAGTCGGTCAAAGTGTGGGAGGAAAAAGGGCGAAACTTTGACTAGTCAAAGAAAGTTATGATTACAACGTTTGACGTTGGTTGTAATGAAAGGGCGGACGTGCTACAGTATCCCTCAGTTTTATATAATTTATTAATGGCGTTTTTGGGACCGCATGCGGCAGCCTCGTGAGCTGCTGTACGTGAAGCCAAGATTTCATCACGCGGCGTGGGGTGGGACTCCACATTCGTCCGCAATCACTGCGTCTGGTGGGGAACGCGGTCGAACTGTCGAGCACCATCGTCGCCATCTTCGTTCCTCTCCATATCTATCTTCAATCATTCATTTCCCCCATGTCAGTGCAGTCACCATTCTCTCTCTCTCTCTCTCTCTGTGTTGAAGCAAGCGAATGCCCTTTGTTAAGCTTCTTGCTTTTGAGAGCTTTGTGATTAGCCGTCCGCCATGTATTCCTCGGTCAGGCTGCCTTTCCTCTGCTTGGTGCTGATCCAGCTGCTCGGAGCTCTCGGCGGCGGTGGCAGCCCGACGGGATGCGAGTTCTCGGCGGTTTTCAACTTCGGCGACTCGAATTCGGACACTGGAGCGATGTCCGCGGCGCTGTCCGAGGTCGCCCCGCCCAACGGCGAGACCTTCTTCGGACATCCTTCCGGCAGGTTCTGCGATGGCCGTCTCATCGTCGATTTCATTGGTGAGTCGGCTCGGCTAGCAATTTACTAGCGAAAGTAGTGGATGTAGACCGGTTAGTGTTGTTCATCTATGGCGCCACATCCAGGGTATTTACTGTCCTTTTCTTAATTGTTAGTCTCTTACCAGACCAGACTCTTGGCAGTCCAGTGATTGATAGTAATTTGTCAGTCATTTGATCTTTTAGCCCAAAGGCCGAGTAAGGTATAAAATTCTGTCGGTCATGTTATGGAGGGAGCGTAGCAGAGTAGTAACGTGCAAGGATGGCGTTCGGTTTGTCTCGGCCACGGGTTCTGTGTGTGATTTACTTTCAGCATACCGCGTACTGCAGAAAGAATAGCATCCTGTAGAGATTTGGTGGCGCAGCTGTTTTCGCCACTTAAATCTTTGAAATGAATGATCACCTCTATCGGGCGAAAAGCTTGGCTTATACAGTGTCTTTTGTGAGTATTCTATGGGCTTTTGAATTGCTCTCAGGTGCAACTGTTAATGGTTGCCGGTGCTGGTTGTTGAAATACTAACGTGACAAGCCTCAGCCATGTCCGCCCTGCCTTAGATTCAACTACCGCTTCTTTAGTATGCTAAAGAGCAGTATCGTCGAAAGCGGCAATTTGACCTTTTGAGCTTGTGGTTGATAATTCATATTTACTCCTATCAAAAAGCTTTCTTACCTTCTACATTCGAACTCTTATGTCCGATAATACTGTTTTGTGCAGCTGAAGATCTTAAATTGCCATATTTGAGTGCATATCTAGACTCGATCGAAACAAGTTTTGGACATGGTGCAAACTTTGCGACTGGTGGCTCATCCATTCGGCCTGGTGGCTTCAGTCCGTTCCATCTTGGCATCCAAATATCGCAGTTTGTGAGGTTCAAGTCTCGTGTCACTGACCTTTATAATCGGCTCAACCAGTCCAGTGAGTTTCCTTCGTAGACCTCTCTGCATATAGTTTTGCTTATACGAGACCACATGTCGTTTGGTTTTGAATTGGCAAATTTGGACAGCAGAAAAGACCTCGGCATTCAGTTACAGATTGCCCAGGCCTCAGGACTTCTCGAAGGCTCTTTACACTTTTGACATCGGACAGAATGATCTTGCATATGGCTTTCAACATACGACGGTGGAGCAAGTCATAGCATCCATTCCCGATATTTTGAGCCAGTTCTCTCAGGCAGTGCATGTAAGCATTAGACTCGCTCAATAATTACCGCCAAGTTCTCAAAATTCCGACACTCACTCAGCTTTGTCTCAGCAACTCTATGAGGAAGGGGCCAGAGTGTTCTGGGTACATAACACGGGGCCCATCGGGTGCTTGCCATACTCTATCATATATGACCCGTCCAAACCCGGTAATCTGGATCAGAATGGATGTGTAAGGCCTCAGAATGAGGTGGCTCAAAACTTCAACAAGCAGCTTAAGGACAGGATCCTACAGCTAGGGGCACAGCTTTCGGCGGCTGTGTTCACATATGTTGATGTGTATTCAGCCAAATATTCTTTGATTAGTGATGCAAAGGATCAAGGTATTTGCATTTCCTTTTTTCTTGCCTGTCATAGGATGGTTGTGGAGTCTGTCCTGACATTAGTTTAATGATTGTGGCACTGGGGTGCAGGTTTCGTAGATCCTTCTAGTTTTTGCTGTGGCAGTTACTATGGCTACCATATTGATTGTGGCAAGAAGGCTATAGTAAATGGAACCGTATATGGCAATCCATGTGAGGATCCATCGAAACACATAAGTTGGGATGGCATACACTACTCGGAGGCGGCCAACAAATGGGTTGCGAGCCGAATCCTCAGTGGCTCTTTCTCTTACCCTGCAGTTTCAATTAAGAAGTCTTGTCATGCTTCAAAGAATCCATGACCGCAAGTGGGTCGAGAACAGTGTTAATTTCTTGAGAGTTACCGTATACTATACATCCCAGCAGTATTTTACTTTTGGATATTACATGCTAGAGTTGGAATTTAGAGTTGGATATTACTTTTGGACCTTATCCACCAGTTCTTAGTCGGTGGCCAGTAACGTTGGTCCTCCTCATTCCTTCACAGAACAGATTTTCCTAATAGATTTGAAGGAATTCTGACGGGAATTGAATGTGCAAAGACATACTATATCACAGTACTTACATGCGCAAAAGAAAATAAACGATGGAGTAGTGTTATCTTAATTCTTGATGCTACCACATGACGTGTAGAAAAATTGGTTGTTGTCTTGAGCGTCACTAAATTCAAACATGTCTTTCTGAGAGTTTTCGAAGCCAACTGAGGTTTCCGTATTACCCGATGTCTTCATAATTCTAGTAGGAACATTTTGGAAACCTCTATCGTGTTGGGGTTTCTCCTACATCAGTTGTGAAAAGAGTTGGTGATCGGTTTATAAGTGTGAGAGAAAGCCCCACCTTCTTAGCTGGCTTTTGGAGTGAGAGAGGTTCAAGACCACCCTATATATTAAAAGAGGTGGGGCACTATGTTTCAAGCTTTGAATTGTAGTACTAGTCAAGTCAATTACTACATATCAGCATTGCTGATTGAAGTCTCTGAGTGGAACCGATGTTCCTCAGCTTTAAGGTCTAAAAGCTCAGGTAACTGCCCTCCAAGCAGAATGATGGTTAAACATAATCCTCCGGTTACAGAGATTTACTCTGCTCAGATCACAGGGCGGTGTAAAATAACTACATGGAAGACTATTACAGAAACCTCTTTACTTCTCTAACTGCATCTAGCTATGAATGAAATCGTAATCTTTAGGAACATAGGCCAGGAAAAACAGATATAGTGTAGAGCCACTTGACAGGTGTTTTCTTAGAGTAGAAACTTACGGAAGTTGCTGCTGTCAGTTTGGTGTACCGAGAAGAGAAAATGATGCATTACCACTTTTCAATCCAAACTTCACATATACAAATAGAAATGAGTCAATGACAAGAACGTTACTCAGCTCCCCAAACATCCAAGTGCATGAATGAAATGTTCAAAGCACACTAAAATCCAATATCCACTAGTAAAACCAGGACGGTTTGCTGCTGTGCCGTTATTTGTCCAATTTCGCCAGCAGGGACCTAAGAAAGGAACCGTCCACCTAATCCTCCATAAACTATATATTACACCATGGTTATATAGGTACATTCGATTGTTATAGTACTCTGATTCCTTCATCTTTTATGGTGCCGGTATTGGTGTCAAGTAAGGTTTCTAATCGCCTGGATTTTCTGTTCCTGACCTTGCCTGCTTCTTTCAGAAGCTCAGATAACCTCTGCCTTTCATCTTCCACGTCAGGGTTTGCCGTTCCAAGTTTCTCCTCCCTCATTCCAACAACATACTCCAAAATCTCGATTGCGTCGTCTGACCTTATATGTGTCAAAAGGAAAGCGAATGATATGATATTAAAGCTAGAGGGAACAAAGAGCTTGTGTAAAGTTTACGTTAGAAAACAATGTCGGATGCTCTTGAGAATATGATCACATCCCACGCCAACTTCATCAAAACAACAGGACCCAGATGCAATGGAGAACAAAATAAACACTCTTTACTATATGTTAAAGAATCACTGGAACTAGTAAGCTACAATTATATAATATTTAGTTACTTCCTTTCATAATTGAAAACTGCTTTGAAGCTTAGTGTTACTGTCAGCTCTGGCGATAAAATCCTATTAAAGCTGTAATGCCAAAACATTGAATTCCCAGCTTCCACTTTATAAGGGGAAAAATTATCGACTAAAGAAGGAAGAACTCAAAAAAACATGGACTAACCACAATAGAGAGAATAAGATGACACATATGATGCAAAATATGGAAAAGTGACCTTACTCTGCTAAGAATTAACAGTAGGAAATGTAAATAATTTGTACCTGCCCATCGCGTCATATGTGCCGGCTAAATTGCTGTAGACACCTAAGGTATCTGGGTGATAAGGCCCGTATTCCTTCTCCATAATATCTCTTGCTTCTTCGAACAATTCCGCAGCCTCATTTATGGCATAACGCTGGACGCAGGCAAGGCCAAGTTGGTTCACAGAAATGCCAAACAGAGCAGATTTTTTATCACCACTGGCACGGAACTTTGAAATGGCTGTCTTCAGAGTGTCGTAGGAATCAGAATAGTTCCCCATCATGTAGTACATGACTCCCACCTGGACCTCTATTCCTGCAACTGTAGTCTGCTTTCCTGGGGCATTCCCATATATTCTCAAAGCCTTCTTAAGTAACTTCAGCGCCCGCTCCAATTCATTCATGGATTGATAGATGGCAGACACATCAATCAACCCATTAGCTATCTCATCCAAGGGTGTCCCAGGATTGGGTTTCCCGTAAATTTTCAGTGCATTCTCACAATAAGATTTGGACTCCCTAAACTTCCCTATCTTGTTGTACAAGTCAGCTGATCGGACGAAGACTGAAGCCACTGATGGATGATTCTCCCCCTTGGTCGACTTGAACACCGTAAGTGCCTTCTGATATGCAAATATCGCCTCATCATACCGAGCCAAAGATAAATATGCATCTCCTATGCCACAATCTATCAGAGCCACGTCTATTTCCTGGCCCTTGGAAGCCATGGCCATGCTTGCTAGTACATAGTGCTCAAGGGCAGATTCATAATCTCCTTTTGAATCACAAATTAGTCCCATGAGTTTCCGGTCGGTTGCTTCCTCAAGAGAAGCAGCAGATGACCCGTTTTCCTTGTGGAGATCAAGAGCCATCTGGCAAAGTTTCTCAGCCTCATCAAACTGTAATGCCTGAACATGAGCCTCAGCCAGGTACCGACATGTCTCGCCCACTCGTGGGTCCGTTTCACCTAAAACTTGCTTCTGTATCTCCAAACCTGCAGTGTAACACAAGATTGAGTTCTCGATCTGTCCAAGCATTACATAAGTGTCACCCAACTGCATACACCCGGCGAATTTTGCAAGTGCATGTATTTCGCCTTCCTCCAATACCGGTATTTCAATTGAGCGTTCAAGAATGGGAATTGCTTCACTAAACTGACTTAAGTTGCAGTGTATTCCTGCCAAAACATGCAAGCACATGACAAAATCTAGATTCGGTTTGCCATTTGAACATTTTTCATAAACCTTCATAGCTCGAAGAGCCACTTCCAGGGCTCTCAGTGGATTTTCTCCTGCACACATCATGTCTTTTGCTTGTTTCAGCAAGAAAGGTCCAAGGCTCAGGCTCTCTAGTCCTGTATCAGTAGAATCACCGACTCCTTGTTGGGATCTTGCTGCAATTATAGTAGGATCTCGTTGCTTCTTCGCGGAGGAAGTGGGATTTGGTTTTCTAGTACTTTTCTGACTTATCTTGCCTCTTGGAGGTTTCCCCTTGGAAGTAGTTCTCTTCATTGTGCATTTCAGTGTTTTCTGCTTCGGCGTTGCTTTCGGGTTTTTGGTGAACTCACTACCATTGATTGGAGTGGAGTCACCGCCACTAGAATCGCTTTGGTCACCCTCTTCTTTCTTCTCGATCACAACCTCTTTCATAATTTCTAATGCTCCAAAATCACCGACAAGATGGCAGAGCTCTGAATCAATCCGAGACTCCTCTCCGTATGACAGAAAACTGGGCCCTGAGGGGGACCGATCGGAACTCTGCATCTCACATACATTGTAATAAAGTTGCTCGATCGAGGTGTCCACCACACCATCCAGGGCCAGATCATCGGAATCACAGTGAGGACTAGGGGTGTGTGGACTCAGTGGACTTCTTGGAGAAAATTGTTGGGTGGAGTTCTCCTTGTAGAATGACTGATTTCCACCAGAATCATCGATTCTGTAATCTCCCATTGAATCAGACATGACTAGTCCCGGCATTTCACTGGAAAAATGTCAAATCCATTTTCTTATGTATCGAAATGTCTAAAGCAACATGAAAACATGATCATGCATACACTGCAAACAAACTAAATGCTGGGACTAATCGCTCGAGAGCACTTCACCATCCAGAAGGACAAATTTATAGGCAATAATAAGACCTTCTAAACTAAAAGAGGGCATCCAAAAAGAAAAGCCTACTTATAACGGCATCATCCATCCGATGGGTTGTTCAATGCTATATGAAGAAGTATTGAGAGATGATGTTGTTTCGGTGCTTTTCCAAGATTGCGAATCAGCAGAACTCATAATTCCGAAACATGATAAGAATGACAGAAGACACATCGCAATAGGACGCTGGGACTCTACGATCAAACCAAAAAGAACAACAAAACAACATAACAGAAGCAATTGACACGACTGCATGGATGCGATTTCAATCCTATTCGCGAAGTGTTAGATTAGTGGACAATCTATGCACAGGAACAGATAATGCAGGTGACGGAGGAGTCATACCTTGAAGTGGTATGACCAGCAAAGAGAGACCCAGTTCAGGAACCTTCAGTACCAGGCGAACAGATGGAAGTAGAGACAGAGGTGAGGACTTTGATACTTGATAGGTTTCTGTTTGCTTGCTTAGATATATATAGATGGCCTCTTCAGCTCACAGACAGAACAATGAGAAGAACAGGAAAGAAACCCTCTGGCTTTCTCATAACGGTAAGGGCAGATTGGGAAATGGGAAGCAGAATAATGGGGGATATGTCAATACAGGTAATTCAATGTGTAGGTGGGGTTGCAGCGCGTTGGAATGTCTGAGGTTGAAGCCATAATGAAGGTGACTCCTCTCCTACCCTCTCTCTTTCTCTCTGTCCGTCTGTCTGTCTCTGTGGAGCTGGTAACAAGTCAGTAATTCTGTCTTCGCTATGAATTAGAACAAAATTGGCGCAATTTACGGCTCCTCAGAGAATTGACAGTTGACCTTTTCCAAAAGTTAGGAAAAAGAGGGGATCGGTTGAGATGGCCAAATGAACATTGCTTGTCTTGGTAAATTGCTGAAAAACTGAACCAGGTACAGGATCAAAGGAACATCCATTTTTTTCTTTCAATGAAACTCAATATCACACTTTTGGGCTATTGCAATGTACAGCACAGTAGTGTATTAAAGAATGGTTTAGTACAGTATAGAACAGTAGTATAAGTTTAAGCAGTGAAAAAAGATACACAATGCGTTGTCGCTTGCAACATAGATGTGACTTCTTGACAAATGTTGCGGAGGTTATAGCGGTGATGGTATGTTCACAAGATGATGACATCCGAGTCAATTCTTTTATGTTATTGGTGATAACTTATTCCTTTAGAATAATAGCAAGTCTGGCTTGCAAAATTGGTGTAGAAAATAATATGGCGGCCTGTTATTAAATGTTGAATCCGATCCATTTATTGTTTAAACATTTGTTTAAATTCTATCATGTCACTTGATATTAATCTGTCAAATCTATTGTAGGCCTAAAAGTAGATAGAGCGAGTGGGCCAAACTACACACCCTTGAATTGCCTTTGAAAAAAGGGAGTTAAAGATAGAGCAAAGGCTATACTAGTGGGCCACAATTATTCTCAAAGGAGCGGCATCATTATGAACTTTAGTGCTTTGGATTTGTGCATTGTTAAACGTATGGCGAGAGTGCTTTGGAAAAGATTTAAGAGATCGGTTGGAACCCTATTGATTAAGAAACCTTATGCTAGTTTAGAGTTTTGTCGAAATAAGTAATATTTTCTATCTTTTGAAACTACTTATAATCGTGATAGATCATTCATATGCAAATACATGGTCACTAAATGCACGGAATGGATTGTTTATGTTATTCGATTAGTAACATATTCACGGGCGGTGAGTGGCGGATAACACACCAAATTTCAAGAGTAATTTGGCTATTCTAAAGAGTATCTAAATCGTCCATGTTGACTTATGTCTCAAGAAGCGAGGGATATGCTGTTGGAACTATAATTTAGGTTATATGATTATTTGAGAACTCTAGAAGTCTCCATCGACAAATGATGAAACAAGTCAAACTCATTGCCCTAGCAGAAGATAGGAAAAGTCAATCTTCCCCAGGACCACCAAACTAAGTCGCGCCCTGTCAGGACACCACCTAACGTTGGATAAAGCAGAACCCCATGGCTAACCAAATCATTTCTACCTTTTGTGCTCTCTCGAATAATCGTGTCAAGACATAATTCGAGGCAATCTTTTAGTCTGCAATGGAATAATGAAGAGCCTGGGGGAGAATCTAAGGATACTCGTGGGACAGGATGAGGACAAAGCCCGAATGATTAGGAGTTGATGCTTGTGATGACATGAAGTAGGAGTTTGGTTGATTAAGGACAGTGGGTCATTGAGCACTATCACAACCACAGCATATTCTGACGGTGCACCTTCCCTAACCCCTAAGTTAGCTGCCCAAAAAGGACCTTTAATCAAGTCCAAATCCAAATTAAAATCAGAGAAAAACCATGAACGTGTTGGTCATTAAGGGGTATTGATCTATCTCATCCCCACACGTGGTGCATGATCTGGTGTGGAATATAATTTTCTAAATCTTGGATTGGAGAATCAAAGTTGGCCTTGGTTGGCCTGGCCAGCACCAATCCTATATTCTCTTTGTCGATAAAGCATTCAGGAGCCGAAAATGCCATTCAATCCACATAATATTTGACTTACATCTTGATGTGTTCACATGCACTGCATAAGAGCAATGTACTAATTTACGTATTTGTCAGATTACCGGTATGCTCTCTTGAATGTACGTCGGCAAGTTAGTTAGCTCGGCCTTAGCGTGCGAGGCAAACAAGGAGCATGAAGATTCAGAGACACTTATCTTAGCAGCTTGATTAAGCAACTTAGAAGGAACTTCAATAACCATCTCATGGATATGAGGAGAAATAGTCTTCTTGTTGTAACCCATGCCACCAGACATGGCCTTGTGCTGTTCACCAACGATAGATACAGAGTGTACTACCTTTGATCTATTGGGAAGGCTCTTGGTTATGCACTTGTATACAACATTGCAACAGGAAATGGGCCTATAGTCTCAGTCATTTTGGAGGCATTTCGAACTGTAGGCACCAATGCAAAAGCAGTAGAGGTCGATGCTTTTGACAGCTTCGAATCCTGAAAAAAAGTTCATGATAGCTCGAACAAGATCATACTTGACAGTATGCTAAGCTTTCTTAAAGAAATGAGATGAGTATCCGCCTGGACCAGGGCTTATCCATCCGGACGAGGGCTTTTATCTTTCATTAATCAATTAGACATGGCTAATGAGAAAAAATGCAGTTAATATTTAGTATTACTTTGCTGCATCATCATCAAGGGATCCTTAACACATTAATCTGGTAAACAATAACTTAGTGCTGATCATCAAAACACCACTTTTGGTAAAAGTTGGTGATGGGTATTATTATTATTATCTTTAAAGTGTGTACACATACCCTTGTCCTCATTATATCTGGCAAGACATACAATAGCTAGGCCTAGCTCCACCAAATCAATCATTTGGCTGGTCATTCCATCTACCTTAAGTTCTATATATTGCTACCAAAGTAGAGAAGGAATCAATCATGTAATTTGTCTCATATAGGAACAACTCCAGGACAAGAATCAAATGCTTTCGTGACGAGTCAAGGTGACATACAATCACAGGGTATACTTAGCAACCACGAAGAACTACTAAATGGTCATTGGCAATTACCAATTCTTTATCAGAAGGTCATATTGTCCTTAAAAAAGATTTTTTTTTTGGTAAACTGAGCTATTCAACATGGATTTGGTTGCTGTTTCCCAAAGAAAATTCAGGCGAAGCAATTGCATATCCGACGTCGAAGCCCAATCAAAGAAAGCGATGCCGCAACTTATGAATTTCTGTTTTTCTTTACGTGAACATTCTGATTTATTGAAGGGAGAAAAACATTTGTATGTGGTGGTTGATACATGTCAAGACAAAAATAATTTAGTTAATCATCAACGTCAACTACTCCACTGATAGGTGATGACGAGTCAATTCATTTTGTTTGCATTAGCTGTCTCTCGACTCCCTATTTTGGGAGTCAATATCCACATGATTCTGTCTATACATAGGCATATCATAGCTGGTCGAGCTCTAGTGAACTGAGAAGACGAAATGTTGCGATTCAACTTCTATTGGGCTCATGTGCTGGGCCTCCCTTTTCGTTTGAATATGTATTTTGGGCAACTATTGTTGATGTGTCGTTTAGGCATCCACCAGTTTTCATTACATTGATGGACCTATATACGTGACCGAACTGACTAGTATTGATCACAGGCGAGTCTAGGATCCACTGAAGGGAAAATCTGGGAAAAAAAAAATTTCGTACTTGGTAGATTTCTGTAGTTCTTGGTAAACTTCTGATATCGTTGGTAAAAAAAAAGTATGACTGGTAACTTGATTGTCATATTAATCGTTGGTAACTTACTAATACTGTCAGATGTGGTTTGTTTGCTGAAGGGGGAAGAAGCCTTGAATATTAGAGCTATGCCTATTTGTCCAAGAGCAGGTGATGATAAACTTATATGGTCCCGTACAAAAAACTGGGCTTTTCTGTAGAGACTGGGTACTGGTTTATCCAGAGGAGGAAAGATAGATGCATTACAGATCAGCCATCCTCATCCCATGTAGATGATAAGCAGTTTTGGCAACTCATTTGAAAAAACTGATTGACCTCCAAAAGATTCAACATGTTTGCAGGAGAAAATGTACTAATGCAATAGCAGCTCTTGGTTATTTGTTTAAAAGGAGGATTAGCAGAACAACTAAGTGTCCTTTTTGCTCTCATGAAGAGTCTATTGGATATGCCCTGCTTTTTTTGGTGATTGGACTAATAGTGTATGGCTTGGAAGTTTGGCTTGTGTGTTGAATAAAGGTCGTGTTACTCCATTTGTTGACAGGCTGTTGCATGAGTATTTGAATTTTAGGAGTGTAGAGACGAAGTGGGAGTTTATGACCAGGGTGTTGCTGACTTGCTGGTACATCTGGAAGGGGAGATGGGAAGCTGTTTTTCAACTTAGGGTACTTGATCCTTATGCAGTGTATTGTGGAAGGCTGTATGAATTCTTTCAGGTTAAACATGAGAGCGATAAGAAGAGAAAGCCCCCTGCCTTGGCTCGTGGCATGGTTCCGAGGTACTGGCAGAAACCGAAAGTGGTTATGTCAAAATCAATTGTGATTGTGCACTTGATGAAGCTGGGAATATATTCGATAATAAAAAAGCTGGGAATATAGCAAGGATTGGCTGTATAGCACGAAATGAGTTTGGTGATGATGTGGGGTGGCCAGACATATTTAATTGAGAAAACAAATGAAATTTGGAAAGATTTGAACTCATGATCTTTTGCTATGATATAATGTCAGATTTTGTAGTGATTTATGATTTAAATATTCAAACATTAACAACGGAGACTAATTATGAAGTGGTTTTTTCCCTTGCCAGGTAGACCGAGTAGTAGGCGGAAGGCGAAGCCAATTGTATTAGAAATCTCCAGCTTGTGTGGCCATTGTGAAATGGAGCTTAGCTCAAGACAAGCCAATGAAGTAGCCTATCTGTTGTTAGTCAATGCTAAAAGGGAGAGACGGCCTTCTTATCAGATCAAGTAAGGGGCAAGCGTGATCAAGGAATATTGCGGAAGATTTGCTAAAGATTTACATTCTGTTTTTCAACTATTTGGTGTATCTCTTATCATTAATTAGAATTTTCTATCTATAGTTAGCATAATATCTGGTATATCTTACATAATTAGTTAGAGATATTTAGTAAATCTCCGTTGAGCGATACCTTCTATAAATATTTGTACTGTACGATAATCAACTCAAGCAATTGCGATTTTCTCATGGTATCGGAGTAGAGAGTTTTCAACACAATTCAACCCACATTGTTTGTGATATGGCCAAGGAAGCATCATTTCCAAAGAAGGTGATCGGCTCTTTCTAACCGTATTATCTCAACACCTTTGACAATCTCGGAAGCGTACTCATTTCATGCGTGTTGGCCCAGGATAATTAGGTAACATGGTTGAAGACAATGAGATGCACATTGTGGGTGAAAAACAAACTTGGGTTTATCGACATATTGTTAGAGAAGTCAGATCCGTCATCACTTGAATCTAATGACGGGGACATTTGTAATTCCATGGTAGTTTCATAGATTTTCAATTCCCTCACAAGAGTCTATAGGAAAGCATAATGTGAAACGAGGTTTCATAGATTTTCAATTCCCTCACAAGAGTCTATAGGAAAGCATAATGTGAAACGAGGTGAAGGAGAGATTGGCCTCAGTAATGAACCTCACATCTACAAGATCAAAACCGAGATTGGGCTGCTACAGCAAAGAGGACTCTTGGTGGTGGAATTTTACACCAAATTAAAGGTCTTACGGGATGAACTCTATGACCATGATAACGTCTTAGAAAGTATTTGTGTAGCAGTCGCAAAGTACGCAAACAAGAAGGAGGTGGAGAAAATCCACCATTTCTTGTGGTCCTCAATGTTGAAACCTATGGGAATGTTTGTTTTCAAATTCTCTACCTCGAACCACTTATGTCTCTCAGTAAGGTTTATTTTACGATTGCACAGGAGAAGCGTCAACGATCAATTGTCCGAGGAGGGAAGAAAAGATTGAGGGTGTTGCTTTCTCGGTTGGAAGAGGAGGCACTAGGACAATACTATTCAAGAAACCTAAATGTGACCACAGTGGGAATGTCGAGTACGAGAAGAGTCATTGCTTGGAGTTGATTGGATATCCTCAAAATTGGGAGCCAAGGCGAGGTGGAAAGGCACACATAGGGAATACTCCCATAACAGCCATACACTTTGCACAAACAAGTAGCGACGGTTTCAGTACTATTGTAAATAGCACTCAAAGAGGTCCAAAGGGTATCGAGACAACAACAACAATAAATAGTAATCAATATCAGCATTTGGTCAGTTTGCTCACAGCAATGAAAATGCCACTTCGAATGAACAACTCTCAGCTAAGCTCTATTGGCCCAATGATCTTTCCATGAATTCGATTATCCATAGTGGAGCCCTTAAACATATGACAGGGCAGGTTTTTCTTTTAAACCAATTGAGGAATGTCAAGGGGGCATATCCCATAAGAACTCCCGGTGGAAAAGTGACTCATGCCACCAAAATAGGAGATGTTTATTTAAGTCTTGATTTTATTTTGCACGATCTGCTATATGTTCCAAACTTTAAGCGCAATTTTATTCATGTCGGAAAGTTGAGTTTGAGTTTGCAATGCTCGCTAATGTTATTCTCCTCTCGATCTAGCCTCGAAGAGATCAATTGGAATGGGTATCTTCGAGAAAAGGTTTATTATCTTGGACAAATGTGCACTAATTTAGCTTTTTCAGTAGTCAAGGGACTAAATATTGACATATGGCATCAATGATTGGGGCCCCCATCACGACAAGCTTTGAATTTGATCACCGATACTGAGTTAAATAAAGAAAGGATTGATTTCGTGATGTATGTTGTTGTGCAAAACAAATCAGCTCTTCACTTCCATTAAGTAACAATAAAGTCGGTGAAATTTTTTATTTGTTGCATTGTGATGCTTGGGGGCTATATAAGATAGAGTCCCCCTCGGCTACACGTTATTTTTTTTGTCAATTGAGTCCTAAACCTTTCGTATTTGTGTTAATTCAGTCCATCAAGTCAATTTTGGTTGGAAATTGTCGATATGAACATCAGCCGTCCTACATGACGTGGTCGATGTCGACATGAACAGTTTTTAACAATATATTTTTTATTTTTTTATTTTCTTTCTCTTTTTTTTTCTTCCTTCTTCTTTTGGCCAGCGAGGGTGAGCCTCGCTGCCCTTAGCGAGGTCAAACCTCCCCAGGGGTAGGTGATGCTCTCTCGGCAACTAGCTATAAGAAGAAGGAAGAAAAAAAAAGACAAAGAAAGAAAAGAAAAAAAGAAATAAAAATTTGAAAAATTTTAAAATATTCTACGTCAGTGCCATGTAGGATGATTGGCATTCATGTCAGTGATTTTTGGCCAAAATTGGCCGGATGGACTGAATTGATGCAAATGCAAAAGGTTTAGTACTCATTTGGCAAAAAAAAAGTTTAAAACTGAATTGATAAAATTGCAATAGATTTATGAATTTTTTGGTAATTTTCCCATTGTTTAACTATTGTTGATGATTATAATCAAGTAATTTGGGCCTATTCGATGAAGAAAAAAAATCATAGACGTACAAATTCTTCACAAATTTTTATTATATGATAAAAACCCAATTTGGTCAAGTAGTTAAAATTACTTGGAGTGATAACGGCTGTAAATTTCTTTCTAGTTTCATGAAGGATTTTTTTTAAAAGTAAAGTCATGTATTGGACATCATGCACCTACATGTCACAGCAAAATGGGTGGGTTGAAAGAAAACATCAACACATTCTCAATGTAACGAGGGCACTTCGTTTCCAAGCGAATTTACCAATTTGGTTTTGGGGAGAATGCATATTAACTGTAGCTTATTTAATCAATTATAATTCGATTTCGTTATTATTTGGAAAACACCTTTCGAGCTTCTGTTTGGGAAAACCTCGAATTATAGTGATTTGCGAGTTTTTGGTGCACTGTGCTATGCTCACAAACCATCAATGGGCGAAAGGGCATGCAAGTGTGTATTTTTGGTTATCCATATGACACGAAGTGTTGGAAAGTAATTTTTGATTTGAAAACTGAAGAATTATTGATATTTTGTGATGTTGTTTTCTATGAAGATAATTTTCGTTTGCTCAGCAACTTGCACACGAGAATCAAGCCTCTCTTCCTCTCTTGACACCAGCTCGTGAGCTAGATTTTTTTGATGGTGAGCGGAATCAACCTCATCGGGAGGAAGAAAGGTTGCCGACCCAAGTTCATGAAGAAAATGCGATGCATGATTGTGACAATGCGGTCCAAGTAAAAGAGAGCGAATAGCCTAATGACCAAATTTCAGTCCCAACTTGCCTTGCACAACAGAAAAGACAACCGATGACCTTCGAAATTATGTGTGCCATATGGTCCAACCGAAGATCCCAACTCCACATCCCACTCCATTGATATTTTTAGGTACGGTCTATCCAATCGAGAAGTTTATTTCTTAAGAATGATTTATTGAGCCTCACATCGCTTTTTTAGCTACTGTTAATTCTGATATCAAATCTAGAAATTATGCCAAGGCTATTAAAAATCCATTGTAGAAATTAAGAAGAGATGGCGATGGAAATGAAGGCACTCGAAGATAATATGACTTGGACTTTGGTAACTTTGCCAGATGATGATAAACCCATAGGATACAAGTGGGTATGCAAAATCAATTGTCGAGCTGATGGTAGTATTGAGCGATATAAAACTTGTCTTGTCATCAAGGGATTCACCCAGATAAAGGATGCGGACTTCCATGAAACCTTTGCACCAGTGACTAATTTGGTCACTGTACAATGTCTTCTTGCAGTTGCATTGTTTCCTAATTAGGAGTTGCATCAGATGGACACCAACAATGTATTTTTACATGGCGACTTGGATGAGGAAGTTAATATGAAGCTTCCATAAGGTTTCTCAACAATGGGCTCGAATTGTGTATGTCAACTATAAAAGTCCTTATATGGTCTTCCACAGGTATGTTGAAACTGGTTTTCAAAATTCTCTAATGCATTGAGCGAGTATGGTTTTGATAAATCATTAGCAGATTACTCGTTATTCATATATTGCCGTGTCAGTACTTTTTTAGCCGGGTTCCTATATGTTGATGATCTCATCTTGGCAAGCAATAATTTATAATAATGTGCAACACTGAAATAATATCTTGATGAGCATTTTTATATCAAGGATATTGGCCAATTAAAGTACTTTTTGGGAATTGAAGTGACGCGGGAGACTTTGAGGTTATTTATATGCTAGAGAAATTATGTACTTGACATCCTATCATAATGCGACATGCTACTTGTTAAACTAGGGACTTCTTCGATGGAGCAACAACAACTAGACCTGCCATGACAGGCCCAAATCTCTATCGTCAATTAGTGGGATGTATACTTTATCTCACTCTCACTCGGCTTGAATTATGTTATTTAGTCTACAAACTTTCCGACTTCATGATGAAAACAAAGGAGTATTAGTGGGAAGCCGCTATATGAGTTCTTCGATATCGCAACAAAAGCCCCGGGACAAGGGATTTAGTTATCAGTCTCGACTTCACTTCACTCGACTGCCTTTTGTGACTCCAATTAGGCAAGTTGGCCAATCACTTGGCAATCAATCACCATTTACTTTGTCATGCTCGAGGGTTTTCCCGGTGTCTTGGAGAACCAAGAAGTCAACCATAGGTTCTTGTCCCTCTACTCGAGTTGAATATCGCGTCATGGCAATTGCCATTAGTGAACTGATTTGGTTGCACACTTTATTGGCGTCCCTAAGGGTATTGCACAATAAACTGATGAGTCTTTATTATGACAACCAAGCTACCTTATACATCGCAGCAAACCCGGTATTTCATGAACAAACAAAGCACATCAAGGTCGACAACCATTTTATTTGCGAAAATTTATAGTTAGGCGCCATTAGAACCATCCATGTACTTACTAGGCTTCAACTGGTAGACATCTTTACCAAGTCATTGATCCAAGATTGATTTACACCTCTCGTCAGCAAGTTGGTCATCCGTGATTTCGATGCACCAACTTGAGGGGGAGTATTACGGAAGATTTGTTGAAGATTACATCCTATTTTTCTAATAGATGGTGTATTTCTTATCATTAGTTAGGACTTACCTTTTATTTTTTAGTTAGCATAGTATTTGGTATATTTTTTAGTTAGAAATATTTAGTAGATCTTTTCTTTTCCTAATCCGTTAAACAACACATTATATAAATATTTCTACTGTACGATGAGCAGTACAAGCAATTGCGATTTTCTCAAGAAGAGTTAACTTATAACTTGGGAGCTTGATTGTGAACCATGTTGTGATAGAGTCAATTTGAATTCGGTATTGCTAAGTGTTGGGAGTGCACAACACAAACCTAATACCTTTATTGCAAAGGAGACCCGAAGTCCAAGTTCGTTAACATATTCAGTTGAATCTATGTTCACTTAAAATTTTAAGCTATTGAGTTATGGATCAATTAAAATATATTAACTGCTCGAGACCACACTAATTTTCTGATGTGAGATTTTCTGACACAACTTCCACATCCATTTCAAAAATCTCACCCTCACGTGTGAGCTCAGTGTTAAGTATGCTTCTCATCAATTCTGGTATCTTTGTGCATCAACTTATGTCCAACGTGCATCTTCATTCTTCGTTTCTTTCTCCAGATCGAACCATGAAAGCTACCATGAGACTATGTTGCTACACCATAATGCGCATTGGCCCGGAAACTGCGTTGATCACTAGATTCTTTCCTTGAAATATTCATCAAACAACGGAATATATTAGGGCGCTACCAATCTACCATTGGCTCTTATACCATATGTTGGGAGTATGTAATAGAAATCCGATACTTTTACCTGAGGAGATTGCAAGAGAAAGCCTAAATCCAAATTTGTCAACATATTTAGTTGGGTTCTCTTTCACTCAAAAACGTAAGCCAATGAGTTATGGACCAACTATTATATATAAATTGCTCGACACTACACCAATTCTTCGATGTAGGACTTCCTAGCACAACTTACACATGGAACTCAAAGTCTCCCTCTAACGTGTGAGCTCAGTGTTAAGTCTGCTCCTCCTCCATAGTGGTATCCTTCTGCATCAACTTATCTTAACTTGAATCTTCAGCGCCCGACTACTGATGAGATTCACATGTGAGTTGTTTTAGAAATTCTAACATCAAAGAATTAATATGATGTTGGGCAGTTAAGTATTCTAGTTGACCTATAACTCATTTGTTTAAGTTTTTGAGTAAAGATAGATTCTATTGGGTATAGTGATAGGCTTGGACTTGAGTTCCTTCTTGGCGATTTCCTCATGTGAAAGTAGCGGGCTTCTACTGCGTGCTCCCAACACTAAAAAGCTATGAAATTCATTTTCGTGTCCCGAGAGTGAGCTCCCGATAAATTAAAATTGTCGTCTAGTCTAGCTCTATTAAATCATATCAATTGGGGGTCTCAGAGTTTGAAACACTTCCCATAACGTTAAAACAACAATGATTAGATCGAGTAAGGGGAAGAAGGCTTTCATATTTTCATCGGGCCGCATTTATTTTGATTTATCATGCATCCTGGATGCTCAAATAATGTCAATGTGTCAATTCGGAAAAAGGAAAAACATACGAAAAAGCATCATAAAAATAATTGATTTTATTGCATGAATATTGCCAAAGAGAGCTCCAGACGCATCTATTTTTTTTTATCTTTCAAAGGTTCGGTCTCACTTTCCCCTTTGACTTCTCGTGTGGTTTTAACAAACATATATTGCTTTTTTGCATGGACCAAAAATGATGGCCTCATCATATCTCAATGACCCCTCAAGGGTACGAAGAAGAGAACCAGACAATGCACAATATGCATGAGGAATCTCTCTCTCTCTCTCTCTCTCTCATCTGCATGAAGAAGAAGGAGAATGTGATGGAAAAGACGCAGCTCCTTGAAGAGTAGTAGAGGGTATGGACCGGAACCACACATTCATGGGCTAAAAGTATATGCGCAATGTCGCCAATTGTGATAAGGTGCATATGGTCAGCCAATTTCAAAGCTCTCTCACTTATACTCTAGAGTAATCAGAGACAAGACCATATTAGAGACGTATATATTTCTCAGCTGAGCGCACCAAACAATCTCTCCACACGTTCTTACATATTGGCGAGTTTTCTCGATCACTTGAGAGACATATATTTACTTATAATGTGATATTAATCAGGAGATCACTTCGGAATTGTTTTCAACCCGATATTCTCTCCTTCTCTCCTCGGTTTTGTCAAACGGCTTCAATTTACCAAACCAATTAGGTCATCGTTTCTATGGTATGACTTGGAGCATTACCCTTGCTGGTTCCTTCCGTAATTGACTTTTCTCATGCCACATGGCTTTAGATCGTCGATGTATTATACATGTGAGATTCATCATGGAAAAACAAATATCTAAGTTTCGAGGTATACTCAAAACTCTTGTGCAATTGTTATGTAGGATCTTGATCGTATACATCAAATCGCACCAAATTGTTCGAAGTCATGCATACCACGAAAAGCAAAGCTCTCTGACACAAGCTAGGTCAGCTATTATCTCGCCCGGTGCATATTTTTGCTGACTAGTGTAGATGCAAAAGGATATACTCAAGAAAAGAGTGAATAGGAACCATATCTTCACACTCATCGTAAAAGGGTTTTTACCCACTACTGTTTATATATATGCTCGTACCAGTTTACGATCATTGATGTTGTAGAGAAGGAACCTTTACAATGTCACAGCTGTTGGTGGAGTTGTCCTTTACAACAAAAGCAAAAGGAAGAAAGTAAACAAAGAAGAGGAAAAGGCTATCCATTTACCTTGGGGGAGGTTTGACATTTTGAAACTGGAAAATGACCAGAAAAGAAGAACTTAGTGGGTGTGATGGCTACGGCGCCGTGCAGAGCTGTGAGCTGTGGACCAGAATAGCTTGGGAAAAAAAGATTTGATTCTTAAAATTTAATCCTTTTCTTTGGACGTGTCCTACCCCTTCGCATAACTTTTCCTTTACGGGTATCTTCAAAGCGAGAGATTCCAGCGGGACCCACCCCGGTCAAAAAGAAGTCTTTGCTGACATGCCCATGTTTCAAAAGTCAAACTCCTTTGCCACGAACGTCATGCAATTATTATCTAAACTCATTTTACGAAACAGATTACGTTATGAGAAACTATAGTATAGTCACGGTAAGTTCATTAAAAAGATCATATTTCATACTATATATTTTCCTATTGCAGTAAATTCTGTAACACATTGCCATTGGATGAGTTCATATGAGATTTTGTCTTTGGAGATGTGAGCAAAGAATCTAAAACTAGAAATTGCTAAACAATGCGATGGAGAAAAGATAAGGATCTGTTTAGTAACGTTTCTGCTTATTTATTTTTTTGTTCTTTTGTTTCCCCAAATAGAAAAAAAAAATAGAAATCCGTTTAATAAATATCAGTTAGTTTTTTTGTTCCCCGAAACAGAAAAGTGATCGGGGAATAGATTTGGAATAGAAACAAGAAATAAAAAAAATCTACTTTTTCGTTTTTGGAACTAAAAAAGAAACAATAAAGAAACAAGATCAGCGCCTCCTCTTCAAAAATATATTCTCATACTAAACCCTAAAACCCCAAATCCTAAATCCTAAAACCCTAAACCTTAACCCTAAGCCCCAAAATCCAAAATCTTAACCCTCAAATCCTAGACCCAAAAACCTTAAATCTTAAACCTCAATGTCCAAACCTAAAACCCATAACACTAAAACGAAAAACCCAATACCCTAAACTCTAAAACCCCAAAACTCAAATCCCTAAAACCCTAAACCCAAACCCTAAACCTTCTAAACCTTCCAAACCCTAAACCCAAAACCCGAAATACTAAACCCTAAACCCGAAACCTTAAAACTTAAACCCTTAAATCGTAATTCAAAACCCTAAATCTTAAAATGTTAAACCACAAAACCCTGAACCCGAAACCATTAATTCCAAACCCTAAATTGTAAACCCTAAACCCTATATCTTAAATCCCAAACCCCAATACCCAAAACACGAATCTATAAAACCCTAAACCCTAAATCACTAAACCCCAAAACCAAAACTCGAAATGCTAAACCTAAAACCCCAAACCCGAAACTCTAAAATCTAAACCCCAAACCCTAAATCATAAAATCCAATATCTAAAACCCAAAACTCGAAACCCTAAACCTCAAAGCCGAAATCTTAAAACCCTAACCCTAACCCTCAATCTTAAAATCCTAAAATCCCATATCACAAACTGCAATTTCCTCAACTACCACCCAATATTTAATTTGTCTATAAGGAGTAATTTTCTTTATAATTGTATTAAGGTCATCCAATTTTATATCATAATATATTATTATTCTATTTCTACTCCTTTATCCAAACATGAATTGTTAAGTCCCCTAAACTGCAATTTCCTCGACCACCACTCGGTATTTGCTTTGTTTATAAGGAGTAATTTTCTTTATGATTGTATTAAGGTCATCCAATTCTATATTATAATATTTTTATTCTATTTCTAGTCCAATTTTATCCAAACATGAATTGTTAAGTCTCAATCAATAATTTTATAATTAAATAAAAAAATTGAGAGTAGAAATTTTTAGTGCCCTACCAAACGTATTTATGTTTTTTTTTCTATTTCGGGAATAGAAATTTTATATAGTTACTAAACACGTTTTTTTGCTCAGAAACTCGCATAAAGAATAGAAATAGAAAAAAATATTTTTGAATAGAAATTATTTTTAGGAACAGAAATGTTAATAAACAGACCCTAAGTTACTGTACACTGCGAGGGCTTACAAGAGATAGCCTTATCTGCTGTATGTTGGCTTTGTGTAAACTTTTGTTAGATCTTATCTCAAGTTTTTGCCGGCATGAATTAGCCGACCCTTCTGTCTTGTCAGTTGACGTGGCACGATGAATATGTGCTGTACCTGCTTTCATCTATTAAAGTTGATCTCAAGTTGTCATCCCACATTTCAAAAAGCCAATATATCTTGCCTTCTATTGGAAAGAAACTCTGTCTGGTTTATCCTATATTTGGTAAAGTGGCGAGGTCAAAACCTTTTTTTTTCACTGGGCTGTATTTCTTTTCCTCTCCGTTGGCTAAGAATTTTCAATGGGTATCTTTGACAAAGATTGGAATTCTTCGGGATTTGAGAACAAAATGAGCCATGTTAGAAGTACTTTCATCAAAACAAATCTATAAACTGACGTGGGAAATTGCATTGGGCATTCGAAAAAGCTGTATCACTAAATGCATAAGTGGAGTCACTTGTTACTCTATACCCAAGTAAATTTGTCATACACTTACTAGACATGACTAAAAAGAAATTTCAGCAACTCGAACATTCTCGACACCCCAAATATGATACCCACCATATTTTTTACACACTTGTGTATAATGCATGACACCGACAGATTGTCATTGTGATTCGTGCATGCCGAAGTTAGCAATATGGGTACATTAATAATGCTCTAATTATTCTCTCATATCGGTCCAAGCGTTCAAAGTAACTGGCACTCTATCCATATTCACCTCGCCCTTCCAGTCCAAATCTTTTGCATCACCACCTCAACCGACCCACCGCCAACACACGCACGCACACAGAGTTCAGACAAAACTAGATGGCCTTAAGGAATCATCTCTTTTAAGACCAACTTGGAAGCAATCTTTTTCGGTTTCCATGTTCTCCCACTATAAATACCCTCCACACTCCCCTTCTTCTTCCCCATGGGTCTTCTTCATCATAATTAAGTAGCATCTCTCTCTCTCTCTCATCTCCGCCTCACGGCCACACGACTAGTCGAGAGCAACCACATGGACTATCGAAGCGACTCTACGGAAACTTTAAGGTTTTCTGTTCCGTCTCTCTCACATGTGCGCATGCGTGCACATTTTTGCGCACGCAAATTTAGATGAAATGCACATCTCCGCATGGAAACCTTATAGGCTTGTCTACTTTGTATAGATGATATGTCTATCTAGGAATTTGATTGTCTAACATAGATGAAGTGTAAGAATCTCACTAGAGTTAAAAATACAGTTTCTACAACATATGTATTCATGTAAGGCTTAGACATAAGGTTGTGCTTTCGTGTCCATATTACTCTCTGATTATATTTTCTTTGAGCAGAAACAAATGTGCAGCATGCTTCAGACAGTTCAACAGGATGGATCACCTGGTGGAGCACATGAAAATTTCGCATCACTCTGGCCACGAGCCGATGTGTGGGATCTGCAAGAAGCACTGCAGATCTTTCGAGTCTCTCAGGGAGCATCTTATTGGTATAATTCCCATATCCTCAAAACGAATCAAGCTTTTCCTTCATGTTATATAAAATTGTGTGTGTGTGTGTGTGTGTGTGTTGCCATATGTATCTATCATCCTAGATTATATGTAGTAACACCATATCGGCTAATGAAATCCGCTAGCTTCTATGTATGTGTAAGAACTAATTATAAATCAATTATATACACCTGATGATTTTGTACTCCTCTGATTTATAGGGCCATTGCCAAAACAAGAATGCAAGAACATCTTCAGCATCCTCGGGTGCAGATTCTGCCTGACCATACTTGACAACCCTAATTCTCGTCAAGCGCATGAAGGAAGATGCCAATTCTCTGGCATTAATGCTGTAATAACCTTCAACCAGAAAACCTCGTCATCTAGAAGGAAAATAACTCTGGAGAAATGTTCATATGTTTTCTTATGATTATTCATTGCCTCATGTGTTTTAGGGACTACTGGCTCGCTTGGCTAACTTGGGGATCCACGACAAACTGACCATTGACAACGGTCGAGCCAGAGGGCCACAGGTGGTTGGACTGGCTTGCAAGATGGTTGGAGGGGGCAGTGATGGGTCCCTAGACCTGTGCGCTAGGGTCTGCATCATCGACGAATATGAAAACATCATCTTCCACACCTATGTCAAGCCTCCCATTCCGGTCACGAACTTCAGGTACATTTTCAATTGTGCAAACTCTTTGAGACGTCTAATTAAGGTATTTTCCTGTGTTAAAGAGTAGGATCGCCAGCTGAATTTACCAAAAGCTTAAGCTTGTTGATTATTGAACATTATTGTATGAACTGAACTCAACGCTACTTTATCCAGAGCCAAACTCTCGGATATGATATAGTCCATGTGAGATCCATCTGATCCCGCAGTTTGTATGTGCTTTCCATTGATGAGAACCCTGAAGAAGTGCCTGACTTTCAGGTATGAAACAACCGGAATAAGGCCAGAGTACTTGAAGGAGGCAATGCCACTGAAGCAAGTCCAAAAAAGAATTCAAGAATTTCTCTGTAATGGTGAACCGATGTGGAGGATTCGTCCCAAAGGCAGTAAAGCCAGGATTCTTGTGGGTCACGGCTTAGACCATGATCTTGGCCGTCTGCAACTAGATTATCCACCAATAATGATCAGGTAAAATAGTGAAAAGAAAAAGGAGGAAAAAAAATTGTTCCCTAGAAAGCTCCAAAAGTTTTAGTTCTTTGTTCTTCATTTTCAGGGATGAAATTATTCATTAACACTAATATTGTCATGGCTGAGTGCAGAGATACTGCACAATATCCTCCACTGATGAAAACAAGCAAGCTGAGCAACTCTCTCAAATATTTGACACAAGCCTACCTTGGGTAATCAAGCACTCGATTATATCTATTATTCATTTTCTATCTCGCGATATTACGAACATAACAGTGGATGAAACTTTGGTGGGCACAGTTATGACATTCAGATCGGTATACAAGACCCTTATGACGATTGCGTTGCCACGATGAGGCTTTACATGAGAATGAGATCTCAAGCTCATGTCAAAGAGGACAATCCACTGGCGGACAATTTCATGCTGTATAGGCAAAGTGAGCTCGAGAGGATAAGCCCTGAAGAACTTTTTAACATCTCGAGGTCTGATTACTACTGTTGGTGTCTAGACTCTTAGATCAGTAACGGTTGGCGATTTGAAGCTCAATTTATTCGGTCGAGGAGTATTTCTTCGTGCTAAAGAAGGGAAATTCTGTAAGCTAAACCAGTAGTGATATGCATATCATAAACAAATATAAGAAAGTGAATGTATGAATAGTCTCCATTTACATGTACTGGTTCTTGGTGCTTTCTGAAATCTCATTCATCCATCACATATGCGGTTAATTGACCCCCGAGTAACTTCGCGAGTTTGCTGACCTAATTAACAGAATACCTGTGCGTTTTCCACAAAGTCACTTATCACTTATATGTGATCCTTAGTAATATTTTTGTTTACATGTACTTGGCTTTCATAATTATGAAACACAGCTCAATGAGCGGGGTGTTAGAAATTAAACCAAATTCATGAACATTGAGACTATCGATGAGTTGTCGAGTCGAGGTTGAAGTTGTCGAGCGATTACCTCGATGTCGATAATGTCAATGATTGTTCAGTGCATGAGTCTTTATTATATTGTTGCTTTCCAAGGGTCTCTTTGCGTCTCGATATCTAGTTAATGTTTTGAGAGTTCCTAGGAGTCTATCTCATTGGAATGTTGGTCTTATTTATGAGTCATTTAAGAGTTTGTTCAATAGTCATGTAACTAGTCTATATAAAGGTATGTGTTGTAATTACGTTGATAATGGGAGATAAGGTGAAAGAAATTAAAGTAGAAGTCTATTGATCTCCTCTTCACCTTCAAATTATCTCCCATTAAATTGGTATCGGAGCTTACAGTTTGTGATCGTGGCCTCAACAAGCAATTAGCTTCCTCTGCAATACTCTCATCTTACTAAAGAAAATTATGGTAATTGGGCTACTAGAATGAAAGCTTTACTCAACGCCTATAGTGTGTGGGAAGTTGTCAACATTGGCTATGATGAGCCAGAGGATGACGCCGCATTGAATCAAAACCAAAGGAATGCCTTAGAGAAAGTTCGAGGAAAAGATCAATATACCCTGTCAATCATCTATCAAGCTTTAGATGATTCGATGTTCGAGAAGGTGTCGAATGGTTCTACTTCTAAGGAAGCATGGGAGATTCTTCGCAACACACACCAATGAGTTGAAAAAGTTCAAAAGATTCGACTTCAAAATTTGAGAGGTGAATTCGAGGCAATCCGTATGAAAGAATCTGAATCAATTGTCGATTATTTCACAAGAGTGTTGGCAATTGTCAACCAAATGAAAAGAAATGGAAAAGATTTTGAAGATGTTCGTGTTGTTGAGGAGATTCTTTGATCCTTAGACAAAAAGTACGAGCATATTGGCATTGCAATTGAAGAGTCCAAAGACATTGATGTCATGATGATCGATGAGCTCACGGGTTCATTGCAAGCCCATGAAGAAAAATTTAAAAGAAACAAGAATGAGCCAGTGGAGGAAGTACTCCAAACTCGGTTGACCATCCGAGATGATAAGGAGCAAAGTAGAGATCCCGTGGAAACTCATGGGGCTCATCAAGATCGAGGTAGAGGGCGAGATCGCTTTCAAGGAAGAGGTCATGGACAAAGCAATGGAGATATTGCTCGACATGACGGAAGATACCAAAGTCAAAGAGGTACTCGTGAGAGAGGACAAAACTCGAGAGGGCAACGGTATGATACATCTAAAACTCGATGTTATCATTGCAATAAACTTGGCCATTATGCTTCTAACTATTGGAATAAAGAGAGTAGCGGAGTAGACGAAAATGCAAGCTTGGTAAATCATGCCAATCAAGTTCTTTTATTGGCATTCAAAGAAGATGAAGAAAGACAAAATGATACATGGTACTTGGATACCAATGCAAGCAACCACATGTATGGAAGAAAGGAGATGTTTGCCGAATTGGATGAGATAATCAAAGGGAAAGTCTCGTTCGGTGATGATTCTAAAATTCTTGTTGAAGGCAAAGGTACAATTTTGATTCATTTGAAGAATGGTGCACATCAATTTATTTCTAATGTTTATTATGTTCCAAAAATGTCGAGTAATATTTTGAGTTTGGGGCAGCTTCTTGAGAAAAGTTATACTATCTACATGAAAGATGTTAGCCTTATGCTAAGAGACCAAAATAATAAACTGATTGCAAATGTAAAGAAGTCAAAGAACCGGATGTTTCTTCTTAATATAAAAAATGAAATGGCTCGATGTTTAAAGGCATGCATGGATGATCCTTTATGGTTGTGGCATTTGAGGTCCGATCATCTCAATTTTGGCGGACTCAATTTGCTTTCTCGAAGAAAGATGGCTTATGGCTTACCACATATTGATCATCTCGATCAATTATGTGAAGGGTGCGTAATTGGCAAGCATTCCAAAACAAGCTTTCCAAGGGAAGCAACTTATCAAGCAAATAAGCCATTTGAGTTGATTCATTCTGATAGGTGTGGCCCAATCACTTCTCAAACATATGGTAATCGCCGATACTTTGTTACTTTTATTGATGATTTTACTCGAAAAACCTGGGTGTATTTCTTCAAGGAGAAATCGGAAGTGTTTGAAATGTTCAAACAATTCAAGAGGTTAGTTGAAAAAGAGAGTGGCTATTTCATCATAGCCATGAGAACCGATCGTGGAGGAGAATTCATTTCCTCCACATTCAACAAATTCTGTGAAGATCATGGAATTCGACGTTTCTTGATGGCTCCATATTCTCCCCAACAAAACGGCGTGGCTAAACGGAAAAATAAAACCATTCTTAGCATGGTTCATAGCACGTTGAAAAGCAAGAATTTGCCCAAAGAGCTTTGGGGTGATGCTGTTATGTGTGTCGTCTATCTTCAAAATAGATATCCCACAAATGAACTTGAAAGCGTAACTCCACAAGAGGCATGGAGCGGGAGAACACCAAGTGTTTCTCACTTGAAAATTTTCGGGAGTATTACCTATGCTCATATCTCGGACCAAAAAAGATTGAAGTTGGAAGACGAGCAAAAAGGTCATTATCATAAGGTATGATGTCTTATCGATTATTTGATCCTAATACTTTAAAAGTATATACAAGCAGAGATGTCAAGTTTGATGAAGAAGACATATGGCAAGACAATCCTGAAGACGAAGCTAATGCTCGTGATAATTCAAGACAAATGGAGTTGAAGGATCTCTCTTCACTTTCTGCTTCGATATCTCCTTCAAGTTCATCACCACCAACCTCTTCGATTGGTGTCGATGAACCGTTAGTGCCAAGATCGAGGAAATTGTGTGAAATTAATAAAGCTACCGAGGAGCTTCACCTTGTATACCTTCTTGCAGATTTTGCACCGCTTGTCTATGATGATGTTGCCAAAGAAGAAAAATAGAGAAAAGTCATGAATGAAGAAATTGAAGCCATCTAGAAGAATCAAACATGGGAACTTGTGGTTCTTCTGAAGGACAAGAAATCGATCGGTGTGAAATGGGTGTATAAAGCCAAGAAAAACAAGAAAGGAGAAGTGATAAGGTATAAGGCCAAGTTAGTTGCGAAGGGATACAAGCAAAAGGCCGGAATGGACTATGATAACATGGAAATGAATAGATTAATAATTTCTATTGCAGCTCAAAATCATTGGCAAATCTATCAAATGGATGTCAAATTGGCATTTTTAAATGTCATCCTTGATGAAGAAATTTATGTTGAGCAACCTGAGGGGTTTATTGTGAAACATAATGAAGACAAAATGCTGAGGTTGAAGAAAACTTTATCTGGGTTTAAACAAGCACCAAGAGCGTGGAATTCCAGAATTAATGCCTATTTCAAGACAAATGGTTTCTCTCAATGTCCATATGAACATGTACTTTATTTAAAGCTTGAAAAAGGTGATGTTTTATTGGCATGTTTATATGTCTATGATCTTGTTTTTACAGGAAATAATCCATCGATGATCAATGCATTTAAGGCATTGATGGTGAAGGAATTTGAGATGACGGATAATGGTCTCATGAATTATTTTCTTGGCATCGAAGTAAAGTAAAGTGCAGGAGGGATTTTTATTTCCCACAAAGGATATGCATAAAATATCCTTGAAAAATTCAACATGAAAAATTGTATGCCAGTCAATAAATGAAGGGAGTGTGGAATTAAGCTTTCAAAGTTTGATGAAGGTATAGATGTGGATCCAACATATTATAGAAGCTTGATTGGAAGCTTGAGATACTTGACTTGTATGAGACCATATATCATGAATAGTGTAAGAATCGTGAGTCGATACATGGAGAAACCAAAGTCGACTCATCTTAAAGCTGCAAAGAGGATACTTCGCTACATCAAAGGTACTATCAATCAAGGCTTCCACTACACTTAATCCAAATCATTTCAGCTTAGAGCTTATTCAAACAATGATTATGGTGGAGACATTGATGATCAAAAAAACACCACGGGCTTTATATTTTTCTTGTGTAACACTGCTTTAACGTGGTCATCAAAGAAGCAACCCAATGTTACTCTATCAATGTGTGAAGCTGAATATGTAGTAGCGTCCTCATGTGTTTGTCATATGATATGGTTGAGAAGGCTACTCAAAGAGATTCATATGGAGCAAGTGAAATTAACAGAGAGTTTTATCGATAATGTTTCTACGATTGCTTTGACAAAAAATCTAGTTTTTCATAAACGAAGCAAACATATCAATGTTCGATATCACTTCATTCGAGAGCAAGTAAAAGAGAAAGAGATTGAAATTTCTCATGTGAAGACCAAAGACTGAGTAGCCGATATTTTTACGAAACCTCTCAAGGTTGATGCATTTCGGAAGTTGAAGAGCCTACTTGGAATGATCGAAGGAAGAGAATTTGGTTTAAAGGGAAGTGTTAGAAATTAAACCAAATTCATGAATGTCGAGACTATCGACGAGTTGTCGAGTCAAGGTTGAAGTTGTCGAGCGATTACCTCGATGTCGATAATGTCGATGATTGTTTGGCGCATGAGTCTTTATTATATTGTTGCTTTCCAAGCGTCTCTTTGCGTCTCAATATCTAGTTAATATTTTGAGAGTTCCCAGGAGTCTATCTCATTGGAACGCTGGTCTTATTTATGAGTCATTTAAGAGTTTGTTTAATAGTCATGTAACTAGTATATATAAAGATATGTATTGTAATTACGTTGACAATGGGAGATATGGTGAAAGAAATCAAAGTAGAAATCTATTGATCTTCTCTTCCTTGTGTGTCTTGAGTTGAGAATATTTTCACTTTCAAATTATCTCCCATCACAGGGACATGAGCTAAATATTTTCTTTAGATCAATAAACTTAGACACTCTGATACGGGCTGACAGTACTAAAATGCTGATCCAATTTCTGGAGTCTCCTAGGATGGGCATTTGCTGGAGAAGTCTAGAGAAATCCTACGGAAGATCTGGTACTTGGGCGGCAAAGGATGTGTTGGAGTCCACCAAAGTTTTGCAGAAAAATCCCTAAAAGTTATCTCTGCAGCATGGCAGAGATCGTTGCCTTAAAATTCGGTTCCCAAAGCTCTGTGGTAGAGCTGGCTAAGGATAAGTGCAACCAAAAAAATCTGACGTTGAGCGGAGAATTTTGCGTGTCTAAGTCAGTGATGTAAGCCTAAAAAAAGGCTTGGGGTCGTCCAAAAGCAAACACACTTAGCAGACCAACTAACGAACCTCTCCCCTTTCTTCTGTAATACCAACTAATCATAGAAGGAGCCTTTGTCCCTTGTTCCTTCGTGGATCCTTCGGCATTTCTCTTCTCCCTTGCTATATTTCACACACACAAGCACAAGCTTGCACACACGCTTCCACAAAAGCTAACAGAAAGGATGCTTTTTGCACGAGGTTCGGGCACATGTAACAATTACTAAGTACCGTGCTTTGCTATCGGAGAAATGGCTATAATTTGGTCCAAATTTCATCATATCATCGTAATACTCTCATGAGAGAGAGAGAGAGAGAGAGAGAGAGAGAGAGAGAGAGAGAGAGAGAGAGAGAGAGAGAGATCCTATCCGTCATAATTGTTGCAATATTAATGAAAACATTAATGGAACAACATCTACTATTCGCATCAAGAATACATAACTTGTGAGTTTATTCACACTAATTGCCAATTAAGCAATGTACACAATGACAAAGTACATCCTCCCTCTTGTCGAACAATAAGCCTACTCAATTATCACTATGGACTCTCTCTCTCTCTCTCTCTTCATGGGATCGAGTGGATGACAATCTCTCCGGTGACTCGGGCGGTCCCGAGATACGCGAACGCTTGGAGAACTCGAGAAAATGGGAATGTGCCTTTGGGATCAATCACTGGCTTTATTTTCTGGCTCTCTATGTAGGGATTGAGTTTCTCCAAGATTGAGCCCTTAGATGTCCAGACGAACTTGAAAGTGGGTGGAGTTACGCCCCCCACTATTGTCACCACACTTCCTCCTTCCTTCACTGCCCTTATCGCCCTCTCCCTTTGACCTGCATGCATTTTATCTAGTATCATTAAAATCTTCAAAAAGAGCATTCGTTTAAGTGCCCCTTAAACTTTAGTAATAATAGTAGCTAGAAGATGGAATAGAAACAGATGTAATTCCATTTGGAAATATATGCATCCCCGTGTGCGCACGCGTGCGCGCTCGCGCGTGTGCAAATAGAGGAATTTATCTAAGTGCAAAATTATCAGGACAAGACTAAGAAGTTGTACTGTTGACACCTAAATTTTACTAATCATTTAGTCGTAATTTGCATAGAAAATTAGGGATTAATTTTTAATCCCTAAACAAAAATATTTAAATTGCATAACATAAAGTTTAGGTTCATTTTAATTTAATCGCATTTTGCATCGGATCGGTGATGGCGAACGAGCTTAATTTCATTGAATGGGACTCGGTTCGCTCGGAAAGGCAAGGGCCGAAAATTACGAGTCAAATAGGTTTGGTCGTTTTAATTTGAGCTTAATTCAGCCCATTATGTTCAATTAAATTAAAACCCAAGTTAATTCAGCCCGTTTAGGAATTAAATAAAATCAGAAATTAGATTAAGACCTAAGCCCAAGTCTAAGCCCATTAGGACTAGAGAGCCCATCTAATTGACCTAGGTTAGTATTATATAAGCATGTTTAGGTCAGAATTTTGAGGGGACAACACATAATTCAGATCTGATTTTTAGAGAAAGGCAAGTGTGAGAGAAAAAGTGACGTCGCGCACCACCACCGGGGCTACGCCGCACGCCGCCGCACCGCCGTCGTCGCGCCTCAACCGCCCGCCGACGTCGCTGCCTTCCGCTAACGCTGCTGCCGATGATGTGATCAGCCGGTTCAAGCGGCTGAACCGACTTATCGGCGACATCCTCCGGCGATCCAAAACTTGCAGCAACACTCCTTGGCGTTTTCACATCACTGTGGTCGGCCGAGCTTTCCGAGACTTCTCCGTGTTATTTTTGATCTGAATACGGAGGCCGGATCGCTCGATTTCGTGCCGGAGCATCGTTAAACAAGGTAAGTGCACTTGGGCTTTGTTCTGTAAAATCGTGTACATAGAAACCAGTATGCTTGAGATGCCGATTTCAGCTCGTTAATGTCAAAATCTTGTGAAGTGATAAACTAGAGAATCGTAAAGCACGTCTTAAGCTTTGATTTGATATATCATATGCCTCAATCGGACCTGATTTGCTATGTCAAAACTATTTCGGAAGTTAGGATCAAAATCTGGAATATGATGTTGAAGTCTGTTCTGATAATGTTCTGACTGATGTTGTGCTGTTCCGTGATTTTTATGATTTTCTATGATCATTTTTTGAAAAAACTTTCTTCATGAAAATTGTAGATCACATCTTTTTCTGTTCACCATAAAATTTTCATAAAATTCCAAGTGTGTTAGCATGATACGATCTGCAACGTCATATATGCATGAATCTGATGACAGATCAGTTCCAGATTGACCTTCGTGTGTTCTTCAATTTTCATAAATTTGTGTGTTTGAAATCTGAAAAAGTTTTCTTCATGAAAGTTCATACTGAAATCGAGATCTTTCCATTGATACTAATTTCATCAAAATCGGAGGTCATTTGGATTTTCAAAAGGAATTTTCACAATCTGATCAGTATCTGTGTCCAGATATGATTTTCATTCCTTTAGAATTCAGAAGATGTTTCTCCGAAATTGATAAAGTTGGAGATTATCTGCAAATTAGGTGATTGAACATTATCCTATATTTTTCAGAATATTTAATTTCCTAATTTGCATGTTTTGAATATTTCATGAATATCATGTGGATATTTAGATATCTTAGGGTAATGTTCGATATATCCGCAATATTTGAAAATATTCAAAATTAGGAATCGTTCCCAATTTAGCAACGTATCTGGACGACTATATGACCTTATTCCTAAGGTACGATACGCGGCGATACGGAAAATTATTATCCTATCCATAATCACTTGGATACCATAATGATCTTTATCTGCTTTCCAAATTTAAACGATCAACTTTCCGTCAATATTTATAACCCTATAGATATGACCGATAGTTCGATTTTTGTACCTAATCCGAGTTTGAAACAAATTTGGCGGATCGCGTGGACGATTTGAATGTGGTTGCTATCATTGTCTTTTTTTATTATTTGCTTTCCTTTAAACAGAAAATTCAAAAAAATATCAGTTAGGATTTGAATTTGAGTTTTGCATGTTTAGGGAACCCTAAATGTATCAAGAAGATAGAGTAATTATTTAATTTAAATTAGGACTTGAGATAATCTATTTCCTAGTTTAAATTAAGCAATATTTATTAGATTATTTAGGTTATTTTTTAATTCCGAATTTTCATGAAAACCCCAAAAAAAAGAATGAATTGCTTTATGGTAGATTAGGATATATTGCATTCTTAATTTAAGTAATTTATTATTTCGAATTTTAACAAAAATCCCAAAAATAAGTCATGTTAGGATATGTTAAGTCATCATAGGTTGCATGTTATTTTAGGCATATTTTTATTCCGAATTTCATTAGAAAATACCAAAAATAAATCATTTGCCTGCCATTAGAATTAGGTCACGTCGTCGCATGACATATAATTTGCATGTTAGGTTGCATTAATTCGCATGTCAATTTTGCACGTCATTGCATGTAGACTAGCCCTCATTTAATTAAGAGAAAATTCAAAAATATTGAGTGAATTGCTTGTTAATTAGAAATCATATTAGGGTCGATTGATGTGATTTTCTAGCTAACAATGCAGATGCTTGCGTTGCTTCCAGGTAAGTAATTCTTCCAATCTTGCAATTTAATATTCAATTATTGAGTGTTAAATTGGTGGTTTGCGCACCCGCATGAACACCTCACATGTTAGTAATTAAGTTGAAATGGATCCAAACTGCATGCCAAAATATTTTTGAAAAGAAAAGGTACCGAAAGGGCGTTAGACTAGATCTAGCGTAATCAAGTCCCCGGGCTTAGAATCTCTGGTTCGTAGGAATAAAACATATCACTCTATGTTTTATTTAGGTTTCTAATCGACCTACCGTAAATTGATTAGTGGCGACTCCAAGCATAAAAATATTTGCATGTTAAAGACTTAAACCCTAAGTTGCGAATTGGTAGGGCTTGGGAGGGCCCGAGTTAAGATTAGTCTTAATAATCCATTAGCCCGAAAAATGAAAATTTTTTAGGTCGCGACAGCTTGGCGACTCCGCTGGGGACTATAGTTAAAACTCTTAGTGGACTTAGGCCAATTTTTCATTTCAAAAATAATTTTTGTTTGGCAGCGAGGATCCCAGGTACGTCCCTAACATTTTAGGTGTTAAATGTTCTTGCAGAATGGGAGGTATAAGGGGAGGCGTGATTGTTAACCTTTGTTTTGCAGGGAGGTGTTCGGATGTATGGTTTAATTTATGCACGAAGCGCTGTTTGATATAACCTGCTGTGCATGCCTTACATTTACACTACACCGCACACACTACCCGCTGCCGGACCTGGGCGGTATAGGTTTAGGATGGTACTGAGGTAGTGGATACCCCGACCAAAATCATGTGGTACGGGTCGCCCTCCTCGGTCCCGAAATTTTTTGTCATGGTGTCATTGAATACCCACCACGGTTGCGCCCTTTGCAACCCGGGTCGGCTCTCTGACTAAGCCGGAGTCAGGGGAATCCCAGCCTAACCACCACCATGACTGGTTTAGCTCGGTAATCCTCACGTCTCCATTTTGCAAGCCAGAGTCTAGGTAGAAATCGAACCTCACATTTCATGCGCATGTCTATGTGATTGCCATTTCCCTACCCGGTGAAGTAAGTTTTCTTCAACCTTTATCTTGCAATCTATTTACATTTCGTCCTTTTTCTTTGGTCGGTCCATGACATTAGGTCCGTCGTGCGTCTTGGTCTATACACTATGGGAGGGGCAGACATCCGGATTCTTGATGCTCCTAAGGACGAGCTCCGTGCCTGGTGGAATCTACTCAGTCTGACCAACCGCAAGCTATTTGAGGGCTACATCGGAAGGCTGCTCCCCCTACTGGAAGTCAAAGTCCGTACCGGTCTCGTTCGAGCATTAGCCCACTTCTGGTGCCCCAAGACATCCACCTTTATATTCGGTAAGCATGAACTTACCCCGACTTTGGAAGAGTATAGTGTGCTCATTGGAAAACCTTTAGGATCGAAGTTAATCACACCACCTTTGGGAATTGATTCGACATTAATGTTGTTAGAATTTTTGAATGTCGGAAAAGATGAACTGGCAAAAGTTTTAAAAGCAAATCGTGGAACATGTCCTTTTTCATTCATGAGTCAATCTTTTGAAAAAGCTACACCTTTTCAGAAGGGCAGAATCTTTCTACTAGCATTTTTCGGGTTCGTCATTCTCCCTCACTGCAAGAATGCATGTAATCCGTCAATTGCATGGTTGGTCCAACAAGTCTGTCTTGAAAAGAATTTTGTCAACACCATTCTAGCCGAAACTTTCATTTCTCTCACTAAATTCAAGCAAAATGATGACAAAACATTTCATGCACCCCTTGAACTATTGCAAATTTGGTTTTTGTCTCACATAAAGGGATGTGGCGATTTACTCAAAATATCCGAACTCAGTGATTCCAGTCATCCCGTCTTAAGCTATAAAGAAAAACAAGTGAATGCATCTGACTATCATTATTCCGAATGGATCATTTTCATGAAAAACGCTAGACCCCAAGGTTTCCAATGGCATGCTAACTGGTTCAATGTCGAGGAAGCTCGGCTTACGTGTAATGGTGTTGGACCGGTGCCACTTTTAGGCTTCACTGGTGCAATTGAATACTATCCCGCCAGAGTATCCCGGCAATACCAGATTCTCCAAGGGCTCCCTCCGGCGTTACAACCCGAGCTCCTCCATGTCGATTTCTCCGACGAGGGTGAAGACCACGAAGGGACCGTAGCTCAACTCACGAAGATGTGGAAGAAATGCCGTGTGTTAAAGATAGCTCGACCCGAAGAAGAGCTCAAGGGGGAGCAGAAATCCTATTTCGCCACGACCAGATACATTCGACGGCACAAGATCCCGCAGGAGTTACTCCCGAAGATACCTAAGGTGCCTCTCAAGACCGCCAATCGCTCAGAGAATAACCGCCTCAAAAGGAAGGCCAAGGAAGCTGAAGAAAAGGCATCTAAGATAGCTCGGGCTTATGAGCAGTTGAAGAAGGAAGTCGCCTCTCATATGTCTATAGATCAAGCTAAATAAAAAGCTTGAAGTTGTTTTTTTCATTTTAGTTTCAGTTTTAAATTTGTTTAGGAATTGAGTCATTTGTCTTTAATTCAGTTTGATTTCGAGTCATCAGTCGATGTAAAAATTTTCGTCATTTCAATAAAGAGGTCTTTTCAATTCAAAGCGGTTGGACCAATGTCATGGATTGGTGTGTGATTTTGCTTGACACTTATGTATGCCTGTTTCATGCAAATTAGGTAATTACGGACCGATCACGATCGCCTATTCGTACACGGTCGAGAGCCAGAATGGCCGATCAAACCGACTTGCAAGAGCGTGTTGTTGGTATGGAAGATCAGATGAAGCAACTCGTCATCGTAATGCAGCAGATGTCCGCTGAAATCAAGACTCTTCGGTCGATCCCCGTTCCAACATCCCTCGAGGCATCAGCTCCAAAGCATAAAGGTGGAAAGAATGTTGATCTTGAGGAAGATGACGATATGCCTGAATTGGAAGATGACCCCGTCCAGATCATTGTCAACAAAGACAAACCGAATGAACGAGTCAACAAACTCGAAGAGAGAGTAAAGCAGCTGGAGGGTTCACAAGATTCACCCTCGATTGATCTGTCCCTGTACTCACAGATCAAAATCCCAAAGAAGTTCAAGATGCCAGACTTTGATAAGTACAATGGCACCACATGCCCAAAAGCCCACTTGCAGCTCTATCACGTGCAAATGACCTCGTACGTTGACAACGAGCTCCTGATGATCCATGCATTCCAAGCAAGCTTGACCGGCCCTGCTCTGAACTGGTACCTCATGAAGAAGATAAATGGCCTCAAAACCTGGAAGGAAGCTAGTGAGGCATTCCTGAAGCAATACAGGTTCATAACTGACATCATTCCCACCCGCGATGACCTTGAACGTGCTCAGATGAAGAAGACCGAGTCCTTCAAAGACTATGCCATCAGATGGAGGAATCTAGCCGCTCAAGTCGTCCCAGAACCCATAGACAGTGAGTTGAAAAGGATATTCATCAAGACTCTCCCGTTCGAATACCGTAATCGAATGGTTGCCATTCTGGCTGACAACTTCAACCAACTTATCCCCATAGGCGAACAGATCGAGATAGGGCTGAAGGATGGGTGGTTTGTGGAGCCGTCTTCGTCGGCCAAAAGATTTAGTGCAAGGAAGGAGAAGGAACCGGCAGCTGAAGTAAATGTGACGTATAACCAACCGAGCCGGCGGAATACTAACCCAGCCCCAGCAATTCAAGTAGCAGAAGCTCAGCACCAAAACCCGGGTCGTCAACCTTTTCAGAGGAGAAACAACAAGAGACAATTCACCCCTCTCCCTGGATCGTTGTCTCAAGTATTGGCAGTGCTCCGAAAGAAAGGCTTGCTTACTACTGAGCCAAAGCGGCCTAATCCTGAGCAGTTCTATAACTACGACCCGTCAAAGAAATGCGAATATCACATAGGCGAACTGGGGCACTCAACCGATGATTGCTATGTCCTCAAGCACCGAATTCAGAACCTTCTGGACACGAAGGCTTTCTCGTTCCAACCTGCTAAGCCGAATGTTCAGAACAACCCGCTCCCTGATCACGCGGGCAATGTAAATGCCATATTCTGTTTCGATGCTGGTCGAATCAAGAACGTCAAGGTATACACCGCTGAGGTCTACGGCGAGTTGGTGAAAGCTGGTTATTACCCGACTAATGAAGTTCTTTCCTTGGCCATCATGAGAGAAAGAATCTCAGGGATGGTACAGGCTGGGTTGATCGTTTATGCTGACCACACCGGCATCGTCTCTACTATCTCCGAGCTCGTCATTAACTGGGATGAAGAGTTTGCTACGTTAAACACCGGAAAGGACAAGCTCGATCCCTTACCTGAAGACATGCCCCCGCTCGAAGACGCGACCGATGATGAAGGGATCATAATAAACACGCCCGCAGCTGATGAAGGGATAGTGATCGAGATACCTCAACCGTATGAATACTCGGATGATAAGGCAGTCCCTTGGTCCTACAGTCTCGATGTTGACTTAGTCACCAGATCTGGACGTGCCTATGGCCAAGCAAATGCTCAACCTGCAAAGCCTGTCACTGATGAAGAAGCTAAAGAATTCCTAGCCGTTATCAAGGCTAGTGAATACAACATAGTAGAGCAGTTGCGCAAGATGCCCGCGCAAATCTCTCTACTTGAGCTACTCCAGACGTCGGTCAAATATCAAATGGCCCTGATGAAAGTGCTAAGTGAAGTCCACGTGCCTGAGACGATCGATCATAAGAGACTGGAGGAATTTGTGGGTTCCATACTCCTCAAAGACCTCATAGCCTTCTCGGATGAGGAATTCCCTCTAGAAGGCAGAGGACATACTAAAGCATTATATATTTCTGTCAAATACAAGGCCTCGCACGTAGCTCGGGTACTCATTGATAACGGTTCGGCCTTGAACATCTGTCATTTGGCAACTTTACACCGCCTCAAGATAGATCCTTCTAGGATAAATGCTGCGAAGACCTCCGTACGAGCCTTTGACGGAACGAAGAAAGAAGTGATGGAGGAAATCCACCTCGACATACAGATAGGGCCAACAGTGTTCAACGTCCTATTTCAAGTCATGGACATTCCCACTGCATTCAACTTTCTGCTGGGTCGTCCATGGATTCATACTGCTGGAGCTGTGCCGTCCAGTCTACATCAGAAAGTGAAGTTCGTGGTAGAGAGGAAATTAGTCACAGTACACGGTGAAGAAGAGCACCCAATTTATCATGCAACGGCTATCCCTTATGTCGAGCCGGACTGCAAAATTGAATCGAGCTATCAGTCGCTTGAGCTCGTATCGACCATTCATGCGTCTAGAGGATCATCGCCGCCAGTTCCTGAGGTGTCAAATGCTGCAGTAATGGTTGGAAGAGTAATGGTATCTCAGGGCTTCATCCCGGGCGAAGGCCTTGGCAGAGATGGTCAAGGTATCCGCCGACCGGTCGAAGCCTCTCAAAGACCCCGTACTTCTAGATTGGGGTACCAGGGATCAACTGTGCCGAACAATGAGAGACGTGGATATGGTCGAGGTCAAGGTCAAGGAGTTGAGCAGAATAGACAGCAATCCAATGAAAGGCCGAATGATGGAGAACGTGGGCGTGGTAGGTTGCCTCCACACATTCGCACTACATTCCCAGGCCCTGCAAGAATGATGCATGAAGAGAAGGAGGTGATCGACACTTTGGGGCAACCGAGCGGCAAGTTCGACTATCATGTGAAGTACTCAGCACCTCCGAGTTTCTATGTTGATCCCCGTGACATTGTCCCCGACGGATGGGGAGGTATGGATGATCCAACACCTCAAATGACAGGAGATTCTGATGATACAATGGAAGGAATTACTGTCCTATTCGATGATGTCTTCATTGGAGCTATCGAAGAAGGACCGTTAGAGGGAATGGGTACTGGCCCACAAGAGTAAAACCTTTACTTTTTCGCACACTCCCCTGCATGGGAGTTTTTACTGCTTTTTAGGATTTGCCCCATCTCGGGTGCTGCTTTCCGTTCTCGTTTCTAGGATTTGGTTGTTGCAATTTCCATTCAATAAATGTAATTCATTTCGAAATGATCAATGAAATTACATGTTATTTTCAGTTTTTTGAGGGCATGTTGAGGTACATCAAACCAGCCCGGTGATGATATCCAACCGATAAAAGAAAAATATAGTCCAAGGAGAATTCTGAGGCCTGGGCTTCTTCATGCTCCCTCGTGTTAAAATTTTTCGAAATAAATTTAAAAAAAAAACAAAAATTACAAAAAAATGCAATAGCCCTGTTTGTCCTCCTGAATCACTTACTTTATGTTTCAGGGCCAATCTTGTGGCATGTGAGGGTATGGGAACGGTACAATCTCATGAATTATGTGCAACCGAGCTTGATCCTAATGACATAGACGAACTCAATGATTCCTCATATATTCAGCGCGATCTAGAGCGGCATGAAAGACCCAAAGTCCTTACAGTAGACCAAACTATTATCGTTAACCTGAGTGACTCCGGAGAAACTAAAGAGGTAAAAATAGGTTCTGCCTGAAAGTGAGACGAAACGCCCAATTCAGTTGCCGCATAAGTAGGTAAGTCTTTCAACCATAAAGTGCGTCAAAGACACTTCAAGGTAAATAATCTAGTCCTAAGGAAGGTACTGCCAATTTTCCCTGTTCCCGGAGGAAAATTTGCTCCAAACTACATTAGTCCATATGTGGTTAAAAAAGGTGCTTCCCAAAGGTGCCCTGATTCTCGCAGAAATGGATGGTCGTGAGTCCTCCAACCCTGTTAATTCTGATGCTATAAAGATGTATTATCCTTGATAAAACCTGACATTCTGCAGCAAAAGTTTTCCAGTGTTTGGTTTTATACTTCCGAATTGCAAACATTTCATTAATGAATAAATGATTTCGATTAATTTCAAGCTATGATGTTTGCATTGGCTTTAATTTCTGCATGGTTTTGTCGGTCTGTATCATTAGCTTCAAAGGGGAAGTCTATTTAGACAATCTGATAACTCACGTGGAATAAATTGAATGTGTTGAATGAGGTACATTGGGATGATGAAAGGCAAGCCATATCCTATACACAGTCCCATGCATTAATCCCCAGTGAGTTGAGTTGAAAAAATTCCATGTCTGCAAGGTAAAGAGTTATCTCGCAAAAGGTACGACGACCGAGATGATAAGAGGCATTTCATTTTTCTATCTCAAACACTACAGTTTATCCATTGTTTCACCACTTTGAGCCTAAATGCTTGGATAAATTCTTTCAAATTACCCCTGTTAAGAACCACTCCACATTGGGGCAAACTGGAGGTAAATCAGTATCATAAGGTGAAAAATGAATTGAAATTTTCTTGCTCTCACTTGCATCAATCTTCGAGTGTTGCTTTTTCAGATGAATTCACACGAAAGTTCAAGTGCCTTAGGATGACGAAGAGCATTTCTTTCTCTATCCTATACACATTTTATCCTTTGCTAAGCCCAATTGAGCCTACAATTTCATTTCTTAAACCCAGTTGGTGATCATCCTCCACACTGGGGCAAGGCAAAAGTCATCATTGTTTACACAGCATATCCGAAGTGTCGATAGAAGACAAAAGACGAGGAGCTTCTGAGTTCAAGCAGCAAGTCAATCAGTCAGATTAGCTGGCCAGTGTTTATGTTGTAAGCAACATGTATTAAGTGTCAAAAAAAAAAAAAAGAAGGAAGGGCAAGAAAAAGCAGTGTGCCTGATAAAAGTAAGGCCAATGCCCAACAAAAAATGTGTCAGGATATGACATATCAAAATCATCCCCAGTAGAGCAGCAATCCTACAAGTTTCAAAGGAATCAAGTGATGAACTCTCGAAGCTAATGGAACATCTACCGAGGAGATAATCCCTGGTGAAGAAGAAGACCGGTGACAATGCCAAGATGATCACCAACTTATTCACCCCAATTATACACATTTTGAGCCTAATGATCCATTCATTTCTCAACCCATGAGCCTAGCCTACGTTACGTCCCTTACAAAGTCTCTTCAGATTAGGGCACTTGAACTAACGTAGTGTTTCAGATGCTTATAAGCTTAGCTCGAAGAAGTGCGAGCAAGTCCGTTTCTATCTCATTTTGCAGGGTTCTTGACTTGTAAGCCCGGAGACGATTACGAAGGATATTGACTCAAAGAGTCCCTTTTGCTAAGCCATTGACCAAGCCATGTTACATTCCTAACAAAGATCTCTCAGATTGGTAAGGTCGTACCGCTTGCGAGAATACTCGGACCCTTGTCCACATGATGATGGTGAGATAGAGAGATTCTCATAAATCAGCCTTTTTCAATGAGAACGAGTGAAAGACCTTTCGGACTGAAAGTCCCTCATTCAACATTTTCAAGATACCCGCTTGTGAGTTTGGATTGTCTTGTCATGATTTATCCCCAGCGAAGTTTGTAATGCCGATTTGACGAAACCATCGTGCATGAAAAACCAGTTGAAATCATAGTGTATGTGTATATGTGTTCTTGATAATGCAAATGCATATTACATGTTGCCTAAAACCGTATCTAGCAGGAGACACACCCTTAAAAGTCGGAGATATCACCAGGTAAGTATATCTCTATCCCTTGGATGTCTATGACTATCTAGGTATTCCCAACCTGTTCGAGCAATCGTCAGGTCCTATATTTGATCTTTTTGTTGCGATCTCTAGATGCCTTTGATGATGTTCAGGTGTCTATTGATCAAGCTCTTTTCAGGTACCTCCGATGATGTCCAGGTACTTTGTCAAGAAACCCTTGAACATTCGGGCTAGCCCCTTTGTTCACCAAATCACAGATTTTTACACAATCTTGAGAAGATTCCCCCGTGATTCATCTATGGAGATGTATAGGTGAAACGGCTAAATCTTTACAAATACCTATGGAGATGTATAGGTATCTTATAAAGGTCGAAATATTCTCCCCGTCCTGAATGTTCCCCTACTACTCACCTATGGAGATGTATAGGTGGAGCAGCCAAATCTTTATGAGTACCTATGGAGATGTATAGGTATCTCATAAAGGTCGGAATATTCTCCCCGTCCTGGATGTTCCCCCGCTACTCACCTATGGAGATGTATAGGTGGAGCGGCCAAATCTTTATGAGTACCTATGGAGATGTATAGGTATCTCATAAAGGTCGGAATATTCCTCAATTTCAGGTGTTCCCCCGTGTTCACTTATGGAGATGTATAGGTGAAGCGGCCAAATCCTTATGAGTATCTATGGAGATGTATAGGTATCTCATAAGGATCGGAATATCCTCTTGAGTTCCCCCGTGACGCACCTATGAGTCAAAGATATAGGCGCAGCGGCTAAATCTTTACAAATACCTATGGAGATGTATAGGTAGTTTGTAAAGGTCGGAACGTTTTTACATTTTTTTTCGCTACAAACTGCTCTCGCGAATCCAGATGATGATTGGATACGTCGAGCTTTCTTCGTGTGTTTTGACTTAATTGCAGATCACCGAAGTTCATCAATAGTGTATCAGGCAAAACCTATGGGACTGAGCCCAGACATTTGCCGAACAACATACAAATCAGAGTCATACCTTGAATTGCATTATCTCGCGACATCAGGTAAGCAATTCCAGGTATGTTTTCCATTCATGTCAGCATGCATCATTTCTTATTGCATTTTAAAAAATGGGATTCATAATCCCGACAAAAACAACATTCATTGCATTTGCATAATTGAAATTTAGGTATCATTTAGTCTTTGAATGCAACCTCTGCGAGCTCACCTTCAAAGAGGGGCAGCTGTTGACACCTAAATTTTACTAATCATTTAGTCGTAATTTGCATAGAAAATTAGGGATTAATTTTTAATCCCTAAACAAAAATATTTAAATTGCATAACATAAAGTTTAGGTTCATTTTAATTTAATCGCATTTTGCATCGGATCGGTGATGGCGAACGAGCTTAATTTCATTGAATGGGACTCGGTTCGCTCGGAAAGGCAAGGGCCGAAAATTACGAGTCAAATAGGTTTGGTCGTTTTAATTTGAGCTTAATTCAGCCCATTATGTTCAATTAAATTAAAACCCAAGTTAATTCAGCCCGTTTAGGAATTAAATAAAATCAGAAATTAGATTAAGACCTAAGCCCAAGTCTAAGCCCATTAGGACTAGAGAGCCCATCTAATTGACCTAGGTTAGTATTATATAAGCATGTTTAGGTCAGAATTTTGAGGGGACAACACATAATTCAGATCTGATTTTTAGAGAAAGGCAAGTGTGAGAGAAAAAGTGACGTCGCGCACCACCACCGGGGCTACGCCGCACGCCGCCGCACCGCCGTCGTCGCGCCTCAACCGCCCGCCGACGTCGCTGCCTTCCGCTAACGCTGCTGCCGATGATGTGATCAGCCGGTTCAAGCGGCTGAACCGACTTATCGGCGACATCCTCCGGCGATCCAAAACTTGCAGCAACACTCCTTGGCGTTTTCACATCACTGTGGTCGGCCGAGCTTTCCGAGACTTCTCCGTGTTATTTTTGATCTGAATACGGAGGCCGGATCGCTCGATTTCGTGCCGGAGCATCGTTAAACAAGGTAAGTGCACTTGGGCTTTGTTCTGTAAAATCGTGTACATAGAAACCAGTATGCTTGAGATGCCGATTTCAGCTCGTTAATGTCAAAATCTTGTGAAGTGATAAACTAGAGAATCGTAAAGCACGTCTTAAGCTTTGATTTGATATATCATATGCCTCAATCGGACCTGATTTGCTATGTCAAAACTATTTCGGAAGTTAGGATCAAAATCTGGAATATGATGTTGAAGTCTGTTCTGATAATGTTCTGACTGATGTTGTGCTGTTCCGTGATTTTTATGATTTTCTATGATCATTTTTTGAAAAAACTTTCTTCATGAAAATTGTAGATCACATCTTTTTCTGTTCACCATAAAATTTTCATAAAATTCCAAGTGTGTTAGCATGATACGATCTGCAACGTCATATATGCATGAATCTGATGACAGATCAGTTCCAGATTGACCTTCGTGTGTTCTTCAATTTTCATAAATTTGTGTGTTTGAAATCTGAAAAAGTTTTCTTCATGAAAGTTCATACTGAAATCGAGATCTTTCCATTGATACTAATTTCATCAAAATCGGAGGTCATTTGGATTTTCAAAAGGAATTTTCACAATCTGATCAGTATCTGTGTCCAGATATGATTTTCATTCCTTTAGAATTCAGAAGATGTTTCTCCGAAATTGATAAAGTTGGAGATTATCTGCAAATTAGGTGATTGAACATTATCCTATATTTTTCAGAATATTTAATTTCCTAATTTGCATGTTTTGAATATTTCATGAATATCATGTGGATATTTAGATATCTTAGGATAATGTTCGATATATCCGCAATATTTGAAAATATTCAAAATTAGGAATCGTTCCCAATTTAGCAACGTATCTGGACGACTATATGACCTTATTCCTAAGGTACGATACGCGGCGATACGGAAAATTATTATCCTATCCATAATCACTTGGATACCATAATGATCTTTATCTGCTTTCCAAATTTAAACGATCAACTTTCCGTCAATATTTATAACCCTATAGATATGACCGATAGTTCGATTTTTGTACCTAATCCGAGTTTGAAACAAATTTGGCGGATCGCGTGGACGATTTGAATGTGGTTGCTATCATTGTCTTTTTTTATTATTTGCTTTCCTTTAAACAGAAAATTCAAAAAAATATCAGTTAGGATTTGAATTTGAGTTTTGCATGTTTAGGGAACCCTAAATGTATCAAGAAGATAGAGTAATTATTTAATTTAAATTAGGACTTGAGATAATCTATTTCCTAGTTTAAATTAAGCAATATTTATTAGATTATTTAGGTTATTTTTTAATTCCGAATTTTCATGAAAACCCCAAAAAAAAGAATGAATTGCTTTATGGTAGATTAGGATATATTGCATTCTTAATTTAAGTAATTTATTATTTCGAATTTTAACAAAAATCCCAAAAATAAGTCATGTTAGGATATGTTAAGTCATCATAGGTTGCATGTTATTTTAGGCATATTTTTATTCCGAATTTCATTAGAAAATACCAAAAATAAATCATTTGCCTGCCATTAGAATTAGGTCACGTCGTCGCATGACATATAATTTGCATGTTAGGTTGCATTAATTCGCATGTCAATTTTGCACGTCATTGCATGTAGACTAGCCCTCATTTAATTAAGAGAAAATTCAAAAATATTGAGTGAATTGCTTGTTAATTAGAAATCATATTAGGGTCGATTGATGTGATTTTCTAGCTAACAATGCAGATGCTTGCGTTGCTTCCAGGTAAGTAATTCTTCCAATCTTGCAATTTAATATTCAATTATTGAGTGTTAAATTGGTGGTTTGCGCACCCGCATGAACACCTCACATGTTAGTAATTAAGTTGAAATGGATCCAAACTGCATGCCAAAATATTTTTGAAAAGAAAAGGTACCGAAAGGGCGTTAGACTAGATCTAGCGTAATCAAGTCCCCGGGCTTAGAATCTCTGGTTCGTAGGAATAAAACATATCACTCTATGTTTTATTTAGGTTTCTAATCGACCTACCGTAAATTGATTAGTGGCGACTCCAAGCATAAAAATATTTGCATGTTAAAGACTTAAACCCTAAGTTGCGAATTGGTAGGGCTTGGGAGGGCCCGAGTTAAGATTAGTCTTAATAATCCATTAGCCCGAAAAATGAAAATTTTTTAGGTCGCGACATGTACAAACTCCAAACTCGTAAATGGAAAAGATTAGTGAATATTTCGAACCCCACATACCTATTGTATCATACACAACATCGAATTTCTCCGGGAGGTCTTCAAAGTTCTCTTTGGTGTAATCAATGGCCAAATCAGCTCCCAAACTCTTCAGGAAGTCCAGCTTTCTGGTGCCAGATGTAGCTGCCACTCTTCATGCATCAAAGACTTCCTTGGCTAGCTGTGTGTTTTAGGACCAAGAAAAAAAATTCAGACACATACATCACCCAACGTTGAATCCCAAGAACTGAAAGCTCCAAATATACGTAGATTGAAACGATAAGATGATTATGTCATAAGTATCATGATCTCAAGGTCTAAATTGAACGAATACTTGAGCAGATCCCACCCCAATAACAGTTGACATCATTGTATCCGTTACGAGCTTTTCTTTTTTCTTTTCCAAGCATCAACGGATCGTAGCAATTCGAAATGAGATACCTGAATCACGAGGCTCCCCACACCACCGGCGCCGCCCAAAACAAGGATGGACTTGCCAGACGAGAGGCGAGTCCTCTCGAGGCCTTCATAAGCGGTTTCAATGGCTGCGGGAAGTGCAGCAGCTTCGACAAAGCTCAAGTTCTTGGGCTTGAGAGCCAGCAGCCTCTCTTCCACAGCAGTGTACTCAGCCAAAGTACCAAGTTGCTTTGGGTGGTCCAATGATTTCTCTTTGATGTCTCCGTACACTTCGTCCAGGTCCAAGGATCTCATTGACGTCTCCGTACACTTCGTCCCCAACTTTGAACTTCTTCACTTGATCCCCTACTTTCACCACCACACCAGCCATGTCGTAACCCGGCACAGTTTTAATGAGCACGAAGAAAAATAGAAAGACAGAAAAACATTTCAATAAAAAAAAGTAATTAGATGCTAACAACCTGCTCACAGTGATAATACTAAAAAATGTCTTCTAGCAATTAAGTCTTTATATCATTTACTGTCTGTCAATAATCGCTTTTCACAAGTGACACAAACACAATTGATGGAATAGAATAGGAGAAATTCAAGATCATAATATAAAAGCATTTAGCACGTTTTTGTTGTCACCAGCAATGGACGAAATTTTAAAAAGAAAATGTCCATAATATGATATCTTACAGGAGGCGAAGAGTCGGTGTCCTTGAAGAAGCCAAGAGCTCTCTTGGCATCAACAGGATTCAGGGCGGCATCAACAGGATTCAGGGCAGCAGCAACAACCTTGACAAGGACCTGGTCTTCCTTAAACTCAGGAACCCTAAGGTCTGAATCTAGCTTCAAGACATCGACAGGATTTCCATGTTCCGCGTAGAGCCAAGCCTTGACCTTAGAGGGGATGGTGACATTTGAGTAGGAAGCCATTGAATATGATGGAGTTGGCGAATATTTTGTTTCTCACACCGGGTACGTCCACGTGAGCTTAGGGGAACTGAAGTGTTATCCAACGACATGTGATCTTTGCGTGCGGAATGCAGGGGCAGCGCCCCCGGCACGGGTGCCCCGCTGCTCGGTCAGCGCCCCCCGACGGGGATTCCATATAGATTTAGGTTTTGGGCTCGTTTGGGGAATATATATATTTTGTTTGTTTTTCTGATCATTGTAATGAGTTGAGTGGTTATAAACTGAAAATATAGTGAAATCTCTTTGCAGGACGTAGCCCTAATTTGAGGGTGAACCTGGATAAATTCGTGCATCGTCTATTTTCTCTTTCTTCTGCGTAATCGTTCTGTTTCGGTTCTCAATACATCCCTTCAATTGGTGTCAGAGTCAGAGTTGTTCGAGGAAATAGGGTTTATTCGAGATGTCAGGAGGATCACGAATCGAGATAGAAAAATTCGATGGAACGCGGTTTGATATGTGGAAGATGAAGATGGAGGATCTTCTCTGTGATCGAAATCTTTGGTCAGCAATCGAAACGGAAAGGCCTGATGCTGCGCAATCTGGTGTCATGATAGGCAAGGAAGCGGATACAACTTCCAAATAGGCAGATCCAAAGGAGATTGAAGACTGGGATCAGATTGATCGGAAAACAAAGGGGTTGATTCGGCTATGTCTCGCGGATTCAATTCTAACGAATGTGATGAGTGAACCTACAGCCAGAGATTTGTGGCAAAAGTTGGAGTTGCTGTATCAAAGTAAGTCCTTGGTTAATAAGCTGTTTTTGAGGAAAAAACTGTATAATCTTCGGATGCATGAGGGCGACTCATTTTCTACACATCTGTATAACTTTAACATATTGATTAGTCAACTCGTATCAATCGGTGTTAAGTTCCAGGATGATGATAAGGCAATAACACTGCTCTGTTCACTGCCGGATTCATGGGATAATCTGATTGTGGTAATCGGTGGTGGGGATAAGGAATTATCGTATGAAAGTGTGTGTTCTGCCTTGTTATCGGAGGAGACACAAAAAAAGGGATCAGGAAATTCCGATAAAGAGGCATTGGCGGGTAGGGGAAGGCCAGCAGAGAAGACTCTGAATTAGAGAGGGTCCAGATCCAAATCTTGTGGGAGATCAAAGAGTAGGGAGAGGAGGGTACAATACTGGAAATGTCAAGAGTGGGGCCATGTAAAATAAGACTATAAAAATAAGCCAGTTTTTAAGAAAGAAGCTTAATCATCCTCGGGTAAAAAAGAGGTTGATGCAGGAGATATGTATTTGGCTGCTGCGTGTATGGCGCAGTCAGACAAAGATATATGGTTGATTGATACCGGTGCTTCATACTACATGACGCCTCATAGACACTGGTTTTGTGAATATGAACAATATAATGGTGGGGATGTCATGCTCGGAGAAGATGCTATAGTTCAAATTGTCGGGTGTGGCAGGGTGAAGCTGAGGATGAGTAATGGCTCAGTAAAGACTATTCCAGACGTAATGCACATACCCTTGATGAGTAGAAATTTGTTATCAGTCGGTACGATAGCTGATTCGGGGATTATTTTTAGCTGTGATAAGGATTCGTGCAAGATGACTCGAGGTTCTATTGTGATTGCACGATGAGTCCGTTACGGGACATTATACAAGCTGCTCGGGGAAACAATGACTGTTGGTAGCGGGTTCGTTTCTAAAGAGGCCAAAGAAGATGGACATGATACATCCATGTTGTGACATCAGAGGTTAGGGCATATCGGTGAAAAGGGGCTGTCTACCTTAACTTCAAGTCAGATGGTAGAAGGAGTTCCAAAATGCTCTATGGGTTTTGGGTTCTGTGAACACTGTCTCCATGGAAATCAGAATCGAGTTAGTTTCCAACACACTGGTACAAGAGCAACTGAGGTTCTCGAGCTGATTCATAGCGATGTTTTTGGACCTACTCTGACTCCGTCTATTGGAGGATCCAAGTACTATGTATCGTTCATAGATGATTTTTCGAGATATAGTTGGATTTATTTTATTAAAAGTAAATCATATGTATTCGAGAAATTTCGAGAATTTAAGATTTTGGTTGAAAACCAATTGGGCAGGAAAATCAAGATCCTTCGTATAGATAACGGAGGTGAATTCTGTTCAGATAATTTTGAGCAATTTTGTGTGGATAATGATATTGCAAGGCAGAAGACGACTCCATATATGCCTCAACAGAATGGAGTAGCCGAAAGATTAAATCGGTCACTCATAGAAAAGGCAATATGCATGCTGAGTTGGTCAGGTTTGGGGCTAGAATTTTGGGTAGAAGCTATAGCCACAGCCAGTTATTTGAAGAACCGGTCACTGACCTCATCATTGAAGGATCGTACATTATATGAGGCAGCGTTTGGGAAGAAGCCGAATCTGTCGCATGTTCGGGTGTGACACATATGTTCATGTACCCAAGGAGAAGCAGGGTAAGCTTGACAACAAGTCTGAGAAGAACATATTTGTCGGATACAAGGAAGGGGTCAAGGGTTATAAGCTGTGGAATCAAGAATCAAAGACCATTGTATACAACAGGAATATATTGTCTTTCGTGAATCACAACCTCAGGTTGGCACACAAAAAGGTGATGAGCCCAAGAATGTGGTAGTGCTTGAAGAAAGTCCTAAAACTGAAACTGTAGAGATGGTTCCACAAGGCACGCTAGTAGAGTCTGATTTTGAATCGGACAAAGAGGACTCGGTTAATGAAGTCGAGGATGCAAATTCAGATGAAGACTCGGATACAGATAGCATGCTGGCTATCAGGAGATCGACGCGGGAAAGAAAGATACCACTTCGATACTCACTTAGTGCTTTGAGCACGTTTCATGCTTTGAGCATTACCGGAGATGATCCTAATTTTGTAAAAGAGGCAAGATCTATGGATGATGCGAATCAGTGGGAGCTTGCAATGATAGATGAGATACAGTCGCTTGATAAAAATGAAACATGGAGCTTGTGTAAATTGCCTAAGGATAGAAAGACAATTGCATGTAAATGGGTGTTCAAGCGAAAGCTGAAACCGGATGGAACTGTAGAGAAGTACAAGACTAGGCTTGTAGCTAAGGGGTACTTTCAGATCAAGGGAGTTGACTACGACGAGATTTTCTCTCCCGTGGTGAAGTTGACCTCGATATGATTTTTTTTGTCTATAGCAGCTGCATATGATCTTGAGGTAGAACAGATGGATGTAAAGACAGCATTCCTTCATGGGGACTTAGAGGAGGAGATATATATGAGGCAACTACAAGGCTTTGAAGTAAGTGGAAAGGAGAATTTGATATGCAAATTGAAAAAGTCTTTATATGGGCTGAAGCAGTCACCGAGGATGTAGTATCAGAAGTTTGACACGTACATGCTCCAACTTAATTTTGCACGTTCAAATTCTGACCATTGCGTTTATGTGAAAAAAACAGGTGATCTGTCATTCTCACGCTATATGTGGATGATATGTTGTCGATCGGAAATAGTGAGAAGATGGTGAATTCCGTGAAGAGTTTGTTGGCCAAAAAGTTCGAAATGAAAGATTTGGGGTTTGCAAATTTTATTTTGGGCATGCAGTTTAGGAGGGATCATGAGAAATGGAAGTTGTGGCTAGGGTAAGAGAAATACATAAAAGAAATATTGAAGAAATTCAATATGATAGATTGCAAGCCTGTTGGTACCCCTATACCTTTAGGGACCACGCTATCTGCGTAACAATATCCAAAAACGGATGAAGAAGTTGAAGAGATGGCTCAAGTTCCATATACGAGTGCAATGGGTAGCTTGATGTATGCTATGGTGTGCACACGTTCGGATATAACCCAAGCAGTGGGAGGCTTGAGTCGATATATGTCTAACCCAGGTAGAGAACACTGGAATGCGATCAAAAGAGTTTTCAGGTATCTTCGTGGAACATTGAATTTTTCTTTATGTTTTGAAGGTACAGGGAATGGAAACATACTTGATATCGTAAGCCATGTAGATGCTAATTGGGGTGGAGATATTGATAGTAGATGGTCCACTAGTGGATATGTTTTCACATTGTTTGGTACTGCGTTAAGTTGGATGAGCAGGAGGCAAAGCATGATAGCGCTTTCTTCTACGGAGATGGAGTATATGGCTCTTACTCATGCTGGAAAAGAAGCCGTATGGTTACGACGGTTGTACTTGGAGCTCGGTTTTGAGCAAGGTGTCATAGATGTGAGATGTGATAATCAAGGGGCTATTTATTTAGCTAAGAATCCTGCATTTCACTCACGCACAAAGCACGTTGATATACAATATCATTTCATCCGAGAAAAGGTAGAGAAGAAAGAGATTTGGCTTGTAAAGGTCGACACGGTAGAAAATAGTTCTGACTTCCTTACTAAAGCTGTCACAGGTGCGAAGTTTGAATGGTGCTCTACTGCGATTGGATTGAAGAAGAATGATATTGGAAAGGCTCTCATTTGCGCGAAGTATCCACCAAGTGGGAGAATGATGGAGTTGACGAATACTTCGGGGATCCTTATTTCTCACATTGGGTACGCCCATGTGAGCTTAGGGAAACTGAAGTGTTATCCAACGACATGTGATCCCTGCGTGCGGAATGCAGGGGCAACGCCTTCGACACGGGTGCCCCGCTGCCCGGTCAGCGGGCGGGAGTTCGGGAGCAGCGCCCCCTAACGGGGGTTCCGTTAACTGGTCAGCGGACGGCTGCCCCACTCACCGGTGAGCGGGCTGGGGCTCGGGGGCAGTGCCTCCGAAATATCAACAGGTTTGGACTTTTATTTAAGTTGGCCCGTATGGTGCGATATTAAGAGATTTAATATAGGTTTAGATTTTGGGTCCGTTTGAGGCACATATATATTTTACTCTTTTTTCTGATCATTGTAACGAGTTGAGTGGCTGTAAACTGAAAATATAGTGAAATATCTTTGCATGACGTAGCTCTAATTTGAGGGTGAACTTAGGTAAATTCATATATCGTCTATTTTCTCTTTCTTTTGCGTGATCATTCTGTTTCGATTCTCAATACATCCCTTCAAAATAAGCAAAAGGCAAGCTAAGTAATTGTGTGTGGATCGGTGGGAATATAGAAGAGAAGAGAGGTTTTTTGTTCTTTAATAAGTTGATGTGAACTCACCTTGTCCATCTATTTGTAGTATTAAGGTGGAGAGTCGGTGAGGTTGACCATCATGGATTGGTGAAGCTTGACTTTGGTTTAAGAATTTGGGATTTGTCCATGTACAGAGACATGGATGTAATCGAAGTTCATTGTGTCTAAATGCAATGTTCGGGTGAATTCTATTGCTTGTGATAATAGTTGCACATTCTTGGTAATCCTATCCGAAAAAGGAAACTTTTTAAGGTATTCTTACCATTCTAAGCAATTTCAACAAGCTCTAATCTATTGCCAACTCAGCATTTTTTAAATCTTTTTTCTTAAACTCAAGTTTGTTGTTATAGTCATATTACAATGTTCATGGACTTCATGAATATTGACCGTCGCGTTTATTCCTAATTAATTGTTTCCTTTTAATCTGTGGTAATTTTTGTTGGTCGGTAATCTGTAGTAATTTACTTCATCAATTCTTTAACAATTTAATGGCCTATTATTGCCAACCATGTTAATCTTATTAACTTAATAATTTGGTCCTCTTTTATGAAAACATCTTGTTAAGATGCACGTGTGTGCTGTGTTAGAAAAAGTCTCACGTTGGAGAATTGGTATGGTATGGAGTAATTAATCTATTCTAATTGGCCTATAACTTATATAAGCTTAAGCTTTTGAATGAAATGAATCCAACTAGATGTGTTGACCTGATCGGACGTGAGCTCCCTCTTGGTAATCTCTCTGCTAAAGGTATCGGACTTCTAGTACGTGCTCTGAATAGTAACTGTGTCCCACCAAGGTTCATCTAAGTCATGTTTGCAATAATGCAAAACAGCAAATGAATGATAGGTGAATTGAGTGCTTAATTGCCTAGGGTAGGCTTGTGTCGAGCACTTAAAGAGAGTTGCTCAGCTTGCTCGTTTTCAGCAGTGGAGGATATTGTGCAGTATCTCCGCACCCAGCCATGACATTATTAGTGTTAATGAATAGTTTCATCTCTGAAAATGATACAACAAAGAACAAAAAGTTCAAGAGCTTTCTAGGGAACAACTCTTTTTCTCTTTTTTTCTTTTTTCACTATTTTACCTGATAATTATGGATGGATATGCCTGTTGCAGACGGTCAAGATCATGATCTAAGGGGTGACCCACAAGAATCCTGGCTTTACCGCCTCTGGGACGAATCTTCCCCATCGGTCGCCATTACAGAGGATTTCTTCAATTATCTTTGGGACTTGCTTTAATGGCATGGCCTCCTTCTTCAACTACTCTGGCCTTATTCCTGTTGTTTCTGTAATAATGGCCCGGCCCAAGCCCAAGCCCAAATATTCAGCCCACCTTCACTATCCTTCAATAGGTGAGCTTGTGAGCGTACAAGGGAAAGAAAAGCACGGGCGACAAAAACAAAGAAAAAGAGCTCGTCCGCGAATTAGGAGAGGGGAAAAAGAGAGGGAGAAATTTTCACACATACACGATCTGGACACCCCGACAACCCGAATCAACTCTAAATTGCAACACTTGGTAAGTGTCCGAGCCCATTATTCATCTATTGAAGAGTTGTCAAGCTATGGATTTATATAGGAATATTAGTTTAGGGCATTGTGGAGCCGTAAGGTTTGACGAAAATCAATTCTGAAGTACGGTTTGATCGGAATGAATTTCCAAAATTTCAAGTGCCTGTTATGTATTACGGATAATACGCATAACGGATAAAGGTGAATGTTCGCTATAAACGAGTTTTTTTGTTAGCGTGAAGGAGTTGATTCGTTGACAAATACGGTGTAGTGATAGAAATTTAGTCAAGGCGTTCATTAGAATAGTATGTTACTTGGATTTTGATATCATTTCTTGATTGATTGATAGAAACACGAATTCGTCGGTTCGAGTATCCTTCGTAGGTTAGTTTTTAGCTTTCCCAAGTGTGTGATGTTGTCTCTTCTTCGATGTTGTAAACTCACATTTTGAAAGCGATATACATTAGTTATATTATGAGTTATAAATTGCCTTTTTGGTTGCATAAAAGTAGATAAAGCATTAACTACCTTTTTGTCTATTTGAAATGACAAGATATCTTTTGATTACAATTTGAGTTGACTGCATGTAAATGATTTGCGAAACATTTTATGAAAGAATCACGAAATGTTCTTGACTTTGAATATGATTTATGAAAGGTTTTATGTTTGATGATTGAATTGTGAAAACTAATATGATTTGGTTATTGGGATTGAGTTTTGAAATGGTAAAGGATTTGATTGTGGGTTATTGGAGAAATGTTGCTAGTGGATTGTACTCATGTCGCTATGATTAGAACTCATTGAGGAGTAACTATGCATATTGTTATCAGGACGTGTTTCTGGGCTGAATCATCGCTTGATATAGGTGGAGACCTAATTAGGGGGAAACTTGGTTACCTTTGTCGCTGGCGTTATGCGTGGTCATATTTAGATATTGAGCATTAGATTGATCAATGGAATGAACTATTGACGTTTGATTTGATTAAGATTAATCAATAGAATGGAGCATTGACGGTTGCTTTGTTATTGTTAAGTTGATATTGTTGATTGATCATATATGTAAAAAGTTTTGTTGGGAAGATATCATTCACTTTTGATATTTTACAAGTATCTTATACTGGATTGGAATTGATGGGTTATGATATCATTTTATAAAGGTGCTAGTGAATGTTCAATCCGTTTAGAAGTGAAGTGCTCTCACTGAGCTGTGATTGCTCATTCCATTCATTTTACTTGCTTTTCAAATTCTTCAGCTAGCTGCAAATAAGACGAGCATTTACGTTATCAGATGACAGTTTGATGGTGAGATTTTTGGATATGAGTTGTTTATATGTAAGATGAACTTCTCAGTTAATTTAGTTATTAGATGGAGATGTACATATTCTTTTGATGGATTATAGAAACTTTGATGCTGTAACCAAATGACTCTTTTATCAAATATATAGATCTATATTTCAATAATAGATAATCTCTTCAATATCAGTATCCGTTCAGAGTTTCAATTTACAATTACATGAGAAATTGCCCCAATATATAGTACAAGTTTAGGTCATACAAAATTATAGTAGATATTTTATGTATACCCTTAATAGTAGTATTTTCCTCCCTCTACTTTAACAATTTTTTCTATCAGATTTCTCAATTCCATCGTTGCTCGCACATAGGCTGAACTTTAGCCTAAGCCCAAAATGTGGCAGTGTGAGATTAGGAAGGCAAATAGGGATCTGAAAAGATTTAAACTCAAGACTTTCTGCTATGATACATAAGAGATTCTATAAAACTACAGTTCTAAAAGTTTAAGTTGTTGGATGAATGAAACTGCGCTCGAGAGGATGAGCCCTAAAGAACTGTCAGACATCTCGAGATTAGATTACTGCTGTTGGTGTGTAGACTCTTTTATCAATAACCCTTGTGTCATCGTTCGCGATTGGAAGCTCAATTTATTTGGTCGAGGATTATTACTTCATGCCAGAGAAGCGAAATTGTGTAAAAGCTAAACTAGGAGTGATATGCATTGATATATCTCATAAATAGAAACAAGAATGAGGATGTATGAGTAGTCTCCATTCACATGTACTGGTTCTTGGTGCTTTGCGAAGTCTAATTCAACCATCACATATTCGGTCAATCGATCTTCGAGTAACTTTGCGAGTTTGCTGACTTAATTAACAGAACACAAGCGATTCTTCTCTAAATTTACTTGTCACTTGTCTGTGATCCTTATTAGTAGTTTTGTCTACATGTACTTGACTTCATAATATGAAAGGCAGCTCAATGAACCCTTAAACAAGAGCTAAATATTTTTCTTCAGAGCAGCAAACTTATACACTATGGTTTGGGTTGACATGATGATTTGCGCAAGGTATGGGCACATGTAACATATATTAAGTTCCATCCTTTGCTATCAGCAGAAACCGCAATAATTTTGGTCCGCTCTCCTCAAACAATCTCATGCAAAATTATCATATGAATCATAAATCTATTGTACGGATATCATTTCAGTCCTAAATTTTTCAATTTTGCCAATTCAGTCTAAACCTTTTAATGATTTGTCAATGTAATTCTTCTTATCAATTTTGGTTGGATATTGTTGACGTTGATGCCGTCCATCCTTCGCGGCATAGTTGCTGCTAACATGGACGATTTTTGTAATTTTTAAAAAAAATTTCTAAAATTGTTTTCTTTTCTTTTCCTTTCCCTTTTCTTATTTATTGTTTTTACTATTTTCCTCCGCTAGCTATCACTGAGGCTCGACGACAGGCAAAAGGAAATAGGGAAAAAGGGCAAAAAACAAAAACAAAAAAACAAAAAATTTCAGAAAATTTATGAAAGAATGCAAAATTGTCAATGTCAGTGATTATCGGCCAAAATTGGCCTAAATAACCACATTGGTAAATCGTCAAACTGTTTAGAACCAAATTGGCCAAACTGAAAAATTTGTAACTGAATTGGCTTCTATTCGATAGGTTCAGGAATTTTATGATAATTATCCCAAAAATTTGATCATATCATTATAATACTCTGATTTTGGTTTGAGGGAGGGAGGGAGGGGGGTGGAGGGGTTGATTGTCTTTATTTTCGCAATATCAGTGAAAACAACCACATCCTCCATCTTGTCGAACAAGCGATCTTATTTTATGTATCACCAGGAACACTATGGACATGGTTGATGTGCCCCCGATCCAATATTCAAAGAGAACACACTACAATCTATATAAAATTTCATGGGATCGGGTAGATGACGATCTTTCCGGTGGGTCGGCCAGTCTCCAGATGCGAGATCGCTTCGAGAACCCGAGAAAACGGGTACGTGCCTTTGGGATCAAGCACTGGCTTTATTATCTGGCTCTCCAGGTGGGGATTCAGTTTCTCCAGGATTGAGCCCTTAGATGTCACATGGAACTTGAAAGCGGGTGGAGTTACGGGCCCCCCCACGGTCACCACACTTCCTCCTTCCTTCACTCCTCTTATCGCCCTCTCACTTTGACCTGCTAGCATTTCATTTAGTATCACTGAACTCTTCAAAAAAGCTACTGCTAGAAGATGATGTAGAAACAGTTATTATTCCATTTGGAAATATTTGCGTCCCAGTGTATGTGTGTATAGATAGAAGAATTTATCTAAGCACAGAATTATCAAGACAAGACTTAGAAGTTGTACGAACTCCGAACTTGTGAATGGAAAGATTAGTGAATATTTTGAACCCCACGTACCAACTGCATCATATACAACATCGAATTTCTCCGGGAGGTCTTCGAAGTTCTCTTTGGTGTAATCAATGGCCAAATCAGCTCCCAAACTCTTCAGCAAGTCCAGCTTTCCGGTGCTAAATGTAGCCGCCACTCTTGATGCCCCAAAGACTTGCTTGGCTAGCTGTGATTTTGGACAGATAAAAAAAATCATATTTTTATATGGAAAAATATCACCCAACATTGGATCCTAAAAACCGAAACTTCGACATATACATAGATTGAAACGAGAAGATGATTATATCTCATGTGTGGTAATCTCAAGGTCTAAATTGAACGAGTACTTGAGCAGATCCCGACCCAATAACCATTGACGTCATTGTTTCTGTTATGAGCTTTTCATTTTTCTTTTCCAAGCATTAACAGAGCTTAGCAAATTGCAATGATATACCTGAATCACGAGGCTACCGATACCACCGGTGCCACCCAAAACGAGGATGGATTTGCTAGGCGAGAAGTGAGTCCTCTCGAGGCCTTCATAAGCGGTTTCAATGACCATGGGAAGTGAAGCGGCTTCGGCAAAGCTCAAGTTCTTGGGCTTGAGAGCCAGCAGCCTCTCCTCTACCGCAGTGTACTCAGCCAAAGTGCCATGTTGCTTTGGGCGGATCAAAGAAACCTCATTGATGTCCCCGTACACTTCGTCCCCAACTTTGAACTTCTTCACTTGATCCCCGACTTTCACCACCACACCGGCCACGTCGTAGCCCGGCACAATCTTTATGGACATGAAAAAGAAAGAAAGACGTAAATAACCATTCCAATGAAAGAAGTAATTAGAAGCTACTAACATTGTCATAATGATAATTCTCGAGAAAGTCTTCCGGTAATCAAGTTTTTATGCCGGTCAAAAGTGGTTTTCCACAAGAGGTGCTATCACAATTGATGGAATACAAATCGAGAAGTTCAAGATCATAATAGATTCTCATTCAGCACAAATCTGTAGTCACGGCCGATGGACAAAACGAAAAAGGATTTTGCGTAATACGATGTCTTACGGGCAATGGAGAGTCGTTGTCCTTTAAGAAGCCACGAGCTCTCTTGGCATCAATAATATTAAGGGCAGCAGCAACAACCTTAACAAGGACCTGGTCTTCCTTCATCTCAGGAACCTCGACATCTGAAACGAGCTTGAAGACATCGTTGTGGTTCCCAAGTTCGGCATAGACCCAAGCCTTGATCTTGGAGGGAATGGTGAAATCTGAAGAGGAAGCCATTCAATAAGCAAAAAGCCAAGCTAAGCAACTGTGTGTGGATCTTGTCAGAGTATAGAAGTGAATAGATCTTTTTTTGGGTTTCTGGGTATTTGAATTGAACCCACCTGGTCAATCTATATATGGTGCTAAGGTAGAGAGTGGATGAGGGTTATCATTATGGATTGGTGAAGCTTGACATTGGTGTAAGCATTTTGGATTTGTCAATGTATAGAGACATTGATGTAGTTCAGGTTCTATTTGTCTAAATGCAATTTCGGGTCAATTTCATCGCGTCACGATAATAGTTGGAGGTTCCTGGAAGAATAGTAGTCTTTTTTTCGGAACTGAAGACTTCTCGAACAGGTGTCCATTTAGTGACTTTTATATTTCCTTTTATCCTTTTTTTTTTATGTTACCTTTTTCATGCTCAAATTTAGAGATCAAATCAAAGGAGGGCACGCTATCCTTTCCACTATTGTGGGCAAGACACGATGAATACCTCTTGCTTTATTGCAAACAAAGAAGCAGATACCAACAAACCTTTCTCCATAATTATGTGTTAATCTATTACGAAATCCTAAAATAATCGGAAGTTCACAGTATACTAGATATTCACATTCCTACTTTTTTTAGTTATAATTTTCTTTTATTTGGGAACAATATTCACCTAATCTTTTCTTCGGATGGAGAATAATATCTATCACTTTAAAAGTTGTAGTTGAATCCTTTGTATATTGATTTGTTTCTTTTAAAAAAATAAAGTTGTTCTATCTTGTGGCTTTTTTATACCTACAAAGTGTAGTAATTTGTCAAAAAGTCCTAGATCATTTGTACGGTGGCAAATTTTATCCTAAATTTTTTAATTTTGTCAATTTAGTTATAAATCTTTTGACGATTTGTCAATGTAGTTCTTTCGGTTAATTTTGGTCGGAAATCGTTAAAGTGGCGTTGGTTGTTCTACATGACACGACCACCACGTCAACGATTTCTAGTCAAAATTGACTGAAATAACTATATAAACAAATCGTCAAAATGTTTAGGACTAAATTGATAAATTGTAAAAAAAATTAGGATTCAATTGATAAAATTAAAAATTTTAGACATAATTAGCCACCGTACAATAGGTTTAAGATTTTTTGGCCAATTATCTCCTGCCAAGTGAGTCTTGTAAAATATAGGTTCCGGAAAAAAAAAAAAAAAGAAAAAAAAAAGTCAACAGGTCAACAGAAGCTACAGTGGACTTGGCTAAAATAAAAGAGGACCGAGAGCTTTCGGGGAGGAGAAAACAGAAACGGAAGAGAAAGGAGAGGAAAAGAGAAGAAAAGAGAGGAAAGGAAAGAAGAAGAAGAAAAAGAGAAAAGAGAAGAGGGTTTCGCACCGAGGGAGTTTCGCCAAGTTGATTCGACTTTGATTAGCAACGTCCGGTAAGTATTTGCGCCCCTCGTTCGTTCAATCGGAATATTTTTCCGAGTTAGGGCTCAATTTCGGAATTGTGTGTTGTTCGAGCGGTGAAACCTAATTTTTGAGTCGTTGAGCTACGTATTTTTATAGAATTGGTAGTTTATGGTGTCATGGAGCCGTGGGATTTTACGGAACTCGATTTGGACTTACGGATTGCCGGATATGAATTTTTGAAGTTAAGTGCGCGCAGTAAACAGTGCGCGAACAGTGGTTTTTAGGCCGATTTTCGTCGGTTTTTGGCTCGATTTTGGGATGGCCAAGTTGGGGTTCTTGTAATGCTCGGAGTGGGCTTTTTATCGACTATAAACTCGCTTGAAACGGGATTCGGTGGAGGAATTTATGGTGCGATTAAGTTTTGCGTTGAAACTCTGCGTTGCGAACGGTTTGGATAATCGCTTTGGAGAAGCGATTTGTGGACACATTTGAGTTGTCTTGTTAGCGTTTAAGCGTCGTTTAGCCGTTTCATAGCATTTTAGTTGGTTTTAACATCGATTCTCGTTTAATTATTAGGATTTCGAGATCGTTGATTCGAGTGAGCTTGGTTGTTGGATTTTTGGGGATTCCAGGTAAGTGGTGCTATATCTTCTTTGAGTTTATAAACTCATATTTTGAAAGTGATAATGATTTGAGTATCGTATGAGTTATTAAAGCATGTTTGTTGCATAAAAGTCTGGATCGGGCAATTACTACCTTTTAATATTTGAGGATGGCTTAAGAATGGTTTTATGAGAAATATTGTGAAATGATATATATGTGTAACTTTGCGAACTGATTTATGAAATGAGCTCGAAAATGATTCAAGAAATGGCATTTTGATTGCATAAAATTGGATCGAGCGTTTACTGACATTTTGTGTATTTGAAATGAAAGATTATCTTTTGATTTCGGTTTAAATTTACTGAATGCAAATAGGTTTGTAAAACCTTTTGAAAAAAAAAAACTCATGAGGAGTTCTTGCATTTGAATGTGGCTTATGAAGGATTTTATATTGGTTTATGAAATGGTTTATGAAATGATTTCTGAAATGGGTTTTGTAAATTGGTGGATGATATTGTGGTGGATTTTGATGCTCAGTATCTCTGTGAACCCAAATGATGGGTTATGGGTATGCACATACTAGTCTAGGATATCCTTGTGGGCCGAGCCACCGGCTTATAGTAGGTGGAGACCTTGTCAATGGGGGAATCTTGGTCGCCTTTCACGGGGCGTTATCCGTGATTATACTTAGATTTCTGAGCACGAGATTGGCTAATGGAATAGACCATTGGCGTGTACTTTTCGACGAGATTGGCCAATGGAATAGACCATTGGCTTGTGCTTTTCGACGAGACTGGCTAATGGAATAGACCATTGGCGTGTGCTTTTCGACGAGATTGGCCAATGGATTTGACCATTGGTTTCTTCTTTGATATTATTAATTTGAATGAGCATTTCTATTGTGAAAATGTGACGTTTAAAGTAGCACATAACTTATTTTGAACATGGAGTTTATGATATGTTGAAATTGGGTTAATTGAGCTTTTGTTTGGTCTTTATAACTGTGTGCATAGTGGTTGCTCGATCTGCTTAAAAGAGATATGCACTACTTACTGAGCTGTCGTTGCTCACCCCCCCTCTTTTCCCAACCTTTCAGGTTCTTTGTTTAGCAGCCAATAGAATGAGAGCGTTATCTTTGGGGACTCTCGGGTAGTTTGAGGCTGCGTCCTTTAGGTGGAAGGACGGCCGTGTCATCCCCCATCTTGGTAGTTTTTGGGGTGTGACATTTATTGGTTTCAGAGTTTAAGTTATGATTTTTGAGATATAAAGTCTATGGGACGTTGTGAGCTTGTGTCTTAGTTTATAGCGTGAGTCTTTTGTTAAGTATTAAGTTGTATATTTCTTTTGGCGTAAGTGGCCATGGATTATGATCCGGAAAAGCATGCTTTGCCTTGTAAGGGATTACAAAAGCAAGTTTTGCCTTTGGTACTAGGAATATATCCTAAGGTCCTTGATGAGCGATTTTGACAATGAGGTAAAGAGGGTTATTATGATCTAAATTTTGACTCGCAGAAAGTAGAGCAAGTTGAATAAGGAATTATACTATCAAAGATTTCAAATTTGGGATCGAAACGTGTTTCATGATGTTAAAGGGTGTGGAAGGTCATTTTGGGCTCGAGGAGTCGTAATGTGGTGATTGAGCAATTGTTGCTTTCAAGGTGACAAAGGTGGTGTTACCGTAGCAAGAAGTATTAAGTTCAAGGATAGATTTTAAAACATTGGTTCCAATCTTGTAAAGCAAATTGCAAATGCAACCAATGATGTTGCCTGAGATGGTACCACATGCGCCACAATCCTCGCATGAGCAATTTTGGATGCAAATTTGTTGCAAATGGGAGGAATACAATGGACTTGAGATGTGGCTTCGCCATAGAAATTGAGCCAAAAGTTGTTAGTTATAATACACTTTGGAGGGTGTATGGTCAAGCCGAACTCTTTGGCGAAGCAATCCATCTATTTTAACTAGTGCAGAGGAAGGATGCTAAGCAAAATATTGCTACCTACAACACTATAATAAAGATATATGGAAAATTTTCTTGAGCATGAAAATGCGACAGATCTGGTTCAGAAGATACAAAGTATAGGAATTGAACCAAATGCAATTACTGAGTTGACAATAATTGCGATATGGTATTATTAAAATAAAATTAGACCGTACAGCGACATTGTTTCAAAAGTCGAGGAGCTCTGGGGTTGAAATTGATTTGATGTTTTATCAGACCATGATAGTGGCTTATGAAAGGGCCGATCTAGTTGGTCATGCAAAGTGATTGCTATATGAGCTTAGGCTAGGCAATATTCCTAGGGAGACCGAAATAACAATTCTTGCTAGGGCTGGTCGGTCAGAGGAGGTCATTTGGGTTGTCTGCCAAGCTTTTGATGTGGGAGAGGTAAAGGATATAGCAGTATTTAGTTGCCTGATCGAGCTACTTCAAGGAATAGAAAGTATGTTAACGTCATTGAGATCTTTGATAAGATGAGACTGGTTGGGTACTTTCCTGATTCCGATGTCCTTGCTATCGTCCTAAAAGCTTTTGGAAAATTGTGCGAATTTGAAAAGGCAAATGTAGTGTACGTGGAGATGTAGGAAGACAAATAACATTTGAAGATTTGAAGCAGTTGGTCAATGGAATCGCCTTTCTAATGTTATGGAAGCGATAAGTCATGATCACTGTTATTCCATTTTCTTATTCCTCAGGCGGCCCACATTCACATATGGTATTATTAGGCCAAAAGCACATAATTCATTGCATGATGGTCGGCCAAAAATGAAATTAAATATATTGGGGAGCCTTGAATAGTGTATGTATAAACAAATGTGAGCGTTACTTCTTTTGTTTTCTAAACTCCATGATGGTCATGACGGCCATCAAATGGGAAGAGAGTGCTGGTGGGCGGCCGAAGGATGGATAAAGAAAGGCTTTTGTGCTCAATTTCTTCTTCCATTGTTCTTTCTTGTTTGATGGCAGCATCTGAATAAACAGAGCTCTCCTGAAGCCAAGCGCAGGAGCTCTCAAGCAGAAGGTTTTCTTGTTGTGAATACCATCGAGTAATTTAGTCAATTAATTTCTTGTGGTGAGAATTTTTATATTCCTCTGTGAGATTGGAAGAATATTTCCAAGAAATTGTGAGGGCTAAACTCTATGTGAGTTATTGGGTATAAGTGGGGGTTAGGCAACACTGAGAATAACTTTTTTTTGTTGATATACTGAGAGTTTGGAGTTACTCAAGTGTGATTATAATTTTCATTGTACTGCTTGGTCTACAATGAAATTGTATGCTGCTCTATCCATGGACGTCACACCAAACGAACTATATATGTAAATCCGATGTTCGTTCCATTTCTTTCATTGGTCTATTTTATTATTCGATTACTTGTCACATTTCCGCGCACAACACATACCTTTACCTTGCAATTTGTTATACATGGATAGTGAAGTTGGGCAGTGGAATGATCTTCCACAACGTTTACAATTTGTCAACAATTTTATGCTAAAGTATCTAAAAGTTACTGTTGGGAATAAATGAACTTCTCCATGCTTAGTTCGAACAGAGGCGTATCAATTGCATGCAACACGACTCCGTTTTTTTTTTTTTTTTTTTCCGAGAGATCTTCAAAGCTGTGCTTGGTGTAATTGATGGCGAAATCAACTCCCAAGCTCTTTAGCTTCTCCAATTTTCCGGCGTCGAGGTCGCCGCTACTCTTTTTGCACCAAACCCCTCCTTAGCTGACTGCAAAGGGACCAAAACCAACAGCTGGTCACCCATTAGCAGATGCTGAATGGCCAAACCCATGTCGATCATTTCCAAACGAAATGCCTCTCTAGCATCTACTGAACAGACACTACAGCGAAAAAAGTTCACTTGAATCACAGACGTGCCGGCTCACCGGTACCTTCCATATCCAGGAGGGACTTGTCAACAGAGAAACTAGTCCTCTCTAGGCCTTACATATGAAGTTTCAGTTGCCAGTGGGAGAGAGGCCGCTTCAGTAAAACTCAGGTTCTTAGGTTTAAGAGCCAACAGCTTCTCTTCCACTGCTTTCATTTTGCTTAGCCTGTTAAAAGATCATAATGGGGATTTCACAACCTACACAACATTTCATCTTGACCCTTGTTCACGCAAGGCAGAATTCTTCCATAGCTTGTTAAAAGTTAGGGTTAATATCACAAAAAACCCAAAATTCATACACTTATAACAAATTTACATCAAACTAATTTTTTGACCACAAAAAATCCCAAACTGGTACACCTATGATAGATTTACCTCAAACTAATTTTTTGACCATAAAAAATCATAAACAGGTACATTTGTAACAAATTTGCTCTCTGTTAAATTAGATTGATATAAAGAAAAATCACAAATTAGTACACCTATGAGAAACGGAGGGTAAAACCCCAAAACTGATACATCTGTCAACTGTCACGTATCATTTAATTTAGCAATTTGACAGTAAAATTTAACAGAAATTAATATAGAGTAAATTTATCACAGATGTATCAGTTTGGGAATTTTGGTGGTCAAAAAATTAGTTTTTGGTAAATTTGTCACAAGTATATCAATTTGGAGTTTTTCGTGGTATTAACCCTAAAAGTTACGAACATCAATGGAGTGGTTGATGTTCATACTTACCGACATTGAACTTTTCTGGGAGGTCTTGGTGTAATTGATCGCCAAATTAGCACCCAAACTCTCGAGCAAATCAAGCATTAAAGTGCTAGACATAGCTGCCGCTCTCAACGCACCAAAAACATCGTTAGCTAGGCTGCAGCTTTCTATGTGAACATTAGTCTCCTTATACAAGTGGTAATTAAGCCCGTTTGGTTTAACATTTGGAAGGGGCTTTTGGCCTCGAAAGTCCCTTGGGGAAATACTGAACCATTGGTTCAGCATTTCGAAGTCCATTGGCCAAATGTTAGCATTTGGAATGTTGAACCCAATTTTTTTGTCCCCAAACTGCCCTCACTTATTCTGGCTTATTTTGATTTTACCCCTCTTATTACTGTTCATCTTCTTCGTAAGGCGGCCAGCAAGAGGCCGGCAAGGTCGCGCAACCGTCCATGCACCACCGGCCTAGGTCATGCAAGGCTGTCTGCCGCCTGGGTCGCGCAACCATAGACCCTCGCCGAGGGTCGCACGGCCTTGAGCGGCCGATGACTTAGGTGGTCGATGCCTGGGTCGCTCGACCTCAGGCACTGGCCACCTAGGTCGCGCAACCCTTGCCGAGGGTTGCTTGACCTCGGGCGACGACTGCCGGCGATAGATCTAGCTCGCTAGGGATTGCCCGATCTCGGGTGACAGCCACTGGTACCAGATCTAGCTCACCAGCGACTGTAGGCCTAGCTCTTGTGAAGGGTAGGGTAGGTTTTTTTTTTAATAAAAAAAATAATTCTCAAAGCCCTTTTGCAAAAACAAATTTGCTAAATACTACTTGGGCCAAAATAGCTTTACAAAGGATTTTTTATCAAATGCCATTTTCATTTTCTCAAGGATTTTGACCTAAAGGTATTTGTATTTTCCCAAATAGCATTTAGAAAGTTGAATCAAACAAGCCCTTAGAGTTGAAGTTCCTGCTTTTCAGCGAAAATTATGGACTCATTACCATCGATAGACGACTTAAATCTTCACTTCGGAGGTCTCCGACATGAAATTCAATGTTTTTGCTATCATCCTACATCGTCTTTCTTGACATATGGAACATCGGAAAACATTCCCTTATGATCAGTCAGGAATGAACAATAATAAAGGCCAAAATATAACATAGTAAATTACCTATTCATTGTTAATATTGATAAATTTAATGATTCGAATAGTATGTTAATAGTGTATAGGTGGACATTTTTAGGCTTGATTCACTTGTTCTGGGAAGTAGTGACCCTGTAAGATTATTCAACTCAATAATAGCCAATAACTAGCTACCACCATTATAATTATTCTAAATATTAGAATAATTAAATATTAAACCACATCGTCTTCTAACAGTTGATTGTGGTCTCATAAAATCTCACATGGTATCAGAACTAGAGGTCCTAGTTCAATTTTTTCCAAGCCCCATTCGCCTCCTCAATTAAATATATCTAAGATTAAACTAAGGGTGAGAATGAGTGTTAGAATAATTAAATATTAAACCCCGTTTTCATCTAAATTTAAATTTTTAGAATAATTGATAATAGTCCCACAAAATCTCACATTGAATCTATCATCATCATCGTCATCATTTTACTTACCAAAAACAAAATCATCATTTTACTTTTCCAGTTGGCAGACATAATTGTAAGGATGGTCGGATATATCACCATCAAAATTTACTTTTGACAACGAACGCACAATATGGAGACTAGGAAAGATGAAACCTTCCATCACTCTAGCTCTAACCGCACTATGTAGAAACTAGTATACAAAGAGGAGCAAAATATACATACATACAAAAACAAGCACCATCGACTGCTAATCAAGGAACGCTATATTTCTTTCTCGTGTGTGTTTTGCGGGTCAGAGTGGATCACCGACTTTTCCGGCTGCCAGCCGGTTTAAAGATATGAGAGGCCTGCGAAATGGGAACGGGCTCTTGGGTACGATCACCGTCTTCACCTTCCTGCTCTCCAAGAAGGGCTTCAACTTCTCCGAGGTCGAACAGTCCAATGTTGCTATGAAAAAGAAAGTGGCCGGCGTTAATTCCTTCTCATATTCTACAATCGTCGCCACGCTCTTACCTGGCTTCACAGCCTTCACTGCCCGCTCACTTTGCCCTTGACATTAGGAACGTCACCTGTTTAGCATGGTGCCGAAATGTTCCTCGTCCAGAAAGTTACTAGTCGCATGGGAAATCTCATCAGCCAAAATGGACATTTTTAGCCAATCGATCGCCAGTGTACAAAGAAACTTGCATAGCATCCAGATGGATATCTCATGCATACACAACTAACTAATATGAAACGTCACAAACATCGAGGTTTCATTGATGTTCCTTTACTTGCCAACTGCATCATAGACAACATCAAACTTTTCTGGGAGGTCTTCAAAGTTGACCTTGGACCTTGGTGTAGTCAATGGCCCGATCAGCACCCAAACTTTTCAGCAAGTCTAGCTTCCCAGTGCCAGACCCCATGATTTGGGCTGACAGGATGCTTTCGCACGAGGTTTGGTCACACGTAACATATATCAAGTTCCAATCTCAGCTTTTAGAGAAATGGCAGTATAGTTGGCGCATTGGTATCATCATAACACTCTCATTAAAGGAGGCAGAGAGAGATCCTAGTTGCCATAATTTTCGCAATATTAGTGAAAACATTAATAGAACAATCGCTGGTAATTCGCATCAAGAAGAAGATAACTTTTGAGTTTAACTCATCCTTATTGCCATAATTTATGTACGTAATCACAAACAACATCCTCCCTCTTGTCGAACAGTAAGCTTATTTAACATATCACTAGGAACAATACGGACATGGGTGTGGATGTGCTTCCGGTCCGATATTTAGAGAGAATACCACAATCTCTCTCTCTCTCTCTCTCTCTCTCTCTCTCTCTCTCTTCATGGGATCGGGTGGATGACGATCTTTCCGCTGACTCGGCCGGTCTCGAGAAACGAGAACGCTTCGAGAGCCTGAGAAAATGGGAATGTACCTTTGGGATCAATCACTGGCTTTATTTTCTGGCTCTCGAGGAAGGGATTAAGTTTCTCCAAGACTGAGCCCGTCGATGTCAAAATGAACAGGACAGCAGGTGGAGTTGCCGCCCCTGCTATGGTCACTACATTTCCTCCTTCCTTCACTGCCTTTATTGCCCTCTCACTTTGACCTGCGTGCATTTTATTTAGTATCATCAGACTCTTGAAAAAAGCCTACAAAAAGGATAAGTTGAGTGCACCTTAAACTTCAGCAAATACTAGCTAGAAGTGGACACATAAATAGTTTTAATTCCATTTGGGAAGATATCCATCCCCATGTGTGTAGATAGAGGAATTTATCAAAGCACAAAATTATTAAGACAAGACTTGGAAGTTGTACGAACTCCAAACTTGTAAATGGAAAAATAGTGCATCTTTCAAAGACCACATACCAACTGCATCATACACAACATCGAATTTCTCTGGGAGGTCTTCGAAGTTCTCTTTGGTGTAATCAATTGCCAAATCAGCTCCCAAACTCTTCAGGAAGTCCAGCTTTCTGGTGCTAGATGTAGCTGCCACTCTTGATGCACCAAATACTTCCTTGGCTAGCTGTGTTGTAGGACCAACAGAAGATCATATATATCCATAGGTTGAAACGATAAGATGATTATATCATATGGATCGTATTCTCAAGGTCTGAATTGAACGAATACTGCAGCAGATCCCAACCCAATAACAGTTGACATCATTGTTTCTGTGAGGAGCCTTTCTTTTCCAGGCATCAATGGAGCTTAGCAACTTAAAATGAAATACCTGAATCACAAGGCTACCGACACCCCCGGCGCCACCCAAAACGAGGATGGATTTTCCAGGTGAGAAGTGAGCCCTCTCGAGGCCTTCGTAAGCGGTTTCAATGGCCAAGGGAAGTGAAGCAGCTTCGACAAAGCTCAAGTTCTTGGGCTTGAGAGCCAGCAGCCTCTCTTCCACAGCAGTGTACTCAGCCAGAGTGCCATGTTGCTTTGGGTGGTCCAGAGATTTCTCATTGATGTCACCGTACACTTCGTCCCCAACTTTGAACTTCTTCACTTGATCCCCGATTTTCACTACCACACCGGCCACATCGTAGCCCGGCACAATCTTAATGAGCATGAAGGAAAGACAGACGTTAAAAAAAAAAAAACATTCCAATTGAAAAAAGTAATTAGAAGCTGATAACCTACTCGTAATGATAAATCTTGAAAAAGTCTTCTGATAATCAAGTTTTTATATCATCTACTATCGGTCAAAAATTACTTTTCAGTAGTGGTGTTATCATATCTGATGAAATACGAAACAAGAAACTCAAAATCATAATAGATTCACATTTGCAGACAGCAGTAATGGACGAAATAAAATAAAAAATGTAGGTAATGACGTCTTACAGGTGGCGAAGAGTCAATGTCCTTAAAGAAGCCAAGAGCTCTCTTGGCATCAACAGGATTTAGGGAAGCAGCAACAACCTTAACAAGGACCTGATCTTCCTTAATCTCAGGAACACTAACATCTGAATCTAGCTTCAAGACATTGATGGGGTTCCCACATTCGGCATAGACCCAAGCCCTGATCTTAGAGGGGATGGTGAAATTTGAGTAGGAAGCCATTGAATAAGCAAAAGCCAGGCTAAGCAACTGTGTGTGGATTGGTGGTATTATAGAAGAGAATAGAGTTTTGTTGATTCTTGGTACTTGAATTGAACTCACCTTGTCAATCTATATTTAAGGTAGAGGGTGGATGAGGATGATTATCATGGTTTGGTGAACTCTGCTTTCAGCATCTTGGATTTGTCAGTGTACAGAGACATGAATGTGGTCCAAGTTCATTGAGTTTAGATGCAATGTCCGGGTGAACTCCATCGTTTCATGATGATAGTGTGAAATTCTTGGTAGAATAGTAACGTCCATCTATGCGTTCCAATCGTTTAGAGACTGTTATTTTGATTGCATGTCATCGTATGATTCGTGAGCATATTAATGCAAGACTCATGCTCGACTAATAGATGAGGAGGTTCCAACAAAAGGGGGAAATTTGACCAATTCAGTCTCAAATCTATTACACATAAATCAATTCAACCTTAAACTTCCCAATTTTGCCAATGTAGCTGTAAATCTTTCCATAAATTTTCAATGTTGTCTTTCAGACCAATTACCAAAAATCGCAAGCATGGCAATTTACAAGTTGAACACGTTAGCATGCCACAAAGGACCTAAGTACAACTAGTGATGATTGGACGTCATAGTAGTTATTTCTAGCAACAGTTAGCCGGAAAGCCTACATTGGAATTTCGCGCAAAAATTTAGAACTAAATTGATAAAATTAAAAAAATTAGAATTGAATTGGCATATACAATAAGTTTAGTCAGTGAGCAATAGTTCTAGAGTGTAGTTTATGTTATTATTCACTATCGAATTGCAGGGCAATCTCTTGCCGAATCATCTTGATTCAGAAACGGTGTTTGGTTTCTACGATTAGTAATGTATTATAGGCGTCGTAGGGTTTATCAGGAAATAATAGCTTGATGGACAGATAAATTTGACTTATGTGAAATTACTCGAAGTTGATGGATGGACGTTTTTGTACTTCCAAAATGATTTTTCCCGTAATTTGTAGAATTCTCGGAATTATGGGTTACATTGCCGGTGGATTTTGTTGGATAGCTGCATCATTCAATCCCAAAACATGACCTCACAGAAAACGAAAACGAGTTACATGCTCCCCGTAGACGGGAGAGAGCAAAAGAAAGAAAAAGATAAGAGCTTCGTCTGAACATGCTTAAGAAAATATATAGCTAAACTCCATGTCTGATGATACAGGGTAGATCACAACTTTCCCATTTGCTTTGCCGGTTTGAAGGTCTGAGAAGGCCTCAAGGGCCTGTGAAAACGGGAAAGGGGCTTTGGGATCAATCACTGTTTTCTCTTCCCCGCTCTCTAAGAATGCAGGGGCTTCGACTTCTCTCGGTTTGATCTCTATATCAGGAAAATCACAACGTTAGCCAATGGAATATTAACACCTTCCTCTTCGCTTTTTGTTCAGCGAATGAACAAGCAGTTTATTCGCATAGCCTCTTGAAAGTTAGGAACATCAAGGGATGCTGCGGTTTAAGTTCATATTTACCAATATCGAACTTTTCTGGAAGGTCTTCGAGGTTGTCCTTGGTGTAATCAATGGCCAGATCAGCACCCACACTCCTGAGCAGATTCAGCTTCCCAATGCTAGATGTAGCTGCCACTCTTGACACACCATAGCTAGAGTAATGTCATTGAACCAACTGAATTCTAGACACTTTGCAAGTGAACAAGTGTTTAGTCTCCTTATACAAGCGGAAATTAGGGTGGAAATTCCTACTTTTCAGCAAGAATTATCTACGTATTGCCATCAATAGACGACTTAAATCTTCCCTTGAGAAAATATTCGACGTTTTTGCTATCATCATAAGTCGTCTTTCTTTATATCAGGAACATTGTAAACCATTCCCTTGTGATCAGTCGGGGATAAACAATGATAAAAGCCAAAATATGACCTAGTTCATTCCCTGAATAACCACTGTGGTGTTCTAACCTAGTTCATTACCGGAATAACCACTGTGCCAACACCACCTGCACCCCTGCACTGAGAAGCAACAAGTAATGAAGAGAGGAAACTACACCAGAACTAGATCAATAGAAAACCTCATCACCATAGCCATTTCTTTATACTCTGTAAAGACTCATCTAAAAGCCTTCCATCATCACCATATACACAGACGCACACAGATAGAAAAATAAAGAAGAAGAGAGGAAGGAGTCGTCTTAGAGAGGGCTCTTCTCTTTTGTCATATACTTTCGGTCGCTAAGGATTAGGGTTTTCCCTCCTCCGAAATTATGATTGTGCCCCTCATGGGCCACGGTGTCAGTTCCGGGCCGTCTCGCCTTTGGGTTGCAGCCTTTACTCTCAACATCCCCCCGCAAATTGGGTGTGGTTTTGAAACCTAAACCCAGTTTGAAGCTAAGAGAACAATGATCAAATCTGGACAGGGCCTTGGTAAAAATGTTCCCAATTTGACGATGGCTGGGAATGTATTGCACACTGAGTAAACCCAATGAAACCTTCTCACGGACGAAGTGGAAATCGATTTCAATGTGTTTTGTCCTAGCATGTAAGATAGGATTAGATGTAAGAGAAATTGCAAATTGATTATCACAAAACAATACCGTCGGTGAAGTTAAGTGAATCCCAATGTCTCTCAGGACAAATGCAATCCATGTAAGATCGGCAGTAGCGGAGGCAAGTGCTCTGTACTCTGCTTCGGTCGATGACCGTGACACTGTGGTTTGTTTCTTTGCTGACCAAGAGATGATATTTGAACCAAGGTATGTGTAAAACCCAGTAGTGGAGCGTCTTGTATCGGCACAACCAGCCCAGTCGGCATCCGAAAAACCATGTAAATTCAACGAGCTATTTGAGTGAATGAAAAATCCCAAGTTAACAGTCCCTTTGATATAGCGCAATACTCGCTTCAAAGTATTTAAGTCACCCACTGTTGGAGTCTGCATTTTCTGGCATAACACGTTCGTGGCATACGCAATATCTGGTCTAGTTATCGTTAGATATTGCAGACTGCCCACTAAGCTTCTGTATTCCAACGGGTTGTCGAGATAGACATCATCACCAGAGTTGAAAACTGGTTTTAGTGACAGGGGTGTGGAGATGGGCTTGCATTCCTTCATATTTGCTCGTTCCAGGAGGTCAATGGCATATTTTGTTTGACAGAGAAATAATTCTTCTGATGTGTACTTGGCCTCGATACCTAAGAAATAGTGTAAACAACCCAAGTCTTTCATGTGGAAACTGGAGCTAAGAGATTTGATCAACTCAATGAGCAGCTGATTTGAACTTCCAGTTAACACAATGTCATCGATGTATAGCAAGAGTAGGATTCTATCTTGACCCTTGTGTAAGATAAAAAGAGATGGGTCGGTAGCACTGCAGAAAAAGCCCGATTCCAAGAGGAAATTGCTGAATTTCTTGAACCATGCACGCGGAGCCTGACGCAAACCATATAGAGACTTTCGGAGCAAACACACATGATTAGAGAGTTCCGAGAATCCTGGAGGCTGCTCCATATATACCGTTTCATTAAGCGTACCATGTAAGAAGGCGTTCTTGACGTCCAATTGGTGTATCGACCATTTTTGCACCATAGCTACCGAAAGGACAATGCGAATTGTCTCCTGTTTCACCACAGGACTAAATGTCTCAAGAAAATCGATCCCCTCTTCTTGGTGATAGCCTTTAGCTACCAAGCGTGCCTTTAATTTGTCAAGGCTCCCATCTGCGGCCAACTTGGTTTTAAATACCCATTTGCACTCGATAACATTCATTTGATCAGTGCGTGGAACCAAAATCCAGGTTTGGTTCTCATGTAAGGCATTCATTTCCTCTCTCATGGCCTTATTCCAACCTTCATGTGCAAGTGCTGATTTTACAGATTTGGGTTCTGGAGGAACCCGGTATTCAACTAGGCATGCGTATTTACGGTTGGGCTTTACAATCCCAGATTTAAGCCGTGTCTACATTTGGTGAGTAGAAGTGATTCTTGGCTGCTCAGAAGTCACCGCATCCGATACAGGTGGCTCACAACTATTAGTTGCTTGAGTTTCTTCATATTGTTCATGAACACACATGTTCTCCAACTCAGTAGTGGGAGACAGTTGTGGCGTAGGTGTTTCCTTGTAAGGCACTCTGATTTGTCCAATTTCAAGGACATCATTATCTTGTAAATGACCTGAATTATCATGGGCAGTATTGCTTGGCTGTGATTCTCTATCAGATCCCATGAACTTCACTTCTTCAACCCATTTCTTATACAAAGCCGTATATTGAGGGAACACATCATTCAACTTCTGAGCAAATGGAAAGAAACCTTCATTGAATGTAACGTTTCTGCTGATATAAATCCTCCCATCTGTTGGTACAAGACAACGGTACCCTTTATGCTTCTCACTGTAACCAAGAAACACACAAGTGAGAGAACGGGGATCAAATTTGTGTTGCACATACGGTCGGAGACAAGGATAGCAGGCACAACCAAACACTCGGAGAAAATCATATCTCGGTTTTTGCCCAAAAATCTTACTATGAGGACTGTCTGTAGAATTGGAGTTGGAAGGAGATTGATGATATAGTTTGCAATTAAAAATGAATCAACCCAATAAATCAGTGGAATTCTCGCGTGATAAAGCATAGACAACCCAAGCTCCACGAGATGGCGATGTTTCCTTTCCGAAACCCCATTTTGTTCCGGGGTATATGGACATGATATGTAATTCTTTATACCACAGTTCTGCAAATGTTTCTGGAATTTTGTACTGGTAAATTCTCCCCCTCCATCACTTTGAAACACTTTGATTTTGCGGTCGAATTGATTTTCCACGCATTTTTGAAAGAGAATGAAGATATCATAAAACTCCGACTTTAACTTCATTGGATATACCCAACTATAACGGGAAAAGTCATCTACGAACATGACATAAAATCTGAAACCTTGAAAGGATTTGATTAGCGATGGACCCCAAATGTCGCAATGAATCCTTTCTAGAGGAAAATTTGCAGACTCAGATAAAGGAAATGACAACTTAGCACTCTTTATAATCCGACAACTCCCACACACAGCCTGAGCTTGTTTATTCCACTGAATAAGTTTTTGATTCTGTAGAACTTTAAGTGTCTGTGCATTAGTGTGAGCAAGCCTCTGGTGCCACACTTCTTCACCCACTGCCTTGTGTCTTTGAGTAAAAGGAGCCTCAGTTGCTTGTTGATCGACTCTGTAAAGTCCCCCAATTTTCCTTCCGAGCATCACTACCGAGTTGGTTTGATTGTCCTTGACATAAACACCATATTTGTCAAAAACAAAAGAGCAAAGATAATCATCGGTTAGCTTTGAGACTGATAGAAGGTTTTTCTTTATTTCCGGAACCACCAATACGTCATTAAGGGGTAATATATCAAGCTCAGTATGAAGGACAGCATTACCAGTAAATGTGATAGGAAGGCATGATCCATCACCTATCATAACACTATCATTACCAGTATACTTTGAAGGGTTGTGAATTATACCAGGATTTGCTGTGATATGAGCTGTGGCACCCGTATCCGGGTACCATTCACTTCCCTTTGAGTCCTCAAGATGCATGGCGGCAAGTGCAGTTGGGATTTCCTCGCTTTGGAAGGAGTTATCGAATCGGTACCAGCACCTCAGTGCGTCATGTCCTGGACGCTTGCAAATTTGACAAGCAAGTCTCACATTCTCATGTGATCTTTCTTGTTGATAATTCTTGTTCTCAGGTGAATTGGGTGAGGGGTAGGATTTAACATCTTGGTACCTCTGTGAAGAACTTGCATAGGGTTTAAACCCTTGACCCGAGCCATAAGAAAAATTCTGTTGTCTAAACCCTTGTGCCTCCTGATTCATACCATAGGGTCTGTAGCCCCGATTTCTCCCTTGATAACCAGGGCCATGGCCTCTGCCATTGTCATAGCCACGTCCTCTACCATTACTCCTTCCACCTCAGCCTTCATAAAACCGATTATACCCCTTTTGACTGACAAACGCATAATCTAATGAATTAAACCCACTGTTAAAATCCATTTTCTATTCACCCTGAATAGTTCTCTGCCCATAATATGCCAAATTGGGGTTAAACTGATTAGAGGAGTAATTTTGTAGCCTTGCCTCAAATCTCTCAAGCTGTGAAATGACCTCATCATAGTCAGGTTGAGGTTTCAAGCAGTAAATTGTGGTTCTGAAATTCTCATATTCTGAGCCTAACCCCTCCAAAACGCCAAAAACCTTCGTTATCTCATCCACGGGTTTACCAATTGCGTTTAATTGATCGCAAATTAGTTTAAATTCCCTAAGATAATCAGACAACAATCGATCCCGCTTTTGACACGCTTGGAGTTTGCCCCTTAATTCAAACTCCCTAGCCACTGATTTCTGACTAAAACGATTACATAAAGTTTGCCATACCTCGAAAGAAGTCTCGAGACCGATGATCATGCCCAAAATGTTTTTTGAAACAGCTCCACTTATCCAAGATGAAATCAACTGATCTGTCCTCATCCAATCTGCATAATCCAGATTCTGAGCTTCAATCTCCTTTCCCTCAACTTCAACACGTACCATCTGTGGTGGTGATTTAATTTCACCGTTAATAAACCCAATGAGCTCCTGACTTCTGAGAAATCTATGAAACTGTGCTTGCCAAAGAAGGAAATTATCCTCAACAAGCTTGATTGTAACGAAGTTGCAAACATTTACATGAATGGGAAATGGAAACTTTGGAACTCTCGCTGCCATGTGTGTGTGTTTAATGGCTTTTAGAGAAAGGCTCTGATACCATGAGAAGCAACAAGTAATGAAGAGAGGAAACTACACCAGAACTAGATCAATAGAAAACCTCATCACCATAGCCATTTCTTTATGCTCTGTAAAGACTCATCTGAAAGCCTTCCATCATCACCATATACACAGACGCACACAGATAGAAAAATAAAGAAGAAGAGAGGAAGGAGTCGTCTTAGAGAGGGCTCTTCTCTTTTGTCATATACTTTCGGTCGCTAAGGATTAGGGTTTTCCCTCCTCCGAAATTATGATTGTGCCCCTCATGGGCTACGGTGTCAGTTCCGGGCCATCTCGCCTTTGGGCTGCAGCCTTTACTCTCAACATGCACCACCCAGAACAAGGAGGGACCTGTCCGGACAGGCCTGCACTTTGAAGGCCTCCGCGAGCAGTTCAACAGCTGCAGGCAAAGAATCTGCTTTACCAAAGCTCAGCCCCTTGGGCTTCGGGGCCAACACTCTCTTCCATAAATGTGTACTCATTCAATGTCCCATATTGCTTTCCTTGGCTGCCCAATCCATACACCTCATCTCCTCCTTTCAACCATATTTCACTCAATCGTCGACCTACGCCACGATGCCGGCCACTTTGTACCCCGGCACAGTCTATATGTAAGGCTTAATCGAGGGGAGTCACACTAACTATGTAAGAGAAAATAAGTCAACACCCTGGTATCGAGTATGTGAAGGGTGCTTGATATAAATGCAGAGTGTGATAATTGAAGTACTTAAACATTACATTCAATATGGCCAATAGAGCTACGAATGATAACCATTTTGTTTTTCTATTTTTCTATTCTTGAGAACAAGTTTAAAACAGAAATTTGTTTGGTAACGTAATTTCATTTTTTCTATTTCTGGAACAAATTTTGATTTCAAAAATAGATTTGGAACAGAATGAGAAGTAAAATTTTTCTACTTGTTTATTTCTGGAAAAAAATGAGAAATAAAAAATTTTCTCATCGCTCGCTCTTATTACTAGCTAGTTGCCCACCCCTCGCCGCCCACCTATCGTCCGCCGCCTCCTGCCGTCCGCCAACCACCGTGGGCCACCGTCCGTCTCCCGCCACTGCCCACCTATTGTTCGCCACCTCCTGCCATCCATTGGCCGTTACCCGCCTCCCATCGTTGCTCGACACCGGCCGCCTCTTGCTGTTGTCCTCCGCATTGGCCGCACCACTGGCGACCGTCCACTCACCGATCACCCGAGAGAGAAATTTTGTGCCGTTATCAAATAAATTTTTATTTCAAGAACAGAAATTTTGTATTGTTATCAAATGCGTATTTTTGCTCAGAAACTAATCCATGAAATAGAAATAAATTTTGAAATAGAATGGTTATCATTCATGGCTAGTTGTCGTTCTGAATCTAATGGGAATCATCATCATCATCATTTTTGTTTTCCAATTGGTCAACATAATTGAAAGGATGGTCATATATATCACCATCAAAATCTATTTTTGACAACGAGGGCAGGGCACACAATGGAGACTATGTAAAGTAGAAGCCTTCCGTCACGCTAACTCTAACAGCACTATAAAGGAGCTATTACACAAAGAGAAGCTGAATATACGGAGACAAAAACAAGCACCATCGACTACTAATCGAGAACTTGTGAGTAAGACATGTCCACGTGGACGCTCTGTTTCTTTTGCGTTTGTGTTTCAAGGGACGGGGTGGATCACAACTTTTCCGGTTGCCCGGCCGGTTTGAAGATACGAGAAGGCCTCAATGGCCTGCGAAAATGGGTACGGGCTCTTGGGATCGATCACCGGCTTCACCTTCTTGTTCTCCAAGAAGGGCTTCAACTTCTCCAAGGTCGAACGGTCCGATGTCGCTGGGAAAAAGAAAGCTGGCGGTGGTAATTCCTTCGCATATTCTACAATCGACACCACGCTCCCTCCTGGCTTCACAGCCTTCACTGCCCGCTCACTTTGCCCTGCACATCAGGAACATCACCTGCTTAGTGCGGTGCCGAATAGTTCCTCGTCCAGAAAGTTACTAGTAGCATGGAAAATCTTATCGGCGAAAGTGGGCATTTTTTAGCAAATCGATTGCTGGTGCTACGGTGTACAAAGAAACTTGCATAGCATAAAAATGAATACGTCATGCATACACAACTAACTAACATGAAACGTCAAAAACATCGAGGTTTCATTTATGTTCCTTTACTTACCAACTGCATCATAGACAACATCAAACTTTTCTGGGAGGTCTTCAAAGTTGACCTTGGTGTAGTCAATGGCCAGATCAGCACCCAAACTCTTCAACAGATCTAGCTTCCCAGTGCTAGATGTAGCTGCTACTCTTGATGCACCAAAAACTTCCTTAGCTAGCTGTGCAATTGGATCCACCAAAAAAAAATGCGAAACACCACCAAAAAAATAGTGGTAGAAGTAGAGTATTAACCCAACAGCCATCCGATCGAGTGGATCCCACATGAAACCGATTCGATTTGTGGGATATGATTCGCAAGAAAACAGAGAAGGAAACAAAACAGTACCTGTATTGTGAGTGTGCCGACACCACCAGCACCACCCAAGACAAGGAGGGACTTGCCGTGAGAGAGGCCAGCTCTTTCAAGGCCTCCATAGGCAGTCTGAATGACCGCCGGCAAAGAAGCAGCCTCCTCGAAACTCAGCTTCTTGGGCTTCAAAGCCAAGAATGACTCTTCCACGGCCGTGTATTCAACCAGCGTCCCGTGTTTCTTGGCGTGCCACGTAAATCCATATACCTCGTCCCCAACATTCAGCTCCTTCACTTCCCGGCCCACCTTCACAACAATGCCGGCGAGATCGTATCCCGGCACGGCCTAATCATGCAAAAGGGTGGGGCAGAACGTTAATAATACATGTTATAAGGAACAAAAAGAAGCACTGACTATATCATCTATGTGCAATATAAACCAATTTACCGGCAAAGCAAAGCCTGGGAGCTCGAAAACCCCGTTCACTCTCATGGTGTCGACTGGATTGATCGACGCAGCGACGACTTTAACCAGCACCTGGCCTTCTTGCACTTCGGGGACCTCATATTCCGGGTCCAATCTCAACACATTGGCGACATCTCCGTGCTCGCGATACACCCAAGCCTTCACTTTGGTTGGAATTTCGAAATTCATGGCCATGGAAAAGAATGGATCACTTTAGCAATTTTTTTTCCGTGGGATCTCTGGGTCGATCTATCTAAAGCTCAAAGCATACAAGAGAGTGTGAGGACTTCGTTTGCTTTTATCAGCTCCAAAGTAGCCTAATTACATATACAATGACTTCATAACTGCGAAACTTTGTCATGGATGACGCAAGCCAAAAAGAGTTGACAAGTCCAAATTGTCGTGTCAGACAGACATCGAGAAAGACACGACTTGGTCTCGTGGTGAAATATGAAGAGGTTTCTCAAAATTGTACTAGTGCAGAAAGTAATTAACAGCGTTCACGTTAACCCAATGGCTCGCTAGAAATCAATCCATTATATTTGGGCAGAAATGAAAAGACAGTTCCATTCTTAATTTTACGGAATAGTAATTGAATTGTCAATTCTACTTACCTAGGTTGTATCATTACAGTACAATAACGAGTCGGTCGACCAATTTATTGCCAAGTTTTTTTTTGGTCGGATTTTTATTTATTTGCAAGTGTAAAAGGGCTAGAAAAGCATGTGGTTACATTGCTCTCAGACAGATTTCACGAATTTGGCCTTTAATGGTTTAAAGTTAAACATTACAGAACGGTTCGAACGCCAAGAATTGCCTGACTTATTTCAGTTTGCAACAAGAATGTCCAAATATGAGCAATTTTTCAAAGAAAAGGATAAGAAAAACCATAGGGAGTTTAAACAAAACATGGCTCTAGTCGACAAATATGAATCGGCAACTGAATCTTGACTCAGATGAGAATGTCCAAGTAGCTGTTGCAAAAATGGTGCTTGAAAAACCTTATGTTTGCGGAGCATAAGGCCTATCAGAGTAAAAGAAAAACAACTTCAGCTAGGGCCAGGGACACTCAGATTTATTCGTTCGATATCAACAAATTTGACAAAAAAATTTATTCGCTCCTGAAGGAAGGCCTCGTAAAATTAACCGAAGGCCAGGTTATTCCAAGTAAAGAAGAATTGAATAGCAAAAGATACTGTAAATGACACTATTCATGGAACCATTGAGGAGGCAATTCGGCAATGAAAAATCAAATTTACCGTTGACAAAGGAAACGGTAAAATGGAGATAGACGCAACTTCAAAAGAAGTCCAACCTCAAAATAGTTTATGCCAACGTTGCCGATAAGATATCGAGGTAGAGGATCATGATATTGCTAAAGGAAAAGTGAAAGTAAATGTCCAGCCAGGTTACATCCGTGATGATATATGAAAAGAGGATCGACCAAGTGTCTTTGACCGGGTTACCTACCCGAAGAAGAAGCGACACCAAAGAAATCCTTGAAGCAATCCCCACGAAGAAGGCGACCCTACTGTTGGAACACAAAGCCAACCTAATGGAAAAGTCGACTATCATGTGTAGTATACAAGACGCGAAGAGCAGTTCAAGCCCGAGCTCCCCAAATGGAGACATGCCTGGACCTTCTTGATGACAAACTCGGAGGATATCATCCGATCTATCTGAGGAACAGCGGATCTATGTCGGCGATGCACCAGGAGGCATGTTGACCAGAACTCATAAGAGAGGAATGCAAAGAAAGAGGCAGACGCTAAAACAACTCTAAGAAGTTCAACCCGGAAAATCTAGGAACCCGGTTTGGGAGGAGAAAAGTGGAGGGTAAGCAAACTAAAAAAGAAACCACCTCTAATGAAAAAGAAGAGGTTGCCTTGGGGGCATTGCCTCCTACAAAAATAGACGTGGCTCGAGCGAGTTTGCCGATGATTTTCAAGGCATCAGCAATGAGAGTCAAGAAGGATGATGACCAAGTTGTCGACGAGAAGGCAAAAGAAACTAGAGCTCAAATCAGAGGAAGTCATGGAATTTGAAAAGCTCATTCAAGTTTCCACTTCAGCGCCAATCTTACTTCGTAGGATGACTGACATCTACATTAGCAATTTCCAGCCTATTAGCTAGATTGACTCATTTGGCAAAATGTGAAAAAGTTTATGACTGAATTAGCACAAGTGCAATAGGTTTATAACTTTTTTAGTACTTTTGTCTGATCCTAACACCTTCTTTGTTCAGAGGATGAACAAGTTTATTCACCTGAATGACACAACTCAATCTACAGGACAGTTTATCCAGACCCTTGGTAAGATAATGCAGAATTTTGCATAGCCTGTTGAACGTCAGGAGCATGAAGGGATGCTGCGGATTTTTTTTTTTTGGTAAGGAAATGCTGCGGATTATTTTTATACTTACCAATGTCGAACTTTTCTGGGAGGTCGTCGAAATTGTCCTTGGTGTAATCAATGGCCGGATCAGCACCCAAATTCCTGAGCAGATCCATCTTCCCAGTGCTAGATGTAGCTGCCACTCTTGACGCGCCATTACTCAGCTAGCTGTGTCATTGAACCGACCAAATTCTTAACACTTCGTAAAGTGAACAAGTGTTCTCGTCTCCTTAAAAAAGCGGTAATTAGGGTGGAAATTCCTGCTTTTCAGCAAGAATTATGGACGCATTGCCATCAATACACGACTTCAATCTTCACTTGAGGAGAATTTGTTCAACGTTTTCGCTATCTTCATACATCGTCTTTCTTTATATCGGGAACATTTTAAACCATTCCCTTGTCATCAGTCAGGGATAAACAATAATAAAAGCCAAAATATAACCTAGTTCATTACCTGAATAACCATTGTTTCCAACACCATCTGCACCACCCAGAACAAGGAGGGACTTGTCTGGAGAGGCCTGCACTTTGAAGGCCTCCATGAGCAGTTTCAACAGCTGCAGGCAAAGAAGCTGCTGCACCGTAGCTCAGCTCCTTGGGCTACGGGGTCAACACTCTCTTTCACAGATGTGTCCATATTGCCTTAGTTGGCTCCCAAATCCATATAACTCATCCCCACCTTTCAACTTCTTCACTCGATCGCCGACTTATGCCACAATGCCAGCAACTTTGTACCAAGGCACAGTCTAGATATAAGGCTCAAAAAAGGGGAGTCACAACAAATATGTAAGAGAAAATAAGTTAGGACCCTGGTATCAATTATCCGAAGGGTGCTTGTTATAAATGCAGAGTGTGATAATTGAAGTCCTAAAACAGTACGCTCAATATCAGCCAATAGTTAGCTACACCATTATAGTTGTTCTGAATCTGATTGGAATCATCGTCGTCGTCGTCATTTTTCTTTGCCAATTGGCCAACATAATTGTAAGGATAGTCTGATATATCACGATCAAAATTTACTTCCGACAACAAAGGCACTACGTGGAGACTAGGAAAGTTGAAACCTTCCGTCATAGTAACTCTAACCGCACTATGTAGAAACTACTATACAAAGAGAAGCTGAATATACAGACAGACAAAAGCAAGTACCATCAGCATCTAATCAAGGACTTGCGATTAACACAGATCCATGTGGACGCTATATTTCTTTCTCGTGTGTGGTTCACGGGATGGGGTGGATCACGACTTTTCCGGTTGCTCGGCCAGTTTGAAGATACGATAAGGCCTCATTGGCCTGTGAAAATGGGAACGGGCCCATAGGATCGATCACTGGCTTCACCTTCCCGCTCTCCAAGAAGGGCTTCACCTTCTCCAAGGTCGAATGGTCCGATGTTGTTTCAAAGAAGAAAGCTGGCGGTGGTAATGTCTTCCCATTTTCTGCAATCGTCACGACGCTCCCTCCTGGCTTCACAGCCTTCACTGCCCGCTCACTTTGCCCTGCACATTAGGAATATCAATTGTTTACCCAGGCACCGAACGGTTCCTCATCGAGAAAGTTACTAATCACATGTGAGATCTTTTCCGTAAAAATGGACATTTTTAGCGAATCGATTGTCAGTGAGCAAAGAAACATGCATAGCGTCCAGATGGTAAAGTCATGCAACATTAAGGTTTCATTATGTTCTTTTTCTTACCAACTGCAACATAGACAACATCAAACTTTTCTGGGAGGTCTTCAAAATTGACCTTGGCGTAGTCAATGGCCAGATCAGCACCCAAACTCTGCAACAAATCTAGCTTCCCAGTGCTAGACGTAGCTGCTACTCTTGATGCACCAAAAACTTCCTTAGCTAGCTGTGCAATTCGACCAACCAAAAAAAATGTGAAGCACCATCAAAACAAAAAGGTAGAGTCCTCATATCGAGTGGGTCCCACATGAAGCCAGATGCGATTCTTGAGACATGATTCGCGAGAAAATAGCGAATGAAACTATTAGTGTGTAATTTATATGTATTATGGGGTATTTATGTAATTATGCTTATATCTAGACCCTTTCTGTAATTAGTCACTCCAATAAATACATATCATACAATCCTAATTGGGGTTGAGCCACCATAAATACTTTGTTATTATTTTTCTCTCTTACTCTAAACACTATCATGGTATCAGAGCAGGAAAATGAATCGAATTCTTCAACATCTTTACCCCAAATCAATACTTCCTTTGCTCCAATTACTATCTCAACAATGTCCAATACATCTCTAAATTTTTCTTCTTCTTTACCATCTCTTTACCCACCATCTTCTTTTTCTATTAATCCCAATTTCCCATCGCCTCCCGATAATATTGCGCCCACTTTCCCCTCTTCTTCCCTCTTCATTGCTACTCTAATCTCTGCTACTGCTCAGATTACAGCTGTGCAATCATCCTCGTCGTCTCTTGTTCTTCCCAACATCACAAGTCCCGTCTCCATCAAACTCAATGCAGACAATTATCTTTTGTGGAAATCTCAGTTTGAATCTATTTTAATTTGTAATGATCTGCTGGGCTATGTGGATGGTTCTTTTCCATGTCCGCCGAAGCTTATCAATGATCAGACTGGCACTATGGTGGTCAATACTTCCAATTCCACCTGGGTAAAGACAAATCAATGCGTTCGTAGTTTGATCAATTCAACCCTCACAGTCGAAATTTTCCGTGAAGTTCATGACCTTCAAACATCTCGGGAGATTTGGCTTGCTCTAGGACAACGTTTTACCGATCACTGCGCGGCCAAGGAAATTGGACTAAAATTGGATTTTCAGAATACTGTGAAGAAACCGGATCAGTCAATGTTTGATTATCTCCAGCATCTGAAGTCAATTGCGAACTCTCTCACCGCAATCAATTGCTCCGTCTCTGACAAGGACTTGGTGATTCAAGCCCTCAATGGGCTCCCATCTGAGTATGATCCTTTTGTCACTATGGTCACAAATGGCCATACAATTCTCTCCTTTAGTGATTTGTGGTCACGCCTCCTCATCCAAGAAGAATGATTTCTTCGAAAATCCAATGCATCATCTTCATCTGATATTCATCATGCTTTGATCGGTCACTCCACTTCACCTAGTCCATCGTTTTGAGGATCTCGAGGTGGACGTAATTCTAGAGGTCGTAGGTCTGGTCGAGGACAAGGTGGATGATTCTCGCGAGATAAATCGAATTGGCAATCTTCCTATGATCGGTTTGGTTTGCAATCATTATCGGCTCCCTATGCCTCCTCCACCTCCTCTGGTCGGTTTCGTGGTGGTTCGAAGCCCTATGTTCCCCCTTTCACACAGGGAGGTATTCTCGGATCTAGGCCTCATCTTACTTGTCAAATATGTAATGGAGTCAGGCACACCGCACTACAATGTCAACAACGATTCAACCATGCTTTTACTGCTACTAATATGTCAATCTCGTTCTTAGCTCTCTCGATTGATGAGACCTCTTATTCAACTTGGTATCTTGACAGTGGAGCGTCGGCACACATGACTAATGATATTGGTAACATCCAAAATCCTAAACCTTTTTATGATTTGACAAAAGTCTCGGTTGGTGATGGTCGTTTATTGTCTATTAAGCAAGTCGGTAAAGCCTTTTTACATATTGGTTCTCGATCTTTACTATTATCTCCCGTCTATCATGTTCCTAATCTTGCTCGCAATCTTATCTCAGTTGCTCAACTTTGCCAAAAAAATTCATGTGCCATTGATTTTAATGGTTCATCCTTTTCTTTGAAGGACAAACAAAGTGGGAAAGTTCTCCTCAGAGCCAATTCTTTTCATGGTCTTTATCCGATTTCCAACTCAATGATGTCATCTCATTCTCATCCTATCGTGGCTTCCTCTGCTTCACTCACTCTCTGGCATGCTCGTTTTGGCCATCCAAACAAACAAGTTTTGAGTCATGGTTACAATTCTAGTTCTAAGTCGATATCATGTGAGTCATGTCTTGTAGGCAAATCTCATCGATTGCCTTTTGAGTCTATTAGTCATTGTGCATCTTTTCCTTTAGTTGTAATTCATTCTGATGTATGGACGAGTCCAATTTTATCTAATTCTGGTTTCAAATATTTTGTGTTATTTGTTGATGATTATTCTCGGTTCACTTGGGTATTTCTCATGAAAAATAAATCTGAAGTGCCTACACATTTCATTGCTTTCATTGTTTTATCGAAAATCTGTGCAATGCCAAAATTAAATTTTTACAAACTAATGGAGGAGGTGAATATACCAGAGACGCGTTCCAAACATACTTACGTGAAAATGGTATTATTCAACATTTTTCATGTCCACAAACCCCATCTCAAAATGGTGTATCCGAACGCAAAATCAAACACTTAGTTGAAATGTCTCGAACCTTATTAATCCATGCTCATATGCCTTCTTCATATTGGGTTGATGCTGTTCTCACTGTTGTTTACACCATTAATCTACTTCCCACTCCTGTCTTATCTAATATTTCTCCTTTCCACTGTTTATTTGGGTTCAAGTTTGATTATTATTTCTTTCGGGTTTGTGGATGTACTTGTTATCCTTTTCTTTCGTCTCGTGTCTCTCATAAGCTGGCACCCCATTCTATGTCATGTGTATTTATTGGGTACGCATCAAATCACAAAGGCTATCGTTGCCTTGATCGGTCGAGTGGTCGTATTTTTATTAGTCGTCATGTTCAGTTTGATGAGAAGAATTTTCCCTTTTCAACAAAACCTTCAAATCATAGTCCTGTACTCCACTATTCTAGATCACCTCCTTCACTTTTTGTTTACTCCAATCAATCTATCCTTCCTTCTACTTTCTTTTGCCCTCAAGCTTCTCATCCGCCTCTTTCTTTTTCTCACACCCAACCTCCTAATCTGCCTCTCTACTCCTCTCGTACTACCCAATCTACTTCTAATTCGTTTTCATCTCCACCTCCCCTCTCTCCGAACTCAGTCACTATGTCTCAACCTCACTCCTCTCCCTACCAAATTCCTCCTATACCAAACCTGCAAATCCCCTCTACATCTCTATCTAGCTCCACCGCTTCCATTTACTCTCTTCCGACTCATCCTATGCAGACTCATACACTGGAATTTCTAAATCGAGGAAAATTTTTAATCTCTCTCATTCTTTTAATGAAGAGACACCGACTTGCTATTCTAAGGCCATTCTTGACCGACGTTGTAAAGCAGCCATGGCAGACGAATTTAATGCCTTGGTCTCCAATCACACGTGAAATCTTGTACCACCTAATCCTTTTAAAAATTTAGTCGGTTGTAAATGGGTTTTTAAGATTAAGGAAAAATCCGATGGAACTTTGGAACGCTTCAAAGCTCGCCTCATTGCACAGGAATTTAAGCAGCAGGCCAGACTGGACGATGACAAGACTTTTAGCCCAGTCGTTAAACCTACTACAATTATGGTTGTTCTCTCTATTGCGATTTGTTCAAGATGGGTCATACGTCAACTTGATGTCAAGAATGCCTTCTTGCACGGCATTCTTTGTGAGAAAGTTTACATGCACCAACCTCCCGGTTTCTCTCATCCTGAATTTCCGAATCGTGTGTGCCATCTCCAGAAAGCCATCTACGGTTTAAAACAAGCTCCACGTGCATGGTTTTAATGCTTCAGCAACTTTTTGTTATCTTTGGGCTTTATGGCGAGTAAGGCCGATCCTTCATTATTCGTCTATACTTCTTCTCGGGGCCATGTCTATCTTCTGCTATATGTTGATGACATCCTTGTCGCTGGTGATACTCCTGAGTTATTACGAGCTTTGATTACTCGACTCTCACAGGAATTTGCTATAAAAGATCTTGGACCCCTTCACTATTTCCTTGGCATTGAGGCTCATCACCGCTCTGACGGTACGCTTTTATCTCAAGCCAAGTATGTTGATAGCCTTTTGCGCAAGTTTGACCTTGTTAAGGTCAAGCTTGTATCTACTCCTCTAGCCTCGAAGACTCTATTGTCTGCTAATGATGGTGAGGTTCTCGCTTCTTCAACGTTGTATCAACAAATGGTCAGTATGTATCTATGACCAGACCAAATATTAGTTTTGCTGTAAATTTTGTTAGTCAGTTCATGCATCAACCACGCTTACCTCATCTCTAGGCCGTCAAACGTATATACCGATATTTAGTTGGCACCTCCACCCATGGATTGCTCATTGAGCGGTGTTCTCCCACTTCTTTGACTGCTTATCCGGATGCAAATTGGGCTGGATGCTCCGATACTAGACGATCCACCTCTGGGTTTTGTGTTTTTCTAAGCACCAATCTTGTTTCATGGAGTGCCAAGAAGCAACCCACTGTGGCCCGTTCTAGTACAAAGGCCGAATATCGTGCTGTCACTCAATGTGTTGCTAAGACTATTTGGATTCATCATGTACTTCGTGAGCTTGGGGTCCCCCTTTATAATCCCCTTACCGTTTATTGTGACAATATATCTGCCACCTATCTTGCTATCAATCCTGTGTTTCATGCTCGCACCAAATACATTGAGTTGGATTACCATTTTGTTTGAGAATGGGTTGCTTCTGGAGATCTACATGTTCGCTACGTGCCTACAACAGATCAATTGGCAGATATCTTTACCAAGGGACTCCCCAGTCCGCATCACGCGTTATTGATCCACTCTCTCAGTTGTTACACCTACTTCGGATTGAGGGGGAGTATTAATGCGTAATTTATATGTATTATGGGGCATTTATGTAATTATGCTTTTATCTGCACCATTTATGTAATTACTCACTTCTATAAATACATATCATACAACCCTAATTGGGTTGAGCCACCATAAACACTTTGTCATTGTTTTTCTCTCTAACTCTAAACGCTATCAGAAACAAAACAGTACCTGTATTGCGAGTGTGCCGACACCACCAGCATCACCTGAGACAAGAAGGGACTTGCCGTGAGAGAGGCCAGCTTCTTTCAAGGCCTCCATGGGCAGTCTGAATGACCACCGGCAAAGAAGCAGCCTCCTCGAAACTCATCTTCTTGGGCTTCAAAGCCAAGAATGACTCTTCCACGGCCGTGTATTCAGCCAGTGTCTCATGTTTCTTGGCGTGCCGCGTAAATCCATTTACCTCATCCCCAACCTTCAGCTCCTTCACTTCGCGACCCACTTTCACGACAATGCCGGCGAGATCATAGCCCGGTACAGCCCAATGCAAAAGGGTGGGGCAGAACGTTAATAATACATGTTAGACGGAAAAATAGTGACCATGCTGTCCATCTAAAATATGAACCAAATCACCGGTAAAGACAAGCCCGGGAGCTGGTAAAACCCCAATCACTCTCATGGCGAAATGTTTGCATCTTTTAAACAGAAGAAGAGAGAGTTAGTGGTGGGGCCCACAAGAAAAAAAAAAAAGGGAAAAAGAAGAATAAGAAGACTCGGTCAATAAAGCAGCACGATGGACTGCATTTTAAGACCGAGAGCTCCCTCAGAAGCGAAAGGGAGAAAGAAAAGGAAAGAAGAGGGGAAAGAAGAAGAAAGATGAGGAGGATTTTCTCGTGGGCTTGCTGCGGGACGTTATCAAGCCGATTCGAATTTGTGTTATAATGCTCAGTAAGTATTCGTGTCTCTAGTTCGTCCAATCGGAGTTTTTTTCGGAATTAGGGCTTATATTTGAAATTTTGTAAAAATCGAGCCACAAAATCCGATTTTTGAGTCGTTAAACTACGAATATATATATAGAAATGCCTTTACCAAATATATATATATATATAGGGTGTTTTGGAGCCGTAGGATTTTGCGGATTTCGATTTGGATTTGCAGTTTGCCTGATACAAATTTTTGAAGTTACACGCTCATTGTGAACAGTGCGCGACTAGTGACTTTTAGGACAATTTTTGTCGGTTTTCAACTCGATTTTGGGAAGGCCAAGTTGTGCAACTTATAGTACTTCAAAAGATCTTCATTTTAACTATAAACTCGCTTGAAATAGGGTTTGGTAGAAAAAGTTATAGCGTGATCGAGTTCCACATTCAAGCTCTGTGTTGTGGATAATTTCGAATATTCGCTTTGGTTGAGAATTTTGTTAGGGCGTAGGAGCCGTTTTGTTAGCGTTTAAGCTTGCTATATCCATTTTGTAACTGTCGTAGTATTTAACTTGGTTTTGATCATCGATTATTGTTTAATTGTTAGGATTACGAAATCGTCGGATCGTTTAGCTACGTATTATTCGTTTCCAATATTCCCAAGTAAGTGATGATGTACTAAGGTATATATACAGTAAGAAGGACATATTTGCTACATAAAGTTGGATCGAATGTTTACTACTTTTGGATTATGGTGGGATTGTTCGATAAACCGTTCCGGAAAGGTTATGAATACTATTTTGTGCATTAAATTTGTGAGATAACTCTTGAGGGGTTATATATTTTGGTTTGTGAAACCATTTGTGATATGGATTGGTAAAAGAGCTAAGTGCAACACAATAACGTAAATTCGTGGGAGCTATCTCTACAGTTTTGTTGTCCAGGACTAAGTGCTGCACAGTGACTTGGGTTACATGGGAGCTACTTGTAGGGCCTTGTACTATTAATATGTATAATAAATGACTAAGTGCTACACGACGATGTAAATTCATGAGAGTCATCTCTAGAGCCTTGTACTATTAATATACGTTGGTCAAGGACTAAGTGCCACACGATCACGCAAATTCGTGGAAGCCACCTCTAGAACCTTGAGTTGAATATTAAGAATGGAATGGACCATTGACACGAGATTTGACGAATTTGATTATTGAACTGGACCAGCAATACTGGTTTTAATATTATGGATGAATGAGTATTCATGTTATGAATATAGTTATATTGAAGTGATGTATAACTCATTTTACTCTTGTAAGTTGTTATATTCTGATTGATATAAATGAATTATGTCCTTGTGTATCGTGGAGGCTCAATATGTTTATAAGATATGTACTACACAATGAGTTATGGTTGCTCACTCCTCTTTTTCCCAATCATTTCAGGTTCCTGGGCTAGCGGCTGTTAGTACAAGAACACTATCATGGAGACTTTTGAGAGTTAGATTTCGGTATGGTTTTTGGGAATCGTATGTAAGGTTGTTAATAGTTCGTCGGGTTGGTTGAGTTCTTGATGTACATGTTCTTTTGGTGGATTATAGAAAATCTGATGTTATAATCAACCTGTTAGTTCATTTGATATATTTGTGATTTGAGATATATATGTTGATAACAAGTTATTGGTTATTTTTAAAACTTTGTCATTCGTGTGGAATGACGGCTATGTCATTCCCCTTTCTAGTTGTTTTCGTAGTGTTACCTCTGGTGGCAACCGGATTGAGCGCCGTGGCGAGGACTTTAACCAGCACTTGGCCCTCTTGCACTTCAAGGACATCGAATTTTGGGTCCAATATCAACACATTGGCGACGTCTCAGTGCTCGCCACACACCCAAGCCATCATTTTATTTGGAATGACGAAATTCGTGGCCATGGAGAAGAATGGATCAATTAGGACGAAGAAGTCTCTTCTTTCTCTAGGATCTCTCGGTTGTTCTATCTCAAGCTCAAAGCATACAAGAGAGTATGACGACTTCATTTGCTTTTATAAAGTGCGATAGTTATAAGCTCCAAAGGGAGGCTAATGACATATACGATGACTTCATAGCGGAGAAGGTTTGTCATTGATGACGCCAACCGAAAAGGGTCAACAAGTCGAAAATGTCGTGCCAGACAAAGACAGAGAAACATGACTTTTGGTCTCCTGGTGAAATATGCAGTAATCTCTCAAAACCGTATTTGTGCAGAAAGTGATCAACAGCGTGAACCTCAGATGGTTCGACGCAAATGTCGGAGACCAAATGGCTAGTAAGAAGTCAATCCATTTAATTACTCAAAAAAGATCACTTAATCAAGTTTTTTGGCTCTAATATTTTATATGTAATGTACTTTTTGGCCAAAAGGTTGGCAGGATCAATTTTACTTAGGTCAAGCGTGGTAAATGATCTCAGTTTATGATATAAATCTCATCCAAAGATTATTTTATTTTCCTTATGGGCTGGTTTTACAGTTTTAGATTAGAGCAATTTAGACATACCGTTGACATATGAAATTTGAATTACTAAACAATGGGGAATATTGTTTAATAAGCCATAAACATATTGTATGATTGTCAATTCAATTCGAAACTTTTCAATTTGGTCAATTTAGCCTTAAATGTAATCTTTCCAGCCAAATTTAACCGTAATCACTGACATGGACGCTGGCCGTTATTGGCAAGTCATAAAAAGGTTTAGAGCTAAATTGACCAAATTAAAAAATTTAAGACTGAATTGATCATTATATGATAAATATAAGACTTTTTGGATAATTATCCCCTAAACAATGTCTCCACTTGAGTGGTTATTAGAGAAATGAACTCTAAGCCGGGACAATAGTATAATTGTTCTGACAATGAATACCCAGCATTTATTTAGTAAATCAAGTTCCATATACTTTCTTAAGTCCTTCTAGGGTCCCATATATTTCCAAATTTGCCGCCAGTTGCCTAAAACTATCATAAGATCGGGTGCTCATAGGTAGTAATTTAACTCTGTGGGTCTTCTTTTTTTTTTGGGGGGGGGGGTCAAAAACTCTATGGGTCTTAACTCACTTGAAATGATCGTAACTTCTTTAAGCCCAATAATTAAATTCAATATGGCCAATAGCTAGCTGCTGTTCTGAATCTGATGGGAATCATCATCATCATCATTTTTCTTTCCAATTGACCATCATAATTGAAAGGATATTCATATATACCACCATCAAAATTTATTTTTGACAACAAGGGCACACTTTGGAGACTATGTAAAGTTCCATCACACTATCTCTAACCGCCCTATATTGTAACTTCATGCAAAGAGAAGCTGAAGATAGACAAACAAGAGCAAGCACCATCGACTCTTAATCAAGGACTCGAGATTAAGACAGATCAATGTGGACGCTCTATTTCTTTCTCGTGTGTGCTTCATGGGACGCGGTGGATCACGACTTTTCCGGTTGCCCGGCCAGTTTGGAGATACGAGAAGGCCTCAATGGCCTGCGAAAATGGGAACGGGCTCTTGGGATCGATCACTGCCTTCACCTTCCCACTCTCCAAGTAGGGCCTCAACTTCTCCAAGGTCGAACGGTCCGATGTTGCTACAAAAGAGAAAGCCGGCGGTGGTAATGTCTTCTGATGTTCTACTATGGTCACCACGCTCCCTCCTGGCTTCACAGCCTTCACTGCCTGCGCACTTTGCCCTGCGCATTAGGAATATTAATCGTTTAGCCTGGCGCCGAACGGTTCCTCAGCGAGAAAAGTCACTCGTTACATGGAAAACCTTATCAATGAAAATGGACATTTTTACCAAATCGACTGTCGGGGGAACGAAGAAACTTGCGCAGTATCTAGATGGTAATGTCATGCATGCACAACTACGTAATATGGGACGTAAAAAAAAGTTGACTTTTCATTTATGTTCTTTTACTTACCAATTGCAACATAGACAACATCAAACTTTTCTGGGAGGTCTTCAAAGTTGACCTTGGTGTAGTCGATGGCCAGATCAGCACCCAAACTCTTCAACAAATCTAGCTTCCCAGTGCTAGATGTAGCTGCTACTCTTGATGCGCCAAAAACTTCCTTACCTAGCTGCGCAATTGGACCAACCAAAAAATAAAAATATGAGAAACACCGCGATAAAAAGCGGTAGAAGTAGTAGAAGTAGAGTCCTCATTTCGAGTGAGTCCCGCGTGAAGCCGATGCGATTTGCGAGACATGATTCGCGAGAAAACAGAAAAGGAAACAAAACAGTACCTGTATTGCGAGTGTGCCGACACCACCAGCACCACCCAAGACAAGGAGGGACTTGCCGTGAGAGAGGCCAGCTCTTTCAAGGCCTCCATAGGCAGTCTGAATGACCACCGGCAAAGAAGCAGCCTCCTCGAAACTCAGCTTCTTGGGCTTCAAAGCCAAGAATGACTCTTCCACGGCCGTGTACTCAACCAGCGTCCCGTGTTTCTTGGCGTGCCACGTAAATCCATATACCTCGTCCCCAACCTTCAGCTCCTTCACCTTGTGACCCACCTTCACGACAATGCCAGCGAGATCGTAGCCCGGCACCGCCTAATGCGAAAAGGTGGGGCATAACGTTAATACTGCATGTTATAAGGAAAACAAGAGACCAAGCAGTCCATCTAAAATATCAACCAAATTACCGGTAAAGAAAAGCCCGGGAGCTGGTAAACCCCGTTCACTCTCATGGTGTCAATCGGATTGAGCGCCGCGGCGAGGACTTTAACCAGCACCTGGCCTTCTTGCACTTCAGGGACCTCGAATTCCGGGTCCAATCTCAACACATTGGCGACATCTCCATGCTCGCCATAGACCCAAGCCTTCATTTTAGACGGAATGACGAAATTCGTGGCCATGGAGAAGAACGGATCAGTTAGGACGAAGGAGTTTTTTCTTTCTCTAGGATCTCTCGGTCGATCTATCTCAAGCTCAAAGCAGACAAGAGAGTATGAGGACCTCATTTGCTTTTATAAAGTGCGATAATTATAAGCTCCAAAAGCGGCTAATGACATATACGATGACTTCATAGCGGAGAAGTTTTGTCATTGATGACGCCAACGGAAAAGCGTTGACAAGTTCAAAATGTCGTGCCAACAAAGGCAGAGAAACACATGACATCGATCTCTCAAAACTGTATTCGGTCAAAAGGCTTGCAGGATGAAGATAAACTTTATTTACGTCAAGCGTGGCAAAATGAGCTCAATTCATTATATAAATCTCATTCATAGACTATTTTATTTTCTATATGGGCTGCTTTTAGGGTTTCAGATTAGAGCAATTTAGATATACCACTGACACATGAAATTTGAATTACTAAACAATGGGGAATGTTGTCTGATAAGTCCTAAACCTAGGGGAAATTATCAAAAAAAAAAAAAATTGAACTTATTGCATTTGTGCCAATTCAATAGTAAACTTTTCAATTTGGCGATTTACCAATTTCGTCCTTCAAGCCAATTGTAGCCGGAAATCTCCAATATGGACACTAGTTATCCTACGTGGCATAGCCATCATTAACATAGATAATTTTTCATAAATTTTTTTCCTCTCTTTTTCCTTTTCTTTTTTCTTTCTTTCTTTTCCTTTTTTTCTTCTAAGCCCAGTGAGGATTGCTAGCCAGCGACCCCTCTCCCGCCACTGGGCGAAGGCCAGAACCCTCACCCGCTATCAACAAGGACTTTGCGACCCTCGCCTGTGGTCAGCTGGCTCTCATTGGACTTTGTAGAAAAAAAGGGAAAGCCATAAAATAAAATAAAAATCCAAACTATACCCATTGTAATACGTTTACCTTAAATTTTTTTTGTGACATTAAAAACCCCAAACTTATTTTTATGTGATACATTTACCTTCTATCGAGCATTGTTAGATGATTTTTCAGCCAAAATAGCGTCGTTTTTACTTCACTTAAGCCACGGAAACACTATGTCAATACCGTTTCTTTTCTGATGTACATGTAGGCGGATTTTTAATGGTTCTCATTAACAAAACTTCAACGGAGACTAAATGTATCACACGGGTAAATGTTTGGGATTTTTAGTTTCACGGAAAAAAGTTTAGGCAAAATGTTTCACGGAATCACGATGGCATACCTTAGGGTTTTTGGTGGCTTTTGCTCTAAGAAAAAAAAGAAAAAAAAAGAAAGAAAAAGAAAAAATATAAAAATTCAGAAAACTTTAAAACATTATAAAAAAATTTCCACGTTGACCTTCGTACCTAGCGCTACTAACATCCACGTCAACGATTTCTAGTCAAATTGACCGAAATGACTTAAATGGTAAATCGTCAAAAGATTTATGATTAAATTGGCCAAATTGAAAGGTTTATGACTAAATGGGTAAAATATAATAGGTTTAGAACTTTTTTGGTAATTTTCCCCCTAAACCTATTGTGTGACCACCAATTCAGTCTTAAATTTTTCACTTTTGCCAATTTAATCCTAAACATTTTAACAATTTTCCAATATAATTCTTTCAGCAAAGTTTTTCGTTATCGTTGATGTGGATATTAGCTGTTATTGGCAAATTATCAAAGGTTTTTTGTTTTTTTGATAATCCAGGGAACCCCTGCACGGCCAGCAGCCGGAGGGTAAACCCTGGGGGCGACACGTGCTAGCCACCACACACGTGCCAATCAAAGGTTTATGACTAAATTAACCAAATAAAAAAGTTTTAAGACTTTATTGACTGCCATACAATAGCTTTAGGACTTTTTGGAAAATTATCCCCCAAACAATGTCCCTACTTTAGTGTATAAAAGAAAAATCAACTCAAAGCAGGGATAATAGTAGATTTTTTTCTGAAAATGATAATTCAACATTTATTCAGTAAATCAAGTTCCATATACTTTCCTAGGTCCTTCTAGGATCCCAAAAATTTCCAAATTTGTTTTCATTAACCTAAAACTATCATAAGATCGAGGGCATTGATATGGGTTTTAAATCACTTGTAATGATCGTAACTTGTTTACACCAATAATTAGTAATTTACCTTGATCAACAATAATTTGTCTATAAAGTTCCCAAAGTGAATATGCCAACACTTAGCAATGAACCAATAGCATAGTAAAATATCTCAAACTGTTGTAAATGATGATAGTTATGATTACTAATTGTCCTCATTAATTCTCATTTTCCTATAAATCCTTACTACATTTACCTTAAGAGTCTCCAATGGTTGGTTTCCCATGGTTGAATAAACTAAAGTCGTAATCAACCTGAATTTAAAGTTGTGCTGTACGCCGATGTTTAAAGCATGTCGTTCCTGGATAAACCTTAGCTTCATGGTGACAAATTCCTGCCAAGACTCCCTCTACACTGATCTTCTCAGCCGGAGTCACCAGATGCAGTGAGCCAACCATCCCATAATGGTACCAAATGATGGGATTGTTATGACGGCCTCAAATTTTTTGAAATTGATCATCCAAGGATAACTTTATAATCACAAAGCTCACCTTCACAGGGCAACAATTTCAGTGACTGATCACATTCACTCTTTTCCTCTCGCAATCGCTTCGATCAGACACTAAAATCCTCCGTCATGCTGATCTACACTATTCATGTATTGCATCAAAACTGCTTTGAGTAGATTTTTTTTTTTTTTTGGTAAAGAGCTTTGAGTAGATTTAATACACACATACACAGGAAATTCAACAACATAAGAAAAATAAAAGTAGGCACGTCATTCATCTGTTCTGATCGATTATGAGGAACGGAGGGTACAAAGCGTGTAACCAGAGATGATGGAGCAGAGAGCGAAGGCCATGAAAGCTAGGATGGAGAGAACCACGGATGCAGTTGCCATCTGTGGGAACTTGTCCTCTCCCCAGTTCGATTCCCAGTCATCCACTCTTGTTGCGGCTGATGATGATGCCGATAACAGCAGATAACTCATTACCTGCAGTTCCCACACACAGCAGTCAGAGCTTGAATTGAAGACGACATGAAATATTCCAATCATGAGAACATGGACAGTTTCATATGCTTTCTAGTATCAATCTGTACTGTCGAGGGGAATTCTGTTCCCTTTTCGATCCATTTAGCTTTGTGTCACCTCAGTGCCATTGTTTTCACACTATGTTGAATCAAGTGTTTTTGAATGATAAATCACACTTGACCAGAGTTGATAGCCAATGGCCAAACTATCCTGTAGGCTTTCATTTTTAACTCGTTTGAACACCGCACCAATTTGTTAGTCAATGGAGCTAATATCTCTAAGTGACAATAATATAAAGGAATTTTGCTTAGTACACACACGGAGTGAAAAGTTATCCCACGTATAGCATAAGATAATTGCATATATGGTTTATTTTTGGTGACTGTGTTCAGTTTAGTAGATAAATATTCATAGTCCAAGATTATATGTTCATAAATCTTTTTAAAAAGCCCAGTTTTCCAATAAAAATCTGAAGATAGTACATTGAATTTGTTTGATGCCTACATCCTCAAGGCAAGACATGCGAGAGCCCTTGAGAGGAAAGAGTTGAAAACCGGGATTCTGCCAAAGTCTCGAAATGAGATAAGATATGACAGGGATGCCAACATTGTTTTCATTCGCTGGAAAGTTCAATCTAACAGCATTCTTTGATGAGCCGTAAAATATTCCACCGTTCCGACCAAAAAAAAAAATTCCACCGAAAGCAGAAAGTGCTTTTACAAGATTCACAGCACAGAAATAGGAGAATATGTTCTTTTCCCTTTTACAAATTTAATCTCATGGACCAAATTTAATGAAGGTCTATGAAACGATGAAATTCATACTGAACCATTAGAAAGGAGCGTGATGAAAACCCACAAGTTTGCTGCATATGTTTGTGGTTTTCTTCAACTACAATAGGTATAGAGTTAACTCTACTTTTCCTAACAAGGCACTACTTTTCATCTTGGGACCACTATGGCAGGATCTAACTTTTTCCTTATTCACAGCACAGAACATCACCTATCAAAATAGGAGAATATTTTCTTCTTTTCCTTTTTTACAAATTCAATCTCACGGACCAAATTTAATCAAGGTCAATGAAACGATGAAATCTATACTGACCATTTTAAAAAGGAGTGTGATGAAAACCAACGAGTTTACTGCATATGTTTGTGGTTTTCTCAACTACAATAGGTATAGAGTGAACTTCACTTATCCTAACAAAGCACTACTTTTCTTCTTGGGACCACTAATGGCAGGATCTAACTTTTTTCCTTCTTAACTAAGATAGATTACACCAACCAGAGAAAATCATACTCGTCCAATGACCTGCTGACTTCGCCCCATTCACTTTGCAAATGGGCATCGGATCACGCGCTGCCAAAAGTCTTATTCGTTTTACTTTAGAAAAGATCAACTTTCTCAAGGTGCAATATACACAGAAGAGAGAATAAAGAATGGCCAGCAAAAGGCAGCATCCAACGAGCAAAAAAGGTGGGAAAAGTCAGAAAGAATAGTCCTAGTTGAACTCGATCAAATGGGGACCAAAAGCAAATGATACACGAAAATTTTAACCCCCAAGCAAAATTCTTATCTCTACCAACTAAAATTTATGGGAGGCCCCATCTATGATGACCAATCACAAGTCCAAATCATGTATGACAAAATATGGGCCACTGAGAAACGCGCTTTCCAGGAAAAGAAGATGGTGAAAAGAACAGAAGGTTCACCTGATCCAGGAAAAAGTCCAGGTAATGCCGGAGACGGAACCGAGCGACACTCTTTCCGGTGGCTGAGAAATAAGAAACATCACAAGCTTGCAGCCCTGAATACAAAAATCCTATCCCATTCACTGCTACTATGTACCTGCATAACGTAGGAATTTACCAGAAGTTATCACCATTTGTGTTCTTTCCAATACCCAAATTTATCTCACCAACCCTAAAAGCCAAACAAAGAATGAAGGAATAAAAAGCACATACGAATGCCATCAGAAACCTGAAATCACTTTCTGAATCAGCAAATCACATAGGATAATCAGCTTTCAGCCGGGAGTTGCAAATTCACAGAAACCTCAATCTAAGAAGACTGACAGAATGAGAAAATGGAGCACTTAAAATTTGAAGAGTTATTAGATGGAATGAGATCGAACCTGAACTCCCTGTATCGGTAGAAGGAATCAAGAGCCCAACCCTGGTTCTTATCAGCCACCATAACAGAGAAAGACACCAAGCACAACACAAGCCCACACACTCTGAGCACCAACAGCGCCCTCCTCACCGTGCGCTCTCTCCTGGCCCTCCTCAGTATCGACAGGTTCGGCCTCACCCTCCCACGACCGCCGCTGCCTCCTCCGCCGCCGCCAGCTGGGGGGTCGCTGGCTCCGGCTCCAGCTCCGGCTCCGGCTTCGACGCCGCTTTCTTGCTTGACCTGCTCGCTCTCGGCACCCAGATCCACCACGGTCAGCGGGCCCGGGCCATCCCTCACCGACCGCCTCACGGAAACCGCAGCCGACAGCGGAAGCGGCTGCGGCTGCGGCGGGGAATCCGGGTCCGCGGTGGTGGGTGGGGACGACTTGCCGCGGCCGTCTTCCCGCGGGGAGGATAACCGGCTGATGGAGCTCTGGTCCGAGGAAAGGGACGAGTCGGAGGCCGAATCGATCGGGTGGAGCGGCGACTGCATCGGAGACGGCGGCTCGCCACCTCCGGGGCCCGGCGGCGTTGTGGGTCTGGGATTAGAGCGGGATGAAGAAGGCGGAGGCCCAGCAGACACTTGATGCTTTTCTTCTTCTTGCTCTTCCATGTCTTGGTCTGCGCGTTGATGGTCGTCCTCAGCTCGTGGTGGGTGTTGACGTCCCGCTTCCATTCTCTGCAACTGAGTTGGAGTTCGAGTTCGAGTTCGAGCTCAGCACCGATGACCGTGTCTTATCATTGATGAGTTCGATGACGAGACGCAGACAGAGACAGAGACAGAGACAGAGGAGACAAAGGCAGTTTCTTGGATTGACTGGCCGAGACGTACTTTTACTTCGCGGTTCCAAAAGCCAACGACAACAGCTATTGCGTTGCCCGACCAAGAAAATTTTTGCGAGAGTTGCCCCTCTGTTACGATTGTTCACCCTAAAATCGACCTACTGATGAACTAGAACAGCTAGAAAAGCCGTCCGAATGGTAGAGGCCGGAATCAAAAACCGTCCGGACTGCGAACGAAAGGATACGATGTCTTCGCGCACGAATTTTTGTGAAGTTTGATTAACGAGCGCCTAACGAGACTAATTAGGCAGTAACGTATCTTCTTTAGAAATTATTCTTTCGGACCGACCAATGTGTCGTGATTGATTTGATAGGATTCTTGGGATCAAGTATAGTAACTTCTTGCTTTTGCTTATTCTTGCTTTGCTTCTTCTCTCTTTCCTTTTGTTACTCAAGATCCGGCTTGACAACACTTGTTTGTTTGACTGGAATAAAGATATTAGAAATGTCAAAAATTTTCTACGGCGCTCATTTCAATGCAAAAGATTTTTACCTCGAACTTCAAAAGTCATCGAGAGAGAGGATTCCTTCGTGAGATACATGTGTATGTTCTATTGTGCCCTATTTTAGCTATGGCGGTGAAAGAGAGCTAGAGTTACTACAACATTTATTGTAAATGGACAATTTACTCCACTAGACAACAATCTTTCAACGAGGAATTTACAAGATCTCGTGTCTATGGGTATAATTTCTCTACTAATAGATTGCTTTTGAGAATTAGGGTTTATATTTGAGGAATTTGGGAAAATAATTGATTGTCCAATTTAGGATTTATGTTTGGAGCAAAACATGTAGACAACATCATTTTATTAGTAGATATGCTAACTCGGCATGCCAACAAGAAAATTAATAAAATATTATTACGTCAAAATTCCGACAACCCAAATTGAAATTGGCATAATAAAATATATAATGAAGTGCTAAGTGATTATTTTTTTTAAGTGACACCTAAGTGATATGAAGAAAGATTTTGGTATCAAAATAAACACCGTACGAAACTTTTAACACTTTTAGTATCCTTATGCCAGTGATTTTGTTCCAACAAAAAGAGAATCAAACTATGCAAAGCCTACAGGTTCCCCATGCACCACACTAGATGGAGCCACCGAAAACAATTTTATTTACCAGCGCTTGGGGCTTAGATGCAATAGAGAATCCTCTTGCGCTCTCCCATCATTACACTCTCATGAGGCCACTTCAAATTTTTGATCGAACAGGATGTCTCCAATTCAGTTCGACTTTCTTCGTCTGAACCTTTCGTACATCACTGGGCTTCGACGCGTCGACTTGCAGGCACAACTCACAAGCAATCAAAGGCATAGCCCGAACCTGTCCCGCATGTCACGATTGGCTGAACGAAATCCCGAGGCACAACTCACAAGCAATCAAAGGCATAGCCCGAACCTGTCCCGCATGTCACGATTGGCTGAACGAAATCCCGAGGCTGGAGACTAGAATGTATGGATAGAATGTAATACATCAAGGTTACTCTGAGGTTCCCACTTAACTTGTTGGTTCGTTGTTGTTTGCAACTTTATTCATCACAATTCTTGCCACGATAACAATGACGATGAAGAAGAACAGGAAAGCCAAGAACAACAAACCTTGAAAATGTAAACTTAAAAGCTTACATTATCCCATGAATCACCAAGAATTTTTATTTTTTCCACTAATAAGTTACTAGAGTACCTGAATATGTTTCCAACTGCGGATTTGTAAGTATACAAATCCACTTGCTACCTTGCGAAAAACTCATTTGCTTCGTGATACTTGCTCAACACGACATTGTGGAGAGGGTGGATGGGTTCCAAAAGGTTGGAGTATGGACCTACAACAGCCCAAGGCAAAGGCGCCGAATCCGCATTCTTTGACCAGCTATACTGACACACCGTGAGGCCACTAAGACAATAACATGTGTGGTAGAAGTCTCGAGACTTTCCGGGTTTGTCCCTGAATCCACCCTCCGGCAACTGCATCAAAGCATGAAAGGTCACAACACTGCGTATCCTCACAATTGGTAGCAGCAAATCAGGATGAGATCAATGAGTAAACCGTTAAGGACACAAAAATTTAGTGTCTTAAAGGTCAATTGGTATCATCGAAACTAATCTCTCATTATATACAGATGATACTCTGCTTAACATTTGAAATCACGAAACCCTACTAACATCGTAAATCACCACACAGCAACTTAAACTCTACTAAATGCAAACAGGTGGTAGATGCATGGGAATTCATTTCTACTGAATATTGGATTTCGCACACAGGAGTTGTCGATGACCTTCCATTATAAATTCACAAAAACACAAAGCTTCTTTTACAAACTATGCACAAGTACCTGAGAGCATAGAAGAACGTATTGCTGCAAGGCTAAGCTGTTGAAGAGAGATCCCGCCTCTGCACGTCTTTCGACAAAATTATAACTGGCATTGCCAAGGTTTACGGAACAGGAAGCACTCTGAGGGCCTGTAAAGAAGCAACTTCACATGTAATAATGAAAAAGACATGACAATTTCACAAATTAATTTAGGTTCAAATCCCACACGACATGAGTGATATCCATAATGAATGCAGATAGCGGATATTTTTTTATCACAAACATATAGGGATCTATAAGCACGCAAGAAAGTTCATTTTTGCAATGCAAAAGGAAGTAGAAACAGAGGACTACATTTTCTGTATAAGACATACCTCCCTGTTCAAACTGGCAGGTCCCATCAACTTGAGGAGAAGCACTCTCCAGATTGTTTTCCTGTTCAGACAGATTGGATGCAGTAGATAGAGAAGAATCTATTGAATCTGTCGATTCATCTCCTCCTCCTTCTGATAGACCAAATGGACGCAATTTTTGCAGCAATGCACAAGCAACACCCTAAAAGTTCCTTTTGTTAATACTGCAATCAACCATCTGGAACCAAAACTGTCAAAACAGAAATTACCTGCCAAAAGGAATAGCAACCATCAACCAATTTATTGGCTCTCCCTTGAAAGCCACATTCTACTCCTTGGCGATACACCACCCAATCCTGACAGAACAAAGTACAGCTGAAATGCACTTCAAATAAAACAACAGACAACTGAAAAGAAGAAGAGCAGACAAAGAAATGCTGATTGTAGACTCTCACAAAACTATCAAGATGATAGACACGACAAGTTCTTAATGTATATAGAAGTAGCAATTAGCCAGATACAGATGGCAGACACAACAGTCGAAAGAGAGGCAAGTAAGGATAGCATTGTGACTTACAATTAATCTAGATAAGTCCAACCGATCAGCCTCATTGATTAAAATCATCGTAGCCAACCCACAAAATGTATATCTGTCAAACCCAAAACAGAAATACTAAGAAAATTTCATGATAAGACAAAGACATAGCCATGACAATATGGAGGAAGAACAAAGAACGGAAAACAACTTCATGGCCATCCAAATGGCTTATTCCTGACATTGGGCAACACACACCACTTCTAAGCACTTTGATGAAACATACCCACCATGAGCTTCGGAACCAGGTTCTCCTGCGATGCCACCCTCATAAGTCTGACAACTGTATAGAGCCCAAGAGTAGAGCTCTCAGCAAATAAAATAATCAATAATGAATAAGATGCTTCCTAAGGCAGTATCATAGTCTAACTTCCCCAAGCCACATAAGGAAAGATTTTCTACATTGACATTGCCCAGTAAGAAAAGTCAGCTGGTTCAGGTGCATCAAAGTATGAACCTAACATTTTATAACTGGATTTTGTGCCAGGCTGGATAGCGATAGGTATAATACATTTTGATCATAAAAAGGAATATTTACTGCATCTAGATCGGCGACCCACCAGTAATTAGCATCTTAAGGTTGAAGACACAACCTGACCTGCCTAAAAGTCATTGACAAACAACACAATTTCGAGAAAGAAGACAGATCCACCTATGAAAGAACCTCAGCATATTAATAAAACTGTGCCCCAAATGTGTCTCCAATAAACAGCAAATGGGTATTGCACAAAGCCATAGTAGCCATAGGGCCAAAAATTTGATCTTTTCTTCTTCGTTTTTCTAATCCTTTTGCTTCAAAGACTATGATGTCATTTCCACTTCTAGTATCATGTATGCTTATTGTAAACAGTAAACATATTAACACCATGTAACGGATCTCACAAAGCGTCACATTGAAAAAACGTGGCACGAAGCGTAATGCCAATACATGAAATTGACGTGTATCGACTTTTGAGTCAATAGGTCATCAAAGGAGACTGACTGTCAAGAAAGAGACCAGAGCACTGATAATACAATTCAAAAGGCACCATTGATTCCGTGTAAAACCAATTTAACAGACCTCAATATGAAATCTCCAACATTTTCAGCCAGCCCATCATCCAAAATGTTTAGGCTGCTTGCAACCTAGCCAAGCAGGAATTTCAGCGTCATTCAGAGATTAATCTGACAACATGAAAACAATGAAGTAATCATCCCGGGATAAGAATATTCTTTTGAGTGGAAAATAGACATAGATCAATCACTTTCTAAGGGATTGAAGGAATTCTAACTAGAGCTCTAACCAGTGGCCAAAAGGTGAGAACATAAGGAAGACAAGATTCCTTAAATCAAGTACCCTCTTCAGTAAAAAGCATTACACATGAGTAAGACATCTCAGGAATGCAGATAAGCTCATAATGTGATTTGATATCACAAAAGATACTAGAAGTTTCCTCATTTCTACAGATCCAGCGCTACACAGTACAGATACCAGGACAAAGCCAAAATCTTTTGTAGCAGGGCATTTATTTCGTTTGTTTAAGGCTGAAGGGCACAAGGATTACGAGAGATATAGATACCAAAGCATAGCCGGTCCTAGAGCCAGCATTCCTGCATAAGAGAATCCAAGGACGGTTGAAAGCAGGCAACTATTTATTTTGAGTGGAGTATATTTTCATCCAAAAAAATCTATATGGACAGATAAATTATCGCAATAAGCAAGAAACATAGGCCTAACAACGATTAGTACGTAGTACAAATGCTTATAAGATGACATGTTAGTTGACTCACAAAGCATCAGAACCACATAGCTAAGGTATCTCCAACCTCACAGCAGGTCATGCGACAGTTTCCAGAAATTGAGTGCTAATATAAGTAGACTAAAGTCATGATTGAGCCACTAAACAATTGGAAATGAAGTTATATTATGTTGTCAAAATCAAGTATGTGAATCATATGTCTGTCCTGTGAATCATTCATGTGTGATTGTGTGCGCGCGCGAGTGAGAGGGAGAGAGGGAGGGAGGGAGGGGCATAAACTAACAGAGATAGCAGTGTAGCAAGCCCGAACATCAATTTCTCCTCCATCATGCATCCTTGGAAACAACAAGTCCAATTAAACCAAATTAGTAAAAGTTTTGGAATCTTACACTGCATTCTACAAAAAGGGAACAAAATAGATAGCTGAATGGTAATTTATCAAGGAAAGCAAAATAATTCTTTACTGTGCTGGAAAGGTTACCATGACACCACAGTTAAAGCTCCATGGTTATGCCACTAAAGAGAGGACACGTGAAGGACTTACTTGTCCAGCACTTAAATGAAGTGGATCAAAGTGTAATTGCTCAAAAAATTAGTGGTCAAACACACAACTGGCAGATACTGCCGATTGCTCATCATCATTCCCTCCCTCCCCACCCCCTTCACACCTTCCCCCCCCCCCCCCCGGCCCTTCCTCCTCCTCCTCCTCCTCCTCCTCCTCCTCCTACTCTCTCTCTCTCTCACTCTCGTGCATGCTCCCACAAGCCTTGCCGTTAAATGTCAAAGATTTGTCAACATTTTGGAGAAAATGAAGAGACTGACCAAGTATTGCTTAAACATTTAGATGATACAGTTTATTTGGATGGACATGACTTCAATTGTAAATTAAACATCTGGATTGATTTCATACCTGAAGCCTCCACTTGATTGTTTCATTTGCCTCAAAAAATTGTACACTTTATCCCTGAGAAAGAATTTTTATACCATATTAAACCCATATAGGAAAAAGAGAATGGAACTTCAAACTGTTCATAAGTTTAATTGACCACCTATTAATTGAAGACAAAGATCTGGATCCACCCAAGGTAATAAGTGAATTGACTGCAGCATAGGTTGTTGCAAGGTGAGGCAGCTGAGAAAAAAATGTTTATATGCTGAAAACCACCAGCAAGAGACCAGGCAACTTAACAGAAAAACCAAAGAAAGGAAAAAACAAATCTTCTGCACAGCTGAACTACATTCAGATCTGAGCTAGATAACCTCTAAACATTCTAAAAGAATAGGAAGACATTTTTAGGCAAAAGTATAATACATCTTGTACCTCTAAAACTGCAAAAGCGGCTAACCAAGTACATATTAAAAGAAAGAAGAACAACATGATATTAGAATCTTTTTTATGCCCTGCAATAATGATTAATTGACAACATATATTATGGCCCAACCTAACACCATTCATCTGCATAAATGTCACGTAGGTGACCTCCATATCTTTCCCGATGAGTACAAGAAAAGATGGAGAATTTTCATTGGAATATCCACCAAAGAACCTTATGATTTCTCTATCAAACATTGGTGAGAACCCAATGCCCCAAAACCTAAGTGTTCCTCCACAAGGTTCGTCCATTGAAGGTGAGTCAAGAGAACGAGCCAATCAGGAGAAGAACAAGTTTTACTTGTGTAAACCAAATATGGTCAAAGCAGTAAAAATGAAGACAGAAATTCTTTTAGCATTCAAAATATCTCGCAACATTCCATCCTTGATCATTAGGAGAGTAATAAGTACCTGCCCAGGTCCACCCCCATATCCACCACTTGGGTCCTATAGGCAAAAAAAGGGCAAAACCATCAATGTGACGATAAGATAAAGTTAAGGCATTACCAAGAGAAGAAATAATTGAGCATGGATAACAGAGGAAATGAGTAAAAATGTAATCCAAAAGTAGTCATCCAACTTCAGATTCGCTCGTAAGTGTCCCGAGGAGGTTAGCCCTTCGGATCGGTAGGGAAGACACACTGCAGTCAATTCTACTGGAAACATGACCATAGAAATGACCGGCATGAAGTCGGTACCTGACAGCGACTAAGGAAGTCGATGACACTATCTTCGAGTTCTGCATCAAGAGGTTCGCCCAGCAAAGCAAGAGAGTGTATGATCCAGTAACAGAGCCACGGGCGACTGCAAAGAAGTAACCAAAACATTGGTTCAGACCCAGCAATGGGCATCGAAATTATAACCCAGCAAGAGCTAAACACAAGCATATCCAACTCAACAAGAAAGGGCTCCTTCCTTCCGCGACTTCCGGCAAGCCGAAGCAAGAAGGAGCCACTCCAACCAGGAGACAGCAACCGTGACAGAAGAATGCCGAAATTCAAAACACAAAGGACCGACCCTCCCAATCGAACAACCAAGCACAAGCTCCAACGACTCCGGTCCCTCGACACGGCGGGCAAAGTGGGACCGGCGGGGGTTACCTGGCATCCAAGGCGCCGAAGGAGGGCGCGAGTCGACGGAGGCCGTGCGTCAGGTACTCGACGTGGCTATCCCGGTGAATCTCCAGCCTGCGAAATCGCAGAAGCGGTCAGCCACAACGGCAAAGAGATGAGGAGAAAGGAAACAAAAAACAAAAACTGCAGGAATCGAATCGAGCCTTCGGCAGTTCAGACGCGCGCGCAGAGAGAGACAGAGAGACAGAGAGAGAGGTGGTACGGACGCGAAGGACTGAGCAGCGGGAGGGAGTTGAGCGAAGAGAGAGTAGATCCCGCCGACTTCCCGCTCCACCATCCACTGATCACGCTGCGTGACCGTCGTTCTCGACGACGACGACGACATGCCCCTCCTACTATTCCGATCTCCAAAGTCGAAGGCTTTGGCCGATTTAGATTTTTGATGAAGGCGTACCTTTTGCTGAGCTTCGTTTCGCTTTAGAGTTGCTGTGAACTGTAGTCTCTCTCCGTCTTTTTAACTCCAAAGTAAAACCAAGAATTGATATAACCGCGCGGATTAGATTAGATGGGGCAATAAAATTGAAGGGTATGTACAAGGGCCAACTCATCTTAAGCCCCCCCCACCATTGCCCAATTTAATCTAATGCATAAAGAGTAGGGATGTGCATGGTTTCGTGATAGAACCACGAACCCAATGCACCCGGTTTCAGTTCCCCATTCCATTTTTTAGGAACCGTCTATTTTCGATTCAGTTCCTAGATTTGAGCGAACCGAACCGGAAGAATTGAGAAATCCTTAAAAGAAGGCCTTTTACTTTTTACTCGTAAGAACTTAGATGTGCTTATCCATAGATGGATTTAGACTAATCTTTTCTACAATCACTAAGGATCAATGTGCGTGAAGTCGTATGTAATTTGAAATAGGGGTGTTACTCTTAGGGAGACATCTAATTCTCTATTAATATTCACTTATAAAGTTCTATCAAAGGGGTTAGGCTAAGATTTAATGGGAAAAGTGTCAAAAAAAGTCATAAACCTTTTGCATCAGTGCCAATTGAGTCATAAATCTTTGTTTAGTACCAATTGAGTTATAATCCTTTTGTTTTTGTGCCAATTCAATCATTCCGACTAATTTTAACAGAATTTTGCTAACATGAACACCAGTTGCCAACACTGACGTGGATAACTTTTAATAATATTTCAATATTTTTTGAATTTATACTTATTTTTTTCTTTTTCTTTATTTTTTCCTCCTCCCTCTTCCTCCAATTAGTCGCCAACCTCCTCGCTGGATGGCCGTGAGGGCGGCCTCGCACTGGGCTGGTGACGCTTGCCCGACCTTCGCCATGGCTAGGCAAGGCTCAACCTTGCCAAATCCGGCGAGGTTGGGCCTCGCCGGATCTGGTATGGTTGAACCTCGCTGGTGGCTAAACGAGGCTCACCCGGCCCTTGCCAAAGGCCGCAAGGCCGGGCAAGGCTCAACCTTGCCAATTGCCGACGTGGCTCGCCAGAGGCCAACACGCGGCTCGCCAAACCTTGTTGGCCTCTAGCCTCTGGCTGATCATCAATCCGATGACTGGCTAGAGGAAGAGGGAGGAGGAGGAAAAAAAAAGAATAAAAAATCAAAAAAATATTAAAATATTATTAAAGTTTATCCACGTCAGCACCGTGACCGGCCAGCATTCATGTCAGCAAAACCCAACCAAAATTCGTCAAAAGGAATGAATCGGTACAAAAACAAAAGATTTAGGACTCAATTGATACCAAAAAAAGATTTAGGACTAAATTGGCACCAATGCAAAAAGTTTAAGACTTTTTCAACACTTTTTCCAAGATTTATTATAAAAGGTTTTCATATATCGGTGGCTACATAGAACAACAACAAAATTGGATATCACACTAATTTTCCGAGACCATTAGATCTATTCTAGTTTCATTTCCTGAAAACAAACATATAACATTGGTGTCTTGTTGTAATTCATATCATTCTATATTGTTGTAAACTAAGATAAATTACCTTACAATAAGTTATTGGTCAAAACATATAATGACAAGTACCATATTACCACAAAATTCCACATTGCATTCGATATACTCAAGGTAAATTTTATGCCCATTAAAACATATTGGAATCTAAGGGACCTTGTGCTTGATCTTCACTAGAGATTGGTGAAGCTTATGTTGTCACTTGTTAATATATATGACGATAATCTAGATTTTAGTCTCTCACTTGCTTTAATTTTATGAATGCCTTCTAATTATATTCAGTTATTTTTATGTATGTGTGAAGTTAATGTATCAAAATAACATATCAAAGGAGGTGGAGGGATGTGAGGAGACGACTCCAATTACATGCAACGGGTGTAGATGATTGAGGACTGAACTTCTATAATTTAGGTTTTATATTATGTGTTTTAAAGTTTTTTTTATTTATTTTATCTTACAGGTTCATTTTTTACGGATTGTTTCTATTAACAATTGAGAGATTTTCATTTTTGTTATTTCAATTAGACCCTAAAACCTACGCAGGGTATGCATAATAAGTTGCAAGTTTTAAAATTATAAAACCAGTTCCTACATGTGACAAGTAGGTTCCAAATTTCAAGTGGAATCCTTTTTTCACTCGAAAATGCTCCCCCTAATATACAGTGATATATCTTCCTCTCCTTGTAAGAACCATAGTGTTGCTGCTCTCGGAGATAAAGCTTGACGATTTCCATCGTGCTCGAGGCTCGACCATTGTCATTTGCCAATCTACGACCGATCATTGCGGGAGCATACATGCATACGCGCAACAAGACACGTTGACTAGAGGTGTCGCAACGGCCACCGTATGAGGATGTTATGGTTAATCAGTAACATGAAGGGTGCCTCGCCCTTAGTTTTCCTTTAACTTCAATCTACAAGCACTCAGAGTGACACAGAGAAGAAAAGGCGATAAGGAACAAACTCTAATCAAGATTTCGCTCTCCAATGCACACTTTAGTTTGCCTCGATTGATGAGTGAACATCGAACAGATAGACATCGCCGGTTTCTTCCTGTGACAGCACGTTGTCGCTAATTGCAACGCATCAAAGACTCCAAATCACAATCCTCTCCATATCTGCTCAGCAGCACATCGCATTCTCAAGTGTCGCTGTTTTGTCTGAGAAACTGGAGGTCCTTCATTTGGAGCTCTGCGGCCTCTTTAGGTAAGGGCTTCGCCTCCAGAAATGTAACTTCATTGCCTCCTTCGGCTACCTTTTTAGCCAAGTCACTGATCATCGTCTGTATCTGAGACTGCTTGACCAACGGGAAAACGACAGTGAGCATGGTTTGCAGGAGTTGCTCATCTTCCTCCTCAATAGGATCCTTACCGAAGCAACAGACATAAATCGCCTCCAGCGCCTTCTCCACGCGAACCTCCATGGGAATGCTTGGGGTTGACGCGTTTAACTTTGCTCTTCTCTGCAGAATGAATAAACTTATAAGCAATGACGTGCATAATCAAAACAAAAGAAGCCCAGAGAAAGGTGAAACACCAAGCCTCCTCGTATCAAATATGTCAACAGAAAGAACAAACAATAAGACAGTTGGAGCACCAAAGCACATGCAGTACCTCAAGTGGTCAGACAAACACGACCAAAAAAAGGTGGTCGGACAAACAGAAATCCTTCACTATAAATTCCAGTAAAAGACTGTGAACGAATGGAAAGATTCAAACAACTTCAGTTCACTCAATACTGTCTTGGCTGCAGAAAGTTAACAGAGAAGAGAACTAGAATGTGATTCAATGGAGCAATAGCTATAGTGATCGGTTAGCACAGTTTCAAGTACATGGTATGATTTACTAGAACCACAACAATGGCAGTAATCATGCCAAGAATGAAATCTTCACCATATCTCCAATCTGTGCCAACAGTCAAAAGAAGTAAATTTTATTTCCCACCAAATTATACAAGGTGCGCTTTTTCCTTATCAGTGCATCTGCTCTTTTAGGATGTAGAACCATAATCCAACAGCTGATAGCAGTCTCATAAAGAAATGATCTAATTGAGAAAACCCACCTCTCTCGCCTCATTCATCAAGGCGATGAAGTTCTGTTCTTCAAATTCGATATCATTTGAAAGCCGCAGCCTGGCTACACCTCCTAAAATATCCTCAGATTTGAGAAGACCAGCTCCGACAGCTGCTAACCAACAGCAAAGCAGAACATACAAGGGATCCCCTGCCTACCCAACAAGCCCCAGCTTAGGCTCAATGCCATCATACCCAACTATTATGAAATACCATGACACAAACAGAAAGAACACCAAAAGTCCAAATATGAGCACAACTTTAAGACCGTGTCAGCATGGGGAAGTAATGTAATCAGTTACTCATTAGTCACATTCCCTTTGCTTTCTACCTTGTTCACAGGTAAGACTATTCACACTTTCCATCACCCACCCGAATCAAGTTCGCAACTTTAACGTTTCAGACTTCCATCACTCTACCCAACTTTCACATGATAGCCTTCACCCGTTCATGAGCGTGTTAAGATACAACAATTGTTCAAAGCCTTAGTCCAACAACTGAAATTTCCATATAATGAGCTGCGTGTACATGTTATAGCCTGATGATATCTCATCAACACATCTACAAAACCAGCATGACATTCTATTACCAGTAAAAGATTCCATATGCGCGTGTTCAACGAAAACCCAGTTAGCTTTCATTTCGTAACATTGCACTCAGCACATAATATCTCAATCCATACACATTACATACACAGCCGAATCATCATCAATTCAAACGGTTACCCGCTACATCGTACCCCGGAAAAGCAACAACACTGCGAGCTAAAGAATAAGCCACCAAACGCCAAGAGGAACATAATCCAGCTTACCCGGCCGCGACGATCTTGAAACTCGTAGAAAGCACGGGAATCGCTAACAGCGGACTTCTTCCCGACCCGCCTCCTGAACTCCGCGAAATCGATGATGTCCCCGCCGACCCCGCCTTCGTCGCTGAAGATCCTCGCCACGAGCCCGACGACGGGCAAAGAACCGATGACCCTGTTGGCGAAGCCGGCGAGGGAGCTCTGGTCCTCCATGTAGGACTTGATCGGCGGGACCCCATGTGGGCCAACCGCTCTGGCCCCGCTCGGGCCTCGCGGGCTCGCGCGGATACAGCGGAGGAAGAGGAGGGATGGCGAGATGGGCTTGCAGAGGAACGCGTTGTGATGGGAGAGAGCGGCCGTGGATGTCACGACCACCATTGCTGAGCGCAGCAGAAGTTAAATTCTCGTTGAGTGGTGTGATACTGGCCTCTCGTTTATGTATGCGTGCCGGTGGGATTAATATGCAGGAGATTGGTGGATCAAGAAGCGGGTCGGTCCGGGCCTTCGGGTCGGGCCCGTATGAACTGGGCGGGCTAGACTGTGTAATTGACGAAAGAAAAAGGGAAAAGTCATTGAAATTTTATCTAATGCATAATGTCTATCCCTGAATTTTTAATTCGTTCAATCCGATGGTTAAGCTATTATTAAATGTTTAATGTAGTCTCTAGAATATGGGTGCGTTTGATTCAATTCTGCAAGTGGGCCTTAGAGAAATGCAAATACCTTTAACTTAAAGCTCATTGTAAAAATGCAAATTGCACTTAGTAAAAAATCCTTTGCAAAAACTACATAGAGTGTTTGGCACATTTTTTTTTGCAAGGGGCTTTTGAGTTTTTTTTTTTATTTTAAAAAGGCAAACCCTTCGCCAAAGCTGAGAAAGGGCTATAGCCACCGACGAGCCAAATCCGGCACCGGTGAGCATCGCCTAAGGTCGTATGACCCCTAGCTAGGGTTGCACAACGCTAGACAGTGGCAACCTGGTCACCATCGCAAGGGTCATGCGACCTAGTCGACCCCCCACCAGCCTCTCACTGTCTCAATCTGGCCTCGTCGATTTTAACTGGCCGTCCTCGCCCAAAGAAGATGAATAGTAACAAGGAGGGGCAAAACCAAAAATTGAAGAATTAGTGATGATAGTTTTGGAAGAAAAAAATTAGTAGCATTTGCTCAAATGCTAAAAGCCTAAGTCTTTATCAACTTTGGGCTTTCAACTTTCCCAATACTAGCTTTTACTTGAAAACCCTTTGGGAAAGCTTGCAAAACGCCTTAACATTATCCCAAGGGGCTTTGGAGGTTAAAAGCCCATCCAAAAAGTTGAACCAAATAGGGTCATATATAAGGCTCCATTTGTTTGGCGGAAAATATTCTCTCGGAAAATATTTTCCGGATTTTCCGGTGTTCGGGGGGTGAAAAACATTTTCTGTAGGAAAACATTTTTCTTCCTCCCTCACAAAATAGCATAAGTCTATGGAAAATGACTTCCGCTTCTGAAAAGCGGAAATCATTTTCCGCCAAACTCCTCCTTCCCCCTTCCGGCCACTGCCGCCTCCGCCACCACCATTCGCCGACCACCACTCGTCGGTGGCCGTTCGTTCGCTGTCGCCGCCACCGTCGGCAAAAAATATTTTCCGAAACTTTTTCATATTGGTTGTCGAACATCGGAAAATTATATTCCGGGAAAACATTTTCCAAGAAAATGACTTCCGGGAAAATATTTTTTAAAAACACAATATTTTTCGCCAAACGAACGGAACCTAAGAAAATGTTCAAAATCCTCCTTTCATTAATTCAAGTTAATAGAATCTACCGATGTTGCTTCTAATTCATCAAGTTTAAACGGTGCACAATGAAAAAAAGAGTTACATGTGGATTATCTAGATAAGATATTAATCTCAAGTCAAGATATAATAATTCATGTTATAAAATAATTATGGACATGTTAACACCCTAGTATTTTTTTTCCCTTTTCAAAAGTAGATGGACATCTTGTTTCATCATTTTTAACAATCCAACTCGGCATATGATAATTTATGTCATCAAATAATGTCTGATTTATCGTTTGAGCAAATAACAGGATCACGTTGAACAAATTAAAAGTTCAGGTACGACATTATATATTTGGGTCAATCATTGACCATTTATGTCATTTCCTAAATAAAAAAAAAAGGGCACTTGCCTCTTTTGTGTTTTTCTTTACCAAAAAAAAAAAAAGGGGAGCACTTGCCTGCATTAGCCCTTTTCTTAATGCATCTGGGTGAGCCCAGTATTACGTGGACCATATAGCTGCCCAACTCTTGACTTCAATTTATCCCAAGCAGTAGAATGCGGGCTTATAAAATATCAGTTAGTCGTCCAAAAAAGCAATTTGTAAGATTAGAGGGATCGCTGCCGCCGGTCGCCTTCCCTACCAAATGGGTCTATACAATATACGAAGTACCCGTAAGTTATCTCACGGTCTATTTGTTTTTTAGGATATATTTTATGCCAGACCGGGCCATGGGCCTGCCCGAAACAAATGGGCTTATACAATGTCTTGGATAGGCTAAATAAGGGTTTTTTGCTTTAAATTTCTAGCCCAGTTCGATTGGACCTAAGCCAAGACCAGCCCATTCCAAAGATTGACACGTACATGTTTTGGTTACGAGAGGCTCAATGACTTAGCCCTCGTTTGGTTCAGCATTTAAAATAAACGTTGGGTTTCTAAAGTTCTTTGGCCAAATGCAAATGCGTTTAGCAATTTTTTAGAGCACTTTAAGAAAATGCAATTGCATTTCCAAAGGACTTTAAAGGCCTTTAGCTTAAGGTAGGTCCGAAGGTATTTTGACAAGTTACATTTTTTGAATGCAAGTTTTCTGTTCATGGCACTATTCATCTTTTCCAACTAGTAGGTTCGGTGGCTAACAACCCCGCCTGAGGGCTAGTGCGACTCTAGTGACCGCCGCCTTGGGGTTGCGTGACCCCAATGATCGCCACCTGGGTCGCGCAACCCCAGGCGGCGGTCGCCGAGGTTGCGTGACCCAGTTAATGTCGCCTGAGGTCAGGCGAGGTTGGTCGGCAACCAAATCTAGCCGTCGACGATTGGCCGACGACCAAATCTAGCCGGCGACAGTGGTTGAGCTTCACCTCAAGCTTCTTTTTTTTTTTAAATATCAGCAAAAGTTCTTTATAAAATATAGTTTTCACCAAACGGTATTTAGACCAAAGTTACTTTCAAATGTAATTTTAAAATATACTTACCAAATATTACTTGCATTTCAAAAAATCCCTTTAGCCAAAAAGTCTTTGTATTTTGCCAAAGGCATTCCCTCAAAGTCAAGTCAAACCAAACGGGCCCTTAATCCTCCTCCGCTTCTTCTTGATAACTGTTAGCTCTCCAGTCATTTAATTGCTAATGAGGTGGGAATTCAAATTTTTTTTTGGTGTAAGCTTGCAATCTCATATCATGATTAATATGCGGAGGAACTATTATTTTGCAAGAATTGTAGACCAGAGGTACAGCCAGCTCCCATAATGTGACGGACAGCGGTGTACAATAAAAGGCTCACGAATGAGACCACTGCCGCGCGCATGGTCGCAGTTCCAGCTTCATGCAAGCAAGTTGCAACAATTTCAAACTGGAATGATCTACCTTCCCGTGAGCTTTGTTTCACAATGCCGTCTTCTTTTCTCCGGTCTTGCACGTATCTTTGGTCCTCCCGGCTTAATCGGATCAGTTCACATGGATAGCTCGTGGGGTCTTTTTCCATGTAATGCCATGGCGATACGACCACACGCTAGAACACTCGGCCTAGGGGGGGATTCACTGTCCCGTGACCCCCTCTTCTTTTGATGCCTCATTTCAAGTCAAAAAGTGCAGGCTTTTCCTTCACATGCATTGGCAACAGTTTTGACCAGCAACCCTAGTTGGTCATCTGTGTCTTGTGTGGATTTAGGCCAATCTACACATTGCATATTGATGAAGATAGCACCCCCCATATTCTAAGGAAAGAACACCATTTGTTGGAGCATCTTGTTCTGGTTGTTTCTTAAATTTTGAGCAAAAGGGTGCTCTTGACACCATCCAATTTGCTCCATTTTGGTCAATGCATTTGGCTCTTCACCTTTCTTGCCCTCAAATTTAGTGCGGATCATAAATTAAATCAAGTACTACCCATTAAGATAGAGAGGGTATAAAGCTTCCACATTCATTGCCCGAATTGAAAGGTGGATTTATCACTATTGTTTCTTTGATTTTCCCAGCTCCAACCTTCCCCAAATGATACCATCTCTTTTTCTCCTTTCTTGTTGCTAGAGTTCTTGCACCTTCCTTTCGTATTGTACTTGTGCAATTACCAATGCAATCGAATCTAGGAACATCCCCAAATTAGCAAAGCCAAGCTTTTGAGACTCTTTGCCATCGCCTCATTGAAAAGAAATAAAATCATCTGTCTATTGTGGGGTCGAATCCAGAAGATGAGATGAGCCTTTTTTGGTATTATTTGATCCCTCAACACACACAAAAACTAGAGCAACGGATGGATGGCTGTGCGGCTGATTTGGATGCCGTGAAATTGCTTTTCACAAGTATGGCTCGCAAGAATTCATACTAAATTAAAAACCCGGATTTTCTATTGTCTCTAGGGTTGGCGAAATAACTATTACATGTACACTTGTTTTGATTGTTTATGGAAGCAACGCCGGTTACATGTGAACTGGCATGTCGACTTTTGCAAATTGGACTGGTTCTCTAAGGTTGGCTAGTATTTTCGTTTGGACTGTGAATGTATTTACCATAAGATTGAAGACAAACTAGAGCAATATCACCAGGAAAACATATCATGCACGCAGAACTTATATTAGTAGAATACTATGTCCTGTAGAATACCCCCGGTTCTATTATTCACTCCAATTTCTCTTTTTGAAATTGAATTATGAGGTTGAAGCTTCCGATGATGGCCCGGCCATGAGTTGTGGCAAGCATGATTCGGTCGGGTTTCATGCATTGAAAAATGGTTGGAAAATCATTAGCCATCGCATAAACAAAAAGTTCGTGTCCAGGAGTTGGCTCTTCCCCAGTTGGGCTCACTTGCTAAATTTAGGGTTTCCAAACTAATGATATTCTCCTTTTGCTTTCAGTCCCACCAAAACCAACGGCGGCATAACGAGATTTTCTGTAGTAGAAAATCGTATCGTGCAATTCTTTGTGGTTTTACGAAAGCGTCAAACTTGGTTACCACGTCAAGTCGTGAGACAAAATATTTTTTTCTATATGATGGCATTTCATATTGAGTTGCACGATACTTCATAACGGCACTGTTGAAAGTCTCGAAAGAAACGAGTCCAATGTAATGGGGGTTTTTCATACCGAGCTGCACAAACTACCGAAGATAGTGCAGTTCACACGTTGTGCTCATCATCCTCATTTGCTCTCGAAGACATTACTGTACAAGATCCAAACCTTACATAGCTTTTCCAAGATTTTGTGATCACTGTGAGAGAGAGAGAGAGAGAGAGAGAGAGAAGGGCCAGCATAGACCCACCAAAATAGTAGCATCTCTTGCTTGATATGAATGATCACGTGGAGCCTGGATCGGTGACGTGATGAGACCATCTTACGGGAATTACATGCGTTGGATCTGTTTCCAATGAAATTTACTGTGAGGCGTGAAGACTCCACTCACTTCCGATACTTCACATTCCATATATCCAGTAGTCATGATGAATGTCACTTTTCATGTTAGGAAGGTATGTAATTGTTTACACCACAGTAATTTTTCGGGTTAATTTAAAAAAAAAAAAAAGCATAAACTTTAGGTCTAGTGACAATTTTGGTTTGAACTTTTTTTTATCTCATAAAAAAAGCACAAATTTTAGGTCAAGTGACAATTCTGCCCCAATTTTTTTTATCTCATAAAAAATTATCAATTTTCACTATGACCCCAAATTTGCCCCCTCGTTGACTTTCTATCTAAAATCACCCTTGTTTGAAAAAAAAAGTTATGGTGATGAGCTTAGTGGATCTCATCCGTGGCACGGTCGATGGTCTACAGTTTCTCCAAAGAAATTCAATCTGGAGATATTTTTTATTTATCAGAAAAGTAAAGGAGATGAATAGTTTCACCATTATTCTTCAAGTTGTGACTCAGAGAATAAAACAATGTATAGTGCTTTAAATCCAGTTAGTTAGCCACGTAGATTTATTGTTAAGGTGGACTAGTCAAGTTAGATAATCAATGGTTCTAAGTCAATAGGGTCCAGATTTGGGATTTAAGTGAAAGTTGATACTATTTTACAAGACAAAAACGAGTTTGGACCAGAATTGTCACTCGACCTAAAGTTGATGCTTTTTTACGGGATAAAAAAAGTTCGGCTCAGAATTGTTCCTAGACCTAAAGTTTGTGTTTTTTTTGTAATTAGGCCGTAATTTTTCAATCTAAAAATCTTTTTTGACGCCATAAGTATCTTTTCAAAATGAGGAAAAAAAAGAGTTTGCTTATAAAGAAAAAGTAGCAGCTCTCTCGCTTGTCTAGTGAGAGTTTCAACATACTTGTAACTATTTTCCCAGAAAAAAAACAGTAACTAGTACAGAATATCACTTGAAAAATTGTCACCGAGCATTGCGTGAAGCCACTAAACCGATCTCCAACAATTTAAAGATATATGATATGTCTACTAAATCTAGATTACGTATCCATTCGCAATAAGCCACATCATTTAGTGTACTGATTTGGTGTACCGATCTTGGTAAACGAAGTAAAAAAATATTACACGACACTTACTTCCGAGGGTGGGACAACCTTGGTCCGTAACTTGTTCGCTACGGTGATTCCATGACCTGCCCTCGTCCTGCGACGGATTTCACGAATACATTTTTTATTTTAATATGTCGATATCCACATTACTTGCATCTTTAATTTTCCTTATATATTTATCTTTTCCCGAGAGGATGAATACTATCTAGCTATCTTACATTCCGGTGATCTCAAGATCCCGATGATCACCAAGATAAAACCTCTTGAGGTCATGCTTAAAACTAATGTAGCTCGGATCTTACATTTAGCAAATATGCGGAACTTTCTCTATTAACTTTTGTTTGACATTTTCGCTTTATGAAAAAGGGGTGATAAATCCAACGATCTTTCGGAAACCCCCCCTGCTTTCAACGGTTGCCGGTGCCATCGACAGGCGGAAAGGACACACCCCCATGTCCGAAAGGGATCGGCTTCTCCTACAGAACAAAATATATGAACAGTTCGAGAAAAAAAATGAAAAGGTACATTGACCGTGATCCTCTCGCAAGCTAACAAGAAGCACGAGAGAGAGAGAGAGAGGTGGGTCAGAAACACACGTCGTGTTTAGGCAAAATCCATGTGCCCACATGGATGATAGAGATGGAGAAGATAGAGAGAGACAATAAGAGAAAGAGTGTGCGCGCGCGCCTGTGTTGCAGATGTAGCTGCAGCAGCAGGAGCAAACGAGAGGGAGTACCTGCGAAACCCAATCTTCATCCTCATAATTATAGTAATAACCATCATCAACAATCTGCTGCAGTATCAGCAGTACGCAAAACACTTGCACACACACCAACACAGCGAGAGAGGCACGCGCAAGCGTCCCACTCCCCGCGCATTAAAACTCTGCTCTGTCTCTCCTCTTCGACATTACCAGAGAGGGAGAGAGAAGGGTTGCGGAGGGGCGAAGATGAAGGAGAAGGGAGAGAGCGGAGGAGGGTACGTGAGAGCAGATCAGATAGATCTGAAGAGCCTGGACGAGCAACTCCAGAGGCATCTGAGCAGAGCATGGACAATGGAAAAGAACAAGAACGCCGATACCAACAGCGCCAACAGCGATGGCAAGCGAGAAAACGATGCGTTGGCGACGAGGCCCGCGAACGGCAGCGGCGGTAGTCGCGCCGCGACCAGACAGGAGTGGGAGATTGACCCGTCCAAGCTCGTAATCAAGAGCGTCATCGCTCGCGGCACTTTCGGCACTGTTCATCGTGGCATTTACGAAGGCCAAGACGTCGCTGGTATACAAAACATTCCTTCCTTCCTTTCTTTGTATATGGGGCTCTTTGGCTGGTTTTGAGCTTCTCTTTCGGAAAAATGGTTCCTTTCTTTGAAAAAAGAACACCCATTACTGTTTACTTCCCATTATGGAGATTTAAGATTTTTCTCCTAGCTAAGATGATATGGGGTTGTTCATTTTCGTTGACTCTCTGATTAGTGCTCAGAGCGCAAGTTTTAGCTCATTATTTTAAACTTCAAGAAGTGAACATTCTCTTAGGAGTGATGAGATGAGATGGTTTTTGAGACCTTGGACTGTGCTGTGACTGAGAGATTTCAATCATACTTTAGGTATCCAGACTTTCATGTGCTTAATTTAGCAGCTCCAAGCTTCATTTTTCTGCAGTTCATTGAGAAAAATCGCAGGGAAAAGATCTTTACTTTTTCTCCTGCATTTTGTTGCAAAATTATATATGAGTGGTTTGTATCGGTTAACTTTATTATCCGTGACTCACGTGATTTCTTGAGTTAGGCAGTTGGGTGCATTAATTGCGTTATTTTTCCACTTCTTTTCCCCCACATTAACGTGTTCAGATTGTCACTGATGTCTCATCGCTTCACTGCTTGGATAGAAAAAACGATCTAAAAAGTTGAGGTGACATAACTGAAATTGTTACCGTGTTTTGCTCCCAAATGCAAATTTTACTGCCCTTATCAAACCTTACAACACCATCGCTCCTTTCACATCAGTGAAACTGATGCAAGCGATTACACTTAATCTCCAGCTTGAATACATAATAGGAGTATGGGTGTTCTATAAAATTTAGATTTTTTTGCACGGCTAATGTTATCTGCTTATCAATTAATCGTCACTCAGAAACTATGGACTAGCTTATAAGTTGTAACAAGATCTGGGATTATTCCAAAGCCACTATAAACGAGAACCATAACATCAATGTTGTTGCTTAACTCTGGATACTGAGCTTCTTTCTGCACTGCGCCTATAATTCAGATGATACATGTCTGATTAAATAACTTGCTCTGCAATTATGCTGACTTCGCAATACATGAGTGACCTTTACTCTTTTTCTTTATGCCTAGTCAAACTTCTTGACGTGGGGGAAGAGGGACACAGATCAGAGGCTGAAATAGCTTCCCTTCGAGCGGCATTTACACAAGAAGTTGCTGTTTGGCACAAGCTGGAGCATCCAAATGTGACTAAGGTAGTATTCGGGTCATTCTTTCTATCCCCTTCCCCGGATAACCGGCTCTAGGACAACTTTCACTATTTTTGTACACGAGGCGGTGCATTGGATCTTTTCTTTTCCTTTATTTCTGGGTTGAGAGGAACCACAAATCTAATGATAGTGGAGTACAAATTGTAAAGATAAAACATACTGTGACTCTTCTCGATAATTGAATCCTTCATGAATTACTGATGGGACGTATGCCCCGGTTTTTTTTTTCTTTGCTCAGAAGTCTAATGTAGATACTGGTCAGCAGTGACCTGCCTCTGATATACTACATGTTAATATCCCTTTTGAAGTATGGTCCATGTGCTTTCAAGATGGGTTGTGACAAGCTAGTGTTAGGTTTAGATTCATATCTCTCACAGGATAATTGTGCGAACCAATAATAAGCTCACATTGTTTGCCGCAATTTGGGGTCTTGATGACAGTGGTAGCATACATGGTGGCAATATAGGTCTTCAAGCTCCAATTTAGCATTCATCACTTTGGTATAGCCGGTATGTTACGTTGGGAGCTCATGGTTATGTTTAGAGAACATCTCACATGAGAGAGTTGAGACCCAGTCAGTCAACCATACTTTAGTGCTATTAGGGATGCAATCCACATGTACTGTGATCATGTTATGACATCCCTCCTCTTCATTATTTTAACTCTCGAAGAATTTTGCTCTTCCAAAATGAGATTCATCAAATCTTGCTTAAGTTTGACATCCCTCTTCTTGATTTCACCTCTTGAAGAATTTTGCTCTTCCAAAATGAGATTCGTCAAATCTTGCTTAAGTTTATGTGGTGGACAGCATATGTTGATGAATAGTTGCTGAGACCTTCATAATAAAGGAAATATGTCAATATTTGAACGCTTTGAAAGATGTCCAACAAAACATGTACTCAACGTTGTTTTTTCTCATTCATTTCCCTTTGGCAGTTCATAGGGGCGACCATGGGCACATCAGATTTGCATATACAAACTGAGAATGGTCATATTGGCATGCCAAGTAACATTTGTTGTGTGGTTGTGGAGTATTGCCCTGGCGGTGCTCTAAAATCTTATCTCATCAAGAACCGAAGGAGGAAACTGGCTTTCAAAGTAGTCATCCAACTGGCTCTTGATCTTGCACGAGGGTTGAGATCTTGTGCTTTTTTATCTTTTGGATCAGATCTTTGAAGTTCAACTTTTTAAGTGAATCCAATTTGTATGAAGTTTTGTATATTGTTAAACTCTTTTGGTTTCATTCAATTGCTTTTATAGGTTGAGCTATCTGCACTCCAAGAAAATTGTGCACAGAGACGTTAAGACTGAAAACATGCTCTTGGACAAGACACGCACTGTTAAAATAGCGGATTTTGGAGTTGCTAGGGTTGAGGCTTCCAATCCTCATGACATGACTGGTGAGACAGGAACTCTTGGTTACATGGCTCCAGAGGTATCTCTCTCTCAGAATGTTAACTTGTGTTTGAATGCTTTGGAAGGAACTTTTAATTGGTAGTATATGCATAGTTTCTACAGACCTGAAGGCTCTCGTCTCCATACCTTGATTTGACCTGTTCTTGGGATGGTGGTTCACTTGTACAAATGGAATCATAGCTAACCACATCAGAATCCTCAGCAGTTTCTTCCTTCTTTTCTTCTGTTTCTCTGGTTGCACTTTTTCTGGTCGAGTTTCCATAATCCTGGATCTTCTGGTTAGATTTTCAAGCCAGCACATGATTGTGGCAAATATTTGTCGTCTACTTTTCTGGTGGGAGGGAAAAATGGGATACGAACTACCACTACAAGCCTAGTGCTGCTATAGTTGACAGACGTGCATTAAGCGTCTAATTATTAGTCAACTAATGTTAGCCATAGCTAGCAGTTTGTGTCTTGTTTGCTTTGTCCAACTCTTATAAAGCATTCATGTCTAATCCATAATTTGTGACTTTTTACTTCGCAGGTCCTCAATGGTAACCCTTATAACCGAAAGTGTGACGTATATAGCTTCGGTATTTGCTTGTGGGAAATATACTGTTGTGATATGCCATACCCTGATCTCAGCTTCTCCGAAGTGACATCAGCTGTTGTCCGTCAGGTCAGTGCTATGCAATTTTGCTTGATAGATTAGACAGGTACAGATACCTGCCTTTTGTGCTTGCTATAAGCTTGCACTTAGTGATACAGAGAAATTGACACTGCTATCACGAATCAGAAGAGGGATTGAATAGCCATGGTTTTAAGATTGGAAAATTTGGACAGAAACCCCTAAGTTCTGGACCCATTAAAATATTTCGCCTGCACTTTCTTAAGACACCAACTCTTGTAAGAAATTTGATCTACTTGACTTTCTTCTGCTGATTTGGACAAATGTAGCATTAGATCCCAAGATGAGAACTCTTAAGCTTTTTCATGGATCAACAGAATTTGAGGCCGGAGATCCCCCGATGTTGTCCGAGCTCACTTGCGAATGTCATGAAACGCTGCTGGGATGCGAATCCTGACAGGAGACCCAAAATGGATGAAGTGGTTGCCATGTTGGAGGCCATCGACACCTCAAAAGGAGGAGGTATGATCCCTCTCGATCAGCCGCAGGGTTGCTTCTGTTTCCGCAGATACCGAGGTCCTTGAATGGTGGGTGCAGCCATGTCAAGTTAAGGGACAGTGGAGGATCTGAGAAGAACATCTGGAATTTGATCTGTATGTAATACAATTAAATACGGTGGAGTGCATGGGCTGAGGGCATTTGGTTGGAGGCTTAGATATCAAGTTCTTATGTTTCTCTTTCTTTTTCTTCTTTGGTTAATTTTGTTTAAGTCAAGAGTCCTATGTTTTTCTTTGTGATGGATCCTGTAAAGCTTGATCTGCTCTTCCTCACTGTCACTTTCCATTGGAGGAGGAAACTGACAGTAAATATTGTTATGGGCAATAAAGAAAACATTTATTGACCCAACAACCTTTGGGTGTCATGTATTCTGATATTTACTAGGATATGACAACTTCAGCTTGTGGCTTCAAGATGCGACGCAACTTGCTGTTGAACATCACATCATGTCCACAACCAAAGGTCCGAGACTCTTTGAGTCAGGTTTAGTACAGAGAAAGAAGCCCGACCATGGAAAGGTCGACCATGGAAATACCGAAGAGAGATGGGGAATGAAAAGCTGAACATGTCACGACTTATTTTATTAGATCGAGTCAATCTCGACAATCTCACAAGATTTCAAAAGAAGAATATTGTGAGACTTCTAAAGAAGAATAAGTCTGTCCGGAGTATGTCAGAATACGAGGAATTTCATTGCAACGGTGCTGCAACCGGAGTTCTATGAGCCAATCCTATTCAGCAGTGAGAAGAAGAAAGCTTGCCAATTTCATCCAGCAATTTCTACATTCCGTCTTCCACTAAGATCGTGACCCATGTCATCTTTCACTAATAGATCTGAATTTGGTATTGATGCAATCCCAAAAAAGAATACATTCTCAATGTGGACAACACATTATCTCTCATAAATGACAAGAATCAGACAAAGAACATCAGTCTTAAACAACTACATTTTGGAGTCATACAAGCTCACACGTGAAGTGTGCGAATGGACGATATGGGAAAAAGAAGAGGAAAGGAAGAATCTTAGCCAGCAATCTTGTAGCTGGGATTTGCCAGATTATCCAGGCCTGAAACGACTTGCACAGATTCGATGATATCACCAACCTTAAGATCTGCTAAGAAATCCTGATTTTCTGTCACATAACCAAAAACCGCATACCGCCCATCCAATATATTTGCGTTACTAGGGGTCAGCTCACTTTCCTTTAGCAGCCAAAATATCTGACTTGATGCGGAATTGTTCTCAAACTCCTGTCAAGTGAGAAAACACACAGAATAAATTTTCTGAAATCCATCGGACTTATCAGAATGAGCATATAACATGAAGGTAGAGCGAAGCCATGTAGAGCTAGTAAATCTTACATCTCTGGCCATGGCCATTGTCCCAAATGCATTAAAAGGAAGCTTTGTTTGAGCCTTGTAGAGGCCAAGCTCCTGTAAGATGAAAAGCATCAAGTTACAACAGTTGTACAACTAGACAAACTTCATCTCATCAATTACTTCAAATTGAGCGACAGTTCACTGAGTAATATGCGGTGGGACAACCACTCACTGCTTACATTACACTGTACTGCAACGGAGGTTTCATCATGCAAAAGGAATGTGAGGTCATTCTTTTGCTCACTTCAACAAGTTTTACATTCCTTTATTCTCAAGTGAATCAATATTTCTACTGCCGATTAATCAATAAGATTCACATGGGGAAAAAAATCCAAGCCCCTACTCTCATTGCTTTTGCTATGAATTTTTCGCAGAGAGAGAGAGACTCACTTCAAGAGTTGCTCCATATACTGGCGCTTTCTCCCCATCCACCATGATCTCCAGAGGTATCGTGCGGGGTTTCTCTGTGCTAGGATCAATAAAACCCTCAGCAGGACCCTCGGGATCACCTGTTTGAACAACAAATCCATCGGCTGGAGGAAAAGAAAAGCCTTCCATCAGCCTCTATAAGAACAGATAATCCAAGGGAAATTGATGTGTCTCCTAGCTACAGATTGTGTTAATTATCCTAACTAACATATTTGCTGCTGCTAGATCTTAATCTAGACTGAAGGGTAGTGCAGTTCTCCTGAACATATTGTGTCGTCCAATATTTGAAGCATGGAGTTAATTGGGATTTAAGCAACAATGAGAATAATAAATTTTTTCTTGTGACCATATCCATCTAAGTTGAATAAGAAACCAGTGTGTTCAACAGTAGTTCCAAAAAGCTTTGTTTTACCCCCGTTTGATGAAAGATTAGATAGAAGATTGGAAGGCTATAGTTTACCTCTCTGGATTTCCATGCCGTCATAGAAGTGCCTTTCTACCAAATCCACGAAATTCCCAGCAGTCACAGGTGCATTGTAACCATCTAAGACTATTCGAAACACACACTCCTCCAGGTTGGGATTGTCCTTGACCTTGACCTTCATATCCACAGCAGCCCTACCTTTCAAGAGAGGCATATTCTTGTACTCTTCAGGAACTTCATAAGGGAATCCATCCACCATATCCTCTTCAACACTGCAGAAACCCAATGCCCCAGGAAGATCTCAGCTGCAGTCAATGACAAGGGTATCTATGAGAAGGATTTACCTCTTGAGTGGATTAATTTTACATTATCCTTCCACCTTTCAAGCTAACATAGCAATATTGACATTCTTTTGCTTTATTGGGTAAATACTAGATATACTAAGGCCCATGAGTGCCTATTCAAAAATAGAATAGAAGAAAAAGCAGAGACTCGACAACTATGCATGAAGTACGCCGTCATTAAAAATCATTAGTAGGTTCATCATCCTTTCAGATTAGCAAGATTGAAATTTTTATCTGGTGAACTAACTGTGCACACAAGCTGCGCAAAGTCTAAGAATTTCTTCTTCTAGGGCGGACTACTGAAGTAGATTGATCTTCTGCAGCATCTCATCAACTAATACTCAATTTTGCCCAAAAAGAAAAAAACGTGATGGCGCGAAGGATGGTGTACTGTTTAAACTCACCCTCCAACATAGCTAAGCAGTTCCCTCTGTTTTCCTGCTACAGCATCTCTATTTCTATCCTCCACAATTTGTTGGAGCTCATCCATTCCAGCTTCCAGCTTGTCAAGCAACTCCACTCCGTTGTCCTTCTTTGACTCAGCCAAGCCAGAAACAATCAAAATTCTACCTTGCTTGAGCGCTCGGGATGCTTGCCTCAGATTCTATATTTTTCACAGCAAGATGCGGAATCCATTATCTTCGTTTCAAGGTCTCCTACTACTAAGAACGGAACAACACAAAAGAATCTTTGCAAACTGCCAAGTAAAATCAAAATGAAGTCTTGCTTCGGTTTCTTACTCTCTCCACGGGGTCGAGTGCCTTGAGTCCCGCAACCTTGAGACTATCTGTGATGTCCTCAAGCGGCTTCTGAACTTCCCTTATGGCCTTATTATTAATGGGAAGAGCATATCTCAGCAAAGTATCAGGGTCTTTAATCGGTGGGCCAGATATTAGGACAGAAAGATCAGGCAAAGCAGGACTAGCTGCATAAGCATCGCCCGTAGACATATCCAACGAAGGCACTCCCGTCACCAATCCAACCGCCAAAGCAATAGACATCGCACATTCTCTCAAGGAAAATGATCTCCCTTCCTGCTCCAAAAATTCAAAACTTTTCTTTAGTGACGCCAACACAAGACATTAGATTCTCAAAGGGAGTTGCAGAAATTAAACGAATATGAGATCTTCCTCTGAAGCAACTAGATTACAGCCAGCAATTATTCCTTTCCGACCAGTGCTTCTCCCAATAACATGAACACGACCCAATCTAAGTATCGACATTGTACCACATCCCAACCGGTGCCAGCGAACAGATTGGAGGTCAAAATGCCACACTTACCTGGTGGTAAACGTCGAACGTCCGTCCTAACAAAGACTACTCTTTGAAATTCAAAACTTCCAAGAGATACAATCTTTCATCGAACCCACCTCTCTGCTCTGATGAGGTTGCCACTGGCCACGCTCGCTCGGACTTGAAGAACACCGGGGCACAACAAATTGCCTGACCGGCGCGACATTGCTGCTCCGCGCACTCAAACGGCCGAAACAGTTCGTGGGTATTCTTGCGCCGACCCGCCTCGAGGCGATGAGGGAGGAGCAAGAGTGGTAGCAGTGGCAGGACACGATGGCTGCCATGGGAGACCGGGCAAAAAGGAAGGAGCTTTCGAGGTGCTACCAAGACATGGAAAAATGGGTGTGTTGCAGAAGGAAACGGGAGAGACGGAATTACTACAGGAGATGAGGAGTAGAAGCCGATGAAGATAAGGCGCTTCTGGGACGGGTCTGGGGAGGAAGAAGATATTCCAAAGCCGAGATGCCGCGAGAGAGAGACAGAGAGAGACACCGAGGAATCCTCCCGCTATGGATAAGATGATATCTCGTTTGCGATTTTTGGGATAAATGAATAGTTTTCTTCGGACATGTTGATTTCACATTTAAAAGAAGAAAAAAATCAATTAGTAGGTTTTGCAAACGTTTGACTTGTTGGCTTAAAAGCTTTGTTGTTACGATGATCTCTCGCAATTTGTACGAGTTCGACGTTAAAAAAATAATTATTCAGTTTTCATACCCGAGATTCTCATTTATCATACCAGCACAAGGCACGTCCGTGAATCAGTCGTATCTTTAGAAATACAGAGGTGAATGAATCAGCGCCAGGCATGCCGACGAGCCGAGTGTGTCTTCAGGAAATACGGATGCCAATCTCTACGTGTTCATTGAAGATTCACACGGCACAAGTAAAATGTGCTGTGAAAAAAAAAGATATGTTTTGGTGCGTGCGCGTGAGTGGTTGTATCGCCAACACTATGATTTATAAATAGGATGGTACTTAGAAATTCGCAATTTTCTAACTTTTATAAATGTAATCTGTAATTGGTAAAAGTTCATTACCTATGGAATCATGAAAACAGATGATTGCGCTCCATTCAAAAGTTTCCCTCCGGATCGATTGATGCACGACCCGTGAATGAAAAAACATCAGAAGACGACTTGAAAGCATTGGCCAATTTACATTATCCAATAAATTAAATATTATTTTGGATAGCCTTCTTTTTTTTTTTTTTATGTTAGTTCTTTAATTCAAGTCTCGTCCAATAGACAGAGACACAATCAGATATAAAAGAAAAAAAAGGGAAAGAAAAATCCAATGTCTCAAAACCAAATTTCTTAGTCTCTAATTTATTTTATGAAAATCAGAAAATTAATTACGTGCTAATCTGGATTCAGTTTTCGCTTAATTTCTCACCTCCCCCTCTCCCCCGAGATACTCCTCTGCTGGCATGAAAATTATTGGCCGCAACCGGATCATAAGAGCTCAAATGGACCTCGTGTGGGACCCACATAATTGGACAAATTGCATGCACTGTTCGAATATTCTTGTGATCTTGCCCGCCGCCGAGTATCGAAAAGCTCTTCCTAGGCGTAATCATGCCCAAGTCTGACCTAAAGGAAGATAATGGTTACTCCTCAAATCTACTTTGGAAGCATTGCTTCTTGGTAGTTGATTCCACAGCTTCAATTGCTCAAGTGGCTTTGTTGTTGGGATATTGCATCATGTAAAATAAAATGAGTGATTGAGGTTGTGAATAACAATCATTCTATTTCATAAATTAATTTTTAACTAAAAATTGATTTTTATATTTTTATTCCTAGACGAGTTTCTAAGCAAAAAAACACGTATGATAACAATATAAAATTTATGTTCTCAAAACAAAAATTTATTTGATAACTGCACAAAATTTCTTCCTCTCGAGTAGCTAGGGAATAGATGGCGAGCGAATGGCAGGTGGCGGGCGGTGGCATCAAACGGCGAACAATGGACGGCAGGGGGAGGCGGCAGTGGATGGCGATGCGGCCAATGCGGATGATGACAGTTGGAGGCAACGAGAGGAGGGTAGCGGTGGGAGGAGGACGATCGGCCGCGAGAGGCGGCCGAAGGAGAGCGGCCGGTGACTGGAGATGGTGGCCAGTGGACAACAGGTGGCGGTGACCCACTGGGGGAGGCAAGTGGCTGCGGGAGGAGGGTGTCTAGCGGAGGGAGACGGTGACTGGTAGACAGCAGGCAACGGCCCCACAACTGCCAACAACGAGAGATGGTGGCCAGTGGACGGCGATGAGAGACAGCGAATGGCTAGAGGCGATGGGAGGAGGGTGACTGGTGGTGGGAGACGGTGGCTGACGGACGCCGGTTGGCTGGGGGAGGCAAGCAACGATGGGAGGAGAGTAGACGGCTGTGAGAGACGGCGAATAGCGGAAGGTGGGTGGCAATGGGAGGAGGGCAACCGGCAATGGGAGACGGTGGTCAGTGAACAACCAGCAATGAGAGGCGGGTGGTGATGGGAGGAGGGCGGCTAGCAGCAGAAGACGGTAAATGGCGGGCAGTAGCCCATGGCAACCAGCTGGGGGAGGCAAGTGGCGGCGGGAGGAGGACAACGGCTGGAGATAACCGGCGACGAGAGGAGGATGGCGACTAGAGACGATCGACGACTGGAGGAGGGCGGTTGGCGGCGGGAAACGATGACCGGTGGATGGCAAGCGACGGCCCACGGCGACTGGCAGTGGGAGGTAGGCAACAAAAGGAGGAGGGAGGGAGGGAGGGTGGAGGGTGGTCAGCGGTGAGAGACAGCGGCCGACGATGGAAGGCAATCAATGGTGGGAGACGGATGACAGCGGGAGGAGGGCGGTCAGTTGCAAGAGACGATGGCTGGCAAATGACATGCAGTGGCCCACGGCGGCCGGCAGCAAGAGATGGCGAATGGTGGGAGGCGGCGAGTGGCAAGTAAGCGACAATAGACGGTGGGTGAGCGACTGGCTAGTAGTGAGGGCAAGTGATGAGAAGGATTTTAATTTCTCATTTCTGTTTCAAAAATAGAAAAGTAAAAAATTTAAACTTCTGATTTTTGTTCCAAAAATAAAAAATAAAATTGCGTTATTAAACGGATTTCTGTTTTAAACCTATTTTTGGAACAGAAATAGAGAAACAAAATTATCATCATTCGCAGTCTAACTCTCTCTGCCCTTTGTTAACTACCGTGGACACTTCCAAACAAAGCCATGCCATTTTGCACTATTGCTTGGTCAGCAGATTAATGCCGCCCACTTTATGAGGATTGATGCAATGTGCTAATGTGTACCTCTACCTTCTAGGGGCATTTGAATTTCATTAATAGCACCCACCACCACCAACGATAACAAAATTAGACCTTTTCAAAGTGGAGTTTCAAGTGGCAAACATAAGCATCTTTTGCCAAATCCTTTCTTTATTTCTTTCTTTCTTTCCTCTTTGCATATATTGAATGATTGCCTTTTCCCTACAAGTTCTATATTCATGTCCCGAAGTTCAGATAACAAAAACAAAATGTAGAGACTAATTTATTCGAGATTCATAGATTGAGTTTTGCATATTGATATTACTGGAACTCGATTTGGTAAATTGATTCGAGGAAAGAAGCAAAGCCATAAGATCGAAGCTGTGGAAGCATGGCGGAGGGATCAAGTAGCAATAGACTCCGCTTGTCCACACGATCGGGTTTGATATATTAAATGTTGTAATTTTAGTTGACTTCTCTTCTTAAACATGAATTGCATTAGCCAAATCATATAAGTTTGTGTGTCGATGGGTGTATCTCACTGTTTCACCACCTAATACACCGATGACTAAGTGAGATTATTTTTGTTGAGGTATGGAATTCGTTGAGAAAGTGAGAAAAGAAAATAAAAAATTCGAGAGCATGCGATCGCATGACAACCGCACAAACTTAAAATTAAAATATTTTCCTATTTTTATTATTTATCGTACGTAGATATGTACACATCTCGACAGTTTAAATTTCTTTTTCGAAAAAATCAAACATTATTCGAATAAGTCACTGTGTGTGTAGCTTTTAATCAATAGAATGTTGCGTGTTCCGTGCATGTGATGGCTCTTGAATCACTAAAAAGATAATTAAATTAAAAGTGGTAAAACTATAAGTAGAAAGTACAGCTTCAAGTGCACGACACCAAACTGAATAAACATATTAACTAAACACCAAATGGAGAAAGTCGTCATTAAATAAACATTAAAAACCACGTAATTCCACGTCACCTCGCAAAAAATAATGAATTAAGAAGGTAAAAAGGAGAAGGGCATTTCGGGCTTTCCACCATTGATGAGACCCAATAAAAAGAAAGAGAATGACTATTTTTTTTCAAGAAAGAATAATACAAATAGTTCCGAACTTTGACCTATTATGTAATGTAATTAATTAATTTTTAATTTATTAAATGTGATTTATGAACTTTAACCGAGCATGCAATATCGTTTTCGAATTTTTAATTTGTTCAATATGATCTCTGAACTTTTGGTAAATCTTCCAATAATTTATAGAATATTCCTTTCATTAATTTAAACTTAAGGACAACATCAAATATTTTCATATAGTCCGAAAACTAGTTTGGATATGTACCAAAAGTTCAAGAACTATATTGAACAAATTAAGAGTTTAGTAATAATATTGCACATTAAAATAAAATTTAGAGATTACGTTGAACGAATTAAAAGTTCAAGATCACATTGCACGTGGACTAAAATTTCAATTTCCGGCTTTTTTTTTTTTGTCCTTGCTATAAAGCCCACCCGCATCAAGTTTTAACTTTTAGCTACATTCGCCCAACTCCCAACGACACTCCCGAACGCAACAAAAAGATTCCTTTTTTGCCTCTTGCCGTCGTCCGAAACTCCGGTCTCCGGCGCCTCGGATCTCGCCGCTTCTTCAAGAAGCGAAGCGTTGAGCAGAGAGGCCGCTTCCATGGAGGCCTGCTGAGTCTTCCGCCTTGAGCTTCCGACCCAAGAAGAAGGAGCGAGAGGAGAAGAGGGGAGGGAGGCGCAGAGAGAAGGAGCTGGGTAGCGTCCTGGGGGGGAGTCGCGTGATGGGGTTTTGCATATGTCCGTTGGAGACGCCGGCGAGGTTGCTGTGGACGACCAGCTTCTTCCGCCACAAGCTCATGCTCTTCTAATTCGCAACCTCCCCGTGCATACATTAGTATAAGCTCGTTCTGCGTATATCTACGTTCGTATTAAGTGTTCTTTCAGTGCCTCGCCGGAGTTCCGGTCGGGCCGCCGGCGGGTAGAGGTCGCCGGAGGAGATCCACTCGGGGCCGAGAAGGGTATGGAGGCGGGGCGTTTTCTGTTTGATTCCTCCGCGCTGCAGGGGGACATCATGTTCCTTGACAAAGGTGATCTCTCTCTCTCTCTTTCTCTCTCTCTCTCTCTCTCTCTCTCTCGTGATTTTGCTGTTTGTTCTTGTGGGTCTTGACTATGATGAATTTGTGTTTGTTTTGTTGCTTTTCCTAGTGCTTGATCTCGTCGTTTGGCATAAATAAGGAGGCGTTTTTCGCGTTGTATGAGACGAAAAGATGAATTTTCATGCGGGTTTGTTTTTGAATTTGATTGTTTTAGCTCAATTGAAGACTTTTGGAACTCTTTTAGCCTCTCCTGGCTTGAGTTGGTTCGATTTTGAAAGCTCTGAGCTTGGGATAATTGTGTTCTTTAGTTGACCTTCAAAGCATCTATTCCAAATTACAAGATATGGGAACTCTAAAAATGAGAATTAATTGAGGGAAAGCTTCAATTGCAAACGGTTGCCCGAAGATCTGGGTTTGGGTGCTGATGAGTAGAAATTTCGTTTCTCTTCACTGTTTGTGGTGTTTCAGGATCAAGATTCATGATGGGCATGGAGGAATCCCCAAAGAGACGTCGGTTTTTCTGCTCGCCGGACGAACTTTTCGACGAGGAATATTACGATGACCAGATGCTGGAAAAGAAACGTCGCCTAACTCCTGAGCAGGTACGAGACAGATCAGGAATTCAAGATCAAACACAATATGCTTTGATCGGATGCGTATCTAGTTGTTCCATTCCCTTTGTATTCCCCTCATCCTATGGCATATTCAGATACTGCACTCTTTAAGTCCTCATCTAAATAGAGAATCATATTCCTTTCTTGAGTTTTCCGAATTGTGATCCGATAAGATAACGATGACCGACCTTTCATCATGGTTCGATGACCAAACATAGGAATCAATCTTAACTCAAATTAGGTAGTAAATACGAAGGACCATATTATGGAGAAAGAATATGCATCATTTGGAAAGTGCCCATCTTCATCTAGATTTCCATCTCTTCTCAGCTATCATGTCAAAGACCAAATTATTGTCTTTTTAAGGAAAAAGGGGAACAACCTTAGGATTGCACCTAATGCTAAATAGGCTGAGAACTTATGAAATATTTTTGGGCAAAATTAAAGGTGCTTCTGCTGGAGAAGAGCTTCGAGGAAGAGAACAAACTGGAACCAGAGCGGAAGACCCAGCTGGCTAAGAAGCTGGGGTTGCAGCCGAGGCAGGTGGCTGTGTGGTTCCAGAATCGCCGGGCTCGGTGGAAGACGAAGCAACTGGAAAGGGATTATGATTGCCTCAAATCTTCGTATGATTCCCTTCTTTCAGACTATGATTCCATTTTGAAGGAAAATGAGAAGCTCAAATTGGAGGTATGCCTTATCATGCCTTGTCTATTCTATGGTCATAACCTGTTCATGTACAAGAACAAATGAAATGAAGTGGACTTACCAGTAAATGTAGGCTTTATTCATTGAACTAGGGTGGAGACTTTTCGTAGTTTTCTTTTTATTTTGGCCGGATGAAACTATTCACAGTTGACTTGGGTTCTAATGCACTTCTTCAAGTATTCTATGGTGAGATGCTTACATACACAGAAAGCATGTGCCCAACATAACCCTTGATTTAACTAAAGATTTCAGTCCGTTGGTCAACGAAAGTTAAGATGAAGATAGTGGCAGACATTTAGCCTCACATTTTAAGAGTAATGGCCATGTCTCTGACCTCCATTTTCTATTATACAGCTATTATCGGTCATGTACATATATGTGCTCTCACATCAGCATCTGCTACCCTTCCTACCTTATAAAGTTAAATTACGATTTTTCCTTCTTAATTTAGATTCTCATGACTACGAACCATTCTCCTCCAATAATATAATTGACGATTCCAAAAGGGGACTAGGATTAATCTATCATCTCCGTGCATATTATTTACAATTCTATATTGGCAGGTCCATTACTTGACAGAAAAACTTAAGGGCAAGGAAATCGGAGGAGCACCGATGACAGGCCCCTGCAAGCCAGCTCTGGTGGATGAGGCCGATGTACGGGATGTCCAATTCGGTGCAAAAGTGGAGGATAGGCTGAGTTCGAGGAGCGGGGGAAGCGCAGCGAGTGATGAGGAAGGTCCACAGCTTGTGGACAGTGGCAACTCGTACTTCTTGTGCGAAAATTACCCTGGATGCGTAGCCCAGTCGGAGGATGATGGGAGCGATGACGGCCGGAGTTACTTCTCGGGCATGTTTGCTGCCGCAACTGAGCAGCCACATCACGAAGAAGAGGAGGAACCAATGGGCTGGTGGGTGTGGTCTTGAGATTGGTACTAGGAATGGTCGATCTCTCCTTGGTTCATGTGTGGATCTTGTCATAAGAAAGTTTACCTATTTTCCTCCTTTCGCATATGATACCAAATAAATTGTAGTGGGGATACTGAACATGGTGTTGCGGTCCGAATGGCCGACTAATGAATAAGATTACAGGACTTGTGCGTTGTCCACTACGTCCGATGTTTTGTACTTCTCACCTTGGTGTGAAAAATAAGACTCAGTTTTCCCTCTTATATCTTCCCTAAATTCGTAATCTTATCTTGACATTAGACAATGTTGTTACTTGTAAATTGCCAGAATTCAAAAGAAAATGGCTGTTAGACTTAAGAGGCAGGGGAGATATGAGATCAGATTGGATGCAAATACACTTTCCGATTTATTTCTACACTTACCTGCTTATGGCAGAAATACCTCACATGAGGAAGCTTTCTGTATCTTCTTACCGCCCTGGAATATCGTCCCCACAGCATATAAAAGAGAGAGAGAGAGAGAGAGAGAGAGAGAGAGAGACCCACATAAAGAATGAAAATTGTCTATCACTAAGCGTCATCGTTATCAAAATGCTCCTTTTTTTTTCCTTTTTGACATGTTCACCTTTTTACAGTAATCTTCCCACTAACGAAATCTGGAAGGTGTGCCCCGCAAGAAAAATTCCTCGATTTGATTCCAACATCCCGAGCAAGCACAAAAGCTGCAGCAAAATCCGGTCCAAAAAACAAATGTGTACACCCCTTGGTTAACCCACTGATCTCTCGATAGCATTAGTGTGCCAAGCTAATAAACCGCCGGGCTCCTTTTTACCTTGGTCCCGACAGCCAAAGATGTCAGCCTTATACCTATATACACAAATGCCAATCAGAGCTGGCGCTTATATACACATATACCAATCAGAAGCGGCAGCCAACTTTTCCTAGCCTACATAATTGCGGTCAGCATGAATTGCCCATCACGAAGCCAAAATGTATGCAATAAACTGCCTTACTCGGGGCTTCTCTTCCCTTCTCAAAGTAACCTCTTGAATTACTTAATGTATAAGCTCAATGCTGGGGTCAGGTTTGTCTGAAAAAATCTACACATAAATGTGTGCTCCATCAACCCTCGGGCTCCTTCCTTTTCCTGCTTGACTTTCTGCTGGGCTTTGGTTTCTCGGTCAGATCCGAAGTGGGCGGTATTGTCTTGTCTACCACAATTTCAGTTGAGTCCAAATCGGGCAATATATTCTCATATAAAATTGCAGAGTCTAAGGAGTAAATACGCAGGGCAAGGGAAGACAAGGTGGAGGTTTTAGCAGCAGCAGAGAGGGATGACCAATACCACCACTCCTTTCTTAGATACTTTGTCTGAATCATGTCCTCCAATACAATTGTCGCCTGAACCATCTGGAAAGACAGCGTGTGTATTTCTCAAAAGAGTATTAAATGAAGTTAGCAAGAAAGAAATAACCTAATTTATGATTGTGAGATTTCAAAGTCTTGAACAGAGAGGAAAGTGAGAACAACACTAACCTCATAGATGGTCTGTGCAGATTTAACAAACGAACGCCAGGCCCACCTCCCTTCCAGATGTGCTTTTGACGGTTTCAAATATTCTCCTTCTAGAGCAGCATCCATGTCAAGTAAATTAATCTTCAACTGTCTCAAAATTGGAGAGACCCTACCAGGTAAGGGTCTCAAGGACGACTGTGGCACCACACAGCGCTGACCAAGCCCTGTTGCCATAGCGCGTTTATGTAGGGGATATTTTCTCTCCTTCCCTTCAGAAAAGGCCAAGCTTGATTTAGCGTCCCTTTGTGTGCCAATATTCTCACCTCCAGGTCTGATATTATAACACTCGGATGTGTTGGTGTTGCATATACTTCTATCTTCCCGAAGAGCAGTCACTCCTACTTCCTTGCCCTCCTCAGTTGTGACACTGGCATCACCACTAGATAATAGAATTGGATCACAGTCATCAAGGTAAGGATGCCTAGATGGCACAAGTAATGGAGTCCCATTAGATCCGATAAGACCAATTTGCTGTACCAAATCCTTGTTCGAATCTTTTGTGACAAACTTAGAACTTATCTCATCAATATCATATGGGCACACGAAACTTTCACTCTGAAATGTGATCAAATTTGAGCATAAATCGAGTTGTCGACTTTTATCATACACATTCTTTTCACCTGTTCTTTCTATCCGAGCAGAATCAGACTTGAGACTTCCTTTCTTTTTGGATGAGTCTGCAATTTCTTTACCCTTCTCATGCCCTGAAAATCCTGAACTGCACCTGCCATCATTGTGCACCTCCAGTTCATCATCAGTGAGAAAAGTCTTGTGGCAGAAGAGACAATGACATCGAGATGACCAAATAAGCTCTAAACATTCACACCGGTACATTTTTTCTTCACCGGGTACTCTTTCCTTTTTTACTCGCTTTTTCAAAGTACCTGTACTTTCCAATTCCATACAAGGACCATACTTTCTTTCCAAAAAAGAGGAAGCCTTTGTAGCAACGCAAACAGAAGTGACCAAGTTTTCCACATTTGAGCACCCTTCGGAAGTTGTTTCACTTGCATCAGAAATATGGCCAACAGGGTACTGACAATCCTGCAATTTAAACTTCCACCAGTGCAAAATGGCATTTTTTAGAGCCTTTTCTCCAGAGTCACTACCCTTCAACCATCCAATGAGCTGTTCAATTTCATCATCAGTTTGATAAAAAACCCATGATTGATTCGCAGCAGCCACTCCATTTGATTTGTGCATGAAGGGACAGCAAGCTTTTGATCCCTCTAGAGATGACTCTGCAGTGGGAGCAGAAACCTGAGAACCGTTCCTCTCTGGGAACATAGAATTTAAAATTTTCCTTCTTTTCGCAGATGCTAGAGTACCATCAACAACAATCCGCGACCGACAGCCGGGCATTGCTGCAGCCCAGTACAATCGCCCAGTAGAATCACTACCCAGAAACTCCCTGCGCAAAGATAGCTTGAGAAGCTGTGACTCTAAGTTGCTAATAGAATCCTGCAGAGCCGAAAGCTCATTTTTCACAGAAGTAAGTTCGACCTGGTGGGTTGACTCATTCAGATCATCAAGGTGCTGAGTACGAGGGAAGCTTCTTGAATCAGAACACAGGCAGCACTCTTGCTCAAAGATTTTTCTTTCAGGGTCATTGACTTCTTCTGGAAAAGTATCCAATGTAGGCGAGTCACGTGATTTCACCGTACTATCATCGGTTGGAGAAGCCCTCAAGGATAGAGTGTTGCCAAGAAGTTTTCTGTCGCCATTGGCAACACCATTGTCTTCCAGTTCACAATCATTGCTAGTAGGATTACTTGCCTTATCTTTGCAGAGACCATTCTTCTCTGCCACAGTGATAGATGAGTGGTCAAAACCATTAAGCCCACATTTTTCACAATCAGCCTCTACAAATTGCAGCTCAGGGAGAATATTAAGATTCTTGGATCTGTCGCTTAGCTGATGGACAATACGTCTAGTGTTGTTCAATTGTGCAGGGTCTAAACCATGCTTACCCATAACATCTCCACATGTATTAGTGGCACCATCAGCCTTTGCAGCTCTTGCCACCAGGTAGTCTTCCTTTAACTTCAGGTTCTTCCACTCCGCAATAAGCATTCGCAGCTTCTGCTGCAGCTCAGCAGATATTTCTGCACACTGCTCGAGGTGTTGTCGAACAAGAGATGAGTTAAGCAACTCATCACATAAGAATTTAAGCAGGAAGGTCCTCTGCAACATGGCAAAAAGATTTCATAAGTGGAAACTACCACCAAATAAATAACACAACCTGACAAATGAAAGCTGTTACAATTCTGGTAGTCTCCCACCAACTTATGACTGAACCATCCTCATCGCAGGTAAAGAGGAAAACAATTTCATTTCAAATTAAGAGCGCTTTAGCAATTTGAATGGGCTTCAAGCTTCACATCTTTCTTTGATCAGTTTCAAGCTGTACATATTTTATTATGAGTGGCCACTGAACATTGAGGATATTTTTTAATATATGAATTCAACAAACAATTTTCACTCCAAGTGTCTCGGCACAAGATTTTTCACTTTCAGTTAATAACACTTTACCACGATGATTCAGTAAAACTTCAAACTAAGTCCAAAGATTCCGTGAGTAAGAAACATTGGATAATCACTTATTCAATAAATAGATATAATGACTAAAAATCCAAAGAAAGCCTTGTCCTTTGATAAAAGAAAAGAAGGGGGGGGGATTGGATTGATCACAGATTCTTGGCCCCCTTGTTTGGCTTCCACTCCAGTTGACCTCTCTTCTTTCCATCCCCCCGTGAGAAGGCAGAGAGCAAAACCAACCCAGCTGCCCCCATCAATTCCTTTGACTTTCAGTCTTGCGACCGACCCATTTAAGTAGCAACTGCCCCTAAGCCGGTAGTAGTCTCCTTCAAAAGCCACTTTAGTGGGTGTTCCCCAAAGTTCCCATGGCTTGTTGAAATCCACTCCAACTGATACCACTCTGGAACAGCTAGAATTCTAACCTTATGTCAGGATCTACCGGCCAATGGAGAGTCTCAAGTAGACAGTTTCTATGGGGCGTAGGCCTCCCAAAAGGTAACAGAAGCATGCAAAGGTTTGCTCGGGCCGGACGAATATTGGCCCTCGAGTGCAAATGCAAAAGGGAGCTTGACTGCAAGACCCACCAATCGAGTAGGGAAAACTAAGTGAGGGGCAAGCAGAGGCAGCTTCTTCATGCTATAAGTGGGCATCCAAGGATTTTTGGAAAGAGTTTTTTTTGTCTTGTAAATAAATGCATTCCTCAGCCAAACTTATCTGCTGAAGTGATTCTTTAGGCAGTCAGCACGCTTCACAACTGCCTTTAACTTAAATATCTGAATTTTTCTCCTCACAGGTTCCTTAGAGTGATAATCACTGCATCCTCCTACGGAAGGGATGAACTCATACCATGAAGCACCAGGTTGAACCTTTCAATTTGTTAGTTTAGACAGCAAGCAGTGGCAAATTACTTCAGATGCAAAAGGAAATCGCAGACATTGGATATGATAAGTGTGAAGCATCCTTAGAGTGTGTTTGTTTCGGGAAAAATGAATGAATAAGAAAACATTTTTCTAAAAATGATCGCTTATGTTGCTTACAAAAATGAATACACGAAAAATATTTTCTTCGTCCACGAAAATATTTAGATATAAATTGTTATCGATAATTAAAAAAAATTCATTGACTAATTATTTCAAGCAATACAAGCATTCGTTTTTAGGAAAATATTTTTCAAATCATTCATTTTCCATGAAACAAACAAAGCATTAATGTAACTGGAACATGAAATGACGCAACTTGCACTCGTTATAATTAAGAACGATAATTTTCTCATGTTGGAATGAACATTACTTTCCTGGAGCTTATCGATAAAATTAATCAATCATATGATGAAACCCAATCATTCGACAAGCAAAATCAGCATTGAGCATCATGTTATAAACACTAACAGCCACAAGCAAATTATTGTGGACTTGGAGGCTCAAGAGCAGCAATTCTTATGGTATGGCCTTTGGCCATATGTTCCACCAGTCTGCAATTCACACTATTCTCATGTCATAAGTATGAAAACAGGCCCCTCAAAACATATAAAAGAATGCTGCAAACATTAAATCAACAAAGCCTTCCAATGTTATTTGACTAGGGTTAAGTTTCTTAGGGGATGGCTTCTCGAGAATCGTATACATAATGGCAACCCTTTTGCATAATTGATGAACTAGTGTTAAACACAAGTCCATTAGATTTACAAGTAGATGTACCATGAGAAAAGACTTAAGTGATCCATCCGAAGTATCTTGAAATTTTTTTGAGCTCTTTAGTAGGTACAAAATAATTCTCATTGTTATTGGGCGGAGAAATCAACACGAAAGTCAGGAGTCAAGAATTATCGCACTAACAGTCTCACAGCCAATGCTTTGCACGGGGTACTTTCTATTTAGCTTTTTGCATATTTAAAGGAAAATATTTTTCAAAACAAATGGTTGCTTTAGGTTTTTTCTGCTTTCCTTTTGCTAGTTCATTTAGAGAGACACCTCTCAAGAAAGATAAATCATAGACGTTAAAAATCAATAGGTATAACGATAAAAATGACCTCCATTAATAGAAAACTATATAATAAAGTAATGTATAGATGAGCCTTATTAATAGTAGGATAGTAGTTGTAAATTATAAGTAGATGTAGACATATAGATATAAAATTTTGGATTTTGTAACTTGTAATATAAAGTCAAAAGTACATCCTACAGAAATGTTATGTAGAGGTTTCTCAAACTTTCGGAACTAAACGCAACACTTCTTCAGTTTTTTCTTTTTGGCACATGTCACTTGGATGTTAAAGAAGAAAAGACCTCGTGAACAGTCTATTTACAAGTTCTAGATTCCAAAAACAGAAAAATGTTTTCTAGAATACTTCAAAGAGGCTTTCAAGGTTTTCACTTAAGGGAGGAAAAATCGACACTTGTGGCCCATCTCATCAATTTCTGAAGTATGGCCAAACTAAAAGATAGCAAATGTGCCAACCAAAATCTCCTTTCTTTTCCTAAGTAAAAGTCCAAGACCTACCTACCAAAGAAAAAAATGCAAGAACTGTCTCACAGATTTATGTAAGAAAATGACTTTGAATGAATTTATCGACAAATTTATTGAATTAACTGAAAGGGGTAGACATAAATATCCAGTAATATCTAAAAATCCCATAGACAACTGAAAATAAAATATATGCATGTTCCAAAGAGCAATTAACAGCTCGCATTAGAGAGTATATAAAAGTGAATCGAATGTACCTCATCAACAGTATAATCCCAGTACTCCTTTTCTTCCATTCTACATACTAAATGAGAAAGTGCCTCCAAGTAGTTACGGGTTACTTCTTGAAATCTTTTACCTCGGCGTTTACGGATGACATAATTCTGCGCGGACACATCTTGAACTAAGCGTCTACCAACAACACAAGAAGGGCAATACCAGTTTCCTTCAGGAATTCTTGCAAGTGGAGGATTCAAGCAATAGGTGTGGTACTCAGCATCACATGTGTCACATAGCAAAACACTGTCATCATCTTTATCAATACCGCAAACTTTGCAGACTCCTTCCTCCCATGGGGCCTTAGGAAGCTCACTTAGAGAGGCAAGAACATCATCCACTTCCTTCTTTATATCTGCACTTAAGGATTCCGATTTTGCATACACCCGAAGTTTATCAACAAGAGTGACAACCTGCATGGAAGGAATGGACCTAATGTAACCTCCCAACAGGAACACATAAGACCAAGAGTCATGAGTAACTTAACTACACAAGATGGCTTATTCAAATCATGCAAATGCTTGTGCAAGTAGGAAGTGTTACGTACTGCATGACCATTACTTAAAAAAGTTTTTGTGCACCAGATTTGTGAGCATTAAGACTAGGGTGTACTTAAAAGAAATCTATCTTGTTGCTCAGTTAGTTTCCAAGAAAATGTCGTTAAACAAAGGAAGAGAACATTAGGGGCAAATTTTAAATCTAAGTCCAAAATAAGGTAAAACGAATCCACATCCTACACCTACACACACATGTTCATCTGCTAATCTCTTGGACGATACGAAGCTTTTATTTGGATGGTGAAGCTATCGGCAACTTATTCACAGATAAAGAAAAACAGATTTTCATACCTCCTCTTCATATAATGACTCGAAATTTCGTGATAATTTGTCAGCTAGCTCAACCACATCAATCTGATCCCCAAAGGCAGTCCTCACATTATTCCACAACTGCACAGAGAATTGACATACAGGAAAGGAAGTCCATTAACATACACAACATAGCAATTTCTGCTATCAATCATTAATGCGTTTACAGGAAAGAGGATACTTCATTTCCATGTAGACCTGTCACATGAAAAACTCAGAAAATATAGAAAGAGTTCCCGACTGAAAAAGGAAAAGATGAAGGAAGATGCATGTGTGAAGGCAATTATGGCAGAGTTGATAACTTAAACAGCTAAAAAGGATATAAACTATGAAAATTAATGAGTTAAATTAAGATTGGATGGTAAAAAATCATAAGATTTTACATACTATCAAGAAAAAGATAGAAAATGAGATTACACAATTCATACAAATTACAGGACTTAAGGCCAAAAAAAGGTTTAGGGACCCAATTGCACATTTGACAAGAGTTAGGGGACCAAAGTGTTCTTAACTCATTGAGATTCACGATATTTTGAATTCTGTATATTTGAGATTCCAACAAATTATAACCACTCAAAAGTAACATGTATGATGACAAAAGTTAATTTTATATGTTTTCCATGGGATAGAGAATATTCTATAATATTAATTCCATTTGCTTAATTTGTATACCATGTTTTGTGCATATGCTTGCACTTATTTGTAGGATTAAATTGTTTAAACCACTGTAATGAAAGAATATTTGGTTTTAAATTAAAATGAGATAATGAAAACTCATGAAAGGAAAGATAAAAATTTGAGAGTGGAGAAGAGTAATAGAAAGGAAAATGCAATTGATGTAACTAATATAGTGGGCATGTATATAAACTTTATTATTCATATATACTTGTCTCAAATTTTACGTAATATACTTGATAGTATTTTACGAAGAAACTGAATAATTACAAAATGGGAACCCAGCTTGATAATCAGCATCTACACATAACAAATAAGAGTTATAAGCAATAAAATTCCTAAATAGTTTCATCCCTCCAAGATACCACTGCAATTAGAACTTTAATCTTGACAATGAAGATAAGTTTCTAATAAAGAACTTTCCTGGCCATTGACAAAGATCACTCTACACGTATTGTATGTAAGAAAGAATGCATCAAAAGTATCTAGGTTGACCCCAGTTAATCCAAAAACTCTACATTATCAAAATTAGCACCATCTCGCATTGCTCATGTCTTCATGACACAGTAATAGTCACTACATAGGTAATAACTTCCACCCGTCCATTTTCTTGGGCAATAGTGGGCGGTGGCTACCATTACCAAGGCAGCAGATTAGAGGAAGCTTTTTTAATAAAAAAATTAAATAAAAATACAGATAATGATTTAAAGGGAGAGAGACCAAAAGGTTATCAGTCCCTTAATAATAAATGATAGATAAAGGTAATCAGTATAGTCACAAAAATGGTAGTTACATTTTTAGTATCTTGAAAGTAAATTATAAAAGAGATTTGTAAACTTCGTGCATCAGCACGGGTCCTTTACTAGTTTGTCCAGACATTTCCCATTGTACCCTTACCTTCTCCTTCGCGTACTTTATTACGACAACTTTGACATTTTATGATGAGACCATTGATTATGCATATCTCGAGAAAAGTCAATGCACTGAAAATTGCAAAATTTCCTTATTTTCTTGCTAAGTAAACAGAGTACTCACAAACAAAATGCTCATAATCATTAGATTTTCCATTTCTGAGCATTGCTTAAAAACCAAAGAAACTTGAATTCTCATCATGTTCCATTTCCCCAAGTTCCACCACATTCCCATTATTTCAGTCAATCAAAGCAAACGCAACCTGTGCCTACCTATCCGATGTACAAAGAGGGAAAAATGCATGGAATACGAGAGGGACAAAAAATTGGTTCGCCATAGAAACTCTATATTAGCAGCAGCAAACAAAATCAAGATTGTACAAGTATCATAAAATAAGTCCCCATTTACATGAAACACATACCTCTCGAACATCCTCGAGAAATGCTTCCTGTGAACCACCATAAGCACCAACTGCCAATCTCAAATCAATGGTCCTAAAATCCAGTGGTCGAGACACCATAGCTGGAGATCCAAGAAGTCCCTCCTCATCTTTGTCGCTGTTATTCATTATCTTTCTTCCCAGCAAATTGCAGAAAACTCTCGCATCATCGGCAGCGGCGGCTTGACGTAAGACAACACGACATTTCTTCATGATTACATCAGAAACAGAAACAACAGTCCTCCTCTTACTTTTCTTTTCAGGTTTTGGTTGTGATGCTTCACCAGATATGTCTGCTAGCACAGAAAGAACAGCTTTCTGTGCTCAATCATCAAAAGGATAGAGTTCAGCATGATTACAACGAGATGCATGATGACCATAAGCATAGACAACAAATTCAAATTCAGTAACAGGAAAACAAGAAAATAAATTGTAACACATGGAGTCCAACAATTTTCACGTCAAGAAGTTAAAAATATCGCATGTACATAAGCGAACAAACTCTAATAACTCCCCCAAATTTAACAGATGACCAAGAGGAAAAATAGAGGTCTGCACATATAAGTGAACCACTTGAACCTAATTCAAGTAAATGCTGTAGGATTGCTTTTTCGAGAAAAATATCCCAGGTGCATTTCTCCCTAGAGAAAGCTTCAGCATGCAAAACATACAAAAAGGCAGAACAATGCACAAGGACCAGATAGTTCACTGAGTTAAGAAAGCAATATGGTGCATCAATGCATAACAGGAGAAACATAAGACATTGTAAAGATGAGAAGTCAAGGACAGCACCTTTGTTGGTCCTGATGCATTGCCCTTATAGACTTCCTTGCTAATTGAATGTTCCAATATTTTCTTTGCCCAGTCTGGCGGATCTTTAGCCAAAGCATCGTGCACACACTTCCTAATTCTGGTGCCAACATTTGTTGGTAACTTTTTCACAGGCACCAGGGCCAGGGCCCAGTCTGGAAGATTATCATCACCAGTGAAATTCTTTTCAACAGCATCAGGTCCAGCTGATTCTTCCACTTCCAGGGTGACAAACTCATTTTCTTTGCTCATAGAACCAAGAATTTGCTTTGAAGCCTCTGCAAGCAACTAGATATCAAACCATTCAAGATGTTATGAAAACACCTTTTCGTAACAGCAGTCATAAATTAGCAGTATAAAAAAAGAAACTCAAATAGCACCCAACAGTACACACAACAGATTTATTTATAATAAGGGATAAAAAGTTACACATAGATAACTAATCAACCTAACAAACCAAAACTTAAAGTGTAACATTGAGTGTAACCATCTGGTCTTCCCGAAATGAAAGGGTATGCCCACACCCTAAAAATGCTAAGAATTTTTCCCTAACATAATCCAGATGAGCACATAAAGAACCATCAGCAGCAGCATCTTATCCTTTAAGAAACAAATTCATGCCAGGATGTGATTTCCTTATCTGCAAAATTTGATATTACTGCTAAATCACTGGTCCTTAGCTGACCTTTTTTGTCGCAAAGTGAGCATCCATAGATTAGCAACTTTCATTTCTTTAACAAGATTTCTAAAGTTAATCCTTTCTGTCACTCCTCCAAAGCAAAAAAGGCAACACTGGGCAGGATGATACTTTCTGAAGAGATTTCAAAGTAGGTTGTTTTGTTCTTCCTACGTGACCTGAGGAAAATGAGCTTTGTGCTATCCAGCAAAAAGTTTCACTAATCTACATAAGTCGAACCTTTCCTTTCAATATTCCCCCTCATTACATATCAAGAACAATGAAACAACAGGCGCTAAAATTTATTCTAAACTTGCTTCATAACTGACATAGAACTATAAACACAGCTGCATGTCTAGTTAATTGGCAGCATCTAACCTACCAATTCCTAACAAAACCATCACACCGGAAAAAAATGCCCATTTAATATATTCCTTCTAAGGATGGATGTTAACTTATTAAGTAGGGCCATTTAAGCTACAGATATGTAACTATCCCACCACTGATGAAAAATTTACATGAAAAGAAAAGGCAAAGAATCCTCAAAAAATTAAAGATCAAGTTTCAATTAAAACCGTATAAATCAGATGAGCATCCAGTGCAACCTCTCTGATAAATATTTAAATCAGTAGGCTCGGAAGAAATCTATTGCAATCTACCCCTTAATACAGCCAATGTACACAGTTAGTAGGTTTTAGCAGATTAGACTCTTTGAGAGTGGACATGATAGTCTCATAGGAATTTGCTTCACAATAAAGTTGAAGAGCTCACATAATTTAACTCTGGATAATAAGGAAAAATAAGGGGCGTGAAAATTTATGCTTGATCTTACAAGAGCATCCGCTTCCATCCCAGCAACACCGGTCAATGAGCCGCAAAGCACACCACCATCCCCTTGCAAGCAGCGAAAAACTTTCCCGCTTTCACGACTAGTAACATCAGCAGAGTCAGAATTACCGTCCATGGTTATGATAGCCAAAATATACCTCCGTGCTAGTTCAGGCCAAGTCAGTTCATTGATAGGTAGCATATTGAGTTTAGCTCTTTTTGCAGGAAGAGAGCTTTCCATATCTTTTTTCCTTCCCCTTTTGGATTTTAATTCACCAGTCTCAAAATTTGGATCCACAAGTGCAGCAACCTTCAACTGCAGCTCACTGATTAGAACTCCAAGCAGCAAGCTATGCACCTTTGTCAAAGCTATACCACAACAGGTACTGAATGCAATACATGGGCTTTTTGCATAAGTTGATTCCTTCTTTGCCCTTGTTTGTGAACCAGGTGCAATTCCTGAGGGTGTTTCATCACCCCCTTGATCACTTGAATGTAAATCCAAGACTTGGCATCCTTGCAATCCCTGACCAAAATTCACTGCAAGCTTGCTAGCATATACCCATGGGTTCATAAGTTCATCTTCGAGCTTCTTCAGAGTGAGAGGCTCTTTTAAATCCAGAATATCATGGAAACGCCACAATACTTCCCATACCTGCATTAATTAGGAATAATGACATCATGTTTTGACCAGACTGAAATTCTAATTAGTATTTTCATATTTAATGTCATAACCATAAAATAATGTACTCATTTATACCTGGTAACAATCTCCAGCGATTGCAGGTGATAGCCTGGAGCACGGCTCTGTCCCAGAAGGAGGGCTACACCGATCATCTACATCCACCGTACTTTTTCTCAATTCGCCAAAGAGACCATCTAATGCTCCTTCTTTGATCTCTACTCCTTCTTTTCTTTTAACAATAAAGTTTCCATTTCCAATAGTCAGCGACCTTGAATAGTTCTTTCTATCACTCAAAAGTACATACCTAGAACACCCATCAATGCCTGGAAGCTTTTCTAAAGTTTCTTGCACAAATTCTGCATCCAATCCAAATCTATCCCGGCCCAACCATTTTAGCAAGGCATCATTTGAAATATCAGAATCACTGCTGTACAATGGGAAGCCTGCAAAAACTGGTGAACTGGAAAATTTCTGCAAAGCAATTGGAGCAGAAACACACTTTTCATCCATCATATCCCAGTAAGATGAGATCATCTCATTTTTTACATGTTTGCAAGACAGCTTGTAAGAGCTTTTCCTGCTACGGATGTCAGAGAAGGCATCAACAAATTTTTGAGACAATTTTTTCCAAGCTAAGGATGATGAACGCTCTTCAACCACAATTTCACCAATTTCATCTCCAAGACAGTCCTCGTAATTGACAGTTGCATAATGGACAAGAGCAGTACTTGGATCAGTTTGCATAGAGCTTTCTGTCACACCAGAAACTTCATTTCTGCCACTGCAAAGGCAAGCCGAAAGTTCATTTTCTACAGGAGGCACAGGGTTGGTGAGGATTGCCTGAATGATACCATCGTCATCACAGTCCATACTAGAGTATATAACATCATCAGTTGCTTTGGTACCTGGCCCAGCATATCGTGGAAGGACTCGCCTAAAGAGGATAGTTGATCCATTTGGAATAGGTACTGCAGAGCAAGAACATCTTCTGATCTTGAATAGAGGTCCAGAGTTGCCACCATCCAACACCTCACAAAACATAATCGAACCAGTAATCTTATCATGCCAACAGGACCTGTAACCTACAGGCAAGATTCTGTCCAGCTCATGATATGAAGGTCTCAAGTCAACTAACCCCAAATGGAGAACAAAGAAATCTTCAAATTGCACAGGCAGCCCATCCTGAAAAGGCAAGGAATAGCAAATATTGGTTGGAAGCAAACGTAACCAGCAACTATGGAAACAAGCACACAAGAGCCCTTCTGATGAATTTTATCATTTGCCAAAGGATTTTTCTTTTTTTCTTTTTTGGCAAAAGCTAGAGGAAGTAGTTTAGCATAAAAACAATTAGCAAGTGCAAGGATAAAAGGGAGAGGAAACAAGCACTTACTTTGGATTGCTGATATTCAGATCCATAATTTTCCTCAGATCCAGCTTCTGTGGCTTTAAGAGTATTCCCATTACTAGATACCAGTTCCATAGTTTGACCGTCAGATTTAAATTCCTTAGGATGAGCATGTGTAAGGTATCCCCTACTTTCGGCAAAACCATTAATTACAGGCCTAGAGGACTTCCTTTTCCGAGGTAGATGAAGTCTCTCCAGCACAGTAGAGCCCTCGCTACTTAATTTGGGCTCTACAAGCTTGTGGTTTGATGTCAAACCAAGATAAGAAGCAACTCCAGACATTGTATCAAATTTTAGCCCACCTGGAGCACAGTACCAGACATATGTTCCACAGCCATTATAGGATTCTTTGAACTCCACGTACCAACCTTCATCAAGTACACCATGCCATTGAGAAATATAATCCCTAAGAGTCTGCAAAAGGAACTCCTTAGGATTCCCAGATGATAGTCTTATCACTGGATTATTATTGCTCTTTAAATGTATGACCGGAAAACCCAAATCGACTTCAAAGTTTCCACACTGCATCAGTGGATGATGCTGAATATCTCTAACACCAGCTCCCAAAGTCTCAGTCACAACACCGGCAGCATTTTCAAAGTGACATCCATTTCCAGTGTGTAAATAACTTGAACATCTAACTGGAGAACCAAACGGATTCCCACCGGAGGAATTATCACCCGAGGTGCGCTTTCTAAATGAAATCAATTGAACATCAGCTACTCATAAAAGTAGGTTCTCAAGATCATTACAACAGTGTATTCTGTTGTCAAGAACAAAAGGAGGGGCCAGAAACACCGCAAGCATTACAAAGATAGCTAACAAGCATGCCCAGAACATACTTGTCACAAATCATGCACAGAGCTGAAGGCTGAAATTAAAAAAGAACAAAGAAGAAAATTGGCAACACCCACATGACAGTATAGTCAGCGCTTCAAAATATCAATTCCAACTCCTCGAGCTGAGCAGTCATTCAATGAGTTAATGCTTGCAACAGCTACCCAGTCTAGTTCACCTTAAGATGGAGGAACATGGTGAATGACTACATTAATCTTATATACATAAAGTTCGGTCGTAGGTGGACACACGTTAGTCCTTCGACCCAACTTCTTTTTCTCACTTTACTCTTTTCAAAAAATTTAAAATCCTTTTATCATGTGTTTAAAATGCTGTCTTTCTATATTACACAGTCTGTTATGTCTGCTTTTATCCTCTACTTTTCCCTCTTCATTTACTCTCTCTCTCTCTCTCTCTCTCTCTCTCTCTCTCTCTCTCTCTCTCTAGCAATGTTCATTGCAAACAAATATGTAGCTCACTTTCGGCAATACAATGTGTTTTTCAGAGAAGAAAATGCTTTAATTATCATTGTAGTACCCCAAAAGGAAAAGGTCAAATATATTGCTTAACTCCTCTCCACTTTCTGGCTCTAATTCTTAAGATTAACATGCAGAGGTGCGCAAGTGCTTGAAGATAAGAACACCTCCTGCAGTGAAGTGCAAATCCCTCACTAGCTGCATTAACCTCACTTCCACATCAGTTCAAACAGCTAGAATCATAAAATAACCACTGAACCTGATTCGCTATTTGCCATATAGCCTGCTTTCACCCTTCATGACGAAAACACTTCCACTCAATTTCCGACCCTAATGCTTACTGCATGCCGACGCAGCAATTCTGCAGCAGTAAATTGGTACAGATTGGACAATCAAACCAAGTTTCCAAGTAACACTGCCATAGAGTAGGCACTGCTTTACAGACCTATCAGTCATCCCCTACTGACAGGATGAAGTGATAAGAGTGGTAGGATTTTGACATTGCTGAAGTGTGCAACACTTGAGGTAACCGCATGGAAGTTTGAAGCCATTAATTAAACAAGGTAATTACTCATAATGGTGGACCATCGCCAGTTTCTTTCAAAGACAGCAATTTTTACGACATTGCCCATACTAATAGTCTCCTGTACAACCTAAGATGAATCCAGTGAGATCCAAGAGGTGAATAAGAAGTAGACGTTATTACACTTACTACAGTTTATTTACTAGCTTCACATAAAATGGAATTGTGTGATGAGTCTGCTTTGGTGAGCAGAAAGCTGTTATTAACTCCGTGATATGCCATGGAAAATTCAGCTTGACAAGGCAAATAAAGATTTCCTCGCAGTTATAATAAAAGAAGAACAGGATCAGACAAGGTGTGATATTCCAGATTTTTGTACCTTGGATAATATGTAAGTCAAGCCAGAAGAGGAACGCTTAAGTCCATGTCCCTCATCACAAATACAACTCCAAAATGAAGCCATGGCCTCGAGATGTCGGGACTGAGAAGGCATATGGCTCGAGGGAAATAAAATGGCAAGACCGGGGCATGCAGTGCAACAAGGCAAGATTGTCCGAGGAGAAAAGCCTGGGCTGCTATACTAGTGCACCCAAAATGTGCGAGTAGAATAAGTGGTTAAGAATGGCAGTCTTCCAATAGTTATGCCTTATAATTAGTCTCGGCTATCAAGAGTGGTGACAATTGAATAATCGTGATGTTTTAACCTCCTAGTATAGAGACCCATGAGCACTCCTCAACTCCAGAAACTATCGGAGATAATTGGCTAGATAGCAATTGTACATTGGTTAAGGGGCACTGAGAAAAACCTAACTAGCCTCGGTGTGTTTAAACAGAATTATGAGACTGTTACATGGTATGACAAGGAAATTAGATCGCAAACCATTAATGCCATGTAGAATAAGTGGCAGACATATTAGAAGTTATGCTCTGTGGCGTGAGAAGAAGCTAATAACAACTTAATCAAATTTACATCTGATCCCAGCAATGTCCTCCATTCATGAATTATCAAGCTCAAACAGCAAAACCACAGGCATCCATCACACAAGCAACAAAAATCCAACGTTGGAGCATCACAGGGTAAACCAGTTAAAACACACACTGGTAGTAGTGAGTATCAAGCATTTACCGTTAAATGGTCTACGAAAATGCATCGTAGCAAAGTCACATGCCAGATGGATAACAAGATCCCAAGCCAGAATTAGGCCAAAGGCTCAAAAAAAGAAAATTGAATACGAAGTCCGAGAAAGACCTAGTTGTTATTATGTTCCCTATAATCATATATACAAGCATATCCTGGAAAGCAACCGCCAGCTCAACCTCCAACAAACAACTAATAGCAAAGTGGAAGTTTCTACAACTCCCCAAGGATCTAACTCCAGGAGGTGGTGGGCTTAAATCAAACCAGAGTAAATCTCACTCACTGATCGTTAAATTTTTAAGCTTTTGTTTGTACAACATCATGTATAGGAAATACATCAAAATGCACGTTGTTGCGACAGGTTACAACCAGGAAACAGTTCTTCGGTGAACCATAGAAGGGTCCTATCAAGTGAGCATATCCAAAAGGCCAAAAACCCGATACCCTTCTTCAAACGTCTAATAGATAGTAATACAATCAAGAAGTACTTCCTCGTCTGCCTTTAGCATGCAATGCCAATCTTATACATCCACATGCTATACCGAGTTTCAGTTAAAGCAGCAAAACATATCTGGTCAAAATTATCACAAGACTCCCCATAACGCCTCCGCTCTGTATTCCCATTTAAGTGAGCTAAAAATTACTCTCGACAGAGATCCGCCATGGAGAAAAGCAAAGTACCCGCAACCATATCCAACAGCTAAACTCAGTGAGTCAATAGGAACCTATCAAACAGCCTTTGTCGACTTAAATGAGCCTAGACAACACCACGAAATGCATAAAGAAACTCTTAAACGAGCCTAGACAACACCACGAAATGCACAAAGAAACTCTTAAACGAGCCATATCATCCAAATGCGCATGAAAATCGCCGGTTACCTCAGCTCGATCACGTCCTCGCTTCCTTCTCCATCACAATCACCATCGCTGGGGGGCGAAGCATTCATATCCAGGAACCGCCTCCTGTTCGACTTGAACCCTAACGGCCACCGCCGGCTCTTCACCCCCCTGTCCACGCACTCCCTGCACACCCACTCCTCCGCGTCCATCCCTTGCCGCGCCAACCCCGCGCACGCCACGTGGAACCCCCGCTCGCAGCCGTCGCACACCACCACGTGCCCGCCGCCCCCCTCGGGCTCCCCGCAGGCCACGCAGGCCGCGGCGGACCCCCCGCGGGCCACCACGGGCTCGGCCGCGGGCTCCGCGGGGGGCTCGGGGGCGTCCTGGAAGCTGCGCACCACGTCGAAGGGGTCGGAATCGGGGGACGGGGACGGGATCTCGTTGAGATCGATCTCGAGGTGGGACGGGCGGGCCGCCGCCGCCTCGCCGCCGCCGCCTCCGCCGGGCCCGGGCTCGCTCACCTGGGGCTGTCGGCCGATGTCGCCGGGCTCCATTTTCACCGCCTCCTCCGCCTTATCGCCTCCTCGCCCCTGCTGCTGCTGCTGCTGCGCTGTTGCGTGAGGAATGACATTGCAGTGCAGGTTCCGAGATTGGGAAAGATGGGGCCTTTTCCCCCTTTTCGAGCAAGTGCCCTTGATGGGTATTCTGGGTTTCTCTTGGATTTTGCGCCCACGCCTTTTTTGAGCTGAAACGCAGAGGAGAGAGAAAACGAGACTGAGCGAGCGCAGCGAGGAGAGAGAAAGAGAGAGAGAGAGAGAGAGAGAGAGACGTATCCAAAGGACCCGACTTTCTTATGGAACAGGGGAGATGAGGCCAGGAGTCGGGAAGGGGGGGACGGGGGGAACTTGGGGGTTTCGTACTCGCGGGCGTGCGCTCCCGTTTCGTACTCGCGCTCGCGGGCCGCGGGGGGGCGGGGGCGGGGGCGGGGGCGAAGCTCTTGGGACATGAGAGCCGGCCAAGGTGCGGAGACTCTTGGAGTATTTTTTTTTTTTTTGGGGGTGCCACGTAGGCAACGTGGGTGCTCGACCCGTTTTGTTGCGGAGCATACGGTGCTACTTATAGCCTCTACGGACAGGCCTTGGGCTCAGCCATGGTCGCCGGCGATGCTTGCCCACCTGTCCGGTTTTGTTTGTGAAGACAAAGATTCAGCCCTTTTCGGTAGAGCCGATGATCCGAATCAACGGATTGTCAAAATTCCGGATAATGCATCTGTTTTCATGGAAATGAAACCGTCTAGTGAAAAGGCAATAATCATATTTTCGTAACACATTATCTCGAGTCGAGTGTCTAAATGCCATTTTTTCATGGATCATGACAATAATGTCATCTTGAGTGATGGGGGCCGACACGCAATTTTCAGGGATGTGTGGCCATAACAACGGCTAACAATATCATTCAGTGTTTGATTATTGTCTTTTTATCTTTTCTTTTCTTTTCGTTTCTTTTCTTTTTTGGCTCTCGACAAATCTCACTGCTAAAAGTAAAATAAAAGAGGGACATTCTTTAGATTTTGACGTGGCTAGCAGGAATCACCTAAAGGGGGATGAATAAGTGATCTTAAACAATTTTTATCAAATTGAAGCGGAAATGAAAGATCACATATGAGTCTAAATAAAATTCAGATTCAAAACAGTTTATATAGATTGTGCTCTTGATGTGCAGTATGTAAAATAAGAGATAATTGTTAGAAAAACTACACACAAATTTATAGTGATTAGGTTTATAACAAGCCTACGTCCACTCTCCCACACTGACAGCCTTCCGATTGAATTTCACTATGTAATTAAGAGGAATTACACTTTTGAGTGACAATACTCTTGTGTTTGATAAGACTCTCTATCTCACACACTCACTCTTACAAATTGTTCCTCAAGATCTAAATATTTTACACAAGAAAGACAAGAGAAATGATTTGAGTATACTCAGACTTTGGACTTGTTGATTCTTGATTCTATCATTTTCTTCTGCTACTCGTTGATCTCCTTAAATACTCATCTACTTCCAAATTAGCCGTTGGACAGCTTCCAGAGGATCATCTTCCAATCTTTACCTTAGACAGATTTGTATAGAAAGGATTTAGTAACCGTTGGGTGATAGATTCTGAATCCCGCTGATTCTGATCGCCCATACAGTCAGAATCTTGGTTTCGATAAGTAGAGTTTTATCCGTTGTAATGCATTCTTATCATAATATTTGATTATCAATTAATTTGATTGAGATTAAGTTAATCAAAACTTTCATTCTGTGAAATCCATACTAGATCACTAACTGTTATATTTCGTTCTGAAAAAATTCTGCTTCTGCGTTTGAAAAATTTCAATGTCTGAAAAATTTCAAAATCTACATTTGAATAACTTCTATATCTGAAGAATTTCAACATTTGCATCTGAATAACTTCTGCATCTGAAGAATTTCAGCGTTTGCGTCTGAATAACTTCTGCATCTGAATAATGTCTGTGTCTGAATCTAAATAACTTCTGAACTTCTAGAATATATTAACCTGGAAAGAAATGTATGTTAGATTCACAAGTCACACATGGAGAGTTTTGTCAACTTTAAAATCTATTATGAGTTTTTCTCAACAGATTTTTACTCTAAGCCGAGGAAAATAAATTAAACTACTCGAGTTTGACTCGTGAATGTCTCAAACTAGACTCTGTTCTTTTAAGTTCAAATCGAATTTGAGTAGCACAAGTGCTTAATCAAGTCGAGCCCAAGCTTAAATACTTTACTACAATAGCTGGGATTTAAGTCGAATAATTGCATTTTATATATCCTAATTACATGTCTTCCAACTCAAATTCAAGTTTAAAATAGAACTCATCAACTAATTGAGACGGTCAACTCAAACTCGAGCTTATAAAAAATTGATTTGAATTGAAATTTTAGTTAGAAAAATAGAGCGCAATCAAGTTTCGAATGAGCATCGAGTCTTGAATATTTAAATCGAGGAGAGCTCGAGTACTAACCGTGTCAAGGCGACTCAATCATGCCCTAACTCTAGGTAGGAACCTCAAGATCCTATCATTACAAAGAATGCGTGATAGTGATTTTTTATACATTATTTGTAAGAAAAATCGAGGAGGTGAAGTAAATAGAGGTATGGAAAATTGTTAGTAAAGAAGGAGGGCAATGGAAAAAAATATATTTTCCCTTCTTCACAAGAAAAAGGGTTAATACCACGAACAACTCCAAATTAATACATTTGTGATAAATTTATTCAAAATTAATTTTTTGACCATAAAAAATCTTAAACCGGTACACCTGTAACAAATTTACTCTCCGTTAGTTTTCCGTTAAATTGGATTAATAGCACGAAAAATCACAAAATTAGTACACCGGTGACAAACGGAGGACAAAACCCAAAACTGATACATCTGTTAACTACCGTTTATCATCTAACAAAGTAATTTAACAGTAAAATTTAATGAAAATTAACGAGAGGTAAATTTATTAAAAATATATATATGAAATTTTTGGTGATCAAAATATTATTTTAAAATAAATTTATTATAAATATATTAATTTGGAGTTATCGTAGTATTAACCCAGACAAAGTGGCATTTTGGCTCCTCGCACGTAAAAAGGTGCGAATAATTACAGAAACCACATCTTTTGTTGCGAGTGAAATGATCTGGTACGACCGGGTGCATCGTTCGAGGGTGCTCTCGGTCAAACTGCCCGACGTCGACGACACGGGAACACGTGTCGGGTGGCCGCCGCGAGTAGGCCAGGCACGCCTGTTCGAGGCGCGTGGCGGCTCTTCTCACGCGTGATTTTTACTTTTCTTTTTAATCTCCTTTTCTTTTCCCGTTATCTGTCTGCTCCTTTTCGGGTCCGTTCCCGTTCGTGGCAATATCGTGGATAGGGGGGAGAAACGGCCCGATTTGACGGAATTGCCCCCTCCCGCGTCGAGTAACCCTGTCGGGCGTCGCACGGTCAAAGCGGGGCAGCACTTGGCGACAGTGCATGGATTTCCGACCGTCCAAAAATGGAAGTGCCCTGTTTAATTTGGCCCGGTGATTACTGCTCGAGATCGGCATCTCGATCGTCGAGGTACGAACGCTGTATAACGCGAGTAACCCGTGAACCCAATTAAGAGGAGGGGTTTTATACGCGGGGAAGAGTGTCGAGAAATCTCCCGTGTATGCATACGTACACGCTCCGTTTGTTTCGGCAAAAGACGCTTTTCTGATTTTCCGGAGTTTGATTAGCTTAGGAAAATAAATCAACAGGAAGTCTATAAAATGGTTTCCTCTTTCGAAAATCGAAATTCTTTTTTCAAAATATCGTTACTTTGATCGGAAACTCTACACTTAAGTATAGGAACTCCAACGCCCATTTTCGGGTACTTGGCAGCAGGCTTGAGTTCATCAAGGCCAGGCTAAGGACCTCGGTGCCTGTGCTTGGCTCTCCGACACTTGGGCCCAAAGTCCATCAAGGTTGGGCCCAACACCTCGATACTCATGCCCGAGACCTCGAATCTTGGGCTCAAGTCCACCGTGGCCAAGTCCATAGAGGCCAAGCTTGAGATTCCAATGCCTGTGTCCCAGTTGCCCGGCACCCAAGCATGAGTCCAATGAGGTTGGGCTTGGGACACTAGCGCTCGTGCTTGGGTTCCTGACACCTGAGTTGGGGCCTAGGATTCTAGTGCTTGTGCTTAGATCCCTAGCTCGGGCCCAGGACATCGATGTCCATGTCTGAATCCTCAATGCCTGGGCTTGGGACCCCGATGTTTGTACCTAAGTCTCCGACTCCTAGGATTAGGTCCATTGAGGCGGGCATAGATCCATGGAGGCCAAGTCGAGAACCCCAGTGCCATGCCTTAGGTTTGTCGAGGCCGAGCTCAGAGCCTTGGTGCTTGTGCCCAATCCCCAATGCTCGGGCATGTCGAGCAGGGGTTCCATGGACCTAGCCCTTCCTCGATGGATGTGGACTCGAGCTTGAGTGCTAGGGTAGCGGGGTCTTGAGCACCTAGGAGTCGGATGTGGGCACTAAGGTCTCAAGCTTGGGTCCCTAGAATTCGGGCTTAAGTCCATCGAGCCAAGCCCAAGTCCATAAAAGGTAGAGCTTGGGACCCCAATGTCTGTGCCCGGTTCTTCGGCTGCCCATGCTCAAGTCACCATCGCTCGAAATTATTATTTTTTCAAACAATAGAAAATAGTTTCCAATTTATTTTTTAGATTTCAGCCAAATATTGGAAATATTGTCATTTTATGATTTCTTGGAAAACATTTCCAAAAATATTAAATTTTTCACGAAATAAATGGAGTCTTAGTACGGTCAACAAGTGTTTTGAAAGTATTCGTTAACAAGATCATTGCAATAGCTATTAAGTATATCACCGTGCTTTTAAAGAGAGAAGATTATTCCTTGTTGACTAAAAAATACTTTAGATTTGCCAAACAAGTGACATTAATTTCTAGATAATCACTCAAAAAGTCCTAAACCTATTTTATGAATGCTAATTCAATTCTAAGCCTTTCAATTTTGTCAATTTAGTTTTAAATATTTCTAAATCTCTATACAATTTACCAATGTAGTCATTACTTTACGAACATTTTATGTTTTGTAATTATGCCCATTAATTTCACTACGGAGTTTTTCTTTGAAGAGAACATTCGATAGAATTACATGAGTCCATCTCCATCAAAGAGCCCCAAAACTATTTAAATCTTAAATATAATTTGGGAAGAACGGTTTGTCTAACAAAAAAAATACAAATATTTTCGATCTTTTATCTATGTTTTATTTGGCATGCACGACGGGTGTAAATGGTGGGTCTCCCTCATTTTTACTAGTGTTAAATGTAGACGACCCAACCGTTTATTTCTTCGAAAAAAAAAAGGAACAGTTTATTTCAAGTCAACACGGTTTGTGATTTAATATCATGTAATTAAGGAGGTTATTAATAGATTGAGGAGGTGCACAATAAGTGGATTAGGTCATTCATTAAGACTGCGTTTGGTCCTCCGAATTTCTAAATAGGATAAGACTAAATAGGATAGGATAAGAAATTCTAGGATTTCTTCATATCTTATCTATTGTTTGGTGGACTACGGATTTAAAGTCGGATAGGATAATTTTTATATTTTATTTTGCTATTCACGGGTCCGGAGGAATCGGTGAAAGAAAAAAAGTCGAGAAATTTTTTTGGTGAAAGCGCACAAGGTGTGGGGATGAAGATGACGGCGAGTGGAGAATAGAATTTCTGGAAAAATAGGCATTGGAAATCCTATTCGGGTCTATCCCTTCCTCCCTTGAATTTTTTTATCCGGGCTATATTCGGTTTATGTCCAACTTTATCCTATCCTGGACCACCACCAAATACAGGATAGGATAAAACATATCATATCCTGTCTTTTATCCGGTCGACCAAACGCAGAGTGGAGCATAGTGATACACATGGTTTACGAATTGTGATTGTTGGCTCGCCGGCGTCTTCTGTTGCTTCACATCTCGACCCACTAAGAGTGCCCGCTCACAAGTTACAACGGTCCTAATAAATCAAGTCAATCATACTGAACGAGAGAGGCTTCTGATTAGACGTCGCCAAGGAACCAAGGGCTTTTCACGTGTTCCCTCGGACTCGATCGTGCTAATGCCTTGTGGAGAGTTCGTCCCTGCCTCGAGCGTAAAACGCTCGCCCCGGGGAAAACTACTCCGCACCGAAAAGTCCGGCCCTCCGGTGTTACGACCGGGCATGGTCTTGCCCAAAATTTGCATTAAATTCGATAACACGAGATGTCCCAAAATGCATTTTCTATCTCGAATTAGAATCACCCACTTTTATTTTTTAGAGCAGGGTGATTTGTTTGCTTTCCCCCCTTTCGTGTTACCATTAATAAGGTCCAAGGCCTATGTTACAACCAAACCCTAGGCTTGCATGGTATTCAATATTTAAGCTGTTAATTGTGTGATCTTACCCCTGACGTTACATTAATTTCTTGGATTCTTATTTCCCTTACTACCATCATATCCAAAAAGATTTTATTTCTTGGGTACAAAAACGCACCCGATTTTCTCGGCTATTGGATCAAACGTACCCTACACGAGATGTGCATGATCTCAAAGACCGAAAGGCCAACACATGTTGGATGCGCCAAAACCTATGACTCTGTTCATTTCACGGAAAATAATTTTCGAGAAAACGTTTTCCGAATTTTCCGGTGTTCGTTTCACAGAAAATAACTTTCCACGGAAAACATTTTTCCTTCCTATGGACAAAATACCTTTACTTTTGAGGAAAATGACTTCCTCTTTCTCAAAAGAGGAAAACATTTTCCTTCTTCTTCTTTCATCATTTATTTTCAATATTTTTTTTTCTTTTTTTTCCTTTTTCTTCTTCTCCCTCAGTTAGTCGTCAGTCACGGCGATGGCTGGGGACCGGCCTCAGGCGAGCTCAAGCTTTGCCACAAGCCGGCAAAGCTCGAGATCGCCAGATTTCGGCAAGACCCAAGCTAGCTTGATCGGCCTCGGGCGAGCTTGGCCTCGCCGAAGCCTCGCCACAGGCCAGTCACCAGTTGCCGCCATGGCCGGTGACCTGCTGGAGAAGAAGAAGAAGGAAAGAGAAGAAAAAGAAAAAAAAGAACGTTATTTAAAAAAATAAAATTAAAAATTATTAAAAGTATTGCAAGGAAGAAAATCTTTTCCATACCGAACAACGGAAAATATTTTCTGAAAGTTTTTTCAGATTTCAGTTGAATATCAGAAAATTGTGTCTTCCTGGAAAACATTTTCCAGAATCGTAACGTTTTCTGCGAAACGAACGGAGCCTACAACTCCAATATTTTTCTCACTCCTCATGTCGTATTCCTTTCAATCTCTCTCTTTTGCCTTTAAAGAAAAAGGAAAAAAAAGCACCAAAAAACCAAAATTTATTCAATGAGCTTAGTACACGTTCTAAAAGGAATCCGAACCGTTAGATCTACCAGGACTCGCGCGGTAACCACCATTTTGAGTGGTACAGATTCGATTTACTATATATCATGTAATCATTTAATAATTTCTCAAAATAATTAATTTACTATATCATTCTTTTTCCTGCATAGAGATTATGTTTTTCGTTACCAACTCCACTACACCATAAACCATTATTAAATTCATCCCATTCCTTAATATGTCAAACATTAGGTTGCCTAGCTCCTCGTCGTTCGGTTTTGTCTCTAATATAACGAAGAACCGCTCTTGAGGAAACATGCCCCAAGTCTCTCATCCTCTCTTTTCATCATAACTCATTGCTCAATTCTTGCGGATTCCATGAACGAGATTGCCCTGAAATGACGGTCCTCGCACTAATAATCCTCCTGTTCGCGGGCATTGTGATCCTGGTCTTGTTCCATGTGTGCATAATCGAGTGGGGCTTCAGAGCAAGCGGACTCCACCGTGCCGGTCAAGCTGCCAACGATGCTCTTGCTGATCGAGCCGGGGCGGGGAACACGAGCATGTCCGTCGACGATGTAGAGAAGCTTCCCTGCTTTGACTTCGAGGCCAAACATTACGATCAAGACCACGAGGGGACAATCACCATGACCATTGCTGCTAGTCCCGTGACCTGTGTGGTCTGTTTGGAGGAGTTCAAGATCGGCGACAAGTGCCGGCTATTGCCGATCTGCAGGCACAGCTTCCACGCGGAGTGCGTAGATGCTTGGCTCTTGAAGATGGCCAGTTGCCCGATTTGCCGGAGCCGTGCCAATTCTAGCCGATCGCTATGTGAGGGAAGCAGTAGCGGGTGCGGGCCTGGTGGCAGTAGTCATTTCAACGACGATGTTAGCTCGGGAATCGCAGGGAGTCAGATGGACTCTAGTTATGTCAGCAGGAGTGAATCAAGAGAGAGAGGAGATCAACTTGGTGATGTGAGAGTAGAGATTGAAGATCTCCAAACAATGCCCCAGCCTCATGTGTGAAAGTTTTCATTTCAGGTAAATCATAGAGCTGCACATGATGGTAGAACCGATTTGAGGCTTTTCTCACTGCTCATAAGAGACCGATTCTTCGTGATTTTGGCCTTTTACCCCAACAGATGTTATCGTTTAAATCTTGAGCGAAAAATTCAGTTTCGATAGATTGTAATGTCCTCAGCCCATAGTGAATTGTTCCTGCAATCTTATTCTTCGGACCGATCTCTGTTGGTGGTTCGTATAGCACGTGTTCTGCTATTAGTGGATCTATTTTTGCGGCGGTTTTTTTGGTTTGTGCAGAGGACGATATGTTATCGGACTCGATTGGTCCCATAAAAGTTTGCTGAACTTTGCACTCTTTTTCTGTCCAGCACCGTGGCTGATAACTTTCTGAGATGTCCAACAAATTTACAACTATTATGTTAAATAGGCGTAATTTATTATTTAAATACTCTACCGATCCCGATCATACATAAATGCATCTATAAGATAAAAGGTCATGCCCTATTTTATGACTGGATGTCATGTTTTACGTGCATCTATTACATCACGAGGCGAGCCCTTGTGGGATTTTTCTTTTTTCCTTTCAACGGCGATGGTCTTCGTTGCAATAATGCTTTACAAATGAAGCGGACTGGTGAAGTTTAGTAATTGAATTCATTCTCAAAACATCTTTCCATCTTTATTCTTTCTTCTCGTATCAAGACATCACAGTCTATTTACACGTAGGTAATGTTAAATAGGGTCAAAGAATGTTAGGGCCTGTTCGGCTCAACAAACATCTCCTCCAAAATCTATGATTTTTCTTCAACAATGTTGTGCAACAGTGACATTCTGTTCCAAGATGATTACAGCATCTGCCGCATTATGTTTCGATGCAATCGGCTATCTCTTGCCGATAACGTTTCGAAATTGAATATCGAGTGAATTAAAGTACAAGAAATTACGCCAACACGAACTGATGGGAGGAGTTCCTCTGTCGGAATGCATGGCGTGGGGTGTGTGGTATCATTTTGCGTTATGTTTCCCGACGATGGATACAAAATAACCCTAAGGAAGCGTAGGTACCAAGTATCTTCACAAACCCGTTGCCCCCACCAACGTAGTACAGTACTACAGTTGGCCGTGTGGCTGTCCCTTCCCTAAATTGTGTGATCACAGGTCACAGTCACCCGCATCATGTTCTTGTTTTCCAAAACTAGCCAAAAGATGCCCCGGGTATCTTTGCAAACCGATCGCGCCACCGGCGGAGTGCTATTTCGATCCCAACCACGTGGTGCGAGCTCGAATCCCACAACTTGTGTTGCGCCTCAGAGCTACGGAATGTACTCGATGGGGGAGTTTTTACGAATACACTACATCTGATATTTGCACTGACTCGTCTGTTCTATCAGCATCATGATGATCTAAACGACAACAAGAGCCCACTAGGAAAGGGCTGAAGTCCGCATGCGACACGTGAGGTCTTAGAGTTACCAGCGCAGAGAGACAAACTCGCTTCGCAGAAAAGGATGGAAGATGGCGCCCTCTGCTTTTCGGGTGCAGAGAGTTTTGGCTGTGAGTATCAAATTGGCGAACGCGACAGGTACTGCGTTCCCGAATGGTTTTAAGCCACACAGTAAGTAGTGGCAGCCCCGACAAAGAGCTAACTCCATGTGGCAAAACTTCCTCCAGGCCTTGTCTTGATCTTGTAATTGCATATTGCGGCAAAACTTCCTCTAGGCCTTGTCTTGATCTTGTAATTGTAGAAGAGTGAGGAAAATATGCAGAATTATCTCATTGAACTGTATATTCTACTTTCAAGGTTACAAGATAACATGTATATATATATATATATATATATATATATATATATATATATATATATATATATATATATATATATATATATAGGAAGACAATCCTAATTTTCCTACAAGTCAGGAGATAAAAATAGGAAGAAACCAAATAAGGAAAACTCATTCTATTATGACATTAATTGGCAGCTCGCCAAGACTCCCCCTCAAGCTAGTGAGAAGATATCTTTGATACCTAGCTTGACAAGAGCGCTGTGAAATGCTTGGCTCGACACAGCTTTAGTAAGCACATCTGCCAATTAATCTTTAGATTTGACGAAAGGAAACTCTACCACCTTCGCATCCAAGTTTTGTTTGATGAAATGTCTATCCACCTCAACATGCTTGGTTCGGTCATGTTGAACTGGATTATGGGAAATTTCAGTTGCCGCCTTGTTATCACAGAACAATCACATCTCAAACTTTGGTAGAAACCAAGCTCTGTCAGCAACTTCTTGAGCCACAGTAACTCACACAGCCCCTTAGCTACTCCTCGAAACTCAGCTTTGGCACTAGACAGGGCTACAACCTTCTGCTTTTTGCTTCTCCATGTTACCAAGTTACCTCCCACAAATGTAAAGTAGCCCAAAGTAAATCTCCTGTCTGAAACGTTGCCTGCCCAATCTGCATCCGTGTAAGCCTTTATTTCCAAATGTCCATTTCTTCCAAAGAACAACCCTTTGCCCGGAGCTGACTTCAAGTAGCGTAAAATTCAAATCACGGCGTTCATATGTTCTTTGCTCGGAGCATGCATAAATTGACTTACAACTCCTACTGCATATGCAATTTCTAGACGGGTGTGCGACAAATAAATTAACCTCCCTACTAACCTCTGGTATCGATCTTTATTAGTAGGTACCTGATCAGGAACTTCTCCAAGTTTGTGATTTTCGACAATAGGTGTGTCTACAGGCTTACAATCCAACATTCCAATCTCAGCCAATAAATCTAACACATATTTTCGTTGAGACAAGAAAATACCTTTCTTTGACGGGACTAACTCGATCCCCAAAAAATATTTCAGACCTCCCAAGTTTTTCATCTCAAACTCCTTCGCAAGTCTTCTTTGAAGTTCAGCAATTTCTTCAACATCATCTCTAGTGATGATCATATCATCCACATATATTATTAGTGCAGTTACTTTGCCCTGTCTCCTTTTTAGGAATAGTGTATGATCAGAATTACTTTGAATATATCCATACTTCTTCATTGCTGAGCTAAAGCGACCAAACCATGCCCGAGGTGACTGTTTTAGTCCATACAGGGAGTGCTCAAGCTTGCAAACCACATTAGGCTGATCGATGCATGCATAACCCGGTGGAATCTCCATGTAAATCTCTTCCTCTAAGTCCCCATGAAGAAATGCATTTTTCACATCAAATTGATGCAAATGCCACTCTCTGTTTGCTGCAATTGACAATAAAACCCGGATAGTGTTCAACTTAGCAACCTGGGAAGAGGTTTCTTGGTAGTCCACATCGTAGGTTTGGGTATACCCCTTCTCTACCAGCTGAGCCTTGCATCTCTCAATTGAACCATCGGCCTTGTATTTGACGGTGAAGACCCACTTACACCCTACTGTTTTCTTTCCTGTCGGTAACTCTACTAGTCTCCAAGTCTCATTCTTCTGCAACGCTTCCATCTCTTCTTTCATCGCCTGTATCGATCATTCAATGCTTCTTGTACTCCACCAGGAATTTTAACTCTGGAGACGTTAGACACAAATTCCTTCACAAGTGCTGACAATCTCTCTGTCGATTCATAGTTCGTGATTGGGTACTTTGATTTTCTTTTCTCCGCATCAGGTGAGTACCTATTAGGCGCCTTCCCTCAATTATGTCTGTAGGGCAATTTATAACCAACATCCGTATCAGTATCATCAGAGGAATCATGTATAGTTGGAGATCTTACCTCAGGAGTATTCTCAGGAGAGTGGTCGGGTACTTGAGAGGGAAGAGAGGGTTGTACTTGTGACTCTTGGAGTGAAGCATCCTGCTGATCTTCTGTACTAAGGAGTTGCGGCCTAGGGTCCTGTTCACTATCCTGACCCATATCCTGAGTTGCTGCCGTAGGCTGGCCTACTGCCTGTCCTCCCAATTCACCATTCTTTGATACTGAGTTCGCCCCAATTGCTGCCATTAAACCAACATCCCACCAATTTTTCCTTTCATCCTGTTTCTCCCCCTGAAAGGTAGAATTGGTGCTAGGGAAAAAGAGTTTTGTCTCAATAAACGTCATATCCATGATAGCAAATGTTTTCTTTCTGCTAGGATTGTAGCAGCGATAACCTTTTTGGTGAGTGCCATAGCCTAAGAAAACACATTTAAACAGCACACGGATCAAGCTTTGTACGGTGATGCTTATGAATGTGGACATAAGCCACACACCCGAACACTTTCGGAGGCAAAGTCAAGATCGACGGAAGAGGAACATGTTTCGAAAGCTCCTGGAGTGGAGTCTGGAATGCTAAAACCCGAGAGAGCATTCTGTTCATGAGATACACAGCCGTAACAACGGCTGCATCCCAAAAACGACGAGGAACCTGCCCACCCTTTAATAAGGCTTGCGTCATCTCAAGGATATGACGGTTTTTTCGCTCGGCCACACCATTTTGTTGTGGTGTGTTAGTACATGAGGTCTCATGAATGAGGCCATGCTCCTGGAAATAACCTGCTAGCTGCTGGTTGATATATTCACCACCATTGTCACTTCGGAGAATGCGAAGTTGAGCTCCGAATTGAGTGGCTATCATGCAATGAAACATACGAAAGACAGAGCTGACTTCATCCTTGTGTTTCAATAAATATAACCAGGTCATTCTGGTACAGTCATCCACAAACGTGACAAACCAATGAACCTCAGACATAGTAGAAATCGGCGAAGCACCCGACACATCAGAATGGATTAATGAAAACGATATCATGCTTTTATTGAAACTCAAAAGAAAGGAAGCTTGATGGCTTTTCGCCAAAATACAAGTCTCACATTTAAATGCAGAAGCTGAAGAATTATTGAATAAGTCTAGGAATAAAAATTTTAAATAGCCAAATGAAGAGTGGCCAAGTCGACGATGCCATAACCAAATGTCTTGCACTTTATCAGTGGAGGAACCGCAGGTGTGATAAACTCTGCTCGTATTGAAGTTTTCCACAAAGTACAACCCCTCTCTTTTAGTACCACGTCCAATAATCTCCTTCGTGAGAATATCCTGAAATGGACAAAAAGAAGGATACATGAGTACGCTGCAATTCAGTTCATCAGTGATTTGTCCAACAGATAGTAACCGATTAGATAAATATGGAACTAGTAGAGTATTTGTCAATGACAGAGACTGAGAAAGATTAACACTGCCAGCTCCTGTAACAGGAAAGCAACTGCCGTTAGCATTAAAAATATGATGTCGCCTCAAAGTGGTACGATGAAGGAGGTCCTCAGCATTGGGTGTCATATGATCTGTGGCACCCGAATCTATAATCCATCCATCACGGCCGTCACTTGTAGAAGCACTGACAAGCATAAACCCATCGTTACCTTCAGAGGCTGCAGACGGGGTAGAGGTAGTGTCTACCGTTGGTACTAAAGATAAGGCCGAAGCAACTGGGGCCCTATCCAAGTCATCAATAGCCAAGGACACCTGTCCCTTCCCTACTGCAGTATCTCCTTTCTTTTTAGCCTATAATTCCTTCCACCAATCAAGGTAACCATGCAACTTAAAACATGTTTCCTTTGTGTGCTTAGAATTCCCACAATGGCTACAGCCCCCTACGTTCTGTGGAGATGATCTAGCCCTCAAACCATCACCGGAGCATCCTTCCCCAGAACCACCATGCACCATCTGCAAAGTAGTGTGTGCGGTGCTCCTCTCAGGAATTTTCTGGCCAAGTTTTCCTCCACGTGACACCATGGCAGCAGTGGATGTAGTGTCTGGACGTGTGAGCATAACATTCTGTCGCATATCCTCACGTCGAACTTGTGCATAGGCTTGCTCTACAATAGGAAAAGGTTGCATTTGCAGCACATCAGCCCTGACATTGTCAAGGCGATCATCGAGACCATCCAAAAATAAGTAGACACAATCTTCTTGTACTAAGGCATTATAGTGCTCAATATCGCGCGGGCATGTCATGGGGTTCGGACGGCGAAAGTCAACCTCTCGCCAAATACCTTGAAGAGTATTGTAATATTTCTCAATAGGTCCACCTACCTGTTTCAATCGACTCAGGCGTTGCTTCAGATCATATACCTGGGAAACATCGGAGCCGTCAAAGAATGTTGTAGCTATGGCCTCCCAAATCGCCTTAGCCATTAGGTACCGAATAAAATTGCCAATCAATTCCGGGACCATAGAATTGATAAGCCAACCTTTAACTATAGAGTCGTCAATTTTCTACTTCCGAAAACTAGGATCGGTCGGAAGCGGTGGGTAAAGATCTCCATTAATATGCCCCAATTTGTCTTTTTCGGAGACGTATATCTCAACAACTTGGGTTCAAAGGCCATATAACTTCATGGCAATTGATGGTGCAGGAGCCTCAACGTGGGACGGTGAGACCTGATGAGTGGTCAAAATTTGGGTCAACTTCGATGTTAAATTCTCAATGAGGGCATCAGTGGTGGGAGCCCCTCCTAGAGCTTGGAAAGGGACACCGTCACTCGAAGGGTGCGCAACAACTCCTACTGAAGGTGGAGGGGCCACATCGGATGGGATCTTGTCATCGGCCATGTCTCGAGAAGAGAAGAAACGGTGCGGCAACCAATCGTGGTCGCGATTTCTAGTTTAGAAGGTCGGAGTGGCGAAGAGGTCGCGGTGAGAGAGGATCGGCGCGATGACAAGCAAAGTCGCGGCGGGTCATAGTACCTTCACTGTGGTCGGTGGCGAGTCAAGCGATCGACACAGCAGGTGGCGGCGCTAGATCATGAAGTAGAAGAGAAGACCAAACCCTAGTTTTCGGATTTGGTTCAATTGGTCGGGTCAACAGGTTCCTAATCGAACCCGCTCTAATACCATGAAGAAGAGTAAGGAAAATATGAAGAATTCTCTCATTGATCTGTATATTCTACTTTCAAGGTTACAAGATAACATGTATATATATACAGAGAAAGACAACCCTAATTTTCCTATAAGTCAGGAAATAAGAATATGAAGAAATCAAATAAGGAAAACTCCTCCTATTATGACACTAATTGACAGCTCGTCAAGAGTAATTGCATATTGCATGGACATCCTTAATCGATATATTTAAGCTCGGAATGAAAGGTGCTCTATGAATAGAGGTTTCCATCTATGAGAAAGGATAGGAATATACAAGGGAAGGAATGAGTATGATTAGCAAGCAAGGAGAAGTGACTTTGTGACGGAAGGCAAGACTAGACTGGGCAACTTTTTGTAAGAAGAAAGTTTGATGTGGAAACGGCATTGTAGGATTCTATATTGAGTAGTGGACTACTGCATCTGTCAAATAATTCATACCCATAATTATACAACATCAAGTTTCATTCGCCATAAATTATCAAACATGATTAGGCTATGGATTAGTTACCATGCCGTTTTATTTTTTGTTTGTTTGCCATTTCCATCATCGGATTCTTGTTGATTATATAAGTGACCTTAAAGGTAAGAAAAAGGGTAAGACAATCGCAATTCATGCATCACTCAAATGGATGGAGATTCGTACCGATCTTGCATCGAACCCGCCTAATTGGAGGTCTATTAAACATTTAACTGGACGGGTATAAATCGAGAGTGCGTATACGTTAGTCTTGATTTACCTATTTGGCAAAAAGACGCGCAACCAAATTACAGAAAGAAAAAAAAAAGTACTGTATTATTTGTATTGACTCACCTAACTTCACAATTCAATTAAGGAAGCTCTATGCTCTATATAAAGAACCTGCACATGCACCTCTATGTTCCCCACACGCACAAAAAATGGGTTCGCTATCTTCCGATGCTCCCGTACACGTCGTCCTCTTCCCCTTCATGTCCAAAGGCCACACCATCCCCATCCTCCACCTTGCCCGACACCTCCTCCTCCGCCGCCTCGCTGCCACCATCACCGTCTTCACCACCCCCTCCAACCTTCCCTTCGTCTCCTGCCACCTCGCTGGCACCCCTGCCTCAGCCGTTGCTCTCCCCTTCCCGGGCAATATCCCGGGCCTCCCCTCCGGCATCGAGAGCACCGATGCGCTCCCTTCCATGTCCCTCTTTCCTGCCTTTGCCAACGCCGCAGCGCTCATGCAGCCGAGCCTTGAGGCTGAGCTCCAGAGGCTGCACCCGCGGCCTACCTTCATGGTCTCGGACGGGTTCCTGTGGTGGACCCTCGAGTCGGCCTCCAAGTTCGGCATCCCTCGCCTGGTGTTCTATGGCATGAGCAACTACGCCATGGCAGTCTCCCACGCCTCCGCCGTCGAGAACCACCTCAGCGGGCCCATGGCAGAGGACGAGCCCTTCACCGTGAACGCTTTCCCGTGGATCAAGCTCACCAAGAACGACTTCGAGCGTCACTTCTCCCAGCCGCTGACGGAGGAGAACCCCCATTTGGAGTTCATCATGAAGGTTGTGGTAGCGGTGGGGAAGAGCAATGGCCTAGTCGTCAACAGCTTCCAAGAGCTCGAGCCGGCCTTCCTCGAGTACTGGAACCGCGAGTGTGTGCCGAGGGCTTGGTGCGTTGGGCCTCTGCTCCCGCTGGAGTGGCCGGTGGCGTGTGACCCTCAACTGCGGACCACGTGGGCGGAGTGGCTGGACAGGAAGCGAGCTGGGGGCGAACGCGTCCTGTACGCAGCGTTCGGGTCACAGGCAGAGATTCCAGCGGCACAGCTGCGAGAGATCGCAATCGGATTGGAGAGCTCCGGCGCGAGCTTCTTGTGGGTGGTCAAGACGAGAGAGTCGGAGATCATCGCCGACGTCGATGGCGGGTTCAAAGACAGGGTTAGTGGGAGAGGGATGGTTGTGAGAGAGTGGGTCGACCAGCGAGACATCCTCATGCACGAGAGCGTCCACGGGTTCCTGAGCCACTGCGGGTGGAACTCGGTGCTGGAGAGCGTGTGCGCTGGGGTGCCGATCCTGGCGTGGCCGATGATGGCGGAGCAGCCGCTGAACGCGAGGATGGTCGCGGAGGAGATAGGAGTGGGGCTGAGGGTGGAGGCGGCGGACGGGACGGCGAGGGGGTTCGTGAGGGGGGAAGGGTTGGCGAAGGCCGTGAGGGAGTTGATGGAGGGGGAGAGGGGAGAGGCAGCGAGGAAGAAGGCGAAGGAGGTGGCGGAGATGGCGAGGAAGGCGGCGGAGGAGGGCGGCTCGTCGTGGACGGCGTTGGGGGCCCTGGTGGAGGAGATTTCCAGGAAGAGGAAGGACCACAAAGGCTGAGCTGACGAAGATCAGGACAACAAAAAACCGTCTGATATATTCGAGAGAAGTTCAATTATCATCTGTCACTTTTGCTTTTGAGATAGACAAAGACAAGTTCCTTATCAAAAATCAGCCATTGGATCATCAATCACATGTCTGCATGTTAGTAAATGAGAGATTTCATTTCATAAACGCTTGTAAAAAATATTTTGCATTGTGCATCTTGCATAAAACTTATTTAGGTGTTTCCCTTTTGTTTCTAACTATGAAAGTGGGAAACTTTGTCCTCTATTGAAAAACAGGTTAATATCATGAAAAACCTTAAATCGGTATATCTATAATAAATTTATCTTAAATTAATTTTTTTCACCACTAAAAACCCCATACTGGTGTACTTGTGACAAATTTACCTTTCATTAATTTATGTTAAATTTTATCGTCAAATTATTAAGTTGGAAGATATGTGACAATTGACGGATATATCAGTTTGAGGTTTTATCTTCCGTTTATCACAAGTATACTAGTTTATGATTTTCATGGTGCTAATTTAATTTAACGGAAACTAATGAAAGATAAATTTGTCATAAATGTACCAATTTGTGATCTTTGGTGGTCAAAAAATTAATTTTGGGTAAATTTATCACAAATGTACTGATTTGGGGTTTTAGGTAGTATTAACCTTATTGAAAATACTGGACTAACCCAATTCAAATACATGGCAATGTGCGATCATTTAAGGATTTTATTGACAATAAGATAGTCAATATTACCCTTGATTAAGGAACATCATATAAGGATAATTAATCTCTAATAGGGTCCTTAAATTTTTCGATCATTGAGGTGAGTTAATAAGATTAGAAAAGTCATGATAAAGTTTAAGTTGTGTACAATTTCTTATGTAAAGTTATGAACGTTAACATATTCAAAATTACAAGACCTTGAGAAAAGGAAAAATAGAGAATATATGTTAGCGTAAAGAAACTTTTACTCAAGTAATTTCATGGGAAAATTGTCCAAAAAGTCCTAAACCTATTATATTTTTGTTAATTCAATCCTAAACATTTTAATTGTGTTAATTGAGTCCTAAGCCTTTTTACATTTTGTCAATTGAGTCATAGACCTTTTTATGTTTTGCCAATTGAGTCTATCAGGCTAATTTTAGTCGGAAATCACTAACATGAACGCCAGCAATCCTATGTGGCATAACCGACACTAATGTGAACAAATTTTAATAATATTTCATTATTTTTTCGAATTACTATTTTTTCTTTTCTCTCTCTTTCTTTTTTGCCTTTAGTTCTTCTGACCGGCCAAAGGTGAGGGCCAAAGAGTTTGACCTCCTCGGCCTTTGGCGAAGCTTGCCCCCGTCGGCCATTGGCAAGGTAAGAGGCAAGCGAGGCTCGACTACGCCATTGTTGGGCAATGGTGAGCCTCGCTAGTGGTTGGCGGGGGCGAGCTTCGCCAAAGGGAGGCAAGGTTGATCTCGCCGGCCTTCATCTTTGGCCAGTCACCTAAGCTCGCGACCGGCTAGAGAAAGAAGGGAAAAAATTCAAAAAAAAATTTGAAAAAATATTATTAAAAATTGTCCACGTCAATGTTGACAATTATGTCACGTAAGACGGCCAGCGTTCACGTCAGCGTTTTTTGACCAAAATTAACTGAATGAACTCAATTGGCAAAATGTAAAATGACCTAGAAATCAATTAACACAATTAAAAGATTTAGGATTGAATTAGCAAAAGTGCAATAGCTTCAGAACATTTTAAACAATTTTCCTGCAGTTTCATCCTCACTTGATTTGAGAATTATGACTGTTCAATCTCTCAAATCAACCGTGCATAAAGCAATTTGTGTACACTAGCGTTGTATGCTTCAAGTACGGTATATATAAGTTACTGCATGTAAGGGGTGGTTACCAACTTGTCCTTTAGAAGGATTCCTAGAAAATTACAATGATTTGGGATAATTAATAATTATAAATACCATCACTTACCACGATTTGAGGCATGCTATATTAGATGGTACTTTTCAATAATTATATTTTTTTACGATGAAAAATAATAATTAGATATTTTTCTGAATTATCAGTGATTAGTAATTTCTCCAACGGATGGTAAGTAACATGGGTAACTTTACAGGCATAACAGTTAGAATTTATGTTCTATTGGTAACTCGGCCATGTGACTAATGAGCTTCCAAAACTAAAAAATAAAATAAGAAACTATAATTTATATCTTCAGTCACAAAAGATTAGGAATTTTTCCATAATGAAAAGTGACCAATTAACTACGAATAAATCTTATTATTAGTAGCCGTCTCGCTATTGTCTAGACTTTATGCCGAGGTAATTATCGTTGTTGAAATATCCCACGTCGATGTTCTGCCCCTTTCGCTTGTGCCCTCGCCAATTTCCCGGAAAGCAGGGGGCGGTACCGAACCTGAATGCCACCAGGAAGACTAAAGTTTCAAGAGGAAGCTACATATAGAACCCTTCAAATAACTGCCTGCAATGAACATTGTTGCTCATTCCTTGCTGTATCTTCCAGTAATTGTCGACGATAAATCGATGTTCTACTCTCCCAGTGGCACGCCATGTTCGGCACAAGATGTTTGCTTTCATGGGTTTTCAAAGCCACCGAGGGGTCATATAAATGTTCGCGAATTTCTCTACCGCGAATCGGGGAACTTGGAGAGAAAAGTTCTGTGCCAGGGTAAAGGCATCGTCTGCTTGTAAGCTTTCTTGAGTTAGAAGATCGGCAACAGTTCATTTTCTGTCGAGGGTCATGCTGGCTTCAAAGTTCGATGTTCCAATCCTACACGGGAATCTATAGTGTGAGGAGTGTCATGATTCTCTGTGCGTCTAACAAGTTCTCTCGTTTGCAATGCTTAAAACAACTTACCCTAATTGTTGTTATTTTTTCCTTGAAGTCTCCCTTTCGAGGTCGGACTTCTGGCTCGTAGCCGATACTAGATGATGAAAGCTGATCCTGCAATTGAAAGTGAAAATACTTAGAACAAACCGAAAGGTTGCTGCAGAAGGGAATTTTAACAGATGACAGTAATTTTGGAAAAGGTAAAATTTTCACTTCGATAGCCTTAGCTGGACCATTGGCATTCTGTCTTTAGCTTGGATATGCTGAGGTTTGTTGTTGCCAAAAAGGTTAGAAGTCATTTACTGAGTAAAATACTATTGAGGGGTAAACTCAAAGTAACATGAAAGACGGTTCTTTTTTTTTTTTTTTGGTCGAAGGAAAGACAGTTCATTAAGGTAGAAACTATGAGTAGAAGTTGTCCAAGACAGTAATTACATGGACAAGTCAAGTTTTTCGTCAAAGCTCATATGAGATTACATGCTTAATGTTACAGATGGAAGGTCCTAATTGGCTGACAATCAATTCTTAGCAGTTGGCACGTTGCTTAATCACCCCCTTTTCTATTTACCCTTGTGGTATGGCCAGATCTGTGAACTTGGCATATGCTTTTGGAGAATTTCTAGGTGTGTGAGAGAAACCATGGGACAAATTTTGCTAATTAGAGACATCACGATCTTTTATTTTCAGGGAGAAAATAACAGAGAGTGATAGACATTATTACCTATTTTTCTAGCATCGGCCGGCAAGCTCTTCGTTTCTTCCATCCAAGATGAATGCCCTGCATTTTGGCATTATTCATGCATAAAGACGGACGATCCTTCCAAACTCACCCGCTTCGTGTAGACCTAGAACTAAAACCGAGCGATAAATGACAAAGAGAACGCAGGCTTCTGATTCTGCAGAAAACATGTACTAGAAAAATCCTCCAACTGTTTAATGTTTAGCGGGAATTTCCAATGCAACAATATTTTAGTCTCTCTCTGTCTATATATGTACCCTTGCATGATATATTGTTTGAACTGCTATATCTGTCTCTCATGGCAAAACTTTGATATATAAAATTTTCCAAACTCAACACCCTCTGCGCTGAATCCAATTGTACCAGATTTTCAATCTCCTCTGAGTAATTCATTGCTTTGCTATTCAAAAGATTTGAAGTCCATATTTATATTGATCAATCGCTCTCCACGTGAATGTCGGAGATTTTTCTCCAGATCAAGTCTACTCTCCAACAATTCCTAAGCCCTCTCAAGTGTTGCAACTTAACTATGGTTTAATGTTTATGTTGATCAGTCTTTTTGTTCAGTGTCTTTTTTGTTGAAGTTATGGATGATCTGGTCGCATGCTTTTTATTAAGGCATGGGACTGAGTCTCGGAATCCACTCTATATGATTGCTTTCTTCATCTTGATAAGTACTGCAGAATTTGTAGCTTCTCAGTCTCCAGGGGCGCAATGTGTTCTTGATCTCACTTCTAGTCCGACCCCCTCAAATTATTCAAGCTGTGAACTGGGGAACTGGGGAGGCTTCTTGGAAAAGAACTGCTGCGGAGCCGCATTTGATAGGTATCTTTTTGCACTGGGGCACCGAGCTAACCAGACCAGACAGATATACTTAAATTCTGGCGAGCAAAATGATTGTTTGACTTCAATGGAGAGATTCAAGGGAGATGTTTTTGGGTGCGGGATTGAGAAGCTGACAAGTGGGGGCGGCAGCTGTTCTGACTTTAATGTTACTGATGTCAACAGTAAGATGGGAGAGAACTTGAAAAGGTTCAGTGAAAACTGTAATTTTGGGAGTTCTGATGGAGAACAGGACCGAACATGTCATTCCTGCACGGAGACCTGGGAAGAGATGAGATCGATGCACCCTGCAGCCACCGAAAGTGAATCTGTGGCAAACAATATGGACATTTGTAGGTTTGCCATTCTTGTATCATTAACGAGCACGAGAATTGAAGACTCCAGTTATGTCCAAAAAATTTACAGGTGCCTCGGGGAGCAAACTAGCAGCAGCAGCAGTATGTAATATTGCTTATGCAATTGGTGAACAGAATAGCTTTGATTGATTAGATAGTTATTTTTGCCTTGGCAGAAAAATCATATCCTAAATCGTCTTTGTCTTGAGCAGAAAATGAAAGTAAAGAGCGGCAAAATTGGAAGCCTAAACTTATTAAAATAGGTAACTTTCCGTGTCTCACATGGCAGTTCAATTTTCATAGATGCATGTTGGAATAGTTCTATCTGAATATATTGTTCCTCAAGAGTTGCGCATTAAGCAGGTATGCGGGTTTTAATTGGTGTCCTCATCGTGGCTGTGGTCACTTTTATCATTTCCATCATCATTTGGTCAAAACGACGCCGTAAACCAAATTCAGAGCCAAAAAGAACTGGTATATGAGGATGTTTCCAGAACCTACATTAGACTCATAGTTAAAGCTTACTTTAGTTTGTTACTCACTGCCTTCTTCTTGTCGACAGCATTCAAGGATGTGCTTCTCAAGGGACCTAGTTGTCCGAAGGTTCCAATTAAAGTAGTATATACAGCCACAAACAACCTACAGGAGTCCAATTTCATAGGTCAAGGAATTGCTGGTGAGCGTTTTTATACAACAGCAGTACTTGGCACTCAAAATTACTGTGCTAGAGAGTAGGTAACTGCAGAGACTAGACTAATATTTTTTGCTATAACAATATAGCATGCTTCCTCTATGTCATTTTCAGATGGACGGTTGCATGTTATGATTCCTTTGTCTCATGTATAATCTCATGATACTGGCTGTGATATGAAAACTGTAAGGGAGGGTGTACAAGGGCATAATGCCAAACAACCAGCATGTTGCTATAAAGCATATCATCAGCGATGTGAATGTGGAAACTGTTGTGAGAGAGGTCACAAGCTTATCGCATGTTCGGCATCCGAATCTGGTTTCGCTGCTGGGCTGCTGTGTAAATGAAGATGAGTGTTTTCTTGTCTATGAGCTCTGTCCAAATGGGAACCTTTCCGAGTGGCTTTTTGGTAAATGTGCCACCACTTTGATGCTAAATTCTGATCCATTTTCCATTATACCCTCAAACTGTAAAAAGCTGATCACCAAGTGAATGCACAACAGGAACGGACAGGGTTCTCTCTTGGATCCAGAGGCTTGAAATTGCCATTGATTGCGCAAGAGGTCTTATCTTTCTCCACACATATCCAGAAGGATGCATTGTCCACCGCGATATCAAGGTCAGCGGCAAAATTTACTTCTCTTACCTATAAAATCTGCGAGGACATGTAGACTCCTCTAATATTTTCCAGCATCTTAAGCTGAAACATTAGCAGAGTTTCGAATCATCTAGCCCAATCAGAGTTATACCTCACTCTTTTTCTTCTTATATACATCCCATTACTCTTCTTATGTGCATCCAAGTCTCACCCTGCAAGTCTGATAGGCCTAAATGGAAATCTTAGAAAATGATAGGACTCTAGCAGTACGAGTTTGTTTAAAGATATGTGCATCCAACATTAAAATTCAGGGCATCTTGCTTCAATCACCAGAGCTCAATGATCTCTCTTGCAGCCGACAAACATTCTCCTAGGACCGAATTTTGAAGCCAAACTTTCAGATTTCGGACTATCTAAGGTCATTGATCTAGGCGAAGCTTATGTCAGCTCAGAGGTGAGGGGGACCTTTGGCTACCTTGATCCCGAGTACCAAAACAACCGCCAGGTGAATTCATCTGGTGATGTTTACAGCTTCGGGATAGTGTTGCTGCAAATCCTCTCAGGGAAGAAAGTTATCAATTTGAACCAGAAAATACCAATGCCGTTGGATAAAATGGTGACTCACTGCCTTTGTGCCTTCGTTACACGATGAATTTAGTTCAGCAAGTTTCCTGATAAGTAATTGTTTGATGCTTTTGCTCTCCAGGCAAAAGCCCTTATTAGAGGCGGCAGCATCACAGACTTTGCAGACCCCGAGTTCGAGGGTGAATACTCTGCAGAAGCATTTAATATTACACTTCAGTTGGCACTCTCATGCACTGGACTGAAGCAACAAAGGCCATCCATGGAGCAAGTTGCCGTAAAGTTGGTGGAAGCCCTAGAAATATCAACCAAAGCAAAAGCTTCTTCTCCTGAACTGACCCCTGAATGGCTTTCAAGTTCAACAGAATGACGGAGAAGTCCTTGCATGTTTTGACTGTTTTCCAAAGGATCAGCAGATAACGTTTTTGTTAATTAATTCCAATAAGGGATACCCTTCATCTGTTTGACTGACATATATACATCCTTGTATAGATTTTTATAATCAGGGTACATGTTACCAAACTTTTTTTTCTCAAGAGTCTTAGTCACTCTCACTGAAACTAGTGTCTGCAAGAATCCTAACTTCGTTCCTTTTTCCTTCGCTTACGAAAAATTGTATTTGACAAATTTGCCGTCTTTTATACAATGCTTATTTTCTTGCTCATTTAATTTGTGCTCCTCATGTGCTTCACTATATCGCGACCATTTCTAGTCAAAAACTCATGAATGCCTGCAGGAATCGTTGATGTTTCAGGGATTTTCTGTACTCATCAGCTATGTATCTACCAGCCATGTAACATGTTATTCCCGTACTGGGGCCAGATACGCGAGCTGATGATTTGATCAGGGAACTGATGGCAAGAAACCTGGCTTAGTCAAGCCCCATTGTCGCAAGGAACAGACATATATGTCTAGGTGAATCAATCGAATGAGACGAAAATGGAAAAATTATGATCTGGTCTACCAATATGAGAAATCACTTGCTTCGACAATACTCAATTAAAGAGATTTCCTCCATAAAACATGCCCAAAAGCCACATCAAGATTTTTGTCTACTGCCGTGCTTGATCAACGGCCAAAGATAGCGCACAAGAAGTTCTCTCTCTCTCTCTCTCTCTCTCTCTCTGAGGCTTACCCCTTAATTTTATTAAACAGCTATTTATAACCACGCTGGGTTCTTCAATGGATTTACAACAGCCTTAACTTGCAAGTAGTTACTGAGGCTATATATTCCTTTTTCTCTCCCAAATCCACTCATCTTGTAACCCCCGAAAGGAATTGCAGCATCAAAAACATGGTAGCAGTTAATCCACACTGAACCAGCCCGCAATGCACGGGCTAAAGTATTGGCAGTGTCGAGATTCTGAGTGAAAACTCCTGCAGCAAGTCCATAATGAGATTTGTTCGCCCTTCTGATCACCTCATCAAGATCCCTTTTAAGCAAGGAAAAGTTAGCCTCCAAGCCTCGAAAATCATAAATATGTGATGAAGTAAGTGTGGTGTAGAGCATACTTGAATTTCGAGATGGTCTGCACTGGGCCAAAGATTTCATCCTTTGCTATCAGCATGTCATCCTGATTTCAGAAAGATAAGACAGAAATTTATATGGTTTGACTGACAGTATGACACAAGTTTCCGCAAAGAGATTGACATTTGAGCTTGACTGTGCTATTCAAGGAGCAACAGCAATATTACCTGCACATCTGAAAAAACTGTGGGTTGAATGAAAAATCCTTCGGAGCCATATCGTTCACCTCCACATTCAAGAGTGGCTCCACTTTCAATACCAAACTTGATGTAGTTGAGAATCTTCTCGAATTGTTTGGTGTCAATCTGAGAATCCAATCATTTCATCTTTACTGAAATAAGTACCAGTTTTCTTCTATAATAAGTAAAGTGCATTAATGCTAGTCCACGAAAAAGTATGGAAGCGGAAAGCAACACAAATCGGTCATAGTTTTAACAGCTATCCGTAATGGCCGCTGAGTAACGGTATGATATTGAAAGCACGGTGTATGTGTCAATCCATTGCAGAGTTTATAAAAAGTAGAGGGAGCTGTAAGAAGAAAAACCACCTGAGGACCCTGCTCCACTCCTGGCTTGAAAGGATCTCCAACAACACGTTTCATAGCCCGTGCCTTTGCTTTCTCCACAAATTCATCGTACATGCTCTCATGCACAAAAGTGCGAGAACCGGCGACACAACATTGACCCTGCAGACAGAAATTGCATTCATTTTGCATGGAACATGATACCATAGAAAGACAGCCAACTTACTTGAATATATTTAAGGAACGCAAGTGATCAGAGCACGAACCTGGTTGAAGAAGAGGGCAAGATGTGCCAACTCCACAGCCTGATCAATATCAGCCTCCTTGCAGACGATGAAAGGGGATTTTCCTCCCAGTTCTAAAGTCACTGGTTTTAGATTGCTTTTTGCAGCCAGATCAAGTACCACTTTACCAGTTTCTGCTGATCCCGTGAACGCAAGCTGCAAGTGTAGCACATTGATGGTTTTAGCTTCGGATCTTAAGCTTATATATCTTCATCAACAGTCTGAGAGAGGTCGCGCATGAAAACACGGAATGCCAACAGAATACATTTGGAGGTGCTTTTTAACTTCGGCCTATGCACACAGGATAGTACAATCTCTCATTCAAAATCAACCTCCCTAGTAAGACTACAGGAAATAATTTACATGTATAAAGGTGAACACATGCTAAGCAGCAAATTTATATCGTAACTTGGATATGAGAAGACAAAAAGTACCTTGTTCACATCCATATGACTACAAAGAGCACGCCCTGCAGTGGAACCGAGACCGGAGACTATGTTCAAGACACCCGGAGGAAGTCCAGCCTGTTAGACATTGTTATCGGACACGGAAAATCATTGCATTGGTTAATGAAATGGTGCATCAACTTGTTTCTTTCTTCAGTCACAATGAGAAACTTCACAAGATAGTCGTAGTGGGTACTAGGAAGTAGGAAACCATTTTCAAAGAGTGTTTGTCTGAGGGCGCGTTTGGCAAGTTGCCAAATAGTAATTATTTCTGTTCTTTTATTTTTAGAATCAATTTTAAAACACAAATCCGTTTGGTAAATTTTTTGTTCCCGGGCACAAATTTGAAAAAATTTGTTCCCAGAATCAGTTTTGGAAAAAACAAAAAAAAAAGTAACTTCTTGATTTTGGAAAAAAAATTTAGAAATGAAAAATATATTTTTTTTTCTTCTTCTTCTTGGTTTTCTTCTTTTTCTTCTTCTTGGCCTATGGCCGATTACCAACAATTGGCCACAGGCTAGGGCTGACGAGGGTGAGGGCGGCTCGCGGCCTAGGTGAGGACCGCCCTCGCCCAGGCCGAGACGCCCTCGCTGGCCCTGGCATGTGGTCGATTGCCGGCGACAGCAACTTGGCCATGGCCAAGGAAGGGGAAGGGAAGGGAAAGGAAAAAAATAAAAAAAGAAAAAAAATATTAAAAAATTCAAAATATTATTAATAAAAAGAGATTTTGTGCAATTACCAATTGCATTTATGTCCTTTTTCTATTCCAAGAATAGAAATTTTGGATAGTTATCAAATCATTTCAAATGCTTAGAAATTATTTCCGGATACGGAATAAAAAAGAATAATTTCTAAACAGAATCAGCTTTCGAGAACAGAATGATTGTCAAACGTAGGAAGGATCCTCCATTAGCTTACTGTTGCATAAGGGTAAAACCTAAAATGGACGAATATTTTCCTCGTGCAGGTGTGCTGAATCCAATATGAAGTATGTTAATATGACTTTCCGTTTCCGGCCTAACCTAACCCCTTCCTTGATTGTCAGACGAGGGTGCGTGTAATTCGAAATCGACCGAAACACACACTTCAAGGAGTAACCTTGCCGCATACAGAGCAGAGAGCGGTGTCAGCTCAGCAGTCTTTAGTACCACTGTGTTGCCACATGCCAATGCAGGCCCGATCTTCCAAGCGAGGATTAGGAGCGGAAAGTTCCATGGGATGATCTGGCCTGCCACGCCGATAGGTTCATGCAGGGTTTGGACATGATACTCTCCGTCTGCTGGGACTGTGAGACCGTGGATTTTATCTGCCCAACCTATAAAATTTACGGTATATATTAATGTAAGTTGGCTGCGGGCTAAAAGATGAGTCCTGATGGGAAACAAATAGGACTGATTTCGTTTAACTTACCAGCATAATAGCGCATCAATCTTATGATGCTGGGAACTTCGACTTCTGCGGCCTGTTTGTAGGGCTTTCCATTATCCCAAGTCTCGATCGCTGCAAGATCATCCTTATGCTTCTCCAGTAGATCCGCAAATCGAAGAAGTATGCACGACCTTTCCTGAGTCATAATGCAGGAGTGGAGTTCCAAGTCATTGCATTTTCAAACATTAAATCACACAGCATCACCAACGTAACCTGAAATGTTCTAATTGTAACCCATATAGAACATGCTTAATTACATTTAGTGTAGAGACTAAAAAGCCGTCACTCCATCTAGAGAGAAAGAGATATATTTACATAGGCAGTCATCCTTGGCCATGGTCCCTCATCAAATGCCTTACGAGCAGCAGCAACAGCACGGTCAACATCCTCCGCGCCGCCTTCTGCAACATGGGTGATCACGTCTCCTGTCCTAGGATCGAGGGTGGGGAAAGTCTTTCCTGGGTGCAATTTTGGCAACGAATGAGAACAATTCCACGCGAACTGATGCAATCGAGATGCATCACAAGAGACAGCGGTGCTGCATTTATAGAATGATGGAGAAGGCCAGACTAACCTGATGCAGCATCTACAAACTTCCCATTTATGAGAAGCTGAGTGTCGGTTATCTTAACAGGCGGAGTGATCGGTTTGTCAGCCACGGAAGAGCTGCTATACGTGCCAATGCCTCTCGCCCAGCAACGACTTTGGCCTGAAAATTGCACAAGCAAAACACTTGCTCATGTCATAGCTCGCATTGGCGATGCGCTTCAGTGGCCATTTGCAAGAACCCCTTTCGAACAGATAATCATTTGGGCAAAAGAATTCGCGAACTCAAAAAACAGGGAGAAGAAAGAGAGATCAAGCGAGAGCGAGATGCTACCGATTGAACGCAGACAAGCAGACGAATTTTGGGAGAGTGAAAGAAGCTTCCTGGCGGCCATTTGCGCAGAGCCAACTCTGTCCCTCTTGCTTCTGGTATATCTACCGTCTCCTGCCAAGATCGGAAGGTAAAAGACTGTTCAGAGAATAATGGTATCTTGCAGGTTCACGTTGATCCAGTCCAGTCTATTCTGTTCGTGCGTTGATATAGGAACCATTCTCGCTCACTTTCCTTACTCTCAACTCGCAAAGTGGGTTGACTTGCTGATCGCATCATGCAGTGCAACGTCCAAACTGATAAGCACTGAAAAAAAAAATCTCTACAGCAAAAAAAAAAAAAAATTATTCATACGTAGAGGCATGGGGCTTACAACTTGAGATCGCAGACACGTAAAAGAGTCCTTTCCCTCGATGTAGCGTGGCTTGACGTTGAGGATGAGATGTAGGTACGATGAGAGGAGCGGAATATGTATTTATACGCGAGCCGCTCTATTTACAACCATAGATTTTCCATTGATCCGACGGTGGAGATCCAATCTTCTCCTCGAGTACCGAAAAAAGAAGAGGATAAGATTGAGGTGGATAGAATTTCTTGCCAACAAGAAAATCCCTGCAATTACCTTTGTGCATTTGCGTAGCTCGTGCTCAAATGCGCCATGGTATCCATCCAGCAGGTTAGAATGGTAAATCCAATTCGTTGACTGCCAAAAGAGGACGAGGCGAGCTCTAAACTGCTGTCCAAAATGAGATAAGACCGGACAAAATAAGGATATGATCAAAATTGGAAATTTCCCATGCATGGTAACATGATAAGTGGATTGCGTTTCTTTAGGAAAAAAATTCCCTCTAATTGCTCGCATAGGATCCACGGATAAGATGTCCAACACTTAAGTCTAGAACTCGACTCCGAGGCCATGTTAAAAGGTCCTATCAAAAACTTAAGTAACGGGTGTGTATGAAAAGTATATAATTCCCATAAGCAAGAGATTATGATACCTTAACATGGTCGGTGTCGCTATAAGCCGTTTGCTATTTTTTTTGTAGTGCTGGATTCCGTGGGTCTGTTATGCTGAAATGAGAACAAGTCGGCAACAATCATCGATCGATTATTGGAGGTGGTCTCCGTTTGTGCATTTCCGGGTTATTTAGAGTGAATCCGGAGAGAATTGAGGATAGCGGTAGCTTCCTGTCTTATTTCATCAGTGTTATATGGTCTCATCTGTTTTGGTTTCCTCTGAACACTCCAAAGCATTCTTTTAATGTCTAAACTTTCTAGAGGTGGGGTGGGTTCTTCTGCCACTTCCAATTCTTGCGATGAATATCTTTTCCTTTCTTTTTTTTTATTGTTTATTGGATACTTCAGTAGTTTTGAAATATTACAAAGTAACGTGACCGTCATAAAAGTCATCATTTTGTAACGGCTTTATAATGGATTTAAATGGTTTTGTAAGGTTTGATTTATTTCTTCATTAACTCTTCATTATTTTATAATGTATATATAACAGTCATATTCTTCTTTAATTATCAATTAATCTATAATGGTTTTTTTCAAATGGCTTTCTCATTATACACATAAATGTTCATTTCTTCGGTACGGAGTATAGAAGAATATGTGTTGTATTTTGGGAGAATAGCCACTAAAGCCTTACACACCGAGTTTAACACTCCAAGGGGCTGGAATTATTCTCAAGGATAGTGCTTGCACTCTCAGACATGACATGCCCTTAGCAGCAGCAACACGAGTTTGAGATTTGTTCCTCGAAGAACAGCAGAGGATATGCAAAAATAGCACCGGACTTCAAGATCTTCTTCCTGGTCCTCTCTAATGCAGAATTATGTTAAGATTGGGTGGGGTTCCATTCGAGTGGAATGGAATGATAGATTCACACTTCTGGGCATTTTTCAGACGCCGTGATCTCACTGCTAGTCTGTTTAGGTGAATTGGGATCTTATGCAAGATCTTCCAGGATTACTACTGTCTTCGGCGAGTCCTATTGGATTTGGGAATTTATAATGACTATAATGGTACTTTTTTCGTGGGCTGTGCATAGGGTTTTTAACTGTCATTTGCATTGATGTGGATTTTCTACCGAATAACGAAGTTGATGGAATATGAAAACAATTGGCTTTATTATTGCAATTCACCGAATAGTGAATAGGATGTTGCCAAAATATTTTGATTTCATATCATATCTTATCCGATTTTATCCTAGGTAAAAATCGAGATGGCCAGACATAGCCCTCAAAGTTTGAAGGCATGTTAGGTGATCTCGGCTGCCTCCTCAGCACATTGCATCTTAGAAAACTCCGATCCGTGACACGTATGCAATGCGGGTTTCATTCAACTCCAAAACTCTGCTGATTGTACTGGGTACCAAGGTCCAAATTCCTACCAAAACAGAGCTGCAACCTTGATTGCCTCAGTCGGATCACTGGCTCGTCCACGTTATGAACACACCCTTTGCTGCGATCTGGATGCTCACAAGACTCTAGTGAGCATTTGTGAAGAACTCCGAATTGGCTCGCAATCTGCATTTTGATTGGACTTACAGCGAACCCTTTTCTCTCTCCTGATGATTTTTTGGGCAGAGTATGTCACCTGTTCCAAACGAGTGCACATTAGTAGTCTGCTTATCAATAGTTTCTACTGGTGCATATCGCTGCACGCTCTAAGGTAGAGGGGTGTTGCCAGCCTATTCTGTATCGTCATGAATTAGAAAACACTTCGCACATTTATGGATAGGTGTAGATACCTTAACTTCATTTAAAATAAAAAAAGGGGTCGAGTTGGGTCAATCCATCGCCGGAGGGCCGAATCCGCTTCTGCACACACATCCTTACATTGAAAGGGACTCGTTATGCCTTACTCGAACTGATACAGGATAGATAGTACATACACTACGTTACCGACAGACAACAATGCATACAGAACATTACATTTTGCCCAAAACTCAGTCTCTAGCTTTTCACAAGCGGAGCAGCATTGCCTTCTTCAGCATCGAACTTTTTCTCCAGAAGCCGTTTCTTGCAGTCACAGTAATACACCATGGACACCGACCACTTCACCACATTCCCCAAACAAACTAGATAGACTTGCAAAACCAACGCAACAAATCCAGTTGCTTTACTGTGCCACGCGAAATAGAGGCAAGGCAATCTCAGGGCAAGCCTCCAAATGAAGAAGACAAGCATAAGGGCGAGCCCCTTTCTTCTGCTTCCTCTGCTGATATATGCAGCCACTCCCAATGCAATGTCACCATGCTTCTCTTCCAATATTGAGATCACGATCCCCATGTTCCATATAGCACTCCACTCCATATACTTCGTGAACAAGGCCACGAAGAGCACGCCAGAGAAAAACCCGGAGAACTCAACTGGCCCAAAAGACGAAGACAACCCATAGATATTTGATGGGAAGGAAACAAGTCCAAGCCAAGTGAGGCAAGAGAGCACAAGCGCATACATGAAAGTGACCAAAGGCCCCCTGAAGCCAATCTCTTTAAAGGGTCGCAGGAAGAATTCCCTCAGATTCGGCAAATTCTCTCCTCCATAAATCGCAGATGCGTTGCGAACGACCACTATAGTGTTGAGGAGGTCTAGTGGGCTGACAACGACCAAGTACAGGACACCCATCAAGACCAACCCTCGAGAGGCCTCGCCGACCCAGTTCTTGAGGACGTCTATGGGCGTCGCTATGGTGCACATGGTGAAATCACCACTAGTGCTGCACTCGGACATTCCATCGAAGGCGAAGTGGGCGGTGCCGAGGAACGTCTGCTGGAGGAGAAACTCGTTCAGCAGCAAGGAGCAGAACAGCGGGAAGGATGCGGGGCAGGCGAGGATCAAGAACCTGGGCCTGCCGGCGATGGAAACTCTCAGCGCTTCCCCAAGGATCCCGACGAACCCGAGCCTGTCCTTCGCCATGATGCAGCTGGCGTCCATGTTGGGCTCTTGAAATTCCTTAATCGGATGCAAACACAAAGGATGAGAGGTGGTTTCATAGAGGAATCCAGGGACGGTGAGACGGAGACTTTAACTCTGGACTTCAGCCGAGTCAACTATGCTGCATTGTGGGATTAGCAAAGCAAGTCTTTGAGGTCGTCGATCGATGGATATGCTCGACGAATGGTTATCGTTCGCGCCAAGGGCGCGAACATCAAGGCATGAAAACCCAAGACCCTGACGAGTTTCCAAGGCATGCTCGGACATGTTGATCACCTCCTCAGTCTATTGTGCTTTGAAGGACCTCGATTCTGACGCATATGTGATTCCGATTAGTTTCTGTTGGATTGTGAATGTAGTAGATAGGGTACAAGAACAAACCGAGATTCTTGTCCAAAACATGGACGAAAAATTGGATATTTTCTGCCACAATTGGCCCCATTGTAGATTGTCCACTGGCGTAAATAAAATTGTGCGTTCGAAAAAACTGAGGCCCAAATTCCTACCGAAACGAAGTCGAAACCTTGCCGCGATCTACATGCTCAAACGACTGTAGGAAGCACTAGCGGAGAACTTCAAATTGGCTCACATTGAGCTTTCTGATTTCACTGACAGTAACCCCTTTTTCTCTCTCTCAAATTTTTTTTGGCACCGTGTGTTACGTTTTAAGAACGAGTGCACATCGATACTCACTTTAGCAAGAGTTTCTACTGATGCATATCAATGCACGCTTTAAGGTAGAGTGGGTGTTACCGATGCTGGATTATCAAATTTTTGTTGAAAATAATCGACTCATAAACCCTATGCGCGTCTGTCGAAAGGCATAGATACCTTGTCTCCAACTAAATTAAATCAAGGGCTCGAGTCGTCGGATCAACTCATTGCCGGGAGGGCCAAACCCCGTTCTGAATGCGATATCCTTATACCGAAACGGATCCATTATGTCTTAATTTAAACGATACAGGATGGTTGATACACACACCTCATTACAAACCGAAAACAATGCATACTGAACGCTAACGTCTTTCCCAAAACCCAATCTCTATCTTTTCACAAGTTGAGCGGCTTTGCCTTCTTCCACATCGATCTTTTTCTCGAGAAGCCCTTTCTTGGAGTCACAGTAATACACCATGAACACCGACCACTTCACCACATTCCCCAAACACACTAAGCAGACTTGCGCAACGGTCGCAACAAGTATACATTCTTTACCGTGCCAAGCGAAATAGAGGCAAGACAATCTCAGGGCAAACCTGCAAATGAAGAACACAAGCATAAGGGCAAGCCCCTTTCTTCTGCTCCCTCTGCTCACATATGCAGCCACTCCTAATGCAATGTCACCATGCTTCTCTTCCAATATCGAGATCACGATCCCCGTGTTCCATATCACACTCCACTCCATATACTTCGCGAACAAGGCCACGAAGACCAGCACGATGGCGAGCCCACCCAGCCCGAAAGGTGAAGACAACCCACAGAGGTTAGACGCGAAGGACACAATTACAAGCAAAGTGAGGCATGAGAGCACAAGCGAATACATGGAAGTGACCAGAGGCCCCCCGAAGCCAAACTTTTTCAAGGGTCGGACGAAGAATTCCTTCAGATTCGGCAAATTCTCTCCTGCGTAAATCGCAGATGCGTTGCGAACGACCATCATAGAGTTGAGGAGGTCTAGCGGGTTGACGATGGCCAAGTACAGGGCACTCATCAAGACCAACCCTCGAGAGGCCTCTCCCACCCATCTCTGGAGGACGCATATGGACCCCAAGACAGAGTATATGCGGAACGCACCAATGTCGCTGCTAGTACTGAACTCAGACAATCCATGAAACGCAAGGTGGGCGGTGCTGAGGAACGTCTGCTGGAGGAGAAGCTCGTTCAGTAGCAGGGAGCAGAAGAGCGGGAAGGATGTGAGGAAGGCGAGGGTCAAGAACCTGGGGCTGGTGGTGGATATTCTCAGCGCTTCCCTGAGAATCCCGACGAACCCGAGCCTGCCCTTCGCCATGATGCAGCTGGTGCCCAAGTTGGGTTCTTGAGTTCTCTTGATAGGATGCAAGACCAGCGGAGGAGAGGCGATTTCACGGGGAATTTAGGATAATGGGACGGAGACTTTGACTCTTCACCATGTTGTCCGTGTGCCGTACTCTGTTGGACCGCAAAGCAAGTCTCGAGGTCACCGATAGATGCATCAAGCTGACCAGAAGATAGAACATTGGTTGCCCGTAATAGTCCGAAGGAAAAAAAATACACACAAACTATCATTCAACTTTATCCCGATGTGAAATTTCGTTGTTAAATTTTTAATTTATTTGATATGATCTCTAAATTTTTAATATATATACAATTTAGTTCAAGTGCCATATGAATATATTCAGTATTGTTCATAAATTAATGGAATAATAGTATTGGACATCTTCATATAATAAATGGAATATATTGAATATTTACCAATCAAAAGTTCAAGGACAACATTACATATTGAACTAAAGTTCAAAGGCCACATTGTATAAATTAAAAGTTTAGAAATGATATTACACATTAGGCTAAAGTTCAGAGATCACTTGTGTAATTATCCCAATAAGAAATTAGATAAGTCCATAGGAATTTCTCATGGATTCAAATTCGGTATATATGCCGGTGATTATGAATTATTTTATGTTTCATGAACGAATAAAGTATTGGCGACGCTTTTTATATAAGAAACTAACTATAAACATCGAGAAATTTTACTAACTACAAATAGGTCCATTTTTTCCCTGATTCAAAACTATTTATCACATTTTAAAATTGCTAATTACTACTCCGTATATAATTTTTTCAATATAAAAATTTAGAAATGAAGGTGAAAGCCTTTTTCTTTTATGGTGGAAAAATTTCAAATACAACGTACTCTTTTTTTTTATGCAGCGCATGTCCATCAACCACTACTTTGGATATGTTGTTCGATTTTCCAAATTGCAACTGCCAATCAATGGTCATGGAGGTGGTTTGTGTGGAAAGAGAATTACACAGATTATGTGCCATATAAAAGTCCTTTATAATTAATTCGCAACTTCTTTTATATGAAAAATCACTTGCCATGTGTAGAAGTTTCTAACAACGCTATTGAGATAATTTTTTTTTGTTAAGACTGCGAATGATAACCATTATGTTTCTTTATTTTTTTATTTTTTTATTTTTAGGAACAGATTTAGAACAAAAATCCATTTGGTAATGCAATTTCATTTTTCTATTTTTGGAATAAATTTTGATTTCAGAAATAAGTTTGGAACAGAAATGAGAAATAAAAATTATTCTCATCGCTCATCCTTGCTACTAGCTGGCTGCCCATCCATTGCCCACCATTGGCAGTCTACCGTCCATCGCCTCTTGCCACCACTCGTTGTCCTCTAGCCAACGTCTCCCCCCGCTCGCCTCCCGCCACCTTCCTCCAAGTCGGCCCCTCCCCCCCCCCCCCCCCCCCCACCCCACCCCCAGAAACTAGCCATCGTTCGCCGTCCTCCGTCACCAATTGCCTCCTGCCATCCTCCTTGCCCGCCCGCCCTCCACATGCGTCTTGCCATCCTTCGCCGCCGCCCGATGCAGGTAGCCTCCCAACGTCGATAGCCTAGTAGAAAGAAATTTTGTGTCATTATCAAACGAATTTCTATTTCAAAAACATAAATTTTGTGTCATTATTAAATGTGTATTTTAGATCAGAAATTCGTCCATGGAATAGAAACAGAAATTTGGCCAGAAAGTGATTTCTAGAATAGAATGGTTATCATTCACACCCAATAAACCAAAAAGACAAATATATCTATCCCTATGAAAAATAGGAACTGCTACAAATTGTTTAGTTCGAGTATCTATTGAATAATCCCAAACTTATAAGCTACTAATTTGGTTGGTGGATTTTCTTCATTTTTCCCGAACATCGCACACAAAGCCATAATTTAATTAATCCCTAGGATTGTGTTTGGTAGTCCGCATTTGACTCCGGTTAGGATAATTTGTTATTCTAGTCGATGTTCAGAGATGTGCTCCGGACTGGATAAAATGCCAAATAAGAAATTCGAAATAGATGGTGAAATAGACCTGGATTGGATAAAAAAATTTTAAAAATAACTTAACAAACTGTATTATGTTACAATGATGAAGGGATGGAGTAATGCATTCGACAAAATCAACGCCAAACCCACAATTTTTGTTGCTCTTGCAATAGATGAATTGTCAATTATTCTCAACTTGCTTGTGTTGGCTGGCCAAGAGTTGGAAAGAAAAAGGAAAGAAAAAAAATGAAAAGAAAAAAAGACAAAAATTTCAAAGAAAGTTCAAACAATGCAAAAAATTTGTCCATGTTAGCACCACCATGGATTTTTCCAGCCCAAAATTGACCGAAATGACTAAATTGGCAAATTATCAAAAGATTTAAGACTGAACTAATACAATTGACCACCCGCCTGGGTGGCGCTGCTGGAGCGCGCACTTTTCCTCTCGCAAAAGGTTGAGTGTTCGAATCCCGGGCGCCGCAGGGTGACTTAACCGGTGGCACGTGTGTGGTGGCTAGCACGTGTCGCCTCCAGGGTTTACTCCCCGGCTGTCGGCCGTACGGGGGTTCCCTGGGTTATCAAAAAAAAAAAAAAAAAACTAACACAATTGAAAAATTTAAAAGGAATTGCCAAGTTGTCAAAAGGTTTAAGATTTAAGATTAAATTGATGAAATTGAAATGTTTAAAACTGAATTGGTATAAATGCAATAGATTTAGGACTTACTCGGTAATTTACTAATTTCTTGGTATAAAATACCCAACTACATTACATACGGACAAAAATGCATACAGAACATTACATTTTCACCAAGACCTAGTCTCTGGCTTTTCACAAGTTGAGCAGCTTTGCCTCTTCCACATCAATCTTTTTCTCCGGAAACCGTTTCTTGCAGTCACAGTAATACACCATGAACACCGACCACTTCACCTTATTCCCCAAACACACTGGATAGACTTGCACAATCGTCGCAACAAATCCCCTTTCTTTAATGTACCACACGAAACAGAGGCAAGACAATCTCAGGGCGAGCCTCCAAATGAAGGACACAAGCATAAGGGCAAGTCCCTTTCTTCTGCTCCCACTGCTCAGATATGCAGCCACTCCTAATGCAATGTCACCATGCTTCTCTTCTAGTATTTAGATCACGATCCCCATGTTCCATATAGCACTCCACTCCATGTACTTCGTGAATGAGGCCGCGAAGAGCACGCCAGAAAGTGCCCTGGAGAACCCAACAGGCCCGAAGTATATGATGACAACCCATAGAGGTTAGATACCAAGGAAAGAAGTCCACGCAAAGTGAGGCAAGAGAGCACGAGCGCGTACAAGAAAGTGACTAAAGGTCCCCTGAAGCCAATCCTTTTTAAGGGTCGGAGGAAGAATTCCCTCGGATTCGGCATATTCTCTCCTCCTTATATCGCAGATGCATTGTGAACAACCGTTATGGTGATGAGGAGGTCTAGCGGGTTGACAATGACCAAGTAGAGGGCGCTCATCAAGACCAACCCTTGAGAGGCCTCTTCGACCCATCTCTTGAGGACGCTTGTGGGCCCCAAGATATAGCATTATCTTGAACCCACGTCTATCGCTGCTAGTAGTGCTACACAATCGGACATTCCATCAAACGCAATGTGGGCAGTGTTGAGGGACGTCCGCTGGAGGAGAAAACTCGTTCGACAGCAAGGCGCAGAACAGCGGGAAGGATGCGAGGAAGGCCACGATCAAGAACCTGGGGCCGGCGGTGGAAACTCTCAGCCGCTTCCCCGAGAACTCCGACGGACCCGAGCCTGTCCTTCGCCATGATGCGGCTGGTGTCCATGTTCGGTTCTTGAATTTTCTTGATCGGGATGCAAGAACAAAGGATGGGAGGTGGCTTCATAGGGGAATTTGGGATGGTGAGACGGGAGACCCTGACTGGCGGACTCGCGCAAAAGGCAAGTACAACTATGCTGCGCTGTACGACAGCAAAGCAAGTCTTATAAAAATTGCTAATTACTAGCACTCACATAATTCTTCCTGCGCTAATCCCAAAAAATATATATCAACTTTACTTTTAGTCACGATTCTCGCTTGAACTTTTTTTTGTCTAAAAAAAATACCAACTTTTACTCTAATTTCAAATCTAACCTCATAATGTGAAATTTTCAAATTATTTAGAATAATTTTGAGATTTAAGTGAAAGTTTGTGATTTTTTAGACAAAATTTTTATATTGGTATTAGGTAGTTCTTCAATATAAAAATTTAAAAATGAAGGTGAAAGGGTTTATTTTACGGTGAAAAATTTTTTTGTGCAATGTACAACTTTTTCTTATTCAATCCACGTCCATCGACCACTAATTTGGGATGCTAGCTGATTTTTCTGATAACAACAGTCAATCAACGATCGTTGATCGTGTGAAAAAGCAATTACATAGAGTATGTACCATATAAAATGCCCTTGTAATTAGTCGTTACAAGTTCACTTACCATGCAAAGAAAATTTATTGCGGCTTTGTCGAGACAGACGGATTTTTTATCGAATAAAACACGAATATAAATATATCTAGATCTAGGTTAATAGTCGGTACATATCCATTTTAATCTCAGCCTTCCATGATTTATTTCTAATTTGGTCGGTGGATTTCTCCTTTAAATCGTAATAATTAATTTTATAAATGAAATAATCCCCCCCAAGATCTCTCCGCAAGGAAAGCGCCAGCGGTGGGGGCAAATAATTAAACAAATCTCGAAAAACAAAAAAAAAAAAAAATGAACCCCGTCACGGACAACTGGCGACCGGAATTCCCGGTAGCCCGTAACCGATCTTTCCGTTACCGCACATCTCCCCCCACCCACCATTAATATCGAAAACGAAAACCCACCGAAAAACAGAGGAGGACGAAGGAAGGGGAGGGAGGAGGTTCGGAAGTCTCTCCGCCGTCCGCCGCCGTTTTCCGCCGCCGCTCTGCAGATCCCTCCGGCCGAGGAGCCCCGATCCGTTCCCCCTCGACCCCGGCGATCCCCGGATCTCATGTCCGCCTCGCATTCCCTCGAGGTCTCACCTCGGCGGTACCGCGAGCCCAGCGCGGACGCCGCGGACGCCGCCTTCGCGAAGCGGGGCTGCTGCTTCTGGGTGCCGTTCCTCGGCTCCTCCTCATCCTCCGACGACGACGAGGACCGGCGGCCGACGAGCGTGGCCTTGGCGGCCCCCGCCGCGGGGACGAACTGGTGGGAGCGGGTCGGGGACACGCCCGACGACCCGTGGTGGGCGCGGGGGTGGCACAGGGTGCGGGAGTGGTCGGAGCTGGTGGCGGGGCCGAGGTGGAAGACGTTCATACGGCGGTTCAACAGGAACCGGTTCGGCCGGAACCCGCAGTTCCGGTACGACCCGCTGAGCTACGCGCTGAACTTCGACGAGGGACCCGGGCAGAACGGCCACCCACTGTTCCAGGAGGACGTCGTCCGCCGCGACTTCTCGTCGAGGTACGCCTCGATCCCGGCGTCGTGCAAGTCCTCCATGGACCTCGGGAACCACAGCGGCCCCCTATTCACGTGACGCCCCGCCGCACGCAGCGCTCCTGGATATGCACACAGAGAGAGACAGTGAAAAACCGTTACCTCCGCCGACCGAAGGCCGCGTTCGCGGCGGCGGTGGGGTTGCCGTCGCCGGAGGAGAGATGTGGAGCTACGTTTGACGTGTCGTGGCTTTCTCCTCCGGCGGGGGGCAAAGCCAAACGGTGTCGGACGTGGGTTGACATTCTTTCGTTCATCGATGATCGATTCGACGTCTGTTGGGGTTCGATAGACTTGGAAGGGCGTGTCACAATACGAGGTTGTATAGAATAAACTACTACTCTCTGCTGCTTTACACATTCAAAGGAATTTCTTCAATGGTATGGTTGTTCGTTCATCAATTGCACGACATCTAATTCTTCTCTCTAGTATCAAAAATACTTGTTTTTCTTTTGCTTTTTCCATATCTCGTCTATGGTTCTCAAATCGCGACGGTTCGACCCCGATGCTCCTACCTACCTGGGTCATCCCCAACATCCTTTGCGGCATATCGATAAATCGTGATAAATGCCGGATAAATGGTTATGATAAGTTCGTGCGAAGGCAAAAGGATGTGGGCCGGTAGGTTTATGTTTGGCTTATGGTCTTGGAATCGAGTAACATTTCATCGGAAATTTCAAGTGCAAATAAGAAATGCTCAAATATATTTAGCACACTGTTGCCTCTATGGATTCGGAAACCAATAAAAATTATGCTTAGGTGTGAAAAATTGGTCCTTGTGATACATTAGTCCAAAACTAATTTTCGTCAAATGAAAAATGTGAAATAAGTACCCCGTGACACAATTACACCAAATTAATTTTCAACTCGCAAAAAATCTCAAAAACCTCAAATAGGTACCCCGGGATACATTTATCCCAAATTAATAAAACTTCTCAAAGTGATACCCTTGATCCAAATCTATCCTCCATTAAAACACATAGTGTCAACAAATGTGGATCTTCCACTTAACACGTTTGCACTTTAATGGATATATTTGGTTCAAATGTACCGGTTCGGATTTTCTTTTGTGAGAGGAAATTAGTTTGGGGCAATTTTTTGTGAGATGAAAACAAATTTTGAGTAAATATGTCGTGAGTGTATTGATTTGAGCTTTTTAGTGAAAAGAAATTCAATTTAAGATAAATATTTCGTGGAGATATCCGTTTGTGATATCTACCAATATGAACCCTTTGGTTTCTGATCTGCCAATGTAAGTTTTCCCTTATGTCATGAGATAGCACTTGAGGAGAAAGAGAGAATGGTTAATACCATAAAAAATCTTAAATCGGTTTTCATGCGCCACATCATCAAAAACTAGTTTTCTTGTCATAAAAATGTTAAATCGGTACATCTGTATCATATTTACCTTAAACTAATTTTCTTGTCACAGAAAATCTCAAACCGATAAGCATGTGTCGAATGTACCAATTGGAGCTTATTTTTTCGAATAAAATCAAGTCATGCCCATCTCACCCAAACATCCGCACAAATTTCTTTTATGTCAGAATTATACATCTTTCAAAATTGGGCAAATGGACTCGATTATCGAGACATGAAAAAGGTTTAGGACTTAATCGGCACAATTAAAAGGTTTTAGACTGAATTGGCAAATGCTAGTTATTCGAACAGGCCGGGCCTGATTTCGTTTCTCGGGTAAGGTGGGCCCGGACCGGAGGCAGCACCGGGGCCGCCCGACCTCCCCTGATGGACCCGGTCAAAGCCCGTCAAAGGCCCTCGCGGCCCGCCGGAACCGACCGACCGACTATCTTCCTCCCCGTCGTCTTCTTCATCGTCAACCTCCGTATAAAAGCTGAACAAATCGAAAAACCGGAGGCAAAGGACCGAAATGGGGGTCCACGGTCTCTGGGAACTCCTCGCTCCCGTCGGTCGCCGCGTCTCCGTCGAGACCCTCGCCGGCAAAAGGCTCGCCATCGGTGCGCCCTTCCTTCTCCCCATCCCCCGCTCGCCGGGATCGCTTTCGGTCCGCCGGGGAGGTTCGCGGCCTAATTTTTTTCTTGCGCTGCTGCTTGCAGATGCTAGTATCTGGATGGTGCAGTTCATGAAGGCGATGCGGGACGAGAGAGGGGAGATGGTCCGCAACGCGCACCTGCTCGGCTTCTTCCGCCGCATCTGCAAGCTCCTGTTCCTCAGGACGAAGCCTGTGTTCGTCTTCGACGGCGGCACGCCCGCGCTCAAGAGGCGCACCGTCGTCGCCCGCCGGAGGCAGCGCGAGAACGCGCAGGCCAAGATCCGGAAGACCGCCGAGAAGTTGCTTCTCAATCACGTGAGTCGATTTAGCGCCCGCGGAGTGGTCCCATTTTGATTCTTGCTAACTATAAGCGCTATGCGGTGGAGTGGAATGTCAAGCAATTGAGTTAGTGAGACGGCGTCTACCGAATTGAGATGTTTCGTTGTATGAACTGATAAATTAGTGAGATTAGCTTTTAGATGGTAGAAAGTGATTAAATGACATCTTTATTTGATATTGCTGTGTTAGAATTTCCATACCCTTGTTTTCCTATATGACCACTGATCGAGCTTGCAGGTCAAAGAATCAACTTTTCCTTGAGGGAGAGTATTGACGTAATAAACGCATGTATCGTGCTTTTAGATGGTTTGATAGTAATGTCGCATCATTTCTGTATCTAGGGTCTTCAGGGGTTTTATAATTATGATACTTTCCAATTACCTTGAGAGTTTAGTTTACTCATGCTCAGTCCAAACCATATATAGCAATCATCCATCTCGAATTAGTTTAGTGTGAATGTGATCTGAATTGCCGTACATGGCGTCTTTTCCTTGAGGCCTTGATTGTTAAGTGCCCTCAGTTTCTCTCTGCTGTGCGGCACGGTGCTATTTAGGGATCTCATGCCATGTAATTGTTGTTACATGACTTTTGTTCCCCTTTTGCTGTTGCAGCTTAAGACTCTGAGGCTAAAAGAATTGGCAGAAGATATAGAGAGGCAAAAACAAATGAGTGATGCCAAGGGTAAGAGGGTTTTATCTGACCAAACTGGTACAATGGGAAATGCTCACCATGTTGATTGTGATGTAGCAAGGGGTCATGACCAGGAAAAGCTAGATGAAATGTGGGGTTTGCTCTAAGTATTTTACGATCATCTTCTCTTTCTTTGTCGATTGGTTCACTTGGTTGATTGTCGTAATGACTTTATTTAGGTTGGCAGCATCTATTGCGGCAGAGGAAGAGCGGAGATTTGCTAAAATCGCATCAACATCCCAAACTATGATTTCTTCTGACGAAGATAATGAAGATGAAGAGATGATTCTGGTAAGCTTTATTTGCAGGGAATTTTCTTGCTTCTCATGTTTCCACTGAGATGCCACCCACTGTTGGCTAACCTAGATTTAAAGCTGCTATGGGGTTTCTAGATTTGGAATTTAGTTTCGATACTTCTGTTTTGCACAGGATTATTGGTGCATAATATGAACTTCCCCCTCTCCAGCCTTAGTTCCTGTTGATGCTACTTCGTCTTATTTGAAGATGTAAGACTGATATGCTCTCTTGATCATTTTGTAGCCTGACATGATTGAAAAAATTGATCCAGCTGTACTAGAGGTGTTGCCACCTGAGATTCGAGTCCAGGTGACTTCTTAGCAAATATACTGTTCTCTATCCCACAGTCTTTTAGCATTATTACTACCCTAAGTTACTGCTCATGCTGGTTGTTTTCTTATCATTTATTCATGTGCAGATGGGAGAGAGGCTGGAAGGTGCTGATAGTCAACACCATTTGGAAGCTGAAAAAGTTAGCTATTTTGATGCATTTCATCTGTTATTATGGAATATTGGAAGTTTGCTGATACAATGGTCTGCTAATTTCTCCTCCTATTGTATTACTGTTCAGGGGGAGTTATCAGGTCAAAATGACAGTGTCAAAAGGGATCAAAATCATCTAAATTCAACTTGCCTTGATCAGGGGAAGCTTGATGAAATGTAGTATGCTTGCCCATTCTATTTAGTATGTCGTATTTTTTGTTGAGTTTTCGCTGAATGTTGTCTTGATTTAGGCTGGCAGCGTCCATTATGGCAGAAGAAGGTGAGATAGCATATACTGCGTCAACCTCTGCCCCTCAGATATTTTCTGAGGAGGAAGATAATGATACAGATGAAGAGATGATTGTGGTAAGTGTGGATGCACCAATGTTGGAGGTTATATATATATATGTCTTATATTAGCTGAACATTGTTGTGAAAGTAGGTAAAATAGATGTTACTTTGTAAATGGAATGCCTCTTCAGAATGGTATATGGACATTGAGAACCTCTATCTGCCTTTGTTGTGTGACACTCTTGTTATGAAATGCAGCATGCAGCACATGTCCAACTGCTTGCTTGTGTTTGTGACTATGTACCTTTCTCAGGAAGAAGGAAAGAAGAGAAATTTGTTGGCAAATATCTGCAATCTTTACTGTCTTATGCAAGATGCGATAGTCTAATAGGTTTCACATAGACAACCTCACTATTTTCAAAAGATTTGTTGTTACCGTTGTTGCTGTTGTTGTTGTATGTAAGGTAGAAGCATTCTCATTAGCTAATTGATTTATCTTCTAGCCGGAAGTGCACGGGAATGTTGATCGTGATGTATTAAATTCTTTGCCTCTATCAGTGAGGCTCGATCTTTTGGCTCAGGTTAGAAATTTCATTTCTCATGGATCTTCTTCAGTCTTGGTAGGGATTTTCAGCTTTGTGTTCCCGTCCATGGATTCTTAAGATCTTTGGCTGTTTACGTAACAGATGAAGGAGCGACAAATGGCAGAAAACCGACAGAGGTATCAGAAAGTGAAAAAGGTTGGTTTTTGTCTTTCTTAGAGGATACTAAAGGAAGTAAACATCACAGATTTCTGCTGCTATGACTGTTTTGCTTGATGCTGCATGAATGGTCCATCTGGTGTCTTCTACATTTGTTTCCATATGTGTATATTTTGGAAATGATAGATATGAATATTTCTAAGAAGTTATGTTCATCTTTTGATAATTAGTTGAGGGCAAACTTAACATTACATGATGCTTCCTCTCTCATGACCTAAGACGTCACTCGGTAATAATGCAATGTACGACAGACAGTCCTAGAACATGCGAAGCCTATAGTATATGGGCGGCCATCTAAAATACTGATTATGGTGGGTCCTAATCTATGATCCATCAATGTTTGACATCTAGCAGAATGAATGATACTTATATTTTGAATTTCATGTGCATCATATTGCTGGTATGATGACTTTTGATGAGTTGAATGAACTTATGAATGATCTATCTGGTCTTTATAAATTTGCTTCATGATGAGAAGTGTTTGCTCAAGAAACAGTATCGTGCATTTTAGACCAGTAATTGGTTGGGGTTATGGTTTGACATTCTTTTGAACATCCTTGAAGAGATAGTGTTGAGTCAGAAATCTGCCGTTGTCAAATAAATATTATAGTGACTGCTGTTATTTCAGATGAAGATGGTTACTCACGAAATATGGTTATTTATGTATCTTTGACTTAAAATTGGTCCTTGTGTAATGTTGTAGTTCTCTCCATGTCTCTCTCTTGAATATATTACATATCAAAATGGCATATGCCAGCTTACTCTACCTTTGTAGATAAAAAGATATTTGCGACCCTGGTTTTTCTGCTACGCAATCAAAACTTAATAGGATTTGCCTGTCTGAGTATGGAAAATTTTTTTGGGAATGGGACTTATTAAATGTGTTCTTATATTTATTTGTTGTTGAAGGTGTCATTTTGGTAGAATTGTAAGTGTGCTGATACTTAGTGCAGGCTCCTGAAAAGTTTTCTGAGCTACAAATACAGTCCTATCTAAAAGCTGTTGCTCTTCGCCGGGAGATTAAACAAGTGCAAAAAGCTGCTGTTGGCAATGGAGTCGGTGGAGTACAAACTTCAAGGATAGCCTCAGAAGCCAATAGAGAATTCATATTCTCTTCGTCTTTCACTGGGAATAAAGAGTAAATATTCAGCTTTGGTAACACTCACTGTTTATTGTGACTCACCTATGATATTTCTTAATGTTTGTCTATTGTCATTTTGAATCCGTCAGAATGCTTACATCTGCTGAAGCACAGGGAAATAAAAGTAGAGAACACCAGACCAGGATGGATAATCCTTCCTCCGTTTCTGATAGTGGAGTCTCATCTAATAATAAGTCCAATGCTGTGAAAGACTCGGTTCCTAACAAATCCAGAATTAATTTCAAAGATGGTGTTGAAACTTTTTTTGATGAAAGGGGGCGCATTAGAGTCAGTCGAGTAAGGGCTATGGGAATCCGTATGACCCGTGACTTGCAGAGGAACTTGGATATGATGAGAGAAATTGAGCAGGACCAGACACATATCAATACCCATTCAAGTAGTACACTGAACACCGAGTCTGGAGTGGCAAGTAATGTTGGTATTGCGAGAAGAGATCTTTTGGCTGACACTTCAAGAAATGATGTTATTAGAACTGCTGACTTGAATGAGAGTAGTGAGCAGTCTATGCTTGGGGATGGTAGTTCAATGCAAATATCCTTTGAAGATGATGGGGAAAGCAAGACTTTGGATGGTGATGATCAATTATTTATTCGGTTAGTAGCGGGAGATTCGGCAACCTTATCTTCTCCTGAAAAGATCACATCAAGGACACAGTCTTCTGATGCCTCTTCAGATTTTGAGTGTCGTAGGCAGAAAGGTGAGAGCTTTTCCTGTGATGATCGAGTTGAAATGGAGCCTCTTGAAAAGGGGAAAATTAGTGATGAGAGCGAGGTGGAATGGGAGGAAGGATTTTCTGACATTTCAAAGGACGCTGCCGCTTGCCCTGTTGAGTCCAGAAACCCTGTTTCAAGAGGTTCTCTTGAGGAAGATGCTGATCTGCAGGAGGCAATTAGGAGAAGTCTTGTGGATCAGAGATCAAATGAGGCACCGCAAATGGATCATGAGAGTGAAACTGATGGAGAAAAGAGTCATGAAGATACTATGCTCTGTGATTTAGAGAACCGTACAGTAAAGCAAACTTTTTCAACTGGATATGCTTTTAAAGAATCAGAAAGAGAGAAAACATCAGTGGATGGTTCCATAAATCCTGGTAGCCCTGATGCGGCTTGCAGTTTGCAGGTGGTTGATTCGTTAGAAAAAGGAGAATTTTCAAATTCAGGTAATTTGGATAAATGGGGGATGCCAATCAAAGGAGTCGATGAAACATTTCAAGGTTCTAGGGTTGCACCGTTGGGGCAAGAAAAGCCCCAGGGCGAGTTGACTTCTCTAGAAATAGGGAGGAATCTGAGTGAAGGTGAGCCATTGGATATTTCTGGTCCAAGTTGTGTCTTATCTGCTCCCAAGGACGGGCATTCAAGGGAACTATGCATGGATGATGAAATATGTGCTGAAATGTCTGGTGGTGGTATAATTAAAGATGAGAAGATAAATACTGAGGCTGTAGAAGCATCCCTCTGTGCTGAGGAAACTAAACTTTCATCTGATGCATTGCTCTCATTGAGAAGAGAATCAACATGTGATGTTGTTGAGGTGCATAGCAATCATGACGATAAATCCTCAGGACATTTGCCAAATGTTGAGAGATTTGCATTTGAGAATAACGAAAATGTGCAGTTAGAATTTGCCAAGGCAGATTTGGAGGAGGAAATGCGGAAACTGGGTCAAGAAAGTATGAAGCTAGGGGACATGCAGAAAAAGCTAGAACGCAATGCCGAGTCTGTTAGTAGCGAAATGTTTGCAGAGTGTCAGGTATGCACCAAGCTTTGGGTATTGCTTTTGAATTTTGCATCTGGTCATAGTTGCAATTGACAGAATGTTGGACAATTATGGCTCTTTCACTTAATGATGTAGTGGTTACTTATATTCTGTATGACCCCTAGGTAATGGTATCGGGAGCAAACTGTCTTTTGAGAAACTCGAGCTTATAGGGCACTATGAGGCCCATGTATATGTAAAAATATTTTAGTGTGTATTGGAATGATTTTCATGATGACCGAATGGAAAGTTCGACCCCTTGTACCATCAGTAGCACTCTTACTAATATGAATATATGTTGATGTAATGTCAAGTTTAGCTTCCCATCCTACAATGACCAGTGTGGTCCAATGATATGTTTACAGGTGTCGTACTTCACTTGTAAAAGATCACCGAATTCTTCTTTTAAAGTATCCTCATTAAAGTCTTCAATTTGTCAGTAATAGCTGCAACTGGTGTGCCTCCATTCTCATTCTCACATTTCCAATGCCTCTCTCTCTCTCTCAGGGCTACCCCTGTGGTGGTTGTGATTTTAGTGTTTTGCAATATCAATCTTAATATTGTAAATCACGGGAACACATAAGTTTGGTTTCTTGGAGCCAAAATGCACTCGGAAATTGGATAGGAAATTTGAGATGATTATGGTATCTTGAATATTTTAGCATGTAAATGTAATTATTAATGATTTAGCTAATTTGTAACATTGTCCACGACTTCAATTACTTTATGTGATTGCTTTTTGCTAATATACTCAGTAAGATATCTAATTTTGTTCAATAGTTTAGTTAAAATTTACTCTTTATCACTCTTAGAATAACTTTCTATCATTGATGATGTAGAAACTTCATTAACATTTTGTCCCCTCAATAGACTATGTTCTAGATCCGTCATTGAGTGTAGGTAAGAATGGGCTGCCCTTTCTTGTAGCAAGTTTTGCATGTTAATTGGACAATAAGTGACTGTCATGGAGTTGCTACAGTGCTTTTCTCTATCTTTTTTCGTAAGGAATGTTTTTTCCTTATATGTACGTGAACCCTCCTGTTTTGGGATAAGTGGATAGCAATTACTGGATGCCAGATTTTGTGGGATCACCCCCTACTAATTTAAAGGGTTTAAGTTATTAGATGAAAGCATGGTTTATTATTTAAATATTCTATCATTCCCTCTTATGCTTAGTCTAGTCTTTTGGCCTAGTATTAAGCATGGAAATATTTAATTGGGAGACAAATAAGGCCTGGAAAGATTTGAACTCAAGATCTCCTGCTTTGATACCATGTGAGATTTTGTGGAAACACTGTCAACTGTTTTAAAATCTTAAGCTACTAGATGAAAGCTTGGTTTATCATTTAAATATTCTATCACTGGAAAAGACTATGTCGTCTAATGCAGGGCAGATGTTTTTCTATGCAGGAGCTGTTGCAAATGTTTGGATTGCCATACATCATTGCACCTATGGAGGCAGAAGCTCAATGTGCTTACATGGAACTGGCAAACATAGTTGATGGTGTAGTTACTGATGATTCTGATGTGTTCTTGTTTGGCGCACGAAGTGTCTATAAGAATATATTTGATGATCGCAAGTATGTGGAGACGTACTTCATGAAGGTTTGGATCTGGCACAGTTGCCAAACAGTTCTCTTACTGTACACATTCAGCCTTGGAGAAGCATTGAGATATTTGCTATCTTCTTGTAGTTCTATTCCTATCAAACTATGGATTCTCATAGAAAGATTAGTTTGGGATTAGCCAGTTTATCCTTGACTAGATCTTGTTCGATTTTCTCAACAGATTGTTTGGTTGCTCTGTAGCTTTCTTACATTATTGTTCTTTTTTCTAGGACATAGAGAAGGAGCTTGGTCTTTCCAGAGATAAATTGATATGTATGGCACTGCTCCTTGGAAGTGATTATACTGAAGGTGTTAGGTAATTCCTTGCAAGATTTTCATCCTTAATCCTTTGGGTTCTGTTCGCACATGATTTTGAGAGTTTGGCACTTCATTGTGTTTAGGTTTGCTGTTATTGTATCGCGTACTAGTAAGTAAGATATTGAGAATTGTTTTTCTGCTTTTTAAATTATTGTGTATGTTCTGACACAAAAAAAATCGTGTATGTTTATGTTCTGTTCTTGGGTCCAACTGAGTTTCTGTATCTTTATAATACTTGGTGAGTGCTTTTTGTCAGTTTGACTCTGTTTGGATGTTTTTTACTGCAGTGGAATTGGCATTGTTAATGCCATTGAAGTTGTAAATGCATTTCCAGAGGCAGATGGTCTTCAAAAATTCCGTGAGTGGGTTGAATCACCAGATCCAACCATTCTTGGGAAGGTTGACGTTCCTGAAGGATCCACTGCAGGGAGGAGAGGGTCAAAAACTAGCAATAACGGCATCAGTGGTCCAGAAGGTGCTCAAAGTGGACCACCTTCATCGGAGCGGAATACGTCCCCATCTTACGAGCAAAGAAATTCTATTGATAAAATCCAAGAGATGAAGCAGCAATTCATGGAGAAGCATGTAACATCCTTTTTTATCCCTTGTTTTTATTGATATTTCACTTTATATTGGTTTTAAAATGTTATTTTTCCATGATTCCTATGATTGTCAAATAAACCATATGTTGTCTTATGTAGAGAAAAGTTAGCAAAAACTGGCATATACCTCCTACTTTTCCAAGTGAAGCCGTAATATCTGCTTATTCTGCTCCCCAAGTGGACAAGTCAACTGAGCCTTTCTCATGGGGCAAACCAGATCATTTTCTTCTTCGCAAGTGAGTCTTTTGATATGTGGTTGAATTTAGAATGAGATAGCTTCCTGACATTTAAGAGCAAAGTGAAGTATAAATGAAAAGATCATGTTTCTTTGCGCTCTTCATCTTGTTTTACGGAGTTATATCTTTAGCTGATTCCAAATTTGCCACCATCTTGACTATTCATATGGGATTCATTCGTGCAATGTCCTCAATCTGTGGCAGATTATGTTGGGAAAAGTTTGCATGGGCTACTCAAAAGGCGGATGAATTGTTAGTGCCGGTCTTAAATGAATACAACAAGCATGAGGTTGGCATCTCCTACTGTGGCCCTCTCTCTCTCTCTCTCTCTCTCACACACACACACACACACACACAAGCATGTGCATGTGTGCCTCTCGGCTGCGAACTACATACTTGGGTCTCATCCCTGCCACAATCTTTTCCCCATACAAAGAATAGACAAGTCTCCCTTGTATTTCTGTGGACCATTTGTTAGCTCAACCGTTTTACCCATCTAACCATTACAATCAGAATTGCTGAACTTTTTCTTTTTTACTTATTCGATGCAGACCCAGCTGCGATTGGAAGCATTTTATTCTTTTAACGAGAGATTTGCTAAAATCCGTAGTCAGAGAATTAAGAAAGCCGTCAAAGAAATCACTGCCAGCCAATCTTTGGACTTGATGGGTGATGATGCCCAAGTTATTAATGGGAGTGGAAAGAAAAAAAGAGGGTGCTCTGGTGATGTCTCTGATGAAAAACCAACTGGAAATCCCAGCTACCACTTGAAAAAATCAAAGTCCTTGCAGTCAAAGAAAAGAAGGATCCACGGAAAGCCTATTCTTTCTGAAGTGAACTTAGATGTCTCAAAACTGGTGGCAAGCAGTGGAGGTGCCAATAAACAGCCTCCTCAGACTGGAAGAGGTAGGGGAAGAGGAAGAGGAAGAGGCCGAGGCCGAGGAGAAATGAGGAGAGGTAGAAAGGCCACTCCTGATAAATCAGAAGGTAGCTCTAGTGATGGGGATAGTGGTGATGTAGGGCACGAGGTCCAGTTAGAAGAGTGCAAAGGGCAGCAAGAAGTGCGTAGAGTGAGTAGAACATTTACCTAATCTTGATTTGTTTAATTACGGTACTGAATTGCACTAGCTTTGTTATTTTTTTGGGGTGCAATCTATGGTCTGAACTCATGTGATCAGTATATGAATGCTATCCTGCTACTTCGAATGGGCTCTCAGGCGTTGCTCTGTAGAAAGTATTGTCCCAGTTAGAGTGAAGAAACTTTGTTGGAACAGGATGGTAACCTTCCAAAGGTGTATTCACTAGGGCTTTTTAATTTCCTGAACTTGACCAACTCTAGGAAACTCAACACCAAAAATAAGCTGGAAACAGTTTGTTGTCATGGCCAAAGCGTTACTTAGGTAGAAGTATTAAACTGTCCTACTTTCTTGTGAACCTACATTTTCTCCTTGATAATGTCAAGTCAAGTTTGACATCAGGTTTTTTCCACACATTCCTCGAAGTACTAATGAATTCATCTGTTGGGGAAAGGTTGGTCTGTTGAATACTCATGGGATGCCAGAATGCTACTGAGCAATGAGCAAGAGTATGCTAGCATAAATATCAAGCAATTTAGAGAATGTAACTAATCGAGTGTTAAAACGTAGTAGTATTCCATGTAGAGTCAGTGCGCTGTCTTGCGTGGAATATGTTGTCCGGATTTGAGCTGTCCACTACTCTGCATTCCTATATTTTAATGAACTTGGTTGTCAGGTATTATACTTGCATGAAAGAATTAAGATTTCTGTGCTTTTTAGGTCCAGGGAGGAGCCCTTTTCTCCTGAACCAATTAGTTTTGGAGTGACCTTGAGATATGGGGTTTAGTACGTTTAAGACAGCTTGAAATATATGTATTTCTATCACCTAGAGCTTCTCTTCCTTTGTTTAAGTTACCGAGCCATGTTTAAGCACTTTTTATTTCCCTGGTTTTGGCGGCAGTCAGCACGCAGTCGGAAGCAGGTGAATTACAGTCTAGAGAGTTTGGAGGACAATGCATCAGCGCACTATTCGGACAAAGACTCTGAGAAAGAGGTTTCAGAATACGACTCTCCCTGTGCTGAGACTGCACGTGGTGACGCCACTATTTCAGAACTTGAGAGTGAAGTTGCACCTGGAAATACGTGTCTTGAGGGGAGTAAAGAAACGGATTACCTTCACATGGGAGGTGGGTTTTGTGAGGATGACGCAGATTGTGGTGAACCACAACGGAGACCTGACTCCCCTCCAGAGGATATTTCTGAAGAGCATCTCACAATGGGCGGTGGCTTTTGTATGGACGAAAGGAAGACAAGCAAGGATCCTGGAAGTGCTCATGAAATAGCTACCAAGCCTTTGGGGGAGGGAAATGAAGATTCCTTTGGATATATCGAGCCTGCAGATGAAGCTGAGCTTGAGAGTCCCGTGACTGAATCAATCCTTTTGCGCAAAATGACTTCAGGTGTACCTCGTGACATGGGTGCCAAAGATGTGGCTTCTATGCAGGACGACGGTGCCGACAGGGTAAAAGCCACAAACGATGGCCGTGCTCCTGGCGATCTCCAAGAGGAGGATAATGCAGGACATGATTCAGGAATCGCTTCTTATGGATCTCTAAGTGCCATGCCTTCATTGAGAAGAAAACGTAGAAGAAGCTGAACCCGTAAAATGTGAAGATATTTTATGTACTTAATTAGAGTTATGTGTTGCAGTACGTAACGGATGGATTCCTTGTAATTTTTGTTCCTTGTAACTTTTTGACTTATCATGGTTGTATGGAAGAGCATAGAGCACCTATAGTTCCCGTCATCAGGTTATTTCTGTGGGAGATTGCACGTAACTCCGGGTGCATTTGCGTGTGGAAAGCCACATGCTCCAAAATACCGTTCGATTGGCGAAAGTAAATGAAGTTCATACCAAGTTGGTCAGTTCATCTCGAGCCGGGCCATGATCCGAACACGAAACAAGGGAAGCCTTCCACCAAGAAACGAATCAGGTGGTGGGGGGTAAATCCCGTGGACCATTTCGCGTATGCCGAATGCTTAAAAACAGACCAATACCATAGAGGGGAAATGTTAACCGGATTTCGTATCGACAGCTAGAACGTCGGACGCCGAGCGCGGAATTCCTGGTCTGTCTCATCTGACGGTTCGTGAAGATCCTCGTGAACGTTTTTGCTGAAGGACGGCTCATCAAGTTGAATGCAATGAGAGAAACACGCTCTCAGAAAGCACAGAAACATCACATCAGCAACGACGACAGAAAAGTGGAGTTATAGTGCCGTGGGAGATTCGAAAGCAGGAGCACGTTTTTGACCCTGTGAGGGTTTTGGGGGAGGGGCCCATGGGCACACCAGAGACGAAATATCTACACTAGAAAAATAAAAAGAGGTTTGTGCTAACCTCCTCTCTAACCTTATCGCGCCTGCGAGGGAGTCTGCGATCCACGTTCCCTCAGATTACGGTCCTCGGTGAAGTGCGACGCCCACGTTCCCTTTCTTTTCTTACACTTGTCATGAAAAGTAAACGATAGAAATAATTTTTAAATTTTAACTCGATATGTAACGTTATCTTCGAATTTTTAATTTATTCGATGTGATCCCTAAATTTTAATTCAGTGCACAAAGTGATCTTTAAATTTTTTGTACATATTCAATTTAGTCCATAAACTGTATATTGTCCTCGAACTTGAATTGACGGAGGGACAATATTGAATATTTTTTTTACAGTTCAATATGTAAGAGATCATATCGTACATTGGGCTGTTAATACATGAAATCAGCATATAATTTATTTATTTTTCATGATTTTCGAGTTAGAACAAAAGATAAAAAAATACATTAACCCTTTTCAAATGGGCTCCCCACTGCAATTGAATTAAGCAGCCACGTTGCTTGCGACATGACCCGAATTCCAGTATTTTTTTTTTTTCTCTCGGCTGAGAAAACATGAGATGAATCTGGGTGTTGCCACTTTTGCTGGACACAACGCGGCGGCTGATCTACCAGCATACTCCGTGTCCCTCATCATAGTGTTTTTCTTCCACGGAACGGCCTGAGCTCTTCCCCCCGTCTCTGTTTGAGCCTTTTAAAGTCTAGCTCGGGACCAAAAGCAAACAGAAGATGAACCTGCCTGATAAAAACAAAAGGTCCCACCAATATTAAGGTAGGGCCATCCCCGACATTAAACATCGGATTTTGTCAGCTATAATGATCAATGACCAAGCGCGCTTTCCTGTCATGCTGCTTGCTGCTGTACGCCTCTTCTTTTTCTTTCATTTTTTTTTTGGAAAAATATTCTTTTGCATAATTTTTTTTTAATTTGTCCGAACAATTTAATATTGTATTGAATTGGCAAGCCGGTGCGCAACTGGGCCAGGTCGAATCCTAACCAAACGAAGGACAAGTCGTTGCCAATTGGCCTTAAATCTAAAAATCTATTTCAAGAAAGAAAGAAAGCAAGTAAGCAAGCATTTTTACGAGTGTGCGAGAGTTGAACTCGCCCGGCTTAAGAAATTTTTATAATGAACGGCTGCGCAGCGCTGCTTGGCCATGCTTTTCTTTTTATAAATTGAGTGAGACGTGAGCCGAAATCTTGATCGGCGGTCGACTTTGGGTTAGTTGCCTAGATGCATTATCCTGAAATTTATGACATTTTCATTCATTTATATAAACCCACTTCCAAAGTCAATGAGGGTGAGTGGGCAGGACACACGCCAAGGGTTCTCTCATAGGGTTTAATAGACATGTCCTGAAGTTTCGACTTTTGCCTTGAACGCAACGTCAGACATTATTTTGATGAAAATGGAAGATGCTTGTCAGACTTCATTACCCATCTCCCATTTGCTCTGTTTTTTTTTATTTTCTTTGCTTGCATGACCGGCTAATCCATCCACAATATCTTTAACTCCTCTCCTCAGTAATAAAGATAGACAAACGAAAACGGAAAATGAAAATGAATATACAATGCACAGGGGACCCATTATTGCACCCCATTTGGACACTATCCCCCATAAATTAAGAAAGAGCCTCTATTGACACTCAACATGAACTTGAGAGAGGCCAATTATTGTTCAAGAATCCAACTCACCAACAATGGCCTGTCCACCATCATATAAGCACTGCCGGATGAAACCTCTGGGGCCTTGAGGAAAAGGAAATTGGAGCTTGAGCAACGATTTTAGTCTGTTGGTTTCTTGTGTCTGTGCCAGAGTCAATTGAGAGAGAGAGAGAGAGAGATGAGAGGGAGGTACTGTTACAGGGATGTGCTTCCATTCTCAGCCATGGTGTCCATGGAGTGCATGAACGTGGGGTTGAACACACTCTACAAAGCGGCCACCTTGAGAGGGATGAGCTACCATGTCTTTGTTGTCTACGCCTATGCAATTGCTGCTCTTGTTCTTCTTCCTGCTGCCTTCATCTCCCGCAAGTACACACGCTCTCTCTCTCTCTCTCTCTCTCTCTCTCTCTCTCTCAAAAGAAAAAAAAGAGAAGATTTATGGGGCCAGCTGTTAGCTGACCATTTCTTGTATGATAGCCAACAAAAGCTGACCATTTCTTGTTGATACTTTTTTGCAGATCAAGAACGCTTCCCCCTCTCAGCAGGCCTGTACTTGCCAAAATTGGTCTTCTTGGGCTCATTGGGTACAACAGTGTACTCCACCCATTCATGTTCAATTCAATGAAGAGTGGTTTCCTGAGAAAGTTTAAGATTCTTTATGCAAATTTCTCAGGGGAAAGATGAAACCAAGGAATGGGTTTATAGCTCTTGAAAATTTGATTAGACCGATGGCCTCTCTTTGTCGTCTCTGATTTTCTTTTTGTTTTTTCGGGTGGAAACAGGAGTTCATCACAGATCCTGGGATACACAGGGATCAATTTCAGCTCTCCAACGCTTGCTTCAGCCATCAGCAACCTCACCCCGGCTTTCACTTTCATACTTGCCATCCTTTTCAGGTTCTTCTTCCCCCCTTGTCAACTTGATGAGATACCCTTCCCCAGATGAACAAAAAAAAAATCAGATGGCTCCAATCAAAGAATCATCCACTACCATATTCTCCGATTGAAATCGAAGGTCTTAAGTTCTTTCTGCTTTGAGAAAGTTGAAGTGGCAGTTGCCTAGTTCTTTTCAGCAGAGTGCCCTGTCTCATCAAGAGCACTCAACTTTTTTTTTTTCTCCCTTGCTTTTTTCTGTTTATGTAATAAGTTGCTTTCGGTGCCTCATTCTCTTTTGAGCCAATGGTGGTCACAACTTAGCGTGAGCTCGTGCCTGCCTCATAATAAAATTTTCCCAGGCTCAGCCCGGCTCAGTCTGGAAAATCTTACAACTCGATGTCTCTGAAATATTCTGCAATAATGAAGGAATAAACAATGCTAGGAGTAATGAGACCGGTCTACCAAATTGGCTTATCAAGTGACGTGACGGACGTTTTATGGATATTATATATGACCCGCTTGTTTAAAGGCCTGATTGCAATCTACCTCGTCAGTTAGTATACCAATGTAGTAGACCAGTCTTCATAATTCTTGCATTTTTCAGAAAGGAATAAGAGCGTGGAGTTTCATTATGCTTTTGTATCACCTAAAGTACTCAACTCAATAGTATCTAAGTGCAGAAGCAATGCTAGAAATATAGAGTTAATATTTATGCTTGCTCAAACCTGATTTATTTTGCCCTTTTCCCCTGACAAAAGAATGGAGTTTATATCATTGAAGAGAAGAAGCAGTCAGGCTAAGGTCATTGGAACCATAGTATCAATATCTGGTGCATTTGTTGTCACTCTGTATATGGGTCCTCCAATTATTATTGGTACAAAACCTTCTCTCTCGCTTCATCGGAATTTGCACTCGTCGAACATGGACTGGATCATTGGAGGGTCTCTTCTCACAGCTGAATATATTCTAGTTACCATGTGGTACATTGTTCAGGTATACAATACAACTCTGCCTTTCTTTCAGTTTATAATTAGACTCAACATGAGTGAGGCCTCAAGACATAATCTTACAGGCGCAGATAATGAAGGTGTATCCAGATGAACTGACCGTGATTTTCTTCTATAACCTAATCGTGAGCTTCGTAGCTGCGACTGTCGCTTTAATTACAGAACGGGATATGAATGCTTGGAGAGTAAGGGACATAGGACTGGTATCCGTAATATGCTCGGTAAGAGGAAAAATCCTGAGTCGATACTGCTCCATTTGATTAAGAAGGTGTTTTAACCCTTGTTTTGCGTTTAGGGAATTTTTGGGTCATGCTTAAACAACTCTGTACACGCTTGGGCAATCCGCTTAAAAGGTCCTTTCTATGCTGCACTTTTCAAGCCATTGTCAATAGCCATTGCTGTCGCCATGGGTATCTTCTTTCTTGGTGACACTCTTCACCTCGGAAGGTAAGATATTGAGAATTGCTAAAAGTAAATTAAATGTAAAATTGATGAAATCAAGATCTACACTTAATTGCTGTGCAGCGGAAGATAATAATGTGCTTCCTTTAATGGACTTCTAACAGATAGAGAAATGCTGCAATGCAATACAATATAAACCGTTGCCATTTCACTTCTTTAGTATAAAGATGTACTGAGATTTCACCAATCATTCTGCTCTTTGTATGCATTATCACTGGGATGATTGAGTAGGCTCTGTCAGTTTTAGATACGAACTCTTTATGGCAAAGTTCGATTTACATTCTTACCTGCGGCTTCTGAAATAACGCTTGTTTCATGTGCTGCAACTTTGCAGTCTCATTGGGGTGACAATTATATCGTTTGGGTTCTATACTGTAATGTGGGGAAAGGCAAAAGAGCAGACTATGGAGGAGGCTGGAGAGAGCCGGCCGGTCTCACTACCCTCTGAGAAGGTCCCTCTACTGCAAAATTATAAGGCGGATGAAGTGTAGATCGAACTTCTGCAGATAGAATGAAGCAACAGACACTGCTCAGAGACTTGTGGCAAACGATTACTCAGGTATAAATATATGTAGGAAAAGGGATGCATACGTATCATAGTTTTTTAGTCGAAAGCGATGGTGCCACGATGCATTTAAACTGATAAATGTAGACGAAAGGTCTCAATCCAAGTGTAAAATCGGCATGCGATGTGAACGAAACGGAGGACCACCGAGAGGTAGATCAAGGGCCTCGATCCAAGTACAAAATTGGCAAGTGATTCGGACGAGACGGAGGGGTGACGGATCCTCATAAGTCTCTGTCGCGGAATCGATTTCGATGTGTTTATGTCTGGATTTATGTGGAAAGGTTGCTTTCGATTTGAATTATTGCAGCTATCTCTTGAAGGGGAACCAAAATAAGTCAACCTTCCCATCTTCGTCCGCCAACAAGATTTTTCCTCACCTTGACAATTCAATTATCAAATGGACCCAACTAAAATACAGGCGTCAGCGCAACCAAGTTTATATGTACTTGTCCTCCTTTTACTTTTGTTGAAGCTGTAAAACACTAAAAATGGAGGATACAATTCTTCAAAAATAGATTTGCTTAATCTTCATGGAAGAGGTCTAAACTTCACTCTCGATGTATGGAGCGGGCTTCACCTATCGCATGTCGATACAGGCGTTGGCTTCTCCACAAAGGCAGAGATTTCAAACCAGGGAGGGTTTGCTTTTTAATGTCTCCCCAGTTCCTTGCCTACACCTCAGAAATCATCCGCCGACACGAGGCCGATAAGATTGTAGCTGTTGCCGTCAAATGAGCTAAAATCCAATGTAATGAATACAGAGCGATGATGTTTATAGTATGGTAAGTTTATGTATCTGCGTTGGAAGTTTGTGAACACAATGGTTCGACCCACTTGAAAAAGCTTTGCTCTGTGGTAATTGTGCCGGTAATAACATTACGTGTATCTGTTTCAAGTCAAGTTCCTGGTCTACTAGACCAACAGAAAACAAGCATAGGCATAAGCCCTCCCCTTTTCACATCTGCTCCCTTCCGATCGACCAAAAATTGAGTACACATACAAGGGAGTGCACAGCTAAATAGCTCCCACCCCTTGGCTGATGATACATTAAATCCGAGGATTAATACCATCAGTAGCGCATGGCTCAGAGAGAACTTCCAAAGTTCATCTGTTTAGCTTACTACTCTAATGCAAGTCGATTTCACAGCCCCTACTAAGTCGTCCAACAAATAAAAAGGAGAGCTTCATTGGCTAAATCACAGACTTGCAGAAATATCCGTGACAGTAACTTCACGCACCATTCATGAACTAGGCTTTGAGGTCATCGGACATGGCAGAAGGTATGCAATGGGTAGTTAATATATCTGAAGTCGCCACCTTGGCAGTTTTGGTCTTTAGCACAACTACCTGTCGACAGAGGACAGAGAGGAAGATAAATCGGAATTTCTTAAAGACATGGGAGAGATGAGGCAAGAAAGAGAATTGTACCTGCTGATATTCTAGGTCAAAACGTAAATATTCATCCTCACAGCTCTCCACCATGTTGGCCAAACTCTTCAGATTCTTTACAGGCTCGCCATTGAAAGCAAGGACCTAAATCCACATAACAACTCGTAAGTCACTGCGAGACATTTGAAAGCACCAATAACCGTATGTCCAACCAATTTGTAAGAAACCATCCACAACCTGAGTATTGACAATGTCTTCATATCCAATATTTATGTCTGCAACAAGGACCTATCACAATAAACGATAACGTGAAATAGGGAATGAAAGCAAGCGCATCAAGTATATGTTACGACAAGTTACTCAATATGGCGAGTTATCAGAGTAGGGCTGGAGGGAGAAAAGAACCTGAGATACAACAACAAGCTGTTCATTTACGGATTCTGCCATTGAATGAAGAAGCTTGTCCAACAGTTTGACTGGAGCATCAAATTCATAGTCCTTCCCATACTGGAGCAATTAATAAAACAAAACATCAACAATTAAAGTTTGTCCTCATCCACTCAGCCAGCTATGGACTCTACTACTTATAAAGCACATAAGCACCATAAACTTTTTGCCGCTACTAATTCACAAAATCCACAATGATGCATATCTTAGGTAGCTGGGCATGTTTAATGTTGCGTTCAATTTTCAAATTCAACCATCACATCTCCATTAAGTAAGGAAAGGCATTGAATGGCATGCAAAGAAATAGACGTGTTAAGGTAGAAAAACCTAATCTAGTGAAGTCTGAGCAGACAGTCCGTTATGCCAAACCTAAGAATTGACGATATCATATATCTAAAGCTTTATGCCGGGGAGGCAGCCAGTACTGAAGCCCTCATACTTGATTGACAGAACCCTATAGCAAAAGATTCGCCCAGGTGAGCAACAAAACAGCTACCCAAGAACTTACTCTGACTGGCATTTAGAACTCATAAATTATTCTTGAACATCATCCGCACGAAATCAGGAAATCACTAGCACAGAACAACTATGACAACATTTGTATCCTGAAACTGGCATAAAATAAAGACCCATTCAGGTGTTGTGGGAAACCAAAGGCCAAAAGTAGGGTTATCTCACTATTATGTGCATCTGTGAGTAGCCAGTTTGAAAATAGTGCTTTGCAAACCAATACCAGTGAACAGTAGAGAACTGATTGACTAAATTATCTACTGCCATTGACAAACAAAACAGGAATCAACAAAGAACACAATACGTGCAAGACCGGGCAAACAGGCAAATGCAACAACAATTAGATTAAAAAGAAATCATAAATATCTCCAAATGCAGTGTGGAACCAAAATACCAACATCACTAAACCAGATAGATATAGAAAACTGCCACTGAAACCATCAAACAAACACAGACACACAGAGCCTGTCAGCCACATATGCATTGCACACAAGCCACACGACCATGCACAGTGTATCTTGTACTGAGAGAGAGAGAGAGAGAGAGAGAGAGAGCGAGAGAGACAGAGAGAGAGAAACAAAATATTCACCTCTGAACGGAGATACGGAACGGATACAGCGGTAAAAACAAATCCAGCAATTATGTAATAAGAAGGTGGTTTCCCACTAATATGTGCAGGGATGAGCCGTTTGTGAGTAGCAAGTTTTATGTCGAATTCAAGAATCTTTGAATTTCGGAGAACTTTCACATGAGCTTTATCCCCGGTGTATTTTTGGGAAACAAGGTAACTGAAACCTATGCGCTCTCCATGCCTGAATGGAACTGAGGAGGAGCCAAAGAGATGTCAATATATAGCATCAAGGAATAAAGATGCACATCAACGCAAGAGCACAAGGATAAATAGTAAAGACATCTTTAAATCTTAAACCAAGCTGGCAAGCAGAGAGTATAGAGTAATCGACTACCACATTTAAGGTCATCTTCTTATTGAATTGCACAAAGACATGCATGCAAGCCCATGCATCTTGTGATTGTAAACTTAATTCTTCATTTGCGTCAGCGACAGAGTCAGGTGGATCAATTCTGGAAGAAATCAGAGTTCGAGAGATTTACAATGACCCAGGTACTAAGTATCAGAAACCTGCTATAGTTAAATGAAAATCCAAAGCCAAGATGCTCGAATTACCAGAGGAAACCCTGCTGACATCCTGCTAGGCATATGCCCTAGATTTCACATGAGATAAGATGCTAATTGCATTGTAAGTTTTTTCATATAATAGGTCTAGTAAGTCCTATGGTTTCTCAAGGTTTAGGGATACACGAACAATAGCAACAACAATCAGCATTCCAAATCCTGCTCTACAAATGCCAACATAGCAACAGAAGTGTTGCTAAAGTAAGAGAGTGAGAGAAGGGGGTGTATTTACCTGTCCCGTCATTAGCAATATTGATCCAATCAAAGCTAAGGATAACATCAGATGGCCTAAGGACATGTGACTCTGGAGCTGTAGGTTCAATTCTCCTAATTCGGACACCTTTCTTATCCAGTTTCATTCCCATAGCCATGCGTAGATCAGGATTTTCCATCTTCTGCCACTCAACTCCGAGAATGGGGAACCCTGACAAGAAATGATCAACTGTGAAATAGGACATCATGACAAGATCATTTCAAGGGCTACCAGCATCAAGTGCATCCATGCATTTTAACAATTCCAAAGGAAAATCGCAAAAAGGAAGCTGGAACAATGTTTTTTCCCCCTAAAGCAAACTAGAAAAAGATGTTAAGGGCAGGCTTTTTTGGTAACATTACTGTCTCTCTGTTTTTCTGTTCTTTTGCTCCCCCAAACAAAAAAAGAACAGAAATTTGTTTGTGTACTCAGTTAATTGTCCTATTCGCCAAAATAAATTAGTGGCCAGGGAATAGAGTTGGAACATAAACAAGAAGTAAAAAAAATCTACTTTTTTGTTCCCGGGAACAAAAAGAGTAACAAGCTCAGTATAACCTAAACCCTAAATCCTAAACCCACACCCCACACCCCACACCCTAAGCCTTATGCCCTAGACCCTAGACTAAGCCCTAAGCCATACACCCTACACCCTAAAGCTCAAAAGGTTTGTGCACCTGTCTATTGTAATGCCCAAAGATTTATTGTCAATCTCCTCATATTGTGAGTTATAAATGAATGGAACTCTCTCCTGCCATTTCCATCCTAGCATCTTTGACTAACTATTATGTTGGCTTTTTTGAGGCTGTCTTAGATTATTGATCAGTTAAGTGCTTATGAAAGTTCAATTTTATCCAAACATGAATTGTTAAGTCATCATTGACATTTTTATAATTAAATGAAAAAAAAAATTGGGAACAAAAATTTTTAGGGTCGTACTAAACATATTTCTGTTCTTTTTCTATTCTGGAAATAATTTTTTTTTTGCAGTTACCATACGTGTTCTTTTGCTCAGAAACTCATCTAGGGACTAGAAATAAAAAAAAAAAAACGATTTCTGAACAGAAATTTTCCCGAGAACAGAAATGTTACCATATGCACCCTAAAAGGCTAAATGAACAAATTTCTTTCACAATCATTTATAAAAATTCTAGCTAATGGCATGACCAGTTTAGAAGTAAAGCACATTCAAAGATAGAAAACAGAAGCACCTGTGTACAACCCATTCTTCTCATAATCATGAATGAAGTGCCTGATGACTGGTGTTGGGATAATATAACCAATATTCTCCACATCTTCATGTTTAAGCGACTGAAATGCAATGCCCACACATTTTCCCTGGTCATTAAATGCAGGGCCACCAGAATTTCCTGAATTTATAGCTGCGTCTATCTGCAGGAGAATCCCACACAAACATGAGAATCCCAACCATCGCAAGCAAGTAAAAAACAGTTATGACTGTATTGAATAACCTGCACTCCCAGGAGCTCAGTTGACCCATGGGCATAGGAGAGCATCTCCATACGTGACACAACACCACTTGTCACGGATATTGTATCTCCACCGATAGGATAACCCACCACAGTGACAGCATCTTGAAGTGCAGGTAGGTCTCCGAACTCCACAGCCGCAATCCCTTCCCAGAACTCATCATTGTTGACTGTAAGCAATGCTGAAACAATGGCAAGATATAAAGGTCCTTTCAACTCAATCATCTGAAAAGGAAATAGCTTTACTAATTTCCAACAAGTAATCACCTTTACGAAAGGGCAGTCAAATTGCAAAGCAATATTTTCTGGTGATCAGATAAAACAAAACAGCAACTATATTCTCACTTATCTAAACCTACTAATTCAAACTGATAAAAGGATGGATGATAAATTACCGATCCAAATACCTTATGCTCTTTTTTCTTTTCCCTTTGGGTGTTGCAAATGATCTAAATCTGGACACATTTGCATACTGCTCCCATTAGATATCAAAGATTCACAGATGATAACCACAAGAACCAGTCACTCCTATCATCTCCTCAATTACCAGTTCCTCCACAGTCTTACCAAAATCATACCAACTACTTTGGCAAACGAGCTAAAGACTACTGGCATGAAAGCATAGCCACATAGAAACCCTCTCCATCACACCCCATGAACGAATTTACACGCGCTACGCTACCTTACATATAAAGCACTCAATCAACTCAAACCTCATTGGACAACCCTATATCACTTACCGATATCACACTCGGTCCCAATAGCGAGCACAGTGGCCAGATACTTCGTATCGGAGCCACGCTTCTTCACCTTCACCTGAGTGTGGTGCTCCACGGAATGGGCATTGGTCAGCACTCTCGTACCTCCAATAATGAATCCGCTGCTGCTGCTGCTGTACTGCCTCTTACGCTGCCACGGGAGCGAGAAATTCGGCTCCGTATGCACGCAGAACACCTTCACCACCGCGTCCATCGCAGGGACAACCCTCGCGACGTTCTCCCACTTCGGCATCGGTATGGGCGACGGCTCCGCCCCATCGAGCTCCAACCCCCTTTCGTCGCCATCGCCGCCGCCGCCCACCGCGACAGCCAAGGAGCAGTCGCCGTTCTGCTCGGCGAAGCGGGAGCTCCGGCGCTCGGGCGACCGGTGCTCCGCCTTCCTCCGGGGCCGCCCCCGGCCGCGGCGGGACGAGGGGGGTTCGGCGTTCATCGTCTTCTCCGCCGCGGCCGCCGAGGCGCCGTCGTTCAACGCAGCCGTCGCCGCGGCGGCGGCGGCGTTGGCGCCGGGATGCTGGTGGTCGGCGGCTTCCGCGGATTCATTGGGCGGAGGCTTGGACGGGACGCCGCGCTTCCGCTTGTTGTCGACCATGATTTTCCGGCGACGGGAGGGATCCGGCGGCGAGGTACGGTGACCGAGACGGCGACGGAAATGGGGCTTTAAGGGTTTTTGGTCGGAGCAGTCTCGGCAAATCGCTAGCGATTGACGATGGCGACGACGCTGGTGGCTCGGAAATGGCAAGAGAAGGCGGTTCAAAGGTAAAGGCCGAACGGGTGGAAATGGGCTTGGGCTTGGGCTTGGGCTAAGTGGGCCAAAGATTTGGGCCCACTCTTCGGGCCGAGTGACGTGTTCCCTTGCTTGCATTCCAAGCATCCAGATTGGAGCTCGAGTGTTTTCGGGTCGGGTCTGCATGGCTCGATACTCGGCTCGGCTCGGCTCGGCTCCAATATTCAAGGCTCGAAACTGTGCTCTAATAAGTACTTAGTAAGCTCGGGCTCGACATTGACTAAAACATTCGGGGCTGGATGCTCAACTCGAGCTCGACTTCTCAACGATGTCGGTCAATAAACTTTACTTGAGTCAAGTATTTTCAGGTTTGAGCTCGACTCAATTGAGTGCTCAAAACTCGAAACGAATCGAGCCGAGTTCAAGTAATTTGCAAGCTGAACTCGAGTAATTCCCGAATAGCTTGACTCACTTGTGATCAGGATACGAACATATAGGGTCATACAATATAATGGTGTTCAGCGCAAATAGAAAGCTATGTGAAATTTTTTTTCGCAAAAAACAATTGCATCGAGAGGACCGGCAAATACCGACACATACAAGAATGTGATCCTAAAAGTGAGAAAACTTCCCTGAGATATTGCCAAACTAATCGATGCAACACATCCAACTTCAATTTGATATGAATCGAACAAGATTTCACCAAAATTTTAGTTAATAATACGTTATATAATCACATTCAGCAACCGCATAAGAAAACGAAGACCGGCTATCAGAGTAAGACCTTTGCATTCTAATAACAACATTGCCAGAAAAGTGCCGCCAGGGTATTTCTTATGCAACCAAACAAGAAAATACTACAGTTTCGCCAAACACGACAGCCCTCGCGACGTGCATAATCAACATTTTGAAAATCAAATCAAACATTTCCTCGTCGGGGCCGCTCGTTAATAACCCTTACGTCGGTTTTTATCTTCATCCACCAACAAATCAAAGACCCACAGCCATCTCTTCCTCTTCACAAGACCATAAACAGCAGCAGCAGCAGCAGCAGCAGCAACACCAACAAAAATTACATATATATTGAGTCCTCAACTATACAAGCTTATTACTAATCACTTGGGCCACAAAGCCCATGCAAAGAATTGAGTACACATCTAACTATATATTACCAATGTAAAGAAAAACGATGCACAAGTGCTGTTCCTCTTCAATTTGGCCCTGTAGTTATCTGTATCCCCTCAAGTACAAATCAAGAATCCGTCCCACCTTCCTGCCTCAAAGCGGCCATCAGGAAGTCATTCCAGACATCGATGGGGCCAGGCAAGCACCAGTGCACGCAGTCATTGTAGCCCTTCATCCACTTGTTCCCCCAGTGCTCGCCGGGATGACCGTCCGGCCTCATCAGCATCGCCCTCGTCACGTCCAGCACCCCGAACCTCTTCCCTCCCTTCCTCCCCGTCCCCATCCCTCTCGCCCTCTCCACCTCCTCCATCTGCACGTTCCTGAACCCCCACTCGTAGCCCCCCAGGTCGACCTTGCCCTCCCCGTAGGGGCTCGTCTGGGTGCACGACCCGCCCGTGTCCCACGTCCCGTTCTCGAAGTGCGCCGGCGAGAACGTCCTCAGGAATGTTGTGGTGATCCCCCCGCGGCCGTGCTTCTTCTCGCATTGGTTGATGTGGCTGAGCGCGGTGCGGAACGACATGCGCACCGCGTGCTCGGGCCCGTAGGAGGTGACGTTCGGCTCGTTGCAGTAGATGCAGCCCACGAGGCGGTTCTGTTCGTAGAGGTAGATCTTCCGGAAGAACCAGTGTGCCGCAGAGACCACGGCGATGTCCGCGGTGGAGATCTTGTGTGCCCATTCACCGTCCACCTCGTCGAGGTACAGGGAGAAAGTTCCCGTGGATGAGCCGTTGATCACTTCCTCCTTGCCCGTCACGAGGAACTTGGACCACAGGATCTTCAGCGTGAAGTTGTGCCCGCGGAAGTACCACGTCCGGAACCGGTCATCCGAGTCCTTGAAGATGTCGACCGGGGTTTCCGCCTGCAAGAAGTTCGAATAATCTCCAGTCCCTCAATGTTTCAAACTAACGTTTGTCAAAGAAATGGCAACATTCGAAACTGTTCCAATGAATGAGCGAGAAATGAAGGTACTCAAAACAAGATGTTTCCAATCCGAGCAGACAAAAGCTTCACAATTTGTGATTTTCCCGACAAACAGGATGATGTGTCGTTAGATTGGGATAATGACACAAATAGTCTCTGAATTTTAACCAAATGTGGTCCCTAAACTTTTAATTTATTCAATATGATCTCTAGACTTTTGATACATATTCAACTTAATTTTTGATTTACATAAAAATGATCAAAATTGTCATTCCATTAATTCACATTCAGGGAAAATGTCAAATATTTTCATATAATTCGGGAACTAAAATGGACAAGAACCGAAAGTCGATGGACTATATTGAACAAATTGAAAATTCAGGAATCACGTTGCAGACCACATCTTCAACACAGAAAAGTCAACAAGTGGTTAGGTGCTTCTAATTAACACTGTTAGCCCTAATTCCTTAGAGATAATCATACCTACTAATCGAGGGTCATCTGATTATTTCACTCGAAAATCTCCTTCACATTGTATCGGTGCCCTGAGGGCAGATCCAAGAAGAAGACGACCCAGCAAGGAAATTGCCAGCAGCAGCAAACAGCCGTTGACTGGCCATGTGCAGCTCAGGTACAAAAGAAAGGGTGGGCCACCCCTAATTTTGGCATCACACAATCATTCAATTCGTCGGACTCAGCCTGGTACGCATTGGCCCGAAAGGCACAAGTCGTAATGGCCCGAAGAATCCCTGTCCCTCTCATCAAAAATCACTTGCATTATCCAAACTTTGACGATGAGTAATCTATTCAACATTGTATCATTGGGGTCATGCACTCCAACCCCTAAATCATCGCTCCATCAATTCATCAAACTCTTTAGGTACACAGCTCACATGCATTTCGGTTGAAGATGGGTTGGGGCGAAATTTTCGTATTTTTGGTACGCGGGGCAGAAATTCTTTATTAGTGTCATGCTTTCTCTAAGATGACAATGACACCTCCCCATCACTTGCAAAAATTTTTGGACCGCCCGTTTGGCACCTAACTTTTTCCTCTGTTGTTAATCTTGCTTAGCGAAATTTTCATGAACTTTCCATCCCCCCTCGGTGGAAGAAGTTAATGCACATAGTCGATAGCAACATATGAAACGCTGAGCAAAGGAAAGCGACATCCACGGTCAGAACATTCCCTAATTACGGATCTTGTCACCAAATTTAGACATGAGATGCAGTTATAATCGCTTGTTTCCAACTAAAGTTTTACTTATGGGTCGGGATGATACCGATTCTTCTTCCAATTGCGATGAAAACGCCAGCTTTTGTCGTCGATGATGATCCTAAACATCGCACTTTATCTTCCCTATCTTTGCTAATTATATTCATTAATTACCAGAGAAGCAATGGAATCAAAATGGGTTCACGCAAAGGTCACCATGCACCCCTTTTGGGTGCAATAGCGATTGGCGAAGGAGACTCTTCGTCTTCGAAGAACAGCTCTTCGCAGACGCCGCGATGGCGGATCTTGAATTGGCCGTGCGTCGCCACAAGACCAGGACGCAAGCGCGAGTTGCACGCATTACTACTCGTTTGCTTCGCACCCGCAAAAGCAGAAAACTTTTCGAAGTAAAGGACACACAGAAAAAACAACGTGTGAACCAGCGTGCTTTGATTGGACTGACCTGAGACAGGAGGCAGAGCAGCGACTCCATGTGGTTCCTGGCAACGGAGTCCCCGACAAAGGCGAGGGTCTTCCCCCGCACCATACCCAGGAACGCCCGAGGGTCGAACCTCGGGAGCTCGCACCCGTCGGGCTTCCATCTCCAATTCAGGAAGTCCGTGTCCTTCCTCCCGTGCCGGAAGCAGTTCTTGGAGTCCGGAATCGTGGCGCAGCTCGAATTCGTGTACGAAGAAGATGACCCTCTGGAATCCGGAACCCAGTGTCCTCTGTACAAGTCACAATCTGGAAACGCAAACGGAAACGCAGCATGATCATGAACAAGAACAGTCACAGACGAGGAAAAAAAATGATCTTTTTCCTGTTGGGTCTCATTACCCTGTTGAGGTCTGATGAAGGAGGAGGTGTTTTGGTGGAGGTCGCGCTTGATCATGAGAGGGGATGGGGAGAAGACCGTGAAGAGGGTGAAGAGGGTGGCGAGGAGGACGGCGAAGAAGAGGAAGGGAGGCAGCGCGGCGGTCGCAGCAGCGGCGGCGGCAGCAGAGGCGCCACCATAATTATGGCACCTGTTGTCCTTTTTGTGGGCTCTGTCTTGGACAGGACATGAAGGTTTCATGATTCTGTCTAGGAGCAGAGAGAGAGAGAGAGAGAGAGAGGCACAGAGAGATGTAGGGGAAGATGTTTGATTTCAAGTGACAGTTTGACACGTTCTAATTTACTCATCTGCAGGAAAGGTCAAGAAACAGGTAAAGAAAAAGGAAAGATTGAATTCGGAAGGCCTTACTAGCTGTGCACTGCCTAATTATACTTGCCTTATAAATAACGTAAATGGAATCTACTAAATGGGGAGGCCATAACAATAGCTCCTCGTACTAGTGTTTTTCTTTATGGGTTCTCAAGTTTGACATGAGACTTTGAATTTAGTATAGCGCTACATAAAAGCACGACCGAGTAAAAGTGTACGAATACAACCGCCTGGGGCTTGCCCCAATGGCCACGGCGGGGAGGGGGAGGTGGGGGCTCGGGGGAGGCTCGAGGTGGGAATGCACCGTGAGTGAGGGAGTCGGGTTATGAGACCTGCACGCGGCTCATAGTACACACGGTGGCTTGTAAAATAGAAGTAGAAATACGGTAGAATCTGACAAAACAAAAAGGTACAAATACTACGACAAAAAAAAGGGCACAAATACTACATATAATTTTCTATGTTCTCTTAATGTAATACCAACTTGTTTCTTGAGTTTTCGGAAATCCTGACGAGAAAATTAAAAAAGAAAATATTTATACAGATCGAAATCAATGTTGACAGGGTTCGTATTTCGATCTCCATCGAGATCTTACATATTTCATATTTTTTTAATCAATTGTAAGAATTGAATATCAATTATCGAGTCCAAGGTTTTTTTTTTTTTTTGTCATAGAGGCCGAGTAAAATTGCTAACTTATATCCATGCAATTAGATCCCGGAAACTTACGGGGTTATTTCGTGTAGAACTATCTACCACGCACAAGTCAATTTCTTGACTCCGCGTGTCTAAACCGATTTTCGGACGTGCGGCAAGAACGAGAAAGACTTATAGTCTCTCGTGACGTGCTTTTATTAGATAAGCCGGATGCATGCAAGCTCCGGTACACATAAAAGGGGGACTAGGCCAAATGATCAAGGATGACAAATTACACATCACGATTTAAATTCAAGAAAAAATGACACGAATGGTCACTAAACCTTAGTCCAATACTCAATACCGTCTCTGAATTTTTAATTTGTTCAATATGGTTAATAAAATTTGATTCGATACTCAATAAGATTTATGAATTTTTAAATATTTTCACAATGTCTAATAGTTTATGGACTGCATTGGACGAATTAAAAATTTAAGAATGATATTGCACATTATATCTAAGTTCAAGAACCAAATTGCACGTAAACAACATCGTAACGAGAGAGAGAAGAGAGAGAGAGGGAGGAGAGAGAGGGTCAAAGGCGCGTTGGAACCGGAAAAGTGCACTTCGTGTGCAAAGGTGTGCAGCGCGGACCGTGGGATGATGAGCACGCGGGGAGCACTTGTCAAACAGAAGGTGAGGAGATCTCCTTGGGCTTGGCTTGGCTTTGACCCGACTCCATCTGGGGGAGGAGCGTCCTTGACCATCAGCCCCTCGTTTCACGGCGTGATCTGTTCACCTCCTCCTGCTTTTGAAAAACGAAGAAAAAAAAAGAAGCATTTTTTTTTATAAACCATACATTCCTCCATCTTCCTAACCTTGAATTTGATTCATTTATTTTATTATTATTTTCGTTTTTTCTTTTTAAATTCCGGGGGTTGGCCCATTATAGTTATTTTTTTTTTTCTTCTCTTCCCATTTAACGCTCCCCGAAAGAGACCCTTCGTGCAAAGTTAAAAAAGAAGGGGGATTGCACTTGTTTGTGCACATTTGATATGATATGTCTCGTTTGACGCACCAATGAGTGATCGCTCTGGAGCAATGATGGGCATCTCTTGCCCCCCGCTCTCGCACGCTATGCTTTTGCTTTCCAATAAGAAGACTTTGCACTGTTTCCGGGATCTGTATTGACGAAAAGAACCGAATTCGCAATCAGCCATGATGACCGAGTCGGAAAAAATCTGATGAGGCGCGCATTGATGGAGTCACCCTAGGTCTCTCGGGAGTAATCTCCAGCGTCGGTACGTGCGTGTACTCCACGACCGTGCGTGCCGCACACCTTGTCGTTGTTGTTCTTTGGCACAACTAATTCATGTCGATGTTTAAATCGCTCTCTCGATGATTTAACGTTTCTAACAAATAAACCTAAAGGTAGAAACGGGACCTTATGTACTAGATATTGGAGCGCGTAATGTTTATCACGAGTCCAATTCTTCGGTGCGAATTCTCCTTTCCCACCAAACGACCGCTTGGAGATTTAGAAGTGCAATTCCGTTGTATTGAACAAGTCAATTGCACCTTTCGCCACTAATGACCAGCGAAAGGAAAGAAAAAAAGTTGATGGAGCTGCGATAGGAGACTTTTGGGGCTGTGGGGAAAAGCAAAGTCAATGTCGGGATCAATCGAAATCTCCGGAGAAATTCAGAATGTAGTGGGATCACTATTTGAAATCATTCTCGAAACGAAATTGAAAAAGCAGATCTTCGCACAAGCCATCGAATGTATAATATGTCTTTTCAAGCGCCCTAATAATTATCCGACGCGTGTAAAACAAGCAATTATTGTTGATAGCATTAGTCTCAAATTACTGGGGTTTCAAAGGGCGATTGTTATAATGAACAAATTGATACATCAATAATAAATTTACTTGAAATTAAATTTTAGAATACAAAAAACTCCAAATTGATATACCTGTAATAAATTTCCACCAGATACCCTAAATTGGTAGTTAGATACAGTCGTGATAAATTTACCCTTCATTTAATTAAATTAATATCGCGAAAAATCAGAAATTGATAGACGTGTAACTAGTACAATCGTCAACTGTCGCGTCTCATTCAATTCAGAAATTTGATTGTAAAATTTAACGAAAACTAACGGAAGGTAAATTTATCGCAAGTGTACCAATTTAAAACTTTTCATAATAAAAAAATTAATTTAAATAAATTTATTATAATTATATCAGTTTAAAATTTTTATGATATTTACCTCGATAAAATATAAAGCGCGGGTGTCACTTACCGACATTCTCACGGAGAAAGCAAAAGGGCAGTGACGTTGCGATGTGAATACGCGCGATCCGCTAAATTCGCGGGTCATTTTCCATTGTTGGGGGGGGGGCGGGCGGTTTGGAGGCGTGGACGGTTCTGGACCGTCCACGTGCGGGACCGAGACAAACTCATTGTGAGCAGAGTTTCTTGGTTATTCCTTTAGCAGACACGGAAGGGACGTCCTCTTTCTAGCTTTAAGATTATTATTATTATTATTATTATTTTCGGGTCTATTTCCACCCCCTCTTTAGCTTAATGCACACTCTTTACTATCAATTAATCAAAAGAACAATTTGTGTTAGGCAACAAGATCGAATCACCTTAATTTTTATTTTTTTTTATCTCTCGTCTCTTTTCTTCACCTCCTATGTTAATCGAGAACTGATTAAAACATCCATTCATGCTTGCAAAATATTTACTCATTATTTACGTATACTTTTTCTCTATCGTGGCTTGTTTTCCACTGCCGTCCCCACCGCTACTCGCGTCTACTTTCTAATTTACCACTGATATTGCGACATTTCTAAGTTTGTCACTTTAGCCCATAAAATCTTACTTGGTTTTTATGTGCCTCGTTTTGCTTCATCTGTTGCCTCATCATATGCCTGTGAGTAGGGATGAGCATGGATTCAAGGTAGAATCGGGAATTTCAATTCCAAGTTCCCGAGGTTAACGATTAGGTTCTCGATTCCAAAAAAAGTGGAATCAGTACTGTATAGTTTGGTTTTCGATTTTTAGGTAAGAGCTAATCTGAGAATCAAAGAACCGAACCGAAACCGAAAACCGTTGAGCTAGACCTGAGTCAACCTTAAATTCTGTTTTTACTCTTGCCAACAATAACAAACGCTGCCTCTCAAATCTCACCCGCTTCTCGTCTTCTGGTTCTGCCACACATTAATAACAAACTAGTACCCGCTAACTCAACATTTTTATATTGTTTTTCTTTTTCACGATGTCTAGTTTCTCCTGGTTTTGTTCACCTACTGCCTTTTCTATTTGTAGTGAAGATCCCAATCTCTAGTTGAATGCTTTTGAAGTTGGTGTGTAGGGTACAAATTGTTCGAAAAAAGTTAGGTTGTTAGAGAATAATATGGAGACTATAGTTAGTATATTTTTTAACGGGTTAATACCACCAAAAACTCTAAACTGATACGTGTGTGACAATTTTATCCTTGACTTTTTTTTTTACCACAAAAAACTCTAAATTAGTACACCTGTGACAATTTTACCTCAAACTTTTTTTTTACCACCAAAAATCCCAAACTAGTACATCTGTGATAATTTACTCAAAACTGGTAAACTCATAACAAATTTACCCTAAACTATTTTTTTTAACCATAAAAAACCTCAAATTGGTACACCTATGATAATTTTACCAAAAACTAATAATTTTTTAATATTATTTTTTATTTTTTCAATTTTTTTATTTTTTCTTTATTTTTTTTCTTCATCTTCAACTTCTAGCCGGTCACCAAACCGGCGACCGGCCAAAGACGGAAGCCGATGAGGTTGGCCCCGCCAGTGCGGGTGAGGGCCGCCCTCGCCCGACTCAAGCGAGGGCTACCCTTGCTGGATTTGGCGAGGGCAACCCTTGCCGGTGTCGGGTGAGGGCTGTCCTCACCCGCCCAAGCAAGGTTGACTCTCGCCCGACTCAGGTGAGGGCTGCCCTTGTAAGCGTCGGGCAAAGGTTGCCCTTGCCTGGGCGGGCGAAGACGGCTCTCACCCGACGTCGGCGAGAGCCTCCCTCACCTGACTCAGGCGAGGGCCGCTCTTGTTGAATCAGGTAAGAGCGACCTTCGCTTGAGTCGGGCGAGGGCCGACCTCGCCTGGGCTGGCGAGGGCTTGGGCTGGCGAGGACAGCCCTCGCTCGATGCTGGCGAGGGCCGACCTTGCCAGATTCGGCGAGGGCCGCCCTCGCTAGCTTCCGCCTCTGGCTGGTTGCTGATCCAGTGACCGGCTAGAGGTTAAAAATGAACAAAAAAAAACAAAAAAATAATAAAAAATCGAAAAAATAATAAAAAAAACTAATATTAAAATTTTAATTCAGGGTAAAATTATCACATGTGTATTGGTTTAGGATTTTTTGTGATATGTTTAGGATAAAATTGTCACATGTGTACCGTTTTGAGTTTTTTTGTGGTAAAAAAAAAAGTTCGGAGTAAAATTGTCATACGTGTGCCAGTTTGGGGTTTTTGGTAATATTAACCCATTTTTTAACAGATATAAATTTATGAAGTACATACTGAGCACGTTGAAAAGTTCTTTTCTTGGTTGTATAGTTTGTTTCATTTTTATGTTACATGTTTTTAGCCTTTTGTCTATATTTTTCTTACTCATTTTTTTTTATGAATTGTTGTTATTGACAAGTGGGGATTTTTATTGTTGTGTTCACTTTCATTTTATTTAACTGAGAATGAAACAAAAAAAAATTTGGCCAATTCCCAAGTAGACCCTGGAGCCGATTAATAAGTAAGTTCCGGGACATGCATGGGTGAATTTTAAGTTTTAGGTAGACCTTTGATTGATCCTAAAATGTTCACTCCTATTTGCAGGGCATTCTTTAAGGAGAAAATTTGCCCCATTTGGTGTTGGGGGTTGTGCTGTCTCATTTGCTATGAAAATAAACAAAAAAAGTTACATCAAAGAATTAATAGTCTGAACAAAACAGTGCCTTCTCAACCAAAATTGCAAACTTAAAAATATAACAAAATTTAAACAGTCATAATTTAGAAATAAGATGGAAGAAGGAGTGCTGACGGCAGGAAATTAAAAATGAGAGAGAAAAGCTATGCTTAACTAATGATTAATCATTTTTAAAAGCAGAAGGATATTTTAGTCAGTTAGCAATAAAAATAGAAGGTGAAGAATAGCGATGGGAGAGAGAGAACTACGGTGAATGGGTGATTGATCTTGTTTGCTAACTTAGAGAGTTATTTTGGTCAATTGAATGTAAAAGGCGTCTATCAAGCCAAAGAGGGGGTACAAATGTCTTATAATTAACTTTTCCAAAAAAATTATTATTATTATTATTATTCACAATGGAATTTTAATTTCGATACAATTTATTCAAGGGGGTCACCCGGAAAAAATGTCTTCTAATGAACTTGTCCAAGAAAATTCCCGAAAAATATGGCATAAGAAAGAGACAGAGAGATCAATAGCTATTATCTCGATAGGAATCTTTTACGATGCAAGCATATCATTCTTTGTTAGATTCAATTCATTTTCTCGATTCGATTAAAGGTATAGCTCATCCCATGAGGAGGTTAAGGATTCTTCTCTAGAATCGGCTGCCTTAGGACCCGACTATGATCGGCTGCAACAAGCGAGGATCGAATCCACGACCTCCGGTTTCTTGATTGCAAGCGTTGGCCCCCGATTGGGCGGATGGGTAAGATCCCAATGGCATTTTCATTCTTCAATGGGCCAACAGAATGTTCTCTCTCTCTTTTCCTCAGTATATGCGAGGCCAATAGGCATTGCTTGAGCTGAAGCCGTCTTGATCGTGACAGGCGCTGTCGCGACGATGATCCAGCCCAGTTCAGGACCCGATTCTTAAATGGGCTCGCGTTCGTGATCCACTCATGCCCTCGTGGGCTTCCTCTTTTGACCTTCTCTTCCGCCATTTCCGTCAAGTCAACCGAAGCTCGAAGCTCCAGTGCTTCCATCGATCTTTCAACTGTCGAAAGTGGCGATGGACCAGATAGCACAGTGGCGAGGGGGTGGTGTCCTGCGGGTAGGGCGCAGTCGCATCGTCGCTGTCTGTTGGGTACTTTGGCGAGGAGACGACAGGGAACGTTAGCCTCATTTCACAATGTGTCGGCAAGAAATGGACACGCGAGTAATGCGCATTTGTGCTACTCCCCGCCTCCCCCGCAACCATGTGTCTGCATGAATCGGCACTGTGCGTTGAGTACGTTGCTGTCGCATTGACGTGAGATGGGTCCTGCGTTTTCAGGTTGGTTCTTGCTCTCTCTCTCTCTCCCTCTTTCTCCCTCACGCTGGCTTTGCTGAGAGAGAGAGAGAGAGTTGTCCAGAGCAGATACGGTTTACTGATGATAACTTTGGTTTGTTTGCTTTGTGTTTTTGCCTCACGGGTTGTTGCCCAACCCGCTGTAGATCGAGAGGTGACAGCTCTTGACATGACAAATTACTGTCGCAGATGTGAATCCCACTCGATAGAAGTCATCCGTACCACATGAATTTGATACTATTGTATAGGGACTAGCAATTCCGAATTGATTTAGGTTCCGACTAAAATCTGAAATTTACCCTTTAAAATTGGCTCACAAATTTTTGGAACCTATAATTTATTATGCATACTCTGAAACATGAAACTTATTCTGTCATACATTTCATGATCGGCTCCAGATCTATCCAAGTTCCACCTATATTTTTAATTGAATGATTGTAATAAATCATTACATCTAATTACTACCACTTACTACTATAATCTACCGACTATAACTTATATTTAGACGTAAGAAAAATATGAAACATTAACTTGGAATTATCATCATAATTACACAATTATCATCGGACGCCATGGAATACCATAGGATTGTGCGAAAACATATAGCAAGTGTTGAGGAAAACTTACATTGATTTTGAAGTTGATAAAACTGTCCATGAGTGTCTAGATTGTGAAAGAATTTCAAGCAAAAGAAATTCAAACTCAGAACGAGAAGTTCATACTCAAAGTTCAGACTCAGAACCAAAAGTTTAGACTCAGAACTAAAAGTTCAGATTCAGACTTATGATCTTCAGACGCAGAAATTTTTCAGACGCAGACGCAGAAATTCTTCAGACGTAGAAGTTTTTCAGATGCAGACGCAAAAATTCTTCAGACGCAGAAGTTTTTCAGATGCAAACGCAGACGCAAAATTTCTTCAGACACAGAATACAGAACCTAACCTAATAGCTAGTAATCTGGTATGGATTTCACAAAAAGGAAATCTTTGATATCAATCTAAATCAAATTGATTGACAATCAAAGATTACGACAAACATGCATTACAACGGATAAAACTCTACTTATGGAAACCAAGATTCTGATTGTATGGGCGACCAGAATCAGCGGGATTCAGATTTTATCAACCAACGGCTACTCAATCCATTTTATACAAATCTGTCCAAAGGTGAATATTGGAAGATGATCCTCTGAAAACTGTCCAACGGCTAGTTTGGAAGTAGATGAGTATAAAAGGAGATCAATGAGAAGCAGAAGGTAGAGAATGAAATCAAGAATCAACAAGTCCAAAATCTGAGCATACTCCGATTCAATCTTTTGTCTTTCGTGAGCTTAAACGTGTAATCATTTGAGAGGTGTAGACAGTGTTATAAGTGTGCTTAGGTGTAAGATAGTGTGATCTATCAGCTTGGTATAAGCAGCACTAGTTTCGAGGAGAAGTGCTTGTATTTAAGCGGCACAACTTGCTGTAACTTCTCATTGATTTGATTAGTGAAATCCAGCCAGTAGGCTGTAGCGTGGGAGAGTGGACGTAGGCTTGCTATAAGCCGAACCACTATAAACTTGTGTGCAGTTTTTCTATCTCTATTATATTACTTTGCATACTGCACATCAGGAGCACTGTCTTTATAAACTGCTTTGAATCTGAACTTTATTCAGACTCAACTGTTTTTTTTCATTTCCGCATAAATTGTTTAAAATCACATATTTACCCCCCTCTAGGTGATTCCTGCTAGCTACTTCAATTGGTATCAGAGCAGGTTACTCGTTTATAGAAGTGTTTTACTTATGAGTTAACGATCTATATGGCTAGCTATGGTGCTCCAGGTCTCATTAAAGGTCAAAGCAACAATGGACCACCATACTTCGATGGCAAGGAATACAGCATCTGGAAGAATAAGATGAAGGCATTCATTAAGTCAATTGATCACATGCAATGGGATGTCATCATCAGAGGAGTCAAGCCAAAATCTTCTGAAAATGCAGATGCAAGCAAATCAGAAGATCGTCCTTTATCTCAAACTGAGATATCCAAAAGAGAGACCTTAGATTCCAAAGCAATTTATTTTTTATATTGTACTTTATCTCCTATTGAATATAAAAAAATTGCTGCTTGTGAATCAGTTAAGGAAATCTGGAATACGCTTCACATCACTTATGAAGGAACAGATCGAGCCGAAGAAACTCAAATCAATCTTTTGCTTAGTCAATATGAATCCTTCAAAATGAAGCCTGAAGAATCAATTGCTGACATGTATGACGGGTTTACTGATATAGTAAACGGTCTTGCATATCAAGGACAACTAGTTCCAGATGCAATGAAAGTTAACAAATTACTGAGAGGACTCATAATGAAGTGGGATAATATCAAAATATCTCATCGAGAGACACAAAGGATCAAGCCTCTATCAGTAAACGAGTTGATTGGAACTCTGTAATCATATGAGATTGAATATCGGAATGAGGAGAATGAATTCAAAGGTAATAAGTCAATTGCATTAAAAACTAACATTGATTTTGATGCAGATTCTGAAAATGAAGACGTTGATGATGAAGAACTAGCTCTCTTCATAAAGAAGTATAAGAAGATGAAGATCAGAAGAAGAAACCTCAAAGGAAAGAAGCTGTTTGAGAAAAAGAAGTCTACCGATGAAACAGAAAAAGCAAAGGATGTAATATGCTTTCATTGTAGGAAACGTGGACATATCAAGCCTAACTGTCCATTTCTGAAAAAGAAGACCACATTTGAGAAAGCAAAGAAGGCCTTAAAGGCAGAAACCTGGAGTGACACAGAATGTGAAGACAGCGACGATGATATCTATCTTATGGCAAAATCATATTCAGACTCAGATTCAGATCCTGATCCCAAAGTGGAAATCGAGATAAAGCATTCTGAAATGACTTCTGAAGTATCGAATTACATTGATGATTTATGCCTTGAATTTAAAGCTACTCTTAAAAGAATCTTGTCTCTGAAAAAGGATAATTCATCACTGAGGCAACAGGATGTTTCACAAAAAGAAAAAAATCGATTTCTTTCAAAAGGAATTTCAACAAATCAAGGAAAGTTGAGAGTTTCTTTCCAAAGAAAATGCTATTTTGAAAAAGGAAATTTTAAAAATTACTTCCAAGTTTTCAAAAGGGTCAGAAACCTTGAAACATATCCTTTCCATCTAAATTCCTTATTACAACAAATCTGGCCTTGGATTTGTGAAGGAAAGTGATAGCTTGATTGATTTTCTAAAGGTTAAGGAGAGATTAAGACAAAGATCTCATCGACAAGTTTACAAAAATCATTTCAAAAGAAACTTTGTAAAACCTATAGGCCGAAGTGTTCTCAGATGCTCAAAATGTGGAGATCCACAATATTTTGAGAATGAATGTCCTAAGGTCTGGAGACCTGTTCGAAGAGAATTTGTTAAGACAGTATATACTGATCCTCAAGGACCCAAACAAATTTGAGTACCAAAGAAAACTTGAGATGCTGTAATTCTTGCAAGTTACCACGAAAAGAAAAAGAAAGTAGTACCTAGATAGTGGATGCTCAAGACACATGATAGGAGATCCAAACATATTCATTGATCTACAAAGTTTGAATGGTGAAAAAGTTTCTTTTGGATGAAATACCAAAGGAAAAATCATTGGCAAATGAACGGTTAAAATAGGAGGACTTACAATCAATGATGTCTCATTTATATAAGAGGACTCAATTATAACCTGTTAAGCATTAGCTAACTATGTGATACAGGTTTCAGAATCAACTTTCAAGAAGACACGTGCTCATGAACAAGCAAAGATTCTTCTCAAACATTTACAGGAAGAAGACATGGTAACATTTATCTTCTAGATGTCAATCCAAGTTCTACTCACTATTTAATCTCAATCAAAGATGATGAAGATCTATGGCACAGAAGATTGGGACACATCAGTATGAAACAAATCTCAAAGATTTCAAACAAGAAACTGGTGCGAGGTTTGCCGGATTTGAAATACAAAAAAATAGAGTTATGCAATGCCTGCACTCTAGGAAAGCAAGTAAGAAACTCTTTTAAATCTATACATCACGTTTCCACTAATTGTGCCTTGCAGCTTCTTTATATGGATCTGTTTGGACCAACATGAACACAAAGTTTCAGTGGTAAGAAGTATTGTCTAGTTATTGTTGATGACTTTACAAGATATACTTGGGTGTTCTTTATTACTCATAAAAATGAAGCATTTTCATATTTTTCAAAATTTGCAAAAAGAGTTCAAAATGAAAAGGGCTATACCATTTCTTGTATTAAAGCTGATCATGGGGGAGAATTTGAAAATCAAAATTTTTCAGATTTTTATGAGGAGAATGGTTTTCAACACAATTTTTCTATTCCATACACACCAGAACAAAATGGTGTTGTGGAAAGGAAAAATCGTTCCTTGCAAGAAATGGCAAGAACTCTGTTGATTGAAAGCAAGATTCCTTCCTATTTCTGAGCAGATGCAGTTTTTACAGCAAGTTATATCATGAACAGAGTTTTTCTCAGACCCATTCTTGAGAAAACCCCCTATGAGCTCTACAAAAGTAGAAAGCCCAGCATTTCATATTTTCGAGTGTTTGGTTGCAAATGCTTTATTCTTAAATCCAAATGACCACACTGGCAAGTTTGATGAGAAAGCAGATGAATGACTCTTACTTGGATATTCCACTACGAGTAAAGCATACAGAGTCTTCAATAAAAAGTCTTAGACTGTGGAAGAAACAATGAATGTTTAAGTTTGAAGAAAATATTCAGACTCACAAAGATGACTTTGAAATATCTTCCAACGTTCAAGAATTATCAGAAGCTCAACAAGAATTCCCAGAGAATGGCGTACATACAGAAAGAGGAACAGAAGATATAATCCAGACGTATTCAGAAGGAAAAATATGATAGAAACTGGAAACATAAATCCAGTCATCTAAAGAACCTTATCATTGGAGAAATAGAAGACGGTATCAAGACTTGATTTAAGTACAAGGAGAACATCAGCAACTTGGCCTTAATATCAGAAATAGAACCAAAAGAAGTTGGTGAAGCATTATCAGATGAAAGCTGGATTGAAGCTATGCATGAAGAACTTCAACAATTTAGAATCAATCAAGTATAGGAGCTTGTGCCGAGACCTAAAAACCATTCAGCCATTGGAACAAAATGGGTATTCAGAAACAAGTTGAATGACAAAGGGAAAGTTACAAGAAATAAAACTAAACTAGTAGCAAAATACTATTCTCAAGAAGAAGGCATAGATTATGATGAAACATATGCACCGGTTGCCAGAAAAAGTACATGTTGAACAACCACCTGGCTTCGAAGAACCAAAGAAGACTGACGATGTCTACAAATTCAAGAAGGCTCTTTATGGTTTGAAGCAAGTATCACGTGCTTGGTATGAACGACTAAGTAACTTCCTTCTCCAAAATGATTTCACCAAAGGTAAGGTTGATATGACCCTATTTATTAAGAAAAATGGTAAGGATTTTCTGCTTGTTCAGATTTATGTTGATGATATAATCTTTGGATCCTCTAATGAATTGCTTTGCAAGGAATTCTCTAAGAATATGCAGAACGAGTTTGAGATGAGTATGATGGGAGAATTAACATTCTTTCTTGGCCTACAAGTAAAACAGATAAAAAATGGTACATTCATTTGCCAGGAGAAGTATGCCAAGGATATTGTCAAGAAATTTGGATTACAAAATTGCAAGAAAACAGACATTCCCATGTCTCATTCATCCAAATTGGACAAAGATGAAAATGGTTAGAAGGTTGATCAGAAGGTATACAGAAGCATGATAGGTTCATTATTGTATCTTACTGCATCAAGACCTGACATACTTTTCAGTGTTTGTATGTGTGCAAGATTTCAATCAGATCTAAAGGAATCACATTTATCTGCTGTTAAGAAAATAATCAAGTATATTAGAACTTATCCAATGTTAGGTCTTTGGTATTCCAAAGATTCAGTCTTTACTCTTACTGGATATTCTGATGCTGACTTAGCTGGATGTAAAGTTGACAGAAAGAGTACCACAGGTACATGTCAACTGCTTGGGAATATGCTAGTATCATGGTACTCCAAGAAACAAAATACAGTCGCACTTTCCACAGCAGAAGCAGAATATGTAGCTTTGGGAAATTGCTGCACACAAATTCTGTGGATGAAGCAACAGTTACAAGACTTTGGTATTGAAGAATCAAATGTTGCAATCAAGTGTGACAACACAAGCGCAATCAATCTGACAAAGAACCCCATTCTCCATTCTCGAGCTAAGCATATTGAAATCAAGCATCATTTTATTCGAGATTATGTTCAAAATGGTGATGTGAATATTCAATTCATTGATTCTAAGAATCAATTAGCTGATATATTCACAAAATCTCTTGACAAATCTTCGTTTGAGTTTATTAGACATAAACTGTGCATTGTTTATCCCTTTTAGTGTATCATCTGTTAGACAGGAATTTTTCAGACTCAAATTCTCAGTCTGAATATCATTCTCAGACTCTAAAGAAAGGTACGTTCATATTTCAAATTTTGGCGGGTATATTTTTGGCTTGATATTATCATATTTATTGTTTTGGAAGCAAATCAGGTACGTATTTTAATTTATCTATTTAATTGTAGCTAATATATTATCTTGATATTATCATATTTTCTTATTCAGGACTACTTTCTAAAAATTCCTTTTTCTTCAAAACCCTTCTGATATTCTAAACCTTTATTCTCTTTTATAAACCTATTCAACTTTTAATAAAACCTTATCAGTTCGTACTTTACTCTCTAAACCCTTCCGATATTCAGAGCCACTCCTCCTCTCCCTTCTCCAAAGATCAAAACTTTCTGTCCAAAAAGTGTTTACAATGCCTTTCAAGAGAAGATCTTCACGTATTCTCAACCAAAACTCCAAATCTACGGCACCGGCGGAACATCTGGAGATTTCAGATTCAGTTTCAGAACATCTTGTAGTTCCTTTCGAAGCAACACCACCCAGGCATTCATCTTCTCATAAATCTTCCGGTAAAATTGACTTTCGTTTCCGGAGTATCAAATTTGTATGGGAAACATATCAAAAGTTGAAACGGTGTAATGCTTCTGCAACGGTTCTCCGTGAGCGTTTGCGAGATAATAATCTCTTCTCTGAAGAACATCTTGTGCAGACATATACTCTGTTTTGTTCTAAAAATGAAACTGTTCCTACAAGCTCTACACCAAAAGCATCATCTTCCCAAAAGGGCAAAGAGAAAGTTGGAGAAACTTCCACTCCCTCTGAAAAAGAATCTACTCCCACAAGCCCGAAACTGGTCAGTATCTCAAAATATGTGGTTCCCGATAATGATGCACGGTTTTTTGATACCTTTGAGATGAAGGTGGGAATCGCATCTGGGTTACCTGGCACAGGTGGATTATTCAGAAGTAATGAGCATAACATGTTCTATAATATGTTGCTTGCTCGAGAAGTCATTAACCATAGAATAGTGGATTTTGGCTATCTAGAGAAGGCAGGAATTTCAGTAGAACATCTGTTTCAGGAATTAGGAATTTATGAATTTTGTCTTCAGTCTGGTAATGTTTTTACTGAATTAACTGCTTACTTCTATTCCAATCTCTCAATTCTGTCACCAAATTGGATTCAGTTTACTGTTGGTGATCAGAAGTATGACTTACAAGCGACTGATTTGGCAAAAATAATTGGAGCATGACATTCCAAGTTCATTCCCTTGGCAGTGGATGTTGAAGAGGCTTCGAGGGTTGCTTCCGAGAATCCCAACTTTGTTTCTGGTTCTAAGGGACATATTTCCTATTCTGACTTATCAAAACGATCGGTGATCTTGTATAAGATCATCATCAACTGCTTAAAGCCCAATGCAGCCTTTAAAACTGACATTTCCAAATCCGAAATTAAGCTCATTTGGGCTATCTTCAAAGGTCAATCCTTTTCTCTTCCTCATGTCATCATTTTTCATATGTACCGAGCATTGCAGAAGGACAAGGGACGGTTACCCTATGGGGCTCTAATCTTTCGCATATTTATGTTCCTCAAAATATCTATTCTTGCTGATTTGCAAAAGAACCCTATCCTCTGCATGTATGTTGGAGAAAAAATGCTCTCCAAAATGAAACATTTTGAAGATATCAAGGGAAGAGTACAAGGACATGAAGCTCAACCGTCGGAGGGAAAATCTATTGGAAAGACAAGAGTAAAGGAGCCAAAGAAAAAGTCTGGTCCAGCCAGCAAGATGCCTGTCTCTCCTCCTCCAATCAAAGTGTATAGTAATAAGAGAAAGTTTCTTCTGCATGATGAAAGCGATGATGCAGAAACAAAACACTTTGAAACAGGACGCATTGCAGAAACAGTTCATGAAGATCCTATACCTTCTACAGACCAGGCACCTGTTCAAGGGGAGCATCCACCAGCATCAGCCTCGGGATATGATCAATCTGCAACAGAAAATGTCTAGGAACAGCCTTCAGATACTGCAACTATTCTTTCCCTACTACTCGAGATCAAGGCCAAGCAAATTACTCTCAAACAAGATTTGAAAAATCTCCATCACATTGTTGAGGAAAACCATCAGACTCAGAATCTTCAGGCAGCTCTGAATAAAGCAGAACTTACAAAGGCTATCGATCTGTGCTCCACCAACTTGGACAAAGCAATGGGAGAATGCACTTCCAAGATTGAAGAAGCTGTATCAATTCTGGAAAATTTTCAACTGATTCGCACTCCTTCAAAAAAATAGCATGTTTTCTCTCCAAAATTAATCTATTTTTCTTTTTGTTTGTAATTTCTATCTCAATTCCTGTTAAACTGATTCTTCGTTTAATGTCATCTATTCATTCTCTCTATTATTTTTGCTGATGACAAAAAGGGGGAGAAATTATGCAGATTTGATATACTAATATGTCGGATCATATGCAGGTTACATACAAAGGAAGAGATAGACACAGATATCAAAAGAGTTTGCTCTTTTTAACTTCAATCTGTGCCTCAATAAGTTTAATATGCTTATTTACTTTCAAATCAATTTTAAACTAATTCAATCTGCAGGAAAATTTTGTCACCATCAAAAAGGGGGAGATTGTTGAGGAAAATTTACATTGATTTTGAAGTTAACAAAACTGTCTATGAGTGTTTAGATTGTGAAAGAATTTAAAGCAAAAGAAATTCAAACTTAGAACGAGAAGTTCAGACTCAAAGTTCAAACTCAGAACCAAAAGTTCAGACTCAGAACTAAAAGTTCAGATTCAGACTTATGATCTTCAGACGCATAAGTTTTGTAGACGCGGAAATTCTTCAGATGCAGAAATTTTTCAGACGCAGATGCAAAAATTCTTCAGACGCAGAAGTTTTTCAGATGCAAACATAGACGCAAAAGTTTTTCAGATGCAGACGCAGATGCGAAATTTCTTCAGACACAAAATACAGAACTTAACATAACAGCTAGTAATCTGGTATGGATTTCACAAAAAGAAATCTTTGATATCAATCTAAATCAAATTGATTGACAATCAAAGATTACGACAAGCATGCATTACAACGGATAAAACTCTACTTATGGAAACTAAGATTCTGATTGTATGGACGACTAGAATCAGCGGGATTCTGATTTTATCAACCAACGGCTACTCAATCCATTTTACACAAATCTGTCCAAAGGTGAATATTGGAAGATGATCCTCTGAAAACTGTCCAACGGCTAGTTTGGAAGTAGAGGAGTATAAAAGGAGATCAATGAGAAGCAGAAGGTAGAGAATGAAATCAAGAATCAACAAGTCCAAAGTCTGAGCATACTTCGATTCAATCTTTTGTCTTTTGTGAGCTTAAACGTGTAATCATTTGAGAGGTGTAGACAGTGTTGTAAGTGTGCTTAGGTGTAAGATAGTGTGATCTATCAGCTTGGTATAAGCAGCACCAGCTTCGAGGAGAAGTGCTTGTGTTTAAGCGGCACAACTTGCTGTAACTTCTCATTGATTTGATTAGTGAAATCCAGCCAGTAGGCTGTAGCGTGGGAGAGTGGACGTAGGCTTGCTATAAGCCGAACCACTATAAACTTGTGTGCAGTTTTTCTATATCTATTCTATTACTTTGCACATTGCACATCAGGAGCACTGTCTTTATAAACTGCTTTGAATCTGAATTTTATTCAGACTCAACTGTTTTCTTTCATTTCCGCATAAACTATTTAAAATCACCTATTCACCCCCCTTTAGGTGATCCTTGCTAGCTACTTCAGCAAGAAAAACACAGACATGTTCCGGGTTCCACTATAATCTATCCGTTGGAATTGGTTCATTAATTTTTGGAACTTGAAAAAAGCTACCATACATACCTTAAAATATAGAGCCAGACCGTTTTTTAGGTGTCATATTCTCGATTCTACTCTGGAATCATGCTCACCCCTACAAACATGAACACTGTTCGTATTTTGACGACCCATTTTTAGTAAAACCAGATTCATCATTCCTACTGGATAGGATTAATTCCTCCCCCTCGATATCTGATGCAATCAAATTCTTAGCACGCGCACTTTGATGCTCTGATTCTTATGGAGGATGTTGTAGTCGCCATAAACCAACTTTGTATTTGCATCAGAATCGAGTTGGATCAACACAGGAAATTGTACCGGAAGTTCTACCTGATTGACATGACCTTACATAGAGAGTGCAATCAAATGCTAAAAATCTACAATGAAAATTGCGGTCAAGCTTCGAATTTTTCAATCGTTACAATGAAATCATAAATTGTTCTTAAATCCTTATCATATATTGGAAATTCAATTTGAGAATTTCATGTAGGCAATTTTCAAAGTGCCAAGGGCGACAACTTCAACACCATTAACAAAAAAGAAAGAGCTTGATTACAATTTTTTTAAAAATGTTAAAAATAGATTGCAATGGTCGAAAAGTTTTTGACTTGATTGCAATTCACAAATTGTACACCAAAAAGATCAGGACACTCACAATAATTTTCTCTAAGACTTCGTTTGTTTCACAGAAAATATTATATTTCTGAAAAATATTTTTTAGGAAATTATTTTTCAGGAAAATTGCAATATATTTTGGTGTTTGGTTAAATCTGAAAAAAAAAAAAACTAGAAAATATTTTCTGTCGTTTGGAAAGGAAAATCTCCTGAATACATATACATTATTCATGCGCTAGTGATTTGTGCATGGGCAACCAGAATCAAGCATGAGCACTAAGATTTTTGGTCCAGCCTTGACGGACCTCGAGCCGAGCATGGGCACTTGGATCCTGAGCAAAAGAACAGACACCAGTTCTTGGTTCGCAGAAGCTAGAATCGAGAACTTGGTGATCATGCATGGCCTCTTAGTGCCCCGGCTCAAGTCCATAAAGGCTAAACCTAAGGCCTCGATGCCCGTCCTTGGATCCCTATACCTGGGCGCCAATCTATAAAGTTTAAGTGCGGGACCTTGGTGCTCGGGCTGGGGACCTTGACGCTTGGGCTTGGGTCCTCAACACTCGAGCTCTGATCCATAGAGACTGGGTTAGTACCTTAGTGTCCTTGCCCTTGCTCGAGTCCCCATCGACTAGGCCCAGGTCCTTGGCATTTGGGCTTGGGACCTCTGTGCCCATGTTGGGGTCCCCAGCGCCCGAGGTCAAGACCCTGGTGTTGTGCTTAGATCTCCCATGCCTAGGCCTGGGTCCATCGAGCCTAAGGCTTAGACCCTGGTGCTAGTGCTCGGGTCCGTCAAGGCCGGGTCTGAGAGCTTGATGCTCTTTTCATGTCCCCCACACCCGGGCTCAGATCCACAGAAGCTGAGCTGAGGACCCCAGTACCCGTACAGGGTCCATCGAGGCTCAAGCATGGGAAATATGAGCATAGGCACTAAGGTATCGAGCTCGGGCTCTAGAGATTGAGCACAGGTACCGAGGTCTTGAGTCTGACCTCGATGGAACTGAGTGTAGGTGCAGGGACTCAAGCATGGGCATCGAGGTCCTGGACCTTTCCCTCGATGGACCCAATCCCGGTGCCGGGGTCCTGAGCCTTGGCCTCAATGGACCTACCCTTGCGCGCAGGGGATCGGAGCACAGGGACTAGGGCCCCAGGCCCAACCTTAATGGACTCGGGTCCGACCTCTATAGACCCTGGCTCGGCCTCGATGGACCTAGCTTGGGTGCCGGGGAACCTAGCATGGGCATCAAGGTCTCGGGCTCGGCCTCAATGGACCTAGGCCTCGATCTTGGGCGCATGGGATTTGGGCATAGGCACTGAGGACCTGAGCTCGAGCATTGGGGACTTGAGCCAGAGCGCTAGGGACTCGAGCTCGTGTACTAGGGTCTTGCACTCAACCTTTGTGGACCTAAGCTTGGGTCTCAAGGCATCGGGCACGAGCCAACCTGGATGGATTCGGGCCCTGGCACAAGGGACCCGGGCTTAAGTGTCGGGGGCATTGGAATCTCAGGCTCGACCTCGATGGATCTGAGCGCGAGCGCTCGAGACTTGGTCCTGGGCGCAGGGACCAGGGTACGGGCACCGGGGTCCCTGGCATGATGTAGGCCTCGATGGACCCAGGCTCAGGCGTCAAAGACCTGATCCTGGATGCCAGGGATCCGGGAATGACCTTTTGGGTTCCTGTGCCAAAGCATAAAATTTTTTGTTTAAGTACTAATATCTAGTCATATTTTGAAAAATGGATTTCGAATTTTTAAAGAGGAAATTATTTTCCTAAATGTAAGCATAAATTTTTCGTTGATTAAGAAAATATTTTTTATTAACTCCAAATGTCAACAAATGAGGCAAATGTTTCTTGCATAACAAACTAAGGGTATTTTCAAATCACCATATACATCAATTGTATATATTTTCCTTCGATTGCTAAAGGAACAGACAGATAAAAGTACATAATGATAACAACATGATCCTTCAAACTCCATCAAATTCCTGGATAATTTAATTGATCTGAAGGGTACTGCAATGAAGATATATATATAACTATCGGGTGGCCAGCGAAGTGAAAGTGTACACAGGTTTCGTGAGCTGAGTGTAGCTGATCACATGGGGGAATCATAATTCTAGGACAGTTTGCTCATACATGTGATGCTGCTCCATTAAATAACAACCACGAGACAAAGAGGAAGATTAGGACAAGCGATGCAGAGATCTATCCGTGGCCCTTCCCATATCTTCTTCCCTGGTTGCCAATGTTTGGTTGCTAGGACACATATCCCTCCAATTGCACACCCTTCTGCCTTCGCTTTCTTATTGCTGGATCTAAAGGGTCGTTCAAATTCACACTGGTTAGCTTGTGAAGGGATCGTTAGTATGTCCCCATCGATGGCCTTCATTTAGTCTTAGTTTGCATGTGCAGGGATGAATGTTTCGGAATTAGCGACTATATGGTCTTTTCAAAGGCATGGTCGACCCTAAATTTCATGTCGATGATTCCCTATCTCAACATGCGTGAGGGATTTCGACTTTGAAGGATTACATGTCAGCCGCGATGTAGAGTTTCTTTATTGGATGCATTTCCATCCGATTTACGTTTTATAGTTACTATGTTATGATTTTTCTAATCATCAGATGGATCGAAAACCATGGAGCATGTACATGTTGCGGGATCTAAAGTAAGTGTACACGATTGGATCTTCTGGAGCTGCTTATTGCCTGAAACTCCTGAGGCTGGCATGAGTTAATAGCTCAAATAAAATAATAAAAGAGGGGCATAAACAAACACAAACCATGTTCTCTTGAGCAAATTAGTATTTAGATGGTCAAATCTTGGAGAAATGGCCATTTTCGAACTTCTACACATTCTGTATTCTATCTGTGGTCTGCGGCTTGTGTTCCAAGACCATAACAGATTCCAGAAATTGAGCAAATTACATTAAACATTAGGGTTTCATGTGTGACACCAGAAGATATATTTCAGTATAGTATTGGGAACCACCGATTTGCTTACATCTCATACAAACTTTTAAATCCAATTTTCAGTCCATACACATATTTTTAATATGATATGTCCCATGATTTGCCAAAAATCATTTTTGAAGACAATGCACTTTAAGAAATTCAATATATATATCTATGTACTAGGTTTTTTTTTTTGGGCTAAACTATCTATGTACTAGGTTATGCATGCACTACCCGCGCCGTATTGTAATAATTAGCGAGAATAATTTCATGTCGCACATCTTTGAATATTAAGACTGAAAAGATGGATATAAAGCGAATCTATAGATACGTGGGTTACTTTAACATCTCTTTTAGATAAATTATTGTGAATATGCTGTTTCTTTAAAGAGTGACACTAAAGTTACATATAGAGTGTCCACATCTAAATATGCATAACTTAATAAATGCGAGAGGCATAGCTTGGTGGAGGCAATTATGATGTCTACGTAAATAAGGGGAAAGGTCTACATGGGTGGCATTTGCATGGGTTCTTGTGTCAGATCCACACCAGATGACTATTTTATGTTAACATATGATTTTATTCGATGCATAATGTAATAATATATGACAGCTGAAACACTGGGTGATAGTTTGTGATTGTGAACGATGACGTTTGTCTCGCATATCGCCATCTTGTGTTTGGGTAGGGTCTCGAAATTCATCAGAAAGCAACGAAAGGATTGCCCACTTCATATGAGCTGTCTTCTTGAACAGGTTTTTGCCTTGCATGTGTAATGGGTGTTGAGTTCAACTTGCAGTTTGGCAGAACGTGGAGAAGACTGAACACACAGAAGAGATCATTGAAAGCAAACTGTGTCTGTATTCGAATTTTAGAAAAATTGTTTAAAAAGTTTCAAACCTATTACACTTTTACCAATTCAGTTATAAATCTTTTAAGTTTGTCAATTTAATCTTAAATCTTTTCACTTCTTGCAATTGAGTCCATCCAGCTGTCTGGCTAACGCTGACGTGATAAATTTTTTATGTTTAAATCAATTTTTTTTCTTTTTTTTCTACCCTTCTTCCCTCTAGCCGGCCCGGCGACTGGTGACCAGCTAGAGGTGCGGGCTGGCGAGATAGACCTCGTCGGCCTGTGCCTCTGGCCAATCGCTGATTTCTGGTTGCCAAACTGGCCAAAGAGAAGAAGGGCAGAAAGAAAAGAAAGAAAAGACAAAAAAAAGTATTAAAAGAATTTAAAAAAACTAGTAAAAAATTACCACGTCAGCGTTGATCGGCGGCCACGTTAGCATCGGCCTGCCAAAATTGGCCGGATGGACTCAATTGACAAAAAGTAAAAAAGTTTAGAATTAATTTTGCAAACTTAAAATATTTAGGACTGAATTAACAAAAAATATAATAAGTTTATGACTTTTTAGACGATTCTCCCTTAAATTTTAGAATGGTACATGTGGTCAATGTCAATCCTATGACAAAGTTCATACCAATCATGATTTGAGGTACTAATCATCTTTCTTTTCATTCTTTTTTTTATTTGGTAACATATACGTTTTCAACACGGCATAAAAGAATTGGGCCACCAAACCACAACTTCTTGTGAGTTCTCAACTTTTTCAACATGAATGGTCAATTTCTGCGAGATTGGAAGTCAATTAATATCAGCGCACTGCCAAAACCAGAAAAGAGAGATACTCAAGTGATCTTTATGTATTGCGATTAAGATGAATAAGTAGTATTTAATACTAGCGAACGATTGAATTTTACTAAGGCTAACCCTAGATGATCGATGACAATCTCTTGTTGCACGTAGAAAGTGTCTTCCAAATTCATTCGGCAAGAATGACTGAACGGAGTAAGGCGGTGATTCGGACGAAAAGTTGCGTGTTACTGATATACTCTATTGATGTTGACGTACACAACACAAAAAAGGAGTGAGAGCGCAACATGGTCCTATGCCAAGCCGGTTAGAACCTTAACATTAGGAGCTATCCAAAAGTCAAAAGGAAATAGAGAACAAAAGGCCTATGGTCAAACATTAATAAGCTCTAGGCTTGTTTCTTCATCTGGGGTTTTCATCGTCCTTTGGTTTCAACAGAAAGAAAAATGCGACTGACATGAGCTTCCTCTGACTTTGCACATTTAATTCTTGGAATCTGACACTCTTCCTTCAACTCTGCAAATTCTCAAATTCTATGTTCTGTACTTGCAATGGCCATTAAAGATGCTTCCAACTTGATAAAGTAATAAATAAATAAATAAAACTATACGCTGACAAATTAAGCCACCTAAAACTTTGGAATTGATATTTTACCTCACAGATTGGGACATCCTGATGATGGTATGTTTATCCTGAAAATGTAAGATTGAGATTACGTTTGTATTGCGAAATAAATAATTTAAAAAATATTTTTTTTAAAAATTATTGCTTATATCGATTACAAAAATGAATGAGTGTGAAATATTTTCATTGTTCACTAAATATTTAGAGATAAATTGTTGTCTATAATGAAAATGTTTTTCATTGACTAATTATTTCAAGCGATACAAGCGAATGTTTTTAGAAAATTATTTTTCAAATCATTCATTTTTCGCGAAATAACGAAACCTGAAGCTGTTAAACTTTTTCCAAGACAGTAATGTAAAAGAAACCAATTCTATGTGGCTTTGCTCCTAATTGGGCAAGCAAGAGAGGTAGTGATGAGCTTATTGTTTTTCCCTAGTAATGAGAGATTATGGCAAGCTAATGAAGGAATTAAGAAACTATTAAAGTAAATAGCCAAGCTGGAACTTTCCCGATGATTGCTACCGACATTATAATTCAGATGGCTTATGGAATAATCTAATTATAAGTTGAGGTGTTAATAGTGTATATTGCCTGGATTTTCTTTTCTTATTTTGTGTTTCGGTGATACCACAAATCAATCTTGTGTATCGGACTCTATCCACCTTTTCATAGCAATCTAAGGCGGTATATCCATGCTCAAAGTTTAAACGGTTTTGCTAACGCAACAAATTATCTACGGTTTTTCTAAATTCATTCGAACAAGCAATCGAACCACGCTCTGAACAAGATCACAGAAATAGATACAATTAAGTACATTTTGCATTTCGATTAGCTTGGTTTAATAAATGGGAAGTAAAATGCTGTAGCCAAAAAATAGTGGATCTGCCATTTTCTTTGTCAGGAAAAAATGAAAACGGAATTTTAGGGCACAACTTTTAGTGAATAACAGGACAGCCACTCATTTGCTTGCATTTAACTGGCATTGCCCAACCCAAAAAAGAAAAAAGAAAAAAAGAATTACAAACTGGCATTGCCCACATGACCAAACAATAGCAGTTCTGTGTGCAGTGATCTGCATTTTGGCTGGACCTGGAGGAGGTTCTTGATTAGCAATAGCTTAGCTCAAAATCAATCTGCAAAAACCTGATCACTTTGAACCCTCAATTGATTCATACTTAGTTTAGCTAGTGGTGATGTGTGAAATGCGTCGTTATACTAAAATGGATAATTTTGTGTTCGAAGTTACAAAATAATTCAAGTTTCGGGTTTGCCTCAGAAGTTACGACTCTTTCATTGTGTGCCCATAAAAGTTGATCCCAAAACGTGAAAATGAGGGGAAGACTATCCTATTTACAACTATATATGTGAATGCTATGATAATAATCAATCGAAGTATAGCACTTTAACCGATAACAGCACCCTACTGCACAGGTTCATGGGTTGGTCTAGCATATAATTGCTGATAATGTTGACCCGCAAATTATTGAACCAACGTGGCATTTTGACATCATCTTACGCTTGCATGCATGTGATGACAAGTCAGTTCAAAGTACACAAATTAAAAACTAGGATAGATATTTACATTTTTTACTAGAGAGAACAGAGCGCGAGAGACCACGCTCCTTTATTAATGCCTGGGAATCCATTGAGCAAATTAGAACTGGTACGTTGGCGTTCCTCATAGTCCCTCTGTCTCTCTCTCTCTCTCTCTAACTCTGCCATCGGCATCAGGCTTTTGACCTCGAAGATTTGGTTTTTCCAAGTCTTTTCAACAGCTCAAGTCTAGATTTTCTGGTTCTATTCAAACCCAGAATCTAAAGATCCAGATTTGAGGGAAAGAGAATTGCAGAAACAAGCACCCATTTTCACGGTCACTCCCATTTCACCCTCTATAATGCGGTGCAGTTTCTTTGCTCCAAGCCCACTACAGCAATTTGCTTCAGCTCCAAAATCTTGATCTGGGGTTTTCAAATTTCTCTCTGTTTTTCCTTTTCCTTTTTGTTTCTGGAATACATGGCTCCAAACACAGTTGTGCTGACCATTGAGAAGCCAAACAACAACTTCTCATTGGTTGAGATCGGTGGTCCTGATACATCCATGCTTCTGGAGCAGAAGCAAAAAGCTGCTAGTCCCAAGCAATTCACATGGCTGCTTCTCCTGAAAGCACACAGAGCTCTGGCATGCGTTTCTTGGTTGGCCATGTCATTGAACAAAACCTTTGCCTCTGTCAAGAAACGTATAAATTCCTCTGCCGACACAGCTGAAGAAGAGCCACAGGGCAGGGGAATTAGACTGTACAGATTCATGAAAGCCTTTCTCTTCATCTCAATCTTTGCCTTTGCGATGGAAGTAATTGCCCATTTCAAGAAATGGAACTATCTGCCAGCGATTCATCCCTCGGAGGTCCAGGGCCTTGTCCACTGGTCATACATGGCTTGGTTGGCCTTCCGAGCTGATTACATTGCACCATTGGTGATCAGGCTCTCTCAATTCTGTATCGTGCTGTTCATGATTCAATCTCTTGATAGGATGGTGCTATGCCTTGGGTGCTTCTGGATCAAGTACAGGAAGTTGAAGCCCGTGATAGATGAAGCAGCATGTGACATTGAGGATTCTTCGAATTTTCCCATGGTTCTTGTTCAGATCCCTATGTGCAATGAGAGAGAGGTATGTAACCAAACATACATGCGCTTCATCAGTGGCTCAGTTTAATAGCATTTGAAAAAATTACTCTCGGATGCAATGAACGGATTGCTGTAGAGTCTAGGAATTGATTCTGACGAATGACTGTTCGAATAACTGCGTCTATTTGAACTGTATTCTTGTGAATTTCACTCTGGCCATGTCTTTCCAACCTACCACCCAGTTTAGGTGATTGCAGCATGTCATAATCAATCCATTTTTCACAATGAGGCTAAAGTATGGGACTTTACATAGGTGTTTGCACAGTCGATTGGGGCGGCTTGTCAGTTGGATTGGCCCAAAGACCGGATTTTAATTCAAGTTCTGGACGATTCGGATGATGGAAATGTACAGCTTCTTATTAAGGATGAAGTATCCTCGTGGCGTGAAAAGGGGGTGAACATCATATACAGGCATCGACTAATCCGAACAGGTTATAAAGCCGGGAATCTCAAATCGGCCTTGTCCTGTGATTATGTGAAAGACTATGAATTCGTGACAATTTTCGATGCGGACTTCCAGCCTAATCCCGATTTTTTAAAGCTTACAGTCCCTCATTTCAAGGTGCATACAGAGATTACTGTCACACAGAAATTTCCACTCAGTGTTTTACTTCTTGCGAAGAATGTGACAGATTATGTAAACTATTTGCAGGGCAATCCTGACTTGGGTTTGGTCCAAGCTCGCTGGTCGTTTGTGAACAAGGACGAGAACCTACTCACGAGACTTCAGAACATCAACCTGTGCTTCCATTTTGAGGTGGAGCAGCAAGTGAATGGCGTTTTCCTCAATTTCTTTGGATTCAATGGGACCGCTGGCGTGTGGAGAATAAAGGCATTGGAGGACTCAGGAGGATGGCTTGAGAGAACAACTGTTGAGGACATGGATATCGCAGTCCGAGCGCACTTGAATGGATGGAAGTTCATTTTTCTTAATGATGTGAGAGTGCTTTGCGAACTTCCCGAGTCTTATGAAGCTTACAAGAAGCAACAGCACCGGTGGCACTCAGGCCCGATGCAGCTGTTCCGATTGTGTCTTCCTGCCATAGTAACTTCAAAGGTGAGATGAATATAGTAAATTAGAAGTGTGATAGTTCCATTTCTACGTATGTCGGCATTGGCAACATGACTAATCTATGATTTCTGGACAAACGTAACTCGTCATGCTGATTATGTGCTTGTACATGTTCTTCCAGATAACAGTGTGGAAGAAAGCCAATCTGATATTCCTCTTCTTCTTGTTGAGGAAGCTCATACTTCCCTTTTACTCATTCACATTATTCTGCATCATCCTTCCATTGACCATGTTCATACCCGAGGCCAAGCTCCCTCTCTGGGTGATCTGTTACGTACCAATTTTCATGTCACTACTCAACATCCTCCCTGTGCCGAAGTCCTTCCCTTTCCTGGTCCCTTACCTGCTCTTCGAGAACACCATGTCGGTGACCAAGTTCAACGCGATGATCTCAGGGTTGTTTCAGCTTGGAAGTGCTTACGAATGGATTGTGACCAAGAAGACTGGTCGGTCCTCCGAATCCGATCTATTGGCATTTGTGGAAAGGGAGGAGAAGTCTTTGAACGAGGAGAAGATCCAGAGGAGGCATTCGGATTCGGGTTTGGAGATGTTGAGCAAATTGAAGGAAAAGGGCGCATTTCCAGCAAGGAAGAAGAATACGATATACAGGAAGGAGCTGGTGCTTGCTTTTTTACTCCTGACAGCATCGGCTCGAAGCTTCTTATCGGCTCATGGAGTGCATTTCTATTTCTTGCTGTTCCAAGGGCTGTCTTTCCTGGTCGTCGGCTTGGATTTGATCGGGGAGCAAATGAGCTAATGCGGGAGTGTGTAACTTCATGCGTTGAGGTTAATATCACCAGCAGCTTTGTTGTAGTTTGAGCAAACGATATCCGGATAAAGAGAAGGTCGAATGTCCAGCTCCATCATAAATTTGGATGGACCGGGACGATCACGTGCTAGTAGAAACAAGTGCATTTGTTGTTAATAGAGGGGTATAACAGCTTATAGTCGGATTCATTTTAGAATAAACGTGTTATTAATATTTGCAATAAAGAGAAATCATTGATATCACTAGAAATTTGTTTGAAGTGAAGGTCATTTAATTTTCTCTACAAAGTGATGGCAACAAATTTTCGAGCAGTACCTTTCTCGAGCTTCCACGAAGTGTTTCATGGCTTTCGGCAAATAAGAACTGTCAAGGATCGACCCAGATCGGGAAAAGGAGGAACGAAACCAAATTAAAGCTGGCAGTGCAAAGATCCGAAGAATGAGCACAAAAAGCCATCATCTGTTGTATAGTTTACCAGAAAGTGAAGTGTGGCATCTACCTTAAAAAAAGGTTGCCACATATACTGGTTGTGATAGCTGGGAAAACACTCCATAAGCTCAGTATCATCCTGGAAAATACAAGTAGGAATTCAAATTCTGCAGTACTTTCCTAGTTGGCTGGGACTAAATTAGTCCTAGCTTTTCTATCTTGGACAAAATCTTAGTGCTGGCACTTCAGTTTCCCCCTCCATCTCGTCCATGTGTCAGTCCATGGCATGATGGCATTGACATCTGTACCGTTGTCAAGATGTCATCAAAGTTCGGGCAGCTCTGTGTCTGGTATAGCTGTGGCTCATGAAAATGTTTCGGTAAGACTAGGCTTCGCGAGCTATCACGAGAATGGCCGACTATCTCCCAGTCTTTCCGAATAATGAGCCTCATGCTTTGCATTTTTTATGTTCACGAGGAACCACAAATCCTATGAACTTGTTTGAGGATTGTTCGAGCCATTTACTCGCGAAAAGCGTGTAGAAACCTACTATTCTACCGCTTTTTTGGTGTTTTTCTTTTCGTACTGTAATACTGCATTAGTACTCAGAGGGTTCTTGGTGTTGTTTAAATTGTAAACAACTGTACAGCCTATATGATTTATCAATGGAGTAGCATTCCCCTAAACCAAGGGTAAATCTCCACACATTGCTATGTACATCTACGACATTATCAAAGCCAGACGGTTCCCTTTAAACGTAAGGCAAAAATACCAAAAAAGTGTTATAAAATTTGGAAGAAGGAAAGCTACACAGTATGCAAAGAACTATATTGTTCGCATACTCATAAATTTTACATCAGATACTCTTCTTAAAGAGCTGACACACGACAGTTAACAGCATAAAAGAAAGCACTCCACTAATCCCTAAAAAACAGCAACGTGCAGAATTCACCTATTGCTTGGTAAAACATAAAGCCATGTTCTACACCACTACAAAACAGATTCCTAACAACTAGGACGCTAAACAATTTACAATTAAATAATCCACGTGACTCAACATTCCCTCCCTTAAACTGAATGTTTGCTAACATTCAGTTTAATACAACTTCTGGACACCAAGAAGGTTTCTCAGCTTTTGAAATGCAGCCAACTTGAGGGACTTGGTAAAGATATCAGCAACTTGATCCTCACTTTTGCAATAGATGAGATCAATAACTCCTTCCTTCGTCAGATCCCTCAAGAAATGAAACTTGACATCTATATGCTTGCTTCTTCCATGTAAAACAGGATTTTTGGAGAGCTTTATTGCTGAACTATTGTCACAATAAATTACAATAGGTCCTTGGTTCTCAACATGAAGTTCTTTGAGAATTTTCTTCAACCAAATAGCTTGACAAGCGCATGAAGTCGCTGCAACAAATTCAGCTTCAGTGGTTGATAAAGTGACGGTCGGCTGCTTCTTTGATGACCATGAAATAGCTCCCGAATTCATCATAAATACATATCTGGAAGTGCTTCTTCTATCATCTTGATCTCCGGCATAATCACTATCAGTGAAGCCCATTAAGTTTGAACTTTCTCCCTTCTTGTAGAGCAATCCAAAGTCAGTCGTACCTTGCAAGTATTGAAAAATTCTCTTGGCAGCAAAGAGATGCATCTCACTAGGATTCTCCATGTACCTACTTATGAGACTCACAGAATACATTATATCTAGCCTAGTTGAAGTTAAATACATCAAGCTTCCCACAATTTGCTTGTACATGGTACTATCAACTCTCTTTCCTTCGGGATCTTTCACTAACTTCAAACCCACCTCTGTTGGTGTGCTAGAAGAATTGCAATTCTTCATTTGGAACCTCTCTAAAATGTCTTGCACATATTTTCTTTGGGAAATGAAGACTCCACCAGCAAATTGAACAACTTCTATCCCAAGGAAATAGTGTATCTTTCCAAAATCAGACATTTCGAATTCAAGCATCATAAACTGCTTAAATTTTTCAAGCATAGCACTATCATTTCCAGTATAAATCAAATCATCAACATACAGGCAAACAATAAGCATCTTCCCTCCTTCTCCAGTTTTCACAAAAAGCGTATGCTCATATGGACATTTTCCGAGACCTTCCTTCAGAAAATAGGCCTCTATACAACTATACCAAGCTCTTGGAGCTTGTTTTGGTCCGTATAACGCCTTGTTTAGTTTGTACACCTTGTGCTCACTACCAAATTTTATATAACCAGGAGGTTGATCAATAAATACCTGCTCTTCCAAGTCGCCGTGTAAAAATGCCGACTTCACATCCAACTGGAAGATAGGCCATGAATTTTGTGCCGCAAGTGCAATCACCACTCTGATTGTGTCATGTTAGGCAACTGGAGCAAAAACTTCTGTATAGTCAATGCCGAACTCTTGCTTGTAGCCTTTTGCGACTAAACGGGCTTTGTACTTATCGACTTCACCGTTCTCCTTTAACTTCGTCTTGTACACCCGTTTTACTCCAATGGTCTTTTGCCCTTTTGGAAGCTCTATCAACTCCCAAGTATTATTTCTTTCAATGGCTGCAATTTCTGCATCCATCGCCTTTTGCCATTTTGGTTCTTTAACAGCATCTTCGAAAACTACTGGATCGCAATCTGAAAATAAGGCAAAATGAGTAAAAGGGTTTTCAGTTTGATCGATCCCAGTTACCTCATAATCAGTCATCCATGCGGGCCTTCTTCTAACTCGTCGAGGTTGCTGTTCATCTCCTGTTTCAGAGGCTGAAATACATTCATTGATTGCTGGTTGTTGCTCATTTTCTACAGGTTTTGCATTTTCCAAAGGCTGCTGCATTTTTTCTCCATTCTCTCCATCAAAATTAGCTTGTATTTGCTGTTCAACTTTGTTTTCATTCCATAACCAGAACCTCTCTTCATCAAAAATTACATCACGACTGATGATAATTTTCTTGGTGATAGGATTATACAATTTGTATGCTTTTGAATTTTCACTAAAACCAAGAACAATGCATTTTTCACCTTTGTCATCAAGCTTGGTCCTCTTCTGATCTGGTACGTGGGCAAATGCTATACAACCGAAAATTCTGAAATGCTCGACACATGGTCTGTGCCCATTCCAAGCTTCTTCAGGCGTCATATTTTGAACAGCTAGTGTGGGGCTCCAGTTCAATACATGAATGCTCCAATTGACAACTTCGGGCCAAAAACTTCTTGGAACACTGCTTCTTGCCAAAATGGTTCGTACCATGTTTACGATGGAGCGATTCTTCCTCTCTGCAACGCCATTTTGCTATGGCGTATAAGCTGTCGTAAGCTGTTTTCGAATTCCATAAGTCTCACAAAAATTTATGAATTCTTGTGAGTTATATTCTCCACCACGATCGCTGCGAAGAGTCTTTATAAGCATGCCTGCTTCTTTTTCAACCAGTACTTTGAAGTTCTTGAAAGCTAGAAAAGCTTCAGACTTCTCCTGCAGAAAATAGACCCAAGTTTTCCGATTATAATCATCAATGAACGTTATAAAGTAACGTTTACCGCCATTTGATGTCGGATTAATGGGTCCGCATAAATTTGAATGTATCAGTTCCAGCACCTTCTTCGCTCTACATGTTTTTCCTTTTGGAAACGGATCTCGATGTTGTTTGCCAACAACACTCTTCACAAACTTGAGAAGGACTTTGAATTTGTGGAAGACCAGTTACCATATTCTTTTGCTGCAACGTCTTTAGACCACCAAAACTCAGATGTCCATAGCGAAAGTGCCACAACCAGGCTTTGTCCTTCAATCTCGCAGAGCAACACCATTGATTGGTGTCATCGAGATACAGTGGAAACATCCAGTTTGTTGTCATGTTGACTTGAGCAATTAAGCCCAAGTTTTCATCTTGAATTCGACAAACTCCATCTTTGATAGAGATCTCATATCCCTTCTCTTGTAATTGACCAATGCTAAGCAAATTGGTTTTCAAATCTGGAACAAAGTAAATGTTAGAGATCACCTGAGTAGAGTTTTCTTTAGTGTGAATCTTAACGTTGCCTTTGCCCATGACAGAAACAGAAGATTTGTCGCCAAAAGTAACTGTGTTACGGAATGATTCATCCAAGTCTGAAAATATAGACTTATCTCCACACATGTGATTGCTGCAGCTGGTATCTAGATACCACAAATTTCGATGAACCTCTTCTTTTGTATGACAGACCATCAAAAGCGAAACTTCTTCTGCTTTCTCTGCAAAATTTGATTTTGCACCACGGTTTTTGTTAAGTTGGTTCTACATTCAGACTTGTAATGGCCATACCTGTGACATTTATAACATTCGACATTTGACTTATCGAAGAACTTTGATTTGTTGCCGTTTGGATAGTTGTTGTCACGGTTTTTCGCTTTCCATTTAGAATCGACAGCGTGATCCTCATTTGATTTATGATATGACTCTTTATCCTTCCATCTCCCTTTCCCACGATCAGGACCTTTTGAATGGGCTACTGCCTTTAATGCTTGTTCCTCTTTATCTTGCTGGACAAATTTTTGCTCATGAACTAGCAAAGAACTCTGCAACTCATCAATTGAAAGATCATCAATATCTTTAGATTCTTTGATAGAACAAACAACAAAATTAAATTTCGGTGTCATTGATCGAAGAATCTTCTCGATGATGGTGACGTCCTCCATCTTCTCGCCATGAATCTACATCTTGTTAGTGATCGTCATTGTTCTCGACAAGTAATCGGTAACAGATTCACTGGTTTTCATGCGTAAATTCTCAAATTCTATCCAAAGCCCTTGAAGTTGCACGCGCTTTGCCCTCGCATTCCCCTGATACTTTTTCTTCATTGCATCCCAAATATGCTTGGAGGTGTCTTTGCAAAGAATGGTCTCCAAGGTTGATCGATCGATAGCTTGAAAAAGGTAGTTCTTAGCTTTGAGATCCTTTAGCTTCAATGCATCCGAGTCAGCCTTTTGTGTATCCGTCAACACCACTCCAGCCGCTGGTTCTGCTACTCCAGAATCGACGACATGCCAGTACTCTTTCGACCGCAAGAAATTTTCCATCAGCATGCTCCAATGGTCATAATGACCATCAAAGCGAGGAATGGCAGGCTGAACGAAATTATCAATGGCCATTGAAAAAGTTGCTGCTGCGACTTTTCACAAAGGTATCTCACGTTTAATCTTTCCTTTTTCAAACTCACTCTTATTACAAACTGGCTCTGATACCAATGTTATAAAATTTGGAAGAAGGAAAGCTACACAGTATGCAAAGAACTATATTGTTCTCATACTCATAAATTTTACATCAGATACTCTTCTTAAAGAGTTGACACACAACAATTAACAGCATAAAAGAAAGTACTCCATTAACCCCTAAAAAACAGCAACGTGTAGAAATCACCTATTGACTTGGTAAAACACAAAGCCATGTTCTACACCACTACAAAACAGACTCCTAATAACTAGGACGCTAAACAATTTACAATTAAATAATCCATGTGACTCAACAAAAAGCACCAACCCGCTTCCCCATCTTCCTGGCTTCCTTTTCCATATGGATCCTGTCAACCTAAGGCACAATTACAGAAAATTAACATGCAAGTTGTTTTGAGATAGCTTGGAGCATGAGAAATTATTTTATGCATATGTTGCATGACTTAAATGTTTGACCGATTAATTACCTTATTTTCGAATTTGAAAAATTCCAATATCTGATGGATGGGCTTTTTCATGAGTCCTGGTCACGTAGTCCACCGCAAGAAGAGGAGCCCAAAGAAAGGAACAAGTTTTTCAGAGACGGCCTATGACGACCACATTCACCTCCCCCTTTTTCCCGCCACAGCCCCCACTGATTCGTTTCCATTTTTGTGCATCTGTTTCTTCTGATCATTCCCCCATCTTTCTTGTCAAACTGATAGTCACGGTCCACTGAATATATCTGGCCAATTAGGGTGAGAATGATAACCATTCTCAATTTTAATCTTATTTATACTTTTTGAACGAGTTTCTAAGTAAAAAGAAACGTTTGATAACAACATAAATTTTTTATTTTTATAATAAAAATTTATTTGATAAATTATCCTTAAATTTCTATTCCTGGAGACATGCTAATGGGTGGCGGCGGGCCAGCAGGGGGCGAAAGATGGTCAATGGGAGGTGGCTGGCATGGTGAGGGACGGCGGCGGGTGGCGAAGGCAAGAAATAAGAAAGCTGTTATTTCTGTTTTTATTTTAAGAATAGAAAAGTAAGAAAAAATCTATTTTTTATTTTTGTTTTAAATCTATTTCTGGACTAAAAAATTCTTCCCAGATTTTAATTCTAAACCTATTTGTGGAATTAGAAAAATTGAAAAACGGTTATCATTGGCGCCTTTGCTATGCTGTTTATACAGTAGAGTATGCTTACAAACTCCCCACACTCTCACACAGTTCACAATTTCACTTGGGTTGCTGGCAGGCCATTTGGATTCTTTCCCTTTTTCTGTTGCTGAGCCGAGCCTGGTAATTCGACGGTTGCATGAGAGCAAAGTTCAAGCTCTTATGGGGTTGCCATCACTAATGTGAAATTTGCCCGTAGAAGACCCTTTTGCTTTGAGAAGTGTACTGCTCTGGAAAGGTGGAGTTTTTCTCTCTGGATCATCGATGGAGGAGGAAAAGAATGCTTTTTGTGTTGTGCGAAAAGGGGATGTTGCTGGTGTTTCACGAGTTCATCCGACTGCCAAGCTCAAGTTGGACCATCTGTAAGTTCTTTTCTGATTAAAGAAGGAGGGATCAAAAAGGTTGAGCTTTTTCGTTATTCTCATGCATGGTCTATTTTGGTGGTGTTATTGCCTGAAATGTGATGTTTCGTGGGTGTTTTTTTATCTGGTAAAGGTTCGAACCTGTTGACATGAAACTTCAGAAAAGGACAGTTACAGATGAATTTTGGGTATGTATTTGGGCTTACTGGGTCATGTTGAAGGTGGAGGGCGTCCTTGATGTGAAGGAAGATGTTTCTCTTATTCCTGATTGAAAATGTGGCCCTGTTAGCAGACTTCGGACCGATAACTTCCGTTTTGTTCCTAATTTTATGGTGTGATGTAGCTTTTGTTAAGATAGGGTAACTCTTGCCTGGTGCCGTTGCAATAACTGTATGGTGGTGGTTCTATATTGTATTGGTTAATTATACCTGATTATCTACTTAATTGGAAGGATAGAGTACTTCTATTTGCTCAATCATTTCAGGTATATGATCCGCCGGTCAGTGTGTACAAAGGGTATTGTTTGCCAAAGGAGGCTGAGGAGTTCCTGATGTCCCGTGGTCTTAAAAATGCTTTTTACGCTGTTGATGCTGCAGATTTGAAGAATGATATTTTTGGTCATCTTATGCATTGCCCTGTTTCTGGTTAGATGATCTGGGTCATGTTCTGTTTCTGTGAAACAGTTGATGTCATACTATGGGTTGAGGTTCGTTTGTACCATCAAAAGGCCGCGTGTGATTGCCTTCGCATTTATCTATTTACGGGATGCATGTGCTTGTGTCCACATGCATCCATGTGTATGTGCATATGGAGGTTTGATAGAGCTGTGCACGAGTGGCATGTGTGAGACTGTGGGGGTAGCATGTCGTGCGTGTGCTTTTAATGCTCAGCATAGGTATCAATTACATGGTAAACCCTGTCAGCTCGCATTTAAAAATTGTTTCTTTAGGGCACACTGCAAAAACTTTGCATTGGGTTGCAGAGTTTTGTTGTTACTCTACACATGTTGGTGCTACCTAGAAATACTGGAGTTTTCTAAGCACAATTTAAGTAGGTGGGCACTGTATCATTCTTCTGTGCTCTGCCGGCCCAGCATTCTATGACATAAACTGCAAATTTTATGACCTGAAATATTTTGATGTGGAATATTTGTCGCTTAAATATTACGAGCCATGCATTCTCATTCTTAGCAACCGGCTTCATCTAGAGGGTCTACTGTCAACAAGGAGTATCCATTACAGAGTCCGCAGAGATGCTCAAATCAGGTTTAAATGTGAGCCGGTTTTTGCTCAACATACACTTTGTCATCTGATTTTTTTCTATTGTATAAACATTGTAATGGAACAGCTTCAACAGTGGTGAAAATTACGGCTTTGCTAGGTCTATGCATCAAATAGCAACAAGCAGTTTGCATGAATTATCTAAGTAAATTCTTTAGTAGACTAAAAGTTGCTTCTCTCACCCTGGAAAATTTGTACAAAAATGGTCGTTTTCTTAAAAAAGAAAATGCTTAGTGAGATAGCTCAAAGAAAGAAAGGACAGAGGCTTGCTGGAATGCTTGAAAGCTGCTTGGCACACTGAAATCGAGAATTTTTCGCCTTTCTTTGCCAGAAGATTTTACTTTTACTTAGGATCTTTTTCCATTCTAGTGCACTAAAATGAAGCCTAAGCCTGTTTTTGCATTTTATATCGGCTTTTTCATCTCGTGCCAAATTTATGTCTTCTCATTAATCGATTCTATCATGCTAGAAAGGCTGCATACAAGCATTAACCATGATGCTTTTTTATTCTACAACGTGAATGGACAAATTGGCTTGCTTATGAGGTCTGCATCATTCTTCTTTGTGCAGGCAGTTGGTTCATCCACAATTTCCCATAGTGCCTTGAGAAAGAACTTAAGCTTAGAGAATGTAATTGCTGTTGGGATTTTGGCATTCAAGTCCCATAGAATTGAATGAACAGTGTGTGGATGAAAGTGTTTCACATAAGATAGAAGAGGTGACGGGAGAGGATTTATTTTGAGGAGCCTCTCAAATGGATTTGGGCCCCAAGGGATACTCCACTTTTGTGGAAGGGAGTGGACCTACGCCAAGCTAGGTCGGTCCCCCCGTGCGCGCTGCCGCTGTCCGGTTGGTCGGTTCGGTTCCAGGTCCATTCTCTATTGGTTTTTTTATTTTCTTCGAATAGACACGTTATTAGAAATTAATTAATTATTTTTTTTAACAAACAAACATGTCTATTCGTGAGATTCTGTTCAAGTGAACCTTCACTACTGTTCACGAACTGAACGGGAAACATCAGCGAGCTTTCATTACTCGTAACTTTTCAATTTTCGCCATATACATATATCCGAACAGTTTAGTTCGGTAAGTGACACTTCGTGGCATTTTACATTCCCGCGAGACATCGTCTTAAGGACACGACGTTCGTTGGGCTCGTATCAACATTCTGCTTATTTATTTGTACTGCTTTCAGGTTAGTTTTCTAGATATTTCTGATATACGAACTTAGCTGACAACAATCTTAAGACGAATTTTGATTCGGTTCTGTTCGTATATTGTTATGCGTTGTTCATTCTGTCAAATATCTAGATTGCCTTTTCTTTAAGTCGAACTTTTGTATAGTTTGTATGTTCCTTGTCATAGTCATATAGGAATACGATTCTGTTCATACATTCTGCTCCTGTTACAATTTTTTTTTCTTTTCAATTTTGTTCATGAACAAATTTTTTATTTCTGTTCATATTAAAATTTTTGATTCTGTTCGTGAACAAGTTTTTCGTTTCTGTTCATATTAGAAATTTTCTATTCTGTTTATGAACAAACGATTTTGTTCGTAGTCATATATTTTCGATTTTGTTCGTAAATATGTTATGTTTTTATATTTCAGAAATGGCTCCAACTTCGACTTTGGTCAACCCTATTTCGAATCACGGAGAAAAGCCAAAAAAGTTCAATGGTACAGATTTCAAAAGATGGCAACAAAATATGTTGTTCTATCTCACGACCTTCAACTTGGCTAGATTCCTCAATGTGGATGGTCCTAAATTGGATGTTGGAGAGACAAATAAAGAAAAGGTTGCTGCTGTCGATGCATGAAAGCATTGTGACTTCCTGTGTCGTAACTATGTCTTCAACAGTCTGGACAATACTCTCTATAATGTCTATAGTTCGCTGAAAACAGCTAAGGAGTTATGGGATGATCTAGACAAGAAGTACAAAACCGAAGATGCCGGATTGAAGAAATTCATTGTCGAAAAATTTCTGGATTTCAAGATGGTTGATTCAAAGACCGTCTTAAGTCAAGTTCAAGAGCTTTAAGTGATTATGCATGATATTCATGCTGAAGGAATGACTCTAAGTGAGACATTTCAAGTGGCTGCTTTCATTGAAAAACTATCATCATCCTGGAGAGATTTCAAAAATTATCTCGAACACAATAGAAAGGAGTTGTCACTTGAAGACTTGATTGTTCGGTTGAGAATTGAGAAAGACAATAGACTCTCTGAGGAGAAAGTTGGGAAGAACTTAGAGGTTTCAAAGGCCAATGTTGTTGAAGAAAGATCGAAACCCAACAAGAAGAGGAAAATGCCTAACAAGTCTGGAGAGGGATTCACCCAAGGCCTGAAGAAGTTCGTTGGCAAGTGCTTCAATTGTGATAAGTCTAGACATCGAGCCAAAGATTGCAAGGCCAAGAAAAGACAGAAAACTTAGGCTAATGTGGTGACAGAGATTTTCAATGGTGTTGATGATATCAATCTAATTGCTATGATATCCGAGTGTAATATAGTGGGAAATCCCAAGGAGTGGTGGATTAATACTTGAGCAACTCGTCATATTTGTGCAAACAGATCGATGTTCTCGTCTTACACAACTGTGGAAGGTGATAAAAAACTTTATATGGGAAATTCATCAACCTCTAAGGTTAAATGTGTCGGAAAGATTGCTCTAAAGATGACATCCGGAAAGATTGTGACACTAAATAATGTTTTGCATGTGCCAGATGTTCGCAAGAATTTAGTGTCTGGATCTTTCCTTAGCAAGAATGGCTTCAAGTTGGTTTTTGTATTTGATAAGTTTGTACTCTCCAAAAATGAGATGTATGTAGGAAAGGGTTATCTGAGTGATGATTTGTTCAAGCTAAATGTAATGACTGTTGTAACCAAGGATGATTTGAATAAAGTTGCTTCTACTTATGTGCTTGAGTCTTCTAATATTTGGCATGCTAGACTAGGACACGTTAACTATAAGTCGATAAAGAAATTAATGAATATGGGACTGTTGCCGAAGTTTGATTGTCCAAGTGAGAAATGTCAAGTGTGTGTTGAATCTAAATTTTCTAAGCCTCTCTTTCATTCTGTAGATAATAGAGTTACGGAACCTTTAGATTTAATACACACAGATATATGCGATATGAAATCAATACCGTCAAGAGGTGGTAATAAGTATTTTATCACATTTATAGATGACTGTTCAAGGTATTGTTATGTTTATTTGCTTAGTAGCAAAGATGAGGCTGTGAATGCATTTAGAACTTATAAATCTCAAGTTGAAACTCAGTTAAATAAAAAATTAAAATGATAAGAAGTGATAGAGGAGGTGAATATGAATTTCCTTTTGAGGAAATTTGTACTGAGTTTGGTATCGTTCACTAAATAACTGCTCCTTATACAGTACAATCAAATGGTGTGGCGGAAAGGAAAAATTGATCCCTAAAGGAAACAATGAATGTATTGTTGAACAGTTTTGGTTTACCGCAGAATTTGTGGGGGGAAGCTGTCTTAACAGCAAATTTTATTTTAAATATAGTACCCCACAAAAGGACACAACAAACTCTCTATGAGAAATAGAAATGTAGAATGCCTAATTTGAATTATCTCAAAGTGTGGGGGTGCTTGGCTAAGGTTGCGGTTCCTAAGCCTAAAAATGTTAAAATATGACCAAAGACTGTTGACTATGTTTTTATCAGATATGCTCAAAATAGTAATGCATATCGTTTTCTTGTTCATAAGTCAGAGATCCCAGGTATACATGTTAATATGATTATTGAATCAAAGGACGCTTCGTTCTTTGAAAATATATTTCAATATAACATAGTATATGAGCCAACTGATAATAATAAGAGGTCTCGAGATACTATATTTAGAAGTGATCCAATGGAGGATGAACCTAGACGTAGTAAAAGACAAAGAACTTCCACGTCTTTTGGACTTGATTTCTTAACGTATTTGTTAGAAAATGAGCTTTGGACATTCAAAGAAGCTATGACATTGCCAAAAGTCCCGTTCTAGAAAGAAGCTATCAATAGTGAAGTTGAATCCGTCTTGTCAAACCATACATGGGAATTGGTTGACCTTTCTCCTGGTAATAACCACTACAATGTAAGTAGATTTTCAAGAGAAAAATGAAAGCGAATGGTACTATTGATAAATATAAGACTAGGCTTGTAGTAAAATGATACAAGCAACGAGAAGACCTAAATTATTTTGATACTTACTCACTTGTTACTAAAATTACATCTATAAGGATGCTAATTGCCATAGCAGCGGTGTATAGGCTTGAAATCCATTAAATGAATGTTAAAATGGCTTTCTTAAACTGGGATCTAGAAGAAGAAATATATTTGGAATAATCCGAAGGGTTTATTATTCCAAGACAAGAGAAGAAAGTTTGTCGACTTATTAAGTCACTTTATGGCTTAAAACAAGCGCTAAAACAATGGCATGCTAAATTCGACCAAGTCATGTTGTTGAATGGTTTTAAGATTAATGAGTGTGATAAATGTGTATATGTTAAGAACACTCATAATGGTTTTGCCATTTTGTGTTTATATGTAGACGACATACTTATAATAGGCAGCGATAGTGAGGTTGTTAAGGTAACCAAATGCATGCTTACAAGTAAATTTGATATGAAAGATATGTGGGTTGCATATGTTATTTTAGGAGTTAAAATCCATAAAACCTCTGGAGGATTAGCTCTATCACAATCCCATTATATTGAGACGATTCTTGGAAAGTGCAAAAATCTAGATATTATAACAGTAAAAACTCTGATAGATGTTAATTTACATCTTTTAAGAGTACTGGTGAAAGCCAAGCTCAAAATGAGTATGCTAGTATACTAGACAGTCTAATGTATGTCATGACCTGTATTAGGCCGGACATAGCTTGTGCTGTGAGCAAGTTAAGCCGATTTACAGTTAGTCTAAATGAAAATTATTGGAAAGCTATGAAACGTTTATTGGGCTACTTAAGGCATACTCAAGATTATGCTTTGCAGTACACAGAATATCCGGCGGTACTTAAAGGATACTGTGATGCAAATTGGGTAATCGGCACTAAAGACACAAAATCGACAAGTGGATATGTATTCACACTTGGTGGGGCGGCAATATTTTGGAAATCATCTAAACAAACTTGTATTGCTAGATCCACTATGGAATCAAAATTTATTGCTTTGGATAAAACCGGTGAAGAAGCATAGTGGCTTCGAAATTTCTTGAAAGATATTCCTAATTGGCCTAAACTAGTGCTCGCTATTTGTATATATTGTGACAGTCAAGCGGCAATAGGAAGGGTAAGGAATGTCATGTGTAACGGTAAGTCTCGACACATACGTCGAAGACATGACACGGTAAGACAACTTCTTTCTAGTGGAATTATCACCATTGACTATGTGAAGTCAAAAGATAATGTTGCGGATCCATTGACTAATAGCTTAACTAAAGAGATGGTTGCGAAAACATCAAGAGAAATGGGTTTAAGGCCTATAAACAAGTCATCGTAGCGAAAACCTTACCTAGTTGACTGGAGATCCCAAGATCTAGGTTCAAAGGGACAATTAAGTTATGAAGACAGTGTAGAGTACTTTCAAATTTTTTACACATTTTCGGATGAAGACAATACTAATATGTGAAGGTTAAGCAAAATCTTTTAATGATTCTGAATTGAGTATGTGATATACTATATATTCATAAATCACCTATGTGAGTGTGAAGTGAGGGCCACTTCTGTGAGAATTGAAAATGCCGAATTCTTTAAAACACTCATGAGACCAGGCGGTGTTCATGGTCAAAATGAACACAACAGTGAAAACCAATTTTGTTTGAAAAATAGTTGTGTGATTTTTATTGTCTAGACTTACACTAAAAGTCGACTGTTCAAAGACATCAAGTCTACTGATTGATCGAGTAAGTCCGATAAGTTTTACTAAGGAAAGTTTAAAGTCTCAGACTACTTATTCTGATGCAACATTTTCTCATGGAATAATTGCACTTTACATCTCATGCATACACGGAGAGTCATGATATTAATACTTTTCATTCATGTGGGGGATTGTTGGGATTTTGGCATCCAAATCCCATAGAATTGAATGAAAAGTGTGTGGATGAAAGTGTCCCATATAGGATAGATGGGGTGATGGGAGATGGTTTATTTTGATAAGCTTTTCAAATGGATTTGGGCCCCAAGAGGTACCCCACTTTTGTGGAAGGGAGAGGACCTACGCCAAGTTAGGTCGGTCCCCCCGCGCGTGCCGCCGCCGTCCAACCGATCGGTTCAGTTTTGGGTCCGGGTCCATTCTTTATCGATTTTTTATTTTCTCCGAATAGACACGTTGTTAGAAATTAATTAATTATTTTTTTAACAAACAAACATGTTTGTTCGTGAGGTTCTGTTCAAGTGAACCTTCGCTACTATTCACAAACCGAACGGGAAATGTCAACGAGCTTTCATTACTCACAACTTTTCAATTTTCACCGTATACATATATCCGAATAGTTTAGTTCGGTAAGTGACACTTCGTGGCATTTTACATTCCCTCCGTTCTATTTTGGGAGACGATTGTCCAATATCCTCGGATACTGATTGAGGGCCAATTTTCGGCAACGATTGTCCAGTCGTTGGGCTCGGATAAACATTCTGCTTATTTATTTATACTGCTTTCATGTTAGTTTTCCAGATATTTCTGATATACGAACTTAGCCGACAACAATTGCTAGTCCAGCCATATCCTCCAATCATGTATGACATTTTTGATAGTTCTAGTAAATGTGCATTTGGGTTCTTTTTCTTCTCATTATATGCAGTCCTATACTGCATATCAGACACCACTGTCCTGAAACAAGGTTTTCAGTGAATTTTGTTCTGAAAGTGATGTTGAAACTGAATAGCATGCCCCCACAAAAATGGAGGGATCAGTTTGCGTTTGAAAAGCTAAGGGCCACTTAGGACATACTGTTTTTTGTTTTCATCAGAGTTGAAAAAGTGGCCCAAGCTTATTGCAGTATGTTTTCATGGTCAACTGAATTTTTCACAGTGCTAGTCTCCGTTGTCAAGTGTGTTAAATGCAAGTGTCCTAGACTTAGTGATATGAGCATTATTCATAGTAACTGTCCTATACTTTTTGGATTAGTTTTTGTATGTGACTTTGAGAATGGCTAGCCTTAAACCCATTGGCACTTCCTCTTTTGTTCATCTGGGTTTGAGAATTGCAAAACTAAGACTCTCTTTCTGGCCCGTACAAGACAATTCTGCTGTTAATTCTAGCTAATCATCTTCTTTTTCTATTATATATGCAGTTGTCATGTATGATCGAATTTGATGGTGCTTCAAAAGGAAATCCTGGACAAGCCGGTGCAGGAGATGTTCTGCGCGCTGAAGATGGAAGTGTGGTATGCAATCACCAGATAGAATGATTCAAATCAATGTTTTTAGGTTACTGTGTGCTTTTAATGACGTACTTCCGTTTCTGAACCTGCATCTCAGTAGGTTTGTTGGTTATGTGAAGGTGTAGGCATTTCCACAAACAATGTTGCTGAATATCGAGCTGTAATTTTGGGGTTGAGATATGCTCTGCAGAAAGGTTTTAACCATGTTCGAGTTTGGGGAAACTCGCAACTTGTCCGTAAGCAGGTTACTCACATCCAAAGCTTTCTGTATTTGATGTCCTCTTGCTTGCATCCACGGGAATGGACACATGTTTGTCATGCGAAGTGGGAGATTTGCTTTATATGTGAAGCACGCCTCCACCATCCACTGTAAAGTTTCATCTTTTGTGCAAAATTTTTCAGTAGTGTGCTGGATCAGGGCTTCTCTATTGCTATTTTACTTTGCTTACTGTGTTTAAATATTGACCTCTTGCCTGACATTTTTTTTTTCTGGTAATAACAGTGTATTGGCATGTTGCAGTGGCTGGTATTGGCAGTATCTAGTATATCTACGTATTTGTTTTTGGCTTTGACTGATTGCTTGTGGCTCAAACTTTTTTAAATGTGTCTAAATAGATCCGGTGATGTTTACATATCAGTATGTTGAAATGCTTAAATGAAATCATAAGCTATGAATTAGACATATTCACAATGTTAGCATAAACCATTAAGTGAAGGGAGATTGCATTATATAAAATCCAGCAATACTTCAGTTTCAGCAACCTGGAACGTAGTTTAATACACCCTCTCGTGCAAGTTGGATGTTGGACAATTGTCTTGCATGTGGATTAGCAGAACAGGGAATGAGAATTTGTGAATTCACACGAGAGATTATTGATTAATTGGTTCATGGAGGATCCAGAACTCCAATCCAAAAGAGGGGGACAAGAAGTGTAAGGCCCACTACAACCACGTATTAAAGCGATGTTGGATATACCTTGGATAGATTTTGACTAAGAAGGTCCAGTGGAATTTGTGCACCCATTGGAGACTTGTAGAGTGAGATACCATTTGTAGATGTCATGACCTCTAGTTTGGTTATCTAATTATCCTGCTGCAATGAACCTGGAAAAATGTGGCAGCTTTGCTCTATAGTTTACTAGCTGACTTCTGCAGAAAGGCCAAGAGAGCTATTAGAGCATTTGTTTTTAAATTTATTACCTGGAGGAACAATCTGTACATGATGGGCGATTTCTGCGTTTTGAGCATAATTTCACTGCATACCTTTAAAGTGTATCTGTCAACTGGCAAATGGTTTTTTTTCCCAATTTATTCTCGCATGATTGGTCTCTATTTCTGCATCATGTAACAACACCCTAATTTTGGTCCTTCTTGTGCTGCTACATATCCGAGTGATTAATCTTCATTTGAGCACATCATTGCTGTATTCACCTTTGAAGTTTGATCAAACAGATTCAGTGTCTATGGAAGACAAAAAATAAGAATATGGCAGACTTGTGTAAGGCGGCTAAGGAACTCACTGATCAATTTTCATCGTTTGAGATGAGTCATACCGTCAGGGTACAGACAGATTATGGTTTCCCCTTTCAGAAGCTCTATGTGATATCTAGACTACTGAAAAACTATTAAATTTCAGTTTCAGGGTTGCGGTTAGGAGTCTTTTTACCCATGACCTTTACCGAATGTGCTTAAGCAATGTTCTTTGGTATTTTAGTGTAAATTTTTGGAGAATGGCCTCCTGTAGTGGATGTGAACTTAATGGGCTAATGTTTAATTTGGCATTTGAACTCCCCATTTTGCCAGACAAGCACTCAATTCTGGTTTAAGGATAGCTAGGTTTACAGCAATTAGCTTGTCTTGTTGCAAGGCCTTTTGATGACATTCCAATGGTCGGGCGGGTTGTGGGGGGGGTGGGGTGGTGTGGGGTTGCGGAGGTGGGGGCGATTGTTTTCGGATGTGGGGTTGCAGAGGTGGGGGCGATTGTTTTCGGAGATGGGATTTTGAAAACAATTTTCCTGAACTGTTTCCTGAGCAATTAAACCGTGCTTATTGCTAGAACAACGGGAACATTTTTTTTGAGGTTTGTAATTTAGTTGACTTAATGCAGTTAAGTCGTATTATCAACCATTTGTTCATGACTGGGCAGTCTTCTTGTCTATAATGACATTTTCTTTTCCCAGGAACTCAATTCTGAAGCTGATGCCCTAGCTAATCTGGCCATAGATCTAAGAGGTGGGTGCCTGTCTTACTCAAATTCACATAGCTTTTACTTCATTAGACATTTTAAAGAAAAATTTCCTTGTTCTCTTGTAGATGGTCAAGTCAAGGTGGATCGTCTCTTGTGCAAGCTCAGAGGCATCAGCTGCTCATTCTGATTGGTTCTTACGATTGTGTTCTATATGACATAGTGGTTAATCTAGGCGCTGGACCAACTATGTAAGAGCAACACTTAAATGATATGACTTGTAGGTAACAATCTGGATGCTGTAGGACTAGTTACATAGTGAAAGTATCTGTCTTGTGTGGTATCAAGCAGCTCTACATCAGTTAAGATCGACAATTATATGGAGTTGTTGTGTTAGTGCATGAGAAACTTTGTCTTCGTGCTTGGTGCATCCAAAAGACCAATTGGGCTGTGCTTGGTACATCAGTTAATTGCTTGATTTGCCATCTTGCTGGACATTACCTCTGCTAAGTGCCATGAGCTGTCGTGCATCACTCTTGTTTAGGACTAGACCTATTGCCTGCGATGCACTGGCCTTCTCTTTGTGAATCTCATGGTTGATAGGCATGGCTTGTTCTTCAGCTTCTAGGGCTGATCTTGCCACCGTCCATCCAGATCCCTCCAGCAATGCAAGCTTGTCGATCCATCAAATTTGATCTGGTCCTCAATAATAATTTCGCACCTACTTACGAGATCCTGTACGTGAGACATGTCACAAGGCTGATCTTTCTGTGGAAGATCGCCATCATAATGTATGATTGTCTAGGTAGACATAACTATCTGGGGATGTAGCTAACCGGTTCTCATGCGTGGTACCTCAAAAAAGGTTATTCATAATGGGTACCTTGTCAGCGTCATTGTTTATTAGGTCCTTACATGTTCCCATCACGAGTGTCTTAAACGGTTCGATTCTTTATTACATCCTTGCATGTTCCCACCATGAGTGTCTTAAACGGTGCTGTCTCATGGGATTGCCAACATGGCACCATGCTAATGGCTTACTGAAAAGAGAGAGAGAGAGAGAGAGAGAGAGAGAGTTTATGCCATAACCAGCTGACTGTTATCTGTTTAAGGGCCAATTTGGTGGCATTACGATCCGAGGCAATAGTTGTCCTTAATCTGCATTATGTTTGCAGTGTTTTGTGACGAGCAAGTTGATAAGGGAAGTATCTTCTGTTATCTTCAGAGTGGGATATGCTAACAACGTTGAATGGCGTTGCTCATTGAGTCAACTCTTGCCAGATTCTATACACATGGGCACAGTTCTCAAATTTCAGGGCGAGGAAGGTTCGTCGGGATTATTTTTATTCTCATCTGCTTCACAGAATGCAAATGCCAGATAGTGCTCATTAAAGCTATATCTTAAGCTCCTCCTCAGTTGACTCTGACAACAGGGAAACAGACGGCCACCGAACGACCTTAGGCAAAAGTTAAGCCGTTTGGCAATTCTTTTGAGGAAATGCATTGCATTTTTAAAGTTTTCTAAAGTCCCTCTGCCCAAAGCAAATCCGTAGACTTTGGGTTTTAGCAATTCTCGTCATTATTTTTTGTCAACTTTACCCTCATTTAACTTTCGAAATTCTGGAAATGGCCTCATCACGCGACGTAAGCGGCAAGGCCATATTGACTGTCGGTAAGCCAGATCTGGCAACTGACAACCTTTGGTGAGGTTGGCCAGCGCCAAATCTGACTTATTAGTGAAGGTTTGAATTTTTACTTTTTTTAAGAAAAAATAACAAACGTCCTTTATAATTGTAGTGTTTTTCAAATAGCATTTAGATCAAAATTTCTTTCCAATACACTTTTAAATTATAATTTGTCAAGCACTATTTGCATTTGTAAAAGACCTTTTTCACCTGAAGTCGTTTGTACTTTCCCGTAGACTTTTTCCAAAAACCTCACCAAAACCAGCCTTGGTTTACATGGGCGTTGGAAGGTTCCTGATGACGAAACAAGTCTGAGCTGTACACCAGAATCAAACAGTTTTCAACTGGACAAATTTATCGAGCCAAGCGTTGTATGGTTCAGGATCAGAGACATGGGTATAGCAGCTCTCTCCTAGTACTTGACTGACAAAAGAGAAATGCATTCATCTGGGGGAAGCTGAAACTGCAAATTCCATTGCCCCAAATGTCACCTTACATAGTTGCCCAGCAAAAACATCAAGATATTGAAGACCTTTTGAGTGTCACTACATGAGTATATAAAGACAAGAGGTTACGCTCAAAGTTCATCACTCAACAAATAAACTTCTGGTTTCTTCTCCTACTCTTTATTGCCTTGCAACAATGGCTTTGAAGTATGGTCTCTTCCTAGTTGCAGCTCTGCTCCTAGTCAATGCCGTGGTATGAAGCAAATCTTTTAGCCTACTGATCACTTGGTATAAAATTGCATTTTCTTTCCCTTTTTCTTTGGCTGACTGAGGGTTTCGCTTCTTTCGCCTTGTAGGCTATGGTCGCTGGCGAAGTTGTCTCTACAGAGGTGACAAACAAAACTCTCTCTCTCTCTGTGTCTCTGTCTCGATCTCGAGATGTCGTTTTCCTACAGTAGTGTATTAGATGCTCCTTTGTATGTGCTATTGTGTACCCCACTCTCCCATACTGTGAAGATGTCACGTGTGTGCAGTACTTTTAAGTGAGTGTAGCTCCACGCTAAAGGAAATTTGTGAAAATCACCCCATGCAGGTGAAGGTGAAGCTAGATATGCTTTCCCAATTCCATTTCTCCCCGACTAGAAACTATACCACCATTATCACCATGCTCATTGTTGTGTCCTTTGATTTGCCATTCTTTTTACTTATAAAAGCTTAGTTGTTTTCACTTTGCAACTCCAATCATTAATACTTTAGAATACCAATCCATTGCTGAACTTTATCAAATTTTCCTCCCTTCTTTGAATTGGATAAAATAATGAATGTGGTATGCTTTGATATCGCAGTCGAAAAAAGACAAGGCTCCTCCACCAGGTGAGGAGAAGCACCACCACCACCACCACTTCTTCCACCACCACCACCACCACGCTCCAAAGAAAGCTCCCGCTCCTCACCACCACACTACCGTGAAGATGGTCGTCGCCCCTCCTCCCCACCAATACGTGCACGCTCCTCCTCCCCACGCCCCTCCTCCCCGCCACGCCCCTCCACCCCCCCATTACGTGCATGCTCCCCCTCCCCCCCATTACGTGCATGCTCCTCCTCCCCACCACGCCCCTCCTCCCCACCATTACGTGCACGCTCCTCCTCCCCACCACGCCCCTCCTCCCCACCACCACCACCGCCACCATGCTCCGAAGAAGGCTCCTGCTCCTCCTCCCCACCACACTACCGTGAAGTTGGTCGTCACCCCTCCTCCCCATGCTCCTCCTCCCCACCATTACGTGCACGCCCCTCCTCCCCACCACCACTCAGAGCCACCAGTGTCTCCACCAAAACACGGTAAGCAATCATCTCCAGAAAAACATGTCAAAAAAAAAAAATCGTCTCCAGAAGAACAAATTATAAGATGCAACAGCAGTTGCACATTATGCAAATAACATGGTATAGACCCAATCAGCAATATGCTGCGTGAAAGTGCGTTGCTGTCAGATTTATATCATTTTTCAAAAATCTGTAAACGCCATTGACATTTGACGTGCGATCGGTTTCTTTTCCCCCTCTCTAGGCCTGTTACAAACGAATTCGTACCTAAGAAAAATTATCTTCCATGAACAAGAAAAAAGGACTCCATGAGTGGAATGACCTCTCATGATCATGGACACATTTACAATTGCAGGGTGTGAGGAAATGTGCGTTGAGCACTGCAAGAGTCACCGCCCCGAGAGGGAGTGCATGAAGGGCTGCACAGCTTGCTGCGACAAGGCCAAGTGCGTCCCCTCACCCAAATCCAAGTGCACGCCCTGGGACTACGCCACCGTCCATGGCAAGAAGATCAAGTGCCCATAGAAGCTTAGCTCCACACGCCCATCATCGCATGTTTGCTAAATAATATGCCCCTCTCATAGGTTCCCATGTTACCTTCTTTTTTGCTCGTGTTTTCGTTGAATTGGGATACGGAAAGATGTTCTTTTGCTTCTTGTGATATTACTGTAATAAGTCCTGGGATAGGACAATGGCCGCTTTCCTTGTAGAAACCCCCCCTTTTTCTTCTTTTCGGATAAGTATTTCTCTCGTTCGGAATGTCTATGATTCATCGACTGAATTGTTTGATCCGCCGTTTCTATGTTATGATAAAGATTAGACGAATGTTGAACGTTAGCTGCACGTGAAATGAACTTTTCATGGGTGCAAGAAACTTTATGTTCTGTCCCAAAAATATCTCCATCAATCACATCTCCTGCTCATCTTCCTTTTCTCTTTTCTCCTTAAAAAACGAGATCTGCAACGAGGGCTGACCAGTTTTCATTGGATTCTCATCCCATCTGATCCTCCCAACAGACTGGCACAGTCAATTTCCGATCCAAAAGTGCAACTATTTTCACCACATTGCCTCGCAACTCTCGTCTTATGCTTGGTGAGGGTTGTATTCTTCCTCATTTTAGCTTGGTTTTGTTTTCTTCCATGCATCCGTATACAGTCGCATGTTGGTGACGATTATTACACAAGCGTAACTCATGCAATGAGTTAGAATTTAACCATTTGAAAGTGACGGGTCTCGTGTGATTTCTATAGTCAAGAATTTCATTTTGGATCACATCCATCGGATTTTTTCGGCATATGACAGACTCACTCAAATATAATTGATTTCCAAAAGAATGATGGAGTTAATGATAACACGTGGAAAAATTCGTTAACTGCATTGCTTTCTCATCACACTTCACAATGCAAAAGATCTTACTTGTGTTGGCCAGCTTTTCTAGCATTGCATGTGATGTCACATGGGATTTTTTTTTTTTGGTAGGCCAGTTTTCATCGTAGTGATTAAATTAATAAAATTTCATGGTCCGAGGTCACAAAAAATTGGGTATGAGAATTTTTTGGGAAGGGCCTCTGGACTCCTAACAAGAACGGAGGTAAAAAAATTTTTTGGGAGCCACTCTCAAAAGGATCTTTCTGTAATTAGCCAAGTCGCAATGCAATCGGAGAACTCTCGTGACAAAATGAATTTCGTCAAGTGTTTTAAGAGGTTTGGCCACTCCGCGTCATAAAACGTAGTTGCATGGCATGAGTGACCATTTTTCCGACACCTTAATTGAAAGCGCTCGTAAATAATTCATATCGAATTAAGCACAACTCGAGGAAAAATAAACTAGGTTCCTAAGTCGGAATTCCCATCGTTTGATACCTTCTTTGTTTTCTTTTCATTGTAATCGATTTGCTCTGGCTTTAGGACCAGAGCGACCAAAGATTTTCTAACTCAGTGTTGGCTCATCCCAAGTTTCAAAAGACACGCCTCCTCGTGTGCGGGTTAATACTCATGCGACGACAAACACTCTTTAGGTGAAAAAAGGAAAAAGGGTAGATGTCACTTACTTACTGATGCATGGAGCATGTCATGTCGGTCAACAGGAATTACTAACGCGACGAATGTGATATGTGTATTAAATTGAATTTAAATCGTTGAAGACGGTAAGTTTCACGTGAATGTCGCGTTGGTCACGGCGAATATGATGGTCCGGATCGAATATAGTTCACGCTTGAGGTTAATGGAATTCTTGCTGGTGGGTGGGACACTTTAATTTTCTCGCGTTTGAGGATTGAATATAATACACGTAAGTCGAGTTTAGGACAGCGAGCCAATTTACTCAAATGTCTTGGTGATGTGGGGAAGCTTTCTCTGTCAAGCACCCCATTCTCACTGTTGCTGTCCCTTGACAGCTTGTAAATATCTCTCCAGAATTCCAATTCTTTTATATACTCAGAATATGCTAATGTTGAGTTTTTCTTTTTGATGCTTATATCTTAGTCTTAAGTTAAATAAGAAGAGAGTTTTAATCTCGTGAGGTCGGCCTAGCGATTAAAGAGCTTTTGTTTTTAAAAAAATTACACGTATAATCGACAAGATCAAATGCTTGTACACATGTGTCAGGCATCCGCACCAACTTTTGCTACGCTCTTATCTGGTTTCATCATATTAGACAAATGTGTTATGGTACAGAATGTTCCTACTTAAACAGAGAGAGGGACTGACAAATCATACTGATTATATAACTAAAGAATGTGTTTTGCGCCATACTCTCTCTCTCACTGGCCGTACCCTGAACCTCCATTTAAAGCTGCAGGGGTTGCATAAAGCTGGTTCGGTGAGCACTCAAGGGGGCAAGCTCATCACTCCAGCTCTTTCACTCAGCTTTCTGCGAGTTCCCCCTAAAGAATGGCTTCAAAAACCGCGCTCCTTCTCTTGGGTGTTCTGCTTCTGCTCACTACACAGGTTTGCCTTTTAGAGAGTGTGTGTTTGGTGTGTAATGAGCTTAATGCTAGTTGGGGCACATCTAATCTGGTGTTAACTTTGTTTCGGTAGGTTTCATCTGCTGATAATGAGGAGAAACTCATTTTGAAGGTAATGTGTGTGATCAAGATAATCTGTTAATAAAGCTTGTTTTCCTTTGCTTTAGAAGATGAAGGACGAGTAAGTGTATCCTTTAGCCATGGTTCTTGGGCTATGGCTACATCAGCTTCGGCTCTTTATTCTTTTTCCTTGTCTTTTTTTGGGGGAACGAAAGAAAATGAAAGCCTCGGCCTCAATAATGCTGCTAAAATACTCGGTTTTTGAATGATATACTTTGGTCTGCATTATGTGCTCTTTTTGTTGATGGTTGGCACAATATTGGAAGTTTAGTCATAGGTTTAGGAGAGTGGGGAAGAGTGGGATATGGGAACTATTTTGGGAACTATTTTAAGTCACAAACACATGATCCCTCCAAAAGTATCTGAGACAAACACAGAGACTAAATACTCCTCCCAATAAGGGGAAAATCTTCTATGTGACACACTTGCCATGCCGATGTGCTGACATAGATGAATTGTTTGTTCGTCCTTGTTGGAATTAGATCACTTAAATAGGTTTTTGATCTTGTCGGTATATCAATTTGTATAGTTGATAGATATACGAGAGATTTTCTAATGGTGATGCCATATTTTATGTTCTATAATCATTTAGGAGTAACGAACTGGACCTAAGTGCAAGATGACCATTCTTGCTGAAGTTTAGATCTGCAATAAATGAGCGTAACTGCTTGTTTCGCTTTGCTTTGTCACTGTGGGAATATGTGTAGGCCCCATATACCAAGTTCCCAACACCAGCTCCGGTGAAGGTGCCAGCTCCGGCTACAGTTCCTGTGAAGGCACCGCCTACCCCTGCTCCGGTCACCAAGAACCCACCTCCTCTGTCACCGGTCACTCAGCCGCTGCCACCTCCACAGCCTCCTGTCGCTAAGCCTCCTCCTACTCTGCCTCCGGTCACTAAGCCGCTGCCACCTCCTCTGCCACCGGTCACTAAGCCGCTGCCGCCTCCACTGCCTCCTGTCGCTAAGCCTCCTCCTACTCTGCCTCCGGTCACTAAGCCGCTGCCACCTCCTCTGCCACCGGTCACTAAGCCGCTGCCGCCTCCACTGCCTCCTGTCGCTAAGCCTCCTCCTACTCTGCCTCCGGTCACTAAGCCGCTGCCACCTTCTCTGCCACCGGTCACTAAGCCGCTGCCGCCTCCACTGCCTCCTGTCGCTAAGCCTCCTCCTACTCTGCCTCCAGTCACTAAGCCGCTGCCACCTCCTCTGCCACCGGTCACTAAGCCGCCGCCTACTCTGCCACCGGTCACGCCTCCTGCAGCTCCACCACTGCCACCGGTCAGGTCAAAAGCAGGTAACTGTACAATGCATCCTTTTACCTCTAGTCTATCATGCCATGTATTGTCACAACATATTCAGGTCCTCTCAGAGGATGGTGATGACGGGATTGGTAGGACGGCCATGATGGCATCGTCCAACTTTTCTTACTATACAGGAGTATCATCATGTGGTGGGGGAAAATAATCGAAAGCATTTCCACATTGTGAAGATTGCTGAATAATTCATTGCACAAATTCCCCAACACTGCAACACAATCTTATGGAGCCTGGCAACTTTACCTCAGTGCGTCTGGTTTTCACAAATATTATGGATCTGATTACATTAAGTTGGGTGAACCTTTTTTGGTTGCTGCAGATTGCATCCCTCTGTGCGAGCAGAGATGCAAGCTGCACTCGAGGAAGAGAGTGTGCATGAGGGCTTGCACGACGTGCTGCGACCGATGCAAGTGTGTGCCGCCGGGGACTTACGGAAACCGAGAGCGGTGTGGCAAGTGCTACACCAACATGACCACTCACGGAAACCGTATCAAGTGCCCATGAAGGCGACCGCAAATCTGATGATCTCCAGCATATCAATCTCACCAATGTCCTACAATGGAACAATGCAGACGCTAAATAAGTTTGGAAGAGGGTAGAAAATTGCTGGTTCTCCATCGTAACTACATATCGTGCACAATGTCCAGGGGAGATATGATGGTCCGGGAATGATTAGTAATAGTATCCACATATTTGTCTGGTCTATGTTTGGGTTCTGTATGACTTTGTTGTGGTTCATGTGCTTGTGAAGACAAATGAACTGGAAAATGATCGTTGAGCGCTTGAATGAATCAGCTTGCTGCTAACTGCTAAGTAAGAAAACTGTTAAGCTTATCGTCAGCTCATCTTTGTTACTAATCCAAGATAGGCGACAATTTTATGATCTCTGTTTCGAGGTCATTGCTGAACAAGGTATCTTTTCGAAACGGTTCGTGGATACAATGCTCATGTTTGGATTGCATGAACAAATCGTTTCCTGCCCATGATAATGGCAACTGAAAGAATGTCCTGTCTGTTACGTTGTGAGAAGTACTTGAAATGCAATTTCAAACTTGCACTAAGCTGTGCGAGTAAAAAAGCAAATGCAACAAAGGCCCAATTTCATGAAATAGCATTGAAAATTGTAAATTTTTGTTTGTTTGTTTGTTTTGAGGATATATTTTAAACTCTATTCACTTTGAAATAAAGAGAGTTTTTACCAACATGAGTTTAGGTTATCTTAAATTCAAACATCTGACTGCTGTTCCAAATGTGAAATATATGATAGGAACATATTTGCTATGTAATTAGAAGAGGAGGAAAGCGGGGATGTAGATTTAAGCAAAAATATCTGCGTCATGTCAATTTTGCTTTACAAATCGGTCAATTACATTCCTTTTTATTAGATCATAAGGAGCTCACATCGAAACCAAGGAAAGGGATATGGACTATGGCTCTCGAAATATTATTCCTTGTTCTAGATAAATTGGTAGATTTTGCAGGGTTAAACTCAAACAGGCTATCTAAATCGGACGATATGGTTTTTTTTTTAATGCATTGAAGTTTTCAAAAAAAAACTAATAAGATGTGAAACCCTTTTTTTTTTCTTCTTTTTACAACAAATTCGAAAAAAGATTTTCTGATTAGCTCATGCCAAACCAAAAACATCCCCAGCTGAAAACAATATTTTCCTCGACAGCTCAACAATGTGGCTGTCCAAGGTTCCAACTTTCTCGTCTTGACCAGGGCATTTTTCCCCGTGACCAACCCCTCGCGGTCTGTATCGAGTCCTTTGAACCGAACAGAGCCCAAGCGCTTCCCTTTGAGGTCTGCTATTGATCCTGCGCGAGCCATAGCAGCAATCCGAAGCCACGAATACTGATTGTAGATCGCGCGAAGAGAGCACAGGATCAATGGGGGTCGAAGATGGGATCTTGGGGGTGGGCGACGCCCGAGCCAGGGAAGGCGTGAGCAGGAAGCGGAGGTGGCTGAAGAGGCGAGAGGGGTGGCTCGTGGTCCTGGGCGTGGCCCTTCACGCCGTGTACATGCTCAGCATATTCGACATCTACTTCAAGACTCCCATTGTCCACGGCATGGATCCCGTGGCTCCTCGCTTCCCCGCACCCGCCAAGCGCCTCGTTCTCCTCGTCGGTATGTCGTCGCGCCCACCACCTGTTTGGGGTTTTTGCTTTTAAATTCGACCTCAAGTTGCATTTTTGCCTTCTGGGTGTGAGGTCTCGCTGTTTCTTAGCTCAATGTAACTCTAGCTACGGAAACTGCGTTGCCTGTGCTGCGTTTGTTTGGTTTCAAGTGAAAGAATTGGGCTGAAGATTGTAGACTTGAAAGCGGGCAGGTTTGTTGCTTCCCTCGTAGGTTTTTAACTTTTCACTGTGTTGAAGTTAAAGTTTGGGATATCTTTATTAGTTTGTCTGTCTATGTGATTGTCGTGGAGGACACTTTGTCTTGAACATTTTGTGATTGCGTCAAAGTTGGTTATTAAGCTTTCTCCGAGCCTGTTACTTCTAGCAAGAAGTTACACTGTGACACGGGTGAAAATTTAAATTTGCAGCGGATGGATTGCGTGCGGATAAATTTTATGAGCCGGATTCGGAAGGAAACTTTAGAGCACCTTTCTTGAGAAGTATAATTAAGGAAAGAGGTCGCTGGGGAGTGTCGCACGCTCGTCCTCCTACAGAATCAAGGCCTGGACATGTTGCTATTATAGCTGGGTTTTATGAGGATCCCAGTGCTGTGACAAAAGGTCAGTTATTTGTCTATTTTATCACTCTTTTCAGTTGCATTGTAACACCTCCAACTTAGACTCCTATCGGCTAACGAGTGCTTGATGTGGTGTGACTCTTCACTAATGGGTGACATCCCTTTTGCAGGATGGAAAGCTAATCCTGTTGAATTTGACTCGGTATTTAATAGAAGCAAACATACCTATGCCTTTGGTAGCCCAGACATAGTTCCTATATTCTGTGGTGCCTTGCCACATAGCACTTGGAGCAGCTACCCGCATGAGTTTGAAGACTTCGCAACTGGTATATGCTGACCCTGTTGAACTCAAAATCTGTTTGATGTTAATTTTGTAATTTGCGTAGAGATTAAGAAAAACTGCCATCTCTTGTGATACCTCAAAAATTAAATTTTGCTCATTGTCTACTCATGTTTCATAGTTAGTTCTTCCCATGGTAATTTTTCGTCAGGTACAAGCCTACAGTCTATGAGTGATTACTTGAGTAGCTCTCTCTCTCTCTCTCTCTCTCTCTCTCTCTCGAACTTAAGACATGCATAGAAGAGTAATCTCAGAAAGTATTCTTATGGCATGTTTTTACTCTTTACTTTATCTGTAACTTAGATTTTATTTTATTTACTTAAATGCATCTGGATGTTTTATCAGTTGATTCAGTGGGCCTTGCTTGCCTTATCTAAAATTACTTGTGCTTGTTGTTCTGGGAATTCCTCTAATACTGAAACTAGTGCTCATTACAATTTCTACACGTGGCCACCTCTGGCGTTAATATTACTTTAATTCACACCTAAATGGCTCGTCAGTGTTGATATAGACTCAATTATTTTGTTTATCTCTCCTCTCTATTTCCTGTCAGGGTGTATTCGTGTTTTTTTCTTTACCTCATATCTTTATGATTTGCTTTTGCTTTTGCAGATGCATCCTTTTTGGATGAGTGGTCTTTTGATCAATTTCAAAGCCTCTTGAACAGGTCTTTTACTGACGAGGACTTGAGAGAAGCACTTCAACAGGATAATCTGGTTGTCTTTCTCCATCTACTAGGCTGTGACTCAAATGGACATGCTCATCGACCCTTCTCGTCCATCTATCTCAACAATGTTAAGGTCGTTGATCACATTGCCAAACGTGTTTTTGATATCGTTGAAGGTTATTACAAGGATAATCGCACTGCATATGTTTTTACAGCTGATCACGGAATGAGCGACAAAGGTTTGATATGACATGTTTTTCTTTTTTTCATTTCTGGAAAAAGTTACTGAGGTGAATTGCCTAATAAACATGCAAAGTTGCTCAGAAAATTTTTTCTCGTGGTAATCCTTTTCCTAAAATTAGGGTGTGCATTTCTGCCGCCCAGTTATCTCGAGTCAATTCCTGGCTTTTGTCCTTGCATTTGCTGATGATCAAACTTGCCTCCATTAGATGATGTACAGCAAGTCATCACTAGGTTTTTTGGATGGTTGCAATTGTCAAATCTGTGCCCACTACCAAAGAATCCACGTTCAGCTTTTCCCCTTATAGTCATGTGTGCCAAACAGCAAATTTATCTTATGGTTCATCTAATGAGATGTAGATGTGGTCACATATGGCAAGGATTTCTCTAGCTTCACATGTTAATACATGTATTGAATTTTGTATTGGGCCGAAGAATTTCTTTATCATTGTCCAATCAAAATATGAAACTTGATTTGGATGGAAAGCTAGAGTTGTAGTCTGGTTAAATTGATTGTGTATTCATTAGTTTTGGCTATTTAACTGTAGACTGCCGAGTTTTGCCCTATAGACACCTTTGATTTGATATTGTACTTGAACTGAATTTAACATCAATCACTTACTGGATAGCAATGGTTGGTGCTTGCTACCTCATTTGAGCCTATCCATCCTTTTGCTGTATTGCTGGGTGCCCCAGCATTAATAAGGTGCTCCCTTGGCCAAACTTTAGCCCTTTCATAGGCTAAAAAGAAAACAATTCTATAAGAGAGAATGTTTTGGCTGTTCGGCAATGAGGACTCTCATCATGCTCTTTTCCTTTTGGAGTCTGCTGGGCACTCATAAGTATTTGTTCATTAGTTCTTTTTCTCCAGTACCTTTTAGATGCTGAAGCTAATATGATTAAGGTGTAACTGATAGGAAGTCATGGAGATGGGCATCCCTCCAACACTGACACACCCCTTGTTGTTTGGGGAGCTGGGGTTAGATATCCCAAATCAGGTTTTGTCAGTGACCACTCTGATCATGGCCAGTTTGTTGATGAGCATATGCATGACATGCCAACGCCTACATCGTGGGGCCTTAGTGGCATTGAAAGAGTGGATGTCAATCAAGCTGATATTGCACCTCTTATGGTATAACAGATTAGTTTTATTTAATCATTTTGTTAGCCTATGTGGATTCTTCATAAATTTTATTTGTTTGTTTTATGGCAGTCGACTCTTCTTGGTTTGCCATGTCCTATGAACTCAGTGGGAAATTTGCCTCTTGGATACATTGATCTGAATGCGGTGAGTTCTAAGTAGTGTAACATCTATAGATGTTGAATTCTGTCACAAGTATGATTAACCTTATTTATTAAATGATTTCTCTTATCTAAAGATAACGTGGAATCTTCATTCCTTAATGTGGTAAATTATGTTGATATCTCCTGATGCAACAACAAGAAATCTTTTCATTCATTTGCAGGCAGAGGAAGTTGAAGCTGTGCTGTCCAATACAAAACAAATACTAAACCAGTTCCTCCAAAAATCACGTATCCTAGTCTCATGTCAGGTTTAGTCTTGATAATATGAATTTTGAGGAAGCTTACTTGGAATTTCAAATCACTGCAGTCTTCATTTAAAAAACTACCCTATTTCCTACGTGTAATCCCAGTTTTGCTGTTCACATAATTTTCGTTCGACACTTAGGCAATAGTATAGCATGTCAGATAAAGTCTTGTAAATAATGTCTATGTTCTATATTGTTTAACAATTTTAAGCGGATCCTCTTGACATAAATTTCCATTAGATGACCTGCCATATGTTGCAAACTTACTTGTCATGATTTTTTTTTTCATATTGAGTTTCGGATTTGTGTGCATGGATTAGAAGGAGACAACAAAGTTTCTTTTGACTATTGGCTTGACAAGTTCAGATATAAAACAGTCAAATACAATATTCTTCAAACCATTCAAACCACTAGAGCACTATATGTCAGTTATGGACCAAATTGAGGAACTGATCTCCATCAGCGATTACAAAGCTGCATTGAAGCGAAGTGAAGATTTAAGGAGTTTGGCTCTTGAAGGCCTTCATTATTTTCAAACTTATGATTGGCTGATGCTGATGGCTGTAATTACTTTGGGATATATTGGTTGGATGGTCTATCTCGTTCTCCATGTGCTGCAATCTTACACGTCATTGCTGGGTGTTCCATTCCGAAAGGAGCAAGCAGTGCAGCAGAAAAAAGACACCAGAAAAGTAATGTGTAAGCCCTGTTTGTGATTTTAATATTGAATAAGAATACAGACATGAGGAAGAAGGGTTTACCTAGCAGTTGTCCACCCTTATCAAGATTCCAAAGGCCTGAAGTTCAATTTTTATCTTCCTACTCCTATGTTACTTATTCACCAGGGGGACAAAAGAAGACTATAGAACTAGACATGAGATGTGCGCACATTTTGGGCATGGCATCATAAACAAATGTCAAGAAACTAAGTTCCTGAATCACAATCCTTTCCCAGCTATGCATTGCAAACTGCAAGCTGACTGAAACATACAGTAATTTAGCTTGGGGGTGGTGTTGTGCAAGGCAACCTTCATGGTGGAAGTGTTGTCATTAGAACCAGTGAAAAGGGATTTAAGTGATCAGATGGTCCTGCAGCTTCTACCATACTGTTGACCTTTTCTTGGTTTATCATAGGAGCATTGTTGTTTGACAAACTCTTATCGTGCTCACTAATAAGGAAAGTTTTTCTTTTGCTGATAAGTCCTTTGGCATAAACTCCGGTCAATTTGTTTTTGTCATTTTGCTTTCTAGCTGGATTTTTCTTGGATATAATATGGTTGCCTTTTATCTGATAAACAGTTCTTTCTTTTTTGGATGGGCCTTCTGATGGATCTATTTTCCCATTTTAGGCACAAACTCTGCTTCTTGCATTATTTCCCAGGTTCTTCTTATTGACATTCAATTCCTATCATGGCAGATACTTGTATGTGGATTTGCTGCAATGGGACTTATGTCTATGATTTTATTCTTGGAGCAGTCTCCCCCTCTTTATCATGCATACATTGCAATGACCATGTTTCTTTGGACACGAATAATTGGCGAGCATCAGTTTTTAAAAGCACTTTGGAGATACTTATGCGGAGAGAAGTTAAATTATGTCCTTAAACTTCTAGCTACCCTTGCTGTCTCTGTCATGATATCCGAATTCCTGGTATGGACGCAAAAGTAAATTTGATAAACCTGGCAAACTCCTGGCATTGGCCCAGGTGAATAGATAATTTTGAATTCTAAATATTTCTTTTTATTCATCCATCAGGTTAACAGCTTCACTGAGAGGAAGCTCTATACATGGTGTTTCCTTTTTGTGGGGGTTACTGCCTTTTGTTATCTGTTCTATTTGATTCCATGGAGATCTCAGATACCAGCTTTCGTTTGCTTGGCCTGTTGGTTCCTTTCTGGATTCACATTGATGCCAGCTGAAATTCCTGATAATAATCCATTGGTGTATGTCACTTTACTAAACTATGACTTATTTTTCAGAGCGTTAAGAGTGGCAAGTCTGCACTTGTTCTTTCACACACTTATAAGTTTGTTTTTCAATTACTTTTCTTTTGGAGGGGGTGGGGTTTGTATTTTCTCTGTCTACATTTTTTCTTCAATATCCCTAACTTGAAGGTCCTGCTTTGAGATACTGACCACTATCAAGAACTGCATATGTTAACATAGTACTCTTTCTATAGGCCACATTTTGTATTTGAAGCATCAGGTTGCTTTTGCACGCTGTAACTACCATGAAAAAGTCTTACTCATGTCACTGTCAATTAAGAAAATGGAAGTTCTGTCATCATTGGTGTAGTTGTTCTACTTTATGCTGATGACTAGTTGCTGATATTAAGTTGTACAAAGCGTTGACATGAAGAAACCCAAATTTCTCCATGGAAAGAGTGAAAAAAGAGTCCTCCACCTGTATATACTTGTTGTCCTCGGTTGACCTTAACTTTCTTTGGCATTAGCTTCAGCTGATTTTGTTCCTATGCTGGGCATTATGACTATTTTGTATAGGATATCTAGCGGAGCTATGATCACTGTAATAGGAGTAACTGCAAGGTGGCTGGACAAGCATGCTGAAGGCAGTAAGTATTGGTCAAGTATCTGTAGTGGTGACATGAAAAAGTCAAAGTTCTCCATGCTCTTCCTCTTGCAGGTGCATGTTGTTATATCTACCTTCTCTTTGGAAATTTCATCAGTTTTCACTGGATGATTTTCTTACCATTCTTTCACTAAGACCAGCTCTTTTGCCTCATCCGATAGGTACTATTGGTGGGGTTGTCCTCAATGATGGTATCACTCTCGACATCTCACAGAATGCAGAACCAAGAACTACATATATTTCACCAGCTCCTGAATTGGCTCATTGCTGGTATGCTGTGGCCCCTTCTTGCCACTAGAACTTTTTTTTCTGTTGTGTAGCTAATTTTGAAGATTAAAGGGATTTCCATTTTCATTATCTTTACTGGCATACCTATTTATGTATTTTTGGAATGTTATTTTTCTCTGATTACAATCTCCATCTGAGGGAGAGTCACTTGTATACAAATCATAACCTGGTCGCCTGGGTACTGGTGCTACAGATGTGCCAAAGTCAGAAGTGAACTAGACATACTGACTCATTGCATTGGCTGGTGCTTGAGGATACTTTTATAGATAGAGGAGGCCTTTGAGGAGGATTAACATGTGTTTCAATTGGGTCCATGATCAATACATTGGATTCCAACTAGTGTTCCCTGAAATTAGATATGTTGCGACATAGCATGGCAAACTTATTAACGGAACTCAAATTATTATGTTTCATTTGCCGCATGATTTTGTGTTATTTTTACTAGACTTATATTTAGGTTCCTAGTCTATTATTTGTGCAAATTAATCTATGCTCTACTGCTATTATTTTGTACATTTTAACTCTCTTTATCTCTAATCATGTGGTGTTCTCTCTTTTGTAGGTTCTTCTATGATTCTTCCTTTGTTTTCAGAAAGTACCCTCTTATCTCGGTTGACTTCTATATTTCTTGGTTTTGCTCCCCCTTTCCTTCTTCTATCTATTGGGTAAACCCCTTTTATATACCTTTCATCTGCCTACGTTTTTTTAACTTTCAAGACATTCATCCTGTTAGAACAATGCTTCATGTATTTTTCTCTTTTCCCTTTATATGGAACATGGTAGATACGAAGCTGTCTTCTATGGAGCACTTGCTCTTGCACTTATGGCGTGGTTACTTTTTGAAAACACACTACTCTATTTAAGTAAAACTGAGAAGATTACAGTCTCCAATATGAGCTCGGTGGAAAGTGCGGTTCTTGAAACTGATGATAGGTACTTGCGGCTCTCTGACGTGAGAATTCCTCTAACTTTTGTAAGTTCATTCTCCTCTCTCCATCTTGCCCTTAAAATAATTTGAGTCACTTAATCTCTCTTTATCTTTTTAAGAAAAAATATGCATATCATATGGAGAAAAGATGGCTTATGCATGTGTTGTTTATGATTGGCACAGTCGTATCCTAATTGATTAATTGTTAGACTTTTTCAACAGAGAATTTCTTCAGCTAAGCGAGAGCATTAAATAGACTTAATAAGCATGCTTGGGGAAAATGTGAACATAAAGTCATCATATGGGCTCACTATCTGTTTTTTATTATCAATATGGTCCTCATGTAAATGATGCTGATGTTAAATGTTTTTACAGTGCAAAAACTTGCAGAATTGGGTGCTTTCCTATGTCATTTCATATCTCCTCAAATTCCTTTCACTATTCAGATAATAGGAGTAATGTCTGGGTTTTTCAGATGGTACTCTTCAATGTTGCCTTTTTCGGGACAGGGAATTTTGCGAGCATTGCAAGCTTTGAAATTTCGTCTGTGTACCGATTTATAACTGTTTTCAGTGTAAGTAACCCCTATCAGTGACCACTTCTTTCCATTTAAAAACAAAGCTTCCACTAAGTTGATGTGTGTTACCGTCATTGCAGCCTTTTCTAATGGCAGCCCTACTTATCTTCAAGTTGTTCATACCATTCATGCTTGTCATGTAAGTTCTTACTTTCTCCCATGATAGCAAGTACATTGGCAGATCAAATGATGGCTGTTCATTGAAAATTAAAAAAAAATGTCGATAGCTACTGGTTACAATGAACGGTCGTTCCTCGATCACCCGATTTTTTGTTTTCTTCTTGGGGTATGATTTTTGGTTAATTATCTAGTAGTTATTTTTTTTTTGCTTTCTCTGTGAGAGAATTTCTTTCTTTCCTTCTTTTAACAGCTTGTAGCCCATAGGGAACATAGCTCATCTTATTTGTTCAAAGCTTTTAGCGAAATATGTTTATGAGAGGACCCTGTTGTCTTTAAATCAATCTTTAAGGGACGAGCCTTCTGTCTTGTTCATGCTATTCTGGGGGAGGTTAACTACTGTGGACATCTTTATATGTGTTACGACTAAAACCACTGTTAGTATCTTTCTTGTGCAATCTGTATATGTGGACCAAGATCTAGCAGAGCTGCCCCATCTCCCCAAATTCGATACATATCGATTGTCTGGAAAGGCTTAAAGTTAAAGGATGGTGAAGTCTCACTTTATGGACTATCGTAAACCAGAGATTTGTGAGTGCTTACATTTCTAATTTTATCAAGGTGATATGGATTGTTAATTAATACAAGTTGGTATTCTGAATTCTGGGATCTCCTAAGAAAGCTATACTGCAAAAGCAGCGAGCCGCACCGCAAGTCTAGTTGCAACTTTAGTTCTCGTGGTCAACCTTTGGCCTAGATGCCATATGCTTCACGACTCTTTTTACACGTGAATCATTGGTAAGTTAAAATGATTATTCGAACATATATGCCTGTTGAAAGTCACTGAGCCAGGTCTTCTTTACTTCTTCTCCCTAGTGCGATGATCTTTTCTCATTGGTTGATTGTGTGCCATTTACCTTTATGATAATAGAACTATTCTCTTAATAGGTTGAAACTTGGTAGCTTTTGATGTGATATAGGTTGTAACCGCCTATCTACTTATTTGATGATAACCTGTCTTTTGTAAATGCAGATGTACTTTTAGTGCAATAGCCAAACTGATTCGAGTTCCACGATCAGGATGTTATTTCCTTGTTATATTATTTTCAGATGTGATGACCATCCACTTTTTCTTTCTGGTAACCATATTCTTGCTGTACTTCTCCTCCCTATAACTTTATCGGCTTCCATTGTCTAGCTTGCTCACAGAACTTGTTTCTAACTGTAGTTCTTATTCTGCCAACCTAACTTGCTGTCGCTTTTATTTAATATCAGGTCCGCAATACTGGAAGCTGGATGGAAATCGGTAACAGCATCAGTCATTTTGGGATCGTGAGCGCTCAAGTCGTGTTTGTGCTGTTACTTTTCGCTCTCACCGATATATACACAAAGGACATCAGAACTAGATCAGATCGTCCATCATCTCGTAAAGTACGATGATCCCTTGAAGTTGGACTGGAGCCTCGAGATCAGTTGCCAGTTTTATATGACGGTAGGATCTCAGGGACATGCTTCGATTCTTTTTGGTTCTTTGCTTCGAGGCCGAGATGACGTGGCAGGTAATATGGAGCCAAATGGCGAAGTCCAATCACGGAGGCTACCATACGGGAACGCCTCGCCGCACTTGCTTCCATCGTGTTGATTGACCTACACACGACAGTTTTGACAATTTTTCGCCCGGTGACATGGAGCCTACTTTCTAACTCGATCTTGCAGGAGCATGATCTGCTTTGTTCTTGCGTTCAACTTCCATCATGAATTAGCTTCTTTTCTGTTTATGCTGCTGCGGGACACTTTTTATATGGAAGAGATGCTTTTCACATCTATGCGACGGTTTTCTCCAAGTCTTCGTGTCTGCATTGCCTACTGGAGAATAAAGAAGCCTAGGGCCAGTTCTCAGCAGTTTCTTTGTCCCCGCGATAGAAGGATCCACAGATGGACACAGCGCACTCAACTACTTTTCCTAACGCGTCGTGAAGAAAGCCCCGTTCGTACATTATGGAATTGTCAATGCGTTATCAATGCTTCATAAAGAAAGACCCGATTATATTATGACTTAGACAACGTGACGCAACTCACCGTGACGTTTCCATTCCATCTATGGTCTACAAGGTAGCGCACGACCAGTTAGAGACGCACCTTCTCTTTGCGCACGAATATTGGATGGGATCGAGCTTGAACGTGAAAACGACTCCACCCGATTGACTCGCGAGGCTGATCGGATAGCATGATCCATACATTTGTTTCGGCATGATATTTATTTATTTTATTGTAATATCGCGTCTCGAGTTTAGACTTTGACTTGAAGGAAAGCTTGCTTTTGTTATGGACGAGCGATCGGCTCAAGCTCGGAAGAACACTTCACGGAATCGAGCCGAGGGCGAAGTCACAGACTCAGTCGAGCTCGAATCGAATATCGAGCAGCATCCGAATCCAAACAGGCCGGCCTCAACTCGAGTTCCGAGGCCGTGTCCGACTCGGTTAGAATCGAGTTCAGCCCTCCTCGTTTCCTCAGCCAGGAAGTCCTGCCGAAAGGGAGGAAGTCGTTACTCGCCTACAACTTTTCAAAGCAACTTCCTCTCGGACGACAAGGTGGCGGCCGGAGAGAGGAAGGCACATGAAACTTTTACGGCAGCATCCTAGAAAAAGCAACTTGTTACAAGGCAAGAAGAGATCAAGGTACGCAAAGGATGGACCTGTCTCCTGGGCCACCCGGTTCAAATAAAAAACTTTAAATTCCCGCGTTATCGTGCTGTCGTTTATGTACCCGTGGTTATTTTCATTGGTCGGATGGGTAGCCACGAAGGAGAAGCAAAGATCAGGTTTCGGCATTCATGAAAGAATTCGGTGTGCCATGAATCGAAAAAGAAAAGTCCAAACAAAAGCAGGATTCGAGGGTCCCCGCGTCGAGATTAAGTGGTCTGGTTTGGGTTGTCGATGGGGAATTTATCGAGCAAAAGGCCATTTGCTTTTGACTGTTTCAACTCTCCGAATCCGAAAAGGCGCAACTCGAGCGGCATCGACTCGCCGGTTCCGGAAGAACGACAGCCCAATAACGAAGCCCCGGCAATGGACCCTGCTCAAGCCGCTAAACCTCCGTACGTGTTAAGAGCAAAAGAAAGAGCTGCTTTTTTTTAATCTTCCTCGACTTCATAGTTCTGTTCTGAAATCGAAATCGAACGAGACCCAACTTCGAAACCCGCGAAAGAAGTGCGCCTTTGGGCGATCAGTCGACCCGCTTCGCTTCCCAAAGGGGGCGTTCTTGTTCCTTGTTCCTCACGGTGGGTCTCTTGTTCTTGATTCTTTTTTGCTCTTTTGCAGGTTCAGCAACGGACTCGATTTGGCGAACTTGGCCGTGTCCTCCGATATTCTTTCCAATTCATGGGCTGCAATCTCTGAACTCCAGTCCCAGATTGACCGCAATCACCAAAGCCCACCGTCTTCTGACGCTGTGAAGATTCAAGAATTTGAACACCCGGAATACAGAATCATTGCTTTTGTGACCCCACCAGTTGCTACCAGTTATCTCCAAAGAGAGAGCGGTTTGGTCCCTTCTTCTTCATCAGAGGCGTCTGAGTTTAACTTTCTCTGCTCCGACGGGAACCCGTCTTTTGCCATAAACAAAGCTGCGATTTCTCTGTTCAACTCTCTCCAAAAGAAGCTCTCTTCCCTGAAAGAGCAGGTAATACCCTTTTATCTTTCGTTTCTTTACGAGTGATTTATGAGCCCAAGTTACTAATTTTGAAGGTCAATGAGCTTCGCTTAGTCACTGCTTGAGATCATAACAAGTTGGTGTCAGATCTAGGAATTAGGTTTTATTGAAGTGGGTTCCTGCTATGTATACATACATGTGCTCTAATAATTGCTTCACTGATGATCATCTTGAGCTGTTTCTTCACATAACATTAGCTTTATTTGATTGAAAAGTGGATCATTTGCTTCTTTCAGTGTGAATTGCATCATATGGCAAAATGGCTGATGATGAGCAATCAGTTAATTGTCTGAACAGTTCCTCTAGCATTGATGGCCCATTGCCTTTTCCAACGTTTCCAGTTAATCTTAAGCATTCCACTAGAGAATAAGGAAGTGAGTCGCCATGAATTCCCTAATCCTAGTGTCAATTGTCAATGTCCTTCCTTTGACTGACTGTGGAGGTGAACTTGAGTGTGGTGTGCAAAAGTTGGTTCGACATTTTGTCTGACCTGACCACTATATCTGTTGAGAGTACTTATAATTTAAACGACCCGATCCAAGTAGAAATTCTAAATTGGACTTTTGATGTAAATTATGAAAGTCTTGAGGGGACTTTTGGTTGACCGAATATATGATGTAACGGTAAATCTGTGTTAAGGTTATATTTTGTCTGACTAGATCTCCTAATTTGAGTATGCTAAAAGGGGTTTCCTATTTTGGGTCCAAGTACTATATATATATATATATATATATATAAAAGGTGGGGTTTTGGGTTTTTGCTCGAGCTTTTAGCTGTGACAATTAATTGTGCGGCGTGCTCGTAAATTAAGTCATGAAGAAATTACAAGTGTTTTGAAACCAATAAATCTTGTGGTAAAATTTGTGAATTCCTTTATGAGATTGATATGTTGTATCATGAAGAATTGTGAGGTCTAAATTCTGTGTGAATTATTGAGTGAAATCGGCAGTTGGGAAACAGTGAGAGTGTTTGAGTGACTCGAGTATGGTCGTAATTTCGGTGCCCAATTCCGTTTATTTTATTGTTCGACGGCTTGTTTTTCCCAATAATATCAAAAGGGAAATAGTGTGATTATGTTTGCAAAACTGACTTCAGGACGCATGTGCAAGTAAGAAAATCTGATTGGCCCCCATAGACTAGTGTTTGTCGGTGCTCATCATGCTTTGATGCAGGTAGCAACTTCCTCCAAGTCTATTCCACACATTATAACAGGAGATTGTTTGGGTGGATCCATTGCCTCCCTTTTCACGTTATGGCTCCTACGCATGCTTGATTTAGCAACCACAAAGTGTCCACTTTGCATCACATTCGGTTCGCCCCTCATTGGGGACAGAGGCTTCCAACAAGCCATATCACAATATTCAACCTGGAGTACTTGCTTCTTGCATGTGGCTCATAAGGATGACTCTTTCCCGAAACTTTTTCACCCGTTGACCATGGAGCAGAGTCCATACAAGCCTTTTGGTACATTTCTTTTGTGTTCTGAATCGGGTAGTGCATGTTTCGAAGACCCTAAATCCATAATTAAGTTGCTTGCCCCCAGGAGATCCGAAAGTGCCCAAGCTTTCCATTACAAGAGCATCATTAACTGTCTTGAACGGCAATCGATTTGCAAGAACCATTCTGCATTTAGTGTGTCTGATACCGATTCATTTAAAGCTGGGATAACTGTGCAAGTTGCAGCAATTGGCCTTATGCAAAATCAGGTAACTATCTATTGTACCTTCTTTTGCACGTGTTCTGAATACATTTCAGGAGGGGATTTCACAATTGTTCTAGTCGAAACAAGAAGGATGATTGTGCTTTGCCGCATAAACCAAAATGAACCGTATCCCTGCTTTTAGCTTCACATACGTAACCAGGAAAATTTGCTCCACTTAAATAGTCCCTTGCTATGAATGCTTTCCTTTTACCCTTTGGAAGTTCATTTACCAACTCTCATTGGCATGGCAACCGCAGAATATGGATATTGATGCTCTGTTGAGGGAGATAGTCCAGTCGGAAAAAGATGTCCTAGAGCAAAAGAATCAAGTATTTGATCCTGCAAAGAGTTTGAACGACATGAAAGTGTGCCTGGCTAATTTGGAATGGTACAAGAAGAAATCCGAAAACGATGGCCAGGGTTCTGGTTACTATGACAGCTTCAAATACAAAATGGTTAGGCGTGACTATAAAGCCGTTCAGTTCGTAAAAACGCTCACGATTTACTGGGAACATGTGGTAAAAGATGCGGAGGAGAGGCCTCAGAGAGAGGGAGCACCACTGCGGGCCCGCTGGCTCTTCGGAGGGACAAATTACCGCAGGATGGTCGAGCCGCTCCACATAGCCGAGTACTATAAATGGGGCAAAAGAGGTTACATATCTCAAGGGAGATCCAAGCACTTTAAACTATTGGAACAGTGGCTGGATGAACAACTGAAACAGTCTGGGAAGAGTGTCCCTAACAATTCAAAAATGAAGAAGAACGTGGTGAGCATCACGGACGATTCATGCTTCTGGGCACACGTGGAGGAGGCACGGATATCATGCAGGTTGTTGAAAAGCGGAGGATTGAACAGCGCTGAAATAGAAAACTTGGTCAGGTTCGAGGAGTATGTCATGGGTTTGCTCAAGAACTATGCTGTTTCTCCTGATATTTTCTTGGATAGCAGCAGCTATATGCAATGGTGGAGGGAGTATGAGGACATGTTGGGGAAGCAAATGATGGGAGCTTCTCACAACTCGGACCTTGCTCGTTTCATGAAGGACGGAGAGTATCACCGATATAAATCAGGTACCCCAGTATTCGCATGATAAATGAACAAACTGGGTAATTTGAATGTAAATTATAGTGTATCATAAGAGCAATAATGTGCCGGTTTCGCTCATTGTGTTGATTTTGCTTTGCTTCAATCAATTTGGATTCTCATTGGACCATTGGTCATCATGAGTTCAAAAATTTGATTCCGAAGGCAAAAGTTTATGTTTGCTCTGCCTTTCTGTATTTTCCTCTTCAGGAATTACTCATATGTTGGTTTGTCTGGTGCTGGTTCTTACGCGGTCAAAAAAAAATCTGTCACAAGACTATAATGAAAACAAGCAATTTCAACCAAAACGACATAGGAAAAAAAGAAGATTGCTGTTTGTACTTTTTTATAGCTTTATTATCATGACGCCTCTCTTGTTGAAGCAGACAGATTGTTGAGTCATCTTAATTTAAGATGACTCAACAATCTCTCTCCTGATGCCGCTGGAATTGATTACTCATTTCCCAACTTCTTCTTTACGGGGATCACAGCATTTATCATAGGTTTGACTAATGATAGTGGCATCAACAGGTCTCCGGCATGGAGTTGAACTTGAAGCCTCTAAGGGCAAGAGCTCCATCCTTCTCTTCTTTACCGCTTTCTTGAGATCTTCCAGCCATTTCTTCAATACCATAAACTCGTTAGAGCTAGGTTTTCGAATTGCAGGGGCTTAATGTCATTCAGCTCTTTAGCTTGTTTCTTTCCGACTTTCAGTTGCTTGAGCAGATCTGCATATTATTTGTTCACTTCATCTCGGAGTTGGTTTCCATCAGTTTGAGCCTGTTGAGTAGCATCGCTACAAGCTCTCTTAGGATGCTCAAACCTATCTAGGACTGCATCCACAGAAGAGTGACCAAAATAGAAAGGCTTGCCTCTAGGAGAGAATGATAATTGCCAAAATAGGAAGGCTTGCCTCTAGGAGAGAAAGATAATTGCCATCTCTACAGCACAAAGAGCACAAACATCACTGGCCTTTTTTAATAGTCCTAGTCGATGTTTCGAGAAGGTAACTTGTGGAGCGTTGGCACCCCCCACCGTCGTTCTTGCTCAAGTTGTTCTGCCCGCGTGCCGGAAACTCAATATAAATTATGATATAGTAGAACAGTGAATAAATGTGACCATTTATAAGATTTTACAGGCCAAAATAATGCATCACGGCGTCTTGATTGGTAATTCTCGTTTGACTTTCCATATACTAACATATGTTTTAAGAGGTTTAATGATAACCGTGTTGTTTTCCACTTAATGAACTGAAGTATAGTCATCTTAGCTTGTCATTAAGTTGGCATTCTCGTATTGTCAATTCCTAGTTAATAATATACATAAATAAGAATCCAGAAAAGACTTCCTCAACGGTGCAATTAGAAGTCTGCAAAAATTTAATTTTGCCCTCCTCAACTTTGAGGTTAGCACAAGTTAAACCTTGTCAGCAGAAGGGCAGCTTTTGCGGAGGCAACGACGCTGAAGGCCTCTTCACAGAGGGAGAGGTTCTTGTCAGCATTGCACTCAGCGGGCTCGGAGGGGTTGGTGGAAGAGAGGAGGATGGAGGCGTCGCAGCCAGCGATGAGGCAGCGTGAAAGAAGAGGCGGAGCGTGGCGGAGGCGGTGTTGGGCTCGGCAGGTTGGTGGTTGGCGACAGTCCGCTAGACAATGTGGATGAATTGCGTTCAAGGGAAAGTTTGGATTTGGAGAAGAGGAAGGAGGAGGAGATGAGGAGGAGGAGGAGGAGAGGTGCTGATGGTTATGGTTGTGCCAATTTCCTCGCTCTTACACTATATTATCCGTTGCAAAACATCCCACCAAAACCTCAAAAATACCCAAATCCAACATAAGTTATGGGACCGGGTGAGTTGTATTCATCTACCAATGAGTAAATACATGACAACAAGCTACTTCAAAGACATTCACAGAGTTGGGCAACTATGAAATCGACTTTCTTACAACGAAGTTTTCTGGTTCTTTTCAACAGGGCTCGTGACTTACTAACCTCCTACGGTACCGTCAGAGTCAAAGTTCAGTGCTAGTCAATAAATCATGGACGGCAATATGTGCAGCCTGATTACACAAAATGTACAAAATGGTTGTATACGGACATAATTGGTCATTGCAAAAATTGACTGCAGCGGAACGTGCCCAACGTGAACAAGAGGAGGACAACTACACTTTATCATCTAAATCATGGTGAGGAACATGGCGTCGAGGACACCGAATTTATTAAACATTCTTGTGGTGTAATATGTGTATAATTGTTATTAGGGTACTTCTACTTGTAATTTTTGTTCACATTATGTGAAGATGTACTTGTAGGACCTTTGTGTTTAATTAAATGGGTGTTACTCATTAGTTTTTCTGAAATCGGTGTTGTATCACTTTTACTAATAGAAAATAAGAATACTTAATACATATATATATTATTTATCAAAATTATTTAACTTAAGGGTTAATACCACGAAAACCCCAAACAGGTACATTTGTGAAAATTTATCCCAGACTAATTTTTTGATTACTAAAAATCCCACACTGATACATTTGCGATAAATTTGACCAAAACTAATTTTTTGATCATAAAAAATCATAAATCGATACATTTGTGACGAATTTATCATTTGTTAAATTGGATTAATATCACGAAAAATAACAAACCGGTACACCTGCGACAAACGGAAGGTAAAATCCTAAACTGATGCACTCGTCAATCGTCATGTGTTATTTAAGTCCATAATTTAACGGTAAAATTTAACGGAAACTGATTAAGGGTAAATTTGTCACAGATGTATTAGTTTAGGGTTTTTAGTTGTCAAAAAATTAGTTTAGGGTAATTTGTCATAGGCGTACCGGTTTGGGGTTTTTGGTGGTATTAGCCCTTAATTTAATTTTAAAAACTGTCTGGGGTTGGCACTGCTCGTCATTAATGGGAAAATGAATTTTATTTTAAGTGTGAGTTTTATTTTGCTATGATAGTTATACTTGGGAAAAATATTTCTCTATTAAAAAATAAAAAATTATTTTCCTAATTTTAAGTATTGGTGTTTTTTTTTGCTGTAATTGTGTTTATTGATTACTATTTTTAAAGAACCAAATGTTAAGGAAAATTCCCAATAGATTTTGAAGTTGACAAAACTGTCCATAAGTGTTTTGTAAGTCTGATAAATGCTTTGAAGTATTTTGATTCAGGAAGTTATTTTTGGAAGAAAAGCATATGTCAATCTTAATCTAGTTCGTGTTCAGATTGTGAAAGAACTTCAAGCAAAAAAAAGATTCAGACTCAGAACGAGAAGTTCAGACTTAAAGTTCAGACTCAAAACCAAAAGTTTAGACTCAGAACTAAAAGTTCAGATTCAGACTTATGATATTCAGACTTTACCATGAAAGTCATTCAGACACTGAAGTATTCAGATTTTACCGAAGACCGACACTCATCTAAGTTCTGAAGCAGATGCAGAAACTCTTCAAACGCATAAGTTTTGCAGACGCAGAAATTCTTCAGATGCAGACGCAGAAATTCTTCAGATGCAGATCCAGAAGTTTTTCAGATGCAGACACAAAATGCAGAACCAAACATAACAGTTAGTAATCTGGTATGGATTTCACAAAAGGAAAGCTTTGATATCAATTTAATTCAAATTGATTGACAATCAAAGATTACGACAAGTATGCATTTACAACGGACAAAGCTCTACTTATGGAAACCAAGATTCTGATTGTATGGGCGACCAGAATCAGTGGGATTCAGATTTTATCAACCAACGGCTACTCAATCCATTTTATACAAATCTGTCCAAAGGTGAATATTGGAAGATGATCCTCTGAAGACTGTCCAACGGCTAGTTTAGAAGTGGAGGAGTATAAAAGGAGATCAACGAGGAGCATAAGGTAGAGATAGAATTCAGAATCAACAAGTCCAAAGTCTGAGCATACTCCAATTCAATCTCTTGTCTTTCGTGAGCTTAAACGTATAATCATTTGAGAGGTGTAGACAGTGTTATAAGTGTGTGTTTAGGTGTGAGATAGTGTGATCTATCGGCTTGGTATAAGTAGCACTAACTTTGGGAAGAAGTGCTTAAGTTTTAGCAGCACAACTTGCTGTAACTTCTCATTGATTTAATTAGTGAAATCCAGCCAGTAGGCTGTAGCGTGAAAGAGTGGACGTAAGCTTGCTATAAGCCGAACCACTATAAACTTGTGTGCAGTTTTTCTATCCCTATTTTATTACTTTGAACACTGCACATCAGGAACACTGTCTTTATAAACTGCTTTGAATCTGAACAATATTCAGACTTAACTGTTTTCTTTCATTTCCGCATAATCTGGTTAAAATCACCTATTCACCCCCCCTCTAGGTGATCCGTGTTAGCTACTTCACCAAACATGTAAAAGTCAAGAAAATTAATTTGCAGAAAGCTCTTTTATTAAAACAAACACACTCAAATTGTTCTTGCATTTACAAATGAAGTAGAAGTTGACCAAATTGAATGATCACAACTATACTTGAATTCTATCGACTCAGCACTTCTTCATTCTTCATACTTTTTATAGCTGTTAGAATGCGCATCTATGATGCGCGCTTGTTGATTCATCAAGGGCATCAAAGAGTGCGTTGGAAATATCAAAATCATCATAGCAATTGATCATGCAAGCTTGTACGGCTTACATATTTAATGGTGATGATCATGTTGGCCTACATAGACCAAGTCAATCCAGATATTCTCCCAATACAAGGCACATTTTTCACTTGTGTTCGACTAGAATATAGCATAGATTCATGACAGTCTTGAAAATTTTTTACCCATCTGAAATAGAGCTTTCGATTTTTTTTTAACTATATCTCATGGGATTGTGACCTGCTTCATTCTTGCATTCAAATTCTATTGTGAATTTGTTTCTCTTGTGTTGATGCTTTTGGGACCCTTTTGTATGGAAGTGATGGTTTTCACATTTATTTGACAATTTTCTCTAAGCCTTGTGTGAATGCCCACTTGGAAAGAGAAGAAGGAAAACTTGGGCCAGTTCTCAGCAATTTACTTTGTCCCCAAATAGAAGGATCCACAGATTCGTCAGAATGGACAACTGCATTCAACGACTTTTCTAACGCTTCATAAAGAAAGACCCATTCGCATTGATGGCCCATTGCCTTTTCCATTATTTTCAGTTGAGTTAATCTTAATCCTATTCCTAGCCGAAAAGAGGAAATGGACCAAATTGTTTTGAGTTAAACTTAAGCATACCGATGCTGCTCTGAATGAATTAAGATATGACTGCAAATTAAATTTCGCATTTTGATAAATTCCCATCTGGCCCTTAGAAACATTGTTGATTTATTCAATGCGTGTGAACCGAAGGAGTTTGGCTGGGTTGGTAAAGTAACTAGGCTTTGTGTCTCAAGAAGTGTGGGGTCTTAGGTCCGAATCCTTTTCGACGTTACTCCTTGGAGCTAGCTAGATAATAAGGAAGTGATTCGTCGTGAATTAGTGTCAACCGACAATGTCCTTCCTTTGAATGACCGCGGAGGTAACTAGAGTCTAGTGAACAAAAGCTGGTTTCCGATTTTGTCTGACTTGATCACAATATGTGTTCAGAACATGTCTCTAATTTGAAGTCATAAAGAAATCCAATCCAAGTAGGAATTCCAAATCTCAATAGGACTTGCCACCTAAATTAGGAAAGTCTTGATTGGACTTTTAGTTGACTGAATATATGAAGTAACAATGAGTTGGATTCCTAATTTGAGTCTGCTAAAGGGTTTCCTATGTTGCATCCTACTATTATATGTATAAGAGGTGGGTTTTGGTTTTTGCCATTTTGGGAGCAGACCGTAACAATTATTTGTATGGCATGCTTGTGAATTTCATCTTGAAGAAATTATGAGTGGTTTGAAGCTAATAAATCTTGTGTAAGATTCGTGATTCTAGTTTTGTAAGAAATTATAAGGCTAAATGTTGTGTGAGTTATTAAGTATAATTGGTCGCTGGAAGTTGTTTGAGTAACTTGACTAAGATTGTAATCTCCTTTGTATGCTTGGTTTACATTAGAATCCTGTACTACTCTCCCCATGGGTAGGTCACACCGATTAGACCACATAAATTCAATATCCGATTTATTTCCTTTTCTGTTTATTTTATTGTCAAAGGCCCGTGCCTTTTCCACACCATTTTGACTTTTAACTACCCCTAGCACCTTGAGTTAGCCAAGTGAGCTATATAAATAAAAATAAAATAAAATAAAGTATATGTAATCAGTTTGATTGGGTTGGTTCGGTTTGATTCAGTTCCCTTTGAAACTGGGAATCGAACTGCTAGGACACCGATTCCACTTTTAGGAACTGGAAATTGGATTGACACTCTGGAAACAGGACAAAATTGGCCGGTTTGGTCAGATCCGAGTGGTCCGTTTTGCACACTCTTAGGGATACCGGTGTTACATCTCGCAAGGAAGGCAGGGGTTTATGTTTGCTCTGCCTTTCTGTTTTTTCATCTTCAGCAATTACTCGTGTTTGTTCCTTTAGTGCAGGTTCCTATTCGATTGAAAAACATCTATCAAAAGAATATAATTAAAACGAGCAATTTCAACCGAAACAATATAGAAAAAAGAAGATAGCTGCTACTTTATTGAGCATTTTTACTGCTTTATTATCAAGAGGCCTCTCTTGTTGAAACGGAGGGATTGACTGAATAATGCCAAATACAATTTAAGATGAGTCAACAATCTCTCCGTAAGTCCGCTGGAATTGACTACTCATTTCCAACTTCTGCTTTGCAAGGATCACAGCATTTATCATCGTTTTTGCTCCGGAGAGAGGCATTGATAGCCTCCAAGGCCAAGAGCTCCATCCTTCTCTTTTCCACCGCTTTCTCGATATCTTTCAGCCATTTCTCGAATACCATAAAATCGTTGAAGCTAAAGTTTTCGAATCGCAGGGGCTTAATATCATTCAGCTCTTTAGCTCCTTTCATTCCAACTTTCAGTTGCTCAAGCACATCGGCATATTGTTTGTTCATTTTCTCTAGGACTTGGGCTCTATCAGTTTGAGCCTGTTGAGTAGCATCAATACAAGCCATCTTTGGATGCTCGAACCTATTTAGGAATGCATCCACAGAAGCGCGACCAAAATAGAAAGACTTGCCTCTAGGAGATAGAACGATAATGGCCATCCCAACGGCACAACGAGCATATACTTCACCTGCCTTCTTGAATAGCCCCGGTCGAGGTTTCGAGAAGGTAACTTGTCGAGCATTGGCACTCCCCTTCGTCATTCTCGCTCGAGTTGCTTTGCCCTCTGTGGCGCACGCTGGAAAATCGATGTAATATGGTGGAACAGTGAAAAATGTGGCCATTTATAGGACTTCACAGGACAAAATAATTCATCACTCCCTCTTTGATTGGTAAATTTTCGGTTTTCCATATTAACATACCTCCTTATGCGGTTTAATGATAAGCGTGTCGTTTTCCATCCGATGAAACAAAGTATATTCATCTTATGTCAATAAGTTGCATGCTTGCAATGCCAATTATTTGCTCATAATATACATCCAGAAGAGACTTCTTCAACGGTTACTCAGCTAAAGAAGGAAAACAATCCTACGGTGCAATTAGTATAGGAGAGCAATTTCAGGTTCCGTATAGATTAAGCTTGAAACCTAGAATCTACCCGTGAAAACATGTTCATCATTTTTTAGAACCCGGAACCTACCTTGTATAGTTTAGAATCTGAAACCTACCCTGTTACGGGTTTCAGGGTCTATTCAGGTTCAACCTGTATTATTAATTGAACGATTACAATGAATTATCATTTTTAATGATCATCGTTTGCTACTACAATCCACTGACCACAACTTATATTTAGACACATTAAGAATATGAAACATTAATAAAATAAAAGTCTTAGTCATAAAATAAAAGCTTAGATCAATGGTTTCAGATTATACACTTCTTGAATGGTTACTCAACTAAAGAAGGAAAACAATCCCACGGTGCAATTAGTAGGGGTAAGCAATTTTGGGTTCCGTACAAGTTCAGCTTGAAACCTAAAAGCTACTCATGAGAATATGTTTATCATTTTTTAGAATCTGGAACTTATTATGTCACTGGTTTTAGGGTCTACTCAGGTTTCACCTGTATTATTAATTAAACAATTGCAATGAATCATCACCTTTAATGATTGTCATCTACTACTACAATCCACTGACCACAACTTATATTTAGATGTGCAAAGAATATAAAATATTAATAAAGAAAAAGTAATAAAATGGAAGTTCATACCAATTGTTTCAGATTGTACACTTCTTGAATGGTTACACAGCTAAAGAAGGAAAACAATCCCACGGTGCAATTAGTAGGGGTGAATAGTTCTAGGTTCCGTTATTCATTTTGAAATCTAGAACCTACCCGTGAGAACATGTTCCTTATTTTTTGGAACTTGGAACCTATCATGTTTGGAATATGGAATCTATCATGTCACAGGTTTTAGGGTTTACTCAGGTTCCATCTGTATTATTAATTAAACAATTGCAATGAATCATCACCTTTAATGACCATTACTTGCTATTACAATCCACTGACCACAACTTACATTTAGACATACGAAGAATATGAAACATTAATAAAGTAAAAGTCTTAATTATAAAATGAAAGCTTGGATAAGTGGTACCATATTATACACTCATAATTGGACTCTATGGAATATCGCAAGATCGTGCGTTAGCATAGACTAAGAAAAACACAAAGACTTGTTTCAGGTTTCAGGTTCCACCTACTTAAAACCTGGAACATACCTTGCATACTTTGGAACCTGGAACTAACAGGTTCTCACTGATCCAGTTCTCAAGTTGTAGGTTCTACCTTGAAACTATATTCACCCCTAGCAAGTAGTAGTCCGGTCTTTTGTTTTTTCATACCCTCCTAAATTTTGAGATTGATGCACGATAAATCCCTAAATTTTAAATGTGTTATATTACTTCTTTGAATTTGCATTTTGTTTCACCTATTAACACCATTACTTCGTCCGTTAGCAGATACAGGATATTACCTCTTTTTGGGGTTAGGAGGGTGGGGTTTTTTTTTTTTTTTTTTTTTTTTTTTTTTTTTTTGGGGGGGGGGGGGGGGGTTTTAAAGTGCAACTTTTTTTCAAATTTTTTAATAAATGCTTTTTGTTCCCTAAATTCAAAGTTAAGGGTTTAACATGATTAAGCTCCGATAATTCTATATCTCTCTCATATCTAGACAGTTTTTATTATGCTAATATTCTCTTTGGAGGTGCGGATTGTAAAATTATAATGTAGTAATATTGCGTTTGTATTATGTTATCTTATTGGCAATACCGCTCATTGTAAGTGTGTCCAATAGCTATCTCCTCCCTGTCGTGTTATTCTCTTTTGTTTATCGAAGAGATAACTTATTCTTAACAATTTGTAAAATCTTAGTATAACTAGATGGGATGATTCGATTTTATAGACCTCTCAAAGACCTTACTTGAAAGAAAATATGATTTTTCTATGAAAAGGAAATTTTTACAATCTTGTTATTTTTACTTGTTATGTTTAGAGGATTCCGACCATTTTCTTTGTCAAATTCCTATAATTGGCGCTTGTTAATAAGTGCCCCCAAATAATTGTTAATCATATCTAATAAAAAAAAATGTGTTTACATATGATGCACTGGCTATATATAATACGAAAAAGACGGCTCATTGTAAATAATAAACTTCCTGAATTGAGATGTTAAACAACCACACTTATTTATGGGGAAAAAATATAAAAAAAATTTCTAAACCTATTGCATTAATACCAATTTAATTTTAAAATTTTTCTCATTGGTACCAGTTTAGTATATCCGGCCAATTTAGATCGAAAATCGCTGACATGGTCGCTGGTTCTACATGACACAGTGGGTTGATGGTTGGCGTTAATGTGGACATTTTTAATAATATTTTAATAATTTTTGAATTTTTTATTAATTTGAAGAAAAAGCTCCCTTTTTTTTTTCCTTATCTTTTCTTTGGCTTGTGGTCGGCGGTACTCGGCCATGGCAGACTACAGGCGATGGTGTAGCCCTCACTAAAAGCCGCAAGGGTGGCCCTTGCCAGATTCAACGAGGTTGGCCCTCGCCTACACTGCAAAGGTTGAGCCCTCACCAGACCTAGTGAGGCCTGCAATGCCTTCGCCAACCCTCTTGCGTGGCTAGTTGTTGTTCATAACTGAGTACCAGCCATAGGCCAAAGGAAAGAGAAGGATAAAAAAAAAAAAAAAAAAAAAGGAAAAAGATTTTTTTTTTTGAAAAATTATTAAAAATGTCCACGTCAGTGTCGGTCATCCGCCAATCATCCTATAATTTCCAACTTAAATTGACGCAATAGATTAAATTTGTACTAATGTGAAAATGTTTAGGATTAAATTGGTCAATTGAAATGTTTAGGACTGAATATGTGCTAATACAATATGTTTATGACTTTTTTAGTACATTTCCCCTTATTGACGACTCTATGCTTTTTAGTAAGTGCATCGGTTAGTGACCAAACATTAATCCGCAACAGACATTACAACTATCTTCTCTCATCACCCTCAAAAGAAGACTACTTTAGTTTATCAGCTAACCGCATCACACTGGCATTGGATCTCGCCTCACCTCGCGGTCTTCGCTCCATAGATGCTGAGCTGCTCCAGAAACTCAATTGAGCTCAAATCAAGTTCGAGCAGCATTCGGGTCAAAAAGCTCGGACTCGAGTATTGTCACACCCCGAAACCTACCAAAACGAGGGGTGACACAGCCATCCTTCCACCCGAATGACGCAGCCCAAAATCTAACTCCCAAAAGTCCTTGTAATAACGCTTTTGTACTAACGGCCGTTGATCAAAGAACCTGAAAAGATTGAAGAAAGAGAGGGTTAGCGACCATAGCTTAATGAGTAGTACATATCTTCTAAGCAAGTCGAGCCTCCATAATACACATTTAAACTCAAAGACATAACTATATTCATAGCATGAATGCCCATTCATCCATAATATCACAACCAATATTATTGGTTCAGTTCAATAATCAAACTTGTCAAATCAAATGTCAATGGTCTATTACATGCCCAATATTCAACTCAAGACTCTTGAGGTGGCTTCCACGAATTTACGTTATCGTGTAATACTTAGTCCTTGACCAACGTATATTAATAGTACAAAGCTCTAAAAGTGGCTCCCATGAATTTATGTTATTGTGTAGCACTTAATCATTTACTAGACATATTAATAGTACAAGGCCCTAAAAGTGGCTCCCACGCGACCTGAGTCGCTATGTAGCACTTGGTCCTTGACAACAAGACTCTAGAGTTGGCTCCCACGAATTTATGTTATCGTGTAGCAGTTAGTCCTTTACCGGTCCATAGCACAATCGGTTTCACAAACCAAATCAAATCACCTTTCATAAACAATACTCAAAGTTAATGTAATTCTTTCACAAAAACATTTCACAAACCCAAAATATATCATCTTTCCCAACTCCGTTCATCAGACACAATTTAATATCACAAGACATTTCTCATGCCATTTTGGAATTCATTTCATAAACCAGTAATATTTCGAAACTTCTTTCATAAAATGTTTCCCAAACCATTCACAAATAGCTAAAATGAAGTGAATGCCCGATTTGAAATAATGCATTGAATATGCTATCAACATCACTTTTGCCTTTTAGCCAAATCACACTTTGCATGTAATATGCCTCATACTTCTCATTTTCAAAATATGAGTTTACAACTCAAAGAAAATATAAAACCACTCACCTGAGAATACTCAAAACCAGACAACAAACGTTACTCTAATCGTCCAACTTGCGATCCTATCAAATGAGCGAGAAACAACGTCAAAATCAAGCAAAACGCTACCTCAACTACGAATTGGCTAAATCAAACTTAACCGCAAACAAAACGACTCTTACGCGCTAACAAAACTCTTAACCGAAACAGATATTCAAAGTTATCCGCAACGTGAAACTTGAACGCGAAACTTAATCGTCCCATAACCCTTTCCACTGAACCCTGTTTTAAGTAAGCTTACGGTAAAATGAAAATCTTTCGAAGTACTAGAAGACCCAATGCTTGGCCATCCCAAAATTGAGCCAAAAACCGACAAAAATCAGCCTGAAAGTCGCTGGTCGCGCACTATTCACCACGTGCACTCAACTTCAAAAATTGTTTCAAGCAAACGGTAAGTCCAAATTAAGTTTCGTAAAATTCCACTGCTCCACGACATCCTAAACTATCAATTTTATATATATATATATAGCTCAACGACTCAAACATCAGACTTCGCGGTTTGATTTTCGCAAAACTCCAAAATTGTGCTCTAATCTCAAAATATACTCTGATTGGACAAACGAAAGGCATAAACACTTACCGGGCGTTGCGACGCAAAATCAAATTGGCTGGGCGAGTCCCCGCGACGAGCCCATGTGAAACCCTCCTCTTCTTTCTTCTTTCCCTTTTTTTCCTCTTTCTTTTTCAAGATAAGGACACTATAAGTGCCATAACTTTCGTACGGCGCTCACTTGAGTACCATAACCTTTTTTTCACTCACTTGAGTGTCAAAAATTTGAAAAAGTGATTACTTAAGTGCTATATGCCATTTGGCAGCCGGAAAATCCAACGTGGCTTTGCCGGAGTTGACGTAGACAATGTTTTAATATTTTTTAAAATTTTTGAATTTTTTTTATTATTAATTTTATTTTATTTTTTCAATGTCGATGAGGGTCATCGGCGACCCTCGCCGGCTGTGAATGCCTCGCCCAGATTGGGTGAGAGTCGCCTTGCCCTGGACCGCGAAGGCCGTCTCGCCGGTCGGCCTCGCCAAATCTAGTGAGAGCCTTTACTGCAGCGGGCGAGGTAGCCTCGCCAGATCTGGTGAGAGCCTTCACCACCTTGCCCATGCCGGCGAGACCAAGATGGTCTCTCCAAGGGCTTTCACAATCACGGATGAGGCATCCTTGCCGAATCTAGCGAGATTTTTTGCCGCCATGCCCATGGCCAGTGAGGCCGCGATGGCCTTGCCAAGGGTGTTTGCAGCCACGGGTGAGATGGCCTCGCTGGATCTGGCAAGAGCCTTCGCCACCTTGCTCGCGACGGCAAGGCAACGATGGCCTTACCAAGGGCCTTCGTGGCCATACCGACCAATGGCGAGGCCTCCGGTACGGGTCACCGACGACCCTCGCCAACCTTAAAAAAAAAGAAAAAGAAATTTTTTTAAAAAATCAATAAAATAACATTAAAAAAAATTTATGTAGGATGAAAAATTAATTAAAAAATCCATATTAGCTCATTTGTAGAAAATGACACTCAAGTGATCTATTTTCGCCGAAAGTAATACTCAAATGATCTATTTTACTCCGATATGATATTCAAGTAAGTCAAAAAAAAATTATGACACTCAAATAAACGCCGTACAAAAATTAGGACACTCTTATTACCCTTGTCCCTTCTTTTCCCCTCTCTCTCACTCTCTCTTCCTCTCTCGGTTCTCCATGTTCACATAGACGATTACACTTACCCCTTTCATCCCTTTTATCAATCCGCAGTCTTCTTTTTCTTTTTCTTGTGGGTCCCACCACATTCTTTTTGACTTGGTCAAAACGAGACCCAAATATCACAAATACGGAGACGTATTGATCGGAGGAAGTCATTACTTGCCCACAACTTCGGTAGCACCTTCCTCAGACTCAGACGACGGAGTGGCCGTGGGAGAAAGAAAAGGGACGAACTCTTTTACAGCAGCATCCTAGAAAAAACGATCTATTACAGACAAGAAAGTTTACTGGTGCGCAAACGATATGTCGGGTCTCTTCTCCACCCAGATTGAGAATAAAACGTCATTTTCCCGCGTAAGTCCTTCAGACATTAATTATACCCCATCCGGTTTTTCATTGGTTGTTTGGTGGGCCGCGAAGAAGCAGCAGAGTTAAGAACAGCTATTGGCATTTAGGAAAAGAATTTGTTCCCGGACATCATATGTGGACGCACGGTGATTCCGAGAAGTTCACATTAATATAACCGGAAAAAATTATCAAAAACCCCAAATTTTATCATTTATGACATATTTATTTTAAATTTTTTTTTGTGATATCAAAAACCCAAAACTATATTATTTGTGACACATTTATCCCATTATACTTTAGTCTATTGATATTTTCATCTTTTTTTTTTCCTTTCCGACAAGATCCTCGCCGGATCTACCCTCACCAGATTCGACGGGGGCGGCCCTCCCCAACGTCTGGCAAGGGCGAGCAAGGGCAGCCCTCGCCCAACTCAGGCGAGGGCGACCCTCGTCGGCAACGGGAGAGGGTCGCCCTCGCTTGAGTCGGGCGAGAGCCACCCTCGCCAGACGTTGGCAAGGATCACCCTCGCTGGATCTGGCAAGGGTGACCCTCACCAGACGCCGGCGAGGGCCCCGCCGGAAAAAAAAAAAAAAAAAAGACGAAAATGTTCATGGACTAAATTACAATAAGGTAAATGTGTACGGTGTTTTTGGTGGTTTTTTCTTAATATAACATGAATTTAAAAGGAAAAGACTAAACAAAGAACCAGCCGTTGACTTGGGGTTGACAGTCCCCATCTCGAGGTTTAAATTGTCTGGTTTGAGTCTGTCAATGGGTGAATTTCATGGAGCAAACTGCCACTTGATTCCGACGGTTTCCACTCTCCGAATCCGAAAGAGCGCAGCTCAATCGTTATCGACTCGCAGGTTCCGCAAGAACAGCAGCCCGATAACGAGGCTCGGACGATGGACTCTGTTCAAGCTACTAAACCTCTGTACGTGTTATGGCAAAAGAAAAAGCTTCTTCTGTCTGTCGTTAACTTTATAGTTTGTTCCGAAAGCGAAAGAGACCCGACTCGAAATCTGCGAACGAAGTGCACCTTACGCTGTCATTTGACCCGTTTCGATTCCTGATGAACGCGTTCTTGTTTCTTGTCCCTTGTTCTTGACTTTATTTTTTTTTTTTTGCAGATTCAGCAACGGATTCGATTTGGCGAACTTAGCCGTGTCCTCCGATATTCTTTCCAATTCATGGGCTGCAATCTCTGAACTCCAGTCCCAGATTGACCGCAATCACCAAAGCCCACCGTCTTCTGAAACCGTGAAAATTCAAGAGTTTCAACACCCGGGATACAAAATCATTGCTTTTGTGACCCCGCCAGCTGCTGCAAGTTATCTCCAAGAAGGGGCCGATTTGGTCCCTTGTTCTTCATCAGAGGCCGCTGTGTTTAAGTTTCTCGGCTCCAAGGACAACCCGCCTTTTTCCATAAACAAAGCTGCGATTTCTCTGTTCAACTCTCTCCAAGATAGGCTCTCTCCCCTGAACACTCAGGTAATACCCTTTTATCTTTCGCTTCTGTTCAAGTCATTTATGAGGTTCCGTTACTAATTTTGAAGATCAACGAGCTTTTGTTAGTCGCTGTGAGAGATCGCACGAGTTGGTCTCAGATCTAGGGATCAGGTCTTATCGAATTGGGTCCTGGAATGCTTGCGTCTGCTCTGATAGTTGCTTCGTAGACGGCCATTTTGAGTTGTTTCTTCCCACATCATTAGCTTTGTTTGATGAAAAGGTGGATCACCCCCCTTTTTGCTTCTTTCAGAGCGTGAATTGCATCTTTTGGCAAAATGGTTGATGATGAGCAGTCTGTCGATTGTCTGAACAGAGTCTCTCGCATCGATGGCCCATTGCCTTTCCCATTCTTTTCAGTTGAGTTAACCTTAATCCTATTCCTAGCCGAGAAGAGAAAAAGGAATACATTGTTTTGAGTTAAACTTTAAGCATACCAATGCAGCTCCGAGTGAATCAAGATGTGACTGCAATTCAAATTCTGTGTTTGGATAATTCCCATCCGGCCCTTAGAAATATTGTTGAGTTATTCAACGTGGGCGAACTAAAGGAGTGTGGCTGAGTTGGTAAAGTAATTAGGCTTTCAAGAAGCCTGGGGTCTGAATCTTGCTCAAAGTTGCTCATTGGAGCTAGCTAGATCATAAGGAAGTGGTTCGTCAGGAATTCCCTAATCCTAGTGTCAGCTGGCAACTCCCTTCCTTTGACCTCCCGTATCTAGAGTCTGGGGAGCAAAAGCTGGTTGGAGATTTTGTTTGACCCAATCACAATATTTTTGAGAACATGTCTCCGATCTAAGTAGAAATTCTGAATCCCAATAATACTTGTGATTTAAATTAGAAAAGTCTTGATTGGACTTTTGGTTGATAGAAATGTATGGAGTAACAACAAATGCTTATTGAAGTTGGATACCTAATTTGAATCTGCTAAAAAGGTTTTCTATTTTGCATCCAAATATTATTTATAATAGGTGTGTTTTAGGTTTTTACCCATTATAAAGGAGTACTGGGCCGTAACAATCATTTGTGCAGCATGCTCATGAATTACATCCTGAAGCAATTATAAGTGTTTTGAAGCTAATAAATCTTGTGTAAGATTTGTGAATCATGTAGATTGTTTCGCAAGAAATTGTGAGTTCTTGAGTGTGATTGGCCACTAGAAGACTCGAGTGCAGTTCTTATTTCTATTGTATCGTTTGATCTATATTAGAATCCTGTGCCGCTCTCCCCATAGGGTAGGTCGGCCAAACCACATAGATCAGGTATCCATTTTATTTCTTTGTTTTGTTTATTTTATTGTTAAATCGTCTATTTTTTGTAACTATATCAAAAGGGAAAGAGTATGTTTATGTTAGCAAAACTGACTAGGGATAGAAAATCCGATCGGCCCTCATAGACTTTGTGTTTGTCGATTTTGATGCAGGTTGCAACTTCATCCAAGTCTATTCCACACATTATAACGGGAGATTGTTTGGGTGGATCCATTGCCTCTCTTTTCACGCTATGTCTCCTACGCACACTCGATTCAGCCACCAAAAACCGTCCGCTTTGCATCACATTCGGTTCGCCCCTCATTGGAGACGGTGGGTTCCAACAAGCCATATCGGGATATCCAACATGGAGTTCTTGCTTCTTGCATGTGGCTCATATGGATGACTGTATCCCCAGACTCTTTCTCCTGTCGACCACGGAGCAGAGTCTATATGAGCCTTTTGGTACATTTCTTTTGTGTTCTGAATCGGGTGGTGCATGTTTCGAAGCCCCTGAATCCATAATTGAGTTGCTCACCTGGACGAGCCTGGAAAGGAATGGTAGCACTGCAGATTCCCAAATTTTCAATTATAAGAGCGTCATTGAATGTCTCGAAGGGCGATTGACTTGCAAGAACCAACCTGTTTTTAGTGTGCCTGATGCTGATTCATTTAAAGCTGGGATAACTGCGCAAGTTGCAGCAATCGGCCTTGTGCAAATTCAGGTAAGTGTTTGTTGTACCTTCTTTAGTGTACATGTAGTGAGTACATCTCGAAAGGGGATTCACACTTGTTTTAGTCAAAACCAGAAAGATAATTGTGCTTTGCCATTTAAAGCAAAATGAACTGTATCCCCGCTTTTAGCTTCACATACTTAACCAGGAAAAATTTAGCCACCTGAATTGTCCCTTGTTATGAATGCATTCGCTTTACCCGTTGGAACTTCATTTGCTGCACTCTCGTTGTCATGGCAGCCGCAGAATATGGATATTGATGCTCTGTGGAGGAAGATAGTGATGCCTGAACAGGACATCCTGAAACGAAAGAATCCGACAATTGATCCTGCGAAGGCATTGAACAAAATGAAAGTGTACCTAGCTTATTTTGAATGGTATAAGAACAAGTGCGAAGATGACGGCCGGGGTCCTGGTTACTATGACAGCTTCAAGACCAAAATGGCTAGGCGTGACCATGAAGTCGTTAGGTTCAAAACAGAGCTTGAGATTTACTGGCAATCCGTGGTGGACGAGGCAGAGAAGAGGCCTCAGTTCGAGGGAGCACCGATGCGGATCCGCTGGCTCTTCGCAGGGACAAATTACCGGAGGATGGTCGAGCCACTCCACATAGCCGAGTACTATAAATGGGGCAAAAGAAGTTACATATCTCTAGGGAGATCCAAGCACTTCAAGCTATTGGAACAGTGGCTGGACGAACATCTGAAACAGCCCAAGAATAGTGTTCCTAACAATTCGAAAATGAAGAAGATCATGTTCAGTATGACAGAGGATTCATGCTTCTGGGCCCATGTGGAGGAGGCACGGATATCGTGCAGGCTGTTGAACAACGGTGGATCGAACAGCGCAGAAATAGAAAACTTGGTCAAGTTCGAGAAGTATGTCATGGGTTTGCTCAAGAACTACGCTGTTTCTCCCGATATTTTCTTGGAAAGCAGCAGCTACATGCAATGGTGGAGGGAGTATGAGGACATCTTGGGGAAGCAAGTGATGGGAGCTTCTCACAACTCGGAACTCGCTCGTTTCATGAACGACGGAGACTATCACCTCTATAAATCAGGCGCCCCAGTATTCGCATAGCAGATGAATAAACTGGGTAATTTGAATGTAAATTATAGTGTATCATAAGGGCAATACTGTGCCGGTTTCGCTAGTTGTGTTGATTTTGCTTTGCTTGAATTAATTCGAATGCTCATTGCACTATTGGTCGTCGCAAAGTTCAGAAATTTGATGCGGAAGGGAAGAGTACATGTTTCCTCGGCCTTTCTGTTTGTACCTGAATTTCTGATTTGTTTGTTCCTTTTAGTGATAATTCTTATTCGGTTAAAAGAAGCTCTCACAAAACTATATTGACATTGAGCAATTTCAACCAAACAAACAATTAAAAACAGATTGCTGCTACCTTATTGAGCTTTTATTTTGCTTTATTATTGTTGAGAAAACCTCCTAATACATTTTAAAGTTGACAAAACTACATTATTTTATATCAATCTTGATAAATGCAAGAGTTGTTTGTGCTACGGGTGATATCTGCTCTAAAAGGATCTTTGATATGATCGGTGGAAAGATTTTAAATGAGTGGGAAAACCTACATGAACAAGTCTAGAAGAATAAAGAGTTCATATAGACGTGGAAATACCAAGGTATTAAGTTTACAAGATCTGCATCTCTATCATGGTTGAAGTATCATGAGAAGAAGAATTCAATATAACGAGAGAACCTGAATATAACCGGGAAACCAAATATACCAAGAGTCTGATATAAGCAGATGCTTACGTAAGCTGAATATCAACACAGCACTACGAAGCCTGAATATAAGCAAAAGCCCGTCTAAAGTCTAATACCATCATATAACTGGAATGCTGGATATAATTGGTGGCCGTTGATATAAGCGGAACATTTATACTACCTGAAACGATAATCTTTTCATGATTTTCAAGATTATTATTTTGAGATATTTTATCTCGTCCATTGACAACTAGTAATCTTGTATGGATTCCACGTTTAGAAGGTCTTGATTTACTATCAATCTAATGATTATTTTTAATAGCTTTCGTAACTGATGTGAGAAGTTCTTGGCAATGCTTGGTGAGGGCAAAAGGGAGGCAGGCCCTTAAGTCCATTAAATAATTTCTGAATTTTACAAGCAACCGAAAAGAAATGGTCAAAATGAGGGAGGGAAGATAAAAAAATCCATCCCAGTGAAAGGACACGAGGTCAATCACCATGAGTAACTGAATGTGAAAGACCCTGAAGCATAATGGTGATAGTACTCATTCCTCATGAACTGAGCAAGCTGCGAGTCAAAGGAAGCTCCCATCATCTGCTTCCCTAGAATCTCCTCATCATACTCTCTCCACCATTTCATGTAGCTGCTCTTCTCCAGGAAAATCTCGGACGATACCGCGTACCTCTCGAGGAGACTCATCACGTACCGCTCGAACCCGATCAGCTTCTCTCTCTCCATGGCCGCGTTTGGTCCTCTGCTCTTCAACGACCTGACCGAGATGATTGCCTCCTCGACGTGTGCCCAGAAGCAAGAATCCTCAGTTAGCATGTTGGACGAGACTTTTTCCCGTCTCGAATTAACTGAGTTAGGCGAGGCAGGCCTCTGCGGGTACTCTTTTAGCCACTTCTCCAGTAGAATGTAGTGCCTGGACCTTCCTTGAGTTAGGTAATCTCTTTTGCCCTTCGCATAGTACTCCGCTATGTCCAGCGGCTCAACCATCCTCCGGTAAGTGTTTCCACCAAAGAGCCAGCCACGCCGCAGCCATGCCCCCTCCTTCTGAGGCTTCTTCTCCGACTCCTTGACAACGCGCTGCCAGTATTCCTTGAGGGTCTCCTTATCCATGACGACTAGGTGATCACGCCTCTTCGGCTTGCTCTTGTAGCTGTCGTAATACCCGAAACCATCGGACGCCGTCATTTTCTTATACCATTCGAGGTTGATCATGTATCTTCTCCTTTCCATGTAACTTGCTTTGCTGAAGGTCTCGCTTCTTGCTGCCGCTCGGATTCGGGTCACAGATTCTTCTTCTGATCTTAAGACCGCCTCTATCCAAGCATTAGCGTTCTGCTGCCATGGCCTATGTGAAAGCTACGAGGAACAGTGAACAAAGAGATGGTCCCAAGAAGAGTTATTTTGTTGACAAACTATAGAAGTACTCGGGAGGTTTAAAGCAGGACTAAACCAAGCAATTGCAGGCTATAGCTTAAACTATAATCCAGATAACCTGACCAATGTGATGTGATCTTTTCCGTTTGTGAAATATCAACAATTCTATGAAGGTAACATCTGAAAGCAATTTGAGCTACCTGAACTTGTGTGAGGCCGATTGCCGTCACTTGAGCTATTATCCCAGCACTAAATGAATCCGGTTCGTCCTGAGCCAACAAATTTTGGTCCTTGCATATGGACCTGCCTTCGAGACGTTCGATGACGGCACCATAATGAAAACCTAGCAACTCTTGATTTCGACCATTCTCTGTGCTGCTCCTGTTTGCAAGCAGCTCCATCACGGATTCAGGAGCTCCAAAACACGCACCGCGCAACTCGGAACACAGGAGGAATGCACCGAAAGGCACGTAGAGGCTTGGCTCGCCATCAGGTTGAAGCCAGAGTCTAGGCAAACAATCATCCTTATGGACCACGTGCAAGAAGCAAGAGTTCCATGCCGAGAACTGCGATATGGCTTGTTGGAAGCTATTGTCGCCGAGGAGAGGCGAGCCAAAAGTAATGCAGAGCGGCCGTATAGTGGTTGAGGCATCAAGCGCGTCTAGAAGCCATAACGTGAACAGAGAGGCCACGCATCCAGCTAGGCCGTGTCCGGTAATAATAATCGGGGTAGACTTGGCAGATTCTGCAATCTGCGGCAGGAGTAGAACAAGCAAAACTGCAGATTTTTCAGGAGCAATGTTTAAAGCATCAATGCCAAACTGCTGCGCTAAGAACAATTCACAGCTTCAACACTAACATCCATCCCCTCGGAAGTTTCTTTTTCTTGTTCGGAAGTACGAAATTGATTAATTGAGAGGGGTGTGGATTTGCGATCGTGCGTGATCTCGTCCTCATCAAATAATGCGAGACGGTAAGGCTGCCACTACTACTACAGCATGGATAGCGCCGACAATGAGATTATTCGCAACCGAATTACATGGGATCATTTCTGATGTATTCATACTTGGGGGAAGGCTAAAGAAAGAAGCTGTCTGTAGTTTGTTGTTTAAACAATGATCAAATGACGATCGCATGAACAATCAGGCAATTTGATTCAGTCAACGCAGGAACCACACCAGACAGACGAATTATTCAATCAATCGCGGAACGAACGACTAAGAAGACGGAACGGAGAGTTCACCTGAGCTCTCATGGCAGCGAGTTCGTGCTCGCCGGAGAGAGAGTCGAACAGGGAAATCGCCGCTCTGTTCACGGAGAACGACTGGGGGTTCTCGGAGCAGAGGAAATGGAATCGAGGGATCTCCGACGAGGGAACCAAGTCGCTCTGTTCTCGAAGACGGCTCGCGCCGACCTTCGAGGCATCGAAAGCAACGACCGTGTACTCCTGGTGCTGAAACGTTTTGAACGCCACCGATGAGGACCATGACGACGACGGCGGCGGCGGCGGCGGCGGGGACAAGCGTTGCTTCTCGGCATCGACTTGCCCCTGAAGCTGAGAAACCGCGTCCCACGAACGTCCAAGAAGACCGGACGACACCGCCAAGTTCGCCAGATCGAGCCCGCGGCTGAACCTGCAGATCAAGAAAGATCGATTTCGAGTCAGAAAGATCGAGTTCGAGCCCGTCTCAACCATCGAAGAAAACATGGGGCAGTTCACGAACGAACAGAGGCGGAGGAGGCCGGTCGCCCATGACCATCATTCGACTCGTTCAATTCCGGGTCTTCTTCCACCGTTCGTGCGATATAAATCGAGCCGAGTCTTGGCAGCTTCTCTTCATTTCCTCGACGCAATTATTATTTGACCTCCTGCAAATCGGTGGTTTTGCTTCTACATCGGGTCAAGTTTGGCAGTTCCTCCTTTTTGCTGGTGATAAGCGCCCACCGGAATACAGAATCGACAACCTTTGACCATGTCGCTGGCTCGCGTGCTATTCTCGTCAAACCCATTCGAGAATGACCCGAGTGGTGCAACAGTCGAGCGTGATAATATGTCCATTGAAACGGTTGAAGCTTTCGTACATCGCCCCGTATGCTGGCCAACAAACATATGTCGAGACCGACCACGCCAATCTTAGCCCGCTAACGGATTGACCTAAATGATTCGACCAGAACATTGCGCGTGTGAGAATGTTTAAATATTCTATCGGCACGGTCGTCATTGGTGAAACTGCTGGATCCGTCGGAGAAGGCGACGCCGGAGCCACATCCGATGCGGGCTCTGGCGATGGAGGATGTACATTGGTGAAATAATTGTACGCCGGTTAAAAGTTGAGGGGCAATATCATGTTCATCTATATATGTTGCATCAAGTGTTGCGAATTGTATTTAGATATAAATAAGCTAACCTAACTTTTGCGGTCCCGCACAATGTCCGGATATTTTTCTTATCATAAGAAATCATAAATTATGCCCACTATGATATTAATACACCAAACCACCAAAACTCCAAACTTATACCAACATAATAAAAATACTTTTATGTCTAATTTCTATCATAAAAAACCCTAAACTTTGCTAGGAATTTCTTTTATCATACTGATACTAGTTTGGGTATTAGTGACACGAAAAGAAATTGGGATATTTTGTGTCACAATAAATATAATTTAGGGCTTTTTTTGGTAACGAAATTAAAAGTCTCGGGTATTAGTATCGCAACGGGCATCATTTATAATTTTTTTTATAAAAAGGAGAATGCAAACTTGGCGTTTTAGGATTACGGCAATCATAGTTTCAAATTTTCAGTACCGAAATAGGAAAGTCTCGGGTGTTGGCGTCATAATCAACATAAAATTGAGAGTTTTTAATGGCACGAAGCGAGACGAAAAAGAACGTACCAAACTTTTTCTCTTCCAGCCTCCATGTACACCTTGGCATTTCTCTCTTTTTCAGAAAACAAAAAAGTATAGAAATGACGCAAATAAAGACCAAATCGGCCAAAATGAAAACAAGAAAGTTGCATAAAATTTCACTTCAAAAGGGACTAGAAAAGAAGAGACCCCCCATAATCAACAACTCGACCGAGTCCCGATACCGAGCTAGCTCACCAAGCCGCGGCGCCGCCGAGTCACCGACTCGGTGTCCCCGCCTCCAGCAGCTTCTCCCAATCCACATCCTCCCCTTCCATCTCCTCCGTCCTCTCGGCCATCATCTCCACCATCCTCCTCGCCATCTCCCTCGCCCTCCAGCTCCCGCTCTCCACCTTCTCCAGCGCCTCCGCCGCCCCCGCCGCCCTCGCCAACCCCTTGAACCGCAGCCCGGCCTGGCTCAGCACGTACAGCGCGGTCACGCAGTTGTCCCGAGCCGAGTCAACCGCCCTCGACAGGAACCCGACCAGACACTCCACCGCACCCGCGTCCATCATCGCCGCCCGGCCATCGGCGCACGAGCCCAAGTTGACCAGCACGAGCAGGGCCCGGCCCGCGAGGCGGCCCGACCTGACCATGCCCAGGAGGACCGGGACCGACCTGAGCCGCACCAGCTTGACCCGGTTGCTCTGCACGAGCGAGAGGTGGTACAGGGCCGAGGCCGAGTCGCCCCGTGCCCGCTCGCTCCCCGAGCGGAGGGCGTGGAGGAGCGGCGGCAGAGCGCCGAGCGCGCCGAGCGCCGTCTTGTTGCCATCGTCGAGAGCTAGGCTGAAGAGCGCGCCGGCGGCGTGCTCCGCCGCCTCCGGGAAACCCCCCTTGAGCACGTCGATCAGGTTGGGGACGATCCCGGACCGCACGATCTTCACCTTGTTGGCCGCCGCGAGGGACAGGTTGACCAGAGACGCCACTGAGTTGACCTGAATCGCACAGTACTTGGAGACGATGAGCGGCCTGACGGAGGAGAGCAAGCGAGCCGTGCACAGCGAGACTCGGCTCTCTTCGCTCGTTCGCGTCACGTCCCGGAGCGCCATGACCGCCTCTTCGACGTCGAAGACCAGCGGGCTCTTGAGCTTCGCGAGTAGCTGTTCCTCCTCCGGGTTCGTGGGCTCGAACTCGGAGGAGGAGCACGACGACGAGCAGCAGCAGCTCGGGCGGGCCGTGAGCTGGAGCGGCGGGGTCGACTCGAAGGCGAGGGTTGTCGCCACCGAGTCGTCGGAGCTCGAATAGGAATGAGCCGCCGTTGGCGGGTCCTGATGATGGCTCCGAGAGGACTCTCTTTTCGCACCTTGCGTTTCTCTTTCTTCGCGAACCGAGTCCCGTCGTTCGTCAACCGCATCGTGGGCGAGCTTCGTCTCCGTTTCGTGGCTTCGCGTGGACATCAAACCCGCGACGAGCTTACAAGCGGAGGCCAAATCGAGAGGCTCCGGAGGAGGCAGGGAGCGGTTCCTGCAGAAGCTGAGAATGGTGGACTTGAGGGCGTGGTTGGGGATCAACGTGGAGAAATCCGGCGCGGCGACGCGGCCGGCCAGAGCCGGCGGGACGAAGCCGAGGGACTTGCAGGCCTCGACGGAGGCTCGCTCGAAGGAATGGCCGGAAGGGACGATGACAGGGTCGGCCATGAGAGACCCCGAAAGAGGGCACAGGAACTCGTCGGGCACGGCCTCTGGGCGACGAGGGTCGGTCTTCGCCGGCTTGCTGGGTTTGGGCGACCTGCGAAACGAGACGATGGCCCACCTGTTGAGCTTGGGGTCGCCGCCGCCGTTTCGTTCCTTGGGCTTGCGGGTGGTCAGCTTCATGACGGCTTCTTGGAACTCCATTTTCCGCAGGCTCTGTTTCTCGTCACCGAGGAGCGACGACACTCTTCAGCTTCACCAACGTATACGAATCCTGACGGTGGAATCGAAGGAGCATCGGTGAAGAAGCTGCGTCACGATTCGAATCCGGATGATTTGGGCTGGCAGATATATGGGGGAATCGGTTGGGTTTGGTGCCGAGATTCAGTAGGGGCAAGAGATCGTTGCGGCAATGTTACTGAAACACACTGAAACAGGGGAGAAGACCGAGTCTCACTTTGGAAAGAGAGAGGGAGAGAGAGAGGAGGCGATCTGCTGATGTGGGGCAAGGTGAGATCTTTATTCCATTGCTTGCGGAAAAATAGAACCAACTACCCAGACTGGAGAGACAGAGATTTGCAGAGGATGATAATGATGATGGTGATGTCGAATTGATCTGAATCTCGCTCAAGAAAAGGAGGAACTGCAATGCATCCTGTGCAAAGAAGGCTCTTCTGCAGATTTTTTCTACTGTCTGACTGGCTGACTGGGTCTCTCTCTCGGTCAGCTGTTCTTCACGCGGTCGTTTTCGACATGGAGTCAGCTCAAAAGAACGCTTATGCACCCGAACATAATTAACTAGTTTGATGAGATGTTTCAAAATTACTAATCATTGAAATTTGGCTTTTCCTCGGGCTCGCGACCACGACGGCTTCGATAATTTTACACGTCCCGTGCGAATTTCGCTTCGGTAAAGACTTCTGCTATGTTTGCCGATGGATCGGAAGTGCGAGAAAGGGGTACATTCATTTTCTCGAGATATCAAGAGGGGTTTACTTAATTTCCCTCCTCTAAACGTGATTGTGAGAATTCAGAGCGAGCGAGCTCCGAATTGTAGCGTCGCTCGAGCGCAAGTGCCAAGAGACGATATTGGTATTTTGTTGATCTGCTAAAGAAAATGTTAGCAGTGAAAATGCACTGGTCCTACTTCAATCGGTACTTCGTAACTGGGAATTAGATGTTGTGCATGGAATGAAGATACTACTACCTACATAGGTTGTCCTCACCGTTGCATCAAGTGTTTTTTTCAGTCGCGCCTTGGGATCGAGTGTTCACATCCAAGAAAAGTGTGCATAATTTATAAGCAAGAAAAAAGGAGGAGGGAAGTGTCAAAATGAGAAGAGAAGTCCCTTTCAAATCGAGAGAAAAATGACCAAATTTTTCTCTTGTGGGTCGCCTATTGCTGCATGGTCTACATGAAAGGAGCTTCCCTAGTTTGCCATTCTCAGGCCCATGCTGATTGCTAGAGCCAAAAGGGTTGAAAGAAAAAAGAGAAGTAAAAGTTGATTTTGCTTCTTTTCTTCACTTTGACATTATTGTTTTTTATAATGGAATGTGTCATGGGTATAGCTACTTTAGATGGAGGGAGACCGCTAAAGTCACCAACAATACCACTTAAAAGTTCCATTAGTTTTTGCCCAGTGGCTGACTTAATTGCTAAGGGTTCGAATCGAAGCACCCTTTGGTGTTCATTTTGGCTTTTTGGGTGTTCTAGGCTGGACAATTTCTTCCCTTTCTTTTCTTTTCCCCCATTTTCCCAAAAAGCGATTCCCTCTCGTGTAGTGCCTTTTGCTGGCGAACCCTGAATGTTATTTTTTTTATAAATTTTTTGGGAGATTTGGGGGCTGGTCGAAACTGAGAATTCACCCTTTTTCCAAATCTTGAATTCAGGAAAAAGGTCGCTTGTTCTTTAACCAATCAAAGCACAGGAACGTACAATTTGATCCCAAGAATTCCTCCATTTTTTTGGGGGTGAGACCTAAAAGTATTTGAATGGACAAATTTCTCTTTTACTTATTCCCAGGGTGCGCCGATGAGTATTTCCATCGTATTTGCACCATAGAGCGTAATTAGTATCGCCGCACATCGTTCGGAAAAAAAGAAAAACGGGTTATCGCTGTGAAATGGCCACGGTCCTTATAATTAAAATTTTACTACTGTACTTACTCGGTGATTAATTTAGCTTCAACTAAGATTTTTTTCTTCACTTTTGGTAGGCTCGTGGTGCTTTCTAGATGTCTTGACTTATTCGGATGATTCCCTTTGAAATTACTAATCCTAATTAATAAACAAAACCATTTATGAACTAAGAGTCAAAAAGGCATTAAGAAAAAAGAGAAATTTTGCATGGTGGGTCGCACGTTATTATCAAAGACTTTTCAAATCCATTAGACCCATGTTGAGAATCAGGACCCTTTAGCTTTAAGCCATATACCTCTTCTTCTTCTTTTTTTTTTCTAGAGAAAAAACCACCAAAAACTCCAAATTATATCACATGTGACATATTTATCCCGAACTTTTTTTTGCGACACAAAAAATCAAAACTATGCTATTTGTGACACATTTATCCCATTGTACTTTAGTCCATAGACATTTTCATCTTTTTTGCTTTTTTTTTTTTTTCCTTTCTGGCAAGGGCGGCCCTCGCCGGATCTGGAAAGGATGGCCCTCGCCGGAGTCGAGCGAGGGTGGCTCTCGCCTAGGCGAGCGAGGGCGGTCCTCGCCCAACTTAGGCGAGGGCGACCCTCACCGCCATCGGGTGAGGGTCGCCCTTGCTTGAGTTGGGCAAGGGCGGCCCTCGCCGACGTCTGGCGAGGGTCGCCCTCACCTGAGTCGGGCCAGGGCCACCTTGCAACCCTTGCCCGACTCTAGCGAGGGTGGCCCTCGTTCGACACCGGCGAGGGTGGCCCTCGCCTAAGTCGGGCGAGGGTTGCCTTGCCTAGGCCAATGAGGGCGGCCCTCGCTCGATGCCGGCGAAGGTCGCCCTCACTTGAGTCAAGCGAGGGCCGTCCTTGCTCGCCTAGGCGAGGCGACCCTCGCCGAAAAGGAAAAAAAAAGAGAAAAAAATAAAAAAAGACGAAAATGTCAATGAATTAAAGTACAATGGGATAAATGTATCACAAATAGCATAATTTGAGATTTTTTGTATCATAAAAAAAGTATCACAAATAGCATAATTTGAGATTTTTTGTATCATAAAAAAAGCTCAAGATAAATGTTTCACAAATACCATAATTTGGAGTTTTTGGTGATTTTTTCCTTTTTTTTTCTAATTTGAAGTTGAAAACGCAACAGCATATTCCGGGAAAGGTCTTGATTTTTTGGTGGCATTCAATAATTTGGAATTTATATTTTTTCCTCCTAGAAATCTTGGCTTTATTATATATTTTTCATTTAATTATTATTATTATAATTTAATTGCTTGTTTATGTGCATGGCCATCTTTTATTGCTTCCCCAGCTTTGCAAATGGGCATGTTCTTGCTTTTTGTTTCCCATCATACGCTTTGTGGCACTGACTTTTTGTGCAATGAACTGTTTGGCTTTTCCACTTTCCCACCCATCATGGTGGGCTTCCCGAAACTCCCGAAGCTCTGTAGAATAGATAGATAGATTGTGATTTGAAATGAAGCTTTTTTTCTTAGGGATTTGACCAAATTAAGCTTCGAGGCTCAAGCGCTACTTGGCCCGAGTCGAATCGTACACACGCTTTGTGAGCTCCACCCATCCAAGTTTCTTGTGTAAAAAGGATAGCTGTGATCATTTACAGAAACGCGTCGTTAGAAATCTGTATGAAAAAGTTTGGAACTCAATTCCATGGAGAAACATCGAGGAGTTTGTCGGTAACAATCAAATCATGGGTTAGTAACAAAGAGGGGATTGGCAACTTTTTGATCTGGCCACGCGTTAATAACTTACGAATGGATTTTCGTAAGTACAGATACTTAATATGAGGAATATTGGTACACCAGTCAAATTATAGTTGGTAATTTCGAATAAAATTTAATAACTTCAAAAGTATTGGTAAGCTGAATGCATAAATGTTGCCACATTATTAAAATAGTTGATAATTTTGGGAGTATAAACAAACGTCGGTATTTTTCAAAACCAAGCAAGATAAGATGTTGGTAAGTGACCGAAACTAGTTGGTATCAAAACATGTCGAATGCTATTACACCAGCCAAATTAAGATTGCTAGTTTCTAACAAAAGTAAATAACTCTCACAACCCGTTAAGTAATAAAAATAAAATGTCGGTACATTTATTAAAATAGTTGGTAATTTTGAAGTATGAATAAATGTTGGTCCATCGCAAGGCTTGTAGGTAAGTTATTAACGAATGACGGGTTTAGCAAATTGTTATTCTCTCTTTTATTACCGACGTTATTTGAAAACTTGCCAATATTGTTTGCTAGAGTTCCCAACACGAAACCGGATACCTTTTTTCAGTACACGGAATATCGGAAGCGTCCTTTACTAGTTCCTCTACTAGTTGGTAATATATAAACAATGATTGTTATCTTAGTTATGCATCACGATCATTCAAATATAAGAATTGTCGATTTATCATTGGATCGAGGCAAATAATATCTATTCTTCAATCGGACGAGATATATATGAACTATACCCATTGAAACAAGCCAAATCATTCACGTATACGAGATCGTATATCTTTCGTAGACCTACGTATTTTTTGCAAGCGAGGCTGCTTTTTCTTTCCTGGACAGCGGAGCGGAGCGGAGCGGGAGTATTGGATTCCGTACTGGCCCTAACATGATGAAGGCTCCTCATTTCCTCCACCTTTTGTCTTTTTGCCTCTTCTTTTCCCCCCTCTTCCTTTCTTTTGTCAGGGAATTTCAGGCGAATGATATTATAAAGTTGTACCCACGTGATTAAATCAAATATTAAATTTTTATACATCACATTTACTCTAAACTTTTTATTTTAATACCAATAACCTCAAAATTGCATATGTGTAACGCGTTTATCTTTCGCCAAACCAACCAACGACGGTTGACGTGGCAGATTGGGCGGTGCGGAGATCAAGCGTGACGTTTCGCGACGCTCCTCCACGCGTAGGGTCTGGAAACATCCGGAGGGAAGAGCAAGAGAAGAAGCGGAGGAGATTTCCCGCGGCGCAAGTCAAGACCGGCTTCGCTTCCTTCTTTGCCTTCCGCCCCAAGCCAGCTCCGACCGACCGACCCACCACCACCTCCCTTCCCTTCAAATACTCGACCCAAACCCGGAGCAATCCTCTCCATCTCCGACTCCCGAATCCGAATCCGAATCCAACGCGTCGAAATTCAGCAGTTTCCGATCAGGCCCGACCCAATTTGTGCGGGAGCAAGAGAGATGGGAGGAGGGACGGAGGCTTTTCCCGATCTGGGGATGCATTGCCAGAACCCGGATTGCCACCTCCTCGATTTCCTCCCCTTCACCTGCGATGGCTGCCGCAAGGTCACATTTCCCGTCCCCGCCTTCTCCCCATCACGAAAAGATTTCGTCTTCCTTTTTTTTTTTTTTTTTTTTATCGATGTTGAATTGGGGGATTGACGCGGGGATTTGGCAGGTGTTTTGCGCGGAGCACAGGTCGTACAGGTCCCACGAGTGCCCGGAATCGGACCGCCGGAGCCGCCGCGTCGTCGTCTGCGGGGCCTGCTCGGCGTCGATCGAGGCCACCGGGGAGGACGAGAGGGCGGTCCTGGAGCGGCACGCGAAGTCCGGGGGCTGCGACCCGGGGAGGAAGGAGAAGAAGCCCGGGTGCCCCGTCCGCCGGTGCAGGGAGGTGCTGACCTTCTCCAACGCCAGCACGTGCAAGGCGTGCGGGCTCAGGGTGTGCCTCAGGCACCGGTTCCCCGCCGACCACGCCTGCGGGGCGGGGGCGGCGGCGGCGGCGGCGGGGGGAGGGCGGTGGAACGAGAAGTTCATGGCGGCGCTGGCCTCGCGGGGCGGGGGCAGTGGCGGGGGCGCGACGGAGTGCGGGAAGAAGGAGCGGGGATCATCGTCGCCGCCGAGCGCTCCGACCATCAAAGCCTGTTGATCGAATTTTTCTAAATTTCCTTCTTCTTCTTTTTCTTCAAATTTTTTTTTTTTTTTTGTTATTAAGCTTCGAGATTTCATGATTCACATCGATCTGGGCTTTTCGGCCCGACATCGACGGTCCTCTCGCCGGCCCTGTACAAAACCTCTGTGTATGTTCGTCCTCATTCGAGTCCCGAGCCGAGCCCGATGCGCTCCGGCAATTCATGTCGCGTCATCGTACCTCGTGTTATTTCGTGTCGATCATTATTTGTATGATATTTGCATAATCACAACTTCAAATTCGAAACGCACACGGATGCGCGGAATTCTCAAGAAAGATTCTGCACGTCCGACATCGATTAAGACAAAGCAAACTGGGCTTTCGATTGCAAATTTACTTTTGCGAGAACGATCCTAACGAAACAATACAACGTTGTTGTTTTGTGCATGTAATTGCGATTAACTTGTCAAATCCAAATCCAAATCCGCCGTGATGGGAGGCGGAATGGTGGGGTTTGCTGTCTCGAGACTTTTTGGGCTGTAACCCAATCAATTTTTTTTCTTCCAAAAGGCCATAAGATCGTGCTGATACGTTGCACGTATCATGAAAAGACCCGAAACTGACAAAGAGCTTTCATAAATCGTGTAAAAGACACGCGATTCCTCTAGAATGAGATGATGGGGTTCATTGAAAACAATTGAAGGTGGGAGGACGACCAACAAGATAGACGTGACGTATTAACATGATATATTAGTAAATCATCAATTAGGTCTTGTAAAATGCAAAAGATTGGACAATTCATACGACAAATAATAAAGGGAAGAGATCATACTAGGGTTCGTTTGTTTGAAAGGAAAGTGTTTCCAATTTTTCGACTTTCCGGTGTTTTGACGACGAAGAACTAATCAATTTACGAAAAACATTTTCCGTGAATTGAAAACATACAAATTTAAATCAGGAGAAACTAACTTATCTATTTCTGGTAAGCAGGAAAACACTTTTTCCTCAATCATCAAACAAGTAAAAAACTAATCATGAAGTTTTGGGTGTTTGACTTTTTTGAATTTACCCTTATAGAAAGCCATTTTGAAACTCTTGTTCTGTTAGTCTCAGGAACTGTCTTGCAATACTTGATTGGAGTCAATAATCTCTGTCATATCAATTAGAAGAGGGAGAAGCAGGTTCTCCTTCATCATCCTTCTACCGAGGCTATATAGGTGAACAATATATTATATCTAAACCATACTTTTGCAGAAGAAATGATAACAGCAGATTCAGTACAAGCAGAAAAGCAGGTCATGTTCGAAAACAATGATGAGCAGCACCAAGAAAAAAGACCAACATCCACCGCGACATGAATCCGAACCCTCCTCCGTTCCAGATCGTGTAATTAGGGTTTTTTTTTCCTTATTTTTCTGACTGAGAAATGAATCATCATCAGTCATGATCACTAGATAATTTGGCAAAAACCCAGGTTTGTTCATTATCTGAAGGACACAGATGATAGAAAGAACTGCTCATCAAGTAAAAGAAAAACAGTGTTTCCCAAGATCTGACAACATAGGAATGTATCTATGAAAGAAAGGAGAAACAAGATGTAGTTGTTTTTACTAGAGTAGCATTCTTACAGATCTATAAGCAAACCCCACAAATCAGAAACCCTAATCAAGATATATAGTACTAGACAGGGGTACAGATGCATGTCTGTGCTTGTAACCTGGTAATAAAGACAGCGAATAGCTCACTCATACAGGAAAACAAAGTAAAAGCACACATAGAGCTGATAATGAATAAAACCCATAGCACAACAAACGCTGAGCAGAATTTTTCTGGATCTAGCAAATCATCGGACCAAGATGCTTGATTCCCCAAAGAGAAGAAGAAAGAGAAAAACAAACCCAAGAGCAAGAAGATCAGAGAGAGAGAGAGAGAGAGAGAGAGAGAGAGAGAGAGAGAGAGATTCACTCATATATCACGCGAGAGGCTTGATCGAGGAGGATGCTTTTGTCTTCAGCTCATGATCCCTACACTCGTTCTTGTGGCTAGTTGGAGCTGTGTTTCGTTGGAAGGCAATGGTGACGGTGATGGGGGCAGTGGGCAATGGTTGAAGAGAATAAAGGAAGAGTGGGAGCAATCATGGCGACGGAGAAAGTTATGCAGGTCGTGCTTGTGGGCATCATGATGATGATTGCTCCTCTTTTTCGAGTTTCTCTCTTTCTTATTTCTCTCTTTCCGGGGCGTTGAAAGTGAGGATGATGCAAACATTCACGCTTCGTTCTTTGTGCCTCCTCTCTCTCTCCCTGGGGAGAGGGAGAGAGAGAGAGAGAGTTCAGATCAGTGAGAGTGTTCTTGCAGGTTGCGAACGTGTGACAAAAGAAGCAAAAGCGGCTGGATCAGCATGCGTGTGATAAGATATTTTTGCTCCTTTTCTTTTTGGTTTTTGCTTCCTCCCCCCTTTTCCTCCCTCATTTTTTGACTTTTACAGACTAATCTCATTTGCTAAAATTCATGGCTTTCCTGCGGTGTCACAAGCAGGACTAGATAATTTCCTCAAGGTTATGAAATTTCTCATTTGTGGTCATACATACTTCTTGCAAGGATTGCAAGCAAGGATGAACAGGTTTCAGTCTTTAGTTCTACATTTCTAACATAATTATCCTTGTTATGACAAAATATTGTGTTTTTCATGCATGAAAATATGAACCGATCATGCCGCATATTTAAGCTCGAATAGAACATCCGATACCATATGAATCTTTCGCAACTTTGACATGTTTTGGGTTCATTATCTTTTGGTGTTGCTTAAGCATGTCTGTGAATTTATATTCAACTAGGGTTATAATCTAGAAGTTCATTCTGTCGCGACGCAAGTTTCCATCGAGATTTCAAGCTCGCAGCGTTGTTTGACTGATAAAGCTTTGCATTTTAGATTAATTCGTAGCTTTTGTAACATATGATAACTCATCTGTCAAACCAAGATGTCAAACCATACTTCAAGCACACTGTACAAAGTCATTAAAAACTCATTTAAGTCATCACGTAACTGTACAAAGTCATCACTGTACAAAGTCATTATTCTTCGACCAAAACAAAAAAAGTCATTATTCCGGTTTTATAGTTATCGCATTCTCTATTAAAAACTCATTTAAGTCATCACGTAACTGTTTATATTTGTTGAGCTATTGTTATACCTGGTTATAATATTATTTTGGTTGTTCGCATTTCCAATATTCAATGCTAAAAAAAACGTGTTGCGTGATGAAAAAAAAACATATTTATCCGATCGAAAAAGGCATAGGATTTTCCTATCACCATGAAACAAAACTTTGCAGCGTTTGGAGAGGTTCCAAGAAATGAAATGATGGGTTTCCAGATACAAAATTGCATATCTATAATCAATATATACCAAGATTAGGAAGATTATATTATCTTTAATAAATTCTTTGTAGGAGTTAGGATGAATCGCATGTTTTGGTTCTGGACATTAAGGAGGCAAATGACAATCATTCTGTTTCAGTAATCAATTTTTGCCAGAAATAGAATTTTCTATTTCTATTTCATGGATGAGTTTCTAAGCAAAAATACATGTTTGATAACCATACAAAATTTTTGTTCCCAAAACAAAAATATATTTGATAACCGCATAAAATTTCTCTCTAGAGCGACCGGCTGGTGGGTGGTGGACGACAGGAAGCGGCCGCAGACAGCGGCGTGGCCAACGCGTAAGACGGTGGCAAGAGGTGGTCGGCGTCGACAATGATGAGAGGCAGGCGACAAACGTTGGCGAGAGGCGGGCGGTGGCGAGAGGAGGGTGACGGTAGGAGGTGGTGGCCGGTAGTGGGAGGTGGGCAGCCTGTTGCCCACGGCGATCGGCAGCGGGGGATGATAGCCGGAGGTGGCAAACAACAGGTGAGCGGCAACGGGAGGTGGGCAATGGCGGGAGAAGGGCGGTGACAATAGAAGGGCAGCGACGGCCCACGGCTATCGGTGGCGGGGGACAATGGCCAGCGGATGGTAGGAGGCAGCGAATGGTAAAGGGGTGACAGGAGGTGGCTGGCGGTGGGAGGCGGGCGGCGGCCCACAGGGGTCGGCGGCAGGAGACAATGGTAGGCGAATGGTGGGAGGTAGCGAATAGCAGGGGGCAGCGGCCCATAGTGGTCAGTGGTAGGGATGACAACCGGCAGACGGCGAGAGGCAACGAACAGCGGGTGGGTGGGCAGTAGCGCGCCCACGGCGATCGGCAGTGAGGGATGATGGCCGGCAGATGGCAGGAGGTGGTGGATGGTAGGTGGGCGGCAACAGGAGGGAGGTGGCGATGAGAGGAGGCTAGAGGCAGGAGTTGGCAGCCAGTGGTGGGAGGTGGCCCATGGCAGCCGGCGGATGGCAAGTGAGTGGTGGCAAGTGGTGGGCGATTGACTAGTAGCAAGAAAAAGTGATGAAATTTTTTTTTATTTTTCATTTTTGTTTCAAAAATAGAAAGTTAAAAATTTTTACTTTTCATCCCTGTTCCAAACTTATTTTTGAAATCAAAATTTGTTCTAGAAATAAAAAAATGAAATTGCGTTACTAAATGGATTTCTGTTCCAAACCTGTTCTCAATAATAAAAAAATAGAAATACAAATAAATAGAATAATTATCATTCGCAGCCTAAAATTCTAATGTAAACTGCATGTGTTATCTTGAAAAATATTTTACGTCTTTATACATCAAAGTGCTCAAATTAATATTATGGCTAATATTGCGGAAAATCTCAAATTGGTACATATATAACAAATTTACCATAAACTAATTTTTTAACAACAAAAAAGTCAAACCAGTACACCTGTGATTAATTTACCCTCTATAAATCCCCTTTAAATTTTATTGTCAGACTGTTGAGTTGAATGATATGTGGCAATTGATGGGTATACTAGTTTGGGATTTTATTTCTGTTTGTCAAAGGTGTATCGTTTTGTGATTTTTTGTAATATTAATCCAATTTAACGAAAACTAACGAAAGTTAAATTTATAACACTTGTACTTATTTGTGATTTTTTGTAGTAAAAAAATTAATTTTAAATAAATTTATCACAGGTATACCAGGTTGGATTGTTTCGTGATAAAAAAATTAATTTCGGATAAATTTGTTACAATTGTATCAATTTGAAGTTTTATGTGGTATTGACCACCCTAAATATTATGGTTGTAGGCAGCGCTCCCAAACTCGAAGTACTTGGATTCTTGATAAAGACAGATTTCATTAGGATGGAGAAGAAATGCAAAGAATAATGGAATGTAATTGAGTAAGCATTTAAGACATCATGAACGATCCTATTTTCTTAGAGAGAGAGAGAGAGAGAGTTGCAAACTCGATGGCGATTAACTAGTGATATTGCGAACAATGCTTTTTTTTTTCATTTACAAGTAAAAGGGTAGAGAGGAACGACCGAGTAGCTACCAAATGGTATACAAATAGTAAAAATAAACTACATTAGCAACTAAATCGCCCTGCTTACGTTCACATGCGAAGCAAAACCAGAACAAGCTTGACCCTGCTTGATACTTGCCATCACCAACACAAGCAGTGAAACAGACAGTTGGATCATTTGCTTCTCTTAGCTTGGCTTGGAAATTTGGAGCAATCACATGTAGATGGAAGACCAAGAAAACCTCAGTAACTCGTGTGATTCTGGCATTTGGGCACTCACTCGGTCAACCTTACTATCAGAGGAAGCGTAACACGGTGTGATAAATCGCAATGGTTAGGGTCAGCAAACATGCATTAGCAATGTGACTGCACCTAGTGCTGGCAGTAGATTTTCTTGAAGATCCATCCGATTCCCCAAAATTTCAGCTCTGCTACCAGATGGAGGATGAGCCAACTCTTGGCTAATATGCTGTAAAATGCCATTGATTGGACATAATAGACAATGGAAATACCTTCAACATAAGTTTCACTCTACAGAGTTGCCCTTTCCTCGTGGTTGGACGGCAATCCACATTCAAGTTGAATGGCTGCCATAAGCTCAGGGGACACAAGAGGGTGAGCTTGTCCCGACTTCTCCGAAAATTTACTTGCTTCCCTCCCTTTGTCGTGAGAAAAGCTCGATTCCACATCTGCCCCCCAACCACGATAAAGTATGACCTTATTTGGCTCCTGAGAGATGAGAACGGCGCCTGTTGCTTGCTGTAATAACACACGAAAGCAATAGGGAGTGAGTGACTTGATTATAAACTAAGTCTAACATCAGACAAAAAGGGAGATCAAAGGACTTGCTCTGCAGATTGCCAAAAAACAAAAAAGTATTTGCTCCGCAGACCTCCAGCTTGAAAACCAGCTCCTGGATTGATGTCCCTTTAGCTCTGCCCTTTACATTAACTATAGCAAGAGGGTGCTTCTGAAAATGTGTCTTAATTGTTTTGGCTACGCCGCTCACAATGTTGCTTCTCCCTAAAAAATGACAGCAATGTTAGATACTAAACAAATTCGGGAAACAGAAAAAAGAAGACACTCCATCAGGTTTGACAACATGGAGCTAAATACTGTCAGCTGTTGCATAATTTGAAAGAAATTACAACTATACATCCTAAAATACAAAAACTCCTTAATTGCTTGTTTTTATATTACACGCATGTGACACACCATGTGCTGTGTATATAACCATCAGAAAGAACCAAGCTTCCAAACAGTTGAGAAGCTAGAAGGATAAGTAGTAAGATACTTAAAAGCAGAAGTAACACACTTTCTTAACTTGATTATCAAGATGTAAAATGATAACAACTGCAATAGAAACATACCCAACATGAAAACCATTTAGTTCAATTTCTACAAGAATGCGAAGTATTATACCTACTGCGAGCACTGGACGTTTTCTCATCCTGAGGGCTTGCTTACGTAGAAGAAGCCTCTCCTTGTTGGAAAGATTTATCCGACTCGTCGGCATCTCAACTGATGTTTCTGGTATACTATCACCCATTTGAACAGATGTCTTGAATAATTCCACTGTTTTAGTATCGGAGACATGATGCTCAGAATCAACATGGATAGGTATCCTTTGCTTTGACTGAGATCCACGGCCTATATCAGATCAGCAAGTAAACAGATGAGATAAGAATAGACAAACATTGCAAAAGTTAACCATTAACTTTTTGCTGGTCCCTGAGTCACCTTCATTGTATCTTTGCACAGAAACACTCCACAGAGAATCTCCATTTGCTGATCTATCCAACATCTCAGGTTTGATATTCCCAGAATCCCCATATCCATTGTTTACTGAGAATCCAGTCAGCTCATCCTCCTGTCTAGATGGTATTTCGAGCAATGAAGCATCCGCCCCATTGCTAGTGCTCACGGAAGTTGAATCATTTCCTTGATTATCTCTAGCCTGACACAAAATTTTCACATGGCATCTCTATAAGTATCCCCTCAACAATGAGATCCACTAAAGTTAACAAACTAACTTCTCATTGTGTTTTGTTACAAGATTATAATGACAAAAGGTTGACTGCAATTTCCTCAACATAAAAGGAGGCTGATACAGGCCTTCATTATGCAAAACACATCCTGAATCCATCTTGACCCATATTATTTCCTACAAGTTCACCAGATTTTCATCACACGATTGCTTCTATCAGACTTGAAGCTTGATATTAATGTGGCACATTAAGATACAAAATAGACTATCAAACTGATAGGGCAAAGAAGTTAAACATGCTGCTTTACTATTTTCTGATGCAGATCACTATTAATTTTCTGACAGTTCAGAGGAACATCCAAAAACACCATAATTATGATGAATAACAGCCTAACGCAACTTTTAAGAATGTAAATTTCAAAACAGAAGTTTGCGTTAATTGGCTTTTAAACTTTGTTTCGAAGATGGAGAAGGGGAGAAAATGAGAGGCAAGGAAAAAAAGTCGAGACCAAATTTTACAATTTTTGTGAGAGAAATTTCAAATTCTCCTCGACATTGTGTAACCCCCACCTTTGTCGCCCCAAGAAAAAAAATCTTCCAAACAAAGCATAAGTATCCTTGCATTTTAAATGGTTTCTTCAGTTATCAGGAATCCATACATTAGATGGATGGAGTTCCAAGATTCAATTTTAGGTCCTATGACCCCAGACCAGTAATATGAGCAATAATAGAACAGCAGAATCTAATCAAAGGGTTTACTTTCATTCGTTGCACATTTCAATTCTAATCTCAGAAGGTAACATGGTAACATTGCATGACATAAAAAAGAAGCAGACACTTTCAAGCAATTTATGGGTGCAAAAAGTACCTCAACATGCTCCCCGTGAGAAACAGAAACTCCAGGAAGAGAGTTGCATGCTAGGTCAAGTGCACCATCTGAGCTAGAAGAATCTAGTGATTTCATAGGGGTTATTTCCCCTGTGACCTGAATACAACAGAAATGAATGTGGTATGTCAAACGATATACTATCAACATGACAAGGAAAAAGAAACTGATGTGCTTACCAGTGGAGAAATCAATCCGTCCAATGAATGCTCGTCACTCCTTTCCTTGTCTCTATCCTGGCAAACAAAACATCTTATCTTATAACTCAATATTGTTAACCTGATTGAGAGAAGGGAAATAGTATCACCCACCAACTGATGCTTCAGTTGATCTATATTTTCAGAAAGCTTCAACACATGAAGTTTCAAAGACTGCATAACAAGAACAGTAAATAAGTAAGATTTTCATTTATAACATGATTTCAAAAGAAATTAATAAAAAGGAAGAACAAGCCAAGGAGATAAAGAGGCTCTGGATAATATTTTGCAACTTCAGGCATTTACATGATTGCAAAGAGAGAGATGTTAGCTTTACCTCGCGACGTTGAGCCTCTAAGGAACGTTTCATGGCTGCTTTTTTATTTAGAAGTGTGCGTGGCCTTATACAAGCTGGTCGTTCATAATTTTTTCCACGATATACAATGATGGCGTATCCTTTACTCACTCTCTCTACTGCTACCAATATCCCACCACTTTCTGCCTCTAAGGTCTGGGCTATTTGATGAACAGATTCAATCGTTTTCTCTTTGCAAATTATTTTAATAAGTTCCCTATATTTCCAGTGAAGATGCATGTTTTCAACTGTCCCGGCATAAACGCCCCGTCTACCTGGACACAAAAAAAGTCATGGCATATGAAATCCATTCCATTGAAAGTGTAGATTAAAGAAAAGATGAACAATTTTAATTCTCATGAGAGAGCAAAACCACATGCTAGAGAGACAAGACAAGACGAGGCAAGTTGTAGAACGCACCCAAAAGTAAGAAAGGCTTCATTCTCAAGCCAACCTTCCTTAGCATGTACCTTTCTTCTCGTGTTATGCCCTCTTTATCCACATCAGGTTGTTCAGGGATCTCAGCATTCTCAAGCTCAGCTAGAAGTTTCTCCGCCTTGGCTTTCTTCTCTAAAGCCTATCGTTGAAAATGATAAGCCTCTAGGCAGACAGATACTGAAGTCAATGCAGACTCACACACAGAAGTTAAAAAAGAAATACCAGGGACAACTTCATGCCAGTCGTCCTAATAACTCCCTCAACTGAAACAGGCTTCTTTTCTTCAGAGGGAGGAATGCTTCTTTGCTTATCAATGTCAGCATTTTCATCTCCAGATGCAGACAAGGTCAATCCATGTCGAAATTCAGCTCCTTTCTGCATTCCTATTCCACCTTTCCTTCGCTCTTCTATTGCAGAAGAAACAGCAGGAGGCAAGTAATCCTTCCCTCTGTACAAGACAATAAATTCCCTATCCCGGGAAAGCAGCGTCCCTCCTGTTAGCCGCTGGAATAAGAGATCTTGAGTTAATAGATGCCTGCCCTGGTCATGGAACAGATGCAACAAACAAAAAAATTCAAGGGGAAATCCCCAGAGCTGCTAACATGGAGCACTAATAAGAGATCTACTTTTTGGACTCTACAAGTGAAAGAATACTTTCTATTGAATGAGTCTAACAACAGCTTAGAGATAGTCTAAATCAAATCAGCTAATTGGGGAAAAAGAAGCGTATAAAATTTGCTCTAATAAGTATCTTCATACTCCTTCATCAAGATAAAAGAGATCTCTGCACCCTAATTCTTTCACTTAGAAGGGAAAAAAAAGTGAAAATCCGTAATATATGTTTAAGGAGGTCTGACCCTCAATTCTTCTGCCATCATCTCGCTATTTGTGTTTTGCACTCCTCTCTTCACAGCAATCTTTGCAATCTCACATTTTTCCCACAACTTAATGATGGAAGCAGCTAATCCTTGGAGATTCCTATTTCTACCTGTCAAATGCACAACAAGCCAGTGAATACTAGACAGTCACATCAGCTGTTGGATCAAAATCAAAAGCTTACCCAATGCAAAATGGCATGGCAATGGTCTACTGAGTCTCCTTAATATGGTCATTTCATCATTTGTCAGTTTAGGGTTGACTCCATAAGGAAGGAGTCGGAAGGGCCTTCTGTAGCCAGGAACAATGGCAGGCAGAAGATCCGCATCCACAGGTAGAGGTTCATATCCCCACCAATCAGCAAATCGTGGACCCAGTCCATCTAACAATTGCTCAGCTTCTTCAGCAAGTTCTAGCTCACCTGGCAACTGGAAACGTACTTTATCAGGAGAACCCACACCATGTATCAAGGTTGGATGACCAGCTTCATTCGCAGGACTTAGTCGAGCAGCTTCTACCCCATCATTGCCAGGTGGGCAGCTCTCTTGTCCATCGTCTATCAGCGTTCTGGGGCCACTTGCTAGGCTATCATCAGCCAGGAAGTAAGGATACTTGTAATCAGCCCCTCTATACAAAACTATGGTACCACCAGATCTCCAAACTACCAGACCCCCAGTTTTCCTCTGAAGATGTCAAGGTTGTAAAAAAATATCAGACTGCTGCATCTGGAGGAAGAAATGCAGCACTAAAGTGGAAATTTATATTGTGATCGGATCAAAATGTCCAACGCATTCTAAAAGAAGCACAATCCAACATCTGTTTCGCAAGCTTACAAAGGGCATAATGGCAAGCGGTTTATTGGATTGGTTCGATTCTCTTGTCAAAGATGGCCCTCTACCCCAATTGATAAACAACACGGTTTCTACTCTGCAGATAACCACCCAAATCTTTTCCATTTCATTATGAAATTATATTTGATCAAGAGACTTACTCTTCCAACACTAAATACCCATGTAGCTAAGCTCATTACCCCAAACAGGTTACCCAACTATGCCACAAGAACAATTCCAATCAACAATTTCGACAAAGAAGAACGCCCAAAACTAATCATACCTCCAAAAGATCATGCGTCCTCTTCATGTTCATCCTACACAAGTCCTCGCACGTGATCTTAACCACCTCCTCCCTCCTCCACCTCTCGTGAATCCCATTCACAATCCCCTCCGTGATCCCCGCCTTCCCAATCTTCAACCTCTTCTTCAACTTCACCCCAATCCCACTCAACCTCCTCAGCTCCTCCTCCGACAGCCTCAGCTCCGCCAGCGTGGGCGCCGCGGCCGCCTTCTCTTCCCTCCTCCTCCTCTCCCTCTCCAGTTCCCTCTCCTTCCTCACCTTCCGCCTCAGCTCGCCGTACCTCTCCACGAAGCCGCCCGAGCCGGGCTCGGGGACGGGGTTCTCGGGCGTGCTCCAGCTCGTGTCGATCGTGTGGCCGACGCGGTACTTGGGCAGCCGCCTCGGCAAGGGGACGAAGATCTCGCCGGCAGAGCCGGGCGGGGATTTCGGCACCGACCCATCATCGCCTCCGCCTCCGCCTCGGACGTCGTCGTCTTCCTTGAAGCCGAGGCTGCGGAGCTTCTCGGCGATGCGCTGGATGGCGGATTGAGGGACGGCCTCGTTCCGGGGGGCGGCGAGTCGAGGGAGGAGGCTGGTGGGAGCTCGAGGGTTCCCGAAGAGTGGAGGTGCGGGGAATGGCGGACGGGGAGGAGCTAGGGTTTGTAGCGGGAACGGGAATGGCGCGCGGTGGAGGTGGTGACACTGGGGAACTAGCATCGCTTTCATGGAGGGAGTGACGAAGTGAAGCAGATAATGCAGTGATTTTATCAATTGGGAGACTCTTCGCTCACGCGATTCTCGCGTGATGGCACAGTGGCCCGTCAAGGCCGAGGCCCGGGCATCCGACGCCCGGGCCCGAGTCCATCGAGGCCAAGCATGAGACCCTGGTACCCGTGCCTGGGTCGCTAGCCTTCGATCGAGGCTGGGCCCGAGACCTCAATGCCAGTGCTTGGGTCCCTACCTGAGCCCAATCGCCGAGAGCTCGGGTTGGGTTGTTGGGAACTCAAGCATGGGCATCGACGTCCTCGGGACAGACTTGGTGCCCCAGGGCTCGAGTGTCAAGGACTTGAGCTCGAATGTCGTGGACTAGGGTCACGGCTTTGTGGACTAGGACTCTGGTGTTGGAAATCCTAGCACAAGCACCAGGGGCTCGGCCGCGGCCTTTGTGGTCTAGGCTAGGGTGCGAACAAATGTGCATGATCACTAGGTTCTAGGTTTCGGCTTTTATGGACACGAGATTGGTACCTGCTCTCTTGCTCGAGACCCAAGTGGCCTTGCTCGAGTTGTTGGTGCTTGAGTCAGGGTCCATTGAGGCTAGACCCACGATCTTAGTGCCCATACTTCTGAATAGTGTATGTGTATTTAAGAATTCATTCTAAATGATGGGAAATATTTTGCGATTCTTTTTTCAATTTTCAACAAAATATTGAAAAGTATCGTTGTTTTAAAAAAAAAACGTTATATTTTTTGCAAAACAAATAAAACCTTTAATGGTAAAACAATCTCTTGAGTAAGCATTTATAATTATTCAAGACACATTCTCGTGTATGGACAATACCATATAAGCTGCCATCATTAGCAAAATCTTAATCGAAAGTGGTTTGCAATTGCGAGAATTCAATTAAATCTAAATTAAATTAAAAAAAATCAAGTCACTCGTCATGGTGTTTAATGGAGGGCAAGTTCAATGACTAGAAGAGAAGAAAAAACACTCGCGATTTTAATAAAGTTCAATTGTTACCGTAGTATGATGCGTGACATTCACACAGAACAATATTTCCGTCGACAAATGTTTAATTTTAGATGGAATTAGCAAACTGGGTTTCAGATAAAATAGAAGATGTGCTGAAGAAACGATGAGGCCAAAGATACTGGAAAGGTAGAACCGTGGAATAGACAGGATTGGTTGTAAAATTTAAAAATTAACTTAACAATTCCCACCCACCAAAGAACCCTCACCTCAAGCGACTTAGCATTTCTCACCGACAGTACCCCCACTACCACTCTGACAGCCACCCACCGTGATGGTCCCTCGCTCCGACGTCCTTAGGTATAATTGCCGATGCCCTTACTTGCGGTTCACTTGGAAGGTCCGGGCTCACCACTTCACCAGTGGCTCCCTTTCTTTCTCAGTCAGTTTTTCGGCTTTTCCGTCACCGAATCATCTCTCGATTCCTCTCTCTACTTCCCCTTTGATTACTCATTCTCGGTATCCATTGTTCCACGATCTCTCTCTTACGCTAGAGAGAGATCCTGCTCGCATTCAGTTCGAAATTTTGTTTAATGAAAAAGGTCATATTTATCGATAGTCATCAAGTCAATTTCCCAATGACTACTTGTTGACACAATGGTTGAGAGGATTTGAGTCATTACTCATGTGCCCTCAAAGATTTTCAACAAGAAAGATTGTAAAAGATTTTCAATTTTATCTTAGATTGCATATTTTCAAATATTTTAAATCCTATCTTAGTTGCACCAAACATTTGCTGGGGAGGATTTCAAATCTCCCTTTATCCTATCCTATCCTATTATAATCCGAATTCGAACAATTAAACGCAGCTCTAAGTTATATCTTTTACATTTTCTTTACTTTGTATTGGATTTCTTATCATTTTGATCCCTGTTTTCGAAACTGATGACACTACGCTTTCCTGGTATTGAGCAGTGTTTTCCTCAACATAACCAACATTGTGTAGATTGGAGCAGGATACTTTGTCACCTCTTTAGTTTTTGAGTCTCTCTTAATAATTAAAACTAGTTTTTTTTTTCATTTTTCACTTGTACCCTGGTCTCTTATTCAATGCATTTTCACTTTTTGTTACTTGATGCCGTTACTAATAATAGATGGTAAGAGTTTCGAGTATCGGATTTAGTAATAGTTTCATGTATTGAACCAATATGGAAAAGCCCTTTTAGACATCTATATATTTAGTGGAGATAATATATGTCGATTGTTAGAAATAAATAAGAAATTCTCTATGTCTTTCTTGATCGGGTAAATATCTCCCTTGATTGATCGTATTTGCTCATTCTTGATATTGTAACATCTTGTTAACTTAAATAGTCATCTTATAAACCTGTAAATACCTCATATACTCTTCAATAAATGCAGGGTCATCTTAAAATTCAAATTTGGTACTCACTTTTTTTTTTAGGATTCGGACAATAAATTGTTTTAGGAGATTGGAGTGGCAAAAAATTTAAGATTTCCTATATGTTTTTCCTAAAATCATGCCTAATGCTTTTTCTTTGACAACTAACAGAAAAAGCCAGGGGATATTCTTACCAGATTAAGCATAATTAAGGGTTTTATTTAGGACCCACATTCTTGCGTCTTAAGCAGTATCTCCATCTATAAGTAGCACATGAACTACTGAAATCCACACGATCGAATTGCTAGACACAGACAAAATGGCTCCTAGGATTTCCTATTCTGTCGTGTCCATCCTGGTCCTCGTCCTTGCGATTCATCAACCCTTCACCGTTCGCTCGAGAAGCCTGAAATCTACCGATCCAAGCCTCACTTCCTTCCAGAGTTTGGAGGGGACTGTCAAGGGCCAGACCAGGCAAGGCATCAGAGAGGTCAAGCGTTACCTCAAAGCTTTCGGATACTTGGACTACGGAGAGAGCGAGAACGACGATGTCACCCTCATGGACGACAAGTTCGATGAGACTTTGGAGTCAGCGCTCAAATCTTACCAGGAATTCTACCATCTTAAAGTCACCGGAAAGCTCGATGTCAACACGGTGAAGCAGATGAGCGCCCCACGATGCGGGGTGCCCGACTTGGTCCACCCTCGGCACACAGAAAGGAATGCCACTAAGCATAGCAAGTTGCGCGTGGTAGCGCACTTTAACTTCTTTCCCAACGTGCCTACGTGGTCCAAATTTCATCTTAATTACGCATTCGGCCCTATCATCGGTGAAGTCTCGCCAGGTGAGGTTAGAGAAGTCTGCCGGAGAGCTTTCCAAAGCTGGTCATCTGTTTCACAATTCACTTTCGGAGAAGTTCCATTGGAAGACTCGCCTGATATTGTCACAGGCTTCTACAGACGCGATCACGGTGATGGTTCACCCTTCGACGGGGCTTATAATATTCTTGCTCATGCGTTTACCCCGACTGACGGTAGGTTCCACTTCGATGCAGATGAGCACTGGACCACCAGCCTGACCTCAACCCAAATAGACTTGGAATCGGTGGCCTTGCATGAAATAGGACACGTCTTAGGGCTTGCCCACAGCAACGATGAGAAGGCCGTTATGTATGCCGTAACTTTGGCCGGTTCGGTCAAAAGGGATCTTCAGCAAGATGACATCGATGGCATACGTGTGCTGTACCCTTCGCAATAGATTAGGCCTCGCCCCATACTTTTCATGATTCTTTTAGCGATATCAGCAACTCGCGATTCCATAGAGTTCAATTACTTCTGTATTGCGATCCCTGACCTTCACACAGAACAATATGATCTTCTTCATTTTTCGTCCTCCATGCTGACTCGCAAAAGAAACAAAAATATTGATGTCTTCACCATGCTTTGAGCCTTTGAGACAGAGTGAGCAAGAGTTTCGATGATGGTTCCCTAATTCTCTCTTGAACACCAACTGAACAACTAGTAAAAATCATCGTCGGCTTGGATTAGGTTATGATACTACTCTTGATCAGAATATCATTTCCAACATATCATATTCGTTCTATCGGTAAGGTAGCATAATTTGGTCATTCATGATTTATCCCTGGGTCTGTGATGTCTGTGACCAAAGTTCAGTACAAGCACTTAGTGAAATTTCCTAAAAATGAGCGTAATTGAACGTTTCGTGGAGGTCGTTTATGGAAGACTCATTCAAACATATTGTAATCCGGAGCCTCATTATCGCGTCTTGGGTTGTAGCTCCATCTAATTTTGCGCCTATCCTCGTTCTCTTTCTCGCAATTGAACCCTTCACCTTTCACTCCATAAGCCTGAAATCTACCAATTTTAAGCCTCTCTTCGTTCCAACAGCTGGAGGGATCTATCAAGGGCCAAACCAAGCAAGGCATCAAAGGGTCAATCATTACCTCAAGGCTTTTGGATACTTAGGGCCTGCATGGCAACTTGCCAATTAATAAAAATTTTTGTTTTTTTTCCTAAAATTAGTTTGGGAGCAAAAATCCGTTTGTTAAATTTTTTGTGCTCAGGCACAATTTTGAAAAAAATTATTCTCAGAATCAGTTTTGGAACATAATCAAGTAAGCAAAAAAAAAGTAGTTTCTTGATTCTGGAATAATTTTTCCATTTCTAATTCTTCTTCATTTTCTTCTTTTTTTTTTTTTGTTGTTCTTCGACCTGCTACCCACCACTTGCCGGCTGCAGGCCAAGGCCGGCGAGGGCGGCTCGCGGCCTTGCCCAGCCAAGGCGAGGCTGACCTAGCCATCGTCACCCAGGCAATGGACCTGGGTGGCAACGGCGAGGTTGACCTTGCCGTCGCGACCAACGAGGGTCGCGATGCCCTCGCCGCCGCCCTCGCATATGGCCGGTTGCCGGCCTTGGTGACCGGCCATGGCCAATGAAGAGAAGGGAAAAGAAAAAAAAAAGAAAAAAAAGAAAGAAATATTAAAAAAATTAAAATGTTATTAATTAAATGAAATTTTCTGTAGTTATCACATGCATTTCTGTTCTTTTTCTATTCTAAAAATAAAAATTTTGGGCAGTTACTAAACACCTTCAAATGCTTAGGAATTATTTCCGGGCACAGAATAAAAAAGAATCATTTCTAAGCAGAATTTATTTTCGAGCACAGAATAATTGTCATGCGCAGTATTAGACTACGAGGATGAGAACAATGAGGATGACAGGGATGACGAGACGTTAGAGTCTGTGCTCAAATCTTACTAGGCGATCACGGTGAAAGGTCATCCTTTCGATGGGCCCAACAAACTTCTTGCCCATGCGTTTGGCCCGACGGACGGTAGGTTCCTCTGCAACGCGGATGAGCAGTGGAACTTTAACCCCAGCTCAACCCAATTTTGACTCGGAAACGGTGGCCGTGCATGAAATAGGACACCTCCTAGGGCTCGGCCATAGCGGGAATCCAAACGCTGTTATGCATCCCACTATTCTGCAGGGTGCTGCCAAAAGGGCTCTTCAACGAGATGACGTCGATAGCAAACATTTTTTGTACCATGAGCAAAGAAGAGGCCTTGGCCTTTAGTTTTCGTGATTCTATTAGGACCTATTTGGTAACTGACCAGATAGTATCTGATTTTATTCTTTTATTTTTAAAAACAAAAAAAGAACAGAAATCCAATTGATAAATTTTTTTGTTTCCGAACACAAATTTATTTCGAGAATCAATTTTAAAATATAATCAAGAATAAAAAAAAGTTGATTTTTGATTCTAAGAACAAGAATCAGAAGTGAAAAATAATTTTTTTTCTTTTTCCTTTTTTTTCTTTTCTTTTTTTCTTCTTCTCCTTCCTTGGCCCATGGTTGGTCATAGCCCTTATTAGCCGCAAGCAAAGGCCACCCTCGTCGGTGAGGGAGAGGGTTGGACCCTCATGGCCTAGGTAAGGGCTGTCCGCGCCGGACCCTCACAAGATCTAGTGAGGGCGGCTTGCAGCCTGGGTGAGGGCCGCCCTTGTTGGATCTGGTGAGGGCGACCCTCGCCCAAGCAGTTGCCCTTGCCCGATCTGATGAGGGCGATCCTCGCCGGATCATCGCTAGATCATTGCTAGATCATAAAATTTTAAAAATGCGGGATAGGGGTGGGATAGACTCGGATTGAATATAAAATTTTAAAAATTAACTTAACAATTCTTACACACCAAAAAAATCTCAGCTCAAGCGAGAGGTACCGTCCTTAGTGTTTCTCACAGGCGGCACCCGACCACCACTTTGACGGCCATCCATCGTGATGGTTTCTCACTCCGAAGTCCTTGAGTATAATCGCCGATGCCCTTCCTTGCGGTTCCCTTGGAAGGTCAGGGCTCACCACTTCATTGATGGCTCCTTTTCTTTCTCAGTCAGTTTTCCAGCTTTTACACCATCATCGAATCATCTCTCAGGTCCTCTCTCTCGTTTACCTTTGATTATTCATTCTCGGCATCCATTGTCCCACGATCTCTCTCTTGGTCGATTCTAAACTAAGCATTCATCAAGTATTTGATGAAACGCCAGAGAGAAATCCTCCTTGCATTCAGTTCAAAATTTTGTTTAATGGAAGATGTCATGTTTGTTGATAGTCATCAAGCTCTTGAGGTCGATTTCCCAGTGACTACTTGTTAACACAATGGTTGAGAGGGTTTGAGTCATTACTCGTGTGCCCTCAAAGATTTTCAACTAGAAGGATTTTAAAAGATTTTCAATTTTATCTTAGATTGCATATTTTTAAATATTTTAAATCCTATCTTAGTTGCACCAAACATTTGATGAGGAGGATTTCAAATCCACCTTTATCCTATCCTATCATAATCCGAATCCAAATAACTAAACGTAGCCTTAAGTTATATCTTTCACGTTTTCTTCACTTTGTATCAGATTTTTTATCATTCTGATCCCTATTTTCGAAGCCGATGGCACTACGCTTTCCTGGTACTAAGAAGTGTTTTCCTCAACAGAACCAACATTGTGTAGATTGGAGTAGGATACTTTGTCACCTCTTTAGTTTTTGAGTCACTCTTAATAATTAAAACTAGTTTTTTTCATTTTTCACTCCTACCCTGGTCTCCTATTTGATGCATTTTCACTTTTTGTTACTTGATGCGGTTACTAATAATAGATGGTAAGAGTTTTGAATATCGGATTTAGTAATAGTTTCGTATATCAACCAATATGGAAAAGCCCTTTCAGACATCTATATATTTAATGGAGATAATATATGTTGATTGTTAGAAATAAATAAGAAATTCTCTATGTCTTTCTTGATTGGGTAAATCTCTCCCTTGATTGATCGTTCTTGCTCGTTCTTGATATTGTAACATCTTGTTAATTTAAATAGTCATCTTATAAATCTACAAATACCTCATATACTCTTCAATAAATGCAGGGTCGTCTTACAATTCAAATTTGGTACTGCCTTTTTTTTTCCTAGGATTCAGACAATAAATTGTTTTGGAGATTGGAGTGGCCAAAAATTTAAGATTTCCTATATGTTTTTCCTAAAATCATGCCTAATGCTTTTTCTTTGACAACTAACAGTAAAAGCCAGGGGATATTCTTACCAGATTAAGCATAATTAAGGGTTTTATTTAGGACCCACATTCTTGCGTCTTAAGCAGTATCTCCATCTATAAGTAGCACATGAACTACTGAAATCCACACGATCGAATTGCTAGACACAGACAAAATGGCTCCTAGGATTTCCTATTCTGTCGTGTCCATCCTGGTCCTCGTCCTTGCGATTCATCAACCCTTCACCGTTCGCTCGAGAAGCCTGAAATCTACCGATCCAAGCCTCACTTCCTTCCAGAGTTTGGAGGGGACTGTCAAGGGCCAGACCAGGCAAGGCATCAGAGAGGTCAAGCGTTACCTCAAAGCTTTCGGATACTTGGACTACGGAGAGGGCGAGAACGATGATGTCGCCCTCATGGACTACAAGTTTGACGAGACTTTGGAGTCGGCGCTCAGATCTTACCAGAAATTCTACCGTCTTAAAGTCACCGGAAAGCTTGATGCCGACACTGTGAAGCAGATGAGCGCCCCACGATGTGGGGTGCCCGACTTGGTCCACCCTCGGCACGCAGGAACGAATGCCACTAAGCCGAGCAAGTTCCGCATGGTAGCGCGCTATATGTTCTTTCCCAACAATCCTAAGTGGCCGCCTTCCCAAACCCGTCTCAGATATGCTATCGGCCCGGTCCCCGAGGCCATCCCACTGGAGGAGTTTAGAGGAGTCTGCTCGAGAGCTTTCCAGAGTTGGGCTGAAGTTACTGCGTTCACTTTCGAAGAATCTACGAGCGGATCGGCCGATATCGTTATAGGCTTCTACCGCGGCGATCATGGTGACGGTTATCCTTTCGACGGGCCCGGCAATGTTCTTGCCCATGCATTTCCCCCGACCATCGGTAGGTTCCACTACGACGCTGAAGAGCAGTGGAGTTTTAACCCCGGCCTGACCGAAACGGACCTGGAATCGGTGGCCTTGCATGAAATAGGACACCTCCTAGGGCTCGCCCACAGCTCGGATCTGAATGCCGTTATGTATCCCACTATTCCGCCGGGTAGTATCCACAGGAATCTTAGTCAAGATGACATTAATGGCATACGTGCTTTGTACCCTGAGCAATCATAAGGCCCTGCCCTACCGGTTTCATGATTGTATTTGCAATATCAGCACATTTTCACCGGTGAATAAATGATCGCAGCTATGGAAGCCGCAGTTATTAAAGATGCACGCTTCATAGATTTTCGATGTGATTGAATATAGTATAGTCATGGTGTGGAGGAGTTCAAGATGCGCGTTCCATTGCATAAAAAAAGGGATTGCCAATTACAGCATGTTTTGATCAATTGGTGTTTTTATTTGGTGATATAGCAAAAAGGGGTTGGTGCAGTGATATCTTATAATTTTATCTATCTTTTTTTCTTATATGGCTAATACCACGAAAAATCCTAAACTGGTATACCTGTGATAATTTTATCAAAAACTAATTTTTTGACTACCAAAAATCCCAAATTGATACATTTGTAACAAATTTACACTCAGTTTGTTTTCGTTAAATTTTACTGTTAAATTATTTTGTTAAATGACACGTGATAGTTAATTGATGTATCAGTTTTATGTTTTACCCTTCATTTGTCACATGTGTACTAGTTTGTGATTTTTTGTGATATTAAATCAATTTAACGAAGACTAACGGAGGGTAAATTGTTACAAATATACCAGTTTGGAGTTTTTAGTGATCAAAATATTAGTTTGGGATAAATTTATCACAGAAATATCGGGTTAGTATTTTTTGTGATAAAAAAAATAGTTTTAAGTAAAATTGTCACACATAAATCAGTTTAGAGTTTTTCGTGATATTGACCATTTCTTCTATTTATCTATGAAACATATGTAGAGGAAAGATATGTAAGCTGAGTCCACCTTAGCTGCTTGGGCATATAATCCTCAAATTTCAAGATAAAACAATTTCTTCAATAAGCATGAAATCATTAAAAACACTTGCTCGGCATTGGACGATGCTATATTTGCAAATAGCAAAATCTTAACGGAAGCGGCATGTAATTGTAAAAAATTAGTTAAATCAAATCGAATTAAGTCCATTTTTTTGTTGAAATACACTCGTGAGTTGTGTTAGAGAAATCCCACATCGGATAATTGATGTGATGTTAAGCAGTTAATATATCATAGTTGGCCCATAATTCATTGGCTTAAACTTTTGAGTGAAGGTTGGTCCAACTGGATATATTGATGAGTTCAGACTTGGGCTCTCTTTTGGCGATCTCCCTAAGTGAAGGTATAGGACTTCTGTTGTGTATTCCCAACAAATGGTATCAGAGCCTGACTTGGCTGAGTTGAAGCGAATCAATGACAATAGAAAAAGGAAAAGTGAAAAGCCCAAGACAATGAAGCAATCTGATTAGGAATTGGAGCTTTGGGTGTTATTCGGCTGACGTTGGCTCATAACGTCGCGTTTAACATCGTGAATGAGAAGACCACTGTAGGTTTGATGAAGGCCCTATCAGACATGTATGAGAAGCCCTCTATGATTAACAAAATCTATTTGATGCGACATCTATTTAACTTAAAGATGAGTGAATGTGCATTAATTGCTGATCATATTAATGAATTCAATGTGATCGTTTATCACGTCCCAAACCAATCATGAACGATACTTGTCCACCGTCATGACTGGAACAAGCACGTGAAGCATAAGTCATTATTAGAACATCCCGTTGATTTATAAAATAAAAAAGCATGCGGAAGTAATTCAACGAAACAACCAAGCAATAAAGACAAACCTCGCATGTTATATTTACAAGATAGATTCGCGCTTATTTATACACGCCATGACTCGGGCAAGTTAGTTTCTCATGATATTTTTAACATGCCTATTTCAAAAGCAGTTCCGAAAACAAACAAACAAGCCATATATATACAGCAAAATTTGGCTTGGGTCCTTAGCTCTTCTACAGCTACTAGCTTCCCATCCTTGCTCACTCTTCCCTGTCCTCGTCCGTATGGCCGTCCTCACGCTCCACCCCCGACTTGCCCCGGAAACGACCTGTTTCGTCCTACGAACGGCTCGCTGAAACAGCCAACGGGTCCGATCTACTCCTAGTCCGCCAGGCGATACCACACCTCGTACGGGTAAGCGACCAACTCGCTGCGGCCCTCGTCAACCATTACATAGGTCGTGATTCGACGGTAGGCTCGGTTCTCCCGGACATCAATCATGGTCAGAAGTTCGGCTCGCATCTTGACGGGATTTCCAAAGCGGGTTGGAGGGGACACCATCTCACAGATCTGAAAAAGAAAAACAATGGGGAGTGAGTCGAGGAGACTCAGCAAGTAAAATTTTACTAACAGGCGATGACATATCAATCGTCATTACGCAAACATTCTTACCGTACCGGCTCTCGTGGCCGATCAACAATGACATGCATAGTAAACATAAAACAAGGATTCCAAGCATGACTAAGTCACGGTTTACCTCATATGTTGCGCCTCGGGTTTCTAATTTGTATTACATAACATGCAAACACGAAACAAGACAACCCGTTAAAGAGGAACACCACATCGGAATACTAAGAACTGAGAACGGGGAAGGCTCATGATACAATGTATTTCAACGTCATTTCCCGGTAGTAAAATCTCACTTATTCTTGATAAAACAAGAACTAAAGAGTAGAGAACGGGTGGGAAAGGTAACGGTCTCGTGTCTCGGACAACTCACGACGACGGCTTTCTTTCTCTCTCTCGGGTTTTCTCTTTCTCTCTTGGCTCTCAGCTTTCTCTCTCTCTCTCTCTCTCTCTCTCTCTCTCTCTCTATTTTGGCACTCTCTCTCTCTCTCTATATCTCGACCGGTTGTGTGTTAGAAAAAGTGAGCAAAACTCACATAATAGCTTCTATTTATAGAGGAAGCAAGGGCTAGGGTTTTGATGAGGTAAGCACCTGTGTCATTTGGGGATTGAGATAAGCGCATGTGTCATGGCGACGGTGATGTAAGCGCACGTGTCATGGTTCATTAATGGCTTAGGTCTGAAAGTCAAGAAAATGATGAAAATGGCCAATTAGTCTTCCTCTCTCTCTCCTCACCCTTTTGGCCGTGACTCTTCTCTCTCTCCCCAAGCTGGCTATGGCTTCCTCTCCCTCTCCCTTGGTCAATAATTGGTAACCAAGCTTCATTATAACTTCATAAATTGTCATAATAGCTAGTTTGAAAACTTTGCCAAGTAATAAATGAGGGTAATGATGATATAGATAAGGTTTGACCTAGTTAAACTTTTTAGGGCTTTCTCAAATTGGCTGATCTCCATCCCGAACTATTCGGATCAAACGAGTCTCGCGAAAATACGCATTTAACGCCCAAAACGAACCCCGCATCATAATAATCCTCATACTTTTCTCGAGGGTTTTCTTACAAAAAATAACTCCCATAATACCCCTTAATATGGGTTTTAATGTGAAATGGCCCCAAAAATGCCTAAACTTGGTTTCACAATCATTTAAACCAAACTGAATCCAAAATAGCCTTCTCGGGTACTCTAGGCGCACGGCCGGGCCATCGGGTACAGTGGTCGGTCATGACCGGACCAGTGGCCAGGCGCGTGGCCGACCGTACGGGCACAGAGCCGGGTACACGGTCGGACCGAACGAGCATCGCGCCGGGCTGCATGGGCAATATGCCGAGCGGCTCGCCGGGCCGCACGAACGGTGTGCCTAATGCTTGGCCGGCCGCATAGGCACTGCACCGAGTCATTTGAGGGAGGAGTCGGTTTACGACCAAACACGCACATCGGCCCGGGAATGGCACGACACACGACTCATGGCCTCATTTCTTGGACACGAGACAAGATCGAGATCGGACCTTACGGGCACAACTTACGGTACAAGGGTCGGGCACAATGGCCAGCGTATGACCGGGCGCGTAGCCAGTCCGTGGCCTGGCTGACAGGCACAATGGCCAGTCGTGACTGGGAACATGGCCTTAGCCGTCGCGACCAGCAATTTTGCCCGGGCCGCGACTAAGTCACTAGGCACATGACCTGGTACACGTCTCATCCATGGCCTTCCCGACTTGGCACAATGATTCGCGGCTGATTCATGACTGGGCCACGTTCGAGTATCAGCGACCCATAGTCGACCCTCGGTTGTCATGTAACCTCGTGGAAATCCAGTACCCCGGAATTAACTCGTGGTCACCCGAGGCTATTGCATGGCTGTGCAGTATTGCCTGCGACCGACGCATGCCGACACCGGACTGATCCACAGTTATCCTGGACTGTTCCACTAATGGCCCTTATAGTCGAAAGGTCATTCCATGGTCATAACACTCTAATCATTTGCGTAGTCAGGGTCATTCCACTATCGAATCCTAGGCTAACTCGTGAACGATCTTTCGATCGAACCACGACTAACTCTCAGTACACCCGTTCCGATCATATTGTCCCTTCCAATACTGACCCTCGACTCGACTTACCCACTATGCACTTATTACCAGCCATCGGCTTCCTAGGCCTAAAATCATGGATGTTACAATTCTTCCCCTCTAATAAAAATTTCGTCCCCGAAATTTAAACACATACCTAGTTTCTCGAATAAGTACGGATACTGCTGCCTCATGATTTCCTCACCTTCCCAGGTAGCTTCCTCTACGCCTTGGTGTCACCATAGGATCTTTACCACGAGAACAGTTTTATTCCTCAACACTTGCTCCTGACATTCCACGATCCGCACCGGCTCCTCATCATAGGACACTCTGCTGTCCAATTCGACCTCGTCAAAATTAAGCACATATGCCGGATCAGCCTCATACTTTCTCAACATGGATACATGGAACACGTCATGTACTTGAGCAAGTTTCGGTGGCAGCGCCAACTGATAAGCCAAGTTCCCTATTCTTTCTAAAATTTCAAAAGGTCCTACATACTTGGGGCTTAACTTACCTTTCTTCCCAAAACGCGATATACCTCTCATGGGTGACACTTTATGAAATACGTGGTCGCCTACCTGAAATTTTAGAGGCTTCCTGCGTCTGTCCGCATAACTTTTCTGTCGGCTTTGGGCAGTTCTCAATTTGTCTTTAACCACTTGTATAACCTCATTAGTGAGTTGTACTAGCTCTGGACCCACGACCTTCTTTTCCCCGACCTCATCCCAACAGACTGGAGTTCTGTAAGCTCGACCTTATAATGCCTCGAATGGTGCCATGTCGATACTTTGCTGGTAGCTGTTGTTGTATGCAAATTCAATGAGATGCAAATGTCCATCCCAACTTCCCTTGAAATCCACGACGCATGCACGCAACATATCCTCAAGGGTTTGGATCGTTCTTTCCGTTTGGCCATTTGTTTGAGAGAGTCTCGAAAATCAAAGGCGATCGGGAAAAAGAAGTTTAAGATTTTTAGCTAGCACTTGGATTATTGGAGACTTCCATTCATGTGTGTGGATGCTGGTAGAGGCGCAACACTTGGAGCACTAATCCAGTCACAATCGATTATTAATTTACCTTCAATTTGCAAAAAGGTACATGTCGAACTTCTGTTTAGATTTCAATATATGCATGGATCCTATCTAGAGTTTCGGTTTATAAATTCCGCTACGTTTTTAGCACTAGAGGAACCCTATTATGTCTCAGTTTGAGCCCGAAGCGAAAATCTAAATTTTGGAAATAAAAAAAATGAATCCAAGGCCAAGTTTTCGGAAATTAGCTTTCCGAATATGAGTTGGAGTCTTCACCCACTTCAAAAAGAAAGTCCAACTTGGACTTTGTTGGTAATCTACAAAAATCAATATTCGCAGTGAAGTTAGCCAAGAATGAAAGAAAGAAAAAGATTACTTTCCTGATTCATATTGAAATTGTGACATTTTGAAATTTCACCCATTTGGGATTCATGAAATGGATTATTTTATGAATGTGCTTGTAGTTAGATCTCATCCGGAACTGATCATTCCTGAGATACTAATTGTTAGGAAAAAGCTAATTAGGGATTTAAATTCGCACGACCAAAGAAACTCGATCGTGAACTGACTTTCGACTATAAAAATTGTCGAGGTGGCATTTTGAGCCAATATAGGCCGATTCAAGGATAGTTAGGGATCGATTTGCCGCTTTCATTTGAGTGGATTACAAGTGATTCCGTTTGACCACGAGATGAATTGGTAGATGATCATGAACCTATACCAAACTATCGTGCCTGTCGGAACTAACGATCAATTCTCGCAATTATATGACAACTGAAGTCGTCACGATCCAAGTGAGATTAAATGTGGTTTGATTTAGTATCGATCACGAGTTGAATATACGAATTTCCCAAAAGCTACCCGTTAGTCTGAGACATACTCAAGTTACGTTAATTAAATTTAATCGTTAATTAAAAACCAAGTTTGGGCCTCGGAAATTATGAATGTCACGACAGAATAGTTGGACGACGTTGTTATTGGCTTAGTCAGCCTCAGTTTCGCCTGGATCCTTCAGAAAAAATCGAATTCTGGCGACAAATGGAAAATGACCGTTTTACCCCTGAGATTTTGTTAAGGCCAAGTATAATGGAGAAAGGCATTTTGGTCATTTCACCCTAACTTTAGAAATGACAATTTTTGGACAATTTTGTCTTTGGATTTTTGTGAAATTCCCATTTTACCCTTGGATATTTTTTGATAAGATTTGATCTCGACCGTCGATCTCGGGATAAGAACAAATCTCGATAGTCAATTGAAAAGTAGAGAGAGGGGCAAGATGGTCATTTTACATAAAGGGAGACAATTTTTAGTTTTAAGTCTTCTCTCTCTCTCTCTCTCTCTCTCTCTCTCTCTCTCGGCTCACCCCCCTCACTAAACTCTCTACCCTCTCCCCCTTGGTCGCGCCATCGCCGCTCCAGCCACCGTCCGTCCGCCCGTTGCCGTCCCGCCATCGAGCTGTGCTGTCCACACCCTTATGCCGCCATCCCTCTCCCCCTCTCCCTCTTGGCGACCTCTCTCTCTCTCTCTCTCTCTCTCTTTCTCCCTCCCATGGCTGTGAATAGCCGGCTAGGCTAGCCGCCGCCGCCATCGATCGCCACCATAGAGCCGCCGCTATAGCCACCGCGAGACCGCCGGCTACTGCCCTTCCCGTTTGCTCAAGCTAGCTTAGGTTTCCAAGTAAGTGACGCCCTAAACTCTAAATAGGCTATTAGGTATTATCGGACTAGTTTAGACGCGGTTAGTTCAGTTTTAAGGGCTAAATTAGATTAGGGGCCTTAGGGGCGAAATCGGGATATTTTGGTGAAAAATTAGAGACCAATTAATGGCTAGAAATGGCTAGTTTGAATGCTGTAATTTGTTGTTCGGCGCGTAGATTGGATGATTTGATTCGGCAATTTGTTGTGTGAAATTGTAGTGTAGCGCCGTGATTATTGTGCCGTGATTTTGTGGTGAAAATGGCATGTTGTGTAATGGTTAAATGTATGATGATGGGCTGAATTGAATTGACTGGCAATTGGTCATGATTGGGTATGATTGAGCATGTGAAATGCGTTAAGTTTGATGCATGCATAGGCCGAATTTGATCGGCTAGTGTTTGGGCATATTGGTATGACAATCGAGTGAGTGAATGCATGAGGAATTGAGTGAAATGTCGTGCATGTGGTCACAAAAATCTCTGAGGTGGTACTTTTACGCGGAGAATTGTGCCGTCCTGAGGCGGTACTTTTATGTGGGACGATGCCCGGTTTTACCAGAAGACTGTCAACCTGAGGCGGTACCATTATGTGGGTTGTGCAGTAGGTGGTGGATGTTGAGCTTGAGACGGTATCATTACGCGAGCACGATACATAGCCTGAGGCGGTACCATTACGCAGGCTAAGAAGTGTCGTGAATATAAGATGGTCGTAGTGGACCTAAGACGATACCATTACGTGGGTCACTGGTGAGTCGAGTGTAAAATGGTCGTAGTAGACTTGAGGTGGTACCATTACGTGGGTCATTGGCGAGTCGAGTGTAAGATGGTCGCAGTGGACCTGAGGCAGTACTATTACGTGGGTCACTGGCGAGTCGAGTGTAAGATGGTCGCAGTGGACCTGAGGCGGTACTATTACCCAGGTCACTGGCGAGTCGAGTGAAAATGGTGTGTTGAGGCACGAAGAGTGTGCAGAATGTGAAATGCCATGTGTTTGACTTGTGTTTTGGGCATGCAATTAATTTAGAATGTGCCTGTGATTAGAAATTATACGTTTGAGACTAACCTGCAGATTGCGCGTATTACGAGCCTAGGTACGTGCAATGGTGTGCCTGTGATGTGCTTAATTGAGTGTTGTGGTGTTTGAACTTGTCCGGAGAAACGTGTTAACTTAGGTGGGGTTTAGGGTGTGTACTTGCTGAGAAGTGTTCTTATGGTTATTTCAACTAAATCATTTCAGAACCCCGGCCTGAACAATGAATCTTCCACCGCCGCCGTCGCAGCGTTTTGGGATTCCGATACACACCGATTATAATGCTGTAGAGTACCAGATTGATGATAATTTGACTTGGATTAAGCATACTACGGTAATTTTGGTAGATATAAGGCAACCTCTTTGGCAGGCCCATACCTATACAGCTTGGATGTTTAGGGACAGGATTGATGAGTTTGGCCCCGTTTGTGGTTTTGATGTTCCGTTTGAGGAAGTAGGGGATTGGGACCCGTCAGTCATACCCTCTCCTGATGGTGAGAAGACTAGTCTGGAAAGTAGTCTAGCACAGTCCGGACATCAACCTGCGCCTACAGCACTTGAACCTTCCGTGGCTGAACTAGATCCAGAGCCGGAAGAATCCCAGGCAGGGTATGATCCTATGGAAGTGAATCTAGGGGTAATACCAGAAGAGGAACTTGAGGATGAACTAGAGGAAGAGCTAGAAGAGGAGTCTGATGAGGAGGAGCGGATTGAGGTTCCGCTAGAGTCGGGTGAGGAGGACAACCTGATTAAGATCGAGGCTGATTCGGGGTCTTCAGAAGAGTAGGTGGCTCATGGAAATTCAAACTCGAGTTCTGGAGAGTCAGACTCGGAGCGAGCGCCATCTAGAGGGCGTAAGGGTTAGTTTTAGGGTTTGAGTAAGGATTTGGAAGTGTCTCATTTTTGGTATAGTGCTTACCCAGGCTACTGATCTTTTTGATATTAATGGTGTATAGTTTGGAAGTTCGGTGTGCATGTATAGGTTGTGGTTGTAAATGGTGGATATTGTGTAAGTTTGAATCATTAGTGACTATATGTTCTCCCTTTTTCCCCTAGCTAATTTGTCTAGGTGTCTGTGACTTTCGCTAGCGCTTTATATCTCTGATGTGCTAAGTTGGGTTGGCGACATTCCTGGGACATCGTACTAATTCGACCAAGCTTGGGGTGTCGCGCGCTCGTTGAGGTTTGGGGCGTGACAGAAGTCACAGGTCAAAGAAAGGAAAAGCCCAAGTTGGATAATGATTGACGGTATCTTACCTAGACTTTCTTTTGCGTGTTGAATTTGACCACTGATTGTTTCTTTGGATGAAGATAAACAACCTATCCAAGATACAGTCAATACTTTAATAGTCTCTATATCCCAGCATTTTCTAGGAGATTCTTCTCATGTTCTTGATAAGAATCAAGACCTTTTATCAAATATAAAATGTAGATCCCTAGGAGAATTAAGGGAATACAAAGAAATATTCTTGCAAAGAATTTTCCAAAGAACAGACTGTAACCAGTCTTTCTGGAAAGAAAAATTTCCAGCCGATTTACCTAAATTCATAGGAGAACAAGTTTGCAATAAGATAAAGGAAGAATATGGAAATCAAATTCCATATGATCATCTTTCTTACGGTGATTTAACTTCCTATGTTTATAAAATAGGAACACAATTGTGCACCAATATTCGTCTCCAGAAACAAATCAAGAAAGAACAAAAACTTTCTAATAAAGGCTTAGGAGACTTTTGCGCTCGATATGATCCTTCTTTCGAATCTTTTAATAAATCCAAATGTTCAGGAAAATGCTCTTCTAAAAAGAAAGATCAACGGAAATTTCATAAAAAACCCTATAAAAAGAAATTTGATAAAAAGCTTTCTAAGAAAAGAGAAAATTTTGATAAAAAACCAAAGAAAAATTTTAAAAATGATACTTGTTATAATTGTGGAAAGAAAGGCCACACTTCTCGATTTTGCAAAATTAGCAAAAAAGTTAATGAGTTACATTTAGATGAAGAAACTATCAATCAGCTCAATTAATTAATGAATGAGGATGACAGTAGTTGTTTTGATGAATCTAGTTTTGAAAAGGGATTGCAGATTTATGATTTAGAAACCTCTTCATCATCCACTTCAGAAAGTGAAAATGAAGATACCACCCATTTTGAAATAAATGTTTTAACAAAAGAAGAAGAAATTCTTTTACAAACCTTTGATTAGATCACTAATCCTAAAACAAAAATAAAATATTTAAATAATTTCCAAAATTCCAAACCAATCTCTAAATTTACTTTCAAAACTGACAATCCTTATAATATTTCTACCATACTTGGAAAAACCAAGAAAACAAGTTTCAAACCTATTTCTATAAGTGATCTTACTCACAAAATCAGTAGGTAAAAGCAAGAGATACAATATCTCAAAACTGCTCAGATAATCATACAAAAAGGCATTTTGGATATTAGAATGAAAAATTTAAAAGGAAAACAAAAGGAAGAAAATTTTGAAGAAAATGATGTTCCTCAAACCCCTTCTCCTTCTGATACAAATTTCCTTTTAATACTTTCTGAAATAACCACTAGGAAATGGATTATCAATATTTTTATAAAAATCCAAAATGAAGTTGTTTTAGAAACAACGGCAGAGATTGTAAAAGATCAAATCTCTTTCAAAATTCCTTTTCTTCTTGTTAAAAACATCAAACAAAATGTTATTTTAGGATCACCTTTCATCAATTTACTCCAGCCTTTTAGAGTTTCTTAAAAAGGAATTGAAACAAAAACCTTAGGCAAAAAATTATGTTTTGATTTCATTTCAAAACCTCAAACTAGAAATTTGAATACTCTTCAAGAACATTCTATTTCTGAAATAAATTGCATCATTTAAAGTAAAGAAACTCATCTTCAATTTCTTACAGAAGACCTCGAATACAGAAAGATAGACAAGAATCTCTCCGAGGCAAGTCTTCAGAAAAGAAGTTCTTTTCTTGAAAACCAAATCAAAGATTCCATATGTTCTAATATTCCTAATGCTTTCTGGTTTCGTAAAAGTCATATAGTTGACTTACCTTATGAATCTAGGTTTTCTGAAAAGGACATACCTACTAAAACTAGACCTTCTTAAATGAATCACGAAGTTTTAAATTTCTGTCAAAAAGAAATACAATAACTTCTTGAGAAGAAGCTAATTAGGAAAAGCTAATCACATTGGAGTTACTCTGCTTTCTATGTCAATAAAAATGCCGAACTAGAAAGAGGAGTTTCAAGATTGGTAATAAATTATAAACCTTTGAATACAACTTTAAAATGGATAAGATATCCAATTCCTAACAAAAAAGATTTCTTGAATAGACTTTTTGATGTAAAGATCTTTTCGAAATTTGATATAAAATCAAGCTTCTGGCAAATTTAAATTAGTGAAAAGGACAAATACAAAATAGCTTTCACTGTTCCTTTTGGCCAATATGAATGGAACGTCATGCCTTTTGGATTGAAAAATGCTCCTTCTGAATTCCAAAGGATAATGAATGATATTTTCAATCATTGCTCTGATTATATTATTGTCTATATTGACAATGTTTTAATATTTTACACTTCTATAGAAAAATATTTTAAACACGTCAATCATTTTATCAATGTGGTGAAAAAAATGGTTTGGTAGTTTCACCTACCAAGATATCTCTTTTTAAGACAAGGATACGCTTTCTAGGACATTACATTTGTCACGCCAGAACCCCGACGAGCACGCGACATCCCACGCCTGGTCAAAATAGTGCGATGTCCCAGGAAATATTGCCGACCCAAATGATCCCATCAGAGTTCAATCGTGGCGGAAACAAGAATATAAACCCGGATAGTAAAATCTTAGGGTTAAAAAGGGAGAGATAATTCACCGAGCCACCAAATATTAAATTACACCTCGATATATACACAATATCCATTCTGATCCATATCACAACCATTAGTCACTTCATGCACTCACCAAATTTACAACAACTTATAATACACACTCAAGCTGGCTTCTACGGATCACACCATCAACTTCAATAGGGTTGGTAGTCTGGGTAAATTCTATTTCCAAAAATATGACACTTCAAAAGGCTTGGCTACCCCCAGTCTAGCCCCTACATCCTGTAGACGGCGTCCACTCCGAATCGGTCTTCCCAGAATCCGAATCTGAATCCTCCTGAGGCACATGCTCCTCTGAAGACTCGGAGTCTGCCTCGATCTCGATCGGGTTATCCTCATCCCCTGACTCTAATGGCACCTCAATCCGTTCTTCTGGGGTGGTGGTAGAGGTGGTGGATTCATGGCTCAAGCTGGGGTTCTGAAATTATTTGGTTGAAACAATCATGAGATACGTTTTAGCAAGTAACAATCTAAATCCCACCTAGGCTAACACGTACCTCCAGACAAGTTCAAACACTATAACACTCAATTAAGCACATCACAAGCACACAATTGCACTTACCTGGGCTCTTGATATGCGCAATCTGCAGGTTAGTCTCAAATATACAATTTCCAACCACATGCACATTCCAAATTAATTTCATTCCCGAAATACAAATCAAATACATGGCCTTTTCAATTCCACATTCCACACACTCGTTCATGCCTCATGACACTATTTTTCACTCGTCTCGCCAGTGACCCCACGTAATAGTGCCACCTCAGGTTTATTGCGACCATCTCATATTCACAATACTTCTTAGCTCACGTAATAGTACCACCTCAGGCTATGTATCTTGCCCGTGTAATGGTACCGCCTCAAGCTCAACATCCACCACCTACGGCACAACCCGTGTTGAAGTACACGCCTCAAGTTAGCAGTCTTTTGGTAATACTAGGCATATCTCATTTTCACAATACTTCTTAGCCCGCGTAATGGTACCACCTCAGGCTATGTCTCTTGTCTGCCTAATAGTACCGCCTCAAGCTCAACATCCACTACCTACGGCATAACCCGCGTTGAAGTACACGCCTTAGGCTGGCAGTCTTCTAGTAATACCGGGCATCGTCCCGCGTAAAAGTATCACCTCAAAACGACATAATTCCCTGCGTTAAAGTACACACCTCAGGGATTCTCGTGACTACACGCATGACACATCACACAATTTCTCATTCATTCACTCACTCGAACCTCATGCGAACATGCTTAATTTACACACCTACATGCCCAATTATCAACCGATCCAATTCAACCCGCGCACGCATCAATCCTCACACATTTCACATACGCAATTAACATCCAACCATGGCCAATTGCTAGTCAATTCAATTCAGCCCATGCGCGCATATAGCAGTCCACATTTCAATCAATCAATTCACAATCCAACGAGCATACAAGACCGCCATTGGGCCCACAACCACAGCCACTAACATGAGTATAAAGTCAGCATTTCCATGTCTATCTCAAGTCATAATAAGGACCACAAACAGCCAATCCAATTAAATTTGCACGTGCACAATCAACTTGAATTTTTGCATTTTAAGTCAAAATTCACCATTCACGGGTGTCGTACTCCTATCGACAACCCCCAAATCAATACACACTGTATTTGAATCACCAAAAAGCACTAATTCGGTTACCACCAAAAATCACCATAACGGCACATTTAGGCCCGTTTTTCGCGCAATAAACCACAATAATTACTCAAAATCATTCCGATTACCTAACCAATCAATTCTAACCTCAAATCCACCTAAAAAAGCATCATAATTTCTCCTAAAACACTCAGCCAAATCAGTCCGACTATTATCCCACGATTAACCCCTAAAACTCGCTAAAACTGCCTCGAACTAACCCGAAAATAGTCGTTATCCTAGGCGAGGGTTAGGATATCACTTACTTATGATCCTATGCGAAATCGAGGCCTCAACGGTGATTAGACAAAGGACAAACAGCAGTAGCGATAGCGGCAACAAGCAGTAAGGGTTACCGACGACTCACCGGCGGTCACGAGTGGCAGCGAATGACGGCGATTGGCTGCCGGCTTTCTTGGTTGTGCTAAGCTGAGCTGGGGTTGGTGAGGGTGTTTCTCGGTGGGAAAAACATGGGAGAGAGATGGCGGTAGCGGTGGTGGTGCGACACGGCAAAAAGGCGAGCGACGGTTCGATGAAACGGCGACGAATGGACAACGATTGGCCAACTCACGTGAGGGAGAGGGGGAAAGGGTGATCAGCCGAGAGAGAGAGAGAGAGAGAGAGAGAGAGAGAGAGAGAGAGAGAGAGAGAGAAACGTGAGAGTGAGGGGGAGAGAGAGAGAGAGAGAAGAAAATTATATACTAAGGCACCAATAATTGGTGTCTACCGCCCAAAGAAATTACCATCTTGCTCCTCTCTCTACTTTTAATCCAACAGTCACGATTCGATCTTATTTAAAAATGACGGCCTAGATCGAATCCCATAAAAAATATCCAAAGGCAAAGTTGAAATTTCACAAAAAGTGCAGGGCAAAACCGTCCAAAAATTTATATTTCTAAAGTGGCGGTGAAATGACCAAAATGCCCTTCCACTTTTATACTTAAACTTCACAAAATCCCATGGGCAAAACGGTCATTTTCCACTTTCTGCCAAAATTGCAGTTTTCTGACAAATTCGAGCAAATTCAAAACTAACCACGGTACTTCTGACGTCGTCCAAATATTGTATCATGACTATCGAAATTTTTCGATGCCCAAACTCGGTCTTTATTTAATGGCTAAACTCAAATAAACACAACTTGAGCTTATCTCTAACTAACGGGAGGCTTTCGGGAAGATTCGTATATTTGACCCATGGTTGATACTAAATCGAACCACGTTTGAGTTCACTTGAGCCATGGCGACCTTGATTATCATGTAATTGTGAGGATCAATCATTAGTTCTAAAGTATGCGATCGTTTGGAATAGGTTTGAAATCGTTTGCAATTTCGTATTCTGGCAAAGCGGAATCACCCGCGATCCAATTATACGACATTCGCAAATTGATCCATGACCATTCTTAGATTGGTTTATATTAGCCCAAAATATCATCTCGACAATCCTTATGGTCAAAAGTCAGTCCATGGTCAAGTTCTATGGTTGCACGAATCTAGACCCCTAATTAGCCTTTCCCTACTGGTTAGTATCCCGAGATTGATCAAGTCTGGGTGAGATTTGCTACAAGTGCATCATTGAAATCATGCATTTTATAAATACCAAGTGGTTCGAAATTTGGAATGTCACAGAACACATCCAGATACCAAATGAAAAGACCTCCACGAAGGAGATCATTTTTACTGCAAATGAATTTATAAAGAATATTTTTATCTACCCTTTGGCTCTGATACCATTTGTATCCTAGGACCTGGAGATGATATTATATAGAAGATTTTTAAACCTAATTGGGATTGGATCTTGGTATTTGTAATAAAAAGAAAAGAAGAACAAAGACGTATGTAACTTTTAATCGTCTTTCTAAATATTCAAAATATGTAATATATTGATTAAATAGATAAAGGATTTCGGGTATATTTCTAGTAGATATAGATCTAGCTACTGAATATATATATTTTAGTATAAATGTGCAAATTTCTACCTAGAAAATTATTAAATAAATAAAATTAAATAAAAGCACGAACATTATATATTACGTGAAACCCAAAAGCAATATATAAAACAAGCAATAATATTACTAAACCAACCATGTAGGTGGTATTGAAGATCAAAAGGGCAAAATGGTAAGAAAAAGTAAAGATATATAAAAAACACAATGGATTGCTTTAAATTAAAGTACAGACTATCCACAAGCAATTCAACTTGCCGTTTGTGGGATATGTAAGTGTAAATGTAAGAAAGGAATTAAAGAGAGATTATTATTATTCAAGCAGTATGGAAAGATTACTGTAGCAATATTAAACAGTTACTCCTGAAATGTAGATATTGAAGTACAAGTGCAAGTATATAAAAAACCTTGGTATTCTCAGAACACGAACAAGATCTAGAATATAAAGTAGTCTAGGGATCTAGGAAGTAATGGGACTTATTGGATTATGAAAAGGTTATGGAAAGGTTATGAGATATAAAGGATCCTAGGAAAGACTAGAGAGATCCGGGGAGAACTTAGAGAGGTTCCGAAGAGATATGGAAAAGTTGTATCTAAAGTTCTGTCTTTTCTTGAGAGGTAAGGCCTGTTTATATAGGCAAGTGGGGATAGTTCACGAGTGATACTGTGGCAAATAGTGTACAATATTACAGTGAACAGTAAACAGACATAATTATAAAACTTTTTGAAAAGAATGAAAGCGGACAGACTCCTTTCGGCTTCAGTAATTATGGAAAGGGTAGGAGTCTTTCGGCGTCTTCTCCCTAGGAGAATCTGGAGAGATCTTCCACTGGTTCAAGTTCCTCTTTTTCGTCTTCATCTTTTACACTTGCCCAATTTGCGGGGATTGGTGATATTTTTGGGACGCCATAGCTATCATCCTTGTTGGTATTATCACTGTTATGAGAATGAGAAAAACTGGATCCTCAATTTGTGAAAGGATTTGTTTTAGCATTCCTACTAACTGCTGGTGGGATTTAGCAAATGCTAATTTTGATAACACAAATCCTTTATTATGTAGGAACGGAGTCATATCATCAGTTTTATGGGCTCCAGTCCTCTAGAAACGAGCCATTGATGAATGGTTTGTTCAGTAACTCTATTGAAAAATTTAAATCCGTTCCACCATTTGACTTTGTATCTCCTTATTTAGATGGGGATACCATTATCATTTGATTTCCAATAATCAAAATGCCAACCAAGAACCCAAAATATTCCGAAGTGGTAGGAAAATAGCAAAAGTTTGAGGAAATTTTTGTCAAATGGAAGGGGGACGAATTTGGTGAGAAATATTTCATAACTGGGTTGGATTTTTGGATGGAGGATTTCTTCAGTAGGTCCAAGATGTTCCCACCATTGAATGAACCAATATGGAACTTGTTTGATATCAAAGTTGTCAAAGAAGAGTAGCCAGGTATGAGAATTGTTGGTATTCTGTCTCCAAAAAGTTTTCCACCAGGCTTGTTTATAATCGAAATACGAAAAGGATGATTTGCATGGAAGGGATTCAGTCATTTTGGTATTGAATTTTTTTCAAGTTTAATGGGTTAGGTTTCCAATAAGAAGGGTGAATGACACTATGAATTCTAACTGTGGAATAATTTATGTGGCTTTTATCAGAAAAATGTCTAAAAGTAATAGATTTTATTTCTTCCAAAATTTTCTCATAAAATTCTGTTGTTTTATAAATATTATGTGGAGTAAAAAAGAATTTTTCAGAAAACATATTTCTGGCAAAAAGATATGGGTCTTCATTATAAAAACCATTTTCAACATTGCATATATTTTGAAAGATGGTTTTATGAAAAAATTTGTTTGTTTGAGGGATTGTTTGAGTCGACTGAATGACCACCTCGCTGGAAATCGTTTTTCCCTTCACCTTTTGAGTGGCTATGGGAGAAGGATCAGGATTTACGATTGCCATGGAAGGTTGTGCTTGATTATTGAAAGCCTGCTGAAGAAGTTGCAATGCTTCTTTGTGGGATATTTTAGAAATATCAAAATGTGTACTTGGCTCTTGTTTGGCCTGGCTAGAAATGGTGGTAATATTCAACGAGCTTTGAGTGGCTTGGAGCCAACACCTGATATTAGTCATTTTCCTAAAGAATTTTTGTTCGGTAGATGGTTTGGCAAGTTCTTTGCCTTTGTCTCTCCTGGTAGGCTTGTTGGGAGGTTTGGGAGACATTTTCCTTGTAAAAATTCTCTTGTGAGAAAATCTGGCAAAAAATTTGAAGAATCATTTGTGAATACTATATCAAAATCAAAGACAGATAAAATGGCCTACCATCGAGCAAAAATTTGTTTGGAGGCAATGTTTTGAACATCTTTCTGCAAAACATCTTTTGCAGATTTACAATCAATTTTTAGCAAAAATTTCTAATTCAAAAGGTGTCCTTGAAATTTAGAGATAGAAAGTACAATAGCAAGAGTTTCTTTTTTGATGGTGGAGTAATTCTTTTGGCAATCATTCCAACGCTTGGAAACAAATTGAATTATTCAATTTGTTTTTTATTGTCTTTGGATTGCTTAAGTATTCCTCCGTATCCAATATAAGAAGGATTAGTTTCAACAATTTTGAAAGTAGAAGGATCAGTGAGTTGTAAGCAAGGAATTTTCTTGACAGTGTATTTGATTTGTCTCACAATATCAGTATGGACTTGGGTCCATGGTGGATGATCTTTTTTGAGCCTCTGATGAAGTAATTTGCAGATTATATTAATGCGAGGAAAGAATCCAATAATGTAATTCAGACTCCTAAGAAACCTTTACAATTGATTTTTGTCTATGATTTCATCAGGGAATTTTTCGAAAAAAATTATCGATCTTTCAATGGGTATGATGGTTCCCTGATGAATGTAATGTCCTAGAAAGTGTAACGTTGTCTTAAAAAGAGATATCTTGGTAGGTGAAACTACTAAACCATTCTGTTTCACCACATTCATAAAATGATTGATGTGTTTAAAATGTTTTTTTATAGAAGTGGAAAATATTAAAACATCGTCAATATAGACAATAATATAATCAAAGCAATGATTGAAAATATCATTCATTGTCCTTTGGAATTCAGAAGGAGTATTTTTTAATCCAAAAGGCATGACGTTCAATTCATATTGGCCAAAAGGAACAATGAAAGCTGTTTTGTTCCTGTCCTTTTCACTAATTTAAATCTACCAGAAGCTTGATTTCATATCAAATTTTGAAAAGATCTTTGCATCAAAAAGTCTATTCAACAAATCTTTTTTGTGAGGAATTAGATATCTTATTCATTTTAAAGCTGTATTCAAAGGTTTATAATTTATTACTAATCTTGGAATTCCTTTTTCTAGTTTAGCATTTTTGTTGACATAGAAAATAGAGCAACTCTAAGGTGATTGGCTTTTTCTAATTAGCTTCTTCTCAAGAAGTTCTTGTATTTCTTTTTTACAGAAATTTAGAACTTCGTGATTCATTTGAGAATGTATAGCTTTAGTAAGTATGTCATTTTCAGAAAACCCAGATTCATAAGGTAAATCAACTATATGACTTTTACGAGACCAGAAAGCATTAGGAATATTAGAACATATGGAATCTTTGATTTGGTTTTCAAGAAAGGAAATTCTTTTCTGAAGACTTGCCTCAGAGAGATTCTTGTCTATCTTTTTGTATTCAAGGTCTTCTTTAAGAAATTGAAGATCAGTTTCTTTACTCTGAATGATGCAATTTATTTTAGAAATAGAATGTTCTTGAAGAGTATTCAAATTTCTGGTTTGAGATTTTGAAATAAAATCAAAACATAATTTTTTGCCTAAGGTTTTTGTTTCAATTCCTTTTTCAGAAACTCTAAAAGGCTGGAGTAAATTGATGAAATGTGATCCTAAAATAACATTTTGTTTGATGTTTTTAACAAGAAGAAATGAGTTTTGAAAGAGATTTGATTTTTTACAATTTCAACTTTAGGAATTTTATAATTTATAATCAACTTATCTCCGGATTTTGACTTGAGGGACTGAGAAGTTTTCTCAAAATACTTGGTAGGTATAAGACCTTCCTTTATACAGTTAAGGTCTGCACCTGTATCAAAAAGAGCCATTGTTTCTAAAACAACTTCATTTTGGATTTTTATAAAAATATTGATGATCCATTTCCTAGTGGTTATTTCAGAAAGCATTAAAACGAAATTTGTATCAGAAGGAGAAGGGGTTTGACGAACATTATTTTCTTCAAAATTTTCTTCCTTTTGTTTTCCTTTTAAATTTTTCATTTTAATATCCAAAATATCTTTTTGTATGATTATCTGAGTAATTTTGAGATCTTGTATCTCTTGCTTTTGCTTATTGATTTCGTGAGTAAGATCACTTATAGAAATAGGTTTGAACTTGTTTTCTTGGTTTTTCCAAGTATGATAGAAATATTATAAGGATTGTCAGTTTTGAAAGTAGATTTAGAGATCGGTTTGGAATTTTAGAAATTATTTAAATATTTTATTTTTGTTTCAGGATCAGTAATCTGATCAAAGGCCTGTAAAAGAATTTCTTCTTCTTTTGTTAAAACATTTATTTCAAAATGGGTGGTATCTTCATGTTCACTTTTCTGAAGTGGATGATGAAGAAGTTTTTAAATTGTAAATCTGCAATCTCTTTTCAAAACTAGACTCATCAGAAGAATTACCGTCATTTTCAATCATTAATTGATTGAGCTGATTGATAGTTTCTTCATCTAAATCTAACTCATTAACTTTTTTACTAATTTTGTAAAATCGAGAAGTGTGGCATTTCTTTCCATAATTATAACAAGTAACATTTTTAAAATTTTTCTTTGGTTTTTTATCAAAATTTTCTCTTTTCTTAGAAAACTTTTTATCAAATTTCTTTTTATAGGGTTTTTATAAAATTTCTTTTGATCTTTCTTTTTAGAAGAGCATTTTCCTGAACACTTGGATTTATTAAAAGATTCGAAAGAAGGATCATATTGAGCATAAAAGTCTCCTAAGCCTTGATTAGAAAGTTTTTGCTCTTTCTTGATTTGGTTATGGAACGAATATTGGTGCACAATTGTGTTCTTATTTTATAAACATAGGAGGTTAATTCACCATAAGAAAGATGGTCATATGGAATTTGATTTCCATATTCTTCCCTTATCTTATTGCGAACTTGTTCTCCAATGAATTTAGGTAAACCGGCTAGAAATTTTTCTTTCCAGAAAGACTGGTTACAATATGTTCTTTGGAAAACTCTTCGCAAGAATATTTTTTTGTATTCCCTAAAATCTCCTAGAGATCTACATTTCATATTTGATAAAAGGTCTTGATTCTTATCAAGAACATGAGAAAAATCTCATAGAAAATGCTGGGATATAGAGAATATTAAAGTATTGACTGTATCTTGGATAGGTTGTTCGTCTTCATCAAGAATATTTTGACCAAAAAGATCGAGTTTATAAGCATTTAAAATTTGAGATCTTTGCTCTTCATTCAGGTAGTTATCCCACCATCTTTTGAGCTAGCCTGTAAAATCGGCTATTAAAAGATATGCAACTAAATGATCAGAAGTATCGGAAATGGTTTTGTAAGTGTTTGCAAGCATAACCGTCTGAGTTAAAATATTTATAAGATTATGTTCTGAAACTTCATATATATTCCACTCATAAATAGCATCAAAAGAATATTTATTTTGAATTTTTAAAAAGGTTTCTTTTGTGAAAATATCAGGAGGAGTGGTGCGAGAATAATATAATTTCTGGGGATCCTTCTAGATGATACGATTTATCTCAGGAATGGAATTAGTATCAGATTTATCTAAAAAATTAATCTGATTGGAAGGTTCAATACGATCAGGAGTGTCTTTGACAATAAGGTTTTGTATTAAAGGAGTATCTAAAACTATAGGACTTTTAGGTATTAAAACTGTTTTTCCTTTGAGGAGTTTTCTCCTATCTTCTAAGGCTTTAGCAAATTCAATGCTGGGATTTTTTGAAATTTCAAAATTTTTAAAGAGTGGGGTTTTCAAATCCCTTTTAGAAGTGGATATCAAAGATGACGGAAAGCTATTTTGGATAGAAATTTCTATTCGGTCTAATTGTTTTCCTATGGTATGCAAGTGTTGATTTGAAAAATTATTTTGTTCAACAATTTTCTTGATCCCTATACCATCTATTTCAGAAGCAGTTTTGAAAGGAGAAGTTATTATTTCAGTTTCTCGATGTTCAATTTTGATTTTTCTAAGGGGAGGATAATTAGACTCGATGACATGGCCATCGTCTAATTTCCATTTATAAAGTTGATCTAAGACAAAAATCTGTTTTTCTTCTAGAAATTTATTTTCAAACCAATCAAAGAAGAATATCTGGATTTCATGTTGGTACATGTATTTATAATATTCCTTTTTTATATCAAGTGCTTGTTTTTTAAAATTCACAAAGAACCATTCTTTGATTTGTTTGTTCTCAAAAGAATTGAATTCTTGGTTTAGAAATATTTTATCATGTTCAAAAACTGATTCCAAAACATTGATTTCAGGGTTTTCCGTTTCAGAAGGAGTTGAATCAAGGAAATCAAGAGTATGTTGGTAAACTGGTCTGCAAATTCCTGACATGTTCTCTATACTGCTGATATTTGGAAGAGGAGAAGCACTTGCAGATGCTTCCTCAAGATTATTCAAAGGGATAATAGGAATAGTATCTACTGACCTTCGAGAAGAAGTAGAATGCCAAGAAGGAATTGATCTTATGTTACAAGATCTTTTAGGAATATCGACAGATCTTCTAGAAAATTGAATAGTTACTCTTCCTTCAGGGTGTTGAATTATATTGGTAGATTCAGAATTTTGAACGATTTGCTGAGGAATCCTGTTTTCCAATTTCCATTGATCATGAAGAGTTATTTGATTCTAAGGAATGGTCCTTGGAATGGTAACATTTGCTTTAGAAATATCTATTTGTAAAAGAAGGGTTTCTCTATTGGAATTCAATTTAAAAGCCTTGCTGTCAAAAGCAGAATTCATTACTTTATAATAAACTCTATAGATGAGAGCTATAGGAATAGAGCCTTTAGCTATAGAATAATTATGGATCTTTATCTGAAGAGTCAAAGATTTTAAAATATTTTTGTCTTTAAGAGAGACAGTGAGACCAGGATGACTATTAAAATGAATAGGTCCGCTGTAAAGACTTGTTTCGACTGCCCCAAAAATGGATTCATCGTATTTTGAAAGTCTGGCATTTTTCAAAACAAGAAGTAAAGAAGTATCTAATCCTTCTTTGGTAAGGGGTTTTGCACCGACCTGTACCAAACCTATATGCATGTAGTTCCATTTCTGGGAATGTTTCTTTATTGAATCATTATTCAAAAGTTGTATTGAAGTAAAAGAGTTAGAAAGCGGTACATCTCTTTCTTCGGTAACAATGACATAGTCATTGTGTCCAAAAAGTCTAAACTTCGAATGTTCATAAATTTTATTAAGTTTAACTTTTGGAATGAACTAATTTTCAATAGATTTATTGAAATCTTCTATATTAATCTCTTCTCTATTTATTAGTCTTTGATCAAAGGACATTTGTGATTAAGAACTAGAAAAGATTCAGATCTTCTTAATAAGTTCATTGCAAAAGACTATTTTCTTCTTTTCAATAGATATCGGCGATGCTTATCAACAGACTTACTACCCCTCTAGGCTTTACTGCGTGGAACACATCCAGATACCAAACAAAAAGACCTCCACGAAGGAAATTGTCTTTACTGCAAATGAATTTATAAAGAATATCTTTATCTACACCTTAGCTCTGATATCATTTGTGGCCTAGGACCTGGGAATATAAATGGAGATGATATTATATAGAAGATCTTTAAACCTATTTGGGATTGGATCTTGGTATTTGTAATAAAAATGAACTTCATATACAACTTTTCCATATCTCTCCAGAACCTCTCTAAGTTCTTCCTGGATCTCTCTAGTCTTTCCTAGGATCCCTTATATCTCATAACCTTTCCATAACCTTTTCATAATCCAGTAAGTCCCATTACTTCCTGGATCCTTGGACTACCTTATATTCCAGATCTTGTTCATGATATGAGAATACCAAGGTCTTTTATATACTTGCACTTGTATTTCAATATTTCTACTATAATCTTTCCATACTGCTTGAATAATAGTAATCTCTCTTTAATTCTTTTTCTTGCATTTACATTTACATATTCCACAAATGACGGATTAAATCGCCTGTGGATGATCTGTACTTTAATTTAAAGCAATCTATCGTATCTATTATATATCCTTACTTCTTCTTACCGTTTTGCCCTTTTGATCCTCAATACCACCTACATGGTTGGTTTAGTAATATTACTGCTTATTTTATATATTGCTTTTGGACTTCACGTAATATATAATGTTCGTGCTTTTATTTAATTTTATTTATTTCATAATTTTCTGTGTAGAAATTTGCACATTCATACTAGAATATATATATTCTGTAGCTAGATCTCTATTTACTAGAAATATACCCGAAATCCTTTATCTATTTAATCTATATATATATATATATATATATATATATATATATATATTCTATTCTTTTGTATTTAAGGTCAGATTGGTAATAAATTACAAACCTTTGAATAAACCTTTAAAATTGATAAGATATAAATAAAATATTTAAATAATTTCCAAAATTCTAAGCCAATTTCTAAATCTATTTTCAAAATTGATAATCCTTATAATATTTCTACCATACTTGGAAAAGCCAAGAAACCAAATTTCAAACTTATTTCTATAACTGATCTTATTTACGAAATCAATAGGCAAAAGCAAGAGATACAAGATCTCAAAGTTGCTCAAATAACCATGCAAAAAGACATTTTGGATATTAAAATGAAAAATTTAAAAGGAAAACAAAAGGAAGAAGATTTTGAAGAAAATGATATTCCTCAAACCCCTTCTCCTTCTGGTACAAACTTCCTTTTAATGCTTTCCGAAATAACCACCAAGAAATGAATCATCAATAGTCTTTGACACTCAAGTTTTGTATTAAAGGAGTATCTAAAATTATAGGACTTTTGGGGACCAAAACTACTTTACCTTTGAGGAGTTTTCTCCTATCTTCTAAGACTATAGCAAATTCAATGCTGAGATTTTTTGGAATTTCAAAATTTTTAAAAAGTGGGCTTTTTAGATGTCACGCCCTAAACCCTAAGGCACGCGAACATCCCAACCAAGGTCGAACTTGTGCGACGTTTTAGGACGCGTCACCGACCCGAAACCCAAACATAAAATCAAGCACATGTGGAAGCAACATAAACACCCGTGCAATTAAAACACGAAACTAAGGATAGTAATACCACATCGGACAACAGGGTAAACAAATATGTATCAGCACTAAACGGGGAGAATACAACATTCAATACACAAAATACAGCAAATCAAAACCGGGTCAACGGCCACTACGGCAAAAAGGGGTAAGTGGCCCGGGGGTCAGACAGCTAAACTAAGGATGGGCTCAGGTCGAAAAGGTGTCGACCCAACCTAACAAGGGTCTCGGCTAAACCCTAAGATATCCAGTCCAGATCAGATCCTGAGGACTCGGAAGAGCTGTTAGACGGCTCGTCCTCGGAGTCTATGGAATCCAGCTCGGACTCAGCCTCTGCTGGCTCCTCCTCTGAGTCGACCTCTTCTGGCTCGTCCTCTAGCTCGGGGTCCTGCTCCATCGGCTCCGGCTCCTCGTCAGAATCCCCCAACAAGCCCAAGTGCCCGCCTTCCCAAACCAATCTCAATTATACTAACGGGCCGGTCCCCAAGGCCATCCCACTGGAGGAGTTGAGAGGAGTCTGCTCGAGAGCTTTCCAGAAGTGAGCTGATGTTACTGCGTTCACTTTCTCAGAAACTTCGACGGGCGGATCGGCTGATATCGTCATAGGCTTCTGCAGAGGCGATCTTGGTGACGGTAATCCTTTCGACGGGGCCTGGCAATGTTCTTGGCCATGCATTTTCCCCAACCGATGGCAGGTTCCGCTATGACGCGGATGAGCAGTGGAGCACTCCCGATCAGAACGCTGTTATGTATGCCATAACGTAAACCGGGTGCTCTCAAAAGGGATCTTCGACAAGATGACATCGATGGCATCCGTGCTTTGTACGCTGGGCATTAGAAAAGGCCTTGGCTTATGGTTTTCAAGAATCAATAAGCAATAACTTCAATTAAAAGATATGATTCTATTAGCAACATAGGAAATTTTCGCTGTACACTTCATGTATTTTTTATGTAATTATCATAGTATAGGCCTGGTATGGAGAAGTTTGAGATGCATGTACAGATGCATAATAAAAGAGATATAGCGAAAAAGGGTTGGTGCATTGGTGTCGTGGATCCATAGCTTTCTTTCTTCTTCTATCTATGTCACATATGTTGAGGCTAGACATGTAAGATGACTCCACCTTAGCTACTTGGACATATAATTTTCCACATTTCAAGATTAAAACATTTTCTTGAGTAGTCGTGATATCATTCAAGACACACACTCAAAATTGGACGACCCTGTTTAAGCAACCATCGCTAGCGAAATTTTAACCAAAAGTGGCTTTTAATTGCAAAAATTTAATTAAATTATATCGTATTAAGTCTATTTATCAAGGTATTAGCAGAAAAGAAAGTCAATACAGCTTGATTGTTTTTGTAGTATGATCCCTGACATTCACACAGAATAATATCTTCATCTTCAATTTTCATTCTCCATGCTATTTCTAAGTTACTTTATGTATTACATGTTTATATAAAGTGGAGTGTTTGATTGCAACTCTGGGATTACTCTGTCGCTTCTCGCAAAAGAAATAAACGTGCTGGTGTCTCCACCATGCATTGATTTTCCTCGCGTCATAGTTTGCAGCTCCATCTGCAAATAGTCACATAAACTACTGAAATTTACCAATCCAAGCCTCTCGTGATTAAAATTATACCCGAATTGTTGGAGATAATCAAGAGATTTTTCAACTCTCCCTAAATTCTCCATATTTCTCTTGATTGTGCATATATTTCCTTCCATCATGCGTATTCTTGATTGATATAATAACTCGTTACCTTAAATAATTATCTTACAAAATTTATAAATACCTTATGTACGAACCTAACATCTATTGCATCATTCCATGCAAGAACTTTGAAGTGATATCTCCAAGATTAGCATTTAATAGAACAAGAGATTAATCGCAAGTGGCCTATATCAATTTTCCAAGCAAGTAATGCTAAGAACGGTCGTTACATATATGCAGTCTAGATTCTTTTATTGGGTATATATGATAGGCTTTCACTTGCACGCGAGAAAAGATCTTGACTATTCTTACCTTTAAATTTGAAAATTATCTTTTTGCTCATATGGTGGACATAACAGAAAATTCACCTCCCCCCACCCCCTCTCCAATATAAAATCAATTTGATAGATCAATGTTGAGCAGCCAATATTTCGAAAATTCGTACGTACTTTTAATCACGTTGATGGCTACGAAAGGGAGACTCCAAGAGTCGCCTTAAAGCTCAAATTTTCTACTGTCCAATTCTAGAATTCGGACTATAAATCGTTCTAAAGCTTTGAAGAGGCAAAAAATTTAAGATTCCGTATATATCTTTCCTAAAACTATGCCTCATGCTTTTCTTTTACAAACCCGTGAAAATTCAAGTAGTTGTAACAGCATCTGATTTGCTTGGCTACGTTATGATATTACTTGTTGATCATTTGAGCAAAGGTTATGTCAAGGATATCCTTTCGGCTTGCGTAGCCGAAAAGATACTATCTCCCATAGGGATAAAAGAGAGACATATGTGGGTTGGATAGCCCCTTCCCATGGTTGGATCAAGCTCAACACCAACGTGGCCTCTAAAGGCAATTTGGGTCCAGCTTCTGTGGCTGAACTTCTTTGAGATGAGTCGGGCAACTAGCTTGCAGGTTTTTCCCAACATGTGGGAGTATGCTCTTCGTTAAAAGCTCAACTTTGGGGTATTCTTTTGGGCCTCAAATAGGCAATCACTTCGGGCATTCCCAAAATTATTGTGGAGGTGGACTTGCAAGAAGCAATTGCACTATTTCAGAACCAACTATCTCTCGTCGTTTTGGCGACATCCTCATCTATCGAATTCAGAAATTGTTGAAGTACTATCAACGAGTCGGAATTAAGATTTGTTCAATTTGCAGGGCAGTGCAATCTTATCCATCACAATAAATTACTTGTCAAGTTTATGCGAGGCCCTTTATCAAGTGTAAAGATATTGTCGGACTGTTTTCCAAATTTAGCGTTATTATAGCTTTGTCTACATATAGCCACGGAAGCTACGGAAATCCACTCATACTTGGATGAGAACACCTTCCTAGAAAACACTGCACGCACGCACGCCCAAAATGGCTCCTAAAATGTTCTGTTCTCGTGTCCGTTCTCGTTGTCCTTCTTGCTATTCATCAACCCTTCACCATTCAATCGAGAAGCCTGAAATCTACCGATCCAAGCCTCACTTCCTTCCAGAGTTTGGAGGGGGCTCTCAATGGCCAGACCAAGCAAAGCATCAAAGACGTCAAGCGTTACCTCAAAGCTTTTGGATACTTGGACCACGGAGAGGACGAGAACGAGGTTGCCCTCATGGACGACAGGTTCGACGAGACTTTGGAGTCAGCCCTCAAATCTTACCAGAAATTCTACCATCTTAAAGTCACCGGAAAGCTTGATGTCGACACCGTGAAGCAGATGAGCGCCCCGAGATGCGGGGTGCCTGACTTGGTCCATCCTCCGCACGCAGGAAGGAATGCCACTAAGTCTAGCAAGTTCCGCATGGTGGCGCGCTATAACTTCTTTCCCAACATGCCTAAGTGGCCGCCTTCCCAAACCCATCTCAATTATGCTTTCAGCCCGATCCCCGGTGCCATCCCACTGGAGGAGTTGAGAGGAGTCTGCTCGAGAGCTTTCCAGAGGTGGGCTGATGTTACCGTGTTCACTTTCTCAGAAACTTCGATGGGCGAGTCGACCGACATCGGCATAGGCTTCTACAGCGGTGATCATGGTGATGGTAATCCTTTCGACGGGCCCGGCAATGTTCTTGCCCATTCATTTTCCCTGACCGACGGTAGGTTCCACTATGACGCGGATGAGCAGTGGAGCACTTCGACTTGGAATCGGTGGCCTTGCATGAAATAGGACACCTCCTAGGGCTTGCCCACACCCCCGATCAGAACGCCGTTATGTATGCCATAACGAATCCTGGTGCTCTCAAAAGGGATCTTCGACAAGACGACATCGATGGCATACATGCTTTGCACGCTGGGCAATAGAAAAGGCCTTGGCCTATGGTTTTCATAATTCTATTTGCAATATCTTCAATTTGTTGGCTGGGTCCGCCTCATTTGTGGGGCCCAACTGACTATAGAATAAAAGAAAAAAAGGGTTTATATTATGAAAAATCTCAAACTAGTACATTTGTGTCAAATTTACTATAAACTAATTTTTTGATGCATCAAAAACCCCAAATTGGTACGCTTGTGTTAAATTTACCATAAACTAATTTTTTGACATACTAAAAATCCCAAACCAGTACACTTGTGATAATTTTACCCTCAATTAATTTCTATTAATTTTTATCGTTAAATTTTACCGTCAAATTTTTGAATTGAATAATATGTGGCAGTTGACTGGTATAACAGTTTGGGGATTTACCCTCCGTTTGCTACATGTTTACTAGTTTGTAGTTTTTTGTAGTATTAATTGAAATTTACTCTCCATTTGTCACATGTATACTAGTTTGTGATTTTTCATAGTATTAATTCAAATTAATTGAGGGTAAATTTATCACAAATATACCAGTTTAGGGTTTTTTGTGGTCAAAAAATTAGTTTAGAGTAAATTTGTTATATGAGTACCAGTTTACTATTAAATTTCTGAATTTGATGACACGTGACAGTTGTATCAATTTGTGATTTTTCGTACTATTAATTCAAATTAATAGAAGGTAAATTTGTCATAAACATATTAGTTTGGAGTTTTTTATGGTTAAAAAATTATTTTATAATAAATTTATTACATGTATACCAGTTTAGGATTTTTGATGATCAAAAAATTAATTTTAGATAAATTTATTATAAATATATAAATTAAAATTTTTCGTGATATTAACATAGGAAAAAAAAAGAGCCAAAAGCAAAACAAAAGAAAGAAAGAGAGTACACTGTGCGAGTTTCTGGCTCCTAATTCGTGGGCCAAACGTTGACAGAATTGACTTAAATTTTAGTATATTGCTTCGATTTCGTTCATCGAGAACTACAATAGCGATTAGGATTTTCTTGTTACGTTTATATTAATTTACCTTTATGGTGAGGAAATACAATTGCATTGTTGATGTTGAGTCTCTGTAACAAGAGAAGAATATTTTATGTATCATACTATTTCGGTAATTAGTGAAGTTTTTGAGCGATCCTGTGATTTTTCCCCCTTTAGATTTCCAAGTTAAATCTTGGTTTGTTTGTTGCATTTATCTCCAGCAACGGCCATGGCTAGACTGCTCAGCCTTGCCCAGATCTGGGCAAGGTCCAGTGGCGGCCATGGCAAGGTTGCTCGGCCTCACCCGGATCTAGGCGAGGTCCAGCGGCCTCGCCCATGGCTGGCAAGGTCTCGCCGGTCACTGGTCACCGGACTGGTGACTGGGGACAAAGTTAGAAGTTAGAAAAAAAAAAGAGAAAAAAAGTCAATAAAATAAAAAAAAATTCGAATCCAGCAACAAATTGTCTTCGTCACTAATTAGCCACTAAATTAGCCACGACACTTACCGACAGAAAAGCTTTATCGAGACTGATTTGCGCGCGTGCAGAAAGGTTTATCGAGAGAAATGAAAGAGGGAGAGGAAGGAAGAACAGCGAAGACGGAAATGAGGAATTAGCAGGGAGAGAGAAAAATTGAGGGTGCAGGTATATTACAAGTAGCGAGGGGGACAATTAGCAATGAATTTATTTTCCGGTGCAAATTAATGACGAATTTATTTTTCGTCCCAAATTCCGTCGCAAAATTAGCGACAAAAAAAAATTCATTGCTAACTCTATCACAAATTAGCAATGAATAATTTTTCGTCGCAAATTCCATTACAAATTAGTAACGGATTTTTTTTCGTCGCAAATTTAGCGACGAATTTTTTTTCATCGCAATTTAGCGACGACATTTTTTTCTGTCGCAAATTAGCGACGAAAAAAAATTTTGTCACTAATTCAGTCGCAAATTAGTGACGACTAATTTTTCGTGGCAAATTTTGTCGCAAATTAGCGACGAATGTTTTTTTCGTCGCTAATTTGCGATGAATTTAGTTTTCGTCACAAATTAGCGACGAATGTTTTTTTCGTCGCTAATTTTTCGTGGCTAAATCCTTATTTTTTTGTAGTGTGTAATTATCTTATAGAATCTATAAATACCTTATGTACGAACCTAACATCTATCACATCATTCCATGCAAGAACTTTGAAGTGATTTCTCCAAGATTAGCATTAAATAGAAGAAGTGATTAATCGCAAGTGGCCCATGCTAATTTTCTAAGCAAGTAATGCTAAGAAATCGTCGTTACATATATGTAGTCTTGATTCTTTTATCGGGTATATATGATTCAGCTTTCACTTGCACGTGAGAAAAGATCTTGACTATTCTTACCATTGCATTTGAAGATTATGTTTTTGCCAATACGGTGGACAGAACAGAAAATTCACCTCCCTCTTGAATATAAAACCAATTTGATAGATCGATGTTTACTAGCTAATATTTCGGAAATTCCCGTGTTCTTTTAGTCACATTGATTACTACGAAAGGGAGACTCCAGAAGTCACCTTGATTCTCTAGCGTCGAATTCTAGAATTCAGACTATAAATTGCTCGAGTTTTGGAGAGGCAAAAAAAACTTAAGATTCCGTATATATCTTTCCTAAAGCTATACCTAACGCTTTGCGTTTACAAACCCGCGAAAATTCAATTAGTTGTAACAGTATCTGATTTGCTTGCCTGAGTTATGATATTACTTGTTGATTGTAATACCGTTTTGAAAAAAAAAAATTTATGTCAAGGACATCCTTTCGGCTCGAACGGCAGAAAAGATACGTCTCCCTAGAGGGATAAAAGAGAGACGTATGTTGGTTGGACAGCTCCTCCCCATGGTTGGATCAAGCTCCTCGCCGATGGGGAAGGCAATTCGAGTCCAGCTTCAACAGGTGGGCTTCTCCGCGATGAGATAGGCAATTGGCTTGCAGGTTTCACCCAACACATAAGGGTGCGCTCTTTGTTAAAAGCTCAACTTTGGGGTATTCTTTTGCGCCTCAAACTGGCAATCTCTATGTGCATTCCCAATATATTTGTGGATGTGGACTCACAAGCAGTAATTGCACTACCTTTCTTTTGTTTTGATCGCAACAATTGCACTAGTTCAGAAACCAACAATCCCTTAAAGTTTTGGTGGCATCCTTATCTTTCGAATTCAGAATTTGTTCATGTGCTTCCAACAAGTCAGAATTATTCATACTTTTGATGAAGGAAATTCGTGTGCAAATTGGTCATTCAATCCTGCAGATGTACATGCCACTCCAGCATTAGAAAGGCCACCAATAGGTTTAATTCCCCTATTGTTAGGAGATCAGTCTGGTTTAACCTTTGTTAGGCGAGTGTTAATATAATAATCGGGCTTTGCCTCTTTTCTTAGAAAAAGAGGTTCGTTCCATTGGCAGGTAGCGCACTCTTATCCATCGCGGTGAATTCCTCGTCAAGTTTATGTGTGGCCATTACCAAGTGCAAAGATTTCGTCAGATTTGTTTCCAAATTTAGCGTTATTATAAGGTTCTATCTAGGACACCATTTTTGGCTCTTCAGGTAGTAGCTTTGTCTACTTATATAGCCACGGGAGCTACTGAAATCCATTCATACTTGAATGAGGAAACCTTCTCAAAAAACACTTCACGCACGCACGCACGCACAGAATGGCTCATAAAATGTCCTATTCTTTTGTGACCATTCTCGTTGTCTTTCTAGCGATTCATCAACCCTTCACCGCTCGCTCGAGAAGCCCGAAATCTACCGATCCAAGCCTCACTTCCTTCCAGAGTTTGGAGGGGGCTCTCAAGGGCCAGACCAAGCAAGGCATCAAAGACGTCAAGCGTTACCTCAAAGCTTTCGGATACTTGGACCACGGAGAGGATGGGAACGACGTCGCCCTCATGGACGACAGGTTCGACGAGACTTTGGAGTCAGCCCTCAAATCTTACCTGAAATTCTACCATCTTAAAGTCACCGGAAAGCTTGATGTCGACACCGTGAAGCAGATGAGCGCCCCGAGATGCGGGGTGCCCGACTTGGTCCATTCTCGGCACGTAGGAAGGAATGCCACTAAGCCTAGCAAGTTCCGCACGGTGGCGCACTATAACTTTGATCTTTCCTAACATGCCTAAGTGTCCGCCTTCCCAAACCCATCTCAATTCCGCTTTCGGCCCGATCCCCAGGGCCATCCCACTGGAGGAGTTGAGAGGAGTCTGCTCGAGAGCTTTCCAGAGGTGGGCTGATGTTACCGTGTTCACTTTCTCAGAAACTTCGACGGGCGAGTCGACTGACATCGTCATAGGCTTCTACAGCGGCGATCATGGTGATGGTGTTCCTTTCGACGGGCCCGGCAATGTTCTTGCCCATTCATTTTCCCCGACCGACGGTAGGTTCCACTATGACGCGGATGAGCAGTGGAGCACTAACTCGAGCTCGACCCAATTCGACTTGGAATCGGTGGCGTTGCATGAAACAGGACACCTCCTAGGGCTTGCCCACACCCCCGATCAGAACGCCGTTATGTATGCCACGACGTATCCTGGTGCTCTCAAAAGGGTCTTCGACAAGACGACATCGATGGCATACATGCTTTGTACGCTGGGCAATAGAAAAGGCCTTGGCCTAGGGTTTTCATAATTCTATTTGCAATATCTTCAATTTGTTGGCTAGGGCAGCCTCATTAGTGGGGCCCAACTGAATTTAAAATAAAAGAAAAAAGTGTTAATATTATGAAAAATCCCAAATTGATATATTTGTGTCAAATTTATTATAAACTAATTTTTTGACAAACAAAAAACCCCAAACTGGTATACATGTGATAATTTTACCCTCCGTTAATTTTCGTTAAATTTTATCGTTAAATTTTACAGTCAAATTTCTGAGTTGAATGACACGTAACAGTTGACGGGTATAGCAATTTGGAATTTTACCCTCCGTTTATTATAGGTGTACCATTTTATGATTTTTCGTGATATTAATTCAAATTAATGGACGGTAAATTTATCACAAATATATCAGTTTGAGGTTTTTTGTGGTAAAAAAATTAGTTTAGAATAAATTTATTATATGTGTATCAATTTGAGATTTTTAGTGTTCAAAAAATTAATTTTGAATAAATTTATCATATACATATATATCGATTTAGGATGTTTTGCGGTAGTAACCCAGGAAAAAAAAAGGATCAAAAGCAAAACAAAAGAAAGAAAGAGAGTACGCTGTGCGAGTGTGCTCAAAAAGAGAGGAGAGAGAAAAGGCGTGAGATCTCAACGAGCGTGACTGAGAGTGAGAACGTGGAGAAGGGAAAGAGGGCTGCGATTTTGTGGTCCCTGATTTGAAGTCCAAATGTTAACGAAATTGGCTTAAATTTCAGTATATTGCTTCGATTTCGTTCGTTGAGAACTCAAATAGCGACTAGGGTTTTCTTGCTCTGTTTATATTAATTCACCTTTGTGGTGAGGAAATATGATTGTATTGTTGATGTTAAGCCTGTGTGACTAGAGAAGAATATTTTGTGTATCATACTATTTTGGTAAATAGTGAAAGTTTTTAAACGGTCTGTGATTTTTCCCTCTTTAGGTTTTCACGTTAAATCTTGATTTGTTTGTTGCATTTATCTCCTTACTAATTGTGAGGTTGTGTTACTGAAAATATTGTTGACTATTGCCGGGGTTAAGTCGGATTTCGGTCGGTTTAGTTTTGGGGGAGATATTCATCCCGGATTGAGTTTGGTTCTTGGTGAATTGTTGCCCGATTCTCCCCAACACAATTAAAAGATATGATTCTATTAGCAAAATCAGCATCATGTATTTTTTATGTAATGATTATGGTATAGGCCTAGTATGGAGAAGTTCAAATTAGGTCTATTCGTCAAGGTATTAACAGACGAGAACGTCAATAAAACTTGATTGTCTTCGTAGTATGATCCTTGACATTCACACACAACAATATCATCTTCTTCACTTTTCATTCTCCATGCTATTTCGAAGTTACTTTATGTATTGCATGTTCATCTAAAGTGGAGTGCTTGACTGCGGTGATTTACTAAGTTGAACTCTAGGATTACTCCGTTGCGACTCGCAAGAGAAACAAACATGTTGATTTCTCCACCATGCTTTGATTATTCTCAGTTCTTATGTTGCAGCTCCATCTGCACACAGCCTTATAAACTACTAAAATCTACCAGTCGCCTCTCGTGACTAAACATATACCCAGAATCTTGGAGATAATAGGGGATTATTCAAATCTCCCTAGATTCTCCATATTTCTCTTGATTGTGCGTATAGCTTTCTCGATTATGCATACTCTCAATTGATATAATATCTAGTTTACCTTATATAATTGTCTTATAAAATCTATAGATACCTTATGTACGAACCTAACATCTATCACATCATTCCATGCAAGAACTTTGAAGCGATATCTCCGAGATTAGCATTTAATATAAGAAGTGATTAATCGCAAGTGGCCTATATCAATTTTCCAAGCAAGTAATGCTAAGAAACCCTCGTTACGTAGATGCAGTCTTCCTTCTTTTATTGGGTATATATGATTTAGCTTTCACTTGCACGCGACAAAAGATCTTAACTATTCTTACCATTGCATTTGAAAATTATGTTTTTGCTTATATGGTGGACCGAACAGAAAATTCAGCTCCCTCTTGAATATAAAACCAATTCGATAGATCAACGTTTAGTAGCCAATATTTCGGAAATTCCCATGTACTTTTAATCACATTGATGGCTACGAAAGGGAGACTCCAGGAGTCACCTTGATTTTCTACTGTCGAATTCTAGAATTCAGACCATAAATCGTTCTAGAGTTTTGGAGAGGCAAAAAAATTTAAGATTTCGTATATATCTTTCCTAAAGCTATGCCTAATGCTTCTCATTTACAAACCCGCGAAAATTCAATTAGTTGTAACAGTATCTGATTTGCTTGCCTGAGTTATGATATTACTTGTTGATCATAACACCGTTTTGAATAAAAATTATGTCAAAGACATCCGTTTGGCTCGAATGGCCAACAAGTTACTGTTACAACTAATTGAATTTTCGCGGGTTTGCTAAGTAAAAGAGGCTGGACAACCCCTCCCCATGGTTGGATCAAGCTCAACGCTGACGGGCCCCTAGAGGCAACTCGATCCAGCTTCGGTAGGTGGACTTCTCCACGACGAGTCAGGCAACTGGCTTGCAGGTTTCACCCAACACGTAGGAGTGCACTCTTTATTAAAAGCTTAACCTTGGGGGTATTCTTTTGGGCCTCAAACTGGTAATCTCTATGGGCATTCCCAAAATTACTGTGGATGTGGACTCGCAAGCAGTAATTGCACTACTTCTTTTATTTATTTTTGGTCGCAAACATTGCACTACCTCAGAAACCAACAATCCCTCAAAGTTTTGGTGACATCCTCATCTTTCATATTCAGAATTTGTTGAAGTACTTGCAACAAGTCGTAATTATTGATACTTTTAGGAAAGGAAATTCATGTGCAGATTTGTTGGCAAATTGGTCATCCAATCCTGCGGATGTAATGCCACTCCGGCATTAGAGAGGCCATCAATAGGTTTAATTCCCCTATTGCTAGGGAGATCGGTTTGGTTTAACCTTTGTCAGGCAAGTGTTAATATAATAATCGGGGCTTTGCCCCTTTTCTTTGAAAAAAAGATTCGTTCCATTGGCAGGGGAGTGCACTCTTATCCATCACGATGAATTCCTTGTCAAGTTTATGTGTGGCCATTACCAAGAGTAAAGATTTCGTCGGATTTGTTTTCAAATTTAGCGTCATCACAAGGTTTTATCTAGGAAACCATTTTTGGGTCTTCAGGTAGTAGCTTTGTCTACATATATAGCCACGGAAGCTACAGAAATCCGCTCATACTTGTATGAGAACACCTTCCTAAAAAACCACTGCACGCACGCACAGAATGGCTCCTAAAATGTTCTGTTCCTTTGTGTCCATTCTCGTTGTCTTTCTTGCGATTCATCAACCCTTCACCGCTCACTCGAGAAGCCCGAAATCTGACGATCGAAGCCCCACTTCCTTCCAAAGTTTGGAGGGGGCTCTCAAGGGCCAGACCAAGCAAGGCATCAAAGACGTCAAGCGTTACCTCAATGCTTTCGGATACTTGGACTACGAAGATATGAACGACGTCGCCCTCATGGATGACAAGCTCGACGAGACTTTAGAGTCGGCACTCAAATCTTACCAGAAATTCTACCGTCTTAAAGTCACCGGAAAGCTTGACGTCGACACCGTGAAGCTAATGAGCGTCCCAAGATGCGGGATGCCCGATTTCATCTACCCTAGGCACGCAAACAGGAATGCCACTAAGCCTAACGAGTTCCGCATGGTATCGCGCTATAGGTTCAATCCCGGCATGAGTAAGTGGCCGCCTTCCAAAACCCATTTCACCTACGCTTTCGACGCCATCTACAAGGACATCTCGCTGGAGCAGTTGAGAGCAGTCTTCTGGAGGGTTTTCCAGTCCTGGGGCGGTGTTACCGCCTTCACTTTCAATGAAGTTTCATCTGGTGAGTCGCCCGATCTCGTCATAGGCTTCTACGATGGCTATCATGGCGACAGCCGACCTTTCGATGGGCCTGGCAATGTTCTTGGCCATTCGTCTTACCCGACCTCCGGTATTTCCCACTACGATGCGACCGAGGCATGGAGCCTTAACCCCAACTCGACCCAAACGGACTTGGAATCGGTGGCCTTGCATGAAATAGGACACTTCCTAGGTCTCGCCCACACCCAGAATCCGAACGCAGTCATGTATGCCGGAATTGCGGCCGGTGCTGTCAAAAGGGTTCTTCAACAAGATGACATCGATGGAATACGTGCCTTGTACCCTGAGCAATCCTAGGCCATTCTATTGGCGATGTCAGCACATTTTCACTGTGCAATAAGTGATTACAACAATGAAAGCAGCAGTTATTAAACATGCCCACTTCACAAATTTTTTTTTTTTGGTGAGGAATATAGTATAGTCCTGGCATAATAGAAGTGATTGCCAATCAGTGTATGTTTCGATTAATTAGTGTTTTTACTTGGTGAATAGCCAACAGGGGATGTTGATAGACATGTAGGATAGATTCCACCTCAGCTACTTTGGACATAAATTTTTTGTGAAGGAGGAGAATATTTTTTGTTGTTTCATTTTTATAAGTGATACAATCTATTCTTTTCAGAAAAATGTTTACGAAATCATTCATTGTACGCAAAACAAACGAAGCCTAAAATTATACATGGATTGTTAGAGATAATTAAGGGTTTGTCCATATCTCCTAATGATTATGCATATCCTTGATTGATCATAGTAAATCATAATTGATATCGAAATATCTTGTTAACTCGAATAGTCATCATCTAAAATCCATAAGTATCTCACGTATTCATTATTATGATACACATAATTCGGACATATATTCTTATATTGGATGATTCTAGTCTTCTCAAGGCACAAACATATGAAAAAGAGAAAAAAAAACCTAAAATCTATAACTTCTTATGCCACTTGAGAACTTTGACAGAATATTTCCAAGATTAGCATTTAATAAAAGAAGAGACCAACCGAAAGTGGCCTATACCGATTTTCCACGCAAGTAGTGTTAACAAACTGTCGTTCGAACATACATACATATATATACATACAAGATTTTTTTATTCGGTATACATGATTTAGCTTTCACCTATACGCAAGAAAATATCTTAATTATTCTTACCATCACGTTTAAGAATTCTCTTTTTACTAGTATGGTGGACAGAATAGAAAATTTACCTCCCTCTACAATATAACACCAATTTGGTAGCTGAATAATTAGTCAATGCAGGGACATGTTGAAGCTAAGAGTGATCGGTTTCTAGTTCGGTCCAGTCTCACCTGGAAATCGGAAACCAAACCAGGAAGATCGATTCCCCATTTCTAAAATCGGGAACTAGACCACCCAGTCCTTGAACTTGTGGATTCACAATAATTCCTATTCCTCAAACGTGTTAAACACATTAATTTCCCGTGTGTATAAATAATACAAGAACATACACTAAAATGAATTATTATTATTATTTTTTGGTAAGGAAAAAAAAATGAATTATTATTGAACTCCATTCTTTTAAAAAACACGTGTTTGAATGTCATTCAGGAATATCACCGAACATTTAATGGGTGACCCGGCCATAGATTTTTGATGTAAATGTACAACAACTAAACATTTCTAAACATAACAACTAGCGGCCGTTTTAGACGTAATTGATTTTCACGTAAACACCATCATAACTCTCAATCTCCATTTTGCGTGCAAAAGAGTAGAGACAAAGCCCAAATGCTTACCTTGGAAATGCAATTGAAGGCCACGAACACCGACTTAATCGGTGATAGGAACATCAAAAGTGTTGATCGGCTGGAATCGAAGCCAATGAAAAGGAGTCGAGCCGGAGTAGAACTCTTCGCACACTTCGAGCAAAATATAGAGTAGGACGGATTAGTTTCTGCGAGACTATGGATCGGTGAATGACAGTGGTCGGAGGTGGCTACGATGGCCTAAAATCGATGAAAGGAATGTGCAAACAAGAGAGACTGGTGAGAGGATGTTCATGCGTTCCCTCAGTGTGATTGTGAGGAGCCGGGAAAGAGGGTGACCATGGAATATAACACTTTTTTTTGCTGTCCCAAAAAAGAAGGCCAAGGACCCTGACATGAAAATAAAGCTTTTGAGAAAATTTCAAATAAGAGCACTTCGTGTCTTTATTTTCTCAAATAATGACTTGAAGTGGAACTTATTTCAAATAAAGATTTGAAGTGATTATGGTAATTTTAAATAAGGGCCTGAAATGGTAATAATAGTTTCAAATAAGAACCTGAGTCGCCGGCAGGTAAGGGGCATTTCCGTCCAAAGATGATTTTAACTTAAATTTTAGTTAAATTAGATTAAAAATCAAAAAATCTAAAATTTTTTTAAAAAAATACGGACGAGGGAGGGCCTTGATTTTTTCTTTTCTTTGTGTGTGTGTGTGTGTGTTTTTTTTTTTTTTTTAAGTTTTAGCCTTTTATCTTTTTTTAGTATATCTTTCTTATGGAAAATTTTTTGAATTTTTTAACCTAATTAATTAAGATTTTGTGTAAAAATTAGGATTTGGGTCAAGACGACATTATTTTAATGCTTTAATTAACCTTAACGCCTCATGGGAGAGACAAAATTTTAAAAATAATCTTAACACGAAATCGAGTCCTCCTAGGTCCTCGCGTGTGGCTTTTGAGGGCGGTCTCTCTCTTGGTATTGCCGATGGCCAGTCGTCGCTTGAGACTAGCCACCAACAAAAATGAAAAAAAAAAACAAAAAAAAAAAAGAAAGGAAAAGAAAAAAAGCAAAAAAAAATCAAAAAAGTAAAAGATGAAAATACTGTTAACTTAACCTACCTACGAGGTCAAACACTTTTTTGAAACCGATATAGTCACTTCATATCGTTATTTAAATAAACGAGGATACTATGTCTTTATTTGGAATTTTTCCTAAAGCCACGTCCAAGCATGTTATTCTATTTTTTCTTTCTTTTTGTCTATGCACTCTAATTTTTGACTCACTTTCAAACTTTTCTTTATCTTTTTACAGAGCATAAGAGTTAAAATCTACGCTTTAAAATTAAATATCTCCGCTCCTAGTCTCCTGAGAAGGTGAGGAGTCGACCTTTCCCAGTAGGAAGGGTGGTGCCAAACCGCGATGGTTCTTCTGTTTTCTTTTGTTTCCTCTGAAAGGAATTGGACTTCAGATTCCGCCAAAATGCTAAAAGGATTCCCTCTCCTCTTCAAAGGTCTAGTCGAGTCCTTCTTTTAGGTCGCTAGTCCCGTCCTCTTGCCAGCAACAGGAGCTAGGTAAAAGGAATTCTTGAATTCGATCGAGGCGCAATTCCGATCTTTACCAGGAAATTTGAAGTTTTGAGGTCTGCGATCAACTGGGGTTTAGGGTTCTTGAAGATGGAGAACTCGGGGGAGATGGAGAAGGTGGTCGCCGTGATCATGGTCGGTGGACCCACCAAAGGTATATTTGTCAACTTTGCCTCGTTTTCTAATTTTGAGAAAAGAGATAGTCCGTGCTCGGTTCTTGTTTGCTCGATCATGAGGTTCGACTTCTCAATTTGCAGGCACTAGATTTAGGCCTCTATCATTCAACATACCGAAGCCGCTCTTCCCTTTGGCTGGGCAACCCATGGTTCACCATCCCATCTCTGCTTGCAAAAGGGCATGTCTCAAAATTCGAACTTTTTTAGTGGGAGTGATTGGACCCAAGTGTGTTAGTAATGAGATTTTGGAGGAATGGAGGATTGATCAATGTGGAGTTGTTATGATATACAATTGGATTCTTGCTGTGCAGATCCCCAACTTGGCTCAAATTTTCCTGATTGGGTTTTATGACGAGAAGGAGTTCGCGTTATACGTCTCTTCCATATCGAATGAGCTGAAAGTCCCAGTGAGGTGACCCCTACGTTGGCGTTGGGTTTGATGCATTATTCTGCCTTGCATATAGAAATAAGCTATAAAGGCCCGCATTTATGTGTGCACGCGTGCGTTTCAATAATCAATTCTTCTTCAGATACTTGAAAGAGGAAAAACCGCATGGTTCAGCTGGTGGCCTTTATCATTTCAGGAATTTGATTATGGAAGACAGCCCGGTATAATTCTTCACTTGGTCTTTGATGTTGTGTCATGTGGGAGAATTATAAGCTTGTATTTCCTGATATATGCCATTCACATGAAGCATATTCTAATTTCAAATCTCCCTGTTGTTTTACAGTCTCATATCTTTCTACTGAACTGTGATGTCTGCTGCAATTTTCCACTTACAGATATGCTTGGTAGGTTCAATTTTTTCCCTATATGCCGTAATGGTGTTCTCTACTTGAAATTTAGTTAGCTCTTTAGGATGATGCGATTTATGTGGAGAACATGATTATCCCAATGCAATGTTTGCACATGCAGAAGCCCATAAAAGATATGGTGGGATGGGAACATTGCTAGTAGTCAAAGTGAGTTCCTCGTGGCAAAGTTTCTCTCTGTGTTCTATCAAGCTGATAATTCCTCAGGCCTACCTAGTTGCTGACACGTACCTTCGTTTTTCTTTACTGACAGGTTTCTGCTGAATCAGCTAACCAATTTGGTACACTAGTTTCTGATCCAGTCACGAATGAGCTGTTGCATTACACAGAGAAACCTGAAACTTTTGTACGTTTACAGGCTTTTCACTTTCTCAGACTGCTGCTAGGTTAACTGAATAATGTATTTGAGGATTTCATTCACCTACTTTTTCTCTTTAAATGCAGGTCAGTGATTTAATAAATTGTGGTGTATATATCTTTACTCCAGATATTTTTTGTGCAATTGAGGATGTATCTAATGACCGGGCAGACAGAGGTTGGTCAATGTGCATAAGATGCTTCAAGTGATTTGGGTTTGTCATGAATTGCATTAACATTCAGGCTATCTCACTTTCATGCTGATATTTTTTGTCCTAAGTTACAGCTAATCTGCGGAGATTATCCAGCCTTGATATATCCACATCTGCAAGGTCACTTACCAATTTTCATCCTCAGAAATATTTTTTCGAGAATTTTATGTATCATCAATTGCATGCAGCAGTTCTGGGTGATTATTTGTAGTACTTGACCAATGAGTTGAGAAGATTTTGATTAAAAATAAAGTTGACAAAAATGGTATAAAAAGATTCATATAGCCAACCCCACTTAATAGGCTAAGGTTGGGTCTTTTGTTGCTGCTGCTGTTGTTATACTCAAACAAGTAGTTGCCATTGTCACTAAAAAGATTTAGAACGTAACTACTCCTCTTTTCCCTTTTGATGAGCAAGACTGCGTAATTTCTTATTGGAATTGCCAAGCAATTATAACCAATGCAATAGACACCTATGCAGTTCTTGGTTACAGGTGAAAAATAAACCTTGGGGATTGCCTATTTGCATGGAATCTAAAAAACTCTAAGGTCATCATCTTTTTCTAGTTTTAATCTTTGCGGGATGCAATGTTTGTTAACCAATGTTTTAACTTCTCGTGGAATTAGCAAACTGGTTTCAGATCAAATTGAGGATGTACAGAAGAAAGGATATGGGCCAAAGACAATGAAAATATGATAACTGGATCTTGCGCATGCATCTGTGTTCTTGCCCCCCTTCATTAATTTGCTTGAATTTTGCTGAGGCGCGAGGAAGTTTCTCTATGTTAGCTCAAGATTTATTAAGTAAAGAAAAGATCCTTCTTTCAAGTATAAGTTTGTTGCTGCACCTGGGTTGTCTTGTTAAAATATTCGGAAAATGAGGAAGTTACTATGCACGTATCATGACGGCTGTGCTCTCGTATTCATTTCTTTAGGTTATATGTTACACCATTTTTTCGTTATTTTGGATATTCTGATCCCTGTTTCGAAGCTGATGATGCTATTCTTTCCTTGTTCTTAGTTTTCTCAGCAGAACCAACATTCCTACAGATTTTGTTAGATTGGACCAGGATATTTTGTCACCTCTCGCTGGAAAGAAGCAGCTTTATACATATGAGACCATGGATTATTGGGAACAGATCAAGACACCCGGGTAAAGTGACTTGACGTGATGCTTTAGCTTCCCTTTTTCTAACTATTAGTGTCCATTTACAACTTGCCCTCATCTATATACCCTTACAATGCCTCTTCCTGTCCAGGATATCTTTGAAATGCTCCGGTTTGTATCTGGCCCAGTTCAGACTCACCTCTCCTCATCTTCTTGCTAGTGGAGATGGTACAAGAAGTGCCACAGTTGTCGGTGATGTTTATGTTCACCCATCAGCTAAAGTACATCCAACTGCAAAGGTTGTTCCATTTACTTCCATTTACTTCCATTTAATTCCTTCATATCGGTCCATCTTTTCTTCCTAGAAAACTTTTAAGTTAAACACTCTGGTTATGGACCAATCAAATTCATTGATTGCTATTCTACTCAATTTAGAATTTGCTGTCAATCTAGGCCTTCTTTCCCATATAAATCAAAGATGGAGCTCAAAACACACAATATTAATTTGCATACATCCTAGACACGTTTGCACAGGGACCGTGAATCCATAATGTTCCGGTGAGTTAACAACAGTTGTTCAGTTAATTGATTTTCTTCCTTTCTGGGCTTTTCCATAAGATAAGTCTGGAAAGATCACCTTTTGGAGAGTATGCCTTCAATTTGAAGAAGAGTAAATGCAGTCAGACCCCTAGACGAGTCAAGTTCTTGAAAGAAGTAGCATCATCAAGTGATTTGAGTGTAGTTTACTGTAGAAGGGTGAATCTGGAATGCTTAGAATACTTTCAGGTCCTGACTTATTATTGCTGCTTTTGCCATCTACATTAGCTTTGCCCTCCCTGTGTATCTTTTGATTTGACATTACTTGTTTGGACAGGTTGGTCCCAATGTCTCTATTTCAGCAAATGTTCGTGTAGGACCTGGTGTGAGGCTGATAAGTTGTATTATTTTGGATGATGTCGAATTAGAGGTATGGAAGACAGTCAAATACGAGTACCATCATCCTAGGAAGATGAGAATATTAACGGAGATTGCTTTGGCAGGAAAATGCAGTCGTCATAAATTCCATTGTCGGATGGAAATCATCTCTCGGGAGATGGTCAAGAGTCCAGGCAAGTTTGTTTGCAGTTTCCCTGTTCATTCTCGTGTACTTCCACAAGCAAAAGTTGTGACATTAGTTGAGGACTTGAGTGCTCGGAGCTCATGACTGTGAAAGTTTGTAAAAATTAGTTCACTTAAAATTCTTACCATATCAATTTCGGCCTTTGTTGATTGCTATTAACTGTCAATGATCAACCTCTTTCCGCTTTTCTAGGCTGACGGAGACTACAACTCAAAGTTGGGAATCACAATTCTCGGTACTTTTTTTTGAAGAGTGCAAATTACTTGACCAATATTCTGTGCTCGTTGCATTTTAATCCATGGATTATGCTCACAATGCAGGGGAATATGTGGTGGTAGAACAAGAAGTCGTTGTCGTGAACAGCATCGTTCTGCCGAATAAGACTCTCAACGTGAGTGTGCAGGATGAGATCATCTTGTGAAGATTTGGAGATTGTTTGAAGTTCAAAGCCCTCCAAGGTGCACTATTTGGAAGATTTGCGTTTTTTGTTCCGCGAGAGAGAGGGACGGAGGGATGCATTGCCCCTTTTTTATGAATGAATGTTCTATTTTGTGAACATCAACCTGTTTTTTTGAAGATGTAAAAGGCTTGGCTTCAATGAACTTTTTTTTTTTTCCATCTAATGCTCGAGAGATGGGTTGTTTATTTGGAGATTCAAAAGGTAGTAGATCATCTGGAGAAGGAGAATGTTTCCTCATCTAAACCACAATCGCATCCCATTACATATTGCCAAAGCCTTTGCTCATATTCTAAAACTCAATCACCTCTTGATACTAGAGCCAATATTTTACAAGATATCGCCAATCTCTCCCCACGTAATGCCCACCCAAATATCCAACCAAAACCCAATTCTAAGCCTCATCTTGAGAAAATACTTACTGAAGAGGAGCTTTTTAATCAGGTTACCCCTACTTCCCCCACTTCTAATACTTCCTCAATCCCTTATCATCTACTGGGCCTCACTGCCTCGCACTCATCCAAATCCTCTAATCCTCCTGCTTGTCGAGCCAATTAACCGTCCTGATCTCAACCCTGTTACCATGATGAAGGAAGATAGTGAGAAGGAGGTTGCCGAGAATAGAAACTTTGTTGAATTTGCTGGTGTGCAGAGAGGAGCTGATGTTGATCAGGAGGGTCGGGTGAATGCTGGAGCTGTGGTGCCTGTACAAGTGGCTCGGGCATTGATGGAATCTCTCTCTGAAAAGAAAGGAGTATCCTGTAAATGGAGCTGAAAATGGAGCAGACAAAACAAAAAAAAAATTTGAGGGTGTGCAGGTGGAGGTTGTGGCGGAACAATCCGCTTCAGATAAAAGAAATTGCTGACAAAGATTGCTTTTTTGCTGCTGGCATATCTGGAAACGAAGGAATGAGATGGTGTTTAATGGAAAAATTCCAAACTCATGAGAATGTTGTTTTGAGAATGCTGATTGCCCCTTTGATGAATCTGTTAGGATCTCTACTGTTGTCCCTGTTGAAGTGAAGAGTGATTCGTCTGTCCATGATGAACATAAGTGGCAGAAACCCCCTGAAGGGGTTAAACTGAACAGTGGATGGGGGCCTTTGTCAATGATAGGGACTCTAATGGCATGCTATTTGGAGACGAAGGAGAGAGGATACCCATTGATGCAGCCGAAGCTCTTGCCGTGTGGAATACTGTTTTATTGGCAAAGGAGAAAGCTTGGGTCTATAAAGAAAGCACAAGGAGCCTCTGAACTGGGTCACTGCTCCTATTCTTGAGAATATTCACAAGGAGCTTGGCCAATTCCAACAAGCAAACCTTGTGAGGACCGGTCTCCAGTTTTTAGAGTCTAAAACTTACCCCGTAAAATCTGGAACTAAACCTGTCGATTTGGTCTAGTTCTAAGGTCTATTCAGGAACCGGCCGACACAATTTCAATGCTTCAATACTCCATCATTAATCAGCACTATTATCTACTAAACAGATCAGAAAATGTATGAGCGGCACCCATTCAACTTCACGTCTCACAAAAAAAACAAATTTTTTGGCAAATTCTTTCTAATTTCTTAGCAACTCCCCTTTTTGCATGCCATCGCGCAACTTTCTCTATTTAGCCAAAGATTCGTAACTTTGTCGTGTCCACGTACGATGAAGTTAGCTGCAAAACTCCTTAGCGTGACAAGCAAGGAACTGGAGGCGGCAACAAGATGCAATGCAAGAGTGAAAAGAGAGAACCAGGCCGTAATCGGCCGAGCACGCTCGGTTCGGTCCAATTCCAAGGCCGACCCAAAGCCGGTGCCCACCGCTAAGGAGGAGGAAGAAGAGAATGGCAGGCTACAACCATCACAAACAGCCAGTCGAAAGTCAGCCATTTTTCGGCAACTAGAAAAAAACAAGGAGGGAAAAAGAGGGAGAGAGAGAGAGGGAGAGAGAGGGAGAGGGCGGGGGAGGGGACGGAAATGGCGATGACATCGCTCGCAAGTCGATCCAAATGGTTTCGGGGCGCGCTCCGCGTCGTCGGAAAGAGCAAATGTGAAGATTACTAAAAATAAATCACTAGTTGATTAGGAAAAGAATCTCGATTGATTAATTAAATTATCGCCGAGCAGCTGGGTTACCTGCAGCAGGCGGGCGCCCCTTCAAAAACGGACACGATTAAAAGGAAACCCCGCGATTCTCAGGCGGGTGGGGGGTTGGGGGGGCAGGGGTGCGAAATTACCAACTCGCCCGTCCCCCCCCCGGGGGGGACGTGGGCAAGCCCGCGAGGGCAGATGAGTAAAAGCACGCGCGACCGCTCCTACGAAGCCACCCTCCCTACACAATTCAAACTCCCGCGCCATGCAAACGAAAACGCGAATCCTCGCCTGCGCTCCTCCCTCCCCTCCGATCCAAAGCTTTCGAAAATTCAAACCCGCCACGCCATCGCCACCCCCCCCCAAAAAAAAAAAGCACTCCCTCCCCTCCTCCTCCTTCCCTCCTCCTCTTTATACCCTCTCTCTCTCTCTCTCTCTCTCTCTCTCGCTCTCGCCGCGGTCTCTGACCAACCATCCAACTCCGCCGACGCACGGCCGAAGCACGGACGCCCGGGAGCCCGAAGAGAGCGAGCGAGGCAGAGAGACCAACGTGCGCGTGTCGCTCGCGAGAAGCCGTCGCCGATGGAGCTGGTGGCGAACGTGGACGGCCCGGCTTGCCGCGACGGATCGTCGGCGGCGGGATCCGGGGAGCTGCTCGATTCCAGGCAGCATCTGTATTGCCGCAAGGACAAGTCGCTCGGCGTCCTCTGCTCCAAGTAAGTTTCCCTCATTTCCTGTCCGATCCTCCCTCCCTCCCTGCCTCCCTCCCCCGTGGCTTGATCTGGGTCTTGGTCAAAACTTTTCCCTTAATTCCCCTTTTGAGGGTCTGGGTTTGTTTTGTTTTGGATTGTCAGTTTCCTGAGGCTGTACAATAGAGACGGCGTCGAGGTGATCGGTCTCGACGATGCTGCGCTCAAGCTAGGTGCGTGCTTGCTTCCCTTCCCCTTCCCCTCCCCCTCCCCTCTCTTTGCTCGCTCCGGTCTCGCGTGACGGGCGGGTTTCCGAACGACCCTGACTTTTTCTTTTCTTCCTTTTCCTTTTTGCGAAGCTAAGATGTGCTAAGAAAGTTTTGCTTCTGAATGAGCAGGAGTGGAGCGGAGGCGAATCTATGATGTGGTGAACATACTGGAAAGCGTCGGCGTGAGATTTCAAACCTTGCGACTGTTTTTGATTGGATTTCAAGAGACATTCCCCTCCAGCTTATGTCGCGCTGCCGAGGTTGATTCGAGTTCCCGATTTGTGTAGGTCGTGGCGAGGAAAGCGAAGAACCAGTATTCATGGAAGGGTTTCAGAGCGATCCCCAAGGCCTTGGAGGTGCTCAAGGTGTGAATTTAGCTCCTGAATACATATTGCTATAGTAGTTTCAACCCTTTGAGAAGTCAGATTGATGGTTTGAATGTGGTTACTGTGGCCAGGAAGAAGGTTTGAGAGAGAACTTCAACAGCTCAAATTGCGGGGACTCGGCAAAGGTACTGCCCCGTTGGAGTTCATTCCGTTTTTTCGATTTCGCCATGTTCTTCGAGTAGCCTGAACTCAGATTCGTTCATGCTCGTGAGTACAGATGTCTTAATTTAGGTTTTGTCTGGGCGATTCTTTCCAAATATAAAAAAATATATATATATTTTATCAGCACTAATGTCTCATCTTACCTTTTGATGGTTTGTGAATTGGGCATGTGACATTATGCATGTACTTCAGACTGTATTCAGTCCTGCTCCTGAGAGCTAATTTGAAAGCTATGGCATCATTCAAATGACTCATGCTAAATATTTTGAATGGTTAGGTTTTTAACGACACTGAAAATGAAGGGTGTTTGGATCTCAAATTTGAGATGCAAGATAACTCTTCAGCATCGTCCAAATCTGGTAATTTAGTTCTCTATTTTTTTGTTATTCTTTTTGTATTCGATCATCTCGAGACTCAAATCACTTTAGACAGCCTGTCATTAAAGACCACGACTATGCTTCCATTGAATTAGGTGGATTTTATATGAATTGTTACTGTTAATCACGAAAGAATGAATGGTTGCTTGTGCAGACAATAGGAAAGAGAGATCTCCAGCTCCTCTCTCTGCAGAAAACAGGAGAGAAAAGTCATTGGCCCTTCTTACTCAGAACTTCGTGAAGCTTTTTCTTTGTTCCAATGTGAGTAAACCTTTTGGTGCTCCTATTTCTTTCTTCTATCATTCATGTTTTATTCGTTGTGCATTATTCCTTGATGCTAGGTGGATTTGATCTCTCTTGATACTGCTGCTGCGGCATTGCTAGGTGACAACAACAATTCAACAGCTATGAGAAGTAATCAAAATCCCATTCTTGACTTGTTAATTGAAACAAGGAAGGAAAAATGAGCTTGTAACTGACACTTTCAACACTATTTTGCAGCAAAGATCAGACGACTGTATGACATTGCCAATGTTTTTTCATCCATGAATCTGATTGAGAAGGTAGATACTGGAGAGCCTCTGGGAGATGAAATGCATGTCGATGCTTTTCTGTATTCTCTGACTTATCGTTTGTTTGGTTAATGGTCAACTTGCAGACACCTCACCCTGAAACTAGGAAACCAGCATTCAGATGGCTAGGATGGAGTGAAAAATGTGGGAATACTGATGCTAATTCTTCAGAGCTGAATCAATATAGGAAGAGACTCTTTGGCACTGAGATTACAAATCAAACCATAAAGAGAAGTAAGGTGGATTCTTTGATCAATACAAAATCATGTGACCCAGTAAAAAAGGCGGTTCTCCTCAAACAAGATTCAGAAAACAAGCATGAAAGGTGTGAACAAGAGTGCCATTCAGACAATGGCTCGAGGGGTTATGTATATGGCCCATTTGCTCCTGTGTGTTTGCCCAGAGCAGTAAATTTTGCACCAAAGTCGGTGAAGCAGGATTATGACTGGGAGACACTTGCATCTACTCATCGTCCTCAATATCATAATCAAGGTATCTGACTGTTTCACCTCAAGTTTCTGGATTTTCATGTTTAGGAATTTTCTTGCATAGATGCAGTCTTTTTTTATTTTTTTTTGGACGGAAGATGCAGTCTTAATATGTCAATTTCTGCTTTATCGAGCCATTGTTTCATTACCTTGACTCCTTCCGTCAAATAGGCCAACTGAATTCTCACAAACTGAGGGTCTGGTTCGTCCTTCGGAGGGTGGCCAATCCGATAGTAGTTTTTTATTTGTACATAAGCTAACTGCACAACATGCCTGACGGCTCTTGTTGATGCTGTTGCAGCTTTGAGGGACCTCTTTTCACATTACATGGAGGCATGGAAGTTATGGTACACTGAAGTTGCTGGGAACACAAAGATACCACAAGTGTCCTGATCACTCGGTTCCTTACAAGATGATCAAGTACAGAAGAATACAGATGTTTAACCATTTGTCAGAGGATTTGTTTTTAGTTCCGGCTCTTTGATACAGTTCCCTTAGAAGAGGACGACGAATATGGCTTCTTGTTGGATCACGCTCTCGATGTTCCAACTGTATAGTCAAAATTTCGCTGTTTCTAACCCATCTAAATCTAAGTCTGGATGTGTTTCCATAACATCCAGATTAGTGGCAGGATGCTGATGCGTTGTCCAGATCCATGACTGGATAATTGTCCCGACAATTGAATGAACTAATGCGAGTGTGCAGTTGCTGAATGAATTGATCAATTTTAATGCTGTACTTTGTTCTTGATTCAAACTTATTGATCATTTTTCACCAGGGCTTACTGAATTCACAACTACTGTTCTCGATTTTGATTAGTGCATAAATGATGTCATTGCTGGACAGAAGTCATGACCCAGATCGGCAGTTAACATTTTTCCTCCAGAGCTTGGGGATGTTTATTACTGATACTAGATGGTAAATTCCGTCCCGGATGCCCACTGCAAGATTTCAAACTTCAAATTCAGCACGGAAGTTTCGTTGCCTCCATCTGCAATTACAGATGCCAAAATTTTTGTGAAGGGTTATTGCCCTGTGAATGCAAACAAGCAGTCCTATCAAACAAGACTGTCAAAATCACGAACTAGGCCATCCGAGAATATGGCTATCAATGAATCAAAAATAAAAACATTTCTGGTCCATGGGACATTCTGGAAAAACGCAAGGATCATAAAAATGTGAAGGGATAGAGAAAAAGATAGAAAAGGACGACCAGATCTTGCAATAGCAAAAATGTTGATCCCCAGGTGTAATGGGGGACAACCTCTTCTTCTGTGCATATTTCCTACTTTGAGTTTTACAACATCCCTGTATATACATAAAAATGAAAGAATCTCATCAATCAATTCTCGAGCTGAACATAGCAAACACAAGAGTCTATGCTCATTATAATTGTTGCACCGCGGTAGAACTGTCCTTCGAACTGTGCAAATCATAAGACATCCACAAGTAGTCCACAGGACAAGGCATCTTCAAATCAAGCCTTGTCCAGGGCTTCCCTTTACCACTCCAATGCAATAGGCTCACAGGGCCAGGATGGAGTTTCCTGCAACTGTTCACCACATTGTCTCCACCCAATCCGTGTTGATTCCACCTTTTATCAATCCCCTCTATGTCCCCGCCGAACACGAGCAAGAATGGTGGCAGCGAGCCCAGCTGGTAAATCCGCCTCTGCCTCTGAATCTCCATCCATCCCTCAATCCGCCTACTGTAATCACCCTCTCTCCACCTCGCCAAATCCATCACCATCACTCCCGTATTGAAGTAGCATGGCCTTTTACCGTCAAAGACCTTGGGAAGCTCGGTGTCCGACCAGAACTCCTCCGAGAAGTACTTGGTGAAGTTGGCGTGGCAATACTGGGGCGCTCCAATCACTCTCGACCCGGTTAGCGGGATGCTCCACAGTTTCAGGATGTCATCGACTAGAATGACGTCCGAGTCTAAGTATATCACCCGCTCGACACACGGCTCGAGTAGGTCTGCCAAGTAGGACCTCGCGTAGTTCAGCGGGTTCTCCAGGGCTTGCCGGACCGAGGAGGATATCATGCGACGAACCGAACCCTCGTCGAAGCCGTAAATCTTGAACCTGAGGGAAGGAAACGCCGACCGGAGGATTCCCGCCAAGCTCTCCTGATTCGCCGAAGCCGAAGCAATGAAGTGGAAGAAGATGTTCTCAGGGCAGGAAGCGTGCTTCAGGGCGGAGTGCACCGCCGCCACCGTGCCTCTAAGGTACTCGAGATCGAGAGTCATCGCTATCCGGACGAGCGACGGGTCGCAAACCGAGCCGCCGCCCGCATCCCCATCCGGCGTCCGACAGCCCGGCCCGTTCCGATACTCCGGCGCCTCCAAGAACTCGGTGCGCACCTCGTCACGGCCCGAGCCCGCTCGACCCAGCTCACCGGGGAGCGATCGGATCGCGTACGTGCATGACCGGAGCAAGACGAAGCAGACGGCCGCGGCTAAGATGGGCCTCATGAGGCTCCGACCCCCGAAACCCGAAAGAGAGAAGCTCTCCTAGAGATGGTGTTGGTGTCGTCGACGGTGATTCCTGCTGCAATTACAATATCAAGAAGGAGGCACACATTCTCGTTCTCTGCATCTCGCGATGTGTATTAAGAACATGGCGAGGAAGGGAGGGGACGCGGACAACGGAAGGCTGGCAAACGCGTGACGGCACGTGAGGAAACGCGGCATTCGGTTTCAGCGCAGCCACATGGGAGAGTTTCAACGTTCTTCACCTTTTCTCGGGAATCATTTAATGTTCGTTTCTTTATTGGGTTCGCGATTCCGCGCGTTGAATTGAATTTGAGCACACTCGGCGTGGGACCTTCCTGGAGTCTTCCTCTTCTGGTCGTCGTCGGACGCGCGCTCCCCCCTCTCGGAACGATTCTCGGTCTACGTACGTGTTCCGAGGTTCCGACCGAGGTTGCGCGGGCGATTCGGACCCGACCACATGCGGTGTACCGATCTTTCGTCTTGCTGGCCACCACCACGCACCCCCCCAGCTCGTTGTCCTGATGCGTCCTGGTCATGTTACCGCGTGCTATGCACATGCTTCCTGCCATTTGCCCTTTTCTACTTTATTTATGCTTGTGGAATTCGAAGATGCATCTGACAACGTGAAAATAACACAAATGGTCCCTCAATTTTGGCCTAGTGTGCAATGTGATTCTTGAGTTGTAGTCCAACGTACAATGTGATCCGTAAATTTTTGATTTGTGCGATATGATCCTTGAACTTTCGATATGTGCTCAATTTAATCTCTATACTAAACGAGAATATTCAGTGATGTTTTTGAGCTTGAATTAATGAAAAGATAATAGTTTATGGATTAAATTGATCATGTATTGAAAGTCCAACGATTCTATTGTACAAATTAAAAGATCATGATTATATTGCACATTAAATCAAAGTTCAAGGATCATATGTATTGTCGTTGTACAATGTACAACGTCAAATTCTTTTTCCTTGTTTTTTTATTTTTATTTTTTTGTTTCATAATGTTTCTGGAAGAAAGGCAGAAGAGTCTTTGTTGTGCAAACGGCTGCTAAAAGTCAACGTTCTGAGGCTGACCGTTCGTGGTGAACGTCCTGAGACCGTCCCCACCAGCCATTTGACATTTCATCTTTGTTGTCCGTTGATCATGCCCAAACGAACGACCGATGCAATCTGGAACTTCCCCCTCTGTTTCTTACCTGTTTTGCACAACTGGCATTTCCGTATCCCTCACGCACAAGATTGTCCGAAGCAAAAGTTAAAAAAAACATCGACCTTTTCAAACTGATGACTTCTTCAAGGAGAAACCGAACCGCCGAATCAAATAATTTTGTCGAATTTCTTGCCCTCTATTGTCCAAATGGCAACTTCGAATAATCAACCATGATATGTTTCTGCGATTTTCACAATTTTGCCGGTGCTAATGCAAGCATGCGCGATTTTATCGACAACCTCTAATTACAACGAACCTGGAAAGAGAATGATCTCATCAATGTCTGAAATCTGTGTGTACAACAGCCTTTCGTTTCGGTCGCTTTATACTAACCAAACGGAGGCTTCGCCTTTCAGATCTGTTTCTTTAGGAATCTAACAGTAAGACGTCTCTCATCAACAACTTCGAAATGGGAGCAAGAATATTTGGCACACCAGTGCGATAAATTGAAAATCGAGGGCGATATCGAAGGCAAACAGTTCAAAAGAAATCTTATTACCATTAGAAATTTCAACGGCTCGCGTATGATCAAAGAAAGTTCCCCATTTTCATCCAACAGTCATTTCTTTCTTGACTGTAAAAATGAAGGATCAAGTGCAGCTCCTCCTCAGACAAAGTTTATGAGTATGATACACTACATCTTGACCATGAAACATACAAGTACGGCACTATATACACGGCCGTAGCAGTAAACACTGAGCAACGTGAGATGGGAAACTGGGGCAATTCCAGCTCACAATTCATTAGATGGGGTGGTGAAATGACGAGGCCGCCGCATGGATGTTTACCGAAAAGAGCTTTTGCAGCACGACAGTGTCGTCGAGGAAAATACTATACATCTCACCTGTCGGTATCCTCTTCTACCCACGACAAAGTTGACCACCCCGGTCTTCCTGGATGAATTTGCTGATAGAAAGAAGAGATGATAACGTGAACTGAATTTACCAAGGTATTCAACATAATAATCTTGTGTCATCTTACAAGCTCCTGCCATAATGTATGGCTGCTACTTTGGGGATAAAACCGCGGAACCTTTGTACCTTTTCTTGATAACGATGTGAAGATCAAACCCCTGACGAGTCTTCTCTTCTACTTCTCCGCTGGAAAAGGAAATCTTCATTGAGCAGGACATATCAGGTCTGCAGTTAAATTCTTGTAATAGAAGAAGATGATCAATCAAGGGATGGAAAAAAGAAACAACCTTTAAGCTCATTTGAAATAGAATGTGCACTCTTCTTATCTAGACGAGATAACATACTCGACAAAGCACACGACCAAAGCAGACGCTGTATCATAAAGCAATCAGCACCTTTGATGCGTTACAAGCTATTTTGCATTCCAGGCCATTAACCACTCGAATGCCCCCCAAGGCCATACACGACACAGAATTTTCATCCACGCCAGCATATTTACACTCGTTCTTGCGGGATATCAGCAGTGAGCTACATGCTAAGTTATAGCTCCTTGTTTGCAAGCGACGCAGGGGCATAATGTGCTAGTAAAATTGAGGAACAAAAAAAACATAGTATTCATTTCAAAAGCACCCATGCCCCTTCACGGAAAGGAATCAAGAAACACGCAACATTGCCGCGTAAGTGCACTCTCTTCCCATCCCGTATCGCATTCCCAATCAAATACTTCCCTGCATTTGCTGTGCCTAAATGGTACATCAAATAACAATCTAGAGACAACATAGGAGGGCCAGAGTACTGGGTCCTCAATCAATTAAATAAACTTCTCGATAATGCTCAAAAGTTATAAGGGGTATTATATTTCCACTCTCTTCTCAGCAGTTCTACATTTGTGAGTTTTAGGAGACATAACCACCTTGCAACAAATATGTCATGTGGCTATCGGATAATCATTGCGCAGATGAGCAGCAAAGTTAAGATCCATCCGCGGAAACCACAAACACTTCGGGTTCTTCTCTGCATTCATCCTAAAATTTCGCATTGCCAATGGTCCCATCGAGCAGGGCATAGTACAGGACGCTGATAAACCTGCAGAGTGTAATAAACATAACATAAGGAGAATCTATCTACTTTGACAACCTGGCATGTGTACCTGTAAAACCGACATCCTCCGAAATTCTGCATCTGCAGCCTCTATCGAGCTCATCGTCGTCGCTGATAAACTGCAGAGCCATAGTTCAGCCTCACTTGATGAAGCCTACGAAGCACGCAGAATTCCACATGCGAATATTTCCTCTACGGAGGTAGAGAACAGCCTGCACACGCTTTGAAAGGGGGGCTTCACTGAAGAGAGAGCGTTCTGACAGTGGCAAACATCAGACGTACTCCTTGTCTCATCTTCAGTCCCAGCCTTACCCTGATCACAGCGATCCAGATCTTCCCTTCGTACACACGTCACCCGCAGAATACTACCCGATCCATCACCTGTATCAGAAGCATCATCACCGTCAGCAGACAACTTCTTGTCGAGCACACTTCGTCGGGGGACTACTTCGGCTGTTCAGCTTGTTCGTTCTTCCTTCACAAATCATGGAACGAACAAGGTCAGAGCGTGCGCCCTGGATCGAGGCCAAGTTCGAATCTCTTCGGCTGGACGGGGCACGTGATTTGTGAAATGAAGAACGAGCGGTCCGGACAAGCGAAGAAATCGCCCGAGGAATGTACCCGAGGTAGTCGAAGGTTTTTAAATGGGTTTCTGATGCGCAGCCGAATCTACCCGTTTACGTTTTTCAGTTTGTGCGACCTGAACAAAACTGGCTCAGCCCGACCCGGGCCCGGCCTCAATGGACCCCGGCTCTGCTGCCTTTAAGGGCCCCAAACGCAGAGTTAGCGGTTTAAACCGAGGGTGAGCATGGTTAATGGTTTTCAGTTTATGCGACCTGAACTAAACTGGCTCAGCCCGACCCGGGCCCGGTCTCAATGGACCTCGGCTCTGCTGCCATTGAGGGCCCCAAACGCAGAGTTAGCGGTTTAAACTGAGGGCGAGCATGGTTTTATGATAGAACCTGAAACCTGAAAATGGAACTGATTCCAAGATATGTAAAGTAGTTTCAGGTTCTAGATAGGTAAAATTTGAAACCTGAAATAAGTATTTTATGTTTTTCTTGATCTATGTCTTCGTGCAATTATATGATATTTCATATCGTCCAATAATGAATATATAATCTAGAACCACTAGTGTGAGCTTCCGTTTCATGACTAAAGCTTTTGACTTTATTAATGTTTCATAATCTTCGTATCTAAATGCAAATTATGGTCAATGAATTGTAGTAGCAAATCATGATCATTAAATGTGATGATTTACCGCAATCTTTAAATTAATAATATAGGTAGAACCTGAATAAACTCTAAAACCAATTTTGAAACCTATAACAGAATAGGTTATAGTTACTAGGTATGCAGAGTTTGATGTAACATTCTACAATAGTGCAAACAAAACAAAAATCGGGTAAACTATCTAAGGTGAACCGTTATGCCGAGGGGAGAAAAAAAACTACATAAAATTTTATTACCATTGTCAATCCAGAGTTTAGTATGTGATTACAGAAAGTTGCCAACATTTACCCAATAGTCAGTCATCTTTTGTGACGGGAATTATCGGCCAAGAGCAAGAGCAGCTCCGACTCGGACATAGTTTTATGATGCTACATCTCGACCATCTGACATACAACACTACATACACAGCTTGCCGAGGGATGCCAGACGAGACAGAGTCGGCCATTTCCAGCTCACGGTTCGTCAGACGGGTCAAGCGATGAACACCCCAAGTATGTCAGCTAGATTGTATTGCCCAAAGGAAACCACCGTAGCCGTCGCCAAGTTAGCGTTCTCTTCTACCCACGACGAAGTCGATTACCGAGGCTTTCCTCAGATGACTTCGTTGATAGAAAGAAGAGACGATGCTGTGCACAGAATGAACCAAAGTTTCTGACATACTAATCTTTCGCCATCTTTACTTAGCTTCTGCTGTGACATTTGTGCTTCTACTTTGTCGATAAAATTCTGTGGAACCTTTGTAACTTTTCTTGGGAACGCGACGAAGATCGAACTGTGGGCGAGCTTTTCCTCCTCCTCCTCCACCGGAAAAGGAAATCTTCAGTGTCCAGGACATAAGAGGTCTGTCATTAAACACTTTGAATATCAGAAAATGATCAGAACAAGGGACGAAAGAGATATTTAAGCTTGTTAAAAGAAGAATCTGCACTCTTCTCATCATTATTTTCTAAACGGGATAATATTCTTAAAAGGGCACACAATCGAGAAGTACTCTGTATCATCATGATCTTTCTCTATTGTTAACCTGACTAAAGCAGAAGTGAGCCTAGAAATGGACCAGCAGAAGATATGACCGTCCATATCTATCTATAAGAAGATCGAGCAGTTTACACATGAATAAATCTAAGCAGACAAAACAAAGACCAGGCAAGTCTTGTCCCTTTAACACAGCAGAGATTTCAACTACAAGTGCTTCACCTAAGAAAACCTTTTTCTGGTTTAGATAAATATCAACCAAAGACAGCAACATATTACATCCGCTAGAGAGACAAAGTAATCAGAACCTTCGATGAGATGCAAGCCACTTTGCATTCCAGACCATTAACCACTCGTACGCCCTCCAAGGCCATACAGAATGCAGAATTTTCATCCAGCCCAGCATATTTACGTTTGTTCCTGTGTATATCAACAGTGAGTTACATGCTAGAAGGCATAGATCACTAGATACTTGTTCACATGCGACAAGTGGGCATGATGTGCTGATGGGATGTGCTTGAAAAATCGAGAAAATACGTTGCATGTTGAGAAAACAAACGTGGGTAAAACATCATACACCATAAGTATTTATTTCAAAAGCTTCCATGCTCCTTACGGAAAAGAGTAAAGAAACACAAAGAACTGTCCCGCAAGTCTCCACCGATCCCATAATCACGTTCTTAATCAAATACTTCTCTGCATTTGCTATGCCTAAATGGTACATCAAACTAAAGTCTAGAAACAACGTTTGAAAACCAGAGTAATGGGTCCCCTAACTGATTTACAAAAAACCTCTTGATGATGCTGAAATTTAAAGAATTGTATTTCTTCTTGGGAGTTCTACATTTGCGAATTTGAAGAGTTATACCCACCTTGAAAGAAAAATGTCATGTGGCTCCTTTCTGATAGGAGAGGCTATCAGATATTCACTGTGCAGATAAGCACCAAAATTAGGGTCTATGCAAACCGCAAACACTTCCGGTTTTTCATTCGGATTGTCCATCAGCTGAATGGACAAAGAAGGGGCAGCAAATGACTGCAAAAGGAACAGAAAAAGTAATGGATACCAAGAAGGGGACAAAAGAAAAAGAAAGTTCACCAGACAAGTTGTTGAAAACAATGTCATCCACATAAGTGAACTTACAAATTCCATTCTGTATATGTTCTCGTCATGGAGGAAGATACGTGCATTCTCATAATACACTGGATCAACAAACCTTGCACTTTTCCGTGATTTCTCGTAATCGTACAATTGAAGAAGCTTATTGTCCATATCATCAGAAGCAACTAATTGAAGCTGCAAGAAAAATTGCCATTCAAAATACTTCTAAAAACTCTGAAGAGTGAACTCAATGTTGAAAAAGAAAGATGTCCGTATGTATCTACGAGACAGCTGACCTGCTTCACGAGCTTATATATCAACTTGTCCAATGTAAAGAGCACATAAGACTGATTTCCAATTATATCTCTGCATTCGTCTTCAAATTTCGCATTATCAATGGTCCCATCAAGCAGGTTGTACAGGACACTCATAAACCTGCGAAATGTAATAACTATGATGTAAGGAGAATCTATCTATTCTGACAATAATTCAAGAGGTAACTACTACTAGACCTGGCATATGGATCTGTAGAACCAATATCCTCCAAAATTCTGCGTCTGTCGGTGTTTATTGAGTTCGTCTTTGCTGATAAAATTCTTTCGTAGAGAATCTGATTTTCCAAGGATGTTCAATGGATTCAGTAGCTGCATAGAAGAATAAACAAACTGCAGAACCAAAGTTCAAACAGCCTTACTTGATGAAGCCTAAAAAGCACATAGAAATCATCATTTCCATAGAATATCTGGGAACACTTCCTCTCTGCAGGTAGAACAGCCTGCACACGCTTTGAAAGGGGCTTCACTGAAGAAAGGAAACGTTCTGACAATGGCAACGAAGCAGAGTCTCCATTGCGAGGTGCATCAGATGTACCCTCTGCCTCATCCTCACTCTCAGCCTTACCATCATCGTCATGATCCACATCTTCCTCCTCTTCATTCTCTTCATGAGAGCACTCATCACCAGCAGAATTGCTACCTGATACATCACCAGTTTCAGAAACATCATCACTGTCTTCCTCGTCTGCATGATTTCCTCTCCCACCATCCTGGTTACATGCCTGTTCCCCACCAACAGAGTGGTTCTCTCCATCATCTGCATGGCAATTCGCCTTAGGCAGAACCTTCACTCCACCATCTCTATCAGCAACAGAGTTGTCTTCCTCGTAGTCAGCAACTGGAGATAATTCACCTTCTTCTTTTTCAATTTTAGACCCAAAAGAATCTCCATTGTATCTGTTGGCTTTTGTGCCTTCCTCAAGCAATCCACTCCCAGCAACTTTTGCAACAGTACCAGCCTGAAGCACCAAATTAGCTATAAATAGCCATTTAAAATAAAAATAAAAAGGAGAACCATTCATCGAGGCATGTAGTCCACAGAGTGAATGCATTCAACTCTAACACTGGTAATTACACTATGAAATGCCTGAAAGGGCAGAAGCTCGTACCTCCAGTAAGGGAAGAACATCAGCCTCTTGGTCCTCAATGGCACCATTGCTAGGATTACATGGTGGCACATCACCCCCTAAAATAACAAAAAAAGTCATTATTGAGGCATCACTATCAGTTAACGGTTAGGTCATGCAATATCATACATGTCATTAATCCATCTCTCAGACCTGACATCGCTTGAATTTTACCTCGTCCAAAACAATTTTCTGAAGTAGCAAGCTTCGCGCTGTCAGTGGCTGGTTCGCCAGACACAGCTTCTATCTTCAACCTAGACATTTCCTCAGTCACTGCATTACTCACTGTAAAATAACAATAGCGTCTAGAATAATCCCCATGGGCATGCTCTAGATCTAGGCAACTATTCTCTTTGGTTGACATGTTTCCATTTGGCAAGTTTGTCCCGGAAGTACTTGCCAATCCGGATGAAATATTCTCTGTCCTACTGTCCACAGGCTTTAGATGCTTTAGATCTGCTTTAGTACCATTAGCTTCTGGACTTCCATTAATTTCAACTCCCTTTGATGGAGTGACAATTCTAGCACCAGAAATGGGTTTGCCAACAACTTCAGCACCCCCTTTCTTGTGGGACCTACAAGGAATACTCAGCATTGGCTCCAGAAATGTAGTCCATAGCCGCATAACTTTATTTAACTGTTCTTTGGTGGAGCAAACCTCTTCACATGAGTACTTAACAAGTTTGTGCAAGTCTTCATGAATGCTACCATCAGAGAATAAGTATTCAAAATGGGGAACAATAGGCTGCCTATTTGCAGCTGCAATGGCGAGGATACTATCATCCTCTTTTTGCCTCTTCTCTTTCATTTCTCTGATCTCAGCAACCAGAGCTGCACATCAAAGTTGTATACATTATTAAGGCAAGAGAATAAGCATGAATAAAGAGACATTAAACACAAGAAGACCAACACACCCTAAATAGTTTTCAAAGAAAGGGATGAATGTTACCAATAGCAAGCCTGCTGATGGTGTGAAAAAGGGGTAAGAACAAGAAATCAAAGAGACGCATCTATTTTGATGAGAATTACGTCTAATGTCCCCATGAGAATTTCTACAGAATCAATTAAGCTTACATTTTGTGCTCAAGTTCTTGGAATCCTGCTGCTTAAAGTAGAAGCTGCGGTGATCAAGTGATTTGTAGTGGTTTTTGGCATATATATCAGCCCAAACCCTGTTAAAATCTGAACGACACTTTGTCCACTCCTCCTGCTTCTGTTTAAGGCGAATCAGTATGACAGGCAATGCAAGAGTTGGGTTTTTCCGAAGAATCTCCAGTACATCCAGGCCGTGGTCACCATATAAACGTTCAATGCATCTTAGGTTAAGAGCTGAAAAAATGTAACATATGAGACTTATGTGATTCAGTTGTACACAAACTTCGGTTAGGAGGCACTAAATTCTAATATTCAATGAACAGTTTACACCTAAATACAGACCAGTAAAATAATTCTCAACATGGAAAGGAGTCTCCATATTGTGTGTGCTCTCGCTGATGTTATTCAGAAGCTCCTCTGCACGCTTAGAAGTTGAGCTCACAGATTCCAGTAGCATGTCCAGTTCAAATCTACAGAAAGTTGCAAAGAGTCGTTATGAAGCCACAACCTTTAATTAAATGTTAACCAATTTAAACATGATACATGCACAGTGAAATGAAGTAGCCATACTATAATCTATAAAGAAAAGGGGAAAACAGACGCGTGCTGATGTACATGTCAAATTGAAATATCCTTGCCTAGTACAACATAGAAAAATAAAGAGAAAAAATAAGCTTAACAACGACAAGAAATGCTCTACCTATCATCTTCACATCTGAACAAGCTCTCTTCATATTGATTCCTTCGCATATGTTTGAAAGAGTAATCCTCGCTACCTGACGTGACTGACACCCAGTGATCATTCAGTACTTGCGCACCGAGCTTCGATCGCTGGCTTGCAGAAGGTATTGGATACTGCAAAGCAGTACAGCAAGGATCAAGTATCCCATAGAGAACATTACTCTCTTATCGGTAGTAAAAAGAAGACATGCATGGAAAGATTTTTTATTGAGAAAATTATTTGCTAGGAAATTAATCTCTCTTCACAACCTCTCCGAGAACATGAGAAAAACACGACATGATGCAAGCACATAAGTACATGACTCCCAGAAACCAAAAATAAAAAAAGCATGAGGTTGTTGTGTTACATGTCGAGGAAAATTATATATAACATGTTAGATGAGAACTAATCTTCACGCACTATTCCAAAATGAAATCCATTTTCACACTAATACTTCCTAAGGTCTTACTATGAATTATACTCCTTACTCAAAGGCTGAAAGCCCAGAAGATATGGAATAAGCAAAGCAAGCAACAAACTACAAACCTCTCAAAATCCAAAAATAGAGATTTCCGAAGAGTTATCAATGTATCAAGAAAAACTGTAGAAGCGGAATGAGAAACAACATTATATATAAATATAGGGATCTCCATATTGATTAAAAAAGACAAAAGGTCATTGCCGAAAATAAGAGCCATATAAATAATGAACAAGCAAGCCTCACCAACAATGCAACCAAATGCAAACTAACAAAAAACTTACATCGTCTGGCAGAAGTCGGTAGCTCGGAGTACAACGTTGACAATCAGAGAGGTCAAGTTCTTGAATGGATTTCCACATGTACTTCTCCTTTTGTCTTTCCTTGTCCTTTGTTCCTTCAGGTTCACGCTTCTGCTCTTTATCTTTATCCTCCGCCTTCACTGATCTGGGTACACGACCATCGGAGAGCGACTCTACAAGTGGTAAAATAGTTATATTAGATTATTTTCCATAAGGAAAAATATTTCGCATGATTCCAACATATAGCAATTGATAATGGTCATTGGACCACCTCACACCAATATATGTAGAAAAGTTAAAGGGAAATCACTCAGAAAGGACAAAGAAGTATTTTGAAGGCTGACTTTCGGGCAAAAGATATGAAAGGGTAGTTTTACTTACTCTTACTCATGACACCAGCCAGAAAGCCATCTGCAAGGACATCACTCATTAAGACAATTAATGTGAAGTGAGAAAAGAATAAACCACCCAACTTATGAACAATATCTCAGTCAATACCAATGTTTTCACAGCGTTCCAGAAAATCATTGAATTCATCCATGAGATCTGGAAACTTTCCCAGCAAATCTGTCACCTGGAAAAATTTGTACCAAAACACAAGATGAAATACGATTACATTTCAGTCGAACAAAAGTGATGAAGACAATAGTGACTCTCATTGGGCTCTATTTATGAAGTAAAAGTTTCCTCCGTAAGGATTTTTCCCGCCAAATTAAAAATTTTAAATACTTCCAAGTCTTCAAAAAGATATTTTGAGAAACATTCATTTTCCCCAAATTCACTATCAAAAACCAAATGGTTTAGTTACAACAAAAACTAGCAGGGCCAAAGTATGAAGTCCATCTAGGAAGTGAACTAGCAAAAGGCCATAAACAGGTCAACAGATCCATTGAGGAGCTTCAGAAAGATTACGACAAAAACAGTCTGCGTGGATTATGAAGAAGAATCGTCTATTTCAAAAGATAAAGAAAAAGACACTAAAAGATGGATTAGTTCATAAGTAGGATCACCTGACATCCTTAAACAGAGTGATGGCTTGATCCATCAAACATATTGATATTTTTAATAAAACCAGTGATCATACAATTAAAGAGTACAGGAGATGCTTAGACAGCCTACCAAACTTTGCAAGTCAATTCTTTTAATTATTCCATTGCTATACATGTGGAGACACTTCAGAAATGCCTGGTAATCATCTGAGCTGCCCAATCGCTCCTTAACCTTTTCACAGAAAATAAACCCTTCGTTGTACATGCCTGCACAATTTTTGAGAACTGCATATGTAAATGAAGGATGAAAGACAAGCAGCAAATAATTTCTCATCATCAAGATGAACAACTGCTATAGCAAGCAATACAAAACTAAAACAATAGTTGAATATATTCACTCTAATCAAAGGCATATATTCCATTACTTATGTAAAATGGGGATTTTCATTATTCTTCAATTGCTGAAAAAAATAAAAAAAGGAAAAATCACTAATTATACCAATAAAGATACGGGAAAGCCTATTATTAGGTACAGCCCAAATTATCTATTTCCTAAATATGACGAGCATATTGAAGTATACACAAGCATAAACGATGATATGCCTAGCTACAATACTATATGATACTACTATATGTAGTGCCACCATGACAAACCAACAGCTAATGGTGAAATACAATGAAAGGAAACAGGTAAGAAGAGAGCACAACAGAAGCAGATCAGGAACCGATAATTGCAAATCCGATCGAGGATTTTTTATTAGTCGAATTAAATCTTTACAGTCAAGCATTCAGAAATGAAGACAAAAAACTATCTGCATTATGTGCAAATGTTTTGTGCATGCATACACAAACATAAGATCCACCCAAAATGCCATGTATGGAATTAGACAAGAAAAAATGCAGATACTCATAGTGGACATACAGTATACCATCTAGTTTCATGATTGACTCACTCTTCAAGGCATTTTTGTCATCAGCAAATGGGACATTAGCATTCATTCCAAACCCTTCAACTTTCCTGGAAGATTTCCTTTTGTCGGAAGACCTCTGCAAGTGGAGATCCTTATTATCATGTCCAGACTCTCTATCATCCTGTTCACGATTTATCCTATCTCGGTTATCCCTCTCAAGACGCTTTTTCTGGTCCCTCTGTACCTTTATCATAGATTTCTCATCTTCCACGTCAGGACGATCAACACTAAGATCACGATCAGCATCTGAAGCAATAATCCTATCTCGACGATGGTTTTGCTGACAAAAAGATAGGAATAAAATCCTTGTCCTCAAATTCCCCATAAAGATAACATAAGAATTGTCTATAAGATCAAGCAACTACCTTGTCACTATGCATTTGCCGCATTGCAGGTGTGGCCATATTCCGCTCAGTATAATGCTGCAGTGAATTCTGACTATATGGGGTATTATGTGCCAAAGATGTCGCAGAATTATCAGGTAAAAATCTTGTGAATTCGTCCAGCAAGTCTGAATGGTCCTTGAAAAGAGAAGCTACCTAAAGCAGATGACAGAGACAAGCCAAAAAAAAGAAAAAAAGATAGGGAAAGTTAGATGAAAAGAAAACTCCAAAAATCAATAGCCACAAATATAAAAAATTCCACATGTAACAAGCTTACCTCGTTGTAGACCTCATTTATATCCTTATGCTCCTTCCGGTACATATTCAAAATCTCTAGAAATGATTTATAAACAAGTTCATCTTTTTGGAAACGTTTCTGCAGTTTAACAAAAACAAATTAGGATCCGATGCACGCGCTGAATTTAACAAGAAATAAGCAAATAAATTACCTTTATCTTGTTTACAAAACTAATAGCTTCCTCAAACTCAACTGTCCTCTTAGTAGGAGCTTCATCCTCATCCAAAGTTATCTCATACCCTTTCGGTAAGAATGTATTGAAGCCCAAAATTAAATTGTTATGCCCCTTGAACAGTTCCTTTACTCTAGCTATGACACCTACAGTATCAGTTCTGCAAATGTGAAGAAACGCATCAAACTGTTGCTCATTAGTTCTTGGTGCTCAAAAATCTGCTAGGGCTGTCGACACTACCTTTGAGCCTTGAAATCTTTCATGACCTCCAAGAACATGTCATACTTCTCCCTTTGATCTTGAAACATGTCTTTGACTTCCTTGAGATATGTTAAGGCGTCATCTGTTGTCAATTTCTGAGAGGCACTAACCCCTCCTCCTCTTTCTCCTCCCACTCCAACTGCAGGAACTTGGGATTGCCCATACCTTCACCCTCAAAAGGTACCCACAATATATACTCTACGTCAGCATAAATAAATACAAAAGGAAACTAAGTTTGGTGCCTTATTCAATGTTAAGTCGCAACATACTCTGATATCAATCCGCATAATTTCCAAAAGTTATACAGCTTGAACAAGCAAAATAATATAGAATTCGTTATGTTTTTAGATCTGAATAGTTTACAAGAAAATAAACTCGCCCAATACAATAGACAGCGATTATTTTGCACAAGACAACTAGAGCACAGTATAAGCATCAATTGGATCCACTGCAAAAGCATCCTCCTTGGATATATTAATAGGGATGAAGGCAAAGTGAAGAAAATCTGATTTTAAGTGACCATCATGGTATGATTATTTTTCTCTTCGATCGTGACACCATTTCACTTGTTTTCGGTTTTTCCTAAGTTCTGCGCCCAAGTGCATGCTGATCTAGATTCTTGTACGCAGAAATCCCTTTTGTATAAGCAGAAGCCATCGTCAGAGCCTCTTTCTCCAGAAAACTTCAGCAAGTCCCACCCAGATTATATGTCAATACTTGATCCCTCCCACATATCAAACTAGATTCGATATAATTTCACCCAGAAACAAAAAAAAAAATTCTAAAACTTACGTTTCCAATATCCCAAGATCAACCTTAAACATCAACAGTAAAAAAAAAAAAAACTACAAACAAGAGACCATCCCCGAATACCGTGATCAAGTTAACTCGTTTTCGTCAATCAAACCAACCAACAGCCAAAATCTCCCGCAAACACAGAAAGGCAACATAACCAGCGAGATCAAGAGAGCGCAAGATTAGAAACTTACAATTCCCCCTTTGAAGAACCAAAGGGCCGTTTGAATTGAGAGTCGGGGTACACATCATCCCTTATTCTCTTCATTCCTAATAAAAGAAAACAAAAACCACACGAGAAAAAAACAAACCTGCTCTTCACACCAAATACACAACAGCATAAACCACAAAAAGCGGCAAGACCCAGAAGACAAAATCTCCTGAGAAACTTACTCTGTAGCTCCCCAGTTACTTATTGCAATATATACAGCACCGAGGAATTAGCAGATCTCAGGCATAGGAGAAAGGAAGGGAGAGAAACACACAAAAGCACTAGGCTTTGATCGCTTTACGAAGGAACAAGAGGAAAACAACAGTGACCCAATACGTCTCCCGACCCCCTCGCTCTACCCTTTTCAAAGCTCACGCACAATTTACTCACGCACACGAGAGAGGGAAGAATTGGGCAACACCCAGAGGGAGGAAGTGAAGGAAGGACGAATTTTTATAGGGGAGCGCAGGCTTATATATGGAGGGTATTGGCGAGAAACAAGTGGAATCGGGGACGTGGAAGAAGAAATCCTCGTTAGGCTGCGAGCAAATGTTTCGAGGAAAAAAATATGCTGCGAGCGAACAGTGGAACACGAAACGAAGGCATGCCTTTGAGCTTTGTGGCACAAGGTGGTGTTAGAAAACCCCCCAAAAAAAAAATTGAAATGAAATGAAAGACGTTTTTTCCTTTTTTACATTTTCTTTTCTTTTTCCTTTTCGTGTTTTTCAATTTAAAGTTCTAGAGATGTTGTTCTTGTACGGTTTGGTTCCTGTGGGCTTCGGACATGGAGCCCGCGTCGATCACTCCTCTCGACAACGTTATTTTATTTGGTGTTTTTCTTTTCTTTTTTGGGTTTTGCTTTTTGCCCTAATATTTATTTAAATCAAATCGTTTGATCTTGACAATTTTGGATAAGATTGACGTTAACCATCCGGCGAATTCGGTGTTCTCTCCAGAATACCGGGTGTTAACTTTCTAGTTCCGGAGAAATATTATCGTCCAGTTGATGTCCTCCGATAAAATTATCAAAAAAGTTACAAATCTATTACAATAATATCAATTCAATCATAAATCTCATTTTTAATCGAGTTACAAACCTTTTCTTCTTTTGCGTCAATTTATTTCATCCGGCCAATTATGATTGAAAATCAATGACATAAACATCGGCCGTCCTACGTGATACCGTCAGTGCCAGTATATATAAATTAAAATAACATTTTTTGATTTTATTTATTTATTTTTCTTTTCTTTCTCTTTCTTTTTTTTTTCTTTCACTCTTTTTCTTCCTCAAGCCTGTCGCCGAGATAATGGCAATCGATTAGAGGTGAGGCTCGTCCTTACCAAAGATGGCGAGGCTCGACCTTGCCAAAGGCCACAAGGCCGGCCTCCCTTGGGTTGCCTGTTACACTGGCGAGGGTCGAGCCTTGCCCAGCCAAGGTGAGGCTCACCCAAAGTCGGTGAGGTCAACCTCGCCTCTGGTCAATTGTCAAAATTGGGTAGAGGAAAATGAACAAGGGAAGAAAAAAATAAAAAAGAAAAGAAAAATAAATAATTCAATCAAAATATTACCAAAAATTATTCATACTAGCATCCGCGATGCGGTGTAGAATGATCATTGTCCATGTCAATGATTTCTAATCAAAGTTAACTGGATTGACTGAATTGTCACGAATGCAAAAAATGTTTATAACTCAATTGACAAAAATAAAAAAGTTTAAGACTAAATTGATATAATCACAATAGATTTTGGACTTTTTTTGATAATTTTACCGTATAAATTATATGTTAAATTCCAAAAAAGTTAGATGCATCTGGTATCCTCTGGTGATAAGACAGCTAATTGAGTATGCTAATGGTCTAGATTTAGTGAAAATCCCATCAGGAATCGACTTTTGCGTTTAAATTATTGACTTTTAATATGCGATATTTGACATTTGCCAATCTATCTGATGACTTAACCTTAATAACTAGACAAATTCCTTTTGCAAATATCGGGGTCAACAAAATGAAAGTCCCAAATTGAGGCATTCATCCAAATATCGAGCAGCAAGCATTCTTTATCAGATGTAAAGGTTCTGCTAAATGGATTAGCGTGTGGCATGGTTAAACCGACATGACTTGTCGGACAACCTTTATCAAAAGCCAAATCTTACCCGGTTGAACTAGCTGATCTTCCGACCAAGAAAAAAAGAAAGGGAAAAATCACAAAAAATCCCAAACTTTACCATCTGTAATACATTTATTTTAAACTTTTTTTATGATACAAAAAACCCAAAACTTTACTATTTGTGATACATTTACCTCAATGTACTTTGTCCATGAGTATTTTTATCTTTTTTGCTTTTTTTTTTACTTTTTTTTCCTTTCCGGCGAGGGGCCCTCGCCGGCGTCAAACGAAGGCAACCCTTGCCTTGCTGGCGTCGGGTGAGGATCGCCCTCGCCTAGGTGAGCGAGGGCTGCCCTCACCCGACTCAGGCTAGGGTGACCCTTGCCGATGTCGGGCGAGGGTCGCCTTCACTGGAAAAGAAAAAAAAAGTAAAAAAAAAATAAAAAAGACGAAAATGCCCATGGACAAAGTACATTGAGGTAAATGTATCACAAATAATAAAGTTTGGGGTTTTTGGTATCACAAAGAAAAGTTCAAGGTAAATGTGTCACATGTGGCAAAATTTGGGATTTTTGGTGATTTTTTCCCAAAAAAAAAAACCTAGCTGATCTAGTAAGGCTTTAAGAGAATGCTGATGTTCGGGTAGGGGCGATTGGTTGTCGGGACCTTGTGACTCCCGGTTGTACCGGAGAATTAGTCCCCAAAAATATCAATTTTTTATAATGATATACCATTTCACTACAAAAATATATGTTAGTTATATTATATTATTGTTTGTTTATGTTGAAGACCATGGTTCGATTCGTCATATGTGAAAAGTGTGTTTTTTTTTCAAACGATCAGTTCCAAGCCGGTTCTACTTCCACCGATCTGGTTCACGTGTAGAACTAGCAATTTCAGCCATGGGATTGAGAACTGAACCAAGAACCGAATCAGCTTTCCTTAGAACCAACCTTGAACCGGACCTTTAGCTCACCCCCATGTGCAGGTATTTAGACAGTTTGTAATGTTCCTAAAACTTTTGAGCAGCCTATGTTTCTTCATATATACCATGTAGTAGAAGAAAAGGTTCTTACTTATCAAGTTTGTCCATGCAATTCCACTTCCCAGCTAGGTTAGGTTTGGAACCCTTCCCCCTATTTGTCAAGTTTTGATTGGAAACCAGCTGAAAAACGGATGTGCGCTGCTTGCACAGCTCGCTTCGCTTTTGTTGCGGAGCTCACTGCTTTTCGTTTTGTTAGTAGTAGGTGTAACTCCTTTGGAAATATTACCCTAATGGTATTTCTTTTGGGTCTCCATGCAAAAATGCATTTTTGACATCTAGTTGATGAAGCTTCCAACCATAGCAATTTGCAATAGCTAATGCTAGTCTTACAATTCCGACCTTCACAACTGAAGCGAAGGTTTCTTCGTAACTTGGAGGCTTGAACGAACTTCTTAATGTTCGGAAATCCTTGGGGATTAACCAATAGTTGTACCTTTCGATAATCCCGTTCTTGATCCAATGTGGAGACAAGATATGTTCGTTATACTCTTCATGACACGTTTAGGAATAAGCAATTCATAGGACGGCTAGAGTATTACAGGACGGACTACAACGAATCCGGTCAGCTCAAGAAATTCAAAATCAGATGAAAGGCGGGATTGAGATTGTAGTGTAGCACTAAAAGGAAGAATGTGTCTCTTATTTTGCAGACACGTATGACCTACGTGGGCGCCCTAATATTATGGAACTCTTATTTCTCATTTTTTGATTAATTTCATTAAGTGTTGGTAAGTGTCAAAAAGCTGTTGGTAGGAAAAAATAACCCATGATTTTTAACCTGGTAACTAACCAACAGTTTCATGAAAATACCAATTCTTTTCTGATAATAGCAAATTATCAATTTTTTTAATTAGCATATCAACTTTCATTTGCACAATTGACTAGCGCTTGGAATTTACTAACTTTTATATGAAATTATCAACCTAAATTAGAGCGACTTATGAATCTTTGTTAGATTAAAGTATAAATTAGCTTTGAATAATGAGTTAATTGTAAACATTTGATTTTTTTTTTAAAATTTACCAAGTTATTCATTGAGTTACTAACTTTTATTTACCTTGATTGGAAACATTTTTCGTTTATTAACTCTTTTTAGATATTTACCAAACTAAATTAGTACGACTCGCCAACTTTTCTCCATGAAACTACCATACAGTATTGGGTTACTAACTCTCTTTTGAGTTACTTGGTTATTCATAATTCTTAATTTGCCAACATTTCTATTGTTTACAAACTTTCATTTGCAATTTTTTATGACGACTTAAATCACCAGTTATTTTTAGATATTACCAACCTCAATTAGAGTGATTTGACGACTTTTTTTTTATGAAACTATCCACTAGTTTTTAGTTACAAACTCTCGCGTGAATCACTTACCAAAAATTTTGTAACACTCACGAACATTTCAACAATACACTAGTATGGAAAAAAGCCTTTTTTTTTTTTCCGTAAAAGAACATAATTGTCCAGCGAATTGCGAATCATTAATTTAGCGGGCATTTTCTTTCTGGTTATTTCTCATAACTGCACATTGCTTGGGCTATTCATCCTTAATAATGCATCTCATTGAGTGTTGTTTTCAGTTACTGTTACTGTTGGATTAGTGGATTCTTTTCTTAATCTGTCTTTTACAACTTTATGGACAAAAAGTGAAAATAAAGTTATTCCCATCTAATCTTCAATACTGAACATGTAGAGCAAGTGAAAAACACTCTACCATAATGAAGCATGCCAATCATGTAATTACAGTGAACAAGCATAAACCTGTCCTGTTTTCTACTTTGAAAAGAAGAAAAGAGCTATTGTCATGATCTTAGTGCCTTGACAACATTTCCAATGGTTTTTTTTCGCCCCTGTTATAAACAGATTCACACTGCACATTATTCGACGCGTTCCGAGGTGTTTGGTGTGCTCTGGAGGTTCACCAGCGAGTAGTAAGCTCCGGTCGGACCCTTAGCCAACAAGGAAGAGTGGTTCCCCTTCTCCACCACCTTCCCTTTGTCTAGCACGGCGATCACATTGCACCCTTGTATGGTACTCAACCTATGCGCAACCACTAATGTGGTACGTCCAACCATTAGGCGCTCCAGTGCGTTCTGCACCACCTTCTCCGACTGGCTGTCGAGCGCGCTAGTGGCCTCATCCAGTAACAACAGTGTCGGGTTTCGCAGTATAGCTCTTGCTATGGCTACTCTCTGCTTTTGTCCTCCGGAGAGCTGGACTCCTTTTTCCCCGCAACATGTGTCGTATCCATCCTTTAACGCTACAATGAAGTCGTGAGCGTTTGCAGCCCGTGCAGCCTCGATGATTTCCGTTTCATTCATCTCGTGCGAAATCCCGTACACAATGTTCTCTCTTATTGAGCCGGCGAATAGAGTTGGTTCCTGACTAACCAATGCAATGTGCTTCCTTAGGGCCCTGAGGTTGTATGACCTCGTATCTCGTCCGTCGATTTTTACCGTGCCTTTGATTGGATCGTAGAATCTTTCGATCAAGCCAATGAGGGTCGATTTTCCGGATCCGCTCTGTCCGACTAATGCGGTTGATTTCCCTGCTTCAATTTTGAATGAGAAGTGCTTCAAGATGATGACATCTGGCCTTTCCGGGTATGCAAAATCTACCCTGCAAAACTCTACATCGCCTGTTATTTTTCTTGGTTGGTAACCTTCCATGTCTTCGGGTTCTATTCTGGTCTGCCGGTCCAATATGGCAAACACGGACCCAATTGTGTCCGAGCCCTTGGCAAGGTCAGTGGTCATGCTTCCGGCGTCCGCAATCACTTTGCCTGTGCTGATCAAGATCATGAACGTCTCGAAGAGCGCTTTTGATGTGATTTGCCCATGAGAAATCAATTTGCCTCCATACCAGAAATCTAAAGCCCAAGCGCACTTTGTAAAGAATTGTGAGGCGGCTAGTCCGATACCAGCATACCACGACTGCCGGATGCTCTCTCGTTTTGGGGCTTCCTGGGCTTTCTCGAGCATTTTGAGGATGCGCTCTTGGGAAGAGAATGAAGTGATAGTTCGGTGGTTGGAGACCGCATCCGCCGCAAGCTTGCTACTTTCGTCTTGAGCCTTGATGGCCTTCTGAGACATGGTCTTCATTAGCATTCGTCTCATGTAGAAGGAGATTATAACAAGGGGCTGCACGGCTATTATTACGAGGGCGAGTCTCCAGGCGATGATCAGACCCATGGTGAACGCGATTATTATAGCCGAGCATGTCTGCACGATAAGGGCCATTCGGTCACCCACCAAAGATCTCACCTACACAGAAGCATCGAAGCAGCATTAGCCATCAATCAATACGAGGCCATTCCCCTAGATGTAATTGTCAACGCAGCATGTTAGAGATATAGAGGACTAGAACGAGCGAAGCGCGGTACGGCATAGTATTTACCACGTTGGCATCGTTGGCGAGCCTAGAGCAAACCGAACCGCTGGAGTTCTGATCTTGATCGAACCATCCGACTTCGAAAGTCAGGATTTTAGCGAGCATCTTCTCTCGGATCCTCTTAGTCAAGTTCTCCCCCATGAAAGCGAAATTGTAATGCTGGATCACATTGACCGCGAGCGAGAACACAGCCAAACCCAGAAAGCAGAATGCATAAATCCTTATCTTTGCTTTAATCTCCTCGTGGTCTTTCAAAAAATAAACCGAGATCATCGAGCCCATGGCAAAAGAATACACCGGTTGAACTGCGCCGAACAAGATCGCGCTGATGCACCCCAGGATCGCTTGTTTCCACTCTGGCATGTTCAAAGCAATCAATCTTCGGAAAGATGGAATGGGGTTCTTTTGATCATCCGAACCAACTGCCGCCATGGACCTCGCTGAGCTGGAGCGACTCACCTTAGATAGGCTATGGCGGCTACTAGTACTACATCCATCCATGCTTAATATGGAAGATGGGATTTGGTTCTTCAGTTTCTCATCTTGATCTGTCGGTTTCTGTTTCTCTGATTTCTGAAGATTGACCAGCGAGGTGTAGAGGCCATCTTCGTTCTGGATGAGCTCTTCATGATTGCCAGTCTCTATCACTTGCCCGTTCTGAACGACAGCGATGTTATTGGCATGTCGTATAGTAGATAGCCGGTGAGCAATGATGATCGTTGTGCGACCGACGGAAGCTCGATCGAGTGCGTCCTGAACGATTTTCTCTGATTCAGAGTCTAATGCGCTCGTTGCTTCATCTAGGAGGAGGATTCTGGGTGCTTTAATGATAGCTCGCGCGATAGCTATTCTCTGCTTCTGCCCTCCTGACAGTTGGATGCCTCTTTCCCCTACCTGCTAAAACAAATGTAAGTTTATGTTCTTTCACATGGTATATGTAACACAGTACATAGATACAAGATTCTCCCAATCGAAAACCTTTAGTACGTCATTGGCATTGGACTCGAGTGAGCAGGCACTTAGCATTGAAAATATATACAATTTAAGGAAAGAGAAGGACAGGACCTGCGTGTCGTATCCCTGAGGCAATTGACTGATGAAGTTATGAGCATTGGAAGCCTTGGCAGCTTCGATCACCTCCTTCATCTCGGCATTCTCCTTGCCAAAGAGTATATTCTCCTTTATGCTAGTCGCAAAGAGTGTTGGCTCTTGGCTCACTAGTCCCATTTGCCATCTAAGCCATTTAATTTGCAGCTTATTAATGGCGATCCCATCAAGGACTATTTCTCCGCTGAGCGGGTCGTAGAACCTCTGCAGGAGAGATATCACCGTGGATTTTCCAGAGCCACTGCCACCAACCAAAGCTAGAGTCTTTCCTGATGGGACCACGAGAGAGAAGTCTCTGAAGATGATGTTTGCAGGTCTCGACGGATATGCAAACTCGATGTGTCTAAATTCGATGTTTCCTTCCAAATTCAGTATGGTCTCCCCCTCCATGTTCTGTGGATCAATCGGGGGCACTCTCTTTATCACCTCCTCTATACGCTCACCTGCCGAACACGCTTCCGAGAAGTACTTGAGGTTGGATAAAGCAGCACCCAATGCCCTACAAACATATATAAGATAAGACCAAACAAGTCAGGGTCGGTTGCCTCTAGAGCAAGGCGATTTCCTAAATCATAAAGCAGTTTAGGCACAGGACTACTATTCCTGAATGTATTATCAGCAAGAATGCGAGTGAAAATCATAACTTTAAGAGAAAGCTGGATGCTACTTACACTCCGCCAAAAGTAATGGCCGTGCCGACAACATAAACCGTTCCACCTTTATAATGATGGTCCATGACCATCCTACTACCATAATATGCCATGAAAGACCAAATGGCGAACACAATGCTGTTGCTTCCGATTGCCAAGCCTTTGGCCAAGCCCTGCCTCAGCCCCAACTTCACGGAGCCATCAAGAGCTTTAGAAAATTCGGAAAGCGTTTTGCTCTCACCGACAAAGGCATATACTGTTCTGATGGAAGAAACTGCCTGTTCTGCGATCATGCCAGCCTTACTATACTCTTCCCTTATCTTTCTTGCTATTACTATTAGAGTCCTCCCATATATGATGCCCGGAATGATGAGAAACACAACAAAGGGGAACCCAACTATTGCCAGTCTCCACAACATTATGAATGCCGCTATGTAGCTCCCGACAAACAGCGAAACGTTGACAAGAAAATTAGGGACCTACAATTTCAGTTTAGTCAAACTTAGCTAATACACCGGGAATAAAAAATCAGAGATGAAACATAACATAACAGAGAGATTAAGATTCTGAATTGGGGACCTTCTCGCTTAGGACGTCCTGAATCACGAGACTATCGCTGGATACACTGGTGACGATATCGGACGTGCTTGTCACATGCATATCAAAGTAGGTCACGTCTTGCCTGAGCACAGCTCTCAAGTATCCGGCTCTCATTCTCGCCGCTTGCCTCTCACCAGTCCTGGTCCAACAGTACCCTTCTGAATATAATCATCATCACCAGCATGGTCAGAAAATGTTAGGCAAGTCCCACAAGCATTTCCAACCTAGAACACTCACAAGAGTTTCTACATGTATGAAAGCAACCTTTTCCAAAATGGTGGGTGCATAATAATTGTCATTGAAAATATGTACCAGTGCTCACAAAATGTCAACTTTACTCCAATTTCCAACCCTTGCCAAGATAAATAAAAAAAAACCCAGAAGGGAACAAGAGAAATGGTGTGACGCACCTAGAAAACAAGCAAACAACAATCCACAGGCGATGTACAAGAGAACCAGTGCATTCTGCAGAAACACGACCCAGAGTGAGCGAAAGAGATCACTAATACCAAGTTACGAGCTCAGAGAGAGAGAGAGAGAGATGGTTGTGTGTACCTTGTTCATGCTGTGACGAAACGTTGCAGGATCCAGAGAAGATGCAGCGCCGATGTTGTTCATGAGCTGACTAGTGACGAAGAGCACGAGGGGAGTAGAGAAGCCATCGGCAACAGTTCCGACGAAGCCGAGACCCATCAAGCACTTGTCCACCCTATCTGCGTGCATGAATATGGACCCTATCGACGACCACCCCTTCATCTTCTTCTTCGTCATCTCCCCCTCGTCCGCCGGATCGCTCCGTCTCCCATTTCCCATTTCTGTCTTCCCCAGCTTCTCTCAGGACAAGCCAACGTAAAGATTCTCAACTCTCTCACATCTGCTGATTGATTGACTGGCTACAAATGCTGCTTTGCTTGTCACTTCCTCCTAGAACGACAATGAGACATGAGATCAGAACCGAAGCTGGCGGGGTTGGTGGCGTCTTCTCTTGGCCGAGAGCAACCATTATTTATAGCCTGCGAGATGGAGGATTGATTAACCGCATCGATCGACATCCTGACAGCTCCAAAAAGTCAACTGACCTTAAGATTCAGGACAGTAAAATAATCGATTCTTTCCAACAAAATGCCATGTGACGGCATTGAGTAGTTTAGGTAATTAAAAATAATAAAAGAGAAATATTCAGAAAATTAAAATAAGAAGTAAGCATTGCAAGAAAAAGCATGACCATCAGATGGACCATCACATATAATGGTTCCATCAAGTTTGACTGTGCATATAACTACACTCAGCAAGATTTTGTATTTCATCTAATTGAAGAACTTAGATCTTCCAAATCATGTTTTTAAGGAAAATCAATGAGCCTCCTAGGAGCGATAATCGACAAGATTAGAAGGAAAAATCACGGCAAACTTTTTCGGTTTTTTAATTTATCTTAAGAAACGAACATAAAAATGGCGTGATGCGCCAACATGGTATCACCGGCTAATTACTACTTATTATCCCGATCGGACGATAAAATAATGCACGTAACCCGGAAAATAAAGACCACAAAATTTTGATGTAGTGATTATTATAATGGATTGGAAAAAGTTTGCAAGGCGGGCGGGGGCAGCCACGCAGGTCAAGGGAGATAAGGTTTGACTTCGACGTTGGTGATTAGGCGTCATCAGTGACGCTTAATCGAGGCCCCGCTTTTTCCAGCTCATTATTGTTTTAATTCTCTTGATTACGGCATGGATCACGACTCTAAGGGCGCAAGTGATAAACATTATAATTCTCTATTTTTTTCAATTTTTTTTATTTCCAGAAGCAGGTTTAGAGCAGAAATATGTTTGGCAATGAATTTCATTTTTTTATTTTATTTCCGGGACAAATTTATAACCCAAAAATAGGTTTGGAATACAAATGAGAAATGGATTTTTTTTTTTACTTTTCTATTTCTGGAACAAAAACAGAAATAATAACTCTCTTATCGCTTGCCCTTGCTGCCTGCCGACTGTCCACTGCTGCCTGCCGCCGCTCATTGGCCATCCGCCGCCCATTCGCCACTGGTCAACGGGAACATAAATTTAAAAATAACCTATCAAACGAATTTCTATTTTAGAAATAAAAATTTTATGTCATTATCAAACACTACTTTTTATTAAGAAATTCATATAGATATATTTTTCTATTTCCAGCCATAAATTGGGCTAGGGAAGATAATGATTATTATTCGCGCTCTAAAATATTCTCTCTCTTTTACCATTTTTTCTTTGGTGGTTATCGATATTATATTCGCATCCTGTATTTGCAGTTCATATGTTTAATTGTATGGACTTCTTTTGGGTAGTCTGTGTCACCTTCCCCTAGAATTAGATGAATGAGGTACACGAAAGTTAGTTTAATTCCAACATTGAAAAATTGCAGGACCACCAAAAAACAAAAAAATTCCGACATAAGATTTTAAATTAAAGTATGCGTGGGTTGATGTATAATCTGTCACGAGTAACATATTGGGGCGGTCTCTTTCGGAATAAGAAAAATGCTTAAGTTCCGAAGTCTGTTATTATTATTAGGGTTAATACCACGAAAAACCCCGAACTGGTACACCTGTAACAAATTTACCCTAAACTATTTTTTTTATCACAAAAAACCCTAAACTGGTACACCTATGATAATTTTACCCCGAACTATTTTTTTGACCATCAAAAACCTCACATTGGTATACATGTGACAATTTTACCCATAAACTAATTTTTTGGCCACAAAAAACCTCAAATTGGTACACTTGTGACACATTTACCCTCTGTTAGTTTTCGTTAAATTTTACTATCAAATTGTGAAGTTTAATGACATGTGGTAATTGACATGTGTACCGGTTTGGGGTTTTAGCCCTTTGTTTGCCACAAGTTTACAAATTTGTAATTTTTTGTGATATTAATATAATTTAACGGACATTAACATAGGGTAAATTTGTCACAAATGTACCAGTTTTGAGTTTTTAGTGGTCAAAAAATTAGTTCGGGAGTAAAATTGTCATAGGTATACCAATGTGGGGTTTTTGGTGGTCATAGAAATAGTTCGGGGTAAAATTGTCACAAGTGTACCAGTTTAGGGTTTTTGGTGGTCAAAAAAATGGTTCGGGGTAAATTTGTTATAAATGTACCGGTTTGGGATTTTTTGTGGTAAAAAAAGTAGTTCGGGATAAAATTGTCACAGATATACCAGTTTAAGGTTTTTCGTGACATTAGCGCTTCTTATTACGATGGAGCACGTTGGTGGTTGGAATGTTCGCCGGCTCGAGGCTCCAAACAAAAGAATGAGTTGAGGTCCGTCACAATAGGACACACGTATGCCATCACTTGTACAAATGGTGTCACATTAGTTTGGCCAAAACATAGTGGGGTTAAGCCTGCGGAATGAATTCGAATTGACCCCATTCCTAACCCCGCTAGCTACGGAAATAGGGGCGCGTCATTTTGAAGAAAATAGAAATTTAAATAAACATAAACTGAGGAATTCACTGAACAGAATTAGTAATGAAACCGAAAATCCGAGTGAACATGGGGATCAAATTCTTCCAAAGCGCGCGCCCTGTTCATTCTTTCCGGTCATGATGGTTCAATTAGTTCGCGCTGAAATCTAGGGTGGGTCGAACTATTTATGAACATGGAATTAACTTAGAATTGACTTGATTTAATAGAATGAATTTCGACAGATAATGAATCTTGTTGATTTTTTTTTTCCCCCTCTTTTGAGCAGATTCACGTTGCGCATTATTCAACACACTCCGAGCTGGTCGGCACGCTTTGGACGTTCACGAGCGAGTAGTAAGCTCCGGTTGGACCCTTTTAGCCAACAAGGAAGAGTGGCTTCCCTTCTCCACCACCTTCCCTTTGTCTAGCACGGCGATCATGTTGCACGCTTGTATGGTACTCAACCTATGGTCTACCATTAGCGTGGTCCGTCCGACCATTAAGCGCTCCAGTGCGTTCTGTACCACCTTCTCCGACTGGCTGTCGAGGGCGCTTGTCGCCTTGTCGAGCAAGTACAGTGTCGGGTTTCGCAGTGTGGCCCTCGCAATGGCGACTCTCTGCTTTTGCCCTCTGGAGAGCTGGACCGCTTTTTCCCCGCACCATGTGTTGTATCCGTCCTTTAATGCCACAATGAAGTCGTGAGCATTCGCAGCCCGTGCAGCCTCGACGATTTCCGTTTCACTCATCTCGTGCGATATTCCGTAGACAATGTTCTCTCTTATTGTGCCGGCGAATGGATTTGGTTCCTGACTAACCAATGCTATGTGTTTCCATAAAGCCCTGAGGTGGTATGACCTCAGATCTCGTCCGTCGATTTTTACCGTGCCTCTGATTGGATCGTAGAATCTTTCGATCAAGCCGATGAGGGTCGATTTTCCAGATCCGCTCTGTCCGACTAATGCGTTCGATTTCCCTGCTTCGATTTCGAATGAGAAGTCCTTCAAGATGATGACATCTGGCCTTTCCGGGTATGCGAAATGTATGCTGCAAAACTCTACGTGCCCTGTTGTTTTTCTTGGTTGGTAACCTTCCGTGTCTTCGGGTTCGATTCTGGTCTCCCGGTCCAATATGGCGAACACAGACCAGACCGTGTCCGAGCCCTTGGCGAGGTCCGTGGTCATGCTTCCGGCGTTCGCAATCACTCGGCCTGGGCTGATCAAGACCATGATTGTCCTGAAGAACTCTTTCAATGTGATTTGCCCTTGCGAAATCAACTTGCCCCCGTGCCAGTAATCCAAAGCCCAAGCGCACTACATAAAGAATTGCGAGGCGGCTAGTCCGATACCAGCATACCATGACTGCTGGATGCTTTCTCATTCCGGGGCTTCCTGGGCTTTCTTGAGCATATTGAGGATGGATGTGCTCCTGGGAAGAAAAGGACGTGATAGTTCGGTGGCTGGAGACCGCATCCGCTGCGAGTTTGCAGCTTTCTTCTTGAGCCTTGATTGCCTTCTGAGACATGGTCTTTAGTAGCATTCCTCTCATGAAGAAGCAGACTATAATAAGGGGGTTGCGACGCTATTATTACAAGGGCAAATCTCCAGGCGCTTATCAGACCCATGCTGAAGGCGATTATTATAGCCGAGCATGTCTGCAAAATTAGAGCCATTCGGTCACCCGCCAAAGATCTCGCCTGCACAGAAGTGTTGAAGCAGCAGTAGCCATCAATACGAGGGCATCCCGCTAGTTGTAACTGTTAATACACTGTATTCAAGATATTGAGGACTAGAATGAGCGAAGTGCGATGAAGGAATTGTAGTTACCACATTAGCATCATTTGCGAGTCTGGAGCAAACCGAACCGCTGGAGTTCTGATCTTGATTGAACCACCCGAGTTCGAAAGTCAGGATTTTAGCGAGCATCTTCTCTCGGATCCTCTTAGTCAAGTTCTCTCCCACGAAAGCGAAATTGTATTGCTGGATCACATTGACCACGAGCGAGAACACAGCCAAACCCAGAAAGCAGAATGCATAAATCCTTGTCTTCGCTGGAATCTCCTCTTGGTCTTTCAAAAAATAAACCGAGATCATCGAGCCCATGGCAAAAGAATACACTGGTTGAACTGCGCCAAACAAGATCGCGCTGATGCACCCCAGGCTCGCTTGTTTCCACTCCGGCATGTTCAAAGCTATCAATCTTCGGAAAGATGGAATGGGGATCTTCTGACCATCCGAACCAACCGCCGCAATCGACCTCGCTGAGCTGGAGCGACTCACCTTAGATAGGCTATGGCAGCTACTAGTACTATAGCCATCCATGCTTAATATGGAAGATGTGATTTGGTTCTCGGGTTTCTCAACTTGATCTGTCGGTTTCTGTTTCTCTGATTTCTGAAGATTGACCAACGAGGTGTAGAGGCCGTCTTCATTCTGGATTAGCTCTTCATGATTGCCGGTCTCTATCACTTGCCCATTCTGAATGACAGTGATTTTATTGGCATGCCGTATAGTAGATAGCCGGTAAGCAATGATGATCGTTGTGCGACCAATGGAAGCTCCATCGAATGCTTCTTGGATGATTTTCTCCGATTCCATGTCTAACACACTCGTTGCTTCATCTAGGAGGAGGATTCTGGGTGCTTTAATAATTGCTCGCGCAATGGCTATTCTGTGCTTCTGCCCTCCTGACGATTGGATGCCTCTTTCCCCTACCTGCTGAGACAAATGTAAGCTTATGTACTGTCCCATGGTTTATGTAACCCAATACATAGATGCAAGATTCTCCCAATCGAAAACCTTTAGTACGTCATTGGTTTGGGACTCGAGTGAGCAGGCACTTAACGCATTGAAAATATATACAATCTGAGGAAACAAAAGGACCGGACCTGCATGTCGTATTCCTGCGGCAACTGACTGATGAAGTTATGAGCATTGGAAGCCTTGGCAGCCTCGGCAGCTTCAATCACCTCCTTCATCTTGGCATCCTCCCTGCCAAAGAGTGTATTCTCCTTGATGCTAGTTGCAAAGAGTGTCGGCTCTTGGCCCACTAGTCCCATTTGCGATCTAAGCCATTTAATTTGCAGCTTATTAATGGCGATCCCATCAAGGACTATTTCTCCGCTGAGCGGGTTGTAGAACCTCTGCAGGAGGGATATTATGGTGGATTTTCCCGAGCCGCTGCCACCAACCAAAGCTGGAGTCTTTCCTGACAGGATCGAGAGAGAGAAGTCGCTAAAGATGATGTTTGCAGGTCTGGACGGATATGCAAACTCGATGTGTCTAAATTCAATGTTTCCTGCCACATTCTGTATGGTCTCCCCATCCATGTTCTCTGGATCAATAGAGGGCACTCTCTTCATCACCTCCGCTATATGCTCACCTGCCAAACACGCTTCCGAGAAGTACTTGAGGTTGGATAAAGCAGAACCCCATGCCCTACAATCAATATAAAATGAGACCAAAAGTCAGAATCAATTGCTTCTAAAACACTGCGATTTCCTGAATCTTAAACTAGCACAGGCACATGACTATGTTTCCTGAATGTTTTAACAGCAAGAATACGAGTCAAATTTGAAATTCTCAAAGAAAGCTGAACCCTACTTACACTCCACCAAAAGTAATGGACGCGCCAACGGCTTGAACCGTTCCACCTTTATATCCTTGGGACATGACCATCCTACTACCATAATATGCCATGAAAGACCAAATGGCGAAGATAGAACTGTTGCTTCCAATCGCTAAGCCTTTAGCCAAGCCCTGCCTCAGCCCCAAGTTCACAGAGCTTTCAAGAGCTTTAGAAAACTCGGAAAGCATTTTACTCTCACCGACAAAGGCATAAACAGTTCTGATGGAAGAAACCGCCTGGTCTGCTATCGTACCGGCCTTCTTATACTCTTCCCTCGTCTTTCTTGCAATTATTATTAGAGTTCTCCCACATATCACGCCCGGGATTATGAGAAGCGCAGCGAAGGGGAACCCAACTATTGCCAGTCTCCACAACATTGCGAATGCCACCATGTTGCTGCCGATGAACAACGACACGTTGACAAGAAAATTAGGGATCCACAGTTTCAATTTAGAATCACTTAGCTAATACACTGGGAATTGAAAATCATAAATGAAACAAGATACAACAGAGATTGAAATTATGAATTGGGGACCTTCTCGCTTAGGACGTCCTGAATCACAAGACTATCGCTGGATACACTGGTGACGATCTCGGACATGCTTGTCACATGCATGTCGAAGTAGGTCACGTCTTGCCTGAGCACAGCTCTCAAGTACCTGGCTCTCATTCTTGCCGCTTGCCTATCACCAGTCCTGGTCCAACAGTGCCCTTCTGAATACAAATATCATCACCGTCACAGTGGGAACATGTTGGCAAGTCCTAGAAGCATTTCCACACTGGAACATTCACAAGAGTTTCTACATGTATGAAACCAACAACCACCGAATGTTGGGTGCATTATAAATGTCATTGAAAGAATGCAATCGTACTCGTAAAATCTCAACTTTTCTTTTACTTCCAACTCCTGCCAAGATAAAACAAAAAACACAGAAAGGGAACGAGAGAAACAGTGTGACTCACCTAGAAAACAAGCAAACATCAATCCACTGGCCATGTACAAGAGAATCAGTGCATTCTGCATAAGCACAATCCAGAGTGAGGGAAAGGGATCACCATTGCCTCGTTATGAGCTCAGAGAGAGATGGTTGTGCGTTCCTGGTTGATGTTGTGACGGAACAATTCAGGATCTAGAGAAGAAGCAGAGCCAATGTCGTTTGCGAGCTGACTAATGACATAGAACAAGATGGGCGTACAGAAGCCATCAGCGACGGCTCCGAAGAAGCCGAGACCCATCAAGCACTTGTCCACTCCATCTGCGTGCATGAATATGGAGCCTATCGACGACCGCCCCATCTTTTTCTTTTCCTCCGCCACACTGCTCTGTCTGTCATTTCCCATTCTTGTTATACCAAGTTCCTTTCGAGAACAACCAACGTAAAGACTCAACTCTCAAGTATGTCGATTGACTTAAAATGTTGCTTTGCTTGTCACTTCCCCTAGAATGACGTTGAAAGATGAGATCAGAACCGAAGCTGAAGGGGTTAGTGGTGTTTCTTCTTGGCCAAGAGCAACCATTATTTATAACAAAAAAAAATTATCCAAAAAGTCATAAACCTATTGTATAACGGCCATTCAGTCCTAAACCTTTCAAATGTACCAATTTAGTCTTAAACCTTTTGATGATTTGCCAATTTAGGCTCCGTTCGTTTCAGGAAAATATTTTTTGAAACATTTTTTACCAAACTCCTCCTTCCCCCCTTCAGTTGCTGGCCGCCGCCGCCGGTCGCTGGCTACCGCCGCCTGATCATTATTATGATAATACACATCATGGAACACGCGAGTGGTTGGAAGGATCATCCCAAATCATTAATTAGTTAGGACTATCACAATCGAAAAGTACAAGTGTGCCATCGTTTTTTTCGTTGGCCTAATTGCCTGGAAAATCAACGGTTTGAGTTTGGGTCCCAATTTTGGCACAAGCCTTTTTTTTTTCTCATAAAAAAGACCAAGTTTCAGTCGGCATTCCAGGCAATTAGGCTGAAACTTGGTCTTTTTTATGAGAAAAAAAAAAGGCTTCAAAATACACGGCTCCTGTCAAGTTTTCGTCGACTGATGTTCTTAAGAATTCGACGTGTAGTTCCACGCGTATTAGGCGACTCTTGGTTGTCGTTGCCGAAGCCTTCGCCGGATAAGCTGAAGGTTTGCATATGAAAATGTGACTGAGCATCTAGTCGGAGTTGATGATCGTGTAGAAGCTATAATCAAAATGTTGGATGTGCGATCTGATGGTGTATGATTTCTTAGAATCCACGGAATAAGCGGTGTTGGCAAAACAACCCTTGCTAAGGTCAGTCTTCAAAAAACTATCTTCTTGCTTTGACCGATGTTGTTTCCTTGCATACGTTCAGGAATCATCAAAAGGTAATGATGGTCCGGTAAATTTGCAAAAACAATTGTTATCCAAGCTCTTTGGTTCTCATTCTATGGACCAAATTTATCACGTGAATGATGAGATCAACATGATTGATATGACCTGGGCACAAGAGGCATGAACGAGCGATTCGCAGGATCGAGCATCTCCAAAAATTGAGAAAAACGAAATCCTGGACTTGCGATCGGCGGCGTCCGAAAACAGGGAAAGCTTTTGGATCGTGAATGATCTTTCCATGTCAATACAACTGCGAGTTGCCAAGTATATGTGGAATGATATATCGCATCCCTAATTGCATCGCACAAACTCCCCTCGGATCAAATTTGGATATCGACTGAAAGTTCGTGCTTTTTTATGAAACAAAAAAAAAAAAAATAGGCAAAAAGCAGATCCCAAACTAAAATTGGTGTTTTTTTTAATAAAATAAAAAAAATTGCTACAGAATTGAAATTCGAGTTAAAGTTAGCGTAGGTAATTAAGACTTAATTAGTATCACAAACTTTTATCTACCCTCCAGAGAAGATTCCCCTATTTCTACTATTATATGTTGCGTCTTGTTCGGCCAAAACGAGAGGGATTTACTTTAAGCCCGGGGAAATTTTTTTTAATTAACCCCATTCCAAACCCTAATATGGAAATTGGGTCACATTCTTTCGAAGGAAAAGAAAATTTAAATAAACTTGGGACAAGTGTATTGAAAGTCCTAAGATTTATCACGAAAGTGCAATTTAGTTTTAAAACTTTCAAAAAGTGAAATTACGTCCTAAAACTTGTCACGAAAGTATAATTAAATTCTAAAACTTTCAAAAAGTACAATCAAATCCTACAATTTGTCAAATTGGTTCAATCAAGTTTTTCCGTTGATTGCAGTTTTCGAAATTTTTAGGACTAGATTGCATTTTCGTGACAAGTTTTAAGATTTCATTACATTTTTTGAAAGTTATATAGGACTTGATTGCACTTTTTGAAAGTTTTAGGATTCAATTGCATTTGTAACAAGTTTTAGAACTTTCGGTATACTTATCCTAATGAAATCAAACTGATGAATCACCGGAAAGAATCAGTAACGAAACTGAAAATGCTGAATAAACATGGATTTTATATTTTTGGAATCTCGTCCACAAATGACGCGTTACATAAAGAGGATAACATCAACACGGTGAAGCAACATTGGAGTAAGTTGCACAGCATTGTTAGGACCCATTTGCAAGGTGGCTAGAGAGTAGTAAGCTCCTCCAGGACCCTTAGCCAACAAAGAAGTGTGAGTCCCTTTCTCCTCCAATTTGCCCTTGTCCAACACTGCAATCACATTCACATCACAGTTGTTTAGTGCTGAACCTGTGAGCAGCCACCACCACATCAGTCCTGCTTACACCATCAGGGCCTCCAATGCATCTTGCACCATCCTCTCCGATTGCCCGTCGAGCGCGCTGATCGCCTCATCCAGCAGCAGCACGCTTGGCTCCTTCAGCCTGGCCTGGGCTATGGCAATGCACTGCTTCTAACCGCCGGAGAGTTGCACCCCTCGTTGCCGCACCAGGTGTCAACCCTGTCCTTTAGTCCTGAGATGAAGCCGTGGAGATGGAACGACTCAGCGCGATGGCTGAATCAGATAAAAATGATCAGTAATGACTTTTTCTTGGCCAGAACAACATAGTTTAATTGCACCTAATCCGTGCATGAGTTGGTGTTTTCGAAACCTCAATGGAGATGTGCTTTGCCGAAAAGTGTTGACAAAGCACCTTGCAAGATATGGATCAATATTTTGACCAAAAAAGTAAAAAGATATGGATCGATATGGAAATTGACAAACGATGCAAAGGGTCCTTTGTTGATTCTTGGACAAGAAATGTGGATTCACGAGTAAAATTTAAAGGTACGAAGACTCGAGGCAATACTCAAATATAAAGATAACATGAATATAAAATAGAACAACTTATGTTCATTGATTGATCAGTGGCACTTTGCTTGATAGCTACAAGAACGTTTAACAACAGTTGCAAAGAAAGCAAACAACAACCCTACGCGACTCCTAAAAATTCAGAAACGTGTATTAACAAACGGTTATCAAGAGCTATTATCATACTCTTAGTGCCTCAACTACATTTCCCATGGTTTTTTTTCCCTGTTTTAAGAAGATTCACATCCCGCATTACTTGAGACCTTCTGAGACGCTCAGCGTGCTCTGGAGGTTCACGAGCGAGTAGTAAGCTCCAGCCGGACCCTTAGCCATCAAGGAAGAGTGGCTCCCCTATTCCACCACCTTCCCTTTGTCTAGAACGGCGATCACGTCGCACGCTTGTATGGTACTCAACCTATGTGCCACCATTAGCATGGTTCGTCTGACCATTAAGCTCTCCAGAGCGTTCTGTACCACCTTCTCCGACTGGCTGTCAAGCGCGCTAGTCACCTTATCAAGTAACAACAGTGTCAGATTTCGAAGTATGGCTCTCGCTATGGCGACTCTCTGCTTTTGCCCACCGGAGAGCTGGACTCCTTTGTCTCCGCACCACGTGTGGCATCCGTCTTTTAATGCCATTATGAAGTCGTGAGCGTTTGCTGCCTGGGCTGCCTCGACGACTTCCGTTTCACTCATCTGGAGCAATATTCCGTGGACAATGTTCTCTCTAATTGTGGCGGCGAACAGAGTCGGTTCCTGACTGACTAATGCAATGTGCTTCCTTAAGGCCCTGAGGTGGTATGACCTCACATCTCGTCCGTCAATTTTTTACCATGCCTCTGATTGGATCGTAGAATCTTTCGATCAAGCCAATGAGGCTCGACTTTCCGGATCTGCTCTGTCCGACTAATGTGGTCGATTTCCGTGCTTCGATTTTGAATGAGAAGTCCTTTAAGATGATGACAACCGGCCTTTCAGGGTTTGCGAAATCTACCCTGCAAAACTCTACATGGCCTGTTATATGTCTCGGTTGGTAACATTCTGCGTCTTCAGGTTCAATTCTGGTCCGCCGGTCCAATATGGTGAACATGGACCTGACCGTGTCTGAGCCCTTGGCAAGGTCTGTCATCATGCTTCCGGTATCTGCAATCACTCGGCCTATGCTGATCAAGACCATGAACGTCTCGAAGAGCTCTTTCGATGTGATTTGCCCTTGTGAAATCAACTTGCCTCCGTACCAGAAATCTAAAGCCCATGCGCACTTCGTAAAGAATTGCAAGGCGGCTAGTCCAATACCAGCATACCACGACTGCTGGATGCTCTCTCGTTCTGGGGCTTCCTGGGCTTTCTCGAGCATATTGAGGATGCGCTCTTGGGAAGAAAAGGAAGTGATAGTTCGGTGGTTAGAGACTGCATCCGCCGCAAGCTTGCTGCTGTCGTCTTGAGCCTTCATGGCCTTCTCAGACATCGTCTTCAGTAACATTCGTCTCATGTGTTGGGAAAATATTGTACGGGGAAGAAATGGAATCGAAATTTAATCGAACTTTGAGGCGTGTAATCACTTTCTTTTAGAATCAATTTGCCCCACAAAGTTGCTACAGGCTTCTGGCAAATTCCCTTCAGGATACAATAAAGTCACGTGAGATTTTTTGGATAGCAATTCTAGAAAATCTCCTTAAACTCTCAAAAGAAACAATTGAAGGGAAGGCTGTGTTTTTTCTTGAAGAAAACTGGTAAATGGAAAAAATGCTCTCTAAAAATATATACGACAAGTGAACCACACCTTTTGGTGTCTAACATGTCGAATCGGACACACCTGTTCATGTCCGAAAATTGAACTTCGAACATGACTCTTCGTTTGTGATAACCGTCGTTCTAACATGACCATTCACGTTCGGAACTTGCAATTCGGATACACCTTTTCGTGTCCTAAAACAGACGGTTTTTTTTTTTTTTTCGAACAGTCACAAATGAAAATTATGTCCGACCAGTCACAAGCTAAAATGAGTAAAAATAAATAAATTAAAAAATAATTTCGAAAATGAAAATAATAATTGAATTGTTGATTAAGGTTAATAAGTGCTAAGTGCGTCAAAAACGCGCAATTACTCGCGCACCCGCGTGCGGGTATAGTGGGGTCTAGCCCATTAAACCATTTTCTTATTTCAAAATAATATAATCCACTTTTCACTGATAAAGTGATCAAAACATTCCTTTCTTTCCTATGTGGGACAAGGAAAGTGCCTTAAATATTTGTTTTACAAACAAACATATCCAACATCATGTAGAAGCAGACTATAGTAAGGGGTTGCGAAGCTATTACTACAAGGGCAAGTCTCCAGGCGATGATCAGACCCGTGGTGAAGGAAATTATTATAGCTGAGCATGTCCGCACGATAAGAGCCATTTGGTCACCCACCAAAGATCTCACCTGCACAGAGGCGTCGCAGCATTAGCCATCAATACGAGGCCATCCCGCCAGATATAACTGTCAATACACTGTATTCAAGATATTGAGGACTAGAATGAGAGGAGCGCGATAAAGGAATTGTAGTTACCACATTGGCATCCTTATCAAGTCTAGACCAAACCGAACCACTGGAGTTCTGATCTTGATCGAACTATCCAACTTCGAAAGTCAGGATTTTAGAGAGCATCTTCTCTCGGATCCTCTTAGTCAAGTCCTCCCCCATGAAAGCGAAGTTGTAATGTTGGCTCCCATTGACTCTGAGCGAGAGCACGGCCAAACCCAGAAAGCAGAATGCATAAATCCTTATCTTTGCATTAATCTCCTCGTGGTCTTGCAAAAAAATAAACCCAGACCATTGAGCCCATGACGTCGGGCGGCGGAGGACAGTGGTCGGTGGCAAGAGGTAGCGGGCGGTGGCCGGCGGCCGGCCGCTTCCAAGTGGCCGACAGGTGGCAGCGAAGGATGGCGGGAGGCAGTGGTGGGTGGGTTGCGGCCGGCATTGGGTGGCGGTGAACAGCGGAGGATGGCGGTGGGAGGAGGCGATCGGCGAAGGACATCGGCGGGAGGTGGCTGGCAGCCGACGGCGGGAGGCAGCCGACAGTAAGGGGATGGTCGGATAGTAGCGAAGGCAAATGATAAGAAGAGTTTTTATTTCTCATTTCTATTTTAGAAATAGAAAATGGGAAATGAGAAAAGTAGATTTTTTTACTTCTGATTTATGTTACAAATTTATTTCTGGAATAGAAATTTATTTCAAAAATAGAAAAATGAAATTGCGTTACCAAACGGATTTCTATTTCAAACCTATTTCTAGGAACAGAAAAATAAAAAATAAAAAAACAGAAATGATTTCATGTGTGCTCTTATTATACTCTTCCTTGATCTTTCTTGCAATTATTATTAGAGTCCTCCCATATGTCATGCCCGGGATTATGAGGAACAGGGCAAAGGGGAACCCAACTATTGCTAGTCTCCACGACATCACGAATGCCACTATGTAGCTCCCCACGAACAGCGACACGTTGACAAGAAAATTAGGGACCTATAATTTTAGTTTAGAAACATTTAGCTATCATAAATAAAACATGACATAACAGAGAGAGATTCAGATTCTGAATTAGGGACCTTCTCGCTTAGGACATCCTGAATCATGAGACTATCGCTGCATACACTGGTGACGACCTCGGACGTGCTCATCACATGCATGTCGAAGTATGTCACGTCTTGCCCGAGCACAGCTCTCAAGTACCTGGCTCTCATTCTTTGGGTTTGCCTCCCACCAGTCCTGGTCCAGCAATACCCTTCTTAATACAATCACCATCACCATCATGGTCAGAAAAAGTCGGCCAAAATCTCAACTTTTCTTTTATTTCCAACCCTTGCCAAGATAAAATAAAAAACCCAAAAAGGGAACGCGAGTAACAGTGTGACCCACCTAGCAAACAAGCAAATATCAATCCACAGGCCATGTACAAGAGAACCAGTGCATTCTGCAGAAACACAATCCAGAGTGAGGGAAACAGATCGATATGGCCTTGATACGAACTCGAGAGAGATGGCTGTGTGTACCTTGTTGATCTTGTGACGAAACGTTTCGGAATCCAGTGAAGAAGCAGAGCCAGTGTCGTTCAAGAGCCGACTAGTGACATAGAGCAAGAGGGGCGTAGAGAAGCCATCGGCGACGGTACCAAAGAAGCCAAGACCCATCAAGCACTTGTCCACTCCATCTACGTGCATGAATGTGGAGCCTATTGACGACCACCCTTTCTTTTCCTCCTCCTCCGCCACATTGCTCTGTCTCTCATTTCCCATTTTTGTTTTCCCAAGTTTCTTCCAGGAACAACCAACGTAAGGATTCTCAACTCGTCTTTGATTAATTGATTGACTTTAAATTTTTCTTTGCATGTTGCTTCCTCCTAAAAAGACAGTGAAAGATGAGACCAGAACCGATGCTAAAGGGGTTGGTGGCGTCTCTTCTTGGCCAAGAGCAACCATTATTTATAGTCTGCTATTAATGTATGTCCGGACAGATTCATAAGTCAGCTGATCTTATGGCCCATGCCAGTGGTTCGAATGATCGCCAAATATGAGGCTTGAAACAAAAGAAACTGATAGGACTATCACAAGCGAAAGGTCCAAGCATGCCATCATTCATTAGTATCACGAACTTGAATCTACCCTCCAGACAGGAGTCTACTCTCCCCATTCCTACAAGTACAAGTTGACCCCACTCCAAACCCTACCACGAAATGGGATCACATTATCTTGAAGAAAAAAAATTGAATAAACATTGAATTGACGAATAACCGGACTAACAAAACTGAATATTCTGAACAAACATGGGTTTACTTTTGTGGAATCTAGAGAAGATCCAACTATTTATAATTATAAAATTAACTTAATTCGGTAAAATGCATTCCGATAGATAACTAATTTAACTGGCAATGAAGACGAATGGGACTAATCCTGCTACAGACGCCAAACGATGAGTTACATTAAGAGAACAAGAAGATGCAAAGTATCAAGCTCTATACTTCAGATGATTACAGCAAGCTCTTGCATTAAAAAAGAAAATATAGTCAACATTGTGGACTAATATTCAAGTTGTCACACAGCATTGTTAGGAGCCATTTGCAAGGTGGCTAGAGAGTAGTAAGCTCCTCCAGGACCCTTGGCCAACAAAGAAGAGTGAGTCCCTTTCTCCACCAATTTTCCCTTCTCCAACACTGCAATCACATCGCAGTTGTGGATGGTACTCAGCCTGTGAGCCACCACCACACAGGTCCTGCCCAGCATCAAGCCCTCCAATGCATCTTGCACCATCTTCTCCGATTGCCCGTCGAGCGCGCTTGTCGCCTCATCCAGCAGCAACACGCTCGGGTTCTTCAGTATGGCCCGGGCTATGGCAATGCGTTGCTTCTGGCCGCCGGAGAGCTGCACGCCCCTGTCGCCGCACCAGGTGCCGTACCCGTCCTTTAGTCCCGAGATGAAGCCGTGGGTGTTCGCCGCTCTGGCAGCTTCGACAATCTCCGTCTCATCGACTGCTCGGGAAACTCCATAGGTGATGTTCTCCTTTACAGTGGTCGCAAATAGAGCCGGCTCTTGGCTGACCAGGGCGATATGCTGTCTCAGAGATTGGAGATGGTATGATCTTATTTCCCGGCCATCAATCTTGATCGTCCCTCCGAGTGGATCGTAGAATCTCTCGATCAGGCCAATGATGGTTGATTTCCCAGACCCGCTTTGGCCTACCAAGGCTGTCGACTTCCCTGCCTCAATATCAATGGAGAAGCCCCTTAGGATCATCGCATCGGGCCTTTCTGGATAAGCAAAGTCCACATCACGAACTTCGACATGTCCTGATATCTTTTCAGGTTTGAGGCCTCGCGGGTCGGCAGGTTTGATGTTCGTTTCACGGTCCAAGATGGTGAAGACAGAGTTCATTGCATCCAAGCCCCTGGCAATGTCGGTGGTCATGCTTCCGGCATCAGCAATGACCTTCCCGGTGGAGATCAAAATCAGGAACGTCTCGAAAACCTCTTTGTATGTGACGTAGCCCTGCGAAACCAACTTCCCGCCGTACCAGAAGTCAAAAGCCCATGTGCATTTGGTAAGGCTCTGGGATGCACCAAGCCCGACCCCAGCAAACCACGACTGCCTCTCGTTCTCTCTCCGCGGGCCTTCTTGGGCCTTCCTCAGCATCTCCAGGATTCTTTCTTGGGAAGAGAAGGCAGTGATGATTCTGTGATTGGACACTGCTTCGGCAGCTAACTTGCTGCACTCATTTTGCGATTCAATGGCCTTCTGTGACATGCCCCTGAGCAGGGACTTTCTTCCATAAAAGCAAACAATGATGAGTGGCTCGATGGCTATCATGACAATGGCAAGCCTCCATGCAATCACTAGTCCCATTATGCAGGCTATGGTTACTGCTGAGATGGCTTGTACAAGGAGAGACATTTGATCACCTACTAAGGATCTCACCTGCAAAACATATCGAGAACCAGTCTCGTTACAACAATCATGTTGTTTGATGATAGACAGAGCATATTTAAGTGGTAACAATTCTCATTCAGCTTTCCACAAAATGAAAATAGCTCAAATTATGCGACATACCACATTGGCGTCTTTGGCAAGTCTAGAACAAATGGCACCACTCGAGTTCTTGTCTTGATCGAACCAACCAACCTCGAAAGTGAGAATCTTTGCTAACATCATCTCGCGGATCCTCTTAGTCAAATACTCCCCGACATAGGCGAAATTGTAGTGCTGAGACATGTTGATCATCAATGAGAACACGAAGAACCCCGTGAAGCACAATGTATATGTCCTTGTCCTCTCCTTAATCTCATCATGGTCTGTTAGGAAAAAGACCGATATCATCGACCCCATCACGAACGCGAACACTGGTTGAATGGCACCACCCAAGACAGCGCTAGCACATGCCATGACTGCTTGTTTCCATTCCGGGTGACTGAAAGCTAATATTCTTCGAAGCAACAAATTTTGAAATGTCTGGCCTTCTCTTGTGTTCCCTCTCTCTGTTGATATTTGAGTTGATTCCGCATCATCAGCTGAGCCGAAGACGGAGGCAGTAGGATACCTTGTAGATTCGATCTTAGGAGAGGCCGGTGACCTTGTGGATGTGACCTGAGCTTCGTCTTGAGTTTTCTTGCTTTCCATTTGTTGAAGATGCACAAGGGAAGAGTATATGCCCTCTTTGCATTGGATCAATTCTTGATGTGAACCGGTTTCCATCAGCTGGCCATTTTGGATGACGGCAATGATGTCGGCATTTTGGATGGTGGATAGCCGATGAGCAACGATGACGGTTGTTTGCCCAACAGCAACTTTTTCAAGGGCTTCCTGAACGATCCTCTCCGATTCCAAGTCCAAAGCGCTAGTTGCCTCATCAAGGAGGAGAATTCGAGGGGATTTGATTATGGCTCTTGCAATGGCGATTCTCTGCTTTTGTCCTCCAGACATTTGAATGCCTCTTTCACCAACCTACCAACATACATTTTACGCATTTGATCTCAACTCAAATATCACCATAATAAAACATTGGTGTAATTAAATACGTCCAAACAAACTTATAAAAAACCGACAGAAAACCCAAATAAAAATGCACCTGTGTTTCATATCCCTGAGGCATTTGAGAGATGAAATTACGAGCATTGGAAGCTTTGGCTGCTTCAACTACCTCTTCCATGGTGGCATCTTCCTTACCAAAGAGGATGTTCTCCTTTATGGTGGTGGCAAATAATGTTGGCTCTTGGCTTACCGAGCCCATCTGTGACCTTAGCCACTTCAGCCGCAACTTATCAATGGGAACTCCATCCAGAAGGATTTCTCCGTTGAAAGGATCATAAAACCTTTGCAACAAGGAGATGACCGTAGATTTCCCTGACCCACTGCCACCCACGAGAGCAACTGACTTTCCTGCCGGTACCGTCAAGCAAAAGTCTTTGAAGATGATGTTGTTGGGCCGCGACGGGTACGCAAACTCCACATGCTTGAATTCAATTTCACCGGAAACTTTCTCCACGATCTTCCCTTCCAAGCTGTCGGTATCAATCTTGGGGACTCGATTGATCACCTCCGTGATACGTTCCACTGCGGAGATTGCCTCAGCAAAGTACTTCAAATTTGATAAACCAGTGCCGAACGCTCTGTTCGTTAAAGGGCACTAGTAAGTTATTCATGACTAGATAGGCTCCACACACCGACGATGGCATACTTACTATAACGCGAACATAGAAAACGAAGGACTATTTCTCATCAATTTAAAACGTTTTTGGAAAAACAGAAAGTGAAGATACTCGCTACTCACAATCCTCCGACTGCTAAGCCGGCTCCAACGGCATAAACGGTACCGCCTTTGGCGCCATGGTACATGACCATTCTGCTACCATAGTAAGCCATGAAGGCCCAAATTCCAAACACAACCCCATTGCTCCCAATGGCCAGGCCTTTGGCCAAGCCCTGCTTCAACCCCAGTTTGACCGACCCTTCAAGTGCTCCAGAGAAATCACTCATGGTCTTGCTCTCACCCACGAAGGCATAAACTGTTCTGATGGAGGATATGACTTGTTCTGCAATTGTGCCCGCCTTGTTGTACTCTTCCCCAACTCTTCTTGCTAGTCCCATCAGAGTCCTCCCATAGATTAAGCCTGGGACTATGAAGAGCACCACAAAGGGAAAGCCCACAAGGGCTAGTCTCCACTGGAGCAGGAATGCTGCTATGTAGCTCCCAATGAATGTGGATATGTTCATCACAAAGTTTGGCACCTGAAAATATTCGCACAAAAGAATTGCTATAGTAATGTCGTCGTTATAAATAAATGAAATTTCATCACTTGATCACCCCTTTTCTTTTCTTTTCCTAGCGTCAAATTTTGGTAAATTTTTACTACAATACATTTGATGTCGCGTACATGATGTTATGCATTTCACACCTCTTATATATAAGGGGAAAAGTGCCAAAAAAGTCCTAAACATTTTGCATTAGTGCTAATTTAGTCATAAACCTTTTTTTTTGTGTCAATTCAGTCCTAAACATTTTATATTGGTGCCAATTTAGTCCTAAATATTTTTTTGTGCCAATTCAGTTCTAAACCTTTTAAATTGGTGTCAATTCAGTCCTAAATCTTTTATTTTTGTGCTAATTTAGTCCTTCAGGTCAATTTTGACTGGAATTTGCCGACGTGAACACTTGCTGGCTAGCAGCCGGTCACCGGCGCCGACATGGCGCTGACGTGAACAACTTAAATAATATTTTAATATTTTTTGAATTTTTATTTTATTTTAATATTTTTTTCTCTCCCTCCTTCTCTGGCCGGTCGCCGGTTCAGTGATCAGCCAAAGGCTAGAGGCCGACGAGCTCGACCTCGCCGGCCACTGGCGAGGCTCGCCCTCACTGGCCACTGGCGAGACTCGCCCTCACCGGCCACTGGCGAGGTTGGGCCTCGCCCAACCGTGGCAAGGCTCAGCCTTCGGCAAGGTTGGGCCTCGCCCAACCAAGGCGAGGCTCGCCCTCGCTGCAACCTCCGGCGAGAGCTTGAGCCTAGCCATGGTTAAGCGAGGCCCAACCTCGCCGGATCTGGGGAGGTCGCCTTCGCCAATGGCCAGTGAGGGCGAGCCTCGCCAATGGCCGGCGAGGTCAAGCTTGCCGATCAGAGGAAGGAGGGACAGAAAAAAAAAAAAAAAAAAAAAAAAAAAAAAAAAAAAAAAAAAAAAAAAAAAAAAAAAAAGGAAAAAAAATCAAAAATTAAAAGAATTAAAATGTTATTAAAGTTATCCACGTCAGCGTCGGTGACCCGCCGCCGGCCGACAGGCGTCCACGTTGGCAAATTCCAATCAAAATTGGCCGGAATGACTAAATTAGCATAAAAATAAAAGGTTTAGGATTGAATTGACACAAATTTAAAAGGTTTAGGACTAAATTGACACAAAAAAAGGGTTTAGAACTAAATTGACATCAAAAAAAGATTTAGAATTAAATTGACATCAATGTAAAAGGTTTAGGACTTTTTTAGCACTTTTCCCTATATATAAGTCTATGCATTCGCCACTAGAGCAGCTTCTCTGCTCTCAAAACACCGGATTACACACTTGTTTTAACTTCACTTTTACGGCGTGGCTGAACATTAGGTCACTTTTTACCTTAACGCTAAGAGCATCTTGAATCACGAGCGTATCGTTGGCAACGCTCGTGATGACCTCGGACGTGCTCGTGACGTTCAAGTCGAAATAGCCCACGTCTTGCCTCAATACGGCTCTCAGGTACGTGGATCTCATCCTCGAGGCTTGCCTCTCTCCCGTCCTCGTCCAGCAATATCCCTCTGATACAAAGACATTGAACATAAAATCTTATCGAGATGAGATGAGATGAGATGAGATGATGTGTCACATATTTACCACATTGACTGGTCAGCATTCGAAAATGAGCACTTCCTGACGTAGGTTGCGACGGGAAATCATGAAGTGCGCTACTAGAGAGAGTGGTTGCTTTTGTTTCGAGAACACATCGCAATCGTCAAGATTGCCACAAATGAAAAGCTTACCTAGAAAAGCAGCGACAAACAGTCCACAAGCCACCCAGACCAGGGATAATGCATTCTGCCCACCCACGAACATTGCCAATAGGAAGATCCACGTTATTTTGCGATAATGACATTATGACTAAGTGAATCCAGAAGGATAATCTCTACGTTCATCGTACCGAGACCAAAAACATTACCTTGTTGATGACATGAGCGAATTGGCCTTCGTCCAGGGACGGCGCATCGCCGATGTTGTTCATGAGGCGGCTAGACAGGAACAGCACGAACGGTGTGGAGAAACCGTCACCGACCGCCCCAAGAAACCCCAGCGCCATCAACCACTTATCTGCGGCGTCTGCATGCTTGAAGATGGAGCTTACAGACGCAGCAATCCTCGTCTTCTTCGCGTTGGTCACTTCCGTCGCGCCTCCCTCGTACCCCATGCTTGCTAACTGACGAGGATGAGTGTGTATGTTACATGTATATTTATAGAGGAAGAAGAGAAAGCCCAGCACTTTCGGAGAAGTCGAGGGTCGAAAGACGACATAGGTGGCCTTCCTTCTTTAACGTTAAAGCTTGTGCAAAAAGTCAGCTTACGAGTACAATTTTGTTACCCTTTGGGTCAGGGACAAAATGCCCTATCCACCATTGAGTGTTTCAACCAATAACAATTTCTGTGGTGACCTGATGCGCGACTGGGATTTCGATAAAGTGATGTTACATTGTCAACTCAAGATATTTAAGTTAATAGATGAAGAAAGACAATATCATATAACATAAATATAAATCCCGTAAATAACTAATGAGAGATATTTTGATACCCATTTGAATTGATAACGACACTTGAAATTGATGGATGGGGAGTTTCAGACGGGAAATAAATTCGAGAATGCAACTCGTCTCTAATTGGGAAATTACCTAAAAAGTTTTAAATATATTATAATTGTGACAATTCACTCCTAAAATATTTTGCATTTGTGTTAATTTACTCAATCTGGTCAATTTTAGCCAGAAATCACTGACATAGACCCTGGCCATCCTACGTGGTGTGGTTGGTGATAATATGAACATTTTTAAATAATATTTTAATAATTTTTCTCTTTCTTTTTTCTTTTTTTTGTCTTTCTTTTTTTTTTCTTCCCTTCTTCTTCTAGACGGTCGCCAAACATCGGTGACTAGCTAGAGGCGAGGGCCGGCGAGGTCAACCTTATTGGCCCTCGCCTCTAGCCGATCGCCAAGGCTAGAGGAAGAAAGGAAGAAAAAAAAGATAGAGAACATAAAAAGGAAAAAAAAAAAAAGAATAAACAAATATTTTGAAAATTTATTAAAATATTATTTTAAAATGTTAGCGCCGACCACGCCACGTAAGATAACTGGCATCCACGTTAGCAATTTTTGGCCAAAATTGACCAGTTGGATTGAATTGACACAAATGCAAAATGTTTAGGATTCGATTAGCAAAACAAAAAAAAAATTTAAAATTAAATTGACGCAATTGCAATAGTTTATGATTTTCTTGGTAATTCTCTCGATTCTAATACCATATTAGATTGTCCAACCAAAAAACTTAAGTCAATATATGAAGGGAGATAAGATTAATATAGGGCACGTATAAACTCCATAAATAAGGGATGTGAGATGTCTTTATAGACGACATACAATGAAGGCAAGGATTAAGGATTTTCGTTGGCTTTATTCGATTTTTTCTTCTTCTTTTTTTCAGGTTCTGGTGTAAATATTATCTTCGTAATATTCCAGAAAGCATGAGATTTTGGGTATCCTCAAGCTCGATTGATTCAATTACATCGATTCAATTGATTTGATTCCACGTTTGAAAGTAAGGGGAGAGTTACCAAAAATGTCCTAAACTTGCTGCAATTATGCAAATTCAGTCATAATTTTTTTTTAATCAATTTGAGTCTTAAACATTTTGTATTTATGACAATTCAATCAATCCAATCAATTTTGATTGGAAATCGCTGATATTGATGCTAGCCTTTCCACGTGACACGGCTGGCGTTTACGTGGATAATTTTTAATTATATTTTTATATTTTTCAAAATTTTTATATTTTTATTTTTTTTTCTCTTCTTTTTTTTTTTTTCCTTTCCCTGCCAGTGGAGGACCATGTGATAGTTACTACCACTTGACTATGCATATGGAAAAAAAAAAAGAAATATACATAGCAGCAAAACAAGGGGAGACAAAAAAAAAACTGAAAATCCCGTGGAATAAATTCGAATCGTCACGCTAAGCAAAATTCCAACCTGGCACGTGTTCACCGGGGGGCGTCACTAGTGACGCTTAAGGACAAAATTCCACGTTCATAATCGTTCAGTGCTTGCAAAACGGTGCTCCAAATTTGTACTGGTCAATCGTAATTTCTGCCATTACCCCGATCTGCGTCTTGGATTTTGATCAAAGATGTTAGATTGTTCACCTCAAAATAATTGAGTAAATATGTGAAAGGAGGGGCAAAATAATATAAGGTTAATATAAACCCCATGAATTAGCGATGTAGAGTAGTTTAATATCTCATATTCCGTGCAAATCGGATCGTGAACTACGCGTTGAATTGACGAACGAGGAAGCTTCGCACGCAAGACAAATTTTAGGGTGAAACTTGACTCCAATATCATGTTAGATTGTCAAATTCGAAATCTTAAGTTAATAGGTGAATGGTCCGTGTGAGGTGCTTAAGGACGACATAGAGTGGGTCAAGAATTGGGGATCTTAGTTGGGTTACTCGGTCTTTTTTGTGAGGTCCTGATGTAGATATTGTCTTCATAATATTTTCCCAGAAGTTGTGAATAGTTTGTCTTTCCATTACCATTTTATGCCCCAAAAAATTGGGACTAATTCCAAAAAAATGCATCAATTTTCCCTGTCAATGCGACTACCAGGTGCAAAGATGGGTTTAAGTGGCTCAACTCCTCCGCTTCCAACCCGAACTTAGCGGTCGGAGCGCTTGTCGGTGGGCCCTTCCAGAACTAGACGTACAGAGACTCTCGTAACAACTCGATGCAAGGCGAGCCAAACACTTCCAATAGCGTGCTCATAGTCGGCGTCCTCTCAGGTTTGGTCACCAGCTCTTCAGTGGCAAAATCTTTCCTGTAGGGTTGGCAAATCCCTGTACAAATCCGGAGACGTCCATGTACTACTATTCGTTAGGATCTACCTTAAAAATAGGAGTTAGAAGGTATCCCCTAGCACTTTGCAAGAGTGATAAGCTTTTTGCCAGCTTCTCTTCAAATTAGACTGAAGGCTTCTCCAGTTTGCTTTGCTGCTATTGAACATCTGGACATCTGTGCCCATTTCAATCATGTGTAAAGAGACTAGTCTTGACTAAAATCGGTCAGTTTCAGAATGTATCAGGTCATTGTGAAGTTTCAGATTACTTTCATTTGCTTGCTTGATGCTTAGCTCATGACTTTTCAAAATTCAATCATCGTTTTCCTCAAAAAATCGGCCTAATGTCAGAACTGAATATCTATAAATGCATCAAGATTTGATCGGCACTTTGAAAAATATTTTGATCTAGCAAACGGACTCCGATTCTAATGAAATTTGAACGAACGAAAAGTTATGGACATTCTCTACTGTTTTATGATTTATGACTTTCTCTAATTTCAATAGCAAAATTTTCAAATTTTCAATTTATCGAGACGTGTTCAGTTAGGGTCCATCAGTCTTAATGACAACTAACACAGAGTTCGCAAACTGTTCCTAAATTAAGAGAAAGTTGCACTGGCACATACCGTGTGAGATTATAAAACCCACAAATACGAGGAAAATTAAATAGGGCCAAATTCTACATCTTTTGATCGTTTGAATCAACTAGTAAAACAATCCCTTTTCAACGATCGAGTCCATCTTCTGCTAACATCTAAGTCTTTGAATCATGCAATGATAGACTCGACACCAAAACCGACACCGACACGAGATTAGAAGAGATCCCATGGATCGAAGACTTAGCATTGATATTAGCAAGAACTTACTCATCATTTCCAGGCGACAAATTCCCATTCGAGGAAACTACAGTCGCACCATACAAGAATCCAAGTAAAAAGCTTGCTTGGACATGACATGTGTGGACCGTGACAAGACCAATGTGACAATTGCTATTGCTACCACTCGATTATCCATATTGAAAAAAATCAAAATATATAATGGCAGAAAATCATGAGGAAAAAACAAAAATGAAAAATTTGTGTTGACCCTGCGTTGAATCTTCTTCACAAGACCAACCCCAAAAATCTCACCGCCGTCTCGCGTCGGAAACCAGGTGCTGCCGGAACGTCGCAATGAATGTTTCGACTCTCTCGTTCAACTCCTCGTCCGACAGCCCCTCGTAGGCTCCTGCTTGATCATCCTCTTGTGCAGCATCTTGCTCCTCAGTCCCGCTCCGGCCGTCTTCTTCTTGGTAAACCAGTTCGCCGCGTGCTGTTGCGACCGCCGCCGCCGCCGCAGGAGTCCCGGAGCACCGCCGCGATCTCCTCCTCCTCTGCTTCTTGGATGTTCGTTCCCCGTCGTCCTTGGATTCTGATTCTTGATTCTTTCGGTGGCCCGGCGGCGAGCGCATGGAAGTGAAGAGAACGGCCAGGAGGATGACGTTGAGGAGCACGAAGACCCACCACACGTGCCAGCATTGCTTCCCCAAGAACGCTAGGACGGCGCGCTTCAGGCACAGCGCGGCGAGGGCAGTTCCGGCCGTGAAGAGCAGCGTCGGGACGGGGTCGTCTTCGAGCTCGCTGCCGCATCTCGTCGATCTCGCGGCGGAGAACATGTACAGTCCCTTCCTTGTTTCTTCCATGGATATTGCAGAGTGCGAAGCGAAGATATGAACTTTTGAGTTTGAGTTTGAGTTTTTGAGGTCGTGCAGAAGACGAGGGGGTGGGTGTTGTAATATACGAGGGTGCGAAAGGTGCGCGCGCTTCGATCTTTTGATTGTGTCGAGGTGAGTGAGGGACCAGCGTGGGATTAACCTTTGGAGGCGTGGCTGATGATGCTGCCGCTACAGAAGGAGACAGCCCAACATGTTGCTACTTTTACAGGCACAGGTTTTCGAAAGGAGGGCAAAGCAAAGGGTAGAAATTCCCACTGATGTTGATAATATGCCAAAGAAAAGGATTGGATTCGAGTGCACCGCATCGCGTTATTCAAGCCGTAGCGTTTACCATTTCGATTGACCTTTGGACCACGTCTGTTATTGGAGGAAGTCTTATTCGATACACATTAATAGAGCTGGTTAGTGCTCGTTTAAAGGGATTACTCAAATCAAAAGATTCGGATGTTCTCGCGTTAATAAAATGAAATTTATGTAGATATTTATGCTAAAGTTTCTGCATGTTATGTATGATATGAGGCTGTGTAATTTAGTGTCTTGAGACACCTTTTGTGTACATATAGTAAGGAAAGTTCTGAAAATTATAAACTATAGGATACACTTGTCACGAGAAAAGTTACTGACTGTGATATTCGAAACTAATGTCTCGTAGCATATATCAAGACATTACAAACAGAAGTATGAGAAAAGAACCACATAGCTAGAGTCATATTTTATTAATTGTTGATTAAAGTTTATCGCCTTGGTAAGGGCGTTTTATGTTATCATCTTTTTGTGTGCTTCGATATGGATTACATTGATCTCTGTGTTGTATATAAATTGTTTCCATTGATCATCCAACATCCAAGTTGCACTCAGATCCTCCCCCCGTGCGTGTGGTGTTATGTATTGCCTCAGGATTTTTTTTTTCCCTTTCAACGATTTGGTTAGGTGCAGCAATTGACCTAAGTGCCAAAAATCCTAAAAAAATCAGATCGATGAGGTTAGATGCAACTCGTTCTTGTTATGCTATATTCATCTGTGGTACTCCCGTCGGGAAGTATCTGCCGCGAGGAAAGCGTCCATGTGCTAGGAATCGGGGATACCATTATCAATCCAATGTCTCGATGAGGAGCGAACCCCTAGTGCACGCTTGGCCTGATAGGTCCCGTGCCACGCCTCAAGACAATCAGTCACATATGCGATGATCAGGTTTTGCTTATTATCTATATGGTGTTGATGCGGGGAGCGTCAAATTTGGGCCGGTGTTACATTGTGTCCTTTGGATGCCGCAGTCTAGATATGTCCAGGTCCCATGGACCTGCTCGGAAAAGACATTGACGAGCATGCTTCGTTAGGGAAGTGGAAGTCATGAACAAAGCTCTCGTCCTCGTGCCTTCTACCGAAAGCGAAAGTTAAATGATAACCTTTCTGAGCAGCATGCTCGCCGCATTGTGAAAAGGCAATGTAGTCAATTTGGCACCCCTGTCCGATACACCAAACTTGGAAGAAACCCAAAAGAAATGGTCAACAGGATAAAGGCTCGACATATCATCCCTGAGCTGTCATGTCTGCTCCAAAAGAAATGGCAACAGGATGATCTATATGCAACTAAAGCAATCAAAACTTGAATGTCACTAATCCCACTTGTTTGTTCACAGTTCCTATGAATCCTAGATAACGAAAGAATCAGTAACCTTGCCTTCCCTTGATCTTAACCAAACTTTTCTTCAAGAAGAAACCTCGCTAACCCAAAAGGACGCAATGAGAGAGAGAGAGAGAGAGAGAGAGAGAGAGAGAGGCAACGCAACATCATACAAATGTATGGTCTCTGGGATAAAAGCTAGAAGCTAAAACCATGGATTCTGACTTACGACCTCACGACTATCACCACATCCAGACTCCATAAAGCATTTGACCCGATTGCCTATGAATATAACGGGCCTGTAAACTAGAGGCAAGAAAAGCAAACCCAGCAATTTATCTCCTCCGAGTGCTGTAGTTCAAGCAAAAATAAAGATAAAAAACTCCTCAGTACTGTGATACAAAGATTATGTAAATGCTAATTCGTATCTACTCTGAAGAATCAGCTCAAGGTACATGGTCTTGACTTTCCCTTCTCATACTCACTTTGAAGCCAGCCAAGAATGCCATGACTCTTACCTGCAACACATGAAACTAACATTTATGTCCCTAATTCTTCCTACATGACCATAACCGTAAATCAATTTACACGTGGGATGGATGAAAAAGCAAATGACCGTAAGCATCTGACACGTGCCGCTGATGAAGCATGGTGAAAATTAAGAGGAAGAGTAATAGGATACCAGTCACCCGGTCATGGCATTCCAAACACTCTAGACGTCGATAGCAAACGACTTAACTACATATTTTGCTGCAACGAAGTAGCACTGGATCACTTCCAGATATCAGCCAGAGTTAAGTTCACTTCCTCTTTTTTTGGGACCACTTAGGCCCATAAATTGCCAAATGGGTCCGGCCAAAGCGTCGATCAGTTATCTGCATATTCAGAATACCACCTCACAAACATAAGTTGCCACGACCTTCCATCTTTAACAGAGAGCATAGTTGTTGACTTCATAGCATGTCATGAATTGACGGCATCAAGCACAGGAATGAGAGCTTCCACTACTGACATCACGGATTTTGGAACAGTGAAAGCAGCAAGCCAGGAATAAGAACTTCCATTTCCAATCTTTAGCAGTCTGAAAATTCACTGTATGTCACGTTGAACTGTGACAGTGACCAGGACAGGAATGAGGGAGGGGAAGATGGAGAAGTTCGATATGCGGCCTTTATAAGCTACATTAATGTGTTCACTTTGAATAGCAGTCCAAGCATTCCTCAGATAACATGCACCACCTAGTTTGTTAATGTATATTGACATCATATGTTCTTTAGTTTTCAAGATCTTGTTTAAGATGGAATCAGGGACATTCGATTAACTGGCCTTCGAGGAACATTTGTTCCATCTTGAAATGCGGCAAAATCCATTCATTGTAAAGGTATTACAAGTAGCCGTGTACCAGATTAGATGAAAGCACAGTGAATGTTGGTGAAGTACAGGGTTTGCAAAGTTCCAAAGTATCACAAACATATGAACACACGGTTCCAAATATCACTACAAGGTTAAAAGAGTTTATTGAGATAAAGTGCTCTCGAGGACCACTTCAATTTTTACTAAATGAATCCTGAAGAAGCATGACTCATGTCAAGTACAAACAAGGATGGAATGACCCAGTGAAGTAGTTTTATGCTGTATCAAACACACAATATGACGTGTATTCTGCTTTACAATAGTGAAATACACCAAAAAGTAATCCCTCGCCACAAAAAAGACGAACTTATATATGAGTTCCATAAGTAAGTGTTTCATTAAATGTAAAGCGTGGTGAAATGGAAATAAGAATAAGAAACTAGCATTCTTCCTAGGATACTATTTGCTCAGAGGCGAAGTACAAAGAGTTGGTTTCCACAGGAAAGATCTTCATATTAGCAAAAACTGTCAGCACTTGGCAAAATTTTTCATGAAACTCCATATTCAATGTAGCATTGGAACATTCTTGGTGTTTACTTTGAGCACATGCAACCGAAAGAGAATAACTATGAAGATAGGACATACCTTTACGAGGCATCCACAAGAATCCAGTATGTTTGTTCCATAAGTAAGTGTTTCATTAAATGTAAAGCGTGGTGAAATGGAAATAAGAAGAAGAGACTAGCATTCTTCCTAGGATACTATTTGCTCAGAGGCAAAGTACAAAGAGTTGGTTTCCACAGGAAAGATCTTCATATTAGCAAAAACTGTCAGCGCTTGGCAAAATTTTTCATGAAACTCCATATTCAACGTAGCATTGGAACATTATTGGTGTTTACTTTGAGCACATGCAACCGAAAGAGAATAACTATGAAGATAGGACATACCTTTACGAGGCATCCACAAGAATCCAGCATGTTTGTTCTTAAAGGATATTCCACCACCTAAAAAGAAAATAAATAGATGAGATGAAATGAACAAAGGTGAAGGTGCAAAGAATAGAGTTTATGCCCTAACTCAAGCAAAGTGGGAAATAAGCAACTTACGACAAAAGAATCTTCTCCCACTAAAGGTGATTTAGAGATTTGGTGCATCAATACTCCATAGTCAACTTGCATATAAGGGGGTGTAACGCTTATGTAGTCAAATGAACCACCTTTACCTGGAGACAATCAGAATCTTTATACACTGGACATAAATGGACAACAAGTATGATTCCACCCCTTTCAGGCAATTACTCAGAAAAATGCACGAGCCAGATAGTGAGAAAACTGCTTCCATGAAAAATGTCACAACTTTTCTATCCTTCATGAAGTCAACTTTTTTGTAGTATGATTATCAGAATGAGCTTTTCTTCAAGCTTATTAATCCCTTTTCATGACAGTCTGAAAGAATTGTTAATACATGGTGCAGTTACAGTAAACTTCCCCTCAATAATGGAGGAGATATAAACAAAGATCCACCCAAATGGACACAACTAAAAGCCAAATCACACAGCCAAAAGCCACAGCCACCCCTAGCAGACATTAGTTGCTACAAACAGGCTATAAACATCCTTAATCTTGTTCTCATCAAAGGATCCATACATGGAACACCTATGTGCAAGCCAGAATTTATAATGGTAATAAAGCAATAAAGCAATGTTGAAAAGCATAAATGAGACCTGTGAGAGAGAGAGAGAGAGAGAGAGAGAGAGTACCAACGAATTGCTCTGCTCGTTCTAAAAAATCTTCCACACGGACCATGTGAATAACCGAGGCGTCAAGAAACCCAGTCCATTCTAAATTTGGTCGTAAGACATCTGACACAACCCATGGATCCATCTCAACAAAGTGAACCTGAAATCTCAACAGATCCAATAACTAAGATGCTAAATAATAACAATATCAGCAACAACAACAACAATAATAGCAGTCTGTTGGTCATAAGTACATTTCTGCAGATTCACAATCTGAATCAAACTCGATCTTCAACAAAATCAAACCCTAGCATAGTTTTGCAAGTTTTATTACTAACGAAGCAACTACAGTACAATTCTTTGTACCTGAGAGCAACCTCGGCTGATGGCCTCAATTCCAACCGATCCTGTACCACTGTACAAATCCAACCAACGACCAGGCCTTAAAGATACAGGACTGCCACCGGCTGCCTAACGAAGTTTCAGAAGATGGGACAAGAGTTCATCGCTAAACAATCAAGCTGGAGAGAGAGAGAGAGAGAGAGAGAGAGAGAGAGAGGTACCTGTAATATAGAAAAAGCTGCAGCTTTGACAACTTCCATCATAGGGCGCACATCCATTCCCTTTGGTGAGAGCAATTTCTTTCTTCGAGCCGTCCCTCCAAGTACCTGTCGTTTAACAATCACATCTTTCCTTTTTGTGTGGCACAACTAGATTTGACACAGAAATTAGGCCTAAAATTTAATATAAGATCCCTCAAGAAGCGGCCATGTCATCTCTGAACAGATTTGATCAAGCCCAATTTCATCCAAGTCCCCGAAAGGAGTAACATTCATATATTTTGAAGGGAATGCTATGGCAAGCTGGTAAGAAAGAACCCAAAAATTCTTCAGTCTCATTCATCAGATTATTCAGATGATGTGGCCTCTCAAAGAATAGATCAATTATGTCAATTTAGCCCCTTCCCCCCAATAAATAAAGAAATCCAAAACCTAGCCAATGTAATCAAATGGAGGAAACTTGACCTGAAGCAGCTTATGAGTGGTCCGCGGGGGTGCAGAATCCTCCTGCTCAGTTCTTTTGCCTCGTCCTGTGTCTTGCACATCTTTTCTCCTCCTTGCCTGAGCAACATACACAGAAAAACCAGGCAAAGCCAAACCGATTCAAATTCAGGTCTTGACATCGTCTCTCTCCAATGCAGGACGAAGGAATCACGCTGGGGTCTTCAGACATTTGCGAGAACAAAATAAACAGCACATAGCTACATATCACTATTCACTAATGGCACTGAATGACCATTTGACATTTCCACACACACCCACACACTCTCGCACAGACCTTGTTAGGAGAAGCATCGGACAAGAATTCATCAGGGTTGAGACCATAACGTTCGAGCAACTCTCTCTTGTCCTCACTCGCCAACCCACCGCCCGATTCTGATACACAACAACAGGAAACAGAAGGGACGAAACCCAAAGGTTGCCATGAGATTCTTGCTACGAAGACACTCTAGAGACAACACACACCCGAGATTACAGCATAAGAGCGTACTGCGAGCGAAAACGACCAAGCCGGTTCTCGTGATCGCGGGTCTGGAAGTGGGGCCGACCCAGAGAAGCTTAGGCGACGGCGAGCCCAGGTTGAAGCCGCTGGCGTCAGTAGCGTGGAGCGGGGAGCAGATGGGAGATGACGAGACCGCCATGCTCTTTTGCCTCGAGGGAAGAAGAAGAAGCAGACCCTCGATGCTTGGCGCTCAGAAACGCATCGACCATTGACGAATCTGTCGATTGTTGTTCTTGGGGATGATGGGTCGATGCTTTCTTGAATGGTGTTGAATCGCGAAGGGTTGCTTCTAGTAACCAGCGAGCGACACGGCTCGACTCGACTCGACCAGAAGCTGCTCGGTGAGCTCAGATGGAAAACTTTGTCCCTCGCGTGCGGATAATCCCGTTTTATATGTTCAAGAAGGAAAAAAAAAAGAAATTGGAGATAATTTTTATTAATATCAATTTCTGTGTCTTATTAATATATGGAAGAAATTCATTTCGCAATTCAAGAAAAACGAAGCTTATTTGTATAATGTCAGGTTGAGATTGCGTTTGTTACGATTTAAAAATTGAAAATTTTCATTTTTACAACGTTCACTCGATGGATTTTGCAATAAATAATTTTACAAAGGGGAGAGGAAGAGAAAAATAACAACGGTAGATGACGCAAGACCCAAGATGTGATGAGTTTCAAGATTACGAATTGATTTGTTATCCGGGATTTTAGAAATTTAGATTAGGGTGAATACCATGAAAAACCCAAAATTAGTATATTTGTGATAAATTTATTCTGAACTATTTTTTTTATCACAAAAAATATCAAACTGGTATACTTGTGACAATTTTACTCCGAATTATTTTTTTGAGCATAAAAAATCTCAAACCGGTACACCTGTAATAATTTTACCCTAAACTAATTTTTTGACAACAAAAAACTCCAAACTGGTACATTTATAATAAATTTAACATCCGTTAGTTTTCATTAAATTTTACCGTCAAATTGCTAAGTTTAATGACATGCGGTAGTTGATAGAAGTACCGGTTTGAGATTTTACATCTTTGTTTGTCACAAGTTTATCAATTTGTGATTTTTCGTAATATTAATCCAATTTAATAGACATTAACGAAAGACAAATTTGTCACAAGTATATCAATTTGGGATTTTTAGTAGTCAAAAAATTAATTTGGAGGTAAAATTATCACATGTGTATTAGTTTGGGTTTTTTGGTGGTCAAAAAAATAATTCAGGGAAAAATTATCATAAATATACCAGTTTGGGATTTCTTGTAGTAAAAAAATAGTTCAGAATAAATTTGTCACAGATATATCAATTTGGGATTTTTGATGATTAAAAAATTAGTTAAACTTATCACAGGTGTATCAGTTTGGGATTTTTCGTGATATTAACCATTTACATTATTACTTTAGAATTCGTTACTTGTTAGTTGCTAGGAGAGTTTTTTTTTTCTCACTTTTTGAATAGCTTGAAGATTAAATTTGACTTTGGCTTTCTTTGTGATTTATGGGTAATTTACAATTATATTAGTCTATTCTTCAATTTGTAAAACAGTTTATTTAATTGAGTTAGAATAGTAAATCAATAATCACCGGTAATCAGTGGGGGCCAATTTTGATTTTCTCAAGCAAATGATGAATTTGTCAAGAGGCATGCGGCCCGCCAGTAAAGGGATTAGGGAGTGAGACCACAAAGTATTAGGTTCGAAATTTGATCCAGTGAAGGGATTAGGGAGTGAGACCACAAAGTATTAGGTTCGAAATTTGATCTCCGTGAGCACCGCCACAAAATGTACATATAAAAGAGGAGAGTGAGATAAAAATGAAGAAGAAGCAAACAATCAATTTCATGTCAAAGGAGAAAGCACCACAATGGACCGAGAGAGAACTGGTAAAGTATATGTAACTCCCCTGTGAATGCACAAGATATGGTACTCACTCTTATGTATATGCTGTATAAATTACCCTGAACTTCAATGGCTCTGTGTATATACATCTCTCTGAAACTTCTACGCTTCTCTCAGCGAAAGCGCCGACGAGAAAGAAACTCTAGGATGAGCAGGCCTCGCAGCTCTGCCTACAGAATCCAGGGGCGTCCTTGGAGCCCACCATATAGAGAGGGTTCTTCTCACACTCGCCGACCTTCGCCCACGATGGGCAGTTCTCATTTTCATCCCTGCATTGCCCAATGGTGACGGACCCCAACGGATTGTTGAAGGACCTGACGTGGATCCACTTGGTCGCAGACCACTTCTCGCCCTCGATGACGGGGCAGCTCCCGTGCAAGCTAGTATTGTCTGGGGTTGCGTCGGGGTGAAGACTGAAGAACAGCAGAGCGTCACCCTTCCTCGGCTTCACTGCAGATACACAAAAAATAGCAGTTACTGAAGTTTCTAATGAAATGAGGACAGGATCGGAACAGAAGAGTGATTTGGTTCGACTGGACAACAGAAGTAACAAGAATTATGAACGACACTGCACATGTGGACATTGAAGGAATTATATCGACTGTGCAAGCTGGCTCCCCTGGACTCACAGACAAATTGATTCGTGTATATCTATCCATGTACTTAAATATTGTTGCCCTACGTAACTACACTGTGTCCACTGTCTCAAATTACTTGAGTAATCGTTCACTACTGTCGTCTTTGCATGTTTTGAAGTCAATCGCTGGGGACTCGCACTGGCATTCGTGTAAGCACAAGCAGTATTACATCCCAAGTCACGCTGTTGATATTGAATTAGTTGCTTGTAGTGCTAAAACAATTGCCTCTAAAATGAACAACAAAACCAGAAAATAGAAAAGAACAAAATGCAAGAGTTGTGAATCTGAACCACTCACCAGCATAAACTTTATTTGCACAATCAGACCAGCCATCTTCCTTCGATCGAGACATTTTGGCCTGCGAAATGGAAAGATAGAGGGAGACTAAGGTTCAGAAACACCGCATGAGAAACAGAAAACTGAATCATTGAGAAGCATTGCTTACCTCCAAATTCGGGAACACTGTTTCCCCGCCTCTCTCAACATTAGACAAGTACATCAAGACAGTAGCCACTCGGTGGCCACCAAGCTCTTGATTAGCCTTGTCAATAAAATAATCATAATGAGGCTCATACTTCTCTCCATGCTCATATCTGAGCACTTGAATTGATTCTCCATTTTCTGGTTATATAGCTCGAATTAGCATACAGAAAGAAGCTTCGTCGTAGAACAGGAGGAAGTGGCTCGTCCATGAAATACAATAGGACCTTACCTTCAGGAAGAAAGGTCCACGCAGCAATCCGAGCCTCGATATTAGCAACAACTTCATCCTTCGATCAAGTGTAGAGTCAAGACAGTACATAAGTCTTACACTACTCCTTCATAGTTTAATTAAGCTGAAAAACTCGCCCCAAATAAAGGCTTCTACGCAAATTCAAAAAACACGTCTACAGTTCTGGACTGGAACCCTAAGAAGCCGAATGTATCTCAAGTACGTTACTACTCAAAGACCCTATCATTCAAAAGCCACGTTCCCAACATTTAATACATAGACATGCAAAACCTTTTGAGCAGGCTGTCAAAATCAAAGTCAATTAGCAACTCAAACGTTCGACATGCCTGCCACTAGATGTGAGTAAGTAGCAGTTGATTAATAATGTGGTGATCCTAGATCTCTCAAGGGACGCTGCAACTAGCGCGGATAGATTGCGGTAGCAGCTATGGTGAGGACCTCCTTCGTGGAAAATAAAAAAACATCATGCAAATTTGAAAGAAGAATCCACTCACCTGAGCTTTCAGCAGAAACATTCCGGAGCTCGTCCGCACTTCACTCAGTATACTCTTTCCCGATTCGTTATCTGCCACCATGGACTTCTCCAACTTGTCCCTCGCCTGATCCACCAAAAAGCCAATCTTGTCAATCCTATTTCTATCTAATCTCCATCAAGCCCACAAATACGAAACTAGAAGGAACAAAAAACTAACCAGTTTGATGAGATGATCACACTCATCATCAGATAAAAACCCCTCATAGATAAAAGCCCTGCGACGACACAAATTTTGGGGACATCTTAACCAATGACCTTCCAACTCAGGAATTCACAACACATGCACTAGAAGACATTAACTAATTGAGTCAGACTATCTCTGATTAAACAATCCAGTGCATTGGCAATTCGAAGGACAACATCAGAAAACCAAAAACGCAGACACAGACAAGGAAGGCTTGAGCACCTGGGGTTCCAAGACAGTGGAGTGACTCGGGTCGGATCAAAAGCAACAGAGGATCCAACAGCCTTAGCTCCAAGACCAGATTCATGCCTGCCAAAATTTCCAGTAACAAAGCACCATCATCTAATAGTTCCGCAATGACACACTTCTCAAGCAGCAAGCAACGGTTTAGCAGAGAGAGAATTTCGTTACGTTTTCTCCCCAAGCAGCCATATTGGGACCGGAAGAGCAGAACCGCGCAAAGGCAAGAAGAGCAGAAAACAGAGCGAAAAAAGGAGAAAATCCTGAACACCCATTACAATGAAAAGCCTGCTTCCGCCAGGAGAAACTCGTTCTGGGATTCTTATTGCCGAGCCAAAAAACTCTAAAGATACGACCTCTTCAAAGGGAAAAGAAAAATGGGAAGAAACAGTGGGCCTCTCGGTGTCTAAAGAATCAATTCAAACGCGAATTCGGACGAGAGCGGCCAGCGAGTAGTTTCGGGCAATGGGTTTGTACTTGCGTCCCTTCTTTTCCCTTTTTCTTTACCACAAAAGACAAAGTCTGATGGGCGCCCACAGGATTCTGCTTGGGGTTTCGCCGGAGTTATTCCTGGGAAAAGACGGTGTCGAAATGTCAATGGTTTTGGGGTCGGTCGCTCCTGTGTTTCTCTCGTCTGCCGAAGCTTCGGTTTCGTCTCGGTCGCGAGTCGTCACCGTTTGCGTTCCGGCAGTTTGCAGGGGGACTCGAAGCTCGGGTCTTGAGAAGCGCTGCGTCACGGTCACGACCGTTTTCGTCAGTTCCAACGTTCGACTCCGATGCCCCCACGTACCTTTTTTCTTTGTCGGAAAATCTGAAGTGGCGAGACCTGTCCTCTGGAATAAAAGCACACCTTAAATTACTGAGAAAAATGCGCAAAGTCATTCAATGGGGAGTTTGGTAGATATTGAAAATGGTGAGATTTGGGGTTTTAATGCTAGATTCTGAAAAGAGGGGTAAGATATCCATGTGAATTCTTGAAATTGGGTGGTAAAAGTAAGTTATTCAATGTTAAAGAACTCGTCTTGGGAAAAATTTTTGCTCTTATAATGACTATCCCATCAAAATTATGAAATTGAAGAAAAATTTATGTACTAAAAAGATTTCGGTGATTCGCTTTTGGCACTAAATTTGAGCAATAATTCTCCTGAATCTGTGCCAAAAGTATATACTAAACCTCTATTGATTTAATATTTAAATATCTTATCACTCTTTCTCACACTTAATTTGGTTTTTAATTGGGGAAGTAAATAAGGGCTTTGAAAGATTTGAACTTATAACCTCTCGCTTAAATGTGATGTGAAATTTTATAGGATAACTGTTAATTACTCTAAAATCTTAAGTTGTTAGAGAAAGGCATGGTTTAATTTTTAAATATTATCTCACTCCGCTTATGCTTTGTTTGGTCTTTTTTTTTTTCTACTTGTACTAAGCGTAGACATATTTGATTGAGCAGGTAAGTTGAGCTTGGAAAAATTTAAACTCGGGACCTACTGTGATACCATATGAGATTTTGTAAGACCACTGCCAATTATTCTAAAAATTTGAGATTTTGTGTAATCACTGCTAGCTGTAAAAGCAACTTTTGCTTTTAGAACAAATGGTAGTTGTCTCACAAAATCTTACATTATATCAAAACAAGAAATCCCGAGTTCAAATCTTTTTAGGCCTCATTTATCTATCCAATTAAATATGTACATGCTTATCACTCTCCCCCGCGCTTAATCTGGTCTTAAGTGTGAACATATTTAATTGTGGAGGTAAATGGGTTATAACATCCGGAAATTTCGTAATAATAAGTAATTGACGTTGAGAATTTTCTATGTTCGAAGATGATATTTGGATTATAAAGCTAAGTATTATTTAAGTTAATATTTTTGCGGACGTGTAAAAATCATTATTGGATTGTAAATCGCGAAGCGCAGATCCGGAAACGTAATTGCACTAAGCTTGTCGTAATTAAAATCTTAAACGTTGTTGTGTGCGATAATCGTAGTGCGGTATTAATTAATTTACCGTTGTTTTGGAAATTTAGTGTGTGTTATTATTATTGGTTAATTTTGATTAAGTAGTGTTAGTCTTTTATTCTAATTTGCCGTTAAGAAAAGGGGGGAGATATTCTCTCAAAATATCTCTTCTGGACTTTTCTTCTTTCACGAGACTATTAAAGGAGAAGTTGACCGAATGCCATTTGTCCCCTTTAAGCCAGCTTCTGTCTAGCTAGACACCTAACCTAAGTAATTATTTTCCTTGGCCACTACTCATTTCTTGATTTCTTACACCTGGCCATAATGGAAAGAGAAGATGCCACTTGTGAATGCCACCTGTGAGTGCATTGAAATTATTCACCCATTCGTCTACTCCTCTGTTTCATTTATCTGGGTATCACCGAAGGAAAATTTTACCAAAATCGTAACTCCCTTCTTCACTTTTTACTTTCACCATCACCGATCCAGAATTTTCAAGAGAGCTTTAACTTTTGGGTGTTCAAATTCTACACAAGTTAAGTGAAAACTCTAAGTTTAAACTAAGAAAATCTACTTGGTGCTTTTAACTTGGTTGCTTGAGAAATGTTATTTTGATGTGACAATAGTGAGGTTTGTGGTAATTGTTGAATCTGTTTTGCTAGTTCTGTACACGTTCAAATGGATATGATTTGTTTTCTTAAAGTATGTTGAAAATCGACGAGTGAAACGATTAAATCTGATTGTGTAAATATTATCTTTAAGGTGATTGTTGGATTCTTCTTATTGGTTTATGTATGTTTAAAAATGGTTGAAAATCATTTTACTGAAAGTAGAGTATATTATGTGAGTATGAATGATGATTCTGTATACCTTTTAAACTGCTCAAACTATACTGTAAAAAATCTGGTTATGTATACTTTTTAAAACTATTCACACTTTACCTTTAGATTTTTCGTTCAAACTTTAGCCTTGTGAGTCTGAACTTGCTTCTGAATTTGAATTCACTTCCGAGTCTGAACCCACTTTTGAATCTGAATTCGCTTTTGAGTCTGAACCCACTTCTGAGTCTGAACCCGCTTCTGAGTCTGAATTCGCTTATGATTCTGAACCTGTTTCTGCTTCTGAACTTCCTTCTGATGACTCGAATTTTCTTTTGATGACCAATCCAATTTGGCTTCTGCTGATTTGAACTTACCTCTGATGACCGAATTTGCTTTTGAACCCGAATTCGCTTATGAGCTAAGTTTGCTTTTGAATTTGAAATGTATTGCTTCATATTTAATTGCTCGGATGATGCATTTCATGATTTTAAAGTGCAAAACTGTGATAGCTCGGTATGGGACGGGCCAAAGCGGACTTTTGCATGCAAATACTTGATTGTCATGACTTGCATGAAAATAATATTAATTTTGTTGCCCATTTAGTGGTGTGTGACGATGCCCTGCTTGTCGGGATGCCCCGTAAGTCAGGATGCCCTAGGGAGTGTTTCAGGATGCCTCGGGAGTCGAGATGCCCCGTAGGTTGGGATGCCTTGGGTGTGTGTCTATGTGCCTCGATATTGAGATGCCCCGTTGGTTGGGATGCCCCGGGAGTGTTCGGGAGGATGAAGTAATGGACCTAATCGCATGAGCATGAATATTTTACTTCATATGCTTGTGGTTGAGTGAAAGTATTGTGAAATGTCGCATTGCTAAGACTTTGTGACACATCCGGACGGTAAAAGGTATAACATGCATTCGAATTCTATGCATATCGTTTGCTATGCATGCATGTGTGTTTCTGCCAGGTGAAGTGATAAGCTGATTGTCTTAACTTAAAACTAGAGATTTCATTTACTGGGTCTTGGCTCATTCCATTATTTTTTCAGACATGTAGGAGTGGACAATCTGCTACCAACGCTTGCTAGTTTTTCCCTAAGCACTATAAATGCCAGTACGTTGTTATGCTTGTCTCGAGGGCAAATATAGATTATACTAAATGTATATCTACTATATGGGTTGATGCGGGATAAAGGTTGATATGAAGGTGACGACATCTACAGCATCGTTGTAAAGTCTACTTTTGTCCAAGACGTCTTTGGAGTAAATTGTAGCATGGAGATAGGCAACCTCGACCTATCCAGATATTTGTTTTTTGTGATTTTATTATGTATTGTCTGGACTTGTAATTCTCACAAGTGTTGTTAATGAGAAGTAAAAGTATTTTGACAAAACTTGTTCAAACTTTGACTTCCGCTTGCCAATTTATTAATAATATTAATTGGTACATGTTACGTGTGACGTTCCGGGGCATCACATGGGGCCTAGAAAGATTTGAACTCAAAATCTCTTGCTCTAATAGAATGTAAAATTTCGTGGGACCATCGCAAATTGTCCTAAAAATATAAACTATTAGTGGAATGTGGTTTAGAATTTAAATATTATATCGCTCTCCCTAACGCTTAGTTTGGTTTATACTAAGCATTGACATATCTAATTTGGGAGGTAAATGGAGCTTGAAAGATATGAACTCAGTATTTGCTATGATATCACGTGAGACTTTGTGGGACCACTTCCAACTGTTTTAAAATCAGCTTTTGCTTTTAGAATAGTTGATAATGATTCTACAAAATTTCAAGTTTTTAGAACCATTAATAGTGGTCTTGTAAAATCTTACATCATATTATAGTAAGAGATCCCGAATTCAAATATTTTAAGATTACCTATCCAATTAAATATGTCCATATTTAGTATTAGACAAAAAAATAAGAAAAAAAATACCATTGAGTGGAAGTGATAGAATATGTAAATATTAAATCACATATTCCTCTAACAATTTAAGTTTTTAGATCTGTTGATAATGGTCCTGGTTAATGCTAGGGTTGTTCCTAGTTTAATCTTTAAATATTTTATACTTCAAAAGGTATTTTGACGACACTTTTGATAAAATAGATATCACTGCCAAATTATGTTCACTGTTGAATTCCATATATATAGTTTTTATACTTTAAAAATATTTTTTTACTTTGACTAGATTGAAATTTCATCTTTTGCAATATCAAAGTAGATTACGCAATATGAATCACTGATCATCTTATTTTTCATAGCAGTTGGTTTTCTCCAAATGATTACAGTTAATTATGAACTTGGAAAGCCAGTTTCTATGAAATATTAGAGACACATGATAGATAATAACAAATTCCTATTTCCTACTAAAAAAAGCACTAAATTTCAATCTTATTACAACATTGGACAAAATACAAAGCAGAAGAAATCTACATTTTATTCCATTTTTCCAGTCTCAGTTGGCCTCAACGTCTTAGAAAAAAAAAAGGAAACTTCAATGTCACATCGAGATTGCGTTTGTCACGAAGAAACTAATTTTCATTGGAAAAGAGAGTTTGAATTTGATTAACTTTCGTAAAAAGAACAATTTTTCAATTAAGATTTTCAATCTTTTAACAAGTTCACAAAGACAAGATCCTAAAAAAAAAAAGGAAAAAGATTAAGACTACGTTTATTTCGCAAAAAAAGAATGATTTGGAAAACATTTTTCAAAAAATGATTGTTTGTGTCACTTGAAATAAATAGTTAATGGAAAATGTTTTCATTATAAAAAAATTATATCTAAATATTTTCATGGACAATGAAAATTTTTTCATTTATTTATTTTTGTAAACAATATAAACGATTAGATTTAGAAAAATAATTTTTAGATCATTTATTTTTCGCGAAACAGATATAGGTTAAAAAAAGGAAGAGGAAGAAGATGAATATGAGATTGCAAGTAACAATAGGTGACAGAGGATGAGAAAAGGTTCAAGATTACATTTTATTTAGGAAAAATGACACAAATAATCCATAAATTTTGACTTAATGTGCAATGCGGTCCATGAATTTTTAATTTGTTCAATGTGGTCCATGAGTTTTTAATTTGTTCAGTGTGGTCTCCAAACTTTTGGTAAACATTCAATTTAGTTCATGAATTATATGAAAATATTCAATGTAATCCTTCAATTTATTAAAATTCAAGGACTATCATGAACATGTGCAAAAAGTCTGTGAACCACATTGAATAAATTAAAATTTTAGGGGTCAAACTGCATATTGGGTTAAAATTCAGAGACCATTTATATCATTATCCCTTTGAATATTATGCTGGATTTTAGAAATTTAGTTTATTATCTTAGTATTTGGGTAGCTTTTTCTAATTATTATTTGACTAAATTCTAGATAATATTATATGATTTTTAGGTAATTTATATCGGCCTATTGTCATTTTAAAAAATTATTTATTAGAGTTAGAGATTAATGCATATGCTGTATAAATTACTCTAACCTTTTTTTTTTTTTTGGCTTAAAATTACTCTAACTTCAATGGCTGTGCATATATACGTCCTTTGAAACTTCTACACTCAACTCCACGAAAACGCCCACAAGAAAGAAACTCTAGGATGAGCAGGCCTCACAGCTCTTCCTCGCCCATGGCCAGCGAGGGGCGGCCTCGCCGGTTGCCAGCGAGGGTCATGTCGCCGGCGACAGGCGAGGTCGCCCCTCGCCGGCCATGGGCAAGGCCGCCCTCGCCCAGCCCATCCTAGGCTTCTTCGGTGGCTAGGCCGGCCACCGGCAATTGGCCGACAAGGGGAGAAAAGATAAAAAAGAAAAGAAAGGAAAAATGAAAGAAGATGAAAAAAAAAAAGAAAAAAAAGGAAAAAAATTATTTAAAATAAAAAATACCGACTGTACACGTTGACTCATCCTCCGGCGAGCAACGTCGGCGTCAAAAATTAATAAAAAATACAATGTCGGATTTCCGGCCAAACTTACCGAAGTTGACACTTAAGTAACCTATTTTCCTCCAACTTGGCATCAAAGTGATTCGAAAAAAAGTTATGATACCAAAGTGTCCTCCGTACACAACTTATGATACTAACATGTGTTGTCAACTCAAAGACCCTAGCATGCAAAAGCCACGTTCCCAACATTTAATACATAGACTTCAAAACCTTTTGGGCAGACTGCCAAAATCAAAGTCAGTTAGCAACTCAAATTCAACATGCCGCTAGACGCGAGTAAGTGGCAGTTGATTCATAATGTGTTGATCCTAGATCTCCCAAGGGATGCTGCGAATAGCACAGATAGATTGCTGTAGCAGCTATGGGTGAGACCTCATTTAGGGAAAGAAAGAAACATCATGCAAACTCGAAAGAAGAATCCACCCACCTGAGCTTTCTGCAGAAACATTCCGGAGCTCGTCCGCGCTTCACTCAATTTACTCTTTCCCGTTTCCTTGTCACCCACCATGGACTTCTCCAACTTGTCCCTTGCATGATCCACCAAAAAACCAATCTTGTCAATCCTTTTTCTTTCTAATCTCCATCAAGCCAGCAAATACGAAATCAGAAGGCACAAAAAACTAACCAGTTTGATGAGATGATCACACTCTTCATCAGATAAAAACCCCTTGTAGATAAAAGCCCTGCGACGACACAAATTTTGGGACATCTTAACCAATGACCTTCCAACTCAGGAAATCACAACACACACTAGAAGACGTTAAATAATTCAGACTATCTCTGATTAAACAATCCTGTGCATTGGCAATTTGAAGGACAATATCAGAAAACCATATTTCTATAGTGGCTTCACTATTCTTTTTGCTCTATCTTTGGCAATAGAATACTGTTCCTTTTTAGGTTCTTCAATCTTATTATTATTAGTAGACGACTGAACTGGTGTGAAGACAATACTTCAAGTTCCACCTTCTTCGTAGCACTTTCCAGATTTTTCATGAAGCGGAGTAGATGATTTCTTGCTCGGAAAAAACATAATAAACTAATAAAAAATAAGGTCTTTGTTGATGAAAATTTTAGATGAATTAGTAGACCAAAGCCTTTAACCCTTTATACCAAAAGCATAACCAAGAAAGATGCATTTCTTTGCTCTAGGCTCTAGTTTGCCCTCACTAACAAGGGCATGTGATTGATATCCAAATACTTGAAGAGAAGAATAATCAATAGGTTTACCTGACTATACCTCCTCAGGTGTCTTGCACTAATAGATGTGCAAGGAGAACGATTTATCAATGAAGCAACAGTATTGACTATCTCAGTCCTTTCTAATAAGGTTTTGTTCATGCGTTTAGCAATACCATTATGTTGTCATGTATTCATGATAGTGTGATGCCTCACAGTGCCTTCATTTTTGTAGAACTCGTTAAACTTGTGTCCACAAAATTCTAGCACATTATCTGTTTTTAGCCTCCTGATCTTCTTACCAATCTGTTTCTCAATCAATGTTTTTCATTATTTAAATTGTAATAAAAACATCTCTCTTCTATTTTAGAAAATAGGCCCAAACTTTTCTTGAAAAATCATCAATGAAAGTGAGTAAATATCTCGAACCAAGTTCTTTCGAAGGAACTTTCGTAGGCCCCAAAGATCAGATTGAATATTGTAATATTTAGATTTTTACAAAGCAAAAAACAAAAAAAAGAGTTGAAAAGTCAACAAAAGAAGAAAAAGTGTACTTCAGCTTACTTATAATGAAAAGCAACGAGAGAGAGAGAGAGAGATGCCGAGAGCTCTTGCGGAAAAGAAAGGGAAAGGGGAAAAGAAAGAAAGAAAAGAGAGAGAAAAGAAAGTAGAAGAAGAAGAAGAAAGGGAGAGAGTGTATTCGCCATGAGAGTCTCACCAAGCTGGAGTTACTTCATATCGCAATGCGTAAGTATTTGCACCCCTCGTTCATCTAATTGAAGTAATATTTAGGGGTTATGACACAATTTGTGGTTTTTTGTATTTTGAATTACAAGGTTCGATTAACGAATTGTTGAGTTATGAATATGTATAGAAATGGTAGTTTAGGATGTTGTGGGGCTATAGGATGTTTTGGATTTTGATTTGGATTTATGGTTTGCCCAAAACAAAATTTTGAAATTGGCCTTGAGTGATGAACAGTGAACGACCAATGGTTTTTAGGGCGATTTTCGTTAATTTTCAACTAAATTTTGGGATGGCTATGTTGTGGGTCTTCTAGTTCTTTGAAAGATCTTTTTTTGACTATAAGTTTGCTTGAAACGGAATTCGGTGGAAAGACTTTTCGCGCTCAAGTTCTGCATTATAGATAACTTTGAATATTTGTTTCGGTTGAGAGTTTTGTTAGGGTGTAGAAGTCCTTTTGTTCGTACTTAAGTGTAGTTTAGCCATTTTGTAGTCATCGTAGTGTTTTACTTGATTTTGACGTTGATTTTCATTTACTTGTTAAGATTGCGAGTTCTACAATTTGAGCAATTTTTGTTGTTTGGTCGTAGACATTTCTAGTTGAATGATGTTATCTCTTCAATGGATTTATAAACCCATGTCTTGAAAGTAATAAATATTTGAGTATTATACATGTTATTAAAGCATGTTTGTTGCATAAAAGTCTGGATCGGGTAATTACTGCCTTTTAATATTTGAGAACGAATTGAAAATGGTTTTAAGAAAGATATTGTGAATAGATATATATGTATTATGTTGTGAACTAGTTTTCGTAATGATTCTAAATGATTTGAGAAACGTTTTATGAAAATTGTTGCAAAAGGTTATATATATTGATTTATGAAGAATTTTGAAGTGATGTGAGAATTGTCTTGTTAGATGTGTTTAGTTTGATGAGTGAAATTAAGAAAGATTACGTGTTTTGTTTTGTGAAATGAATTGGTGATATTGATTGTGAGTTTGATTCCTGGTATTGGAAGATGTGGATTTTGTGCTCAATATCATTATGAACCCATTGAGAGGTTTGGGGTATGCATACTGGTTAGAATATCGTTTTGAACCGAACCATCGGGTTTATAGGTGGAGACCTTGTCAATGGAGGAATCTTGGTAATCTTGTTATAAGGCATTGTGTTATGACCATAATTTGATATTGAGCAATAAATAAATCTATGGAATGGACCATTGACATATGTCGTGATATGAGATTTATTAATGGAAAAAACTATTGATGTGATTTGAGATTGGTCAACGGAATGGATCATTGATGTGGTTTTCAATAGAGATTGATCAATGAACTATATCATTAATGTTTGATTTGAGATGGTGGTTTAAACGATTATTTCTTCTCTGTATAAAGTCTTGTTGAAATGAAATGATTCGTATTTGATTTGATATGTATATTAAAGGCTGTAAATATTCATTCACAACTACAATAAAAGATTCCTTGGATAATTACTTTGGATTTGAAATAAAGAATCTAATGAGTCAATTATATATGTTACAATGAGAAGTTTTAGATGTTTCGCGTCTAATAAAAGTCAAATTACGTTGGATTTTGGGAAGGATAATGGTGGGTTGAGCTTTTCTCAGCTACTAATTTTCAAGGATTTTTGTTTATTTTAACATGGACCCTATTGCGTTTTAATAATATCGACAGAGAATGACAATGCATGTTTGTGCTGCATAGATGGCTTTTGTCTGTCATTTCCCGATGCTTGAAGCAAGTAACAGTTCATTGAGCAGGTGATTCCTTGCAAATCCCTGCTCCTAATGGTCAATTCAATCGACCAAGATTTCCATCCAAAGAGAGGGATAAGCTAACACGTCCAAAGCTCTGTCCCTTTTCTTGCCTCTCAAGACTGCCACATCAAGACTTGCAGTGCAATGGAAGAAGCACGCAATCTCATTGTTTTCTCCAATTATAAATGCGGTCATGAGCCTGATGTTTTCTTCACTCAATCCTATTGTTCAGAATGAAGTCCTCAGATCTCATATCGTCTCTCTCTCTCTTCCTGACCGGTCTCCTTTTGTCACCCGGTAACAATTCGTTCGACTAAGCATATAATCTTGTACAGCATATGTAGTGGAACTTGCGTCTCCGGTGTTCTTTCTCATTGAACAGCATGTTGATGCTACATACATAAGTAATTTGCTGATTTATACTATACTTTCAAGTGTTCGCATTTCATCACTGTAATTCTGGTTTGCTGGTGAAATTTTTCACGAATATGTAATGGCATCGTGCAGGGAATGCTGTCTTGGCAGAACAAGTCACCTTCTATGTCCACAACAAATGCCCATTTCCCATATGGCCAGCCACGGCTTCCAACACGGGCCAACCAATGATCGCAGATGGAGGCTTTTACCTCCCGCTAGGATCCAACAAACGCATCTCGGCCCCACCGGCGTGGACCGGGCGGATCTGGGCCCGCACTGGGTGCAGGTTCCAGTCCAACTGGCAACCGGCTTGTGAGACTGGGGACTGTGACGGGCGGCTCGCCTGCAGCGGGCTCATCGGTACCCCTCCCGCCACTCTGGTCCAGGTCTCGCTCCAGGCAGACAAGGCCAAGCCGAGCTTCTATGACGTCAGCCTGGTCGATGGGTACAACGTCCCGATCTCGGTCCAGACGAGGCCCGTGGGGCCCAAGTGCGGAATCCCAGGGTGCTCAAAAGACTTGAACGGCATGTGCCCCGAGGAGTTGCAAGTGGTGAGCCGGGATGGGGAGGTCGTGGCTTGCAAGAGCGCCTGTTTGGCCTTCAATGCCGACAAGTTCTGCTGCCGGAACGAGTACGGGACACCCGAGAAGTGCAAGCCGAGCGTGTATTCTAAGATGTTCAAGGATGCCTGTCCGGGCTACTACAGCTATGCCTACGACTCGCCCCCGCCGTTGGCGAGTTGTGCCTCCGAGGAGTACGTGATTACCTTTTGTCCCCACCCTTGGGGTGGTGAGCATGTGCAAGGATTGAACCGTACCTCTTCATAGAGACTAATCATTGGACAATCGATAGCAACGTCAATAACATTAATGGGTCTAAGGAGTTAATTCAATTTGATTTCGTGCACTCGCGAGGACTCACAGTGTCTCGTCGTAAAGGCATATGTACACAGTTTGTAATGGAACAAGATATCAGTTGGACTATGTTTTCAGTGCAGCCTTTCGAAAAACCCACAACACCTCATTATGTACATCGGAACGTCTTTGAACCGGAAATGCGATTTTAGATCTCGGTTGCATTCGTTCTTTCCCGGTGCAAATTTGAATAACAGCACGGTTACTCTTTTTCCTTTCTAATTCACCTGTCACCTTTCTTGGAAGAAGAATATAGCCCGTTAACATCTGAGAAAATTATCAAAAAAGTCATAAACCTTTTGCAATTATGCCAATTTAATTTAATTTTTTTTTCTGCCAATTTAGTTTTAAACATTTTGTAATTGTGCCAATTCAATCCGTTTGGCCACTTTTGGCCGGCCGACGCTGACGTAGATGCCGGTTAGCTGACGTGGCAATATTTTAATAATTATTTTTCGAATTCTTTTTTTATTTTTTTCTATTTCTTTTTTTTTTTCCCTATCTTCTTCCCAAGTCGTCAATCCGATGACCGGCGGGAGGCTAAGGCCGGTGAGGCGAGGCTGGCCCTTGCCGTCACTAGTGAGGGCGAGCCTCGCCATAGCAGGGGGTGAGGCTCAACCTCGCCATGGCTGGGGGTGAGGCTCAACCTCGCCCAGCAACAGCGAGGTCTAGCCAGTTCTAGGCAACCTTGCCGTCACCGAGCGAGGTTAACCTCACCAGATCTGGGTGAGGCCTTGCTCGGCGACAGAGAGGTTGCCCAAATTTGAAGAGACCTTGTCGTCGCTGGGCGAGGTCAAGCTTGCCTAGCAACGGCAAGGCCTCGCCCAGATCTAGGTGAGGCCTCATCGTCGCTGGGTGAGCTTGACCTCGCCCATGGCTGGCGAGTTTCGCCTCGCCGGACCGGCGACCGGAAAAGAAAATAGGGGAAAAACAAAAGAAAGAGAAAAAGGAATTTGAAAAATAATAAAAAAAATATTAAAATATTGCAACGTTAGCCGCCCGGCGCCCACGTCAGCGCTGACCGGCCAAAAGTAACCGAATGGACTGAATTGGCACAATTATAAAAGATTTAAGACTAAATTGATAAAAAAAATATTTAAGACTGAATTGATACGATTACAAAAGCTTTAGAGCTTTTTTGGTAATTTCCCTCTCAACATCTTCGCCACCCTCCTCTAGCAGTTCATGTTTGATCGAATTTGGGCCCAATCTGCAATGCCGAATGTTAGTTTGGGCCTCCAAGGCCCATCAATCACGACCGTGCGGCTGCGGTGGCCGTCCGATCTAGGGTTTCCTGCACGAGCACACCCTCCCCCCCATCTGTTCGATCTATAAAAGGGGGCTCGAAGCGTCCCTCTCTTAAACCGACTTCTCTTCCTCCGTAGCGGAGCGCAGGCAGCGCTCTCGAGCCGACTTCTTCCACTGCGTCCGCCATTTCGGTTTGCTTCGAAGCTTTTCTTTCTTTCTTTTGTGGTTGTCCAGTCGGATCTGCGGCGATCAAGTGATGAGAGCAAAACTGCAACAATATGAAGGGCTGGGGCCCCGGGATTCCTAGTATTTAAGTCTCTGATGATTGCCTCTTTCTTCTTCTTCTCCGTTGGAGTTCAAACCTTCCTCCTCTGCTTTTGTTTCTTTCTCGTTTCTTTTTTACTGGGTTTTTCTTCTTCGTTCTTGTTTCGTGGCAGCGGAGATGTGATGAGTACTATCAATTTGGTCCGTGTTTCTGATCAAACCGTGACTGATTACCCTTCAACCAATACTCTGATCTCTTTCTCTCTTTCTTGACTGATTTGTTGATTTTTTTCTTTGTTGTTTTTCGTTCTGATTTCTGCATTTCTTCTGTTGGGTTTTTGAGTCATCAATGGCTCTGTGATTACATGCCCCTTTCTTGTGGCGATATACGCTATTCCGACTCCAAGAATCGTGAGCTGAAAATCCAATGTGTTTCTTATGAGAGCCATTTGCTTGTCAGTGTGTTTTTCAGTCTTTTTTTTTTCTGCAAAAAAAAGAGAGTTTTTCTGTTAAATAATGGGGCAGATAATGATGAATTTATTTTTTTTTCAATGGCAAGTTCTTGACTGTTTTCACTTCTGCAGTGATGAATTATGAATAAGTAATAATACACATGTCAGACTTCAGAGATTTTCATCGATGAGAACATACATTCAACACTCTGAGCAGAAGTGTCTTCCTAAATAATATCAATTTCATGAAAAAGATAATATCAGTTTTTTTTTTGCCCTCCTCTGATCATACAGTGATCAGAAAGTCTTTTCTTAAACATTTGCTCTTAAGTAATTATTTTCATTATCTTCTAATTAGTTGTGCACAGATCTTTGTTGCTGTTACTCTTTATTTTTTGCAAGACAATAAATGATTGACTTAAAAATGTCAAGTCACAGATCAAGGGTGCAAAGATTGATCTAGCTCTCTTAATTTATGGTCAAAATTTTCTGATGGTACCTGGTGAATTGTCAGTCTCTCAGACGAACGTGGCTTGTGGATTAAGAGTGTGAGAGATAGAGAAGACAAGAATATACCTTGTATTTTATCATATTGAGGTATCACTAATTGTGATCAAGCAAGGATATTTGAATTGAAGTAATTATGCAAGCCTAGCCCTAATGTGCAATGTAAATATCATAAATCCCAATTTAGAGTGGCTTCTGGTGGAAAAAACAGCGAGTCTTAATTAGGTGGCCGAAAATAAGAAAAGACAGTGGGTGGGTTAGGTTCAGAGACTTTAATTTCTTGTAATGAAGCAATGTTGGACAAAGTTGGCAAAAACCCTTCAGCTATATGGATTAAGGTGTGGGTGGGTTAGGTTCAGAGACTTTAATTTCTTGTAATGAAGCAATGTTGGACAAAGTTGGCAAAAACCCTTCAGCTATATGGATTAAGGTGTTAGAAAGGAATTTATTTTCTCCGTATGTCAATTTTTGCCTTGCAGGATAAGGTTATCGACCTTGGGGTTGGTAGAGCCTAATTGTAGGCAGGGAAGCTATTTCTCTGGAAGTAAGGTGGTCACTTGGTTATAGAGAGGGTATTCGCATTCGTGAAGATAGATGGCTAAAGCTAAGTTGTTATAGGAGGGCAAGTGAATCGTGGCGATGAACTTCAGACAGTGGCCGACTTGATTATCAAGGAGAATAAGATATTGAAAGAGCAAACTCTGCGAAGTTTATTCGATGGGCAAATAAATGAAATACTTCTAATACACAAGTATGAATTGCGAAAAGGATAGCTTGGTTTGGACTAGAAGTAAATCAGGAGACTATTCAGTGAAGAGTGGGTATTATCAAACTCGGGAAACAAAGCAGCAACAGATTGTCGAGCAGGCGAGCATCATCTTCCTATCGACTCGTAGAACTTTAGGGACGCGAATCTGGAAATTGAATACCTCAGAGTATTTATGTGGGGTGCGTGCCAAGGTGCCTTGTCTACGAGAGAAAATCCAACTAAACGGAGAGTCATACCTGAATCGATATGCTAAAAATTCCCATAAACAATGGAGCACCTATTGCTTTAGTGTCACTGGACAGAGGATGTTTGGTCAGACTCCCTAATACAAATCGATATCTCGATCAGAGAGATCACCAAAATAGAGGAATGGCTGTTGCAATCTAAAATACCCAATTTGAGCTTTACTTCCCGGGAATTGATTACGGTTATTCTGTGGAATTTATGGAAAGCATGAAACAATTTTGTCTCCTGCCTAGTGCACTCGAATCCGGCGATGACTAGTGAGATAGCCCTCGCCCCAGAACTAGATTCTTAAGAAAAGGCATCCAATAAAGAAAACTTCAGCTGATGAACGAGAGGACTTACCGTCTGTATGGAGTCCACCGAAGAGAGGGTCTCTGAAGATAAACTTTGACGAATCGCTTGCTGAAGGGACAATGGAAGGTCTGTCAAGATTCTTCGGGAAGCTTGGTAGATGGCTTTGCAAGTCGTGTTCGAGTTTCCTCTGAAATTCGCACCGAAGCTCTAGCTTTGCCGGAGACTTGGAGAAGTACTTCAATGTCAAAATTGATCCGCATGTGTAGGGGTGAGCGGTTTCAGGTTTCGTACATATTCCATTTAAAATCTAGAATCTACCTATCGGAATAGATTTATCATTTTTTGAAGTTCGTAACTCACCCTACATACTATGAAACCTACAACCTATCTTATTATAGGTTCCAAGGTTTATCCAAATTCCACTTGTATTATTAATTAAATAATTGCAATGACTTATCATATTTAACGACCATCAATTGCTGTTACAATCTACTGACCATAACTTATATTTAGATATACAAAAAATATGAAACATTAACAAAGAAAAAGCTTTAGTCATAAAATGGAAGCTTAGACTAGTTGTTTCAAATTATATAATTATCATCGAATGTAATGGAATACCGCAAAATCATGTGAAGACATAGATCCAGAAAAATACAAAAACTTGTTCTAGGTTCCTAGAACTTGAACCTACTGTCGATATAAGTTTCTCAATTTTTGAAACTTTGAACCTATCTTATATACTTTGGAACCCGGAACTAACAAGTTTCAACGGTCCGGTTCTCAAGTTCGAGATTCTACTTTGCAACCATGTTCACCCCTATTTAGGTGTGCTTGGAAAACTGATAGCTTATCATTGATAGCCTTTCTCTCGAGTATTTATCAACCTGGGTGGGAATTACGGGCCCTTATTGCGGATTGCGTCTAGCCCATTTCCATGAAGTCCAAGTTGCTCACTGCTATTGCGAGGTCAGTCAGCTGATTGGGTTGCCAAGGCCCAAAGAACTTAAGGCCCATCTCAACCCTTTAGGGCTATCCTTTGTGCAAAGGCACTTCTTTGTTGTTCCAAAAATGCTAGTTGAAGGACTGAAAGCAATCGTTTTGAAGCCGAAAAAGAAAAGAAAAAATTGGAGTGGGAGGCAATTGGTTTATCGACATATTGACACTAAACGACATTGATTTATTATAAGAGAAAAGAAAAAAACGAGTTGGGACTCTTGCTTCGAAAATTGTTATAAAGGAGCAGTTACGAGGGAGGAAAAAAGGAACGCATGTCTAATGTCATACTCATGTCCACATGATATTATTGATTAATATACTATTTTTATATATTCACCCTCATTTTGTCTTACTTTTCAATTTCCAAAACTATCCTTCATGGTTCTTATAAGAACTAAACAATTAAATTCTATCCACCATACAAGAATCAAATTGCTCCACTCAGAAAATAACTAGCCTCACTTATTTCCTACATAATTTTTTTTTAGGTATATCTCTATTCAATTTTTACGTATATATTCATCTTTGTATACGTGTCATGGGTTGACTCTTGACATCATCACCGTGTGATACTTAGACTCTCTTTGATTTGTTCACCTTTTATTAGAGTCTCCTAAGCTCGGCATTTCTCTCGTCAGTTACTCAAATCTCTCACTTAGCCCACTCTAATTCGTAAAGAGAAATTCTAGAGACAAGTGTTTTTAGGACAAAACACTCTATTACCTTTTGTTGTGTTGAATATAAGATCCTACAAATGATGAGGAGGCAATCCCTCTATATACATGAGCCTCCCATTGATCTAAGGATGGAGATCCAATCTCCCCATCTACAATCTACTCTTACTAATTACAAAATTTCTCTAAAATACAAATGAAAATACTCATAATACCCCTAACAATATTTATAATACATAAAAAAAAAGGACTCTAGAACAGCAGCTAGTCATCCTGGCCACTTCCTCGGGCTTTCATGCCTCGTAAGAGCCTTCCTCCTCCTATTCGAGACATATCCGCGTGCTAAACACTGTACTTGAGAAACGATGGCAATTGATTTTTAGGCTGATATGCATACTTTTCTCTTTGCTTACCAATAGTGACCACATATTTCCGTGGATATCGCTTTCGGAGATATCCCTCTCAACTTTTCTAGGGAAAAAGTGTTCGAAAAATTCGTAAGATGCGAATTTAGTTATAAATTTCTTTTTCGTGTTAATTCAATCCTAAATCTTTATTTTTGTACTAATTTAATCATTTCGGCTAATTTTGATCAGATTTTGGTGATGTGAATACCGGCCGACTTACATGGTATCACCAGCGATGACTTGGATAACTTTTAATGTTATTTTAATATTTTTCAAATTTTTTAAATATTTTTTTTCCTTTTCCTTTCTTCTTCCTCCGGTCTGGCGATTGCTTGGAGGGTTGCTCTCTCGAGCAACGGTGACGACAACCTTCACCCAACCATTAGTGAGGTTTGCACGACACCTCGCAGCCACTGGCGAAGGCTCGAGCTCTCATCCAGTTGCTGGCAGAGGCCGCGAGGTTGAAGGCCGTGACCTTACGGCCATTGGCAAGGGCTCGGCTCGGCTCGTTGTCAAAGTTGTTAGCGAGCCTCGCCAGCAGTCGATAGGGTTGGTCAGAGGCTGGCGAGGGGACCTCGCTGGCCTCGGCTTCTAGCTGGTTACTGGACCGGTGACTAGCTGGAGGAAGAATAAAGGAAAATAAAAAAATAAAAAATTAGATAAATATTTAAATATTATTAAAAGTTGTCCACGTCATCGTCGGTGGTGCCATGTAAGCCGGCGGGTGTCTACGTCAGCAAAATCCGGTCAAAATTAACCAGAAGGACTGAATTGGCGCAATGACAAAATGTTTATGATTGAATTTGCATTGTCGCGACCTAAAAAAAAAATCGTGTTTTCGATCTTAGGTTAATGGATTACTAGATCAATTAAATTAACTAACCTAGCTCGAGTTCTCCCAAACTCTACCAAATCGCAACTTAGGTCCAATTATGAGCATGCAAATATTTTCAATGGGAGTCGCCACTAATCATTTAAGGTAGGTTGATTAGAAACCTAAATAAAATAGCGGGAGTACTATTTTATTTCTACGAACCAGAAATTATGAATTCGGGGACTTGGTTACGCTAGATTCCCTAACGCCCTTTCGGTACCAATTTCAAGAAAAATACCCAATTTGGCAATTTTGATAAATCCCGACTTAGAGTTTAAAGATGCAGAAATTTTTATTTTCGCTTATTTAAATGAAAACTAACATATATGTAATGACGTGCAAAAATTGACATGCGATTAGTACAACTTAACATGCAAATTATATGTCATGCGACAACGTGACCTATTTCTAATAACGGGCATATTATTTATTTTTTTGTATTTTTTTTTAATAAAATTCGGAATTAAAAATGCTAATTATCTAGACACGCAATTTTAAACTAAAGAAATTAACCTATTCTAGAGTGATCTTTTGTTTTTTTTTTTAAATCAAAATTCGAAATTAAAATCAAGTAAAAAAATATATAACCGCCAAATTTTTCGAATTAAGTTTCGATCTGAAGCATGACAGATCGATCCTAAAATTCGAAATACCCGCTATGGCAATAACTCTATCTAAAGCCTGATAGATAGATTTATTTTCACGTGTGCGGTTGCGGATTAGGAAATTTTCCTAATCGATCACATCTTGAAAAATTCTCGATATCTTAAATATCTTGGATATATTCAAAAGATTTTGAAAATTCTAAATTCTATCCAAATTTGAAAAGTAATAGATATCTAAGATTTCAAAAAAAGGAATAAATCCTAATTGAAATAATGCCTATTATAATATGCAAGATTAGATATCAATAAGCACAAAATAGGCAACAAAATATTCGAATCGAATCAAGATAAGATAATTACCTGATTTGCTGATTTTTTTTCCAAATTTGAATCGTCTCGAGATCGGACTCGGGATTTGTGAAGCGGGATGGTGATCGACGGCGGGCACGGCGGCGAGCGCGGTGGTGGAGACGGCGGTGGCGGTAAGAACTGACCTTGCGATTGCTCACAGTAGTTGAGGAGTGCGGCTTGATGATGTTAGTGCAGCAATATCTAATTCGGATATCGACTTTCCAAGTTCGAACTCGCAACGGACGGCTCGTGTGGCCGGTGAAGTGGTGCTCGGCCAAGGAGGGGCTCCTTACGGTGTGCTCGACGATGCACTGTAGCGATTGACTCACGGTTGGGCTTGACCGAACACGGCTGAGGATCTGCAAAGCTTCTCTGAGATTGCTGAGCTAATGTCACCAAAGGCGCGCTTGAATTGATGCAAGAGCGTTGGTTTGTTCTGGACAACTTGGAACTCCAGCGAAAACTTGCAAAGAACCAGTTAAGAGCACCACGTGGCTATTTTGCCATGCAAAGGATTAGCCAAGGAAGCTTTGGGCTATACACTGTGGCTGGAAGTACGGCCACAGGTTGTGCAACGACTGGATATAAGGTGCAGCTCCGACAAAGGAAAATGGCAAGAGGAGGCTTCCTGGTCTTGAGCAGTGGAGGACGCTGGTGATTGTAGCGGGGATGTCTCGCTCTTTTCACCCACCGATCTCACCTTTTCTCTTGCTCACGCTTGTGTTCTCTAAAAATTCTGATGTTCTGACCATCTGAAAGCTCCCCATAAGCATGTATTTATAATGAAAACCTAGGTCAATTAGCCGGGCTTTTAGTGCTAACGGGCTTAGGTTTAGGCTTCTAAGTGGGCTGAATTAATTTGGATTTTTCTTTAATTAAGCATAATGGGCTAATTTAAGCTCAAATTAAAACAACCAAGCCCTTTTGCGTGTGATTTTCGGCCCATGCTTTTCGAGTGAACCGGGTCTCATTCGATGTCCGAGCTCGATTCACGCGATGAATTTTAAGCTCGCTTGTCACCGCTGATCCGATGCGAAATGCAATTAATCTAAATGAACCTAAACTATATGTCATGCAATTGTAATATTTTTATTTAGGGGTTAAAATTTAATCCCTAATTTTCTATGCAATTAACCACTAAATGATGTGCTAAAATTTAGGTGTCAACAGCTGCCCCTCTTTGAGTGGAGGCTCGTAGAGGTTTCGCTCAAAGACTGAGACCTAAATTTAAACTATGCAAAATGATGAATGATTTTTTTTTTTTTTTAAATGCAATGATGCGTGATATGCAAATAATAAGGAATGTATGCTAAGGCTTCTCACTTCATGAAGAGATGTGAAAGAGCCTTACATACGGATCGCACAAAAAGCGTCCAAGTGAGGGGATGCTTTATAATGCTGCTAACTCCTTTGAACTCCAAACTTCTAGTCCACTGGAAGTAAGGTTCTCGAGGTACAGAATTGCCTATTTGTTACCTGTAGTTTCCTACAGATGCGAAATAGCACATGATATGAAGAAAGAATGGGACGTGTTGCCTATACCACTGGGCAATCACGAAAAGGATCATGTCACCTCTTCCATTGGGCGAGCATGAGGTTTTTTGTGCCATCTATTCCACTGGGTGAACACGAAATGAGAAACTATGCTGCCTGTTCTACTGGGCAAACATTTAAATGGGGTGTGTTGTCTATTTCACTGAACAACACAAAATGAGAAACTATCCCGCCGCGTACTCCACTTGGCGAACATGAAATGGGGTGTTATGCTACCGCGTACTCCACTTGGCAACATAAAATGGGGTGTGCCGTGTACTCCACTTGGCAACACCAAGAGATGGGGTGTGCTTCGTACTCCACTTAGCAGCACCCAGAGATATGTCACATATTCCATTTGATAAACATATGAAAGAGATAATTTCTCCTATTCCGGAGGGAGAAACAATGAAGAATAATTAGTAGACGTACCTGAATTCTTCTTATGTTATGGGAGAGCCAATTGCAATGCACCTGTTTTTTACCTGAGAAAAGGTTAAACTAGCACATGCGCAGGGGCAAAGAAAACATTTTTCAAGAATCTGCTTGCATTACCAAGCTTCACTGAGGAATTTATCAATAAGAACAACAATTTCGTCCTCTTGACAATTTGATCACATTAGCATTACTAAGCTTCACTGGGGAATTTATCAATAAGAACAATCATTTCGTCCTTTTGACAATTTGATCACATTAAATGAGAGACCTTTGATCAGAAAGGACTTTCCACTCACTCTCAATGAAAGGCTTTTGACCCGACCTTTGATGTGGGTATAAGAATCACTCAAACTCTTTTCGTCGTGCTTGACAAGGGTTCGGATATTCTCAAAATCAGTATGACTTGGCCAATCTGAGAGGTCTTTATAAGGACTGAAATGCAAGCTTGGTCAATGGCTTAGCAAAAGGGACTCTTCGAGTCGAGGCTATTGAAAGAATGATATCACCAGTTGCTCCGGGTTTACAAGTCAGGAATGCTGCAAAAAATGAAATAGAAAAATCTTGCTCGCACTTCTTCGAGTAACACTTATAAGCATTTGAAATTCTACGTTAACTCAAGTGCCCTATTCTGAAGAGACTTCGGTAAGGGTTGTAATGTAGATTCGGGTAGGCTTGAAATGAATGGCCTATTTCCATCAAAGGGGGTATTATGAACATGGAAATTGGTGATCATCCAATCATGCTACTGGTACCATTGATCTATTTCTAGCAATTGCTCCACAAATGAACCTTCAAATAGTCTCTTCCCTGAAGAATGATCTTGCATATTGACTCAGTTTTCACCAAAGCCTTTCTTTCTCTCATCATTTTTTACTGGCATTGGCCTTGCTTTTATCAGGCACACTGCTTTTCATGCCCCCTAGTTTTTTTTTTTTTTTTTTTTTTTTTTTTTTTACCTTTGACACGTACTGTCTATAATGCATACATTGGCCAGCCACACTTTGGCTTGTTTTGACTGAATGACTAACATTTGGATCCTCAGGGTCTTCATTGGCGCTCCGAATATGCTGTGCAGATAGCAATGGTTTTTACCTTGCCCCAGTGTGAGGGATGATCACCAATTGGGTTCTTATGAAATGAAATTGTAGGCTCAAATGGGCCAAGCAACGGATAAAGTGTGTAGGATAGCGAAAGAAATGCTCTTCGTCATATCTAAGGCACTCAAGCTAACACAGAATTTTGATGCAGTAAATATACTTGAAGATTGATGCAAGTGAAAGCAAGAAAATTCTAACCATTTTGAACTTTCTAAGAAATTGCCCCAGTATAGGGGTTGTTCCTGACAGGGGTAACAAATGAAACTCCATTCAAAGGGTTAAGCAAGTGATAACCTGTAGTGTTTAGATAGAGGAAATGAATGCCTCTTATCATTTTGGTCGTCATACTTTTCGTGAGATAATCCTTTACCTTGTCAGCACGGAATTTTCACTCAACTCGCATTGGGGATTATTATTCAGGATGTGTACGGAAATGGCTTGCCTTTCGTCATCTTGAAGTCTCTCATGCAATATGATCACTTTATTAGGACAGAAATAGATTGCCAGATCAAAAGCTTTCCTCAAACAAAGCTTAGTAACATAAATTGATTCATGAAATTCAATTTGAGATAAAGTTAGAATGAGTACAAATCAAGTGTAATACTTCTTCACAGAATCAGAATTAACTGGACTGGAAAAAACACGACCATCTATCTCGGCCAAAATCAAAGCACCTCCTGGAAGGACTTTCTTCACAATGTACGGGCCGCCATAATTTGGAGCAAATTTTCCTTCTGCAAGAGGAACTATCGGCAATAATTTCCGCAGGACAAGATCGCCTACCTGAAAATGTCGAGGCTTGACTTTCTTGTTGAAAGATTTAGCAACTCGTTGTTGGTAGCACTGGCTATGACATATAGCTCTAAGCTTTGTCTCATCAATCAGGTTCAACTGGTCTAATCTCTGCTGGATCCAATCTGCTTCTGACAATTGTACCTGTGAAAGAATATGTAACGAAGGAATTTCAACCTCAACAGGTAAGACTGCTTCCATACCGTACACAAGAGAATATGGAGTTGCCCCTATAGATGTCCGGATAGAAGTCCGATATGCCATAAGTGCAAATGGTAATCTCTCATACCAATCACGATAGTTCTCAGCTGTTTTAGCCAAAATTTTCTTGATATTTTTGTTGGCTGCTTCGACTGCTCCGTTCATCCGCGGACGATATGGAGAGGAATTCAGATGCTTGATCTTGAACTCCTTGAACAGATCATCCACCAATTTATTATTTAGATTCGACCCATTGTCAGTAATTATGGTCTCAGGTGCACTATATCGAGCAATGATGTCTCGACGAATGAACTTCACCACATTCCGTGCCGTCATTGACGTATAGGACATAGCTTCAATCCACTTCGAAAAATAATCGATAGCGACCAGGATAAACCGATGTCCGTTTGACGCTTTAGGATTGATTGGGCCAATCACATCAATGCCCCACATGAAGAATGGCCATGGTTCAGACATCTGATGCAATTCATTCAGGGGAGTATTAATCTTGTCACCATGGATCTGGCATTTGTGACAACTTCGGACATGTTGAATGCAATCACTCTCTAAAGTGAGCCAGTAATAACCCATCCTCATTATCTTCCTTGCTAGCATATGACCATTCATGTGCGGACCGCATACTCCCTCATGTACTTCTAGCATCAAATGAACAGCCTTAGTTGAATCAACACACCTTAATAAGACCGAATCATAGGACCGCTTGTATAGACATTCTCCGCTCAAGAAGAACTTTGACGCCATTTTCTTGATATACTTCTGGTCAGATGCGGTACTTTTGTCAGGAAATTCCTGTGTTTGAAGATATGCCTTGATATCATGATACCACGGTTTGCCGTCACACTCTTCTGTCGTGGCCATGCAATAAGCTGGTTTCTGTAAAACCTCTATCTTTAAAGGTTCAACTTCTAACCCACTTGTCGCTCGTAGCATTGCCGATAAAGTAGCCAAAGCATCGGCAAAATGGTTTTGAGTCCTCGACAAGTATTCGAACGAAATGTCTTCAAACTCTTCCACTAACTCCTCTAAATAGGCGTGATAGGGCTGCAACTTAGCATTCCTAGTTTGCCACTTACCAACGGTCTGAAGAATAATGAAGGTTGAATCCCCGAACACCTTAAGTCGAGCTACTCCCATTTCGATAGCGGCTTGTAACCCGATGATGCATGCTTCATATTCAGCGATATTGTTCGTGCAAGGAAATATCAATTTTGCAGCCACTGGATAATGTTGACCGCCTAGGGATATTAAAACGGCCCCGATACCTGATCCTGATAAGTTTACGGCCCCATCAAAATACATGGTCCATACATACTCATCAATTGGCGTGACTCTATCCTCTAACGGACCTAGATCCTCATTTTTCCCAGGATTTTCGGCCAGGACATCAGCAATTACTCGTCCTTTGACTGATTTTTGAGACAAGAATTGAACATTGAATTCTGAGATGAGAATCTGCCATTTTGCCAGTTTTCCAACCAAAGCGGGTTGATTGAGCAAATATTTGATGGGATCACATTCTGTTACAAGCAATATCTGATAATGCAAAGTGTATTGCCTCAACCTGTGTAGCACCCAAACCAGTGCGGCGCACGTTCTTTCTATTTCAGAATAGTTCATCTCAGAGGCGGTAAACTTCTTACTCAAATAATAAATTGCACGCTCTTTTCCATCCTCTTCACTTTTTTGAGCAAGCATAGTGCCTAAGGATTCACTGTGGATTGTAAGGTACAGTGTCAGAGGTTGCCCCGGTGTCGGCGGAACAAGCACCGGCGGATTCATCAAGTAGTGCTTAAGCTTGTCAAATGCCTGTTCACATTCTTCATCCCATCTAACCAGCGCATTCTTCTTGAGAAGTTTAAAGAAAGGCTTTGCTGTCTCAGATAGTTGAGAAATAAATCTGGCTATATAGTTTAGCCTACCCATTAAGCCACGAATTTCCTTCACCAAAGAGGGAGATTTTATTTCACAAATGGCCTTCACTTTTGACGGGTCAATCTCAATCCCTTTGTTACTGACAATGAAGCCGAGTAGTTTGCCAGAGGCTGCCCCGAACACGCATTTTTCCGGATTAAGGCGCAATTTGAACTTGTGAAGCCTGTTGAATAATTTCATTAAGGTTTCTATGTGATCTTTTCCACGCCGAGTTTTTGCAATCATGTCATCAACGTAGATCTCAATTTCATTATGCATCATGTCGTGGAACAACGTGACCATTGCTCGTTGGTAAGTTGCTCCAGCATTTTTGAGATCAAAAGGCATCACCTTGTAGTGAAATGTCCCCCATGGAGTGGTAAATGCTGTCTTCAACTTATCATCCTCGTTCATCAAGATCTGATTATAACCTGAGAAACCATCCATGAAGGAAAATAATTCGAACCCGGCTGTGCTGTCCACAAGCACATCAATGTGTGGGAGTGGAAAATCATCTTTAGGGCTAGCTTTGTTCAGATCTCGGTAGTCAACACAAACTCGAACCCGTCCATCTTTCTTCAATACTGGGACTATATTAGCGACCCATTCTGAATATTGGGTAGTCTCAATAAATCCCATGTCAAGAAGTTTCATGACCTCTTCCTTGATCTTCTTTGCTAGCTCTGGCTTAGCTCTTCGTGGCCTTTGCTTTACGGGCTCAATCGAAGGATCAGTCGGTAGACGATGTTCTACGATCGATCGATCGAGACCCGGCATGTCAGTATAAGACCAGGCAAAGATGTCTTGATAATCCTTCAACAATTGAGTCATGCGTTTAGCCACATCTTTAGGGAGGCATGCCCCAATCTTCACTTCTCTAGGATTCTCCGTGTTGCCAAGATTGATCACCACGGTTTCTTCAACAGTTATAGGCTTGGATTTCTCATGGGTTTCCAAGTTCCGTTGTATTTCTTCATCATTCGGATCAGAATCGTCTAAGTCATCAGATTGATTTGCATCACATATATGAGGATCCATGATTCCCGTCCCTTCGCATGCCTCGAGATTAATCCTGAAACATAAAGGAAATGGATCAAAAAGACAAGACAGGGCTTAACCACATGCAATTTTCGAAAATTGATCATTGCTTTTTGAAATTCATTTTGCTTTTGAGGATCTCGAAACAAGAATCCTTGAGAAGCCCAACCCTCAGTTCTTACCGTAGATGACAAATTTTTCCAATCGTTGGTTATCGTCATCGGGTTGGTTTGGGGTACTTCAACAAGATTCAAAATAATAAAAACTTCTGTAATTTTATTGATATCGAATAAATGAATTACATCTTATTGGATTGAAAAAGCTAAGGGCAACATGAATTGAAATGAAAATCGAAAACAATAAAGATTCCCACGCAGGGGAGATACGAAAACTGGAAATAATTACTCTTGAGGGCCAGCGCCTATCCCTTCAAGTGGTCCTTCAGTGATTACACCAATGGAGGTCTCAGCAAACCAACCAGTGAGGTAGGGTATACCATCATTAAAGTCAAAGTCGACCACCCTCGACTCCGACTTCTTGAAAATACAAGGTGGCTGATCATCTTCAGAATCATCAAACAAACTGACCAAAATCGCTTTACCATGCTTCTTAGGAGAGTCAGTTAGGGCTGGTGGCGACTTAGGAAAGATAAGCCCAAGATCATCCTCAGTAGGGCTCGGCTTTAAATGCTCATATCCCCCCACTACTCCAGTTGAGCGAAAGATGTGGTCAATAGGAGGTGGTAAGGGACTTTGACCTACTCCTCTTTGGCCTCTGCAACAACCGAGGTCTTGTTCGCGGCTTCCCGACCCATGATATCCCAAACCAGCTTTGTGGGATTGTCCATTTGTCTCAATCGGGGCACGAATGCCTTGACCTTCCTTCCCAAGACCTTGACCTGGCTTAAAACCATTACCGACCATGACCTTGGCCACCATGATAGCTGCATTAGAAACTTCTGGAGCCGGCAACGGCATATCAGAGGAAGCTTGAACAACTTGAACTATCTCAAATGAATGATAGCTATCCTCCTCAACATGATCGGGCTCCATGTATGGGACCGATGTCGCGTTGAAGATTCGGTGATCTTCTTCTCCATAAATTGTAACCAACTTTGCCTCAGCGACAAACTTGATCTTCTGATGCAAACTGGAGGGCACTGCACCTGCATTGTGGATCCATGGCCGCCCTAACAAAAAATTGAAAGCAGAAGGGATATCCAGCACTTGAAAAAGAATATCGAACACCGAAGGTCCGATTTGCAGCTCTAAGTTAATCTGGCCTATCACATCCTTCTTTGCTCCATCAAAGGCTCGAACAGAAGTTTTGGCTGCTTGCATGGTAGATGGCTTAATGCCTAGCTTTTTTAAAGTAGCCAACGGGCATAAATTCAAAGCTAACCCGTTATCAACAAGCACCCTAGCCATGTGAGTCTCCTTGTACTTCACTGATATATGAAGCGCTTTATTATGACCACGTCCTTCAACTGGAATTTCCTCATCAGAAAATGCTACTTGATCCTTGAGGAGGATCGTCCCGACAAACCCCTCTAGCTTATCTTCTTCAATATTTTCGGGCACATGAACCTCACTCAAAACTTTCATAAGAGCACCCCGATACTTCTCTGATGTCTGAAGAAGTTCCAATAACGAGACTTGTGCAGGCAACTTTCTCAACTGATCAACCACGCTATATTCGCTAGCCTTGATCACAGCTAAGAATTCCTTCGCTTCTTTCTCCACCACTGGCTTAACAGGTGGATTATCAGCATAAGTTCGCCCCGATCTTGTTATCAGATCAACATTGTATGACCATGGAACCATCTTGTCACTTTCATAAGCGTAGGGCTGAGGTGATGCCAGCACCGATACTTCAGAAGCATAAGGTATAACGATCCCGAGGTCATCATCAGAGGCATCCTCAAGAGGGGGCATGTCAATTATTTCAGGATCCAACTTAACTTGTTCATCGGTTAGCATTGCGAGTTCTTCATTCCAGTCAATGATGACCTGAGATATAGTAGCCACTACCCCAAATTCATCAGCCATCCCAATCATTCCATCTCTTACCAACTCATCCACCTTTTTTTCTATTTCACCGAATGATACCATTTCACCGGTCGAAACATAACCAGCTCGGACTAAAGCGTCGAACATATCTTCGAAAGGGACCCTAAAGTTTTGAACTCGCTCAACCGCCGGGCCAAGGACAACATTTGCACTGCTCGAATGATCAGGAAGTGGATTGTTCTGCACATTGGGCTTACCGGCTGGCTGTAGTGCAAACGCTCCAGTCTCAAGTAGATCCTGTACTCGATGTTTGAGTACTTGGCAGTCGTTTGTCGAATGTCCCACCTCACCTCTATGGTAATCGCATTTCTTCGATGGATCGTATCGTGCAAAGCCGGCAGCGTTAGATCTTTGTGGCTCCGAACTCAGCAAATTTTTCTTCCTTAGCACTGCTAGTACCTGAGATAACGTTCTAGGAAGTGGAGTAAATTGGCGAGCTTTGCGCTGCGGGCGTGGGTCTTGCCGGCCTTGCTGCACATAAGAGGTCGGCTGCTTGGTGGTAAATTGTAGTTTCGGGGCCTGAGCTGGCGTCTTCTGTACATAAGTCATGTTGACTTCAGGGGCATGCTCTTTGTCTTTCTTACTAATAAATCTCATGCCTGATGAACCCGACTCACTGTACCATCCTTTCTTGAGCCCAGATTCAATCTCCTCACCCATGGCTATCAGCTGGCTAAAAGATTGGACGGCCGTCACTAACATTCGTGAACGAACCGGCTGTGGTAGAGTGGACACGAACAACTTCATTAAGTCACGTTCTGAAGGTTCGGGCATGATCTGTCCCGCCATGTTCCTCCAGCGAGTGGCATACTCCTTTAGAGTTTCGCCCTTTTTCTGCTCAGCTCTTTCCAGGTCTTCTCTTGTAATAGTGACATCGAGATTGAACTTGAAGTGTTTGACGAAAAGATTTGCCACTTCTTCCCACGAGTCTTTCCGGTTGATCTGGTGGTTGGTATACCACCTCATTGCAGCATCCTTCAAGCTTGCTTGAAAGGTTTGAATCATTAAAGGTCCATTAGAAACATATCTGTTCATGAGCCCCTCGTACATCTCGATGTGCTGAATTGGGTTCGAGGTGCCATCATACTTCTCGAAGGCTGGCATTTTGAATTTATCGGGCACTTGGACCCGAGTAAAAACAGACAAATCAACAGGCGGAAAACTTTGAGTTCCCTCTACTTCACGTAATCTCTGGTCGAGCTTAGCTAGCAATTTAGCATTTTCATCATTGGGAGGTGGATGAAGAAAATCAGCCGCCGGAGATGCACTAGTGTCAGTCAAAATGACATCGTCCAGTTGAAAGGTTGGATTAGTATTCACTGCAGGAGCTTTGTCGAGGTGGAGACCTTGACGAGTTGGAGGCGGAATCTCCGATTGAGAGATAGCATTGATCTGTTGTTGCTTGGCCATGAGATCACTCATCATTTTGGACATAGCAGCCGTGATCTGCTCATTGATTGTATTCATGTGTTCTTTCAGCTTTTCGTCGATCATGGCTGCAATCTCGGTTGATTGGCCATCCTTCTTTTGGTCACCGATCGAGTATTATGAGGATGAGGGGGATCCGTGGCAAATTACCTACAAAAGTAACGATTGAATGAATACAACAAGTAAGAATAACGAGTCGAGTCGGTCCATGACATCCTCAAGATGAAATTTCTTTCAAAAGACCAATTCGTCCGGTAAATCCCGAAATTCCAAATTGCTTCATTCAATAAAAACTTGGACTAATTCCAAAATTTACAAATTATAACTTAACGTTTTTCATTGAATTGCTCAGAATGGAAAATGTCTCGACATCTATTACCAGAAAACGTTAATAGCAAGCTAACATTTCCTCCTAAAAAACTCCATAAACCAAACAAGAAATCATATGGTCTTCCTCTTTTTAGAGGCTACATGATCTATAGATGAATGGGCCTTCAAGGCATGCCGTAATCGTGCATTCTCTTCAGCCAGAGCATCTGCCTTATCCTGGGCCTTCATCGCCTTTTCTTCGCTGATTTTGATTTGATTCTGAAGGGTATGCCGTACTGTGTCGACCGGGATCTTCGGGAGTATCTCAGCAGGGATGGTATGATACTGAACATACCGGTCCGTGGCAAAGTGACGCTTCATTCTTCCAGTGAGCTCATCTGCGGGCCAAATCAGCTTCTGAGTGGAACAATTCTGCCAAGCCTCAGAATGACGCCTAAGCTCGACTCTGTAGGACTCGCCTTTCTCGAACTGGACTTGAAATTCATTGGGCCTGAGTGGAGGTGGAACATCCTGCAGAACTCGGAATTGACGTGTAACCCGAAGGGGCTGATAGCAGGTTGCCCCATAAATGCCCATCAAAGGTACGGGCTTCTGATCGCTATGGTATAGTCGAGCCTCGACCTCCCGAAACCACACAGCTTGCCAAAGGAAAATCTTAGAGTTTGGATCCTTGAATAGATGGACCCATTGCGTGTAGTGTAAACTCTTAGTTTGATCTTGTATTTGTTTGAACCTTAAAATAGGGTTATCAATCATGCCCATTTCAAATACAGTCATATCTTCCCCAAATTGAGAAAGGTGTGAGAAAAGCCAGATTTGTAAAAGCTCAATCGGGGCTCGAAAAGTTTTACCTTTTCCTTTCTTGAATCGTGTCAGAGATATGAAAGTCTCTGCTAGAATTGTGTTTATAAAACTAACTCCGCCATATATTAGTTTTACCGTCCAAGCTATGACAAGATCAATAGCATTTTGACGGAATGGAAAAATGATGAGTCCAAAAAAAACTAAGATAAAAATTTTAGATCTCATGAGGACGGAGTTATTTTCGAAACATTCAATAAGAAAAGATAATGGGCATGCTTGACAATTACTCCTTAGCACTTTTTCAATTTTCTTTTTAGTCAAATTCAAAAATTCAGCAAGCACTACCACAGGATCTACCTTAATGGGTGGTTCAACTATGTCCAACTCAATCGATTTCCCAATGGCAATACTGTATTCTTCCAGAGTAGGTGTGAGTTCAAACTTACCTCCCAACACAAATGTGGTTGTCTCGGGGCACCAAAAATGAGCGAATGCCTGCATGATCCCGCTCTGAACATCTATGTCAAGGATTGGCAGCATGAATCCAATGCGTTTGAGAACGTACTGCTGACCATCTGGCTTCAATTGGCTCCATAACTTCTTGAGCTCCAGCTTCGGAGTAGGCACGAAACGGATATCGAGGCGACTCATTCTTATATAGACCACGTGCCAAATGACTCAACCTAAATCATGGACCGACTCAAAATAAGATGAAGAAAACCAAAGATAAAGCTCGAGAAATTACCGTTTTTGGGGAGAAAATGTCAATCACAGAGACATGCACATGAATCGTGAGTTTAAATCTTAATCTATCTATCCTAATGGCTTTTGCAAAGTGAAATGATGAACGGAACGACGCGTCGCAGCCTCGCGTACAAATGTCATGACTAGTCGCAGCCTCGCAAACAATAGTCATGACTAGTTGGGTCCAATCACTTCGGCTTGGTTCGGTCGACAAGGGCAACCCCATGCATTGTAGCCTCACGTGCATGAGGATAACCCTTGAGCCATTTTTTGGAAAAATTTTCGGGATTCAAATGGGATAACCTTTAGCGAAGCCTTACCGCAAAGGTTAAAGAACCACCTAAATACCATCTTAAAACTATGGGTGTGACCCAGGTCCGGTCACAGGTTGTGTGTGATGTAGTGCAAATACTGTAAATCATGCACAACAATTATATGCAACCAACACTTCAATAGTACGAAAATTAAATTAAATTTCACTCCACCAAACTTGCAAAACAAAGGGTTAGCCAATCACTACTCCCCTTATAACTCCCATCCTGCAAAAACATTTAACACTTAAAAATGAGAATTCAATTAAATTTTGCCAAATCGAGTGATTTTTGTTTGAAAATTCTTTTTTGGCCTAAGTCCTCCATAAATTTTCAAAAAAAATTCAAGTTATTCCCCAGCGGAGTCGCCAAGCTGTCGCGACCTAAAAAAAAAATCGTGTTTTCGATCTTAGGTTAATGGATTACTAGATCAATTAAATTAACTAACCTAGCTCGAGTTCTCCCAAACTCTACCAAATCGCAACTTAGGTCCAATTATGAGCATGCAAATATTTTCAATGGGAGTCGCCACTAATCATTTAAGGTAGGTTGATTAGAAACCTAAATAAAATAGCGGGAGTACTATTTTATTTCTACGAACCAGAAATTATGAATTCGGGGACTTGGTTACGCTAGATTCCCTAACGCCCTTTCGGTACCAATTTCAAGAAAAATACCCAATTTGGCAATTTTGATAAATCCCGACTTAGAGTTTAAAGATGCAGAAATTTTTATTTTCGCTTATTTAAATGAAAACTAACATATATGTAATGACGTGCAAAAATTGACATGCGATTAGTACAACTTAACATGCAAATTATATGTCATGCGACAACGTGACCTATTTCTAATAACGGGCATATTATTTATTTTTTTGTATTTTTTTAAATAAAATTCGGAATTAAAAATGCTAATTATCTAGACACGCAATTTTAAACTAAAGAAATTAACCTATTCTAGAGTGATCTTTTGTTTTTTTTTTTAAATCAAAATTCGAAATTAAAATCAAGTAAAAAAATATATAACCGCCAAATCTTTCGAATTAAGTTTCGATCTGAAGCATGACAGATCGATCCTAAAATTCGAAATACCCGTTATGGCAATAACTCTATCTAAAGCCTGATAGATAGATTTATTTTCACGTGTGCGGTTGCGGATTAGGAAATTTTCCTAATCGATCACATCTTGAAAAATTCTCGATATCTTAAATATCTTGGATATATTCAAAAGATTTTGAAAATTCTAAATTCTATCCAAATTTGAAAAGTAATAGATATCTAAGATTTCAAAAAAAAGGAATAAATCCTAATTGAAATAATGCCTATTATAATATGCAAGATTAGATATCAATAAGCACAAAATAGGCAACAAAATATTCGAATCGAATCAAGATAAGATAATTACCTGATTTGCTGATTTTTTTTCCAAATTTGAATCGTCTCGAGATCGGACTCGGGATTTGTGAAGCGGGATGGTGATCGACGGCGGGCACGGCGGCGAGCGCGGTGGTGGAGACGGCGGTGGCGGTAAGAACTGACCTTGCGATTGCTCACAGTAGTTGAGGAGTGCGGCTTGATGATGTTAGTGCAGCAATATCTAATTCGGATATCGACTTTCCAAGTTCGAACTCGCAACGGACGGCTCGTGTGGCCGGTGAAGTGGTGCTCGGCCAAGGAGGGGCTCCTTACGGTGTGCTCGACGATGCACTGTAGCGATTGACTCACGGTTGGGCTTGACCGAACACGGCTGAGGATCTGCAAAGCTTCTCTGAGATTGCTGAGCTAATGTCACCAAAGGCGCGCTTGAATTGATGCAAGAGCGTTGGTTTGTTCTGGACAACTTGGAACTCCAGCGAAAACTTGCAAAGAACCAGTTAAGAGCACCACGTGGCTATTTTGCCATGCAAAGGATTAGCCAAGGAAGCTTTGGGCTATACACTGTGGCTGGAAGTACGGCCACAGGTTGTGCAACGACTGGATATAAGGTGCAGCTCCGACAAAGGAAAATGGCAAGAGGAGGCTTCCTGGTCTTGAGCAGTGGAGGACGCTGGTGATTGTAGCGGGGATGTCTCGCTCTTTTCACCCACCGATCTCACCTTTTCTCTTGCTCACGCTTGTGTTCTCTAAAAATTCTGATGTTCTGACCATCTGAAAGCTCCCCATAAGCATGTATTTATAATGAAAACCTAGGTCAATTAGCCGGGCTTTTAGTGCTAACGGGCTTAGGTTTAGGCTTCTAAGTGGGCTGAATTAATTTGGATTTTTCTTTAATTAAGCATAATGGGCTAATTTAAGCTCAAATTAAAACAACCAAGCCCTTTTGCGTGTGATTTTCGGCCCATGCTTTTCGAGTGAACCGGGTCTCATTCGATGTCCGAGCTCGATTCACGCGATGAATTTTAAGCTCGCTTGTCACCGCTGATCCGATGCGAAATGCAATTAATCTAAATGAACCTAAACTATATGTCATGCAATTGTAATATTTTTATTTAGGGGTTAAAATTTAATCCCTAATTTTCTATGCAATTAACCACTAAATGATGTGCTAAAATTTAGGTGTCAACATGCATAAAAAAAGTTTAAGATTAAATTGACACAAATATAATAGGTTTATATCTTCTCTGACACTTTTCCCACTTTTGTCGTGATGACAATGACATCTCATGGGCAGACATTAGAAGTTCATTAATCCAACCACCTTAAATATTTTTAGGTTCTTTAATCAGGGTGATGAGCGATTGCTTGGGCAACGAGTACACCCACAGCTCAGGATTAGGTCGAGACTTCGTGCCATATGCATTAGCAACAAAGCTGTGCTGAAGCTACTTAAGCAGCTGAAGCCAAGAAAAGGCGTGAAAATGAGATTATTCTCTCCTTTGACTGCACCAAGCTCAACAAGCACGCGCTTGCCTTCGATGACTTTTTGAAGACAATGTCAGCTTCAAACAAAGAATATCTTCATACACAAGTTAACTTGGACACGAGGGTATCTCAAGTCAGGACACACCTCAAATCAAGAAGACAAGAAGTAAAATGTTGACTTTTCTCCCCGAATTGAACGTTCTATGGCTGGGTGATTGGTGGCAGACAAGGGGCAATCGTTCTCGATCGAGAACGGGAACCATTTGCCAGTGCATTTGTGTTTTCTTCTGGTTGCGTCTTGGTCAACAAAATACGAATCTTTTGCCTTTTCAAAGATCTATGCATTCGTTGAAGCTTCCTTTTGGGGCCTGCCGCTGTAAGATGATAACATATGCCATGACATCAGAGTCATAGCCAGAGAACCGAAACCATTCTCATTTTTCATGCATGGTTTATGTATCGATAGATTAGCGCTTGAACCTCCTGCGGCAACCCCTGACTAATCCGCCGTTCCCACCGGCCCGACATTCTACTTTTGCTCGGCACTTTTAGAGCTCACAGAGTGCAACATTCCGTTCCAAAGCTTGACCCACATCATGTCGGCAGATCATGAATTGATATATAATTGCTCATACAATTCCATATTGAGAAAAGTGGAGAAGAGAATCATTCAGTCCTTTAATGGTGGTTAGCACTTCTACCACCTCCAATTAACCACTGAACCTAGGGAGACTCTCTCATGGCTGATCTCATTTTCATGATCAGTGACAGTTCGTCTATAGACGACCAAAAAAAACAGAAAGTTTTGAGGGTCAATAATGAAGTCTCCACGGACCTGCTGAGTATTTTCCTGGTGAGTTGGCGTGGCGCCAAAAAACGAGAAATCTGAATGACTTTTTATTTTGCATGTGCTTTTGTCACATCATGCTATCATCCCATAGACAAATAAGAAACTTCTGGGAATTTGTTCTCGATGCCCATTCATAGCTTCTCTCGCTGTCTATAAAACAGAAACAAGAGGAGTTTCTGAACTACTTAAACTGATTCACTCCAATAGACCTCCACACAAATTTCATTAGAGGGAAAAAAACATGTTTCCTAACATGTTTCCTGGAGAGATGCTGATGCACTTCGGATCTGCGATCGGCGGCCTGGCATTCATATGGGTCATGTTCCAGCAATACATCCCTCCCCAGCTCCGGCAGCACTTGGAGCAGTACACCTACAAGCTGGTGAGCTTGGTCAATCCGTACATTCAGATCGTGTTCCCCGAGTTTGCAGGGGAGAAGCTGAAGAGCAGCGAGGCCTACACGGCCATCCAGAACTACCTCATGAAGAACGCCACTGCAAGGGCCAAGCGGCTCAGGGCGGACTCCGTCAAAGATAGTAGCCAGGCTCTCATTCTCAGCATGGACGACCATGAGGAGGTCACTGACATGTTCAAGGGGGTGAAGGTCTGGTGGTCGTCGAACAAAACCATCCCCAAGAACATGTCCTTTTCCTTTTATCCGACGACCGAGGAACATAGGTTTTACCGGCTTACGGTTCACCGGCAGCACAGGGAATTGATCACACAATCATATGTCAAGCACATCTTGACCGAAGGGAAGGCGATTGCCATTAAAAACCGGCAGCGTAAGCTCTATACAAACAATCCTAGTGATAATTGGTATTATTACAAGCAAACCAAGTGGAGCCATGTGGTTTTTGAGCACCCTGCAACGTTCGAAACCCTGGCAATGGAGCCAAACAAGAAGCAGGAAATCATGAATGATCTCAAAAAGTTCAGCAAAGGGAAAGAGTACTACACCAAAGTAGGCAAGGCCTGGAAGCGTGGTTACCTGCTCTACGGTCCACCTGGGACTGGTAAGTCCACCATGATCGCTGCCATGGCTAATTTCTTGAACTACGATGTGTATGATCTTGAGTTGACGGCGGTCAAAGACAATTCCGAGCTGAGGAAGCTATTAATTGAAACTTCGGGCAAGTCTATCATTGTGATCGAGGACATTGATTGCTCGATTGATCTGACGGGCCAGAGAAAGAAAAAGGAGAAGGACGAGGATGACAATGGCGACGAAAAAGACAATCCCACAAAGAAGATTGCGAAAGAGGAGAAGAAAGGTAGCAAGGTGACTCTATCTGGTCTTCTCAACTTCATTGATGGTATCTGGTCAGCTTGTGGGGGAGAGAGAATCATCATATTCACCACCAACTATGTGGACAAGCTCGACCCTGCTCTCATAAGGAGAGGAAGGATGGACAAGCACATTGAGATGTCATATTGCTCCTTCGAAGCATTCAAGGTTCTTGCCAGGAATTACTTGGATATTGAGTATCACCCTCTATTCCCAACGATTAGCGGACTGTTCGATGAGACCAAAATTACTCCTGCCGATGTTGCAGAGTACTTGATGCCTAAGTCCGACAATGAAGATGCGGAGACTGGCTTGAGGAACTTGATTGAAGGGCTCAAAGCCGCAAAGGAGCTGGAAGCGATGAAGGAAGCCGAGGAAGCAGCGCTAGCAAAGGCCGAGAAAAAAGAGCAAGAGAAGAAAGAAAATGGTGAGAAGGAGGAAGTGAAAGAGAGCGGAATATCTGATAAAGAAGTGAAGGAAAATGGGGTCATCAATGGAGGAGTGGCTGCCAAAGAAGTGAAAGAAAATGGCTTCGCAGCTTAGATGTCGAAGCCTGCTGAGACTGGAATAATGGAATAATGTGTAGACTACTTCTGCGTCGTATTTTCTGTGTGATTTGTGAGATCTCAAGATATGTAGAATATGAAAGATTGGCAAAACGTGTGGAAATTCTAGGATTTGATGGTTTGCAATCTTGAAATTTAGTGCATTCTTTAGTAAGAAATAGGAATTTGTCTTTACCAATTATGTGTCTCTATCATTTCGCGGAAGCTGGCTTTCCAAATTCATATTTAACAATAATCATTTGGAGAAAACAAAACGCTAAGTAAAACCACTTGAGATCATCAATGATTCATATTGCATAATCCACTTTGAAAATACAAAAGATGAAATTTCACATTTACTCTTTTGGATGTTTTTAATCACAGGGCTTCCTCCTTTTGGTATGGATGTTTGTATCATACTAGAGACAGCTCAATGCTCATATTTCTCTGGTTCGTCCTCTGATGATCTCTCTAATGAGTCGTTTATCCACAAATTTTCTCGATCTCAAGGCCAAGTTCTTTCTGAAGAACACATAACTACTCATCTTTACTGGCTTTCCTTAGGATGATAGTCAAAGGAGAAAAGGCCCATCAATCATAACCATGCCAGTTGCGGTGGCGGTACCATCTAGGATTTCCTGCACGAGCACCCCATCTGTTCCATCTATAGAAACGGGCTCAAAGGGTCCTCCTCTTCCTCTTCTCTTCCTCCGCGTGGTGCAGGCACCATCTCGTCTTGTGCATTCAAATCCATCGTCTTTTGAAGCTTTTCATTTTTTTGGTTGTCCAGTCGAATCTGCTGCGATCAAGTGATGCGAGAAAACTGCAACAATATGAAGGGCTGCAGCCCCGTGATTCCCAGTATTTAAGTCTCTGATGATTGCCTCTTCTTCCATGTTTAAACCTTCCTCTGCCTTCGTCTTTCTCGTTTTTTACTGGGTTTTCTTCTTCGTTCTTGTTTCGTCACAGCAGCAGAGATGTGATGAGTAGAGTACTATCAATTTGGTCCGTGTTTCTGATTAAACCGTGACTGATTACCCTTAATTAATACCCTGATCTCTCTGAATTTCTTGCTTTCTTGTCCTGATTTTTCTTGTCATTTGTTGGATATGAGTCAGTAATGGCTCTGTGATTTACATGCGCTGTTTTGGAAGGCAATACACGCTTATTCCGATTAGAAAAAAACATGAGCTGAAAATCCTATCGTGTTTTTGACTTTAATCTCTATAAAAAGAAGACAAGATTATCATTTTTGGGTGGTAAATGGTGATCTATTGATTGTTTCACTTCGGCAGTAACGAATTATGAATATGGAAGACAACACAAATGGTCGAAGAAAGATTCAAAACTCCGAGCAGAAGTGTCTTCCTAAATATTTTTTTGAATGATTTTTCTTTTCTTTACATAATAAAAAATCGGCAATCTGAAAACCTCGTCTTAATATTCGGATAATAAGTTGAAAAAATTATTTCATTTATCTTCTAACCTATTCGTGCATAATCTTCATTTTTTCGCAAAACAATTTTGACAGTCCTGACAAGTATAAGAGTGGGAATTTTGAGCTGAACACGCGAATGGCGAATGGTTATTATACAAGAGCAGCGCCAAGTGAGATAATAATCAATACATATCCATTGTCATACGCATGTCGACACGATATTATAGATTAATAAGCTCCTTTATTTTTTATATAGTTAAATCAAAACATCCTTTCCTTTCCTTGTACTTTTCAATCGTTCATATCTATGCTTTAAAAATTAATAGTAAAAAGTAAAAATAATTAAAATTCCATCAATCCTCCAAGAATCAAATTACTCCACTCAATAAATAACTATACTCGCATATTTGCTTCGGTTAAACATAACCATCTATCAAATATGCGAGTCGCCTAAGTTGAGAACAGTCCATCGCTCGCTTGCTCGCTGGGCTTATTCTAGGTCCTAAAGAAAATCTCCAAAGAAGAGCGTTTTGAAAGAGAGTGCACTATTGCTTATTTGTTGTATTGAATAGGAGACGTTGCAAACGTGGGTAAGTGATCTTTGTATATACACGAGCCCTCAAATTATAACCGTATATCTTATATTGATTTAATGATAAAATTTAATTTCTCCATCTACTAGGTTCCAGACTTGTGACCTGGGACTGACCTTGTCAAGGCTGGTTCTGAATTTTTGAAATCAAGATCCAACCCTGTTGATCCCTTATTTGGGCCAGTGCAAGGGTCAACCCGAATCTGACCTCTTTTTGTTTTTTTTTTGGTTTCATTTTTTTCATCCCCACTTCCTCAAATTTGCATCCTCTGTTTCTCATATTAAACTAAACTCTCTATGTAATCACATTGCGTTTCGACTACGAAGATCCACTGCTTTGCTCATCATCAAGCTCGGGATCTTCAGCTTCGTCGATGCCTCCCATGGCGAAGCTCTGTTTACACGCCCTCCTCGCGCTCAACAAATTTGCCTCAGATCTCGCCGAGCCCTTTGCCGGAGCTCGCCTCTGACGCTCCTTCGCCTGGCCTTTTGCCCATGGCTACGCACGAAGAAATTGACAATGAAATCGACAGAGAGAAAGCAAAGAGAATACGTGGCTAAGGCAAGGTAGCGAGCAAGACCGAGACAGGGATGAGATGAGACGACGCTGGTGAGACAGAAAGAGATGAGATGATGAGACAGTGTTGACGAGACTCGAGTGTGAAGTGGCTACGAGTACCATCTAAAGGAGGTGCATAGGTGATTTTGGATAAATAAATGTAGAATTAATAGTGTCAAGTGAGATAAGTGTGACAAGATAAACTAGAGATTTAATATGAGCAAGTTAGATTGCATCAATCAAAGCAATGTAGAGCTATGAATATGAGTAGAGAGAGATAGGAAACAAAGCACTTAGAGTTTATAGTGATTCAATTTAGTGTAAGCCTACGTCCACTCTCAGCTAAGAGACTGACTGAATTTTACTAGTTAATTATTGAGAAGTTATAGTTGTGAATGTTGCTTATATCCAAGTCGATAGATCTCACTATCTCGTACCTAAACACAAACTTTTACGCTGCCAACACTCTCGAAGAGCACAAATTTAAAGCTCTTAGGAGACAATTAAAAAGATGTGAAGCTCTCTCGAAATATGGAATTATGAATACTTGATCTCTCTTTTTCTTCATCGCCTTGGTTTTCTTTTATACTCCTCGTCATCCAAACTTCTTGTTGGACAATTTTCAAGAGGATCAATCTCCAATTTAACCATTGATAATTGTTGAGAAGATTGGGTAACCGTTAAAGTCAACAAATTAGAATCCTTGTAGATTTGGTCGTCTATACAATCAAATCTTGATTTCCGTTCCAAAAATGAAGTGCTTCATCTATGGAAATCTTTGGGAATTGTTTCTTGATGCCCAAGAATGAATATCTAATTACATAGCTTCTCTATCCCTGTATAAAGCTGCAACAGGAGTTGTTTCAGGACCGCTTCCTCAAACTAATTCACCAAACTGGACCTTCCCAGTTCCCACAAATTTCATTAGGGGAGAAAGAAGACATGTTTCCTGGAGAGATGTTCGCAGGCTTCGGATCTGCAATCGGTGGTCTGCTAAACATATGGGCCATGTTCCAGCAATACATCCCTCCCCAGCTCCGGCAGCATGTGGAGCGGTACACCCACAAGCTGATGAGCTTGGTCTATCCGTACATTCAGATCGTGTTCCCTGAGTTTTCAGGGGAGAAGCTGAAGCGTAGCGAGGCCTACACAGCCATCCAGAACTACCACAGGGAGTACGCCACTGTGCGCGCCAAGCGGCTCAAGGCGGAGTCCGTCAAAGATGGTAGCCAGTCTCTCATTCTGAGCATGGATGACAAGGAGGTCACCGACATGTTCAAGGGGGTGAAGGTCTGGTGGTCGTTGAACAAAACCACCCCCAAGAACATGTCCCTTTCTTTCTATCCGATGACCGAGGACTGGAGGTTTTACCGGCTCACATTTCACTGGAGGCACCGGGAATTGATCACAAAATCTTATGTCAAGCACATCTTGACTGAAGGAAAGGCGATTGCCGTTAAAAACCGGCAAAGAAAGCTCTATACAAACAATCCTAGCCAGAATTGGCAAGGATACAAGTGAACCAAGTGGAGCCATGTGGTTTTTGAGCACCCGGCGACGTTTGAGACTCTGGCAATGGAGCCGAACAAGAAGCAGGAAATCATGAATGATCTCAAAAAGTTCAGCGAAGAGAAAGAGTAATACACTAAAGTAGGCAAAGCTTGGAAGCGTGGTTAACTGCTCTAAGGTCCACCTGGGACAGGTAAGTCCACCATGATCTCTGCCGTGGCTAATTTCTTGAACTACGATGTATACGATCTTGAGTTGACGGTGGTCGAAGACAACACCGAGATGAAGAAGCTATTGATTGAAACTTCGAGCAAGTCTATTATCGTGATCGAGGACATCGATTGCTTGCTTGATCTGACGGGCCAAAGAAAGAAAAAGGAGAAGGATGAGGATGATGACGACAAAGACTAAAATGACAATCCCGTGAAGAAGATGGAGAAAGAAGAGAAGAAAGGAAGCAAGGTGACTCTCTGGTCTTCTCAACTTCATTGACGGTATCTGGTCAGCTTGTGGGGGAGAGAGAATCATCATATTCACCACCAACCATGTGGACAAGCTCGACCCTGCTCTCATAAGTAGAGGAAGGATGGACAAGCACATTGAAGTGTCGTATTGCTGCTTTGAGGCATTCAAAGTTCTTGCAAGGAATTACTTGGACATTGACCATCATCTGCTATTCCCAACCATTAGCAGACTGTTCGTCGAGACCAAAATTACCCCGTCGATGTTGCAGAGAACATGATGCCTAAGTCCGACAATGAGGATGCGGAGACTGGCTTGAGGAACTTGATGGAAGAGCTCAAAGTGGCAAAGGAGCTGGAAGCCAGGAACAAAGCCGAGGAAGAAGTGCGAGCAAAGGCCGAAAAGGAACAGCAAGAGAAGAAAGAAATTGGTGAGAAAGAGGACGTGAAAGAGAGTGGAAAATCTGATAAAGCAGTGGAGTAAAATGGGGTCATCAATGGACGAGTGGCTGACAAAGAAGTGAAACAGAATGGCTTCGCAGTGTGGACGTTGAAGAAGCCAGCTGGGACTGGAAAAATGCAATTATATGTAGATTTCTTCTGCCTTGTATTTTGTGTGTGATTTGTGGCATCTCAAGAGATGCCGAATATGAAAGATTGGCAAAACGTGTGAAAATTCTAGGAGTGGATGGATATGTTTCTCCACCGTTGTAAGCTTGAAATTTAGTGCATGGAAATAGAAATTTGTTTTTACAATTTATGTGTACCTAACATTTCATAGAAGCTGGCTGTCCAAATTCATATATAACTACATAATCATTTGAAGAATATATGTACCCAGCAAAAGAATGTAATTAATAAGTCATATTGGATGGTTTGCTATGAAAACACAAAAGATGAAATTTCGTTCTAGTCGAAGCAAATAAAAGAAGCTAATGGAATTTGAAGGGGAACATGATCCGTCGGCAATATTAACAAAAAAAGACCTAAATTATTTTGTAATTTCTTTTGAATTTTCAGTTAAACTTAAATAACATACTCCAATATATGTAACCAAATGATGTTGGCACCTTTTCTTTTTCAATGCGTTTGATTAGGATGACCATGTTATAGTAGCTTGTAATATGCTTGGGAAATTAAGTCTCGAAAATCAAGAAGGAAATTGGACGGGTCTAAAATGTGATTGTCTTTGAATCCGGTGTAAGGTCCGACTTACACAACGCTTCGGTCACAATCAGCTGGACAGTCTCTCTTCGGTACAATTTCCCCATCTTCTTCGTCCTCATTTCTCCTCTGCCTCCTCCTCTCTCAAGGACCTAGAAGCAATTCTCGCCAGAACTCACACCCTCAACTCTACAAGAACAGGAGCAATAACATGGACGTTCTTCCACCCGGAGGATGCAACCTTAAATATAACCATCATCAATCCGTTATCGAAATATATATATATATATATATATATATTTGATAAAAGAGTTATGTAGTTATAGGATCAAATTTTCTATAATTCATAAAAAAGAATGCATATATGTTCGACTAACAACTAACTCAGAAATTCATTTAAGCCATATACAACTCAAAAAAAAAAAAATCTTACTAACAAAATGCCATGTTGATATGATAAACATTATTTTCTTTCTTGCGGCTAGTAAAGAACTCGAAAAGTAAGTAAAATGAATGGAATAGGCAATCGCAATGTAATGAGTAGTACATCCTTCTAAGTAGATCAAACATGCACTATACATCTTTATGAACCAATATCATAATTCATCAATTCTAAATATAATATAAATATAAAAATGATTTTTTTTTGGTAAGGTAATATAAAAACGATTTTTATCTTTTCACAATAGAACTTTTTATATATCAAATCAATCAACAATAACAAATCAACCATTCATGGTCCATTTCATTAATTAATCTCTGTCAAATCAAACGTCAATGGTTCATTTCATCAACTACTCTGATGCTCGATATCCAACTATGGTCACACTTAACGTCAATGACAAAGGTGATCGAGTTTTCCCTCTTAGCTAGGTCTCCATCTATATCATCACGTGGTTCGCTGAGAAGGACATTTTGCACACTTACCACCTCAATGGGCTCCAATCTTTTGACAAAAAAAAAAAGAGGGTTCTAATGATAGAGACATGAGCATAATATGCTAATATTATTCTCCAATAACCCACAAATCCAAATCCACTATCCAATCTCATAAGTCAAGGTCACAATCCAAATCAAATAACCTTTTATAGTTTAGTTTATCAAGTCGGATACTTTTCATAAAACATTTATCAAATCAGTATGAATAATCTTTCGCAATTCCTTCCATAAACACTTAAACCATTTCAAATAACAAATAAGGTAGCAAATGTCCGATCCGAAATTATGCATCAAATATGCTACAAACATCACTTTTCCTTTTCAAAGAAATATCAAACATGTCCTGTCTCTTTAACTCATAATGCATCTTTCTATCAATTCAAGACATAAGTTTTACAAAACCAAAAAAAAAAAACAATAAGTAACGCTCACCTGGGAAAGCTAAAATTGAACTTACGAATGTTACTCGAACCGACTAACTAGTATTCCTATCAATTAATCAAAAAGCGATATCAAAACCAAGTGAAAACTCTATTTAAATAATGACTCAACTAGACTATGCTTATTCATCGACCAATCGACTCCTACACGCTGATGAAGAAACTCATTCATAGCGAACGTTCATTTTTGTCCATTACACCTATTGTCCGTTACGTGTTACTCGAATGCAAGACTTCAACATTTTTTTTATGACCAAATCGTACTTCGAAATCGATTTTCGTCATACTCTGCGTCTTCGTAATGCCCTAAACTATCATTCCATGTAAGTCCACGGCTTAATAACTCATCATTCGAGCCTTGCAGTTCAATATTCACATAATTACAAATTTATAAATTAACTCCGAGAGTTACTCCGATTAGACAAACAGAGGATTCAAATACTTATCGAGCATTGCAATTCAAAGTTGATTCGGCTTGCTGGGTGTCCGATTTGTGTTGGTGCGAAAATTTCTCTCTCCTCTCTTTACCCTTCTTGTTATTGTCGCCGCTTATGTTTCTTTTCCCTTTTACGTTTCCCGTGCACCTGATGAAGGAGAGAAGAGGGGATTGCATGGGCTAAGGCTTGGTAAGGTAAGGTAATGGGTTTAGCTGTTAAAAGTTAATTGGGCTTTGAGCTGTTTATTTAATATTTTGGGCCAAAATATTACAGGAACTCTACTGATCACACTCTCTGTCCGCCTCCTCCTCCTCCTCCTCCCGCGTCCACCGCCAGAAGGAGCCACTCGCCGTTAGCAGCGAACGCGTCGGTCACGAGGCAGCGAATCCAGCGCAATAGCTCACTGACTCCTCTCTCTCTCTCTCTCTCTCTCTCTCTCTCTCTCCAACATTAGCATGACTGGCGACTTTTTCTGCCATGTCCTAAGAGTTGGCGGCGTGTCCGACTGCAGCGAAGACCAATCGTAAAATTTTGTTCGAAGGTAACCTGGGTCGCATCTACAGATGTGTTGATGACGATAACGATGATATGTTCCCTTATATGCTTTGCAGTTCGTCTTGGTTTTAGTGAGCGAGTTTCTGATTCTGTTTGTGGACTTGGTGTGTACTTTTATCTTGTCTGTTGGGGTGTATAGGAAATATCTTAGGAGATATAGTTGTGGTGATAGGAATTAGGAGACTGGCTTGAGCTCAAAGTGGCAAAGGAGCTGGAAGCGAGGAAGGAAGTTAAGAGTGCAAGCAAAGGCCAAAACGGGAGAGCAAGAGAAGAAAGAAAATGGTGAGAAAGAGGAAGTGAGAGATGGTGGAACACCTGTTGAAGAAGTGAAGGAAAATGGGGTCATCAATGGAGGAGTGGCTGCCAAAGAAGTGAAAGAGAATGGCTTCGCAGTGAAGACGTAGAAGCCAACTGGGACTGGAAATATGGAATAATATGTAGATTTCTTCTGCCTTGTATTTTGTTAGTGATCTGCGACATGAAAGAAAGATCGGAAGAACTAGGGAAAAATCTAGGAGTTGATGCATTCTTTCCTCCATTGTTGTAAACTTGAAATTTACTGCGACTTCGTAAGAAATAGGAATTTGCTTATACCGATTATGTGCATTTAACGTTTCATGGAAGCCGGCTGTCCAGACTATTAGTTTTTTTTTTTTGGTCAGGTCCAAATTAATGGTTGACTATTAATCATTTGGAGGAAAAAGAATACTAATTAAAACCATTTGAGATCATCAATGATTCGTATTGCATAGGGTTAATATCACGAAAAATCCTAAACTAGTATACTTGTAACAAATTTATACAAAACTAATTTTTTGACCATCACAATTCTCAAATTAGTACATTTGTGACAAATTTACTCTATGTTAAATTGGATTACTGTCACAAAGAATTACAAATTAATAAACCCGTACAAATGGAGAGTTAACTCTATTGCATAATCTCCTATGCACACTCAAAAGATTCCATTTGGTTGAAGAAAAAAAAGAAAATGAAATTGTAACTGTGGAATTTAAAGAGAGGACATATTAAGTTGGTGATGTCAAAGGAAAACTCCAAATTTTGTACTTATATGTCTTGAGTCTCCAAATTGAAAAACGACCTCTTTTGCTCGCTTAAACTTAAATATCTTATTCTAATATGCGTAACCAAATTATATTATCCCCTATTTGTACTCGACATGCTTGATTAGAATGATGATGGTATTGGGGTTTGTGATATGCATGGGCAATAAGTCCCGAAAATAAAGAAGGAAACCGGAGGGGTCTAAATGTGATGGCACCTATTTCCAGTCGACCAAAGAGTTTTGGTTTTGGCCCCATTGTTTGTTCATTTTCTATTTTATTAAAACCATCTTTTTGTTTTTGTTCTCGATGTTAGAATATTTAAATAATAAATTACGTTTTTATTTAACGGTTTAAATTTTTAAAACAGTTGTCTATAGTCTTACCAAATCTTACATGATATCATAACTAAAGTTTCTGTACGAAGACGCGTCTTTGCAATGTTGGAAAATTACTGTGTGAAAAAGAAAAAACTGGAGAGGTCTAAATGTGATGGCACCTATTTCCAGTCGACCAAAGAGTTTTGGTTTTGGCCCCATTGTTTGTTCATTTTCTATTTTATTAAACCCGTCTTTTTGTTTCTATTCTCGATGTTATAATATTTAAATAATAAATTGCATTTTTATTTAACAGCTTAAACTTTTAGAACATATAGAACAATTGCTTATGGTCTTATCAAATCTCACATGATATCATAACGAAAGTTTCCGTATGAAGATGCGTCTTCACGATGTCGGAAAATTACTATGTGAAAAAGAAAAACTTGACTTGGCAACACGTCACCGACGTTGTAACTCGACCACCGTGGCTCTTGGTTAGACAGAATGAGGCTTGGGTGAACACTGTTGAGCTTCCTTTGATTGCTAGGGGTGCACTGATTTATTTGGCTATGGGTGCATGGGGTGCACATCGCACCCGATGCACTTAAGGATTTCCTGAGGAACGACGATTCTGATACAAAGTTAAAGAAATAATGAAGTGGAAAATAGGATTAAGGAATTTGTGTTTATTTCAATGTATCATAATGAAGATTACACCAGTCTTTATAGGCTTTATGAGGCGACTTTTTAAGGCAACATATATTAATCAAGATATACACAATTAATGGAGATATACGTGCAATCTTGAGAGATATAGATGATCAACAAAATCTGAAAAATCTCTAATATAATATCGCTAACACTTGGGACAAAAATAATCATAACTATCAATAAAAAATCTCTAATATAGATAATTATCATATATCTTTTATATATTTTATTTAAACGTGACTTCATCTTTCTTTTTAATCTTTCAGTATCTTCCATAAAATAATCACAAAAAGTTAATAATTAAATTTCATCCACCTCCAAGAATCAAATTACTTCACTCAATCAATAACTATCCTCACTTAGTCAAAAGATAACCATAATCTTTTCTTAGGTTATTATTTTTGAGATCAAAATTGAGCAACATTTAGACTCCTTTCGACTAGTTTAATTCTTAAGAAGGCCATCTAAGCTTAGCCTTCACCTCGTCAATTGCTTGCTCGCTCACTCGGCCCATTTCGAGTAGTAAAGAGAAATCATATGAAGGAGTGTTTGCATAGAGAGTACACTATTTGTATGTTGTTGTGTTGGATATGAAATGTTACAAACGAAAAAATATATACTCAAATCCCTCAAATTACAATTATATATCCCATTAATCTAACGATGAATATTTAATCTCCACACATACAATTTATACTTAGTAATTACAAGATTTCTCTAGAATACAAGTAGAAATTTTCATAATACCCCTAAAAATTTTCCACAGTATCCCAAAAAAATCCTTGATCCCTAAAAGCTTTAAGGCATGCCTGGTCATTTTGGCTACTTCCTTGGCCTTTTGTTTTGTGAACTTGCATGTCGTGACACAGACGTGAGCTCAAAAAGGTACAAGACAAGACGTGGCATTAAATTTTTTGGGTGATATGCTTGCTTATCGTTTCAACCGAAAATAAAAACACTTTAAACAAATAAAAAGTTTGGCAACAATGACCAGAAATTTCCGAGGACATCGCTATCCGAGATAGCCTTTTCAAATTTTTGTCTGAGAAAAGATGCAAAGCTTCCAAAGCAGACCGGTCTTATAAATTAGACTATTCTTTCTTTGGTTCCAAGCCTTGTATCATGACATCACATAGATGGCGTTAGAAATCAATTAATCCAACCACCTTAAATATTTTAGGTTCTTTAATTAGGTTGAGCAATTTACTATGGCAACATTGTGTACCAACAAACTAACTCGGGATTAGGTCAAGACTTCGCGTTGTATGTGTAGCACCAAAGCGGTATTGTTCTAACAACATCGCGACCATGATATAAAACATTGTTGCCACTGTTGAAATTTTTTTCTATGTTTCCAAAAGTAAAGTTAAATTTTTTTGTTTATTCCACTTTAACTCTCAACTCATTCTCAAATTTTTGCCCTACCTCTTTATAAAACGTGAGAGTTGAAACTCACATTTGAAACTAAACATGTATACTCTTAGCCCCTCTAAGAATGTGGAAAATCGAACTTTCCACCTTCCTCTCCCAAATAAGAAAGGTGGCCTTTAGGGCAAACATTAATTGTTAAATAAAGCTACTTAAGCTGTTGAAGCTAATAGGGTAACATGAGATTATTCTCTTTTGATAACATATGAACTGGTCCATACTTCACTACCCAAGCAAACAAACGGCCCTCGTACAAGCGAATGTTTTGTAGAGAGCTAATATTCCTTGAGACAAAAAGATTGAAACCTCGGGACCATGACCCGTTGTATTACCACTTGATCATGCTCCGTTTCGATTTCTATTCAATAGTAACTAACGCTAATATTGCTCTAAAATGGAGGTTTTCGATTTCACATCTAAGTGATACTATAGGATTAGGTACCAAATGAGCAGGCTGACTTACTCCTGCGGAATCAATGTGGAAAAGATTCATTCACAACCACGACAGAGGATTTCCCGAACAGTTGCTTCGATTTCATAATCAGGAACATAATAAATTAGTCATGTATGGTTTCATAAGCTCTTGATCATTTCACTTCTGCAGTGATGAAGTACGAATAAGAAATTATGCACGTGTCAGACTTCAGAGACTTTCATTGATGACAAGAGACATTTAAAACTCTTAAGAGAAGCGTTTTCCCAAATATGTTTGAATGATTTTTCTTTTCCTTTTTCACCTCCTCTTGTTCATAAAAAATCAGCAATCAGAAAATCTTTTCTTAATTTTTCGCCATTAGTCAAAGAAAATTAATTTTCGTTACCTTCATTATTGATATTACGGATAATTTGGAAAATATCTTACTTTTTTCATGAAACAAAGGATATGATCACTATTGATCATGACCTGAAAATGTTAATCAAAGACGTGCAGGGCTTAATCAAGCTCTCTTTATGGTCAAGTAAAAAAAGAACTAACTAGAGAAGGAAAGAAAACGAGTTGGGGACTCTTGCTAATACGAATTGATTAACTGGAGGAGAAAGCAAAAACGAATTGGGACTCTTGCTTCCAAAATAGTTTACACAAGGGCAATCCGAAGTGAGACAAAAATTAATGTATAATTAATGTCGTACTCATGTCAAGATGATATTATAGATTAATACGTCATTTGGTCTCGTAGTTGTCGTATATATTTTATATATCTAAATGCAGCATCACTTCGTCTTACTCTTCGGAAACTATCCTTCATAAGACTATAATAAAATATAAACAATTGAATTTTATCAATCATCTTGGAATCAAATTACCCCACTCACCACTCAGAAAATAACTACCCTGGCTTGTTATCCTCCGATCAAAAAATTACTCACCTTTTCTTTTTGGTATCTCTCTATTTATTGCTTTTTTTTTTTTTTTTTTGCATATATTTAACTTCGCGTGAGCAATGTGCGACGCTTAAACCCTTTTGACTCGTTCACCTCTTGCTAAAGATGCTTAAGCTCAGGTTACCCTCTTCGATTGCTCACTCGCTTACTTGGCCCACTCCGGATCGTAAAGAGAAGCTTTGGAGAGAAGTGTTTTAGGAGAGAAAACTCTAATTTGTTTTGTTGTGTTGGATATGAGGTGTTACCAAAGAACGGAGATGACTCTTACATATACCGATCCCCTCAAATTACAATTCTATGTCTCCTCTTGATCTAACAGTTAAGATCCAATTTCCCAATATACAATCTACCCCTATCAATTATAAGATTTTCTCTAAAATACAAGTGAAATTCTCATAGTATCCCTAAGAATTTTTTAAGTATACTCCAGAAAACCATACACTTCCGGAAGCTTTTAATCCATACGGTCATCTTGGCCGCCCCCGCGGCCTTCTGTGAACTTAAAATTGTTAGAGTGATTTGCATGCTTACTGTCTCGGCTGAAAGACAAAATTAAACAAATTAAAAGTTTACCGATAAGACCAGAAATTTTCAAGACATTGCTTTCCAAAATAGCCTTTTCAAGTTTTTCTTTGTGGCCCTAAAGGAGGCCAGGCTCACAAGTTGGGAAAATTATCCAAAAAGTTCTAAACCTATTGCACTTTTACCAATTCAGTCATAAACGTTTTAACTTTACCAATTAAATCTTAAACCTTTTCATTTCTTGTCAATTGATTCTATCTGACCAATTTTGGCCGGAAATCACTGATTTGGACACCGGACGACCACATGGCGCTGACGTAGACATTTTAAAATAATATTTTAATAATTTATGATTTTTGTATGTTTTTTTTCTTTTCTTTTTTTTTTTTTCCCTTTCTCTATTTCTTTTCTGGGTTGTGAAATTAGGGCCGGCGACCCTCGTCGGCTTTGCGCAAGGGCGTCGCGGCCCTCGTTCGTCGCTAGCGAGGGTTGACCGGGCACCCTCATTGGCGCTAACTTTCAGAACACAAAAATAAAAGAGAGAAAAAAGCATAAAAAATTCATTAATTATTAAAATATTATTTAAAAATGTCAATGTTAGCGCCACGTGATTATCCGGCATCTACATCAGTGATTTCCGGCTAAAATTGGCCGAATGGACTTAATTGGCAACGAATGAAAATGTTTATAACTCAATTGGCAAAGTTGAAAGGTTTAGGACTAAATTAGCAAAAGTGTAATAAATTTAAGACTTTTTGAACAATTTTTCCCTCACAAGTTAGACTGTTCTTTCTTTGCCTCCAAGTGTTTAAATCATGACGTCAAATAGATAGCGTTGGAAGGTAATTAAGCCGGCCACCTTAAATATATTAGGTTCTTTAATTAGGGTGCTGAATAACTACTTTGGCAACAAGTGTCTGGAAAAGTTTGGCTCAATTAAGTTTTTTTTTTTGTATGTCCTATCCCTAACTCTCATTTTTCTTTGATTTTTACTCTGACTCTTGCAGAGTGCGGGATTCGAACCCCACATCAACAATACTAGCGTCTCCACCCTGTAATCCTTATATCAATAGGGCCCTTTGATGGCTCAATTTAGTTCAATTTGCTTGATCTTGTTGTTTCTGGAGATTCCAAATTATCTTGCCAATGTTGAAATTTTTGCTGTTTTTCAAGAAATAAAGCTACTTAAGCTGCTGAAGCTAAACAGGTAAAATGATATTATTTTTTCTCTTTTAATAACATCAAGCCGCCTAACTAGTCATAAGGAGACAATGTCCACTTCAAACCAGAAGCTTCATGCCGACTAACTTGGACCGGAAGGTATCCCTAGTCAGGACACTTTGCTTATTGCTTGGCGCATTTAAAGCACGAAATAGTGCAGAATTCGGTTCCGAAGCTTAACCTCATGTCAGCAGATCCTGCATTCATGTGGTCATACAATTCCACATTGGACAATTCGAGAAGAGACTTATTCAGTCATAATATGGTGGCTAGCAATTCTACCTACTCCAAGTGACCACCACTGAACCTAGAGAGACTCTCACGGATGATCTCGTCTTCACGATTGAGGGTCAATGATGAGGACTGCATGGAGCTAGTAAGCATTTTTCTAGTGAGTTGTGGCACCAAAAGACGAAATCTGAATCACTTTACTATCTTTGATCTTATCACATCCCTTCCCATAAACAAATAATAAAATTCTGGGAAATGTTTCTTGATGCCCAAGAATGAATATCCAATAACATAGCTTCTCTCTCCCTATATAAAGCAGCCACAGGAGGAACTTCAGGACTTCCTCAAACTAATTCACTACACTGGACCTTCCCACAAATTTCATTATAGGAAAAAGAAAACATGTTTCCTGGAGAGGTGCTCACGGGCTTCGGATCTGCGATTGGCGGTCTGGTAGTCATATGGGCCATGTTCCATCAATACATCCCTCCCCAGATCCGGCAGCATATGGAGCGGTACACCTACAAGCTGGTGCGCTTGGTCAATCCGTACATCCAGATCGTGTTCCCTGAGTTCACAGGGGAGAAGCTGAGGCGCAGCGAGGTCTACACGGCCATCCAGAACTACCTCAAGGAGAATGCTACCGCGCGGGCCATGCGGCTCAAGGCGGACTCTATCAAAGATAGTAGCCAGTCTCTTATTCTGAGCATGGATGACCACGAGGAGGTCACGGACGTGTTCAAGGGGGTGAAAGTCTGGTGGTCGTCGAACAAAACCACCCCCAAGAACATGTCCTTTTCCTTTTATCCGAAGACGGAGGACCAGAGGTTTTACCAGCTCACCTTTCACCGGAGGAACCGGGAATTGATCACACAATCATATGTCAAGCACATCTTGACCGAAGGAAAGGCGATTGCCATTAAAGACCGGCAGCGTAAGCTCTATACAAACAATCCTAGCCAGAATTGGCATTATTACAAGCAAACCAAGTGGAGCCACGTCGTTTTTGAGCACCCCGCGACGTTTGAAACTCTGGCGATGGAGCCGAACAAGAAGCAGGAAATCATGAATGATCTTAAAAAGTTCAGAGAAGGGAAAGAATACTACACTAAAATAGGCAAGGCCTGGAAGCGCGGTTACCTGCTCTATGGCCCACCTGGGACCGGTAAGTCCACCATGATCGCTGCCATGGCTAATTTCTTGAACTACGATGTATACGATCTTGAGTTGACGGCGGTCAAAGACAACACTGAGCTGAAGAAGCTATTGATTGAAACTTTGAGCAAGTCTATTATCGTGATCGAGGACATCGATTGCTCGCTTGATCTGACGGGCCAAAGAAAGAAAAAGGAGAAGGATGACGACGACAATGACGAAAATGACAATCCTGCTAAGAAGATGGAGAAAGAAGAGAAGAAAGGCAGCAAGGTGACTCTCTCTGGTCTTCTCAACTTCATTGACGGTATCTGGTCAGCTTGTGGGGGAGAGAGAATCATCATATTCACCACTAACCATGCGGACAAGCTCGACCCTGCTCTCATAAGGAGAGGAAGGATGGACAAGCACATTGAGATGTCGTATTGCTGCTTCGAGGCATTCAAGGTTCTTGCCAGGAATTATCTGGACATTGAGGATCACCCGCTATTCACAACAATTAGCGGACTGTTTGACAAGACCAAAATGATCCCTGCTGATGTCGCAGAGAACTTGATGCCTAAGAATGACGGCGAAGATGCGGAGACTTGCTTGAGGAAGTTGATTGAAGCGCTCAAAGCGGCAAAGGAGCTGGAAGCCGAGGAAGAAGCGTGAGCAAAGGCCGAAAAGGAAGAGCAGGAGAAGAAAGAAAATGGTGAGAAAGAGGAAGGGAAAGAGAGTGGAAAATCTGATGAAGCAGTGAAGGAAAATGGGGTCATCAATGGAGGAGTGGCTGCCAAAGAAGTGAAACAGAAGGGCTGCGCAGTGTAGACGTTGAAGAAGCCAGCCGGGACTGGAAAAATACAACAATATGTAGATTTCTTCCGCCTTGGATTTTGTGTGTGATTTGTGGCGTCTCAAGTGAAGTAGAATATGAAAGATTGGCAAAACGTGTAAAAATTCTAGGAGTGGATGGATATGTTTCTCCACCGTTGTAAGCTTGAAATTTAGTGCATAAGAAATAGGAATTTGCTTTTACCAATTATGTGTACCTAACATTTCATAGAAGCTGGCTGTCCAAATTCATATTTAACTAAAATCATTTGAAGAATATGTGTACTAATCAAAAGAAAATAACATCATTAATAAGTCATATTGGATATTTTACTATGGAAAACACAAAAGATGAAATTGCGTTCTAGTTGAAGCAAATAAAAGAAGCTAGTGGAATTCAAATCCGTTAGCAATATCAAGAAAAAAGGGAAAATTATCAAAACAGTCCTAAACCTATTGCAATAGTGCCAATTCAATTCTAAACTTTTTTTTGGCCAATTCAATCATAAACCTTTTGTATTTGTGTCAATTTAGTCCATCTAATCAATTTTGATCGGTTGGTGCTGATGTGGCAAAAACATTATTACTTTTTAAAATTTTAAAATTTTCTTATTATTTTTCTTTTCTTTCTTTTTTTTTTCTCCTTTATCTTCTTCAACCTCAAGTCAGTTGTCGGTCCGGTGATCGGCCAGAGGTTGGGGCTGACGAGATCGGCCCTGCCAGTCGCCGACGAGGATGAGCCTCACCAATTGCTGCCGAGAACGAGCCCTTGCCAGCAACGTTGCTAGGCAAGGACAAGCCTCACTAGCGGCTGGCGAGGACGAGCTTCACTAGATCTAGTGAGGTCTTGTCCTTACTAGTCAGTTCCAGCAATTGGTGAGGTCGACCTCGCCAACGACAAGGAGGATGAGCTCACCCGACTTGGCCGGCGATGGGGAGGACAACACCTTGCTAGATTTGGCTAGGCTCGTCCTTACCTGCAACTGGCGAGGTTGGCCTCGCTTGAAGTAACCGGTGAGCACAAAACCTCGCCGACCTCAGCCTTTGGCTAGTTGCCGATAGCGACCGACGAGAGGTTGAAGAAGATCGAGAAAAAAAAAGAAAAGAAAATAGATGAAAATTTTGAAAAAAAATTTTGCCACATCGACGTTGGCCTGACGACCGGTGTTTACATCAGCACTAGCCGTCCAAAATTGGTCAGCACTGAATTGGCACAAAAAAAAAGTTTATGATTAAATTGACACAATTGCAATAGGTTTATGACTGTTTTGGTTATTTTCCCCAAGAAAAAAGAACTTATGTAATTTGTAATTTCTTTTGAATTCTGAGTTAAACTTAAATAATATTTTCCAATATGTGTAACCAAATGGTGTTGGCACCTTTTCTTTTTCAATACGTTTGATTAGAATGACCATGTTATCGTAGCTTGTAAATTGTAACGTGCCTGGGAAATAAGTCTCGAAAATTAAGAAGGAAATTGGAAGGGTCTAAAATGTGATGGCGCCAGCTATTTGCTTAGGTGAGTGGGCTCTACAGCCGACCAAAGAGTATTGTTATTAAAATTGGCATTGGCACAATGCGAATTTGGGTTTCATGAGTTTGTCTTAAGGAGCCTTCGGCCTTTAACTTTTTAATAGATCCTGTGAAAGTCAGCATTTTGACTTTTATTTAAGATAGAGTACTAAAAGTTTTAAAAGCATTCATATAATCATTAAATGGGAAAAATTACAAAAACAGTCTTGAACCTATTATAATTATGTAAATTTAGTCATAAACCTTTTTTTTTGTGCCAATTCAGTCCTAAACCTTTTGTATTTATGCCAATTTAGTCCATCTAATCAATTTTGACCGGTCGGTGCTGACGTGGCAATTTTTCAATTTTTTTATTTTTTTTCCATCTTCTTTCTGGCTGGTTGTCGCTGGATCAGCCGAAGGCTAACACCGGTGAGCTCAACCTCACCAGCCACCTTGCCGTTGGTGAGCAAGGTCGAGGCTCACTAGGGCCAATGAGGTTGAGCCTCGCCAATGGCTAGCAAGGTTGAACTCGCTGGTGTTAGCCACTGGCCGGTCCAGCGATGACCAGCCAAGAAGATGTTAAAAAAATTGAAAATAAAATAAAAAAATTCAAAAAATATATAACAATAAATATAATTGCCACGTTAGTGTCGGTTGGACGGCCAGCATCGGCCAGGACCCGCGTCAGCACCAGTAGGTCAAAATTGGTCAAATGAACTTAATTAATACAAATATAAAAGGTTTAGGACTGAACTAACACAAAAAAAATGTTTAGGACTAAATTGACATAATTGCTATAGATTTAGGACTATTTTGGTAATTTTCCCTATTGAATGTAGATTTATTTGACTAAAAATTTCATGATAAAAGATTAAAATTTTCGTGAAATTTTTTTTCAGGAAAATATTTTTCCCTTTTTAGGTTAGGAAATTCATTTTCCTAACTTTAAGTATACACATTTCTTTTTTACCGTACATGATTCTTCATTGACTGATCATTTTTAGAAAACCAGGCACATAAAAGTTTAGAAGACTAATTTGTAGAAAATTCTTTCATTCAAACAAGGAAACCCTAATTGACCGTTTGGAATTTGAATTCTTAATGTTCTCAATAGTGTTTGCTATAATCTTGTAAAAGTCATCAATGTCTTGGAATCCTAATTTAGACTCTTGAACAGATGCCTCTGATGTCTCAGCAGTGAATTCCATTACTATCACATGTCATCTAATTTAGTAATTTGATAGCATAATTTAATAGAAACTAATAGAGGGTAAATTTATTACGGGTGTACCGGCTTGGGGTTTTTTACTATCAAAAAATTAGTTTTGAGTAAATTTGTCACAGTTATACCAGTTTAGAGTTTTTTGTAATATTAACCAAAAGTATAAATCTCGTTTTTTTTTACTTTTTTTTTCTAAATGCTAGCTATCCCACCCATAAATTACAAATTTTGTAGGAAACGTGGGGCCCTTGTTTTGTACGATCAAAGGAGTCCATCCTTGGTGGAGTTCTATTCTTGGCCTTCTTGTTTATTTACTAAGTTGCCACCATTCCAATTTTGGGTTAATACCATGAAAATTCCAAGCTAGTATATTTATGATAAATTTATCCAAAATTAATTTTTTGACCGCTAAAAACCATAAACTGATACACATGTGTCAAATTTATCTGCTGTTAGATTCCATTAAATTTTTCCATCAAATTACCAAGTTAAATGGCATATAACAGTTGACGAATGTTCCAGTATAGGGTTCTACCATCCGTTTGTCATAAGTGTTTAAGTTTGTGATTTTTTTATATTAATTCAATTTAACGGAAGGTAAATTTGTCAAAAGTATATCAATTTGAGATTTTTAATGGTAAAAAAATTAGTTTAAGATAAATTTATTACAGATGTATCGATTTGAAGTTTTTCGTAATATGAAACCTTAATTCAAAGTGGAGTACAAAGACTTTTAAAAACATTCAAATAGTCCTTGAATGGACTGTCGGGGATTCAAATTTTCGTTTTTCTCAATAATCATTGGCATACTTTTGTCCGAAAGTTGTCTCTTCATTGCTTGCGTTCGTTCACCGTGTATGCATGTAAATTCCTTCTCGCGATTTGGCGTTATTCTAAAGTATTCTTTCTCGAAATTGTGTGTTCTTTGCTTATTTCCGATTCCAGTAAACCCTTCTGCTCTCGGGACGAAAATCACCATAATTCCGGAAGAAATCGATATGCAAATGGAGTTAAATGATGAAAAACTGTGAGATTTACTCAAGAAAACTTAAACTTTTGTGAAAAAAAAAGAAAAATAATCTACAATTAAACTAGAGGAAGCTGTGTTGATTGTTTTCGTACAGCGATGGTGTAGAGGAAGCTGAATCTGGGCGTGCACCGTTAACAGGCAATATTGTAGCTATTAGAGAAGGACTTTCTGACATGTGCTCATCACTGATGATGATACAAAATTCGGGTAGATTATCGATTATTTTGCTTGATAGATATGTTTTTATGGAATGAATATGTACTTAACCCTGTCAGTGCTCTGTTTACCTTCTTTATTTTCTGGATTTGTCTTTATTTTGTTGTATTATGGGCTTTACTCTGCTTGGATTTTCTTTGCCATAAAATCAATGTGCTTCACATGTATTCTTTTGAGCAATTAATAAAATTTTCTTTCGACAAGAAAAACAATCTAGATTGAGTATAAATAACGCGGCTATAATTCTGCTAAAGGATAAAGTAACAAATGGATTTTGAGTTTAAGCTATGGGAGGCGGCTTTCCGACCAAGTTTGATCACGCGGTGTCGCGTTAACGCAAATTTAGCTGTGCCACCACCCTCGTTCTGCACGAGGACGAAGTCTGATAGTCAAAAGAACGGAATTACTTAATTAATTTTACATTGGCCATGCAATAGTCAACGCCTTAGTCTTCAGGATTGATACCAAAAGAGAGTATAAACAGAAATATCTTTCGTCTTTCTTCGTTGGGAAAAAGCAGGGAAGGAAACATCCAAGTTGCTGCTTAAAATTTTCTCTGTTGTTGCTTTTATTCGGAGTGTGCATTATAAATGCCCCACCAAGCGACATTCTAACACAAACCAGTTCGCAGTTTAGCTCAACATTGCTCTCAGTTCTTCGAGTCCGTACACAATTTCCAGTCAGTGTTGTCCTCTCTTCTTCAAGCATGCAAACTCCAACTTCTTGATCGTCATATTTGGAATTGAAGGACCGTAAGACAAACGTGGTGCATTCGGTGCGAGAGCTTTGCGTGTGTATCAGAGGTATGAAAATATGATTACAATCTAGTTTCTCTCTAATCTGTAATAGTGGATACATCAAAGTTCATCTCAGAACCTGAACACTAATGTTAGCTAGAGTGAACGTAAATGTACTGTTCAAACTGAATCAAAGCATGTGTTTAGAAAAATTCTCTGTGCAATGATTAGTGCCGGCAATTTTTGTGACCTTCCATCTGCAGAGGATTTGCATATATGCTATCTCCAGATAGCTTCCCTTTTTCTATCTCCAACAATGATTCAACTAATTCATTGATCTCATATGCATCACAAACAGATAGAAACTACTCAGTGCTGCTAATTATTACTTGATACTAAAGATAATTGGGCTTGTCCCCGTCTATCTTCTAACTCACAGATTCAAGCTTCATAGACGCAAGATGTTTGCCCAGTATGGATCCGCGATCGGTGGGCTCGTGCTCCTACAGGCAATGCTCCAGCAATACTTCCCTTCCATACTCCGTGACCTCTTGGTACGACATTTCCACAAATGGTTGAGCTTCTTCCATCCCTATGTCGAGATCACGTTCCACGAGTTCACAGGCAAATATATGAAGCGCAGCGAGGCCTTCACCGCCATTCAAAACTACCTCACCGAGTATGCCACTTCCCGGGCCAAGAAGCTGAAAGCAGATTCCGTCAAAGACAACCGGTCCCTCATCCTGAGCATGGATGACTACGAGGAGGTCACCGACGAATACAACGGCGTTAAGATCACGTGGTCCTCGAACAAAATTGTCCCTGCGAGCACGACGTTGTCGTTTTATCCCATGACACAGTACCCGAGGTACTACACGCTCAAGATCCATTGGCGCCACAGGAAATTGATCACTCAATCTTACATCAACCACGTACTGACCCAAGGAAAGGCGATCACCAGCAGAAACCGGCAGCTGAAGCTCTACACGAACGACCCGCACGACTCCATGTGGATCCATGCAGTTTTGAAGCACCCCGCGACGTTTGAGTCCTTGGCTATGCACCCAAACAAGAAGACGGAAATAATGAATGACCTCACGAAATTCACCGAGAGGAAAGAGTACTACGCTAAGATTGGCAAGGCTTGGAAGCGCGGGTATTGGCTTTATGGTCCCCCTGGGACCGGTAAGTCTACCATGATTGCTGCGATGGCTAATTTCTTGAACTACAACGTGTACGATCTAGAGTTCACGGCGGTTAAAGATAACACAGAACTGAGGAGGCTTCTAATCCTCGAGCAAGTCTATCATTTTGAACGAGGACATCGGTTGCTCACTCGATCTCACGGGCCAGAGGAAGAAGGCAGAGGAGGAGAACAACGAGGAGGACGTTGATCGTATAAAGAAGATGACCAGAACAGAGAAGAAGAGTAGCAAGGTCACTTTGTCTGGTCTTCTTAACTTCGTTGATGGAATTTGGTCTGCTTGTATGGGGAAAGAGTCATAGTATTTACAACTAATCACGTCGACAAGCTCGACCCTGCTCTTATATGGAGAGGAAGGATGGATAAACACATTGAGATGTTGTATTGTTGCCTCGAAGCATTCAAGGTCCTCGTGAAAAATTATCTGAATATCGATCACCATCCATTGTTCGAAGCACTTAGCCAGCTGTTCAGCGAGACCGATATGGCTCCCACTGACGTCGCTGAAAACTTGATGCCTTAGTCCGACAACAAAGATGTGGAGGCTTGCTTGAGGAACTTGATACAAGCACTCAAAGCAGCGAAGAAGAAAGCTGAGGAAGCAGCACGACTGAAGGCAAAAAGGGTAAAGCTTGAGAAGAGGTTGAAGTGGTGGGGAGAAACTAAAAAGAAGGTGGAACTTCTGCTAAAGAAGGAAAATTAAGGGGTTTCATCGGAGGCGGAATGGATACTGAAGCAGTGAAAGACAATGGAATGGCTATGCAACCCAGATGGGATCAAATTGGAATCAGTTAAAAAATTGGATTCCATGCTCGCTGTTGTGGTGTTGTTATTTATTTTCTTTAGTCCAGATGACTTTTTCTACCCTGTTATTACTTTAAAATTAGTTCATTCCTTTTAAACATTGCAGATCATAGACTATCTTTGCTTCTTCTATCTATCTATTTATTTTTTTTGCTGTCGGAAGTTCGGCTAAACAACCATGAGTCGTTCGATTTCCTCAGACTACATGGTCCTCAGACCAAATTTTCGTTTGGCCTCATGTTCTTAGTCTATATGTTTTTTTGGTAAGGATTCTTAGTCTATATGTTTCATCTGCATCAATTCGTCTTTTTTCACTTGAAAATAGAACACTCCTTGATGATGATGAACACTAACCAGAACAACTTTTCTGTTCTCGCTCTGTTTCCAAAATACCTTTAACTGATCACTCCCAGCCATATTGTTTACTAAGTATGTTGGCAGATTACTACCGTCCATGCATGAAAATACGGTACACTGTTGTGCTAGTAATTCCTTAAAAAGGATTACAAGTTTCAAAACTTGCTAATAACTAAATTTTGATCGGTATGTTACTAAGTCATCAACAGTTTTATGAAAATACCTATAGTTGTATAGCCTGATACGTGATAGTATGCTACTAATAGTTTTGTAGAAGTACCAACAGTTATATTACTGTTTTAACTTATCAATTATTTCTGTTTATTGCCAATATTTACTTGTTTAGCTTACCGACGTATTAAAGTTGTTAACTTTTGTACAAAATTACCGACTCTTATTTGAGTGCATTTACCAACTTTAATTTGATTGGTTTAGAATTACCATTTGTTCCAAAAATTTACCAATATTTTTTTTATAAGAACACCGTCATATTAAAGTTGCATATAAACCTGCCCCATGATCATTACTGACTTCAAAAGTCAATTATGTGTCCGGTCTCTGCTTATTTGGAAAGCGAATCTTGACATCTTAACGATCAACGTTTCTCTATTAATAATCATGGTCTCTCTAGTGAAACTAACAATAAAAGAGCTTGATGCTCACCTTCAATCTTAACATCAATACTACTTAATTCAAAAATAATATCATTTAACTTAGAAATATGAGATTTAAGGGACGCACCTTCAGACATATGAAGAGAGATGAGTTGTTGCTTGAGCCTCAATCAATTGGTGAGGGATTTTGTCAAAAAAATACTCTCCAATTTCGGCTATAAACCTGTAGTTGTTTTCTGATCTAGTACCTCCTATAGAACTTCACTCGTGAAATACAACTAGATAGTAGACATAGCGTTTTCATCAAATTCTTCCCAAGTTTCATTTAACATGCTTTCTAGTTTCTTCCATTTCTCAAACAGAGTTTTCTTCAAGCCCTGCTGCGTAAAAACAACTAACATATGAATCTGCCATATGTTGAAAATGCCGCTTTCATCAAACTTCTCAATGTTAAAATCTCGTTGTTGAACTTGAAGCCACAACCAAAATATCAAAAAACCCTATTGCTCTAATACCAGATTGTCATGACCAATGTGGAAACTATAGTGAAACTAAAACTAAGAAGAGTAAAAGAACACATAAATTTACATGAAAAACCTTTGTGGGAAAAATCACAGGGACAGAGGAAGCAAAATCCACAAAGGAAATTCAAGGATTACAAAAGGTGGATTCAAAAAATCTTAAAACTCTTTCTGTCTCTACTTCTTAAACCTAATAACTTGAGAAAAAAATAATATTTATACTGCTTCAGTGTTGGGTTACGGGCTTGCATTTCGGCTCAAGCCCCATGCTACCAACACTAAACCTCAATTTATTTTTCTCAAGTCAGGTCACCACAAATTTCAATGCGAGTATCAAAACTCAATATGGGTCAAATACCCATAACATAATTCATGATATACTCAACAAAAAAAGAAATCATAACTGTGGAATTCAAAGAGAGAACATATTATTTTGGTGAAACCAAAGAAACAACCCAAATTTTTTTGGTTTATTTTAAATTTAGAGTTAAACTTAATTATCATATTATTATGCGTAACCAAATGATTGGTCCCTTTTGTTTTCAATATGCTTGATTAGAATGATGATGGTATTGTGGTTTGCGATATGGTGGGGCAATAAGTCTCGAAAATAAAGGAAACCGGAGCGGTCTAAATGTGATGGCACCTTCTATTTGATTTGGTAAGTGGGCTTTACAGTCGACCAAAAGAGTACTGTTTTAGCCCGATTGTTTGCTTATTTTCGAATTTAGGAAACCCATCTTTTAGCTTCTGTTCTCGGGACGAAAATAATCATAATTCCGCAAGAAATCGACATGCAAATAGCGTTCAAGTGACAAGAAACGGTGCAATCTAATTGAGATTTGCTCAAGGAAACTGAAACTCTAATGAAAAACTAATTTACAATTAAACTAGATTTACTATAAATAACGGGGTCAGAATTCTGCATAAGGATACAGTAGGAATAGAGTGACTTAAACATTAAGTTATGGGAGGTGGCTTTCCGACCAACTTGACCTGGATTACTCGTTAATGCAAATTTTTATGCTTTGGCTGAGCATCTCATCCTGCGCGAGGACGAGGATAACACTAAAAAGAAGAAGGATATTATTTGATTAATTTAATCTTGGCCATGCAATGACAAAGGCTTATCCATAAGACAGTGTGAACCGAACTATCTTTTTCCTTCCTTCTTGGAAAAAGCAGGGAACGAAATCTTCGAGTTGTTGCTCAGAGTTAGTGCGCACATAAAGCTAGGAAGCGTGCATCATAAATGCCTCATCAAGCGACAATTCTAACCCAGCCATTTCCCAATTTAGCTCAATATTGCTCTCTGTTCCTCAGGTCCAGTACACAATTTCTAGCCAATATTGTCCTCTCTTCTTCGGGTTTGCGAACTCGGTTTCTTGGAGTCAAAGGATCGGGGGACAAGTCGCGGTGCATTCTAGGTCGAGAGCTTCGCGTGTATAAGAGGTATGACAGTATAATCCTAAATTGAGAATTAATGCGAAAGTTGCTCTTCAAAGAAAATTATAATAATTGTTAGTGGAGAAGGTCACGAAGAATTGATATTGCCAGATTATAGATGTAGAACTCAATTTACTATGATTTGAAATGCCGTTGTTATGGATGCTCTAGTTGATTTGTACTCTAGCATGAGTATATATACAAAGTTGCTTGGGATAAGGACATCACTAATATTATAACTTTCGTACGACGCTCATTTGAATATTATAACTTTCAATCGATCATTTGAGTATCATTACTTTTTATAAAAATTCACCACAAGTGTTATGCCACGTCGAATTTTTGGCACTCGGATAACCTTTTTAAAAAATTATAGCACTCAAGTGATCAAAAAAAAATTATGGTACTTAAGTGAGCGTCGTACATGAGTTATGTCACTCAAATGATTGAAAAAAAAAAAGTTATAATACTAAAGTGAGCGCCGTACAAAAATTATCGTACATGTGATATCTCTTTCTCAAGTTAATTTCAGAACCTGAACATTAAAGTTGGCCATATTTTTCTTATATGCTCGACTCGTTGGAGAGATGTTTGCGCTCTACGGATCTGCGATTGATGGGCTCGTTCTCTTAGGGGCAATCCAGCAATACATCCCTTCCGAACTCCGCTATCTCTTGGAACGACGCTTCCGCAAGTGGGTGAGCTTCTTCGATCCCTACATCGAGATCTCGTTCCCCGAGTTCACAGGCAAACATATGAAGCGCAGCGAGGCCTTCACCGCCATTCAAAACTACCTCAATGTGAACGCCGCTTCCGGGGCCAAGAGGCTCAAAGCAGATTCCATCAGAGACAACCGGTCCCTCATCCTGAGCATGGACGGCTATGAGGAGTTCGCCGATGAATACAACGGCGTGAAGATCACGTGGTCCTCGGGCAAAATCGTCTCCACGAGCATGACATTCCCGCTATATCCCACAACGCAGATCCTGAGGAACTACACGCTCAAGTTCCACCAGTGCCACAGGAATTTGATCACTGAATCTTATATCAACCATGTACTGACCGAGGGAAAGGCGATCACGAGCAGAAACTGGCAGCGGAAGCTCTACACGAACGACCCAGAAGACTCCGTGTGGATCCATGCGGTTTTCAAGCGCCCCGCGACGTTTGAAACCTTGGCTATGCACCCAGACAAGAAGAGGGAAATAATGAATGACCTCACGAAATTCACCGAGAGGAAGAGCCCTATACTAAGATTGGCAAGGCTTGGAAGCGCGGATATCTGCTTTACGGTCCACTCGGGACTGGTAAGTCCACCATGATTGCTGCGATGGCTAATTTCTCGAACTACAACGTGTATGATCTAGAGCTCACGGCGATCAAAGATAACACGGAACTGAGGAGGTTTCTGATTGAGACCTAGAACGAGTCTATCATTGTGATCGTGGACATTGATTGCTCGCTCGATCTCACGGGCCAGATGAAGAAAGTATTAAGGAAAACTCCTAATGGATTTTGAAGCTGACAAAACTTTCTACATTTATCTTGTGAATCTGACATGCATTCTATACCAGGTTAATATATTCTGGAAGTTCAGAAGGAATTATCAGATTTTACAAGTTTTCAGGACTAAAAATTCAGACTCAAAGTTTAGACTCAGGACTAAAAGTTCAAACTCAGATATAAGATATTCAGACTTTACCATAAAAAGTCATTTAAACTCTAATCTTGAAGTATTTAGATTTTTCTGAAGACCTACGCTAAATCAAACTCTGAATTAGAAATTCTTTAGACGCAGTAATTTTGCAGACGCAGACGCTGAAATTTCTCAGATGCTGAAGTTTTTCAGATGCAGAAGCAAAACTCATTCAGAAGGCATCACAACAACTAGTGATCTGTCATGGATTTCACAAAAGGAAGGGTTTGATTGACTCAATCTCAGTCTAATTGATTGACAATCAAATATTATGATAAGAATGCATTACAACGGATAAAGCTCTACTTATGAAAACTAAGATTCTGATTGTATGGGCGATCAGAATCAACTAGATTTAGACTTTGTTAACCAACGGCTATTCAATTCATTTTATACAAATCTGTCCAAGCAGAAGATTGGAAGATGATATTCTGAAGACTGTCCAACGGCTAGTTTGGTAGTAGAGGAGTATAAAAGGAGATCTACGAGGAGCAGAAGGAAGAGACAAAATCGAGAATTAACAAGTTCAAAGTCTGAGCATACTTTGATCCTTTCTTTTGTCTTTCTTGAGCCAAATATTAAGATCTTGAGGGATACTTTATAAGAGTAATTGTGTGAGATAGAGAGTCCTATTATACACAAGAGTGCTGTCACTCAGAATTTGTAATTCCTCTTGATTACATAGTGAAATCCAGCCAGTAGGCTGTCAGCGTGGGAGAGTAGATGTAGGCTTGCTATAAGCCGAACCACTATAAAATTGTGTGCAGTTTTTTTATCCCTTATCTCTTACTTTACACACTACACATCAAGAGCATTGTATATATAAACTGTTTTATATCTGAATTTTATTCATACTCAACTGTGGTCAATTATTTCCGCTTAATTATATAAAAATTGTTTAAGATCACCTATTCACCCCCTCTAGGTGATCCTTGCTAGCTACATCAATTGGTATCAAAGCAGGTTGCTCGTTTATTGAAGTGTATTACTTCTGAGCTAATAATCTATATGGCTAGCTTGAGTGTTTTAGGTCTCATTGAAGGACAAAGCAACAACAGACCACCTTATTTCGATGGCAAGGAATATAGTATCCAAAAGAATAAGATAAAGGCATTCATAAAATCAATTGATCACATGCAATGGAATGTCATCATCAGAGGAGTTAGACCAAGACCTTTTGATTAAAAGAAAAAGACGGAAGGAAGCATGCCAGCAGATCCTCTATTATCTCAAATTGATATATAAAAAAGATAAACCTTATATTCCAAAGCAATTTATTCTTTCTATTGTGCTTTTTTTTTTTGTAAGAGAGTTTCTTTCTATTGTGCTTTAGCACCTATTGAATATAAAAAAATTGCTTTTTGTGAATCGGCTAAGGATATCTGAGATATCCTCTACATTACTTATGAAGGAATAGATCGAGCTAAGGAAACTCAAATCAATCTACTACTTAGTCAATATGAATCCTTCAAAATGAAGTTTGAAGAATCAATTGCTGATATATATGACAGATTTGCTAACATAGTAATTGGTCTTGCATATCAAGGACAACTTGTCCCAAATGCGATAAAAGTCAACAAACTTTTGAGATGACTGACAAAATAGTGGGATAATATCAAAACATCTTTTCGAGAGACTCAAAGGATCATGCATCTATCAGTAAATGAGCTAATCGGAACTCTTCAATTATATGAGACTGAAAAACTGAATGAGAAAAATGAATCCAAAGGTAAAAAATCAATTGTATTAAAATCTAATAGTGATTCTGATGATGTAGATTCTGAAGATGAAGATATTGACGATGAAGAACTGGCTCTCTTCATAAAGAAGTATAAGAAGATGAAAATCAAAGGAAGAAATCTCAAATGAAAGAAGCCTTTTGAGAAGAAGAAAGTTCTCAATAAAAAAGAAAAGTCAAAGGAAGTAATCTGCTTTCATTGTGGGAAACGTGGACATATCAAGCCAAATTGTCCATTTTTGAAAAAGAAGACCAAATTTAAGAAAACAAAGAAGGCTTTAAAAGCAAAAACCTGGAGTGATACAGAATGTGAAGACAGTGATGAAGATATCTTAAACTTCTGTCTGATGACTAAGTTAGACTCAGATTCAGATTTTGATGCTAAAGTTGAGATTAAGGTAAAGTATCCTAAAATGCCTATTGAAGTATCAAATTACATTGATGAATTATGCTTTTAATTTAAGACTGCTTTTAAAAGAATCTCTTCTTTAAAAAGGAAAATTTCATCAATGAGACAACAAGATGTTTCACAAAAAGAAAAAATCGATTTCCTTCAAGAAGAATTTCATCAAGTCAAGGAAAGTCAAGATTTTCTTTCCAAAGAAAATGCTGTTTTGAAAAAAGAAATTTCAGAAATTACTTCCAAGTTTTCAAAAGGTTCAGAAACCTTGAAACATATTCTTTCTATACTAATTCCTTACAACAACAAATCTGGTCTCGGATTTGTGAAGGAAAGTGACAGCTTAATTGATTTTCCAAAAGAGCAAAAACCTCTTCGACAAGTTTATAAAAATCATTTTAAAAGGAATTTTGTTAAACCTGTTGGTCGAAGTGCACTCAAATGCTTAAAATGTGGAGATCCACAGCATTTTGAGAATGAATGTCCTAAGGTCTGGAGATCTATTTGAAGAGACTTTGTTAAGACAGCATATACTAACTCTCAAGGACCCAAACAAATTTGGGTACTAAAGAAAGCTTGAGAAGTTGTGATTTTTGCAGGTTACCATAAAAAGAAAAAAGAAAGTGGTACCTGAACAGTGGATGTTCTAGACACATGACAACAAATCCAAGCATATTTGTTAAACTACAAAGCCTGAATGGTGGAAAAGTTTCCTTTGGAGGAAATAACAAATGAAAGATAGTTCGCAAAGGAATGGTTGAAATTGGAGGACTGAAAATCAATGATGTGTCATTGGTAAAAGGACTCAACTACAACTTGATAAGCATAAGCCAACTATGTGATTCAAGTTTCAGAATTAACTTTCAAGAAGATACATGCTCAGGAACAAGCAAGGATTATTCTCAAACATTCATTGGAAGAAGATATGGCAATATTTATCTTCTAGATGTCAGTCCAAACTCTACTCATTGCTTGATCTCAATCAAAGAAGATGAAGATGAAGATCTATGGCACAGAAAATTAGGGCACATTAGTATGAAACAAATCTCAAAAATCTCAAACAAGAAATTGGTTCAAGATTTGCCAGATTTGAAATACAAGAAAACAGAATTATGCAATACCTGCAGTCTAGAAAAATCAGTAAGAAGCTCTTTTAAGTCTATACATCATGTTTCCACTAATCGTGCTTTGCAGCTTCTTCATATGGATCTATTTGGACCAACTAGAACACAAAGTATTGGTAATAAGAAATATTGTTTAGTTATTGTTGATGACTTCACAAGATTTACTTGGGTGTTCTTCCTTGCTCATAAAAATGAAGCATTTTCATATTGTTCAAAATTTGTAAAAAGACTTCAGAATGAAAAGGGATATACCATTTCCTGCATTAAAACTGATTACGGAGGAGAATTTGATAATCAAAGTTTTTCATATTTCTGTGAGGAAAATGGTTTTCAACACAATTTTTCTACTCCTTATACACCAAAACAAAATGGTGTTGTGGAAAGGAAAAATCGTTCTCTGCAAGAAATGGCAAGAACTCTGTTGATTGAAAGTAAAATTCCTTTTCATTTTTGGGCATATGCAGTTTTTACAGCTTGTTATATCATTAACAGAGCTTTTCTTAGATCAATTCTTGAGAAAACTCTTTTATGAGCTTTACAAAAGTAGAAAACCCAATATTTCATATATTCGTGTATTTGGTTGTAAATGCTTTATACTCAAAAATCCAAATGATCGCTCTGGTAAGTTTGATGAGAAAGCAGATGAAAGATTTTTCCTTAGATACTCTACTACAAATAAAGCATATAGAGTCTTTAACAAGAATTTTCAGACTGTGGAAGAAACAATGAATGTAAGATTTGATGAAAATATTCAGATTCACAAAGATGAATCTGAACCATCTTCCAATATTCAAGAGTTATCTAAAGCTCAACAAGAATCTCTAAAGATTGTTGAATCTGTAGAAGAAGGAAAAGAAGATACAATCCAGACTCAATCAGAACCTTCAAAGTTTGATGATATTCAAAAGAAAAGATTTGATAGAAATTGGAAACATAAATCTAGTCATCTGAAGAACCTTATCATTGGAGAAATAAAAGATGGCATCAAGACTAGATCTAAACATAAAGAGAACATCAGAAACTTGGCATTGACATCAAAAATAGAACCAAAAGAAGTTGGTGAAGTATTATCATATGAAAGCTGGATCAAAACTATGCAGGAGGAACTTCAGCAGTTCAGAATTAACAAAGTATGGGAACTTATACCAAGATTCAAAAATCATCTAGTAATTGGAACAAAATGGGTATTCAGAAACAAACTAAATGATAAAGGGAAAGTTACAAAAAACAAAACAAGTCTGGTAGCAAAAGGTTATTCTCAAGAAGAATGTATAAATTATGATGAAACATATGCACTAGTTACCAGTTTAGAAGCCATTAGGCTACTATTAACTTATGCTTGTTTCAATGACTTTAAATTGTTTTAGATACACGTGAAAAGTGCCTTCCTGAATGGTTATATAAAAAAAGAAATATATGAGGAACAACCACCTGGTTTTGAAAAATCAAAGAAGACTGATTATGTCTATAAACTCAAAAAGGCTCTTTATGGTCTAAAACAAGCATCTCGTGCTTGGTATGAGAAGTTAAGTAACTTCATTCTGCAAAATAACTTCACAAAAGGTAAGGTTGATACAACCTTGTTTATTAAAAGAAAAGGCAAGGATTTTTTACTTTTTCAAATCTATGTTGATGATATCATTTTTGGATCCTCTAACGAACTGCTTTGCAAAGAATTTTCCAAGAATATGCAAAATGAGTTCGAGATGAGTATAATGGGCGAATTGACATTCTTTCTCTGCCTACAAGTGAAACAAATCAAAGATGGTACATTTATTTGCCAAGAAAAGCATGCAAAGAAGATTGTCAAGAAGTTTGGATTGTAGAATTGCAAAAAAACAGACACTCTTATGTCTCATTCATCTAAATTAGACAAAGATGAAAATGGTAAAAAGGTTTATCAGAAGGTATATAAAAGTATGATAGGATCATTGTTATATCTTATTGCATCTAGATCTGACATATTATTTAGTGTCTGTATGTGTGTAAGATTTTAATATCACCCAAGAGAATCACATCTTTCTACAGTTAAAAGAATAATCAAATACATTGGAATTTATCCAATGTTAGGTCTTTGGTATTCTAAAGAATCAGATTTTACTCTTATTGGTTATTCAGATATTGATTTAGCTGGATGTAAAGTGGACAGGAAAAGTATTACAGGTACATGTCAACTACTTGAAAATATGTTGGTATCCTGGTACTCAAAGAAGCAAAACACAGTTACACTTTCTATGGCAGAAGCAGAATATGTGGCTTTGAGAAGTTGTGTGCACAGATTTTATGGATGAAGCAACAGTTGTAAGATTTTGCTATTGAAGATTCAAGTGTTGCAATCAAATGTGACAACACAAGTGCTATCAATTTGACTAAGAACCCAATTCTTCATTCACGTGCTAAACATATTGAAATCAAGCTTCATTTCATCAAAGATCATGTTTAGAACGGTGATGTGAATATTCAATTCATTGATTCTAAGAATCAATTAGCTGATATATTGACAAAACCTCTTGACAAGTCTTCATTTGAGTATATTAGAAATAAACTATGTATTACTTATCCATTTTCTTGAAGTATTCGTGAGACGAGAATTTTTCAGACTCAAATGTTCTCCGTTTGAATGTCCATTTCAGACTTAAAAGAAAAGGTACGTCCGTAATTCAAATTTTGGCGGGTATATTTTTGGCATTTCTGGCAAGATATCTTTCGCATTTGTCACCTTTGGGAAGAAAATCAGGTATATATTCTAATTTATCTGATTGTTTTATTGTACTTAAAATATTTTTTTCCATTCCTATAAGATAGGTTTGCTTCCTATAACTTCTAAAAGTGGTTTACTTCCAAAAACCATCCTCTTCATTTTATAAAACCCTTTTAGTACGAACCCTTTCACTCCCGACCATCATGACACTCCGAGTCTACTTCTCCTCTTTCTCCAAGATCAAAACTTTTCGTCTCTCTGATCACAATGCTTTTCAAAAGAAGATCTTTACGCATTCTAAACAAAAATTCAAAGTCTTCAGCACCACCGGAATTTATGGAGATATCAGATACAGAGTCAGATCATCACCAAAACCCTTCAGAAGCGACTCGACAAGAACCACAACCATCGTCTGCACCAAAACCCAAGGGTACAACAGATTTTTGTTTCAACAACATCAAACTTGTATGGAAAGCATACGAAAGGTTGAAACGAAGTAATGCTTTTGCATCTGTTCTTCGTGAATGTTTGAAAGATAATGGTTTCTCACAGAAGCAAGTCTTATGCAAAGTTATTCTCAATTTTGCTCTAGAACTAATCATGATCAGGTTAGTTCTATACTCCAAAGGAGACCTCTTCTAGTAAGGGAAAAGAGAAAAATCGGGGAACCTTTAACTCTCTCTGACAAGAAATCAGTTCGTACTAGCCTTAAGTCTATTAGTACATCATAATTTGTGATTCCTGATGATGATGCTAGGTTCTTTAATAATTTTGAGATGAAAGTAGGAATTATATCTGTAACTCCCTAACCTCGGGGTCATTCATGCGACGTTCCGTTCATTATTATCTTTCGTTATACACAAGCGGAAGCATTTCTCGGGACAATCACAATTAACACACACAGCGAAATAATACAAGAAGTATCATAAGCAAACCTTATGATTACAATGCATGCAAATATGTTTTAACAAGTTTTTTGAGCCATGGCAAATAACACATATTTTTATAGCTGACTATGAATAGCAAAACTTGACTTTGGTTAACCTATACTCACTACGGCTTCTCGCTTCTTCATCTCCACCCTGGTCCTGTTCGCCTGGCCATCTCACATCTCACCCGTGGCTTTATCCCGGAGCCGGCCCGCCCGCACCGCCAAAGCACCGTTGAACCCACATAGGGATCAACTCATTCTCCATTTGCGTAGTGATACCACGCCGCGTACGAGCGAGGCACCAAGTCCATTAGGTCTTCATCGAATCTTACAAGCGTCGTGATTCGGCGGTAGGCGCGGCCTTCTCTAGCATTCGTCACAGTAAGCATTTCGGCTCTCTGCTCCACGGGATTGTCAACGCGGACTGGGGGAGATGCCATCTTATGGACCTGAAAGGGAAAAACAGGGGATGAGTCGGGGAGATTCATCAAGTAAACCTATTAATATTAAGTGAGGACAAGGGGATCGCCGTTAGCACAGGTCGACTCTTACCGCATCCGCATTAATGGCGGATCAATAGCAAAGTTCATACAAGAGAACATCAAGCATGGCTATAACATGTGCACCTTGCCATTCAAGTCTCGGTTCTATCTCCAAAATAAACATCAAACACGAAACATGATTAAATCAAGAAATGAACCAACTACAACCAACCAAACGACCAATAAACGGTCCAAGCAAACTATGTCACAACGTATCACAACTTCCTTTTCCGATATTAGGAAGTTTACTTACACAACAACTATCAAAACTAGAAAACGGGCTAGAAATAGGTGAGTTCGAGAAATTTCGGGCTTCCTCCTTGCTTCCTTCTTGCGTGGCCGAGCAAACCTAGGCCTACAAGGACCCAACTGTGGGCTCTTGGGTAGGAAACGGAATGAAACACGGGCCAATTCGGGGTTCGTTTGGGCGTGAACCTCTTGGGCCGAGAAACAAAAGAAAAAGGAGAGGATGATGAAGTTGGCATGAGCAAGAGGAAGAAGAGAAAGAGGGAGAGGAGATGGCATGAGAGAGAAAGGGAGGGCTAAGTCTATTTATAGACAACCCAAACTTGCTCTCCAGGTTGCTCTCCAACTTGCTCACCAAGCTTAGGAGTCAAGGCTTGCTCCTCAAGCTTTAACCATTTTTAAATTCTTCCAAGTCCAACTTGTTCCTCAAGTTCTTGATCAACTTGCTCATCAAGCTTGGACTTTCAAGAATCCTTCTAGTCAAAACTTGCTTCCCAAGTTTGGACTTTCTGTAGAATTCTTCAACTTATTTTCCAAGCTTTGATTTCTAGAACTCTCTAATTAAAGCTTATCATAGCTCATTTGAAATGTCATAATGTGCACATTAAATCACTAGAAGACAAATTCGAAATTCAAATGTTCTCGGATAGAAATTGCTGAATCTTTGAAATCTGACAAAACCGGACAGTTTTGTACTGTTCACGAAATCGGACTTGAAAATATAGTAAATGGACTCCGAAAATTCTCAAATTTGAATATATTATAAACAAAGACCTTAGCAAACGTTTTTCATGAAGAGCACAAAATCCGAATCTCTCTGTAAATGCCATTTTTAGTAGCTCAAAGATAGACTGAAAATAGTTCGCTGGAACAAGATTCTTATTCTCAAATTAAGCTCTATCCAGAATCCAAATCATCTCAAAAAATTCCCAAATTTATATAGGTTATAGAAAAGGACATTCTCAACAACTTTTATGAAGGAAACTTTTCCAAAAACAGCTCAGACAAGCTTGTAGAAAATTAAGAATATGGGAACATCACCGAAATACCAATTCTTGGTAGTTTTGCACGACCCGAAAATCAGGCCATTGTACCACTCATATCAACTCCAAAAATTCTCAAATTAAAGTACGTAAAACTTCAAGATGTTTGGAGAAACTTTCAAGAAGAAAGTGTTTGGAAATTCAGATCACAAAAGTCTCCCCAAAAATAACAAAATAAATGGGTACAAAGGATTGGGTTTTCCAAAACAAGAGTAAAAATTTAGTTCCGATTGGAAAACCACCAAACTTAAACCATAGCCATTTCCTAGGAATTGAAATTGAAGATGTGACAACAAATGGTGTGCAAAGTAGTTGAAGTTTATTCAGAAGCACAGAGTACAACGTCTATCATCGGTTGCTACTTGCTTAAGGAGTTATGAACCATCGAACTGTTGATTTTGAATATCTTGATAAGGCTGGCATCTTTGTGAAACACCTATTTAAAAAATTGGGGATTTATGAATTTTGTCTACAATCTGCCAATGTATATGCCGAACTAACTACATGTTTTTACTCAAACCTTTCCATTCTGTCACCAAATTAGCTTCAATTCACTGTTGGTGATAAAAAGTATGATTTAAGAGTGAAAGAACTGGCTTTGATTATTGGAGCAAAAATTCACAAGTTTACTCCATTGGAAGTGAGCCTTGAAGATGCTTCCAAAGCGGCTTCAGAGAATCAGAATTTTCCACAGGGCTCCAAATGCCATATTTTATATTCTGATCTGACAAGAAGAATTATGATCTTGCATAAGATCATCATCAATTGCTTGAAACCTAAAGCTGCTTCCAAGACTGACTTATCCAAGTCTGAAATCAAACTTATTTGGGCCATTCTGAATAGACAGTCTTTCTCTCTTCCACATATCATCATCTTCCACATGTACAGAACTCTTCAAAAGGACAGGGGACAACTTTCTTATGGTGCACTCATCTCTCGAATCTTTATGTTTTTAAATATAATTATTCCTGATGATTTGTGCAAAACCTTTGTACCTTGTATGTTTGTTGAAGAAAAATGCTTACCAAGATGAAGCATTTTGATGATAAAAAGGAAAGAGCAAGCATAGCCAGTGAAAGGATGTTCAGCAATCAAAACCAAAATCTATTGGAAAGAAAAATGATGAAAACCAAGGGGAAAGAAAAAGAACAGAAAGAAAGCACACTGTCTTTTCAAACCCATTTAAGGTGTACTGGAAGAAAAGAAGAATTCTTCTTCGAGATGAAAATGATGAAACAGAACACCTTGAAACAGGACAGAATGTTGAACATGTTCCTAAACCTAGTACAAAGGTTTTAGAACCAGCATCTGGAGACTCACATCTGAATCAACAGGATGATATTCTACAGAAGACAGATGTAAGTCAATCTCCACTTGATCTTGAAGAAACTTTAAATGACACTACTACTACAGAACATGCAGATATTCAGGGGGAGATTCCTATAGAGGTAGGGGATAAGTTCGAACAACACGTACCGGAAAATGTTCAGGGACAGACTTCAAAAAACATGACCATTCTGACCCTTCTGCTAGAAATCAAAGAAAAATAAACTGACTTGAAAAAGACATGAAGAACCTTCAGAAAATTATTGAGGAAAACAATCAAACTCAACGTTTTCAAGCAGAAAAAGACAAGGCAGAGATAGGGGAAGCTATTGCTCTATGTTCAACCAATATGAGGAAAGCTATGGGTCATTGTTCTACCAAGATTGATGAAGCTGTTTCTATCCTGGAAAACTTTCAACTTGTTCGAACCCCATCAAAGAAATAGCCTGTTTTTTTTTTTCATACCCCATTTTAAAATTATTCTGGTTCTGTATTCTTAACATTCAACTTTATTAGACTAGATGCTTTATATCAGCACTTTATTCTGTTTATTGTTGATTTAATTTTTTTGCTGATGACAAAAAGGGGGAGAAATTATGCAGATATTGTTATACTAACACTTCAATATGTAGGTTATATAGGTTATACTCAAAGTAAGAGGAATACACAAATCTTACAAGTTTGCACATTTATATCTGTGTTTCATGCGCTTAAAATATTTATTTTTTTCAAATTTATTTGATATTGATTGAATCTGCATTGAAGTTTTGTCACTATAAAAAATGGGGAGATTGTTGAGGAAAACTTTTAATAGATTTTGAAACTAACAAAACTTTCTATATTTATCTTGTGAATCTGACATGCATTCCATACTAGGGTAATATATTCTAGAAGTTCAGAATGAATTATCAGATTTTACAAGTTTTCAGAACTAAAAGTTCAGACTCAAAGTTCAGATTTATGACTAAAAGTTCAGATTCTGATATAAGATATTCAAACTTTACCATAAAAGTCATTCAGACTCTAATTTTGAAATATTCAGATTTTTCTGAAGATCTACGCTGAATCAAACTCTAAATTAGAAATTCTTCAGACGCAGTAATTATGCAGAAGTAGACGCTGAAATTTATCAGACGCTGAAGCAAAACTCATTCAGAATGAATCACAACAGGTGATCTGACATGGATTTCACAAAAGGAAGGCTTTAATTGACTTAATCTCAATCTAATTGATTGACAATCAAACATTATGACAAGAATACATTACAACGGATAAAGCTCTACTTATGAAAACCAAGATTCTAAGGTACTGCATGAAAACCATTCTGGTTCTGCCCAGAACTGGTTTTTTGTTCCCAGAATCAGTTTTGGACCAGAAACCCGTTTGATAACGTAATTTCATTTTTCTATTTCCGAGACAAGTTTGCTTCCAAAACTGATTCTGAAACCAGAAATGAGAACAAAAAAAAAGTTGGTTTTTCATTTCTGGAACAAAAGTGAGAACCATTTCTGAGGAATTCATTTTCTTCAACACACATTCATATGAAAGTCACGATCTTTGAGGTGAGAAAAAAAAGTAAAAAATCAAAAATTTCAAAACTTAACAGAATGGTTTAGAATTTGTGGCTACCCACTTTCAGTGAAATTTAAATATTTTTAGGTGCCGAAAAAATTTTAAAAAATAAAAAAATAAAAATTTTCAAAATTTCACAAAATGACTTAGAAAACCTATGGCCACCCACTTTGAGCAAAATTTAATTTTTTTAGATGCCAAAAAAAATAAAAAATAATCAAAAAATCTAAAATTTAAAAACTTCACAAAATGTCTTAGAATACCTATGGCCACCCAATTTGAGTGAAATTTTATTTTTTTAGATGCCAAAAAAAAATAAAAAAAAGTAAAAAATAAAAAATTTTAAAACTTCACAAAATGACTTAAAATACCCGTGGCCATCCACTTTGAGCGAAATTTAATTTTTTTAAATGCCAAAAAAAATAAAAATAAGCAAAAAAGTAAAAATTTCAAAACTTTACAGAATGGCTTAAAATACTTGTGGCCACTCATTTTGAGCGAAATTTTATTTTTTTAGGTGCCGAAAAAAATAAAAAATAAAAAATTTCAAAACTTCACAAAATTGCTTAAAATACCTGTGGCCATTCACTTTTAAGCGAAATTTAAATTTTTTCAGGTGCCGAAAAAAAAAAATAAAAAACTTCACATAATTGCTTAGAATACCTATGGCTACCCACTTTAAGTGAAATTTAATTTTTTTATGTGTCGAAAAAAAAAAAAAAATAAGCAAAAAAGAAAAATTTTCAAAACTTTACAGAATGACTTAAATACTTATGGCCACCCACTTTAAGCAAAATTTTATTTTTTTAGGTGCCGAAAAAAAACAAAAAATCAAAAATTTTTGAAATTTCACTCAAAGTGGATGGCCACATGTATTCTAAGTCATTTTGTGAAGTTTTGAAATTTTTGATTTTTATGTTTTTTTTTCACCTAAAAAAATTAAAATTTCACTCAAAGTGGATGCCCATAGGTATTCTAAGCCATTCTGTGAAGTTTTGAAATTTTTGAGTTTTTGAATTTTTTTTGGGCACCTTAAAAAATTTAAATTTCACTCAAAGTGGATGACCACATGTATTCTAAACTATTTTGTGAAGTTTTGAAATTTTTGATGTTTTGATTTTTTTTTGCACCTAAAAAAATTTAAATTTCACTAAAAGTGGGTGGCCACAGGTATTCTAAGCAATTCTGTAAAGTTTTGAAATTTTTGATTTCTTGATTTTTTATGAAAAAATTCAACAAATTTCCTATTTTCCCAAAATCTGAATTTTTTTTTTATTTTCTCGACATTTTGATGATTTTTTCTGGAATTTTTCAATTTTTTGGGATTTTCTGAATTTTTTTAAAGATTTTTATGAATTTTTCGGATTTTTTATTATTTTTATTCCATTTCTAAAAAAATGGATTTCTGTTCCTGGAAATAGAATTTTCTGTTGTTTATCAAACGGGTTTTTGTTTCAGAAAATAGAAATTTTGTGCTGTTATCAAACGGGTTTCTGTTCCAGAAATAGAAATTTTTTGTCATTATCAAACGGGTTTTTTTTCTCAGAAACTCATCCAGGAACCAGAAATAGAAAAATCTATTTCTGGTTCAGGAACTCATTCCGGAACAGAATGGTTATCATTCGCTACCTAATTGTATGGGCGATCAGAATCAATGAGATTCAGACTTTGTCAATCAATGGCTACTCAATCTATTTTATACAAATCTGTCCAAGAAGAAAATTGGAATATGACCTTCTGAAAACTGTCCAACGGCTAGTTTGGTAGTCGAGGAGTATAAAAGGAGATCTACAAGGAGCAGAAGGAAGATACGAAATCAAGAATCAACAAGTCCAAAGTCTAAGCATACTCCGATCCATTCTCTTGTCTTTCTTGAGCCAAATATTAAGGTCTTGAGGGATACTTTGTAAGAGTGATTGTGTGAGATAGAGAGTTCTATCATACACAAAAGTGCTGTCACTCAGAATTTGTAATTCATTTTGATTATATAGTGAAATCCAGCCAATAGGTTATCAGTGTGGGAGAGTGGACGTAGGCTTACTATAAGCCAAACCACTATAAAATTGTGTGCAGTTTTTCTATCACTTCTCTCTTATTTTACACACTGCATATCAAGAGCACTATCTATATAAACTGTTTTGTATCTGAATCTTATTCAGACTCAACTGTGGTCAATTATTTCCGCTTAATTATATAAAAATTGTTTAAGATCACCAATTCACCCTCCTTTAAGTGATCCTTGCTAGCTACATCAGAAAGTAGAGGATGAGAATAATGACGAGGATGATGACCCCATAAAGAAGATGACCGAAAAAGATAATAAAAGCAGCAAGGTCATTTTGTCTGGTTTTCTAAACTTCACTGATGGAATATGGTCTGCTTGTGGTGGGGAAAGAGTCATCGTATTTACGACTAATCACATCGACAAGCTCGACCCTCTCTTATACGGAGAGGAAGGATGGATAAGCACATCGAGATATCGTATTGTTGCTTCGAAGCATTCAAGGTCCTCGCAAGAAATTATCTAAATATCGAGCAACATCCACCGTTCGAAACAATTAGCCTGCTGTTCAGCGAGACTAATATGACTCCTGCCGATGTCGCAGAAAACTTGACGCTTGAGTCCGACAACGAGAATGTGGAGGCTTGCTTGAGGAACTTGATACATGTGCTCGAAGCAGCGAAGAAGAAAGCCGAGGAAGCAGCACGACTGAAGGCGAAAAGGGAAAAGCGAGAGAAGAGACTGAAGTGGTGGAGAGAAACTAAAAACAAGGTGCAACATCTGCTAAAGAAGGGAAATTGAGCGGTTCCAATCGGAGGAGGAAAGGATACTGAAGAAGTGAGAGACAATGGAATGGCTGTGCAACTCAGATGGGATCCATTTGAAATCAGTCAACAAAACTGGATTAGAAATATCACTACAAAAAAACCAGTTTTTTGCCACGAAAATTTGCGACGAAAAAATTTTCGTTGGAAATTTGAGACAACTTTTCCAACGAATTCAAAAATTCGTTGGAAATTAACGACGAAAATTAATTCGTCGGAAATTAGCTACGACAAATTTTTCGTTGGAAATATCGTCGGAAATTTCCAACGAAAAATCATTCGTTGGTAAATTCGTCGGAATTTACCAACGAAAAAACTTTCGTTGGAAAAATAGTCTGAAATTTCCAACTGAAATTTTTTTGTTGGAAAATTCGTTTTAAATTTCCAACGAAATATTTTTCGTTGGTAAATTCATCCCACGAAATTTTTTTGTGGCTAAAATCATCGGAAATTTCCGACTAAAATATTTATCGTTGGAAAATTCGTTGGATTACCAACGAATTTCCCGGCGAATTCAAAAATTGAACTATATATTGTAAATTTGTTGGAAAATTCGTTGGAAATTACCAACAAATTTTCCAACAAATTTTAAAAAGAGGAATAATAGTTCGGAATATTCGTAAATTCGTTGCAAAATTCGTTGGAAATTACCGACGAAGTTTGCAACGAATTTCTCTTAACGGAAAAAAATTGTTTGTTTGTAGTAACTTCGTTGGAAAATTCCTTGGACATTCTAATGAATTTTCCAACGAAAAAGGTTTCCAATTCACATTTCGCAATTTTGTTGGAAAATTCGTCGGAAATTTCCGACGAACTTTCCAATGAAATAGATTTTCCTATCGAATATCTTCAATTTCGTTGGAAAATTCGTCGGAAATTTCTGACGAATTTTCCAACGAAATTAGTAACGGCAATTCTTGGACAGAAATGTGAAATTCATTGGAAATTTATAATTCGTTGGAATTTCCAACGAATTTTCCAACGAAAAAGGTTTTCAATTCATATTTCGCAATTTCGTTGGAAAATTTGTTGGAAATTTCCGACGAATTTTCCAAATAAATCGATTTTCCTATCGAATATCTTCAATTTCGTTGGAAAATTCCTTGGAAATTTCCGACGAATTTTCCAACGAAAATAGTAACGGCAATTCTTGGGCAGAAATGTGAAATTCGTTGGAAATTTAGAATTCGTTGGAATTTCCAACGAATTTTCCAACAAATTAGATTTCGGTGCAATTATTATTCTATTTCATTGGAAAATTCGTCGGAAATTTCGGACGAATTTTCCAACGAAAATATGTTAGCTTTATAACTTCGTCAACAAACGTGTCGTGTGTACTGCGTATTTTTGGCTGAAAAGAAACTCTCTTTCTCGTCATCCTTTTGGCCATCTACCTCGCGATCCTTCTCTCCGTCGCCGCCCTCGCCGTTAAACGGCGAACAGCGCCGGGACCGAGTCCAGCAGCTCCAATTGGGTATCGATGGCGAGCCTGTGGCGGCTCTACGTGCATATCCAAGCAAAAGTTTCCCAATACATTTGAACGTTGCGATTCTAATAAAATTATCAATACTCGGTAAGTCTTCTTGACATGATAATTTGTGCAAATTTTTTTAAGTGTAATTTACATGTGTTCTAATTTAGCTGTGTTCAATTTTTTGTACGGGAGTGCAGTTGTGTTCTAATTTCATTGGAAAATTCGTGAGAAATTTCCTACAAATTTTCCAACGAATTACAAACTCTTTCTTTTTCGAGTAGACAAAAATTTGTTGGAATTTTCCAACGAATTTTCCAACTACTTTACATTAAATCCTTTTTCCCAATAATTCGTTGGAAAATTCGTAGGAAAATTCCAACGAATTTTCCAACGAATATGAAGAACACTTCTTTGTTTTGGACATCATAATTTGTTGGAAAATTCGTTGGAATTTTCCAACGAATTTTCCAACCAAATTTAAAAATACCGAAGGTCCTTTTATTCGTTGGAAAATTCGTTGAAATTTTCCAACGAAATTTACATTAAATATTTTTTCCTATAATTCGTTGGAATTTTCCAACGAATTTTCCAACCAAATTTAAAAATACCGAAGGTCCTTTTAATTCGTTGAAATTTTCCAACGAATTTTCCAACCAAATTTAAAAATACCGAAGGTCCTTTTAATTCATTGGAAAATTCGTTGGAATTTTCCAACGAAATTTACATTAAATCTTTTTTCCAATAATTCGTTGGAAAATTTCAACGAATTTTCCAACCAAATTTAAAAATACCGAAGGTCCTTTTAATTCGTTGGAAAATTCGTTGGAATTTTCCAACGAAATTTACATTAAACCTCTTTTCCAATAATTCGTTGGAAAATTCATTAGAATTTTCCAACGAATTAGCCGAACACTTTCTTTTTTCCCATAATTCGTTGGAATTTTCCAACTATTTTCCAACATGCCGAAAGTCCTTTTAATTTGTTGGAAAATTCGTTGGAAATTTCCAACGAATTTTCCAACAAATTATTATTAAACCTTATTTTCCAACAAATTGCAAGAATGCCGTAAGACCTTTTAATTTGTTGGAAAATTCGTTGGAATTTTCCAACGAATTATTATCAAGCCTTATTTTCCACATAAATCGTTGGTAAATTTGTTGAAATTTTCCAACGAATTTTTCAACAAATTGCAAGAATGCCGAAAGGCCTTTTAATTTGTTGAAAATTCGTTGGAATTTTCCAACGATTTATTATCAAAACTTATTTTCCACATAATTCGTTGGTAAAATTCGTTGGAATTTTCCAACGAATTTTACAACGTATTTGAAGAATATATTATTTTTAGGTATATTTGTCATTCGTTCGAAGTTTCCAACGAAGCCTTTGCAACGAATTTGAAGGACATTTTATTTTTTGGCATATTAGAAATTAGTTGCAAAATTCGTTGGGAATTTCCAACGAATTGTCCAACGAATTTCCATCAAACCTTTTTTATCAGAATATTTGAAATTCATCGCAAAATTCGTTGGAAATTTCCAACGAATTTTGCCACGAATTTCCATTTACCTTATTTTTTCACATATTTTAAATCGGTTGGAAAAATCGTTGGAAATTTCAAACGGATTTTAAGAAAACAATATTTTTTAGGCGTATTGGAAATTCGTTGCAAAAATCGTTGGAAATTTCAAACGAATTTCCATTAAACCTTATTTTTACGTATATGTGTAATTCGTTGGAAAATTCGTTGGAAATTTCCAACGAATTTTCCAATCAATTTAAAAGACACATTATTTTTAGGCATATTTGAAAGTCGTTACAAAATTCATTGAAAATTTCCAACGAATTTTACAATGAATTTCAATATTCGGTTTATTCATTTTTGTATATACTATTTTCGTTGCAAAATTCGTTTGAAATTTCCCATCATTTTTGCAAATAAATCAAAAAACACCTTCTTGTTCCGGTCAATATAAATTCGTTCCAAAATTCGTTGGAAAATTTAGAACGAATTTTGCATCGAATTCAACAAATCGATTCATTAAATTTGATTTGTACACATTTCGTAGCAAAATTGAACCGGACATTTCCCACAAATTAAATCTACGAATTGAATAACACGTTATTCTTCGCCATAATAGAAAATCGTTGCAAAATTCGGTGGAACTTTGCCAATATCTATGAGAGTTATAGGTGAGCTTGCCGGCGGCGAGGCTGGCCCTCGCCAGGACTAGCGAGGGCCAAGCTCGCCATGGCTGGCGACCTCGTCGGTTGCTGACCCGGCTTAGAAGAAAGAGAAAAAAATAAAAAAAAAATAGAAATGAATAAATAAAATGTATTTAATAGATGAATCTGATGTAATTATTTTTCATTTTAGGTACGTGTGCATTCGAAGGTCTCGCAATCCAATTGAACGTTGCAATTCGCAAGGTGATTGTCCAATTTCTACTACGAAGATTTCGGCCAAATATTTTGTAAGTCTTCTTGACATAGTAAATTTCCGAAATTTTCCATTGTTTAAAGTAATTGTTTCGTAAACAACGTAATTGTAATTTTGTGCATTTTATGATTTTAATTAACAATAGATATTAAATAATATATATGATATGTTTAATAATTTAGGATAATTTTTTTATTTTTATACAGACACAATGCAAAGAGACAGGGGTTGGATGTATAATAAAAACTTACTTGGACGGCGAGGATTGACTGATGAGTTTCGTATCGGATTGGAACTATTTTTGAACTTTGCTAGTAGTAAATATGAGTTTATGGATGGAAATAAGTTAAGGTGCCCATGTAAAAAGTGCAGTAATGGAAAATTTCTAGTCATTGATAAAGTTAGAGAACATCTTTGTAGATATAGGTTTACTCCGAACTATTATAATTGGACTAGCCATGGTGAACCATTTATATATGATGACGGATATCAAAGAAGCGATCAATTTTCAGTTAGGGAAGAATGTAGCTACTTCGAACAATTAAACCCATATCAGGGGATGGTGTTTGATGAAGCCGGTCATAATTTGGATTCAAAATTGAATCATGCAAGTACTAGTTTTACTCCTGTACCTGAACAAGTGGGAACTAGTTATGCAACAGAAATGGAAGAAATAGGAGTAACAGGTTGTGATGAGAATGTATGTAACAGAACTTCCCAATGTAATAATTTCCAAAAAGTGTTAGAAACGGCAGATGAACCTTTATGAGCAGGTTGTGACAACAACACGAAATTATCAGTGATAGCTAGATTGTTAAATATCAAGGCAGAGCATAATGTGTCTATGGATTGCTTCAACTCTTTTGTTGAAGTAATGCATTAAGCAATGTCTCGTGATAACATCATGCCAAATGACTTTTACGATATGAAAAAGTTGGTGGATAACTTAGGTCTTCCAGTTGTACGGATTGATGTATGTGCTATGGGTTGTATGATATATTGGAGAGATGATGAATATGCAGAATCTTGCAAATTCTGTAACCAACCTAGGTACAAGAATAACAGAAGGCAGGGTTGTAATCAGAAGCGTAGACCATGCAAGTAAATGTTTTATTTGCCCTTAATCCTCAGGTTCAAAGGCTTTATGCGTCGCAAGCCACTGCTGCACACATGACTTGGCATGCAAATCATGAAACAGAAGAGGATGTAATGTGTCATCCTTCAGATGCAGAGGTATGGCAACATTTTGATAGAATATTCCCCGAGTTTGCGCTAGAGCTTCGAAACATCAGGTTATGTCTGTGTACTGATGGATTTGCCCCATTTGGGAAATCAGGAAGAAGTTATTCATGTTGGCCAATTATCTTAACTCCGTATAATCTTCCACCCTGTATGTGTATGAAGACACCTTATATGTTTTTGACATTGATCGTGCCTGGCCCGCAAAATCCGAAAAAAGCCATAGATATTTATATGCAACCATTGATTGAAGAGTCACAACGGCTATGAGTTGAAGGTGTCTCTACGTATGACGTTTCTATCGACCAAATATTTGTAATGAAGGCTGCGCTTCTTTGGACGATAAATGACTTTCCTGCTTATGGAATGTTATCTGGATGGAGTACAGCTGGGATCTTAGGATGTCCGATTTGTATGGAGAGATCGAAGGCTTTCAGATTAAAACATGATAAGAAGACCTGTTATTTTGATTGTCACAGACAATTTTTGCCTCTTAATCATACATTCAAAAGGAATAAAAAAGAGTTCATCAAGAATAAGATCGAAAGAACACATCCACCATTGAGGATGACCGGCCATCAAATTTGGGAACGCGTGCAAGAGTTTCCAACTGCTATTGACAACCCTCACGGCACAACGTTTGCGTACGGAAGTACACATAAGTGGACTAAACGCAGTTTATTTTGGGATCTACCATATTGGAATGCCCATCTTATTCATCATAATCTTGACGTCATGCACATAGAGAAGAACGTTTTCGACAATGTCATAAATACTGTGATGGATGTCACTGGAAAAACAAAGGACAACTTGAATGCAAGAAAAGATATGAGGGATATTTGCGATCGACCAATACTAGATGCGGATGCAAGCAGCAGGGGACCGAAACCCAAAGCAGTTTATATATTGAACAAGGAGCAGAGACGGGTCGTTTGTCAATGGTTGAAATCGGTGCGATTTCCTGATGGATATGCTTCCAATCTCGGCAAATGTGTTGATATGAATGACTGCAAGTTGACAGGTATGAAGAGTCATGATTGTCACATATTTATGGAAAGACTAATTCCGATAGCCTTCAAGGAAGTTCTTCCAAATTTTGTATGGGGTGTCATTACAGAGTTAAGTAATTTCTTGCATGATATTTGCTCAACAACGTTGAAATCATCACACATTGAGAAACTAGAGAGAGATATTCCAATTATTCTTTGCAACTTATAAAGGATATTTCCTCCATCGTTCTTCGATTCAATGAAGCATCTCTTAGTTTACTTACCTTATGAGGCCAAAGTTGCAGGTCCCGTCCAATTTCGATGGATGTATCCATTTGAGAGGTAAATTTTTTTAACATTAAATGTGAAATTACTTTATTACATATTTTGTTACGATAAACTTTTTTCTACTGCAACTAGGTTCTTATATCATTTGAAGAAAAAAGTGAAGAATAAGGCATGTGTCGAAGCTTCAATTTGTAATACATATATTGTGGAAGAGGTGACAACATTTGCATCATACTATTTTAAGCCACACGTGCAATGCAAGAGGTGGAGAGCTGGAAAAAATTGATGAGGGTCCCATTGATCCCAAATGCAAATCATTCTCTATTTTTAATTATTTGGGTCGACCTAGCGGCACATGTAAGTTTCGTCACTTAACAGGTGAAGAAAAACTGGCAACCCATACATATATTTTATTGAACTGTCCAGAAGTGGAGCTATACTTCGAGTAAGTGTAGATTTGCACGTACATTTGTACTTATGTTTCAAATCGTTGCTAATACATAAATGACATTTATTTCTAGGAATTTCCAGAACGCAATGCATGGACTACCACCAAATGAGTTTGACTGTTTGTGCCAGGAACAATTTGCAACATGGTTCAAAACATATGTAAGTTGAATATGAACGAAATCCTATTTATTGGTAAATTCCCATACGTCATATTTTTGAAATATATATTATTGACATTGCATGTGTGTCATTTTTAGGTTCACAGTATTGATGCTCAAGTTGGACAGCAAGGAATGCTATATCATCTGTCATGGGGTCCAAAGTCAAGAGTACGAACTTGGCCAGCATATTTCATTAACGGGTATAATTTTCACACTCGCGAATATGGAATGGGAAAGGCCATAATGAATAGTGGGGTGTGTGTTCAGTCATCCAATGGTGGGAATTCGCAAGGTGATTTCTATGGCTTGTTGGATGAAATCATAGAGATTGAGTACCATGGACTGTTAATGCGGGTTGTCTTATTTAAATGCATGTGGTTCGACCCTGTGAAAGGAATGAATGTGCATACCAAATATAATTTGGTTGAAATAAATCACAAGAAAAGATATATGAAATATAAACCATTTGTCTTGGTACAACAAGCAATTCAAGTCTATTATGCATCATATCCTAGTTTGAAGCGTGACAAAATCGATTGGTGGGCTGTATGTAAAACCAAAGTAAGAAAGAAAATCGAGGAATATTGGAAGGACACGTCATATCAACAAGAGGAAGTTCGTCACATGAATGAAACTGCTGAATATAATATTCCTACTTTACGAGATCCATGTGGAGCGATGATCGATGTAGATCCAATAGAAATTCAAGAATCAAATTTTCAACTTGTTACACAATGTAATTTGGAGACAGAGGATGAATATGATGATCGGGAAGAAGATGAAGACGAAGAAGAAAGTGAAGACAAAGAAAAAGATGAAGATACAGATGAAGATGAACATGAAGATGAAGATTATGATTTTTGAGACTTTTTATTAATTATGTGTAATTTTTAGTAGAAATGCGACACGTGTGTGTTTTGGTTGTCCTAATTTTTAATATTTCTGTTGTTCTTGTTCTGTAATAATTTCATTCAATGCTAAGTCTTTTTTTTCGGCCTATATAAAAAACGTTGCAAAATTTCAAAAAAAATTTTAATGAACATAGTTCTTAGGGTGAAATAAAAATCATTGCAAAATTCGTTATAAATTTGTAATGAATTTTGCAATGATGTTTTATAAGTTTATGACGTCGAGCAATATGAAATTCGCTGGAAAATTTGTTGAAAATTTCCAATGAACTTTCTAATCAATGTAAAGGTTTCGGAATATTATTTAATTGTTAAGAAATTTCGTTAGAAAACTCGTTGGTAATCCCCAATGAATTTTCCAATGAATTTTGAAAAGTTTATGACGCCGAGCACTATCAAATTCGTTGGAAATATCATTGAAATTTTGCAACGAATTGAAATATTTGTTTTGTTAATGTAATTGTTCACCAGTTTCGTTGGAAAATTTGTGAGAAATTTCCCACGAAATTTCCAACAAATTAATAAAACAAATATTTCTTTGGAAAAATCGTTGAAAATTTACAACGAATTTTCCAACTAATTTTCTGATTTCGACAATTTAGAAAATTCGTTGGACATTTCCAACGAATTTTCCACCGAATTTTATAAAAATAATGTCTTTTCTGTTTAGATAAAATTCGTTAGAAAATTCTTTGGAAATTTCCAACTAATTTTTTGATTTTGACAATTTTAAAAATTTGTTGGCAATTTTGTTGGAAATTTCCAACGAATTTTTGATAACATTTGTTTTTCTCACTTATATTAAATTTGTTGTAAATTTCCAACGAAATTTATAAAACGGAAAAAGACATACTTTAAAAAAATCGCTGGAAAATTCGTTAGAACTTTCTAACGAATTTTCCAACAAATTTTCCAATTTCGACAATTTTAAAAATTTGTCGGAAAATTCGTTGGAAATTTCCAATGAATTTTCCCACAAATTTTACAAAACGGTAAAAGACAAACTTTAAAAAAATCGTTAGAAAATTCATTGGAAATTTCCAACGAATTTTCCAACTAATTACTAGATTTCGACAATTTTAAAAAATCGTTGGAAAATTCATTGGAAATTTCCAACCAATTTTCCAACCAATTTTTTCAAAACGGAAAAAACAATATTTTCATAAATTAGTTGGAAAGTTCGTTGGAACTTTCCAACGAATTTTCCAACCAATTTTTAAAATTGTCGAAATATAAAAAATCGTTGGAAAATTCGTTGGAAATTTCCAACGAATTTTCCAACCAATTATTTAGATTTCGACAATTATAAAAAATCGTTGGAAAATTCCAACGAATTTTCCAACGATTTTTTATATTTCGACAATTTTAAAAATTGGTTGGAAAATTCGTTGGAATTTTCCAACGAATTTTCCAACAAATATTTAAATTTCGACAGTTTTTAATATTGGTTGGAAATTTCGTTGGAAATTTCCAACGAATTTTCCAACCAAAATTATGAAACACAAAAAGATATACTTTTAAAAAATCGTTGGAAATTTCCAACGAATTTTCCAACCAATTCTTAGATTTCGACAATTTTAAAAATTCATTGGAAATTTCCAACGAATTTTTCAACGATTTTTTATATTTCGACAAATTTAAAAATTGGTTGGAAAATTCATTGGAAATTTCCAACCAATTTTCCAACTAATTTTAGAAGAATAATATGTTTTTCGGTTTTGTAAAATTGGTTGGAAAAATCGTTGGAAATTTCCAACCAATTTTCCAACCAATTTTTAAATTTGTCGCAACATAAAAAATCGTTGGAAAATTCGTTGGAATTTTCCAACGAATTTTCCAACCAATTATTAGATTTCGACAATTATAAAAAATCGTTGGAAAAATCGTTGGAAATTTCCAACGATTTTTTCGACAATTTGTTATATTTCGACAATTTTAAAAATTGGTTGGAAAATTGGTTGGAAATTTCCAACCAATTTTCCAACCAATTTTTTCAAAACAGAAAAGACATTATTTTCCAACCAAATTTTAAAAGTATGTCTTTTTTCGTTTTATAATTTTCGTTGGAAAAATCGTTGGAAATTTCCAACGAATTTTCCAACGAAAATTATAAAAATAATATCTTTTCTATGTAGAAACAATTCGTTGGAAATTTCCAACGAAATTTCCAACGAAAATTATAAAAATAATATCTTTTCCATGTAGAAACAATTCGTTGGAAAATTCGTTGGAAATTTCCAACGAATTTTCCAACCAATTTATAATTTCGGAAATTATATAAATGTTTTTTCTAAATTTCCAACGATATTTTCATCGAATTTTTAAAAATTTTGGCTTTTTTTGATTATGTTATATTTGTTGGTAAATCGGTTGGTAATTTGCAACGAAATTTCCATCAAATTTCAAAAATTCTTTTTTCGAAATTTTAAAATTCGTTGGAAATTTTCAACAAAATTTCCAACAAATTTTAGAAAATTTAGGGTTTCCCGGTCAAATCAATTTCGTTGGTAAATTTGTTGGAAATTTCCAATGAATTTACCAACGAAAATTATCGGAACTTTTGTTGGTATTTCCAACGATTATCGAATTTGTTGGAAATGTTGTTGGAATTTCAATAAAAAGTGTTTGAATTTTTAATATTTTTTAAATTTCGTTGGAACTTTCGTTGAAAATTTCTAGCGAAATTTCCAACGTGCTTGAAATTTGTTGCAAATTTCATTGGAAAGTGTGATTTCGTTGGTAAATTTGTTGGAAAGATGAATTTCGTTACAAAATTCGTTGGTAATTTCCAACGAATTTTGCAACGAAATTAGAGAATGGCTTTTGTTTTGTTCGATATTTAGTACATTTGTGTCTATCGACTATTGTTGACTCGACAAAATTTCTCTCTGGTGTCCTTATCGCCGTCGCCGCCCGGTCTCACCGTCACCGCCCTCACCGTCGCCGTCCGGTGAGCCGTTGCCGCCCTCATCGTCGCCGTCCGTGGTAAGTACTCGCCGTCTTTTTCTTGCCTTGGGGGTCTCGACCGGGGGGTTTCGCGAGCGACGGTCGCGCGGAGGGGTGGGTCGCGCACGGGGGAGGGGGGTGGCGGCCGCGCGGAGGGGCGGTCCATGGCTGTTGCGGTTGGGCCGGGGGGTCGCTGCCGGGGGAGGGGAGGGTGCGACTGGGGGAAGGGGGGTCGCCGCCGCCGCGGGGGGGCGAACCTTGGCTGCGTGGAGGGGAGGGTTGCGGCCGGGTGGGGGGCGGGGCTTGCGGCGAGGGGGGTGTCGCCGCCGGGGGGGTGGGGGTCGCCGCCGGGGGAGGGGGGGGCAGTGGCGACCGGATCTGCGAGGGGGGGTGTCGCCGCCGGGTGGGGCGGGTGGGGGAGGGGGGTTGTCGCCGCCGAGGGGTCCACCGGATTCCGCCGGGTGGAAGGTCGCGGATGCAATTATAATTTTTAAAAATTATATTTTGTAATTCGTTTTACAAATTAAATATGTTTCATTATACAATTAAGTGATATTTGATGTGATCTAAATTATAATAGGTTCTTCCGTCGAGAACCAGTGACTGGGCTATTTATCAAAGGCGGTACACTGTTAGTTTCAATTTCTTAAAATTATTTCTTGATATCTAATACAAAATGGTAAAGAAAATGATTCATTTTTTGTTCATAATACTTGCTAATATTTTTTATAATATTTGTCTAATCTCTTTACTAATTGTCAGCATAATCAAAGAGGTCACATGCGGGGTGGGGGTTTACAACGAAGACCAGGCCCCTCCGCTTCATCATCCTCATCCCCGGCCCTATCTTCTTCCCCCGCCCTGTCATCGAATCCTGTTCTACTATATATGCAAGGACAATACGGACACATTGGCCCATCCTTTGACACGCAGCAACATATTCAGGAAGAACTGGGGGACATGCGAATTGATTTTATTTCAAATCCATCTCCTTTGGTGCCACCTGCTTCATCAGTGCAATACTCAAATGAGGAAGAAGATAACCGATTCCTTATATCCCCATGCGGAGATTTGTAAGTAATTCATTTTTTTATGTATATTTAAATTATGGATGTAAAAAAAAGTATCAATGTTTCGAATTTTCCATATGCTTAATTATCTTATTCTCTATAGTGTTATAACATATTTTCAGATTTACGGATTCAACACATGTTGTGAGGGAACTTAATAAAATAGTCAATAACTGTTGGATAGGGCAGTTTACAACTTTTAGCAGTGCTCCTAAAGAAATAAAGACTTTGTGGTGGAATGAGTTCAAGGTTAGTGTTATTTTTATTCATTTTCTCATAACGTAATTTGATGTAGCATACTGATGGTCAATAATGAAATCTTGACGAATTTTTTGGTGCTATTGATTGTAGCGTAAGTTTACGTGGGATGAAATGGAAGAGGCTGACATTAAAAGAATTTTTAAGAAGAAAGTTGGTAATCACATGCGTTATGTGATAAATAAAGCCAAGAGAACAAAAGAAAGCCGGATTTCATTACATCTGATGATTAGATAGAAATTACGAGAACTTGGAAAATTGACAAGTATAAGAAAAGATGTGAACAAAACATGAAGAATCGAGCTTCTAGTTCTAGTGACGGGTCTGCATCAGCCACATATGCTGGGGGCTCTATCAGCATCGGCGAGCATAGAAGAAGAATGGTAAGTCTGTTTAAACTTGTACGTTCATTTAATGTAATGGTCACTAATTGTTGTGAAATTTTTGTAGGCAGAAGAATTGGGGACGGAACCCACATTTGCAACTACATTTGAACGCACATTTCAGAAAAAGGATAAGACATGGACTGGCGATCGGGCAAAAGCTACTAAGGTATGGAAGGTTATAGTTTTGACTTTATCGAAACTAGAATGAAAATCATGCACGTTTTTAATATTTATGGTAATACATACGAATTTATTTTATTTTTATCTATACTGTTAATATAGGAAAAATATGATCAACTTGTGATAAGCACTGCTAGTGGTTCTGCTTGTGGTGATGATGGTGGTGGTGGTGATGGTGTTGCTGTGTCTGAGCCATCGGTTGACAGTATGGCATTATGGGTGAAGGCAGCGGGTGGGATGAAAGGAGGAAAAATATTTGGAATGGGATCATTGTCAAGGATGTTCAAAACGAAGGCTGCGGCATCTTCATCCTCCAATGCGGCTGCTGCAAGGAGGACATGACATGAGGAGCACATGACTCAAGAATTGTGCCAACTCAAACAGTTGTTTATACAGAAGGACGAAGAAATGAAGCATTTACTTGGACAAAAGGACGAGCAAATAAGAGTGATGCAATCACAAATGCAATATATCATGCGGCACCTCGACATCGATCGCAACGACGTTCCTTCTGTACCTCCTGTTAATGTAGCCGGTCATGGGCATATTGATGAGCCACACCATGATGCGGCGATTGGTGATGATGATGATGTTGGTGATTTTATTGTCAGTCCCCCTTAGGTAAGAACATTTTTTTTATAACTACTTTTACGTCAATGAATAAATGCTTTTCTTATATTTTGGAAAATTTGTCCAAAATATTTATTTTTGTTTCCATATTTCATCAGGTGTCGATACAGCTGACCGTTACTGATGTCATGCTCAATACTGAAGCCGCCAATGTCTGATGGTTTATTTCCCGTCCTTTCAATGTATTATTTGATGTTCATTCTTGCTTACTCTATGTATTATGAGATTAAATATTTAATACTATCATGTATGACTTTGCAACTTATATGCATTGTAGAAATTAGTATTGCATATTTAATTAGATTTTAAATCGAAGTTGTTCTAAAATGTAATTCGTCGCAATTTAGCGACAAAAAGATATATTGTTGCAAATTAGGAACGACAATTTGCACAAATAATTACGGATTAATTTTGTAATGACCAAATAATGACACAATTTGCAACAAATTATTGATGATTTTCGTTATTTGTAACGAGTTTTCTCACGGAATTTTTACCAACGAATTTTCCCATGGAATTTTACCAACGAATTTTCCAACGAAATTTTCCAACGAAATGTTACCAACGAATTTTCCAACGAAATTTTACCAACTAATTTTCCAACGACATTTTGCCAACGAAATGTTACCAACGAATTTTCCAACGAATTTTTACCAATGAATTTTCCAACGAAATTTTACCAACGAATTTTCCAACGAAGTGTTTCCAACGAAATTTTTCCAACGAATTTTCTAACTATTTCTCCAACAAACTTACCGACGAATTTATTTTTCGTCGCAAATTAACAACGAAAATTAAGTTTCTTTCGAATATTTAAAGGATTTCCAACGACATTTCCAACGATTTTTTTGAAAATTTTCTAACGAATTTTGCCATGACCTCATTTTTGTTGCAAATTTAAACGATTTTGTTGTCCCAAAAATTTTCCCGCATTTAATTTCCAACGAATTTTCTTTCGTTGGAAATTATTTTTCCCACCATTTTTTCGAACACTTATTACCAACAAATTTTTCCACGACTTTTGCAACGAATTTTTAGCGACGAAATTTATAACGAAATTTCCAAGGAATTTACCCACGAATTTACCCACAAATAATTACCAATGAATTTTCCAACAAATTTTCCAACGATGATTTAGTAACGAATTTTCCAACGAAATTTCTAAGGAATTTAGTCACTAATTTACCCACGAAATTTCCAACAAAAAAATTTTCGTTGCAAATTTCCAACGAAACGTTAAATTTTTCGTTGGAAAATTTTCCGATGACCTATTACCCACGAATATTTTTCGTTGGAAAATTCGTTGGAAATGCGTTTTCCAACGAATTTTTCAGAAATTTTCGTTGGAAATTTCGTCGGAAAAAATTTGTTTTTTTGTAGTGTATGCTCTAGTTGTTATATTTTTGTTTTATGTTTGACATTAAGTGAAGCAGAATTTGGAAGGATAGGTTTCAATGGAGAAATGTTTAAATAGTGCGGAAAAGAAAGAAATGTGAAATTTCTATATATTTCGATATGTATTTAATGGAGAGTATATGAACCTATTTATGGCTTTGTTACTATCTAAGGCAACAGATCGATAAAGAATGCATAATTAAATGAAAATGTGGAGAATATCCTAAATATACGCACTAGCACAAGAGATATAAAAAATAAAGAGAAATACTTTACATATCTCTAGGAAATATTCTACTGTCCAGATGAATTATTCTTACCCTCTTATTACTTTGAAATTAGTTCGTTCCTTTTAACTATTGCAGATCACAAAATTCTTACTTTGCTTCTTTCTTTTTTTCTGTCGGAAGTTCGCCTAAGCAATCATGAGTCCTTGGTAATTCAAAACCCACAAGTCGGTAACTTATTTAGCTTGAAATATGTTAAGTCTAGTTACCAATAGTTTTGCGGAACTACCAATAGTTATTTAGCCTGAAAAGGTGATGCTATGTTACTGATGGTTTTGTAGAAGTACCAATAGTTATTATGTTGTTTTAACTTATAAACTATTTCTATAAATAACCAATATTTGCATGCTTAGTTTACCAACGTATTAATGTAACTAACTTTTATACAAAATTACCTACTGTCATTTGAGTCCACTTACCGATATTTATATGATTGGTTGAAAATTACCTAACTGTTCCTTGATAAAATCACCGTCATATTAAAGTTACTAACTTTTATTGAAAGGTAGATATGCATCTCTTGATGATGATCGTGATGATGGTTTTTCTAAGGACGTCACTTCCCCTTTTAGAAAATGACCTTCGACCGATCACGCCCCATTCACATTGTCAAGAAAGCGGGCTCTTCAGTATTTTGGTGATTTGGTGACATATCATTAAGCACTTAAAACTGATTTTGGGGACATAGGAAAGATCAAGAATTAATCAAGAATCAAGATGGTCGAATGGATACGCATTGATTAGGCGTGTTGTGGATCGTGCAAATATTAGTATTGTCACACTCCTGTCACTCCTCCATTCTAGTAGGTTTCAAGATGTGACATTTTTTGATATTTGTGCTTGAAAAGTTAGGGTGTAAAACGAAAAAATAAAAATAAAAAAATAATAAAGGGCTTGTTCGTGAAAGGGAAAATGGGGAAAAAGAAAAGAAAAGAAAGAAAGAAGAAGAGAAAGAGAAAAGAGAGAGATGGCTTTGCGTGCATTCGCGACGGATGTCTCACCAAGCCAATCTTTTCAACTTTGATTTGCAATGCTTGGTAAATGCTCACGTCTTTCATTTATTTAATCGGAGTAATATATGGGGTTAGGGCACAAATTTAAGGCTTCGTGGATTTTGAATTACGAGGTTCGATTAAGAAGTTGTTGAGCTGCGAATATATATATATATACGCGATAGTTGGAGGCGTGACAAGTGCGAACAAATTGGAAAAGCAGAAATGTTTATACGCCTAGGGAGCAGTGGTAATTATCCTCAATTGTTTAGGAAGAAAGAAGACTAACCAGTCCAAGAATGTGAAAGCATGTGCATAGACTTGATTAGATGCTCTTTGTCCTTTGAGAAAGTGACGAAATGGGACTGTGGTCTTCTTGGCTTTGTCAGCAGCATGATTTTAACCTCTCAGCGTCATAGATTCTCGTGCATCAAGATAAGCTTAAAGATCTGCAATTAAAAACGAATTGGAAGTACTATCTATACCCAATAGGTTAAGACTTTGTCTATGGATTACTGTAATAGAAGTATCGGTTGGTAGAGTTGATGACATGGTCGTTGTCCTTGAAGCAAGAGACGTAATGGGATTGCTTGTCTTCTTTGTTTTGTCAGCTGTAACAAAAATTGAAAGGATAATTGATCATAGAGCATCTACAACAATGCATGTCAAGTCACAAGAGCTGGGTTTTTTTTTATGATATTAACTTTTTTTTTTATATCAAAGAGGACCACTTTTGGTTTTGATGGCCCTCGTTTCATTTTCTCTGACTTCCTGCAAAAGTAACTTGAAATCTTATTCTAAATTTCTTTGGCTGTAGCACACGAAGATATGCAATTAAACCCAAAGTGAGATAAAGCACACTATAAAGCATGTAAAGCTTTGGCGGTTGAAGCTTGTCTTCTGGTCAATTCCTCTGGTGTGATTGTTGCTAGTAGAGTCAGTTGATTGATTAGTTTGACTCTCGTTTCCAAATGATGTTTGCCGGAACGGTTGCTCTTGCCAGTTGAAGGGCATCTATGCCGTTCTGGACAACATCCCACGTTACAGGATCTGTTGATTTAAATAAAAACACCTGTTACAGTTTTTGCCCGATTGTTATTAACATTGGCATTGGCACATTAGTATTTTGAGTTTGAGTCTATCTTGTGACTTATGGATCCTTGGGATTTCAACTTTTTATTAATAGACTTAAACTTTATAGAGCAAAATGAAAATAAAAGAAGGAAAATCGAAAGAGAGAACAATCTGCATGTAAAAGTCATCGGAGGTGGCCTTCCCCCCAAGCCAGACCGTGGTTACGCGTTCATACCAATTTATGCTTTGGCTGGGCAGCCCTCGTTCTGCAAGACGAGTTGTTTGATTAATCTTATCTTGGCCATACAATAATAGACGCGTATTCTTCAGGATTGATGCCAAAAGACAGTATGAACAGAAATATATTTGTCTTTCATTATTGGAAAAAGCAGGGAAGGAAACATCCGTGTTGTTGCTTAGCGGTAGTGCGCACAGAAGGCTAGAAAACGTATATTATATATGCGTCATTAAGCGACATTCTTACGCAACCAACTTCGCAGTTCAGCTCAATATTGCTCCTCTGTTCCTCAAGTCCAGTACACAATTTCTAATCGATATTGTCCTCTCTTCTTCAAGTTTGCGAGCACGACTTTTTTAGCATTGCATCCGGAATCGAAGGAACGGAGGGCAAGACGTGGTGCATTTTGGCGGGAGTGCTTCCCGTGTGTCAGAGGTACGAAAATAAGATGCCAATCCGGTTAATTTCTAGTCTGGCATAAGTAGATGTATAAAGTTGATCCCAGAACCTAAACACCAAAGTTAGCTCGATTTCTTTTCGATCCTATTCGACATGTTCCTCCAAAAGAGACAGCTTAGAAGTCAAGACAAGGCATAGATGCATATATATACTCTCCAAAATGAATCAAAGCATGTGTTTCTCTGTGCAATGATTACTGCCAGCAATTATTTTTTTACCAATATGGTGACCTTCGTCGGCAGAGGATATGCATGTATGCTTCAAAGTTCGTTTTGGTTTTGTCACTTTTCTGAGGAAGAAATACAAAACTATTTCCAGATCGCTTTCCTTCTATTATTTCCAACAATGTTTCGACTTATACGTTGATCTCATGTGCTTGTCCCCGTCTATCTAATAATTCGCAGAATCAAGCTTCAGAGACACAAGATGTTTGCCCAATATAGATCCGCGATCGGTGGGCTCGTACTCCTACAGGCAATGCTCCAGCAATACTTCCCTTCCACACTCTGTGACCTCTTGGAACGTTACTTCCACAAATTGGTGAGCGTCTGGGATTCTCCTTAATTAGTCAAGAGAATTAATGCATTGATGACCATGAGTTCCAATGCAACCAACTCGCTTGGAAAATGAAGAGTTTTGCAAATCTCCATGCTTTTTGGAAAGATGTTTTACGACCACCTTATTTATTGGTGAAGAATCTAAGCATGAAAGAGATGTCTCATGACCCTTTATAAATAGGGGATGAAGAGATATGTTAGAGTGTGACGTGAGATCTGGTAAACATTCCACATCAAAGACAAATTCAACGAGAGTCAGTGAGGTCAAAGGTTTTGACAACCTCTTTCGATAAGAAAGATCCTCTATGAGAGAGATTGTTATCCTCCTGTACTAGGTTGTTATCCACCAATAGATGAGGGTGATCCACCAATTTTCGGTGAAGAAATATTGTTGTATATCCCACTATTATAGTGGAAGATCTTCGTGGTTTTTCTCTTTCGAGGGCTTTTTCACGTAAAATTCGTATGTCTTTGTCTCTACATTTCTCTTATTTTCTTTTTTGCCAATCTTGATCATGCAAGGAGGGAGAAAGGGCTTCGCTTCCGCATCATTATTATTATACGCCTTTTTCCCAATAGTGGTATTGGAGCTTGGTTCAAAGGCATCGTGTGTTTCAAGATGGAGGCTACCGTCACCCATGATGGTGATTTGTTCAAACTCACTACGGAGAACTATTCCTATTGGAAGCCCATGATGGAGGACCACCTATATTGTAGGACTTGTATGAGCCTGTCATCAATGAGGAGAAGCCAGAGGAAAAGAGCGATAAAGAGTGGGAACTCTTAAATCACAAAGCAGTCGCCATGATCCGTAAATATATCAATAGAAGTTTATTCGAGCATGTGTCGACATACACCAATGCTCATGAATTATGGGCGAAGCTAAAGTCCATGATTTAAAAGAAGACGCCTCGTAATAAAGCTCACCTAGTGCGACGATTGGTGAAGCTGGAGTGTAAGGATGGTCAAAGCATGATAGAGCACCTAAACACTTTTAAGGGGCTTGTGAATCAATTGACGAAAATTGATATGAAGATTGATGATGAGTTGCAAGCCCTTCTACTCCTCAGTTCTCTACCAGAAAGTTGGGACACGTTGGTTGTTACTCTAAGTAACTCAGCCCCGGAAGGCAAGCTCACCATGGATGCCATAGCCGATAGCCTATTAAATGAAGAAGCTTGGAGAAAAGAACGAGGCACAGCCAATATGAGGCCAACATCGTCAACAATCATGGGAGAGCCGAGTTCCGTGGTAGAAGTAAAAGCCGCAGCCATGATAAGCCTCGTGGGCATTCCAGATCTCGCCCCAAAGTAATTTGTTACTATTAGGGGAAATCCGGTCACAAGAAACCGTAGTGCCGATTTCTTAAGAGAGATAAAAAGTCCGGCAATGTCAAGCCAAACCAAGTTGACCCAAAGAAGAAGGAAGAAAAGAACATTACGGCCGTCGCAGCAACTGAAGATGATGATGTCTTCCTAATTGGTGAAGCCAACTACCTCAACGTTGCCAACAATGATATTTTGCGAATCGTTGATTTAGGTGTGTCCTTCCATGTTACTCCACATGAAGGATTTTTTTTCGTTCTACCAAAGTGGTGACTTTGGTACAATCAGGATGGGAAATCGTGTCACTAGCAAAATTGTTGGAATTGATGAAGTCACTTTGCTGACTGACACAGGATATAAGCTGATATTGAAGGAGGTGAGACATGTTCCAAATATGCGTCTCAACCTTATCTCAGCTAGGAAGCTAGATGATGCCGAGATGGTGAATCACTTTGGTTCAGGTAAATAGAAACTCGTCAAAGGGAGTATGGTCATCGCCCGAGGAAAGAAAGAAAGTTCCTTGTACGTCATGTTAGGAAGAGTATGCAACGGAAATGCTAATATTGCCCACGTTGACTCAAGCTTGGAGTTACGGCACAAGAGGCTTGGTCACATGAGCGAGAAGGGATTGCAAATCCTCACCAAGAAAGAGCTACTCTCCGATGTGAAAGGCCAATTGCTAGAGGCATGCACTCATTGCTTAGCTGGCAAACAACGCCGAGTATCATTCCAAAAACCAGATCGACCCAGAAGGAGAAGGTATGTTCTTGATTTGTTCCATACTAATGTCTGTTCCATGACAGAGAAATCTCTTGGTGGTGCATATTACCTTGTCACCTTTATCGATGATCACTCCGGAAAAGTATGGGTGTATTTGTTGAGCACGAAAGACCAAGTTCTCAAAACTTTCAAGGAGTACCATGCCATGGTAGAACGGGAGACTGGGAAGAAATTAAAGTGCGTGCGAGCTGATAATGGTGGTGAGTATCGTGGCGCTTTCGAAGCATACTGCAGGTCACATGGCATAAAATTAGAGAAGACGCCTCAGCTAAACGGCGTAGCTGAGAGAATGAATCGAACCATTGAGGAAAGAGTTCGATGCATGTTATCTCACGCCAAATTACCCAAATCATTTTGGGGTGAAACCATGAAGACTGCCGTTGATATAATCAACTTGTTGCCGTCAAAGCCTTTGGATGGAGAAATCCCAGAGGAGGCTTGGACAAGAAAGAAGGCTACATACGATCATCTGAAAGTGTTCAGTTGCCGAGCGTTCGTCCATATTCCTAAAGACAACCGATCTAAGCTCGATGCGAAGAACAAGGAGTGTATTTACCTTGGCTCACCAAGAGATGAGTTTGGTTATCAACTATGGGTTCCTATCAAAAGGAGGATCGTGAGAAGTCGTAATGATGTCTTCTTTGAAGGCCAAACTCTTGAAGACATAGAGAAACCCAAAACCAGGATCGTTATCCATTCCGATCATGTGTTACCCTCTAAGAAGAGTGATGATTCAGGGGGAGAGTCATCACAAAATAACAATGAAGAAGTCGGTGATGATAACGAACCACCAACAGAGGAGCCTGTTGAAACGACAGAGACAAAACTTGTTGAACCAGAGCCTCAAGTTCAACCGAGGCAATCCACTAGAATCAAGCGTCCCTCCATCAGATATCTTGCAGATGATTATATAGTCCTTGTAGAAGAGAGGGAGCCTCAAAGCTATGAAGAAGCAGTGACCAGTAACAAGAAAGAAGAATGGGTGAAAGCCATGCGGGAGGAGATGCAGTCCTTGCATGAGAATCATACTTATGATCTAGTTGACTTACTGAAGGGAAGGCGAACATTGAAAAATAAGTGGGTATATAAACTCAAAACTAATGAAAACAGCTCGCAGCCAAGGTACAAAGCTCGAACTGTTGTCAAAGGATGCAATCAGAAGAAGGGCGTTGATTTCGATGAGATATTTTCTCTGATAGTGAAGATGTCATCGATCCAAGCTATCCTTGGTATAGCCGCCTCCCTAGATTTGGAAATTGAATAGCTCGATGTGAAGACTGCCTTTCTTCACGGAGACTTAGAGGAAGAGAACTACATGGAGCAACCCCAGGGTTTCAAAGCTCTAGAAAAAGAGCACCTAGTGTGTCTACTCAAGAAAAGTCTATATGGTTTAAAACAAGTACCAAGACAGTGGTACAAGAAATTTGATTTGTTCATGACGCAACATGACTTCAAGAAAACTCACACTGACCACTGTGCATTCATTAAGAGATATGTTAGTGGTGATTTCATTATTCTTCTACTTCATGTCAATGATATATTGATAGTTGGGCAAGACTCAAAGAAAATTGATGCACTGAAGAAGGCCTTGAGCCAGTCTTTTTCTATGAAAGATCTTGGCCAAGCAAAGCAGATCCTTGGGATGAAGATCGTTTGAGATCGTTTGAAGAAGCTATTATGGCTATCCTAGGAGAAATATATCGAGAAGATTCTCGAGAGATTTAACATGGGTAAGGCCAAAGCTGTAAGTACTCCTTTTACTGTACATTTCAAATTCAATCAGAACAGAGTCCTTCGACTGAAAAAGAGAAAGAAGAGATGATGAACGTGCCATATTCATCGGCAATTGGTAGCCTTATGTATGCAATGGTACGCACTAGACCTGATATTGCTCAAGCAGTCGGTGTTGTGAGTCGATTCCTTTCAAATCTAGGGAAAGAACATTGGGCTGCTGTCAAATGGATATTTCGATACCTCCAGGGTACATCAAAAAGGTGTTTGTGTTTCGGCAAAGAAAAACCTGTGTTAAAAGGATACACGGATGCAGATTTAGGTGGTGATGTTGATTCAAGAAAATCGACGTCAAAGTACCTGACTACCTTTGTGGGGGGAGTTGTGTCATGGCAGTTGAAGCTCCAAAAATACGTTGCCCTGTCTACCATTGAAGCCGAATATATTGCAGCCACAGAAGCATATAAAGAAATGCTTTGGATGAAGAACTTCTTGCTTGAGTTGGGTCATAAGCTAGAAAAGTATGTACTGAGATGTGATAACCAAAAGTCCCATACACTTGGCAAAAAATTCAGCCTATCACTCTCGCTCAAAACATATTGATATGCGTTACCATTGGATTCGGGATGTGATAGAGGAGAAGCATTTACAGCTCGACAAGGTTCACACCGATGAGAACTGGTTTGACATGATGACCAAGGTTATTCCGTCAAAGAAGTTCGACGAGTGTTGCAAAGGTGCAAGTATGGCAATTATCCTCTCTAATTAAGTTGAAGCGGGAGATTTGTTGGGATTCTCCTTAATTAGTCAGGAGAATTAATGCATTGACAACCACATGGTTCAAATGCAACCAACTCGCTTGGAAAACGAAGAGTTTTGCAAATCTCCATGCTTTTGGAAAGATGCTTTACGACCACCTTATTTTTATTGGTGAAGAATTTAGAGCATAGAAGTGATGTATCATGGCCCTCTATAAATAGGTGATGAAGAGATATGTTGGAGTGTGACGTGAGATCTGGTGTACATTCCACATCAAAGACAAATTCGACGAGAGTCGGTGAGGTCAAAGGTTTCGACAACCTCTTTCGATAAGAAAAATCCTCTGTGAGAGAGATTATTATCCTCCTGTACTAGGTTGTAATCCACCAATAGGTGAGGGTGATCCACCAATTTTCGGTGAAGAAATATTGTTGTATATCTTGCTATTATAGTGGAAGATCTTCGTGATTTTTCTCTTTCGAGGGATTTTCCATGTAAAATCCGTGTGTCTTCATCTTTACATTTCTCTTATTTTCCTTTTTGCCAATCTTGATCACGCAAGGAGGGAGAAAGGGTTTCGTTTCCGCATCATCATTATTATACGCCTTTTTCCCAACACTTCATCTATCCCTACGTTGAGATCTCGTTCCCCGAGTTCACGGGCAAATATATGAAGCGCAGCGAGGCCTTCACCGCCATTCAAAATTACCTCACCGAGAACACAGCTTCCCAGGCCAAGAGGCTCAAAGCAGATTCTGTCAAAAACAACCGGCCCCTCATCATGAGCCTGGTCGACCAGGAGCAGGCTGCCGACGAATACCATGGCGTGCAGATCACGTGGTCCTCAACAAAATTGTCCCTGCCAGCACGACGTTCTCGCTTTGTCCCACGACGCAGAACCCAAGGTACCACAAACTTACGTTCCACCGGTGCCACAGGAAATTGATCACTCAATCTTATATCAACCACGTACTGACTTAAGGAAAGGCAATCACGAGCAGAAACCGGCAGCGGAAGCTCTTCACGAACGACCCAGAAGACTCCATGTGGATCCCTGCGGTTTTCAAGCACCCCGGGACGTTTGAGACCTTGGCTATGCACCCGGACAAGGAGTGAAATAACGAACGACATCACGAAATTCACCGAGCGGAAAGAGTACTATGCTAAGATCGGCAAGGCTTGGAAGCGCGGGTATTTGCTTTATGGTCCACCTGGGACCGGTAAGTCCACCATGATTGCTGCGATGGCTAATTTCTTGGACTACGGCGTGTACGACCTAGAGCTCACGGCGGTTAAAAACAACACAGAACTGAGGATGCTTCTGATCGAGACCTCGAGCAAATCTATCATAGTGATGGAGGACATTGATTGCTCGCTCGATCTCACGGGCCAGAGGAAGAAGGCAGAGGGAGATGACAACGACAAGGATAATGAGGAAGACAAGGACGATAACCCCTTAAAGGGGATGATCAGAAACGAGAAGAAAAGCAGCAAGGTCACTTTGTCTGGTCTTCTTAACTTCATTGATGGAATTTGGTCTGCTTGTGGCTGGGGAAAGGATCATAGTATTTACGACTAATCACGTCAACAAGCTCGACCCTGCTTTTATACGGAAAGGAAGGACGGATAAGCACATTGAGATGTTGTATTGTTGCTTCGAATCATTCAAGGTCCTTGCGAGAAATTATCTGAATATCGAGCACCATCCACTGTTCAAAACAATTGGCCGGCTCTTCGCAGAAAACTTGATGCCAAAGTCCGACAATGAGGATGTGGAGGCTTGCTTGAGGAACTTGAAACAAGCTCTCGAAGCAGCGAAGACGAAAGCCGAGAAAGAAACAGTGTTGAAGGCGAAAAGGGAAAAGCGAGAGAAGAGAATAAAGTGGTGGAGAGAAACTAAAAAGGTGGATCATCTGCTAAAGAAGGAGAATTGAGCGATTCTATGGGTGGAGGAAAGGATACTGAAGAAGTGAGAGACAATGGAATGGCCATGCAACACAGATGGGATCAAAGTGAAGTCAGTTAACAAATTGAAGTCATTAAGCAGAATTTGGAAGGTTAGTATTAAATGTGGAAATATTTAGTAGTCCACATGAATTTTTTTACCCTGTTATTACTTTGAAATTAGATCACTCCTTCAACTATTGCAGATCATGGGGTTCTATGTTTGCTTCTTCTTTTTTTCTTTGGCTGTCGGAAGTTTGGCTAAACAATCGTCAGTCCTTTGATTTCCTAGAACTACATGGTTTTTGAACTAAATTTTGGTTCGATCTCATGTTCTTAGTCTATTTGTTCCATCTGCATCGTCTCTTATCTTTGCCCGCGAAGTTACACCGCCTCTTGACAATGATGAACACTGAACAGAACGACTTTTCTGTTCTCACTCTGTTTCTCAAATACGCTATAACTGATTACTCCATCCATCCTCACTATTAACAGAGCATGTTGGCAGATTTCTAGGTTCGGTGCCTAGAAATACGGTATACTGTTTTGTGCTGTTAATTTTTAAAATGCATTGGTAAATGAGCTGCTGAACCAGACGAGAAACAGAAGGGAAATGGAGACAGCAGCAGCTGGAATTCAATGAAAGAACCGTGGGAAATCTGCTGGAAAAAGGGCCGAGTGTGAGGTGTGATTTGAGTGGACTAAAATGAGCTGCAACCGAAAAAAAGAAAAAAAAAACAAAGCAGAGCACGGTGGGAGTCGACTGGAGTAGGTGGTTGAAACCAGAGTCTAGGGGACGGCTTCAGTTGATTTTTGGGCTGGAAAGTGTGAGAAAAAGAAGGGAAAAGAGAGCTAACATGTGATGGCGATTAAGTGAAAAAACCGTTTGAAAACGAGGCTTGAAATCAGCTGGAAAATCAGCTAAGAAACTGGGCCATCTGCCGAAGGAAAAGGAGGACTGCTGCCGTGAGAATTAGGAAAATGAGATTGGGGGAGAGCTTTCATCTTGTGGCGTGAGAGTTTGCAGGTTTCAGGGTGAGCTAGAGTGAGTGGAAACGGGGCAGGAACGAGAGTTTGAAAGGGAAAAGACAAAGTCTGGGTAAGTGGGTGACGTTACAGAAAGGTGAGAGAAAAAAAGGAGAAACAGAGAAACTTGCGAGCGAAGTCCATTCGACGGAGGAGCCGTGTGAAAAAGAAAGGAGGACGAAATCATGGACCGTGACTTTTCTTCCTACAAAAATTTCTTCCGGACCGCCTAGAAATAGAGGGCCATTCCCAGGTGGAAAGTGAAAAAAAGGGGACAGAATCGCGCAAGAAACAGAGGAATTCACAGCCACCGGTCCAGGCGAACCAGCCATCGATGGGCTGGGGGCCGCCAGAAAGTGTGCGTTGCAGGGTTGCCATTTGTTGCTGTTGAAGAAATGCACCTCCTCTCTTCTCGCAAGAATTCTAAAAATTTCTAGATTACCTAATATCTAGATACATTGTTGAGAGATATTTAATGAAGAGTGTAGACATAACTAGAAATATCTATAGACATATTTTCTCTAGAATATCCAGGGATATGTTATCTAAATATTTCCAGGGAGGCATTATCTAGAAACATCGTGGATAGTTCCGGGATACTTCTTGGAAGATATTTTACTAGAAATGTTTAGATATTTTAAGAGGCATAACCACCTCCTTAAACCGATAAATACCCAAGGATCCTTAATTGAGGAGATTGAGCTTGGCATCTACAGCCAAGAGCGTGTAAGTCAGCTTAGCTCCCATAAGAGTGAGGTTTTTTTTGGAGTGAGCCTTGTGGGTCTTCCTCAATAATTGATATTAGAGTCACACTCCCGCAACTCGACATTTGGTAACAGAGCAGCGCCTCTGAAGTTCAACAATTGGTATCAAAACTCAGGGGTCATGGACCGTATTAGAGCAAGGGTTTGGGGACCGTGAACCCAGCAAGCAGGAGTCATGGAACCTAAAGACAGTGGTACGTGACCATTGTACGTGAGTAGGCAATCAGGGATTGCCGAACCAAGGAGCAGAGTATGCTAGAGTTCCACTAGCGCGCTGGAGTTCTTCTAGTGCATAGTCAGGGACTATGAAGGCGGTTGGTCTGGAGCTATCTTACTTGGCATAGTGACAGGCATCATAACCGAAACATGATGGCCATTTTTCAAGTTTGGCAAGCGGTGTCGCGAAGCTCAACAACTCCAATTATAATAATTGGAGAGTTGCATACAGTATCACTTACCGGGTCAATATTTGTGGGAAATTGTTGGTGGCGGCAACACTGCACCACTCATAGACGATGACGAGTTAAGAAAATGTAACATCAAAGTGCGCAAGGCTAATAATGCCACGATGCAAAGATTGGAGAATGAGTTATTATCGGTGTTGTAACAAAATATGACGGTGAGTCAATACTTCTGCAAAGTTGAATCCAATCGTGAACAAATTTCAAAGTTGAGATCCTCATAAGGCCAGACAAGGATGAGGAGGATTATTAATCACGGGTAACGACCAAAGTATAATGGCCTTATTACAGCCACTCGTGGATGGCAAAAGACCCAACTCTGATTCAGTTGGAAAATACATTGACCAATCAAGAGGCTTTAGACAAACAAATGTGTAAGGTCTCAGTAATAAAGGAGGGTTCAAGAGCCAGAGCAGAAATGATGTTGGCACTCAAGATGGCAAAACAAATGTAAAGTAATGGAGACTTGTAGAAGCAACCAGAAAGGAGGAGCACTCAACCAAGGGGAGCTCATCGAGACTACGACGAGGATGATTATGAAGATAAGAGCTACAGAAGGCGTAGCGGAAAACGCTAAATCTGTGGTAAAGTAGGACACTTTGCCAGAGCTTGTCAATTTATGCAAATCGAAGGAATTGCCGCAACTTCTATGTCGAAGGTAATTGACAACGAAAGAGAGTGGAACTTCCATGCGGCAATTGCAGTAGAGGAGAAAAAAAGAAGAGATCGTATCCTCCTCTATCACCAAGTCAAATGATGCAATATCCTTTGTCATGTCCTTGAAAAAGCTAAGCAAGTGGAGGGGGAACTCGAAGGAGCAAGTGTTGGTGCTAATATGCAGCCTTGAAAAGGAGTTATAGAAGATGTAGAAGGTGATGAAGTTGAGACTCGAGAAGGTGAAGATGTTGGGATTTTAGTACCCAAAATCCATAAATTGTGAATGAGAAATGTTGATGGAAAGAGTTCCACATTTGATAGAAGTTGTGATGGAAGATGGTTTATTTAGATGAGCCTCTCAAATAGGTTTGGGCTTCAAGGGGTACCCCACTTTTGTGGAAGGGAAAGGATTTACGCTAAGCTAGGTCAGTCCCCCCTATGTGCGCGCCGCCGCCGTCCGTCCGGCCAGATCGGGCGAGGTGGGGCCTATTCCAATTTTTTTTTTGTCTTGTGACTCTTCATTAACATTATGTCTAAACCGAACTAAACATTTTGGTGTTTTCTCTCGGCATTTCATTTTTGCACGGCATTCTGCTACTCTATCATTCATCATCACTGCCATTCGTGCGATTATTCTGTGAAGTTGCGTTCGAACGTTTTCTTTGAAGAAGTACCGCTTCATTGGAAAGCCAATCCGTTATATCCTGAGAGGCAATTGTTCAACAACCTTAGGTACCGATAAAGGAGACAAATTGTCTTAAGGACACAACGTGAATTCGTTAGGCTCAAATCATTCATCAACATTCGGATTACTTGTCAGAATGTGATTTCAGGTTTGTCGAACAACTCTATTTTTGCATATACAAGCACTATTGCATCTCAACAATCTTAAGACAATTTCTTATCGTGTTTGTATAATTGCATTTCTCAATCATTTTTGTCAACGTGATTTCAAAAATGGCTACAACATCAATGACGCCTATTGCGTCTATTCCGACTCACAAAGAGAAGCCAGAAAAGTTCAATGGAGCTGACTTCAAGAGATGGCAACAGAATATGTTGTTCTATCTCACCACTTTGAACTTAGCAAGGTTCCTCATGGAAGATGCTTCGAAGTTGGACGAAGGAGAGACAAATAAGGAAAAGTTTGTTGCTATAAATGCATGGAAGCATTCTAACTTCTTGTGTCGCAATTATATCCTCAATGGTCTGGACAATTCCCTCTATAATGTTTATAGTCCGTTGAAAACGGCTAAGGAGTTGTGGGAAAGTTTGGACAAGAAATACAAAACAAAAGATGCTGAGTTGAAAAAATTCATCATCGGCAAATTTCTGGACTTCAAGATAGTAGATTCTAAAATCGTCTTAAATCAAGTTCAAGAACTTCAAGTGATCATGTATGACATTCATGTTGAAGGTATGATGATTAGTAAATCATTTCAAGTGGTTGCTTTCATTGAAAAGTTACCACCGTCTTGGAAAGATTTCAAGAATTATCTCAAGTACAAGAGAAATGAATTATCACTTGAAAACCTAATTGTTCGTTTGAGGATAGAGGAAGACAATAGGAATTCCGAGAAGAAAGTTTGCAGCAATCTGGCGGTCTTAAGGGCCAACGTTGTTGAAGAAGGATCAAAAACTAACAAGAAGAGGAAATACTATGGATAGGGATCCACCCAAGGCATGAAAAAATTCATTGGCAAATGCTACAATTGTGGAAAGTCTGGACATCATGCTAAAGACTATAGAGCCAAGAAAAGAAAGATGACTCAGGCGAATGTGGTGGAACAGATTTCCAATGGTGTTGATGATATCAATTTTACTGTTATGATATCCGAGTGCGACATGGTGGGAAATCCCAAAGAATGGTGGATTGATACTGGAGCAACTCGTCATGTATGCGCCAATAAATCTATGTTCTCATCATACACACCTATGGAAAGTGATAAAAAACTCTACATGGGTAATTTATCAACCTCTAAAGTTGAAGGTGTTGGAAAGGTTGCTTTGAAGATGACATTTGGGAAAGTTGTGACATTAAACAATGTGCTACATGTGCCAGACATACACAAGAATTTAGTGTTTGGATCTCTTCTGAGCAAGAATGGTTTCAAGTTGGTGTTTGTATCTGATAAGTTTGTACTATCCAAAAATGAGATGTCTGTTGGAAAGGGTTACCTTAGTAATGGTCTATTCAAGTTGAATGTAATGACTGTTGTACCCAATAATGTTATGAATAAAGTTGTTTCTGCTTATGTGCTTAAGTCTCATAATTTATGGTATGCTAGACTAGGACATGTTAATTATAAGTCAATAAAGAAATTAATGAACATGGGATTATTACCAAAATTCGACTGTCCAAGTGAAAAATGCCAAGTATGTGTTGAATCAAAATTTTCTAAGCATCATTTTCATTCTATAGATAATAGAATCATAGAACCTTTAGATTTAATATACACGGACATTTGTGATTTAAAAGCAATACCGTCAAGAGGTGGTAAGAAGTATTTTATACATTTATAGATGACTGCTCGAGGTATTGCTATGTTTGTTTACTTAGTAGCAAATATAAGGCTGTGAATGCTTTTAGAACTTATAAGTTCGAAGTTGAAACTCAGTTAAATAAGAAAATTAAGATGATAAGAAGTGACAGAGGAGGTGAATATGAATTTCCTTTTGAACAAATTTGTTCTGAGTTTGGTATTATTCACCAAATTACTCCTCCTTATACGCCACAAGCTAATGGTATGCCGGAAATGAAAAACCGATCTTTAAAGGAAACAATGAATGCATTGTTGAATAGTTCTAGTTTACCACAAAATTTGTGGAGGGAAGCTGTTTTAATGGCGAATTTTATTTTGAATAAAGCACCCCACAGAAAGACACAACAAACTCCTTATGAGAAGTGGAAAGGCAGACCACCAAATTTGAAATATCTCAAAGTGTGGGGGTGCCTAGCTAAGGTTGCGATTCCTAAACCTAAAAAGGTTAAAATAGGACCAAAAACCGTTGATTGTGTCTTTATTGGACATGCTATTAATAGTAATGCATATTGATTTCTTGTTTATAAGTCTGGGGTCCCCGATATATATGTTAATAAGATCATTGAGTCAAGAGACGCTTCGTTCTTTGAAAATATATTTTCATATAACATAGTATATGAGCCAATTAACAATGATAAGAGGCCTCGAGATACTACACCTAAAAACGATCCTATAGAGGATGAACCTAGACATAGTAAAAGATAAAAAACTTCTACGTTCTTTGGAAATGATTTTCTAACATATTTGTTAGAGAATGAGCCTCGAACCTTTAAAGAGGTTGTGACATCCCTAGAAGCCCCGTTCTTGAAAGAAACTATCAATAGTAAAGTTGAATTCATCTTGTCAAATCATACATGGGAATTAGTTGACCTTCTTCCTGGTAATAAACCACTACAATATAAATGGATTTTCAAGAGAAAAACAAAAGCGAATGGTACTATTGATAAGTATAAAGCTAGACTTGTGGTAAAAGGATACAAGTAATGAGAAGGCTTTGATTATTTTGACACTTATTCACCTGTTACTAGAATTACATCTATAAGGATGCTAATTGACATAACAGCGGTGTATATGCTTGAAATCCATCAAATAGATGTTAAAACGGCTTTCTTAAATGGGGATTTGGAAAAATAAATATATTTGGAACAACTCAAAGGGTTCATTGTTCCAAGACAAGAGAAAAAAGTATGTCAGCTTATCAAGTCCCTCTATGGATTGAAACAAGCACCAAAACAATGGCATGCTAAATTCGACTAAGTCATGTTGGCAAATGGATTTAAGATTAATGAGTATGATAAATGTGTATATGTTAAGAACACTCATAATGGTTTTGCTATTTTGTGCTTGTATGTAGATGACATGTTTATAATGGGTAGCAATAGTGCGATTGTCAATACGACTAAACGAATGCTCACAAGTAAATTTGATATGAAAGATATGGAGGTTGCAAATGTTATTTTAGGAATTAAAATCTACAAGACATCTTGAGGATTAGCTCTATCACAGTCTTATTATATTGAGACGATTCTTGAAAAGTGCAAGAATCTAGACATTGTACCAATAAAGACTCTAATAGATATTAATTTATATCTTTCAAAAAATACTGGTGAAAACAAAGCTCAAAATGAGTATGCTAGTATACTAGGCAGTCTAATGTATGTCATGAACTGTACTAGGCCAGACATAACTTGTGCTGTGAGCAAGCTAAGTCGATTTACAATTAGTCCAAATGAAAATCATTGGAAAGCTATGAAATGTGTATTGGGCTATTTAAAGCACACTCAAAATTATGCTTTGTACTACACATGGTATCCAGCGGTACTTGAATGATACTGTGATGCAAATTGGATAACCGGCACAAGAGACACAAAATCCACAAGTAGGTATTTATTTATACTTGGTGGGAGAACAATGTCTTGGAAGTCATCCAAACAAACTTTTATTGCAAGGTCTACTATGAAAGCAGAATTCATTGTTTTGGATAAGGCTGGTGAAGAAGCTGAGTGGCTTCGAAATTTCTTAGAAGACATTCCTAATTGGTCTAAACCAATGCCAGCTATGTGTATTCATTGTGATAGTCAGGCGGCAATAAGCAGGGCTATGAATGTCGTGTATAACGGAAAGTCCCAATGAATATGTTGAAGACACGATACTGTAAGACAACTACTCTCTAGTGGAATTATCACGATTGACTATGTGAAGTCAAAAGATAATGTTGCGGATCCATTAACAAAAGGCCTAACTAGAAAGATGGTTGTAAAAACATCAAAGACAATGGGCTTAATGCCTGTAAAATAAGTCATCATAGCGAAAACCCTACTTAGTTGACTGGAGATCCCAAGATCTAGGTTCAAAGGGACAACCAAGTTATACAGGCGGAGTAGTGTACTGTCAACTCTTACTCATTCCTGTACGGAGACAGTACTGACATGTGGAGGTTAAGTGTAAGCATTTAATGATCCTGATTCGGGTATGTGATATACTACACAATCAGAAATTACCTATGTGAGTATAAAGTGAGGGCCGCTTTTATGAAGAATTTGAAACACCAAAATTCTCTAAAGCACTCATAAAACCAGACGGTGTTCATGACCAAAATGAACACAACAATGAGAACCAACTTTGTTTGAGAGATAATTGTATGATTTCTATTATCTTGACTTACACCGAAGGTCGATAGTTCAAAGACATCAAGTCTACTGATTAATCGAGTAAGTCCGATAGGTCTCACTAGGGAAAGTTCAAAATCTCAGACTACTTATCCCAATGCAACGTTCTCTCATAGATTAATTGCACATTGCATCTCATGCATACACGAAGAGTCATGATATCTGAATTTCTCATTCATGTAAGGGATTGTTGGGATTTTAGTATTCAAAATCCATAACTTGTGCATGAGAAGTGTTTATGGAAATAGTTTCACATTAGATAGAAGTTGTGATGGGAGATGATTTATTTAGTTGAGTCTTTTAAATGGATTTGGACCCCAAGGGGTACCCCATTTTTGTGGAAGGGAAAAGACATACGCTAAGCTAGGTCGGTCCCCCCCGCGTGAGCACCGCCGCCGTCGTCCATCTAGCCGGATCGGATCGGGGCGGGGCCTGTTCCATTTTTTTTTTTTGGAACTCAGCCCGTCGGTTTTATTTTCACCGAATAGACACGTATTCTGCAGCTTCTTTTTTCGGACGTACATAATTGTTCGTAATTGCTCATCAGTCTAACGAAACATTTTGGTTCTTCGTGACTCTTCGTTGTTTATAACCAAACGAAGTCTTGTGACTCTTCATTAACATTATGACTGAACTGAACTGAACATTTCGGTGTTGTCTCTCGGTATTTCATTTTTGCACGGCATTCTACTGCTCTATCATTCATCATAATTGTCATTTGTGCAATTATTCTGTGAAATTGCGTTCGAACGTTTCCTTTGAAGAAGTACTGCTTCATTGGAAAGCCGATCCGTTATATCCTAGGAGGCAATCGTTCAACAACCTTGGGTACCGGTAGATGGGACAAATTGTCTTAAGGACACAACGTGAATTCGTTGGGCTCGAATCATTGTTAACATTCGAATTACTCGTCAAAACGTGATTTTAGGTTTGTTGAACAACTCTATTTTTGCATGTACAAGCACTATTACGTCTTAACAGAAGATAGAGGAGATGCTCAGGTAGAAGGACAAAGAACTAAAGATAAAAGAAAGGGAGCATGAGAAGCTTCAGTGTGAGCTCAAGAAACTACAGAAGTTCAAGGAAGACAGAGAACACGAGAAAGGGAAAAAGGAAAGATTGTCCAGAGAAAGAGGCCATTTCCACATTACATCCCGAGTTGCAAGAATCAGTGGAATAAGATTGAGGAGAATAAGTCCAATACGAAAAAAGACCAAGATGTTTATGATGAAGTGCTTCAAATAGAATTAAATCAGTTGAAGCATGAAGTGAAAGCTGCAAATGAAAGGCATGGCCACATGAGCCGCGATATTAAAACTCCTAGAAAAGAGTTGCAAATTACAAAAGCCGAGTTAAGTGAAACGAAGGAAAAAGTAATTGAAGCACAGGTTGAACTGGTGTTGTTGAAATCCGAGCTTGACAAAACCTGGTCGAAAAAAGCAATTAAAAAGCCAGTTGAAGCTAGAGCAGACAGTGTTAAATCAAGGTAGCTAGCACTGAAAGCGGGCAAAACCATGGGCAGCTGAGGAGTTTCCAAAAGCAACGTCACATTGTGACAAGACCAGCATTGAGAGAAGAGTAGACAGGTGATGGGGAGTGTTGAAGAGATGCACCCCCTCTCTTCTCTCAAGAATTATAGATATTTCTGGATGAAAAATGAAAAGCTGACGGCAACGGTGCAGTTTGCGCCACATATTTTGCTAAGGACTTGTCCGATTTCCTTGGAAAAATTAAGAAGGATCCCCCGTCGGTGAAAAGATATTGGGATCCCCGCGTCTGACGCTCTGCTCTGCTCTATTCCCGCTACTTCCTTTCTCTTCTCTCTATGGAAATTAAAGAAATAAAAGAATGAAAAACACAAAGCGCAAAACAGAGATCTCGAGTCAGTCGCAACTTCAGAGTGTCAAATGAAACTATTCTTACTGACCAAGAAGAAGAAGAAGAAACACACTCCCCTCGCTTTTTTTTATTTCAATCATGCCAACGAACTCAGAAAGAAAAAACAAAGCTTCTTTCCTTCTTGATCTCCCAACTCAAAAAATCGTATTCTAATAGACTTGTATGATCTCAGAATTTACGGAAAGAAAGAAAAGTCATATGTATTTCCCCTGGCTTGAATAGCTAGACAAGAACTCAGAAAAAGAACAGCAAAATTAATGGAGAAAAATAGCGCTGGCCAGTAATTTCCTCGAGCCGAGACTGAGTAATCGAGGATCCGAGCGATGCTGTGCACGGCAAGGGCGTTGGTAGTGTTAGATATTTCAACAGTTTTGTAAAATTTTAAAGTAATAGATTTGATAGAAATTATGATTGCAATAAAAGTCATCATTATGTTTTTTTTAACGGTTATATAATGACTCTTTAATGGTCATATAACGCCTTTTCAACGATAATATAATGATCTTTTTCCGTATGTTTTATTTCCTCGTAGACCTTCCATTATTTTACAACGGCTATATAACGATTTTTTAATGGCTCTATTTCTAATCAACATAAAAATAAAACTTCAAACGAGACGATCTTGGAAGATATACCAAATTCAAAAGAGAATATCATTTTCATAAAAAATCATTTCTTTCTTTACTGAGTTATACATATTACGTTATTTTTATTCCTTTTAATATTCAGTGTAGAATATAAAAGGTTTGTTGTATCTTGAGAGAATAGTTGCAAGAGCTTATTATTCTTATGAACAGTGCTTGCATGCCTAAGATGGTTACTTTTTTTTTCCCAAATTTCACAACAGGAAGGAGAAGAGTTCGGGCTCGAGGATGGGGAGCGTGGGGTTTCCATGGGAGGCGGAGACGGCAGCGTTGGTGATGGCAGGGACGAGTAGGATGGAGCAGACGGGGAGCACTTTTGAGGGGTCGTTGGCGGAGAGGACAGACGCCCAGTTGCCAAAGCCGCTGGAGGAATTGAGGCTGTTGCTGCCTTGCTGGAGAGTGGAGATAGATCACGGAGAGGAGGAAGAAGAAATTAAAGTGAGAGAAGAGAGAGTAGCAGGAGCGGAGCAGTGCAGAGTGCAAGATGGAATCAGACGTGGGGCCCAGTCATGTACACGTGGTAATTGATAAGTGGGCTCAAGTAAATCCCACACGTACCTAATATTTTCTCTCCACTCGGTTGCTCATCCGGTTGTCCATCCTTCGCAAAAATAAATCATGCGGTCGAGCTTGCACCGTTACAATTTACCCATGCCGGTGCCATTATGCTAGCCAAGTCCTTCCTAGATTACCTAAATATCTAAATATTTTATTGAAAGATATTTAATGTAGAGTGTACAAATGACTAGAAAGTTACTTTTTCTATAATTATTTAGAGAAAGATAGAAATATCTATAGACATACATTCTCTAGAAATATGTGCAGAGATTTGTTATCAAGATATTTCTAGGGAAACATTATTTAGAAATATCTAGGATATTTTTAGGATACTTCTGGGAAGATATTTTACTAGAAATATTTAGATACTTTAGGAGGCATAAACACCTCCTTAGACCTATAAATACCCAAGCACCCTCAATTGTGGAACTAGAGCTTGGCATCCATTTAAGCATGTGTGAGTGAGTTTAGCCAGTCTTGTGTGTTTTTCTCAATAATTGATATTAAAGTCACACTTCGGCATTTCAACATTTGGTATTAGAGCTGAGCCTCTGAAGTGTAACAATCACTGCCATCTTAGTATCAGTACTGAACAGCGGTGCTGCCAGAATGAATCGTGAACAACGCTTGAAGACTGAGTTCACCCATGGAACACCACATCCATCATGTGACTTAAATCATGGGCAAATTGCGACTGGGCCGCCTGTGAGCCCACACCAATGAGCGAGCAATCTCTGTGTCATAGACCAGCCACCATCCCTTAGTTGAGTTGATGCCTCAGACCAAATGGATGACTCGACTTCAAGAACCGAAACTACCTATGAAGTCCCCGCCATCGAGCAACCTCGAGATCCTGCTGTTATCGCTGCCACGTCTACCAAGCTATTCCTTCTTCGATTAAACTCCGGTATTATTTTGATCCATTCTATATTTGTCTCTTGATCTCTGCTCTGTTTTGCGTCCTTTTCAATGTATTGCCTTAACAGATCATCACTAAGTCCATTGCCACAAGCGACACTCATCATTTCCAACGAGTCAGCTCACCACGCGAGCCCGTCATTGTCCATCTCGTGGCAAGACAAGCGCCGTTCCCCCCGTAGCTCTTCTTCTCCTTTCGCTGCTCCGCCACTCTGTGCTTAGTCATCACGGCTTCAAAGTTACCATACTACAGAGTTAATCATCCAAACAACATGTCCGGTTTAGTCATTCACTATCTTTGTGTGACAGCCCTGATGGCGGTGCATGAGAAGGAGGGATGGCAGTGCGTCCATGCCTTGGTCCTCGGATGTGCGCAGGGAAGGGAGGGGGAGCCTCTCGTATCCCACATCACCTAAAAGGGAGTCCTGGACTGACTTACAAGGCTTGGGGTTTTATATTTGTGTAACGCATTTTAAAGCCGTAAGGGTCAATGGGTTCAAAGTGAACAATATTACACAGTTACACAGTGTAAACTCTGGGTGTTACAGGTGGTATCAGAGCCGACTCCCAATTATGTGTGAGGCCACAATGAGGGTGTTGTGCCCGTAAGGGGTGGAGAGTGTAACAGCTCAGGCAGCGATGCACAGGGAGGAGGGATGACGGTGAGTCCGTGCCTCGGTTCTCGGACGTGCGCAGGGAAAGGATAGGGAGTCTCTCTTGTCCCACATCCCCTAAAAGGGGAGTCCTTGACTGACTTATAAAGCTTGGAGTTCTATATCTGTGTAACGTGTTTTAAAACTGTAAGAGTCAGTGGGCTCAAAATAGACAATATTACACAATGTAAACCTAGAATCTTACACTTTGAAGACTCTACAAGTACAAGGGCAATGACATAGCCGTTCTTCTACTGGAAAAATAGCCTCAAACAAAACCATCATTAGCCTATTATGGACATACATACATCAATATATATTTTATAAAAAAATCATGAAGTTACAATATCAGAGTTTTCATAATTCATCAAATATATATATATATATATATATGTGTGTGTGTGTGTGTGTGCGCGCGCGCGCGTGTGTGTCTCTAGCAACTAAACTCACAAGTTCATCTCAGACATAAACAAGTCATACCCAAAAATTCCACTATCAAAATGTCATCCTTATAATGTAAACACTCTCATCTTACATGCAACGAGCTGAAGAACCAAAAAAGTAAGTAAGATGAATGAAATGAGCAACTATAGCCTAATGACTAATGCATCTCTTTTAAGCATACCAAACATTCACTATGCATCTTTATAAAACAATATCATAGCTCATCAATCACAAATCCAATAGACAATATACATAAAATATAAAAAATGAGTTATATCTTTTCAACAAAACTTTTCATATTGGATCATTAAACAATATCAAATCAACAAATAATAAAATCACTATCATTGATTAATCTCTATCGAATCAAACATCGATGGTCTATTCTATTGACCAATCTAATACTCAATATCTAACTATGGTCATGCTTAATGCCAGTGACAAATGCAACCAAGTTTACCTCTCTTAGTTGTGTCTCTACCTATATCAACTAGTGGCTCGGCTTAGAAGGACGTTATGATAATAGTATGCATACTTATCCCTTCCAATGGGTCTTCATCATAGCGATATGAGCATGATCCACCAATCTTAATCTCCAAAAACTCACAACCAAAACGAGAAACCATCTCAATGCTCAGGTTTACTAACAAATCATATAACTTTTCATGATTCAATACATATCAAAGTACCTTTGATAAACCATATATATAAATCATGAACTTTTCGTGATACTTTCATTTAAGATTTTTCAAACCATTTACAGGCAATCAACTCAGATTGTATCATATTACAACCAAAAAAAAACTCAGATTGTATCATATAATAGCTTGCCATTTCAAATAGACAAAATGGTAATACATGCTCAATCCAATTTTATGTAGCCAAAAATGCCATTTCTTAACTCATGATTTATCCAATCCATATTGTTTTTGAAATATAAGTTTACAAACTCAAACAAAAAATAGTACCACTCACTTGGGAAAGTTGAACACCAACTTATGAAAGTCACTCGAGCTCATGCACTCTTATTCCTATCAATTAATCGAAACATAATATCAAAATTCGAGTGATACGCTACCCTAACGAACGACTTAACTAACTACCTTAATCATCAACCAATTAACTCCTACACGCTAACGAAAGAACTTGTTTATGGAGAACGTTCATCTTTGTTTGATAAACGTAACTCATACGCGAAACTTCGGAAATTTGTTCCGTTTAAAACATACTTCAAAATTGATTTTTGTCCACCTCACAGCTCCATAGTACCCTAAATTATTTTTTCCATTTAAATCTACAAACTTTGTAGCTCAAAAATTCGCATAACTCCAAATATATAACCTAATCTCAAAATTACTTTAATTATACGAATAATAGGCTTGAATACTTATCAAGCGTTGCAAAATGAAATTAATTCGGCCTGCCATGACATCTAAAAGGGCTACACATGAATATCTCTCTTTCTCCTCTCTTTTTCCCTTTTACCCTTCTCCACGGATGAGCGTCTTCTTCTTTTCCTTATTTTGTCCGCCAATGGTCTTCTTCTTCATTTACGCTTCATTTGCGTTTGAAGTTCCTTGATGCGGAATCTATTAGTGGTGCGTTTCTGAACCGATTGAACAAGCAAAAGTCCAAACGAAAAGTGAAACGATGATGTGACTAGAAGGCAGAAGTCCAAACGAAAGGCGAAATGATGATGCGACTAGAACAGATGGATCTTTCGACGACATCAGATATTTTTTTATGAGTTAATTTTAAGGATCATTTTTGTAATTTTACTATTTGAAGATTATTAACTTTCCTATTATGATTAGATTTCCAATTCAGATTAAGTAACTTTCCTATTATGATTAGGTTTCCTATTGTAATTAGATTTAACTCCTATAAAAGGGTATTTAGGGATTGTTTTGAAGACAGAACATTATTATCATCACTGTTAAATTTCGAGATTTTTCTCTATAAGCGAGGTTTTGCTTGAATTATTCGCTGAACGTTACGTCACGTGGTATCAGAGCCTATGGCGACTAGCAATGGTCTTCATGACGATGCTTAGGAGTTGAAGCCCCAACCCTTAGGGACAATGCATTGCAACGTTTGGAGCAACGTTTAATGGAATGCTTGGATCAACGATTCGATTAAAGTCTTTGTCATTTTGAAGAACGATTTGACAAGTTAACAGATCGGTTCAAAGGTCCCGACGTTGATGTGAACCAGAATCGGCAGAACGACAGAAGGCCGGGTGCAGATCTTGCTCACGGTAATCCTGTTGATAAGCATGTTCCTATCCGCAGGTTGCATAACCCGCTGTTTTCAGAAAGTTCGTAAGAAGAAGAAAATGATTATTTTGAAGCGGAAAGTGCTGATTATGGCGCAGACATCGTCATGGAGGATTTCAAAAATGGTATAATCGGAGAGATGGAAGACAACGTTACGACGATCGTGAAGGTAACGACTTTAAATTTAAAGTCGATATTCCTTATTTTAATGGAAGTCTAGGCATAGAAGAATTTCTGGATTAGATTACAGATATAGATAGATTTTTCGATTATATGGAGACCTCTGGTAAGAAAATGGTGCGATTAGTAGCTTGTAGATTAAAGGGAGGTGCATATGCATGGTGGGAGAGATTGCAGAATAAGAGGAGCGAGAAAAGAAAGATAGAGTTCGAACTTGGACTAGAATGAGAAAGCTGTTGAAGCAAGAATTCCTTCCACCTGATTATAAATAGATTATGTTTTGGCAGTACCAACATTACCAGCAGGGCAATTGGACTGTGTATGAGTATATGGCCGAATTTATGAGATTGGCGGAGCAAAATAATTTATCAGAGACAGAAGGACACTAGGTGGCCAGATATCTCAATGGTTTGAAACCCTTTATTCGAGATAAAATTGGAGTCCAGTTTCTGCGAAATTTAACTGAAGCCAAGAATATGGAGATGAAGGTAGAATTGATGCAGCAAGACATGAGAAGAAAAGGCTACGAAAATTATCAAAGTAACAGTTCGAGCAGTTCAGTAAAGAAGAGCAGTTTCAATAATCGTTTTAACACAGGGCGAAATCAGGAAAATAAGACGGTAGAAAAGTGCCATATGAACGAGCTAAGGGATAAGAGAACGCAAGCACAGAAAACTGCGAACCCTAACCCATATGTTAAACCAGCCGCGATAAAATGTTACAGGTGTAATCAGCCTGGGCACCAATCTAATGAATGCTCTCAGAGAAAGACCGTAAACGTAGTAGCGAGAGAAGATGAGGAGGATGGATATTGCTGTGCGTCGGATGGTGAGGATGATGATTTTGAAGATGAAGAAGAGGAGCAAGTAAACTGTGTGATGCGCAGAATGATGTTGGCCCCAAAACAGGAAGATGATTTGCAGCACCATCAGTTATTCCGAACCAGGTGTACCATTTTGGGAAAGATCTTTGCTGTGGTTATTGATAGTGGAAGCATGGAGAATATTATTGGGAATGAGGCAGTGAAGAAGTTGGGAATACGCGTGGAGAAGCATCACAATCCCTATATGTTATGATGGATTAAATCTGGAGCGAAAAACATTCAGGTAACTAAACGATGCAAAATGCCATTCTCCATTGGAAAATATCACGATAAGCTATATTGTGATATAATAGATATGGATGTATATCATGTGTTATTTGGGAGACCATGGCAATTTGATGTAGATACTCAGCATTCGGGAAGAAGCAATCAGTATAATCTCGTGAATGATGGAGTGAAGTATACGTTACTGCCGTTGAAGAACAAAGGAAAACAACTTTCTGAAAATAATTTTCTTACCCTTACGAGGAAATTTGAAGCTGAGGTTAAAGAGACTCGACAGATTCACGTGCTGGTCGTGAAACAAGCAATTGAGATTGAGGCTGAATTACAAATAGAGGAGCAGCCTGAAGCAGTCAAGCCTTTATTGAAGGAATTTAGTGAACTGATGCCTGAAGAGATTCCAGATGGGTTGTCGCCTATGCGCGATATTCAACACCATATCAACTTAATTCCTGGTGTTAATCTGCCTAATTTACCGCACTATAGGATAAGTTTTAAAGAGAGTGAGATTCTAAAAGAGAATGTAGAAGAGTTGTTGCGAAAGGGGCATATCCAGAATAGCATGAGCCCATGTGCTGTTCCGGCCTTATTGACTCCTAAAAAAGATGGGAGTTGATAGATGTGTGTAGATAGCACGGGCATATCCAACACTTTTAATGTTGCTGATTTGTTACCGTTTTATGAGTCTACAAAGCCGTTATATCTAGATTCTGATTTTAACTCGAGGACGAGTTCTTTTCAAGTGAAGGAGAATGATGCAGAATCTATTAGTGGTGCGTTTCTGGACCAATTGAACAGGCAGAAGTCCAAACGGAAGGCGAAACAATGATGTGACTAGAAGGCAGAAGTCCAAACGGAAGGCGAAACGATGATGCAACTAGAACTGGTGGACCTATCGACGACATCGGATTTTTTTTTATGAGTTAATTTTAAGGGTCGTTTTTGTAATTTTGCTATTTAAAGCTTATTAACTTTCCTATTATGATTAGAATTCCTATTATGATTAGGTTTTCAATTCAGATTAGGTAACTTTCCTATTATGATTAGGTTTCCTATTGTAATTAGATTTAACTCCTATAAAAAGGTGTTTAGGATTTGTTTTGAAGACAGAACATTATTATCATCATTGTTGAATCCGAGATTTTTCTCTATAAGCAAGGTTTTGCTTGAATTATTCACTGAACGCTGCGTCATTCCCGGACCCTCGAATCTCTCGTTCATGAAAGTAAGACGAACTCATGCATTCTTCTAATAGATCCAAAATTGATTGAGGAAAACCAAATTGCAATAGATTAGTGGTGGCTACTAAAGAAAATCGAAATTGCTTAATAACTCGAGAAAACCAATGTTGTGATTGGTAGGGTTTGAGAGAGTTTGCATCAAGTGCATGCGCCACCTCACGAGAGGGATCATTCGCCCGCTTGGTAATTCGTCAAGCCCCCTTTGAGATTTTAGCCCTCGAGAGGGTTGCAACATTAACTTTCATAGCAATTTAGCAATGTTAATTTGAGAGATTTGCCAACTCTTCACAAATTCAGTCACATTTAGTTCTTGTTTTACCAACTCTTATTTGATTGAGTTGGGGATGTTTATCATTTGATATGTACTTTGGACAGCTAGAACCCGTTGAGATGTTAGAACGTAATTGTGATAGTCAAACCACCATTTCTTTATTGATTTGAAATGATGCAGCAAATGTCTGACTTACAACAGGGAGATAAATCCATGAAGACTACTTAATTTTCCCTATTTACACTAATTACTCCATTTGCCCCGTTTTCAGCTAAATTTCAACATCTGCAACTGCAACTCCATTCTCCCTCACTTCTTTAGCAGCAGCTCCTCCACTGATGTCACCATTTTCCTTCACTTCTTTAGCAGATGTTCCACTCTCTTTCGCTTCCTCTCTCTCACCATTGACTTTGTTCTCTTGCCTCTCCTTGGCCTTTGCCCGCGATTCTTCTTTGGCTTTCTTCGTTGCTTCCTTCTTCACCGCTTTAAGCGATTCTATCAAGTTCCTCAAGCAGGTCTCTGCATCTTCGTCGTCGGACTTAGGCATCAAGTTGTCCGCGACATCAGCAGGTGTCATACGGGTCTTGGCAAATAGTTGGCTGATTGTTTCGAACAGAGGGTGATCCTTGATGTCCAAATAATTCCTCGCAAGAACCTTGAATGCCTCGAAGCAGCAATAGGACATCTCTATGCGCTTGTCCATCCTTCCTCTCCTTATAAGAGCAGGGTCGAGCTTGTCCACATGGTTGGTTGTGAATATGATGATTCTTTCCGCCCCACAAGCTGACCAGATACCGTCAATGAAGTTGAGAAGACCAGATAGAGTCACCTTGCTACCTTTGTTCTCTTCTTTGACCATCTTCTTCGCCGGATCGTCCTCCTCATCATCCTCGTCGTCCTCATCGTTGTCCTTCTCCTTTTTCTTTCTCTTGCCTGTCAGATCAAGCGAGCAATCAATGTCCTCGATCACAATAATGGACTTACTCGAAGTTTCGATTAATAGCTTCTTCAGCTTTGTGTTGTCTTTGACCGCAGTCAACTCGAGATCATACACATCGTAGTTCAAGAAATTAGCCATGGCAGCAATCATGGTGGACTTGCCGGTTCCTGGCGGGCCATAGAGCAGATAACCGCGCTTCCAGGGCTTGCCTATTTTGGCGTAGTACTCTTTCCCTTCTCTGAACTTATTGAGATCATTCACGATCTCCCGCGTCTTGTTTGGGTCCATGGCTAAGGTCTCGAAATTGGCAGGGTGCTCAAACGCTACGTGGGTCCAGCTCTTGCTCGGATTGTTAGTGTAGAGCTTTTGCAGCCGGTTTCTATGTGCAATCTCCTTTCCTTCCGTCAAGACGTGCTTGATATAAGACTGAGTGATCAGCTGTCGGTGTCGCTGGTGAAATGAGAGCCGGTAATACCTCCGGTCCTCGGTCATGGGATAGAGCGAAAGGGACGGGTTCCGGGGGACATGCTTTCTCGAGGTCCACCAGACCTTAACCCCCTCGAATAGCTCAGTGACCTCTTCGTTATCACCCATGCTTAGAATTGGAGATTGGCTACCTTTGACGGTCTCTGCCTTGAGCCTCCTCGCCCGCGAAGTGGCATGTTCCTTGAGGTAGCTCTGGATGAACATGTAGGTCTCGCTGCGCACAAGCCGTTCCCCCTCAAACTCGGGGAACACGATCACAACGTATGGATAGAACAAGTTCACCAACTTGTTAATGCATCGGTTCAGGAGGTTGTGGATCTGGGGAGGGATATATTGCTGCGACCGGGAAAACATAATCCACATGAATGCCAGACCGCCGATCGCAGATCCGAAGCTTGCGAACATGTCTCGAGGAATAAACATGTTTAATTTCTCTATGAATTGTGAATAGAGCGCTGCTATACTTTGAGGAACTCCTGCAACTCCTGGTGTTGCTATTTATGCGTCATTTTCCTTGTGCAGCAAGGGAATGAATTCTAAGTAATTTCTATTTACTTATATGATGGAAGCAAGTTGCGCATAGAAAAATTTAAGGTGGCCCGAATTTTCTTGTCTTACTGCTGCCAGTCACCGAGCTCGGCCGCGGATTCCTCATCAGTCTACCTACTGAGTGGGACCAGTAAGTTTGGACCATACAGCGGGGCATCAGTGTCGGCAGTGTCTAAATAGATAAAAGAAATTGACTGTCTTGTCATGTTGCCAAATGAATGACCCTGCTAATTGCTTAAAAGACCTCATCGTATGCATCACAGCCATGGATTTTGCATCTTCTCGTGACATCATCGACTAGGTGTCGTCATAAAGCACGCTAAAGGAAGAAGACAGAAAGTAGAATATGCTCCACTTTTCAGGGCGGCCTTCGCAAGCTCGTGTGGCGTTCTTTCACACGAGAAAAAAATTCGAAGACGCAACCTCGGAAAGGACCGGCGATGGCGAACTTGCGAGCCCGCACTTTTCTTCTCGTTTTCCGAGAACGCTCGGAAAAAATACTCTTCCTATACGGTTCGTGGTTACGGTGTGAACCCTATTGTGCGAAATATCAATTAGCTCTTGTTCATCTTCGACTTCTATTAGTTTCAAGATTTTTGTCGATTCTAGTTTTCAACCGTGTAACCCGTGGGACTAATTGAGGCACGCGAAATCCAATTCGGACACCATCTAATCGTTAAAGAAAAAAATCAGAAATTATTATTTGGGTGTGGGATAATGACATAAATTGATCCTTAACTTTGACTAAATATGTAAGGAGGTCTCCAAACTTTTAACTTTTTCAATGCGGTCCTTAAACTTCAGCCCAATGTGCAATGTGGTGCCTGAAATTTTAATTTGTTCAATATGATCATTTTTTGTACATGTTTGAACTAATCTCTAAAATAAATGAAAATATTTAATGTTGTCCCTAAATTTAATTTAATGAAAGGACAATATTGAATATTTTTATATAGTTCGAGGACTAGTTTGAACATATATTAAAAGTTTATGAACCATATTAAATGAATTATAAATTTAGGCATCGCATTTCATATAAGACTAAAATTCAAGAATCACATTTTATATTAGATTAAAGTTAAAAAGATCATTCGTGTCATTTTTCATTCATTTAGGTGACACTAAGCTAGAGCAGGCTGTGTTACCTACCCAAGCGAGAAACAAAAGTCGTGCAGCACGGACTGAGTTCGTATGACCTTCAATTTTGATGGCTCCGATTTCCATGATGGATTGATCTGAGTATTTGGTGCACCCAATAGTAGCTCCCATTAGCAACTCGATAGCCATTATAAATTCTCTGGCGTGATGGGCCTTTTCCTTCTTCTCCAAGGCGCACACTCTCTCTCTCTCTTCCGCACTGTCTCTGTTCCATACACCTTTCCTCTGCATCTCTGTCCTTTATTTCTCCTCCGCCTCCTCCTCCGCCTCCTCCTCCTCCTCCCGCGTCCACCGCCACAAAGGAGCCAGTTGCCGTTAGCAGCGAGAGTCTGAGAGCAGATTGCGCGTCCGACTACAGCAAAGACCGATCCCAAGTTTTGTTTGAAGGTAACCCGCGTCGCATTGACACATAATGATGATGGTGATGATGATGATCTGTTTTATTGTACGCTTCGCAGTTCGTTTTTTTGTTCTTGTTTTTGTCAGTGAGTATCTGATTCTGTTTGCGGTCTTGGTGTGTACCACCGTTCTGGTCTCTTTTGGTGTTTAGGACAAATTTTAGGAGACGTGGCTGTGGTTGTAGGAGTTAGGACATCGTGGGATGAAAACTATTCTCCATGAATGTTGTTGCTCAGCAAATTAATACCTTCTCCATTGTACTGAGCCGTTGTGAAGAAAAACTCACATGTGTAAATTCATCTTCTGAAACAGAGTTGTTCGTTCTTTGACTGTCTCAAACTGAAACACTGCACATACCCTCGCTTCGCAGGTTGAGATTTCAAGTTAGAGAGAGATGATGTTTCCTGCAGAGATGTTTGCGCACTACGGGTCCACGATCGGCGGGCTGGTGGTCCTTCGGGCAATGGTCCAGCAGTACTTGCCTTCCCAGCTACGCGACTTCGTGGACCGATATATCCACAAATGGATGAGCCTGTTCGACAACCACGTCCAGATCTCGTTCCCTCAGTTCACGGACCAAAGGATGAAGAGCAGCGAGGCGTACATGGCCATTCAGAACTACCTCATAAAGAATGTCACGTCCGCGGCTAAGAAACTCAAAGCGGATTCTGTCAAAGACAGCCGATCTCTTGTCCTGAGCATGGATGACTTTGAGGAGGTCACCGATGAATACAAGGGCGCGAAGGTTCGGTGGATCTTGAACAAAGTTGCCCCCCAGAGTTCCTCAGTTTCAATATATGCTGCAACAGAGCCGCCGAGATACTACACACTCACATTCAATCGAAAAAATAGGGAGTTAATCATGCAATCTTACATCAGGCACGTATTGATTGAAGGGAAGGCGATCGCATCTACAAATCGACAGCGGAAGCTATACACGAATGATCCGCTCTACTCCATGTGGAACCATGTTGTTTTTGAGCACCCAGCAACTTTTGAAACGTTGGCTATGAATCCAGACAAGAAGAGAGAAATCATGAACGACCTTACAAAATTCACCCAGAGAAAAGAATATTATGCCAAAATTGGCAAGGCCTGGAAGCGCGGTTATTTGCTCCATGGTCCACCGGGAACTGGAAAGTCCACCATGGTCGCTGCTATGGCCAATTTCCTGAAATATGATGTGTATGATTTGGAGCTCACGGCAGTCAAAAATAACACGGAGCTGAGGAGGCTTCTGATCGAGATTTCAAGCAAGTCTATCATCGTGATCGAGGATATCGATTGCTCTCTCGATCTCACTGGCCAGAGGAAGAAGGAGGGGGACGATGAAAACGACGATGGTGGCGAGGATAAGAGCCCAGCGAAGAAGCTGACCCAAAAAGAGAAAAAAAGCAGTGAGGTCACTTTATCTGGTCTTCTTAACTTCATCGATGGAATTTGGTCTGCTTGTGGGGGTGAAAGAATAATTGTATTTACCACCAATCATTTGGACAAGCTCGACCCTGCTCTTATAAGGAGAGGACGGATGGATAAGCACATAGAGATGTCATATTGCTGCTATGAAGCATTCAAGGTTCTTGCAAGAAATTATCTGAACATCGATGATCATCCTCTGTATAAAACAATTGGTGGGTTGTTCGACAATACCAACATGACTCCTGCAGATGTTGCTGAGAACTTGATGCCCAAGTCCGACGATGAGGATGTGGAGGTTTGCTTGAGGAACTTGATACAAGCACTCGAAGCAGTGAAGGAAAAAGCGAAGAAGAAGGCCGAGGAAGAAACACAGGCCAAAGCTGAAAGGGAAAGGCAAGAGAAGAGGTCAAAATGGTGGAGGAAGAGTAAAAAATGGGTGGGATCTGTGCTAAAGAAGAAAGGATGAAGGGTGTCATATTGGTCGAGTGGATGCTGAAGTACAGAAAGACTGGCCATGCAAAGTGGATGGAATCAAACTGAAAGCAGCTAACAAATTGGAGTGGTAGATACGTTCTTGTTGTCTTCGAGTTTTATATTTAAGATTACGAAAAGCAGGACTTCAAGGATAGGCTTAAATGGGGGGAATGTTTAGTGGTCCAGATGAACTTTTTCCTCTTGTTACTTTGCAATTTGGATTATGCCTCTAAACTCTTGCAAATAGTAAAATTTCCGGTTAGCTTCTTTCTTCTGTCGAAAGTTAGGCTCAGTAAAGTAATCTCAGTCCTGCGACTTTCCCTTGCTTAAGTAGTACTCAGGCCAGATTTTGGTTCATGATCCATTGGTTTCTTACTTTCTTTTGTCCCGAACAAATAGGTGACATATTATTAAGCAGTTGATACTGATTTTGGGCACATAGGAAAGATTAGGAATTAATTAACAATCAAGATGGTTAAATGGATATGCGCAGATCAGGCAGGGTGTGGATCATGCAAGTATGTACATATTGGAAAAACAGTAACGATTATATTATATGTTCAGAGTGCAGGGCTAATTATCTTCATTTGTTTAGGAGATAGAAGACTAAGCAGTCCAAGCATTTGAAAGCGTGCGCACCGACTTGATTCTATGGTCTTTGTCCTTTGAGAAAGAGACGGAATGGGATTGCTCGTCTTCTTGGCCTTGTCAGCTGCATGACATCAACCTCTCCGCGTCATACATTCTCGTGCATCAAGATATGCTTGCCGATGCTGATCTGCAATTTTAAATACGAATTGGTTGGAGCATACGCAATGAGGCTAAGACACCAACTCTGGATTGCTGTAATAGAATATACCGCTAGCTGACTTGTTGGTGTGGTCTTTGTCCTTTGCGAAAGAGGCATGGTGGGATTGTTCGTCCCGCTGTAGAAAAAGAGCGAAAAATGTTGGTAAATAATAGAGCACCTAGGACAACGCATGTCGAGTCACAGCAGGTGGCGTAATTGGTTTTGATGGCCCTCAGTTCATTCTGTTTTGGGAGATTTCCGTTTGCCATGCCTTTTTGGGAGTGTTGACTCGTCTAGATCAAAATCGAGACACTAAGCTACTCCATTTGTGTGACATTCCGAATTTTGACCTATTTTTTAGATTTATAAGACGTGTAATTCGTCAGTGTGCTTATAGTAAAATCTTGTCCAGGAACTGATCACTTCCGGTTATTGTTTTAAAATTGAAATTTCACTAGAATCACATTCGATTGAATTTGACCGTTGTTTAGAGCCCGAACTTTGATGTCGAATTTTTCGGAGTTCCGTGACTAATTTAATTGGACGGTGTCGATATTATTGTGACCAACCTCAATATTGCCCAGGATATGTGAAAAGTGAATTTTTGACCGGCTACGAATTTGGACTGGTAGACCACCCTCGCAGTGTGTTTTTATTAACACCATTCCGCCCAAATCCTAAAATTATTTAATTAGGATTTTTCGGGGACCGTCAGATCGTTTTCAGATTTAAATTATGGCCGTTGGATCGCAATTATTGCGATTTGACTTTTCCTCTCTCTCTCTCTCTCTCTGCCCCTTCCTTCGCGTGTCTGACCACACCACCAGCCACCTACTCCTTATCTCTCCTCTCTCTCTTTCTTTTCTTTTTCTTTTTCTTTTCTTCCTTTTTATTCCCTTCTTCTTCCTCTCTTCCGAGTCCATGCGTTTGGCTTCTGCTCCGCTTTTGGCTTATGCTTCGGTTCTGCTCGCCGGCGACCAGTGCCGCCGTGCCTCGCCCCAGCTGCAGCCGCGCCGCCCCATCTCCTTCCCGGCCGAGCGACACTGCCGCCCACTCACCCCCGTCGCTAGCCATACTTGGCGGGAAGATAATGTGACACTGGCAGTCTACTAATTGCAAGGCAATGCCAGTACTTTGTGGGAAGCTACCCAGAGGAGGGTATTTCCCAAAGGTACGGCCCGGGTATGGAGTGCCTTTGTGGATGCTTTTTATAACAAGTACTTTTTGGATTGCGCTCGAGAGCAGAAAATGAATAAGTTTCAGCATCTCCGACAGAACCAGCTGACGGTAGACCAGTATAAGGCAAGGTTTGCTAAGCTGTCCCAGTATGCCCTGAGGTTGATTGAGGATCTAGTTGATAAGGCAAGGAGGTTTAGGAATAGACTGAAACCGAAGATTAAGGACCAACTGGTGCCTCTGAATCTGAAGAATTATGATGAGTTATATGAGAGGGCACAGTTGACAGAAAGGAACTTGGCCGAGAGGACAGCCGCGTCTGGATCGCGATTTGTACCAAATAAGGATAACCGTCGGTTTGGGAAGAAACCGATGGCAGGAGGTAGATTTCTTATCCCTCCTAATAAGAAAGGTGGAGTGAGAAAGCTGGGGTACAACAACAACAATGGCCCATGTCGACCCTGTGGAAGGCACCATAGATTAACTCCATGCCCTATGAGGACGAAAGCTTGCTTTGGATGTAGCCAGTACGTCCACCATCTTAGAGATTGTCCACGTCAGGCAGCAGGAGCGCAAAGACCAACGCAGCAGGTGGGACAACTTGCAAGTAATGCGCCGCCGAACCAGTTGAACCGACCTCAAGTGCAAGGAAGGGTCTATGCTGTCACAAGGAAGGAGGCGGAAGACTCGCCAACCATCATTACATGTACATTTTTGTTACACGACCATGCTGCCTATGCTTTGTTTAATCCTGGAGCTACGCATTCATTTGTGGCTAGGCAATTTGTGGAATTAGTGAGGTTAAGTCCGGAACCGCTGAGAGTAGTTTATAATATTTTTACACCTTTAAAAGATAGCATAGTGTCTGCAGTAGGCTGTACTGGTTGCAAGTTTTTTGTTGGTGGTCGTGAGGACAACATAGATTTGATTGTTTTGACAATGTTCGACTTTGACGTGATTATTGGAATGGATTGGCTCACCAAGCAGCGAGCCACAGTAAACTGCTATCGTAAAACGATACAGTTTGAGCCAGTAGGGAGAGTCGGTTTTGAGTTTGTCGAGAATCGAGAAGGTCCTTCGATCCGTTTAATCTCATCATTGGAAGTCACTCGGTTATTGAATGAGGGTTGCTAAGGCTATTTGGCGACTGTAGTTGACATTTTGGTAGAGGAACTGAGGATGCAAGACATTGTTGTAGTGCGAGAATTTTCGGATGTTTTTCCTGAGGAATTGCCTGGATTGCCCCCAAAAAGAGAAATAGAGTTTGTGATTGAGTTAGCCTCTGGAACAGAACCGATTTCTAAGGCACCTTACAGAATGGCATTGTCGGAATTAAAGGAATTAAAGGTTTAAATGCAGGAATTATTGGACAAAGGATTTATTCGTCCTAGTGCATCGCCTTGGAGAGCTCCAGTTCTCTTTGTAAGGAAGAAGAATGGGTCATTGCACCTTTGCATCGACTATCAGCAACTCAATCAGGTGACGGTTAAGAATAAGTATCCATTGCCTAAGTTAGATGATTTGTTCGACCAACTTCAAGGAGTTTCGGTATTCTCGAAAATAGACTTGAGGACAGGTTATCACCAGTTGAGGATTAGAAAGGAAGATATACCAAAGACGGCATTTAGAACGCGCTATGGACACTACGAGTTTACCGTGATGCCATTTGGTCTGACAAATGTGCCTGCAGCTTTTATGGACTTGATGAACAAGGTGTTCAAGGAATATTTAGACAAGTTCATGATCGTGTTTATTGATGATATTTTCGTGTATTCGAAGAGTTCAGAAGAACACCAACAGCATATGAGAATAGTGTTGCAGACTCTTTGAAATCACAAGTTATATGCCAAATTTAGCAAGTGCGAGTTTTGGTTAACTCGAGTGGCTTTTCTTGGACAAGCGGTTTCTGGAGAAAGAATTTCAATAGACCCGGCTAAGATTGAGGTGGTTATGAACTGACCTAGACCAACGACGGTAACTGAAGTTCGGAGTTTTTTGGGATTGACTAGCTATCATAGGAGGTTCATGGAAAAGTTTTCTGCTATCGCCATATCCTTGACGCGATTACTGAAAAAGGACACGAAATTTGAATGGACGGATAAATGTGAGCGTAGTTTTTAAGAGTTTAAGCAGAAGCTAACTACTGCGTCTATTCTAACATTATCGTCTGATTCGGGAGGATATGAAATTTATAGCGACGCATCATACCGAGGATTGGGATGTGTTTTAATGCAACATGGAAGAATTGTGGCACATGCGTCCCGACAATTAAGACCACACGAATTGAATTACCCAACGCACGACTTGGAATTAGCCGCAATCATATTCGCGCTTAAGATTTGGAGACATTATCTGTGCGGAGAAAGGTTTCATATTTATACGGATCACTAGAGTCTAAAATATTTATTCTCGCATAAAGAATTGAATATGAGATAGCGTAGATGGATAAAACTGCTTAAGGACTATGATTGCGACATTTTGTATCATCTAGGTAAGGTTAATAAGGTAGCCGATGCGTTGAGCCAAAAGTCCTCGATTGCGCATATGATGGTTCAAGAATGGATTTTACTTGAAAGAATCCAGAACTCGGATTTCAGGTTTGAGGTAAGTCACCTCTCGAGTTTAATGGCTACTCTCAGAATCGAGCCTGAAGTACAAATCAAGATTAAAGCAGCGCAACCTTCGGATCCTGAGCTACAAAAGATTTTGCAAATGGACGCAACAAAGAGAAAACTTGACTTTCAAGTATCCAAGGATGGGATTTTGAAGTTTCGTGGACGGTTGTGTGTACCTAATGATAAAAGACTTAAGAAAGAAATTTTAGCAGAAGCTCATTGTAGTAACTACAGTATTCATCCGGGCAACACAAAGATGTATTAGAATCTTCGCCAGTATTATTGGTGGAATGGCATGAAAGGAGATATTGCCAAGCATGTGGCTAGATGTTTAACATGTCAACAGGTGAAGATTCAACACTTTAAAACGGGTGGATTATTGCAACCGTTGGAAATACCAAAATGGAAATGGGAGCATATCACGATGGATTTCGTGATGGGTCTATTGAGAAGCCAAAGAGGTAATGATTCCATCTGGGTCGTGGTAAATAGACTCACAAAGTCTGCTCATTTCATCCCGGTGCGAAAGGATTTTGTCATGGACAAGTATGCTGAGTTGTACGTGAGGCATATAGTTCGTCTTCATGGTATGTTGCTGATGATCACGTCAGATTGAGACCCCAAGTTCACCGCCACGTTCTGGAAGAGTCTTCAATGCGCCATGGGAACAAAGCTGCAGTATAGCACTGCTTTTCATCCGCAGACAGATGGACAATCCGAGAGAACGATTTAAACTCTCGAGGATATGCTGCGAGCCTGCGTTCTGGATTTCAAAGGGGGTTGAGAAGAGCAGTTACATCTTGTTGAATTTGCGTACAACAACAGTTATCAGCAGAGTATCAAAATGGCACCTTTCGAAGCACTTTATGGTAGACCTTGTAGGACTCCAGTTTGTTGGAACAAAGTTGGAGAATGAAAGATTTCGGGACCCAAGTTGGTGCAACAGTCTTCGGATGCTATTAAAGTCATTAGGGATAGGCTAAGGACTGCTCAAGGTCACCAAAAGAATTATGCAGACCGGAGACGTAGGCCCTTGGAATTTCAAGTGAGAGACCACGTTTTCCTTAAAGTGTCACCGATGAGAGGATTATCACGATTTGGCAAGAAAAAGAAAGTTAAACCTGAGATGCGTGGGTCCATTCGAGGTTTTAGAGAGGATCGGTACTCTAGCCTACCGTCTCGCACTACCGCCAAATTTGTCCCAAGTTCACAATGTATTCCATGTATCCATGCTGAGGAAATATGGACCAGATTCAACCCACGTGTTGAATTATGAAGATATTGAAGTAGACGACAGAGTGTCGTATGTGGAAAGGCCGGTCATGATTGATGATAGAATGGAACGAGTTTTGCGGAGCAAGATAATTCCGATGGTTAAGGTGATTTGGGAGCACCATGGAACCGAAGGTGCGACATGGGAAAGCGATGAGTTAATGCGACACCAATATCCCCATTTGTTTGAGTGATTGGATTAGATTGTAAATTTCGAGAATGAAATTTTTGTAAGGGGGGAAGAGTTTGTGACATTCCGAATTTCGACCCATTTTTGGGATTTATAAAACGTGTAATTCGTCAATGTGCTTATAGTAAAATCTCTCCCAGGAACTGATCACTCCCGGTTATTATTTTAAAATTGAGATTTCGGTAGAATCGCATTCGAGCGAATTTGGCTGTTATTTAAAGCCCAAACTTTGGTGTCGAATTTTTCGGAGTTCCGTGACTAATTTAATTGGACGATGTCGATATTATTGTAACCAACCTCGATGTTGCCCAGAATATGTGAAAAGTGAATTTTTGACCGGGTGCGAATTTGGACAGGTAGACCACCCTCGCAATATATTTTTAGTAGTGCCCTTTTAGTCAAAATCCTAAAATTATTAATTAAGATTTTTTGGGGACTGTGAGATCGTTTCTGGATTTAAATCGTGGCCATTAGATTGCAATTATTGCGATTTGACTTTTCCTCTCTCTCTCTCTCTCTCTCTCTCGCTGCTTCTCCCTTCGCGTGTCTGACCACACCACCAGCCACCTACTCCTTCTCTCTCCACTCCCTCTTTCTTTTCTTTTCTTTTTCTTTTTCTTTTTCTTTTTCTTTTCTTCCTTTTTCTTCCCTTCTTCTTCTTCTCTTCCGCGTCCGTGTGTCTGGCTTCTGCTCCGCTTTTGGCTTTTGCTTCGGTTCTGCTCGTCGGCGACCAGCGCCGCCGTGTGTCGCTACCGCCATGCCTCGCCCGAGCTGCAGCTGCGCCGCCCCATCTCCTTCCCGACTGAGTGACACCGCCACCCACTCACCCCCGTCGCTGGCCAGTTCCGGCCAAATGCAAGCAGCTGCGCCTCTCGCCTGCTCGCCCGTTCATCCAGCCGTTGAGCGCCGCGCCTTGCTTCGCCAACCGCCGTCGCGCCGTCTATCGCCCAACTAAGCTGCGTCCGCGTGTCATCCAGCCACAGCGACCAAGCTCTACTCGCCGCCAGAGCCAGCTCCACCGCTCGTCGCCGCCGTCCCGGGCGTCGTCGCTGCTGTCCTGGTTGCCGGGACACCGCCACCAACCGCCAGCTCCACCGAAACAGATTGGGCCGCGCCGGACCAGCCACCACAGCGACTGTTTCTTCGCCGTTCGTCGTCGTCTGCCGGTCGCCGTTCCGAGCCAAAACCACCGCGGACCGCCCTTGTCGCCGCCATCGTTCTCGCGCCTTCGCCGGCGTTACTGGTGTAAGTTAACCCCTAATCCCGCATTTAGAGTGTTAAACTTGCTTATGGTAATTTAAATTACGTTTAACTCAATTTATTAATTGTTTAGTTAATTGAGATTAGTGATAGGTTATTGGTTTGTGCGATAAGTTATCGTGATTGTAGTATAAGTTATCAGGTATATTATTATTGTTATTGTTTTATTAAAAATTATTTTCGGAATTTAAATATTATTTTATTATTAAATAATTAATTCCGAATTAAATATTAATATTTATTATTAGATAATTAATTTTCGAAAATTAAATATTATTATTTTCGAAAAATTTTCTAGCGTCAATTGTGATGCCAATGTTGGTTTTTGCCATATAAGATGGCGTTTTAGAAAATTATTTGAATGGTTTTGATTCGAGAAAGTATTTTGAATTTTGGAAAATTAAATTATTCTTGGATATTATTAAATAACTAAATTCCGAATTTATTTATTATTATTTCGGAAAATTTATAATTTCAAATTATGATTTCTAGCTTGAACGTTGGCGTAAATGGCATGAATTGTCGTATTAAATTGTTTTGATCGGAAATTTTCTAGAAAGTTTGCGAGTTTTTGACATTAAATTATTTTTATTGTTATGCCAGAGATTGATAGTGGTGTTTTGCAGTTAATACTTATGTCGTTATCGAAGCTTGCAAAATTGATTGACTGTTGCATGTGTGACCATGTGATATTATTGTATGGCATTAATGTGAACACTATTCATGGACGCATGGACTAATTAAAAAGATAATAATTGGCTAGGATGTTTGTGTGTTTGTGTGGTCACACATTGGAGCTGTATTGCTGTGTATCGCTTGACATTGCCCGATTTATCGGATGCTTGGGGATAAGCTGGAGTGCTTATACCTCGGATGCCTTGTCGCGGTCCGAGGCCGGACTTGATGCTCCTTACGAGATACCATCTTATTGTGTATTGTTTGATGTTGCTGTATTGGAATGCCGTCATCCTCTGTATCATTTGATGTAGCCGTGCCCGACGGGGCGGGACGAAGCCCGGTTTTTACCAGTAGACTGTCATCTTGCTACAGATCGCTTGATGTGTAGTGGCCCTGAGGGGGCATAATAACTGGAATACGTGTGATACATAGTGCTTGATTATAGGGTAGAAACTACTAGACATGGTATGGGACGTGCCCAAGTGGGTTTTGCTTTATAATCAAGACACGCGCGACTATGCTGTATTAATGCATGAAAAATCTCTTAAAATATGTGACATATGCATTTCATCAACGTGTGTACCAAGGCGAGGTAAGAATGCCTGTGGTTATTATTGTGGTTGTTGTTGTTGCTGTTTTGCCTGTTTAGGGACCCCCGTGCGAGTTAGCCTCCTAAGCGAGGCTTAGGCCATTAACTTATTGAGATTTTATTTCATTTGTTGTTAAACCTTTTCAGGGCCTTAGCACGTCGTTGTTTCCGGTGCGGTTCCGAGTACCGCAGTTTTGGTTGATCCCTGAGAGTTAAGCTTGGGAGCTGTTTTGGTTGGAGTAGGTTAACCCTAACCTTTCTTTTTGCTGGTCTTTTTGTGGTAGCGCCCGAAGTGGGTTTGTAAGAATATTCCCGAGGATTAATCAAGTGAGAATTAAAATATTGTTGTATTTGGTTTTCCTCTGCTATCCCTATTTGTTGTTGTCCGAGATTTGTTGTGTTCGCTTCTGCATGCATATTAAAAAAAAAAATGAAGGGTCGGCGACAAGTCCTGGGACGTCGCATCTCATCGACCTAATCAGGATGTCACGCGTCCGTAGGGTCCGGGGCGTGACAATTTGCGCACATGTAAATGCGTTTTCTTTAATTTCAGACGCAAGTTTTGTGTGATCGCTCAGACTTATTTCTAGCATACGAAGGGCACGAGTGGATTAAGCTAATCGCGGAACCGGGATCATCACTTTCCCAAAAAAATCTCGAACCTTTAAGCCTCAAATCTGTCATTTGTAGATAGCAGAAAGGGTTAGATTGGTTTCGACATTGATTTCGGAAAAACCACGCGGGCTCTGGAGATTTGGTTTTCCTTGACAGTTGTGCGAACGCGGCTCGCTAGTAGGACACTTTTAACGATGTCAAATCTATTTTGTCCAATTCGACTTTATTCGGACGCTGTTACTGATTTACAAGGTACTTCTCTAATTTGAACAGGTAGTTTGCTCTACAGAATTCTGATCATGCCATAATCTTTCTGAATCTTTACTTTCTCTGTTAGCAATTTTCTTTCTAGACTCCAAGTTACCAATAGGCTGGTGGCCCGGCGAGATAGCGATTCGACTAAAGAGATCGAGTTCCATGATCAGACACCGAAATGGTTGTGAGTAATTTCACATCCAAATCACAGCGTCATTTCCGTGAACACGGGCGCGACCCCGACCTCACTGTCAACACGGACAGCGACTCCGTGGAAGCCGCCTCCTTTTGGTTCAGCACCAGCGAGACTTTCAACAGACATGCTCAACCGGAAACACCACCGGAGGCATCCTTCCCCAGACATGGATGATGGGATATCACTAGCGACTAGGAGACAACATGGTGATGGGACCGCCCAGAATTGGAGTTTTAGTATAAGCACCTGTCATTCAACTTGGACCCTATTTTTACTCGACCAATTAGACTTTTGCCTTTCGGACATTAGAGAAATAAAAATCTAAATCAAAAGGACCAGGAAAGCGTCGAGCATTTTGCTTCCTCCCCCCATTTCTGGTCGTCCTCGTAACTTCAGGGCAAAAACCCCGGTCCCACCATAGTTGAAACCACATCCCTTCCCTTGCGCTTCTCTTTCTATTTCTATAAATACACCAACTATTGATTCGTGGATGATCTCTCTACTTTGTGCTTGTGCTCCTAGTGACGGAGAGTTAAGATGAAGAGCGAAAAACCAACCGCGATGACGAACTCGGGAGGAGCGGGCAACATGTTCGCTCACCTGGGGTCGTTGATCGCGGGCGTGATGTTCGCGTGGGCGATCCTGCAGCAGTTCCTGCCGCCCGGCCTCCGGGTCTACTTCGAGAAGTACTCACAGCGCTTCTTCCGCTACGTTTACCCCTACATCCAGATCACCTTCAACGAGTACACGGGGGAGCAGCTCATGCGCAGCGAGGCCTACTCGGCCATCGGGAACTACCTCAGCTCGTGCTCTGCCACGCAGGCCAAGCGGCTCAAGGCCGACATGGTCAAGAACAACCAGTCCCTGGTGATAAGCATGGACGACCACGAGGAGGTCTCCGACGAGTACAACGGCGTTAAGCTCTGGTGGGCTTCTGGCAAGAGAGGATCGAAGACACAGGCGGTCTCTTTCCACACCTCTGTGGTCGCTGAAAGCGGGTACTAGTTACATTCACTCCATTTTGCTTGGGTATGCATTTGTTGTGGGTGTCTCTGTTTGGTCTCTCCTCTAACAATTTGGTTGGCTATATCATGAAGGTATTACAAGCTGACCTTCCACAAGACGCACAGGGACCTCATGCTCGGGCCATACCTGAGCCATGTCCTGAAACAGGCCAAGGAGATCAGGTTCCAGAACCGGCAGCGGAAACTCTACACGAACGACAACTGGTGCTGGACCCATGTCGTGTTCGATCACCCAGCGACTTTCAACACCCTCGCTATGGACCCTGACGAGAAGCAAGATATCATCGACGACCTCATCACCTTCAGCAAGAATGAGGAGTTCTATGCGCGGATCGGCAGAGCCTGGAAGCGTGGGTACTTGCTGTTCGGCCCACCTGGGACCGGCAAGTCGACAATGATCGCCGCAATGGCTAACCTCCTGAATTATGATATCTACGATCTTGAGCTCACTGCGGTGAAGGACAACACGTCGCTGAGGCGGCTCCTTATTGAGACGTCAAGAAAATCGATCATCGTGATCGAGGACATCGATTGCTCGCTGGACCTGACAGGCCAGAGGAAGAAGAAGGAGAAAGTGGAGGAGGTCAAGGAAGGCGAGGTCAGAGACCTGGGGAAGTTGTCGGCGAAAGATGAGGAAGGCGAGAAGGCCAGCAGGGTCACGCTCTCGGGGCTCCTGAACTTCATCGATGGCCTGTGGTCATCGTGCGGTGGAGAGAGGCTGCTTGTCTTCACGACAAACCACATCGAGAAGCTTGACCCGGCGCTGATAAGGAAGGGCCGGATGGACAAGCACGTAAAGCTGTCGTACTGCAAGTCCATGGCGTTCAAGGTCCTGGCCAAGAACTACCTGGGCATCGATGACCACCACCTGTTCGACCATATTGGGAAGCTATTGAACGAGGTCGACATGACGCCCGCCGACGTAGCCGAGCACCTGATGCCCAAGAGCGCTTCCAAGAATGCCGAGGTTTGCTTGGAGAGCCTGATCGGGGCGCTCGAGAAGGTGAAGGAGGAGGGCAAGTCGAGAGCAAAGGAAGCGGAGCTGAAGGGTGAAGAGAGCATAGAGGAAGTGAAGGTGGAAACAAAAGAATGAGTGCTTGTGTTTTGGGGTCGATGGAGAGCGAATAAGCAAAATCAGAGGAAGTAGCTGATTTAGCAAGAATTGATCTGATTTTCCTTTGCATTTCCTTCCAGTTCCACTTTCTTGTCCGATAAGAAGAGCCAGTCTTAGCCAGGTTGCGAGCCTTAAGCTCTAGTTCAGAGGCTAGTGAGAATTTATTCTTGTACCATGCCCCAACTCAATTGTTCAGAAAAGCTTTTGGAATGTCGAACGGAACATCTGCCTCATATATGTATATTACATTCCTAAAACTGTCGAATCAAATGTAGAGATTAGGGGCCATGACTATATAACCAGTCTACTTCGGCTATGAATCGCATCTGTTTTTACGTGACATTATTGGCTATGAATCTCATTTTTTTCTGCTCGAAATTGTTGCGGCCCTCCCAACGAGCATATCGAGGGACTAACGGGTTTATAGGTAATGTCGAGCTAGGGACCAACAGTCCTCAATCGGTGCAGGTTCTCCCAAACACTTTGCGCGACGTTGGAGTCTATAACTAAAAAAGATCTATCTATGAAGTTTAACGTAATCAGGAGCCACCACCAGCCTATCAAAGGTCGGCTAGAAACCAATATGGAGCAGCATACCTCACTTCCTACGCAATTAGAGTATTTAGGGTTGGGGACTTAATTACACTAATTGTCTAACTAGTATCATTTCGGTACCCTAACTTCATTCATTTGTTACCTAAATGATTCATGCAATCTTTGTCCATTTTATTAACTTATGCCCCTAAATGATATCCATGCATAAGCGTGCAATTCATGAAAAGTAGACAATTACAGTCAATGTGATAAAAGTAAAGTGCAGAAAAGTAAACTCAATAAAGCACAAAGTATAGAATACACATGGCCTTGTTATTAAGCCTCAAGATAGCAACCCTCATAAGTTAAGTTCAAATTGAGTCCAATTTCCTACCTAGAAGATCAATTCATGAAAACTGAACTCATATCATGGTACTCGCTAACATCATTAAATTAAAGGCACTGAATAAATGAAACTAAAATAACATTAATGCTGAATATCCAACAACCTAATGAAGACTCATATAAAAGCTATTTTCTGATTTTTCTTTTAAATTTCGATTTTTTAAAAAAATTAAAATTTTTAATTCCAAAAATAGGGACTCGGGCTAGGCCCTTGGGCCCGGTCCATATATGATATTAGGATGTTTCAATTAAAGATCGAATTGAGCTCAGCTCAGAGAATTAAGCTCAATTCCTCGAGAAGTAAATGAAACCCAACCTTAATGGACCAGACTTATCCCAAACCTAATTACACCAAGTAGAGCCCAAAACTAATCTAACAACCAAGAAACAAACAAAGCCCTCATACGGATTCAGGGAATTTATAGATGACTTCATTATGCATGAAAACTGCCTCTGATGGCTAATGAAACATATCAAAAGCGTCTCAGTTCTAGCAATTCCAGGAACTATTTTATGATTTCCTCTAGGCATATCATCGAACGGTTCACGGGCACCTCAAATGTTGGACCTAGCTATGGAACCGAAGAAAAATTTCTTTACCCAAAACAACGCTAGGACCACAATATCATTTCAAATCATCCAGGAGAGACTCAGATTCCCAGTTATTTACCCAAGTAGTGTTAACACAGCTCAACCTCAAAGCAGGGGAGAGAACGGGAGAAGCGTTACCCGGTCAATAAGCTAAGGCGAAGTCGCCATGGACGACTGAATCAGTGACTGACACTTCTGTTATCGTTGAGGATTGAAACCGCGAACGCCGAACAAGCTTTAAGCAAACGTCTCGTTACTTTGAGATATTCAGACACAAAACAGAGTCTTGTCTGTGAAAAACGCCAAAACAGGGACTCTCGGATCTGCTCGGCAAGGGTGGTTGTAGGTGAAACCAGGGTTTCTATGGTTGTTGTTGAGGAACGACACGAGCTTCCCGAACTTCAGGATTGGATATACAAAGGTTCGAACGAGAAGGCCGAGCTCTTGGACGGAGGAGAACAAGACGACCGAAAACAGGGCCTCTCCGTTTGGGAGCTGTGGAGATGGTCCCGGTGGCTGGGAAGTGGTGGCCACTGGCGGTGAAGGTGGTCGAGGGAGAGGGTCTCTCTTAGTCTTCGACCCCATGACTAAAAGAGCTACCTTTCTGTTTTCACTGCTGCTTTCTTCTTCTTTTAGCCTACGGAAGAGATAAGAGGGAAAAAGTGAGGGGTTTGTCTTTAGGATTTTTTTGCGCGATCATCGCTTGTCACAATCTCAAGAGATAAGAGGGTTGAATATTGTGTATAGCAAGGATTTTGATTAATGGCATGTGGCATGGCAATTTCGGCCAAAGAGAGAGGCGCGGTTTTGGGCCGGATTAGGTCTAGTTCTAACGAGCCGGCCGGGTCAATCCCGGTTTAACTGAGTTGATTCAATTATTTGCAATCTTTCATAATTAACAAAGTTTCCTTGGATATCAATCGGAAAATTCGGGTGTCAAAAACTAACCCTCTTTGAAAGGGAGCTCAGAGTGATTCGTTTCAAAGACAACAAATAATACCTTAATTTTGACGACAAACCTCAAATCTTAAGACCATTTGAAGTGTTGCTGGTCTCTCTCTCGGTCTTCCATTCTTCTCTGTCTTTTTTTTCAATTTTTGGAGTTTTCCGATTTTTTTATTTTTATACATTTTTTGACATTTTTATTAATTTTTTATTTTGATTTTTTTCAAGAAAAAAAGGCCTCGGGCTACCAAAGCCTTCTAGGTCAAAATGCTCAGGCTGAAAAAGCTCACTGTATAATGAAAATTCCGAGGTCGCATTTGCAAACATGACAGAATTGAGTCACTCCCGGCTACCGAAGCTCACGGTGGGAAGACGGTCCGGGTTACAATGATGCACTGAGCAAAAGAGAACAAGTTGGGCAGCGATGATGCGCCTGTTGGGAGAAGAGCTATGGCTGCAATGATGTTCAGTACGAAAAAATGCTCCGAGCTGCGATGATGCACCGGGCAAACGGGAACGATCGGAGCTGCGATGATGCACCATCAAAAGAGACGCTACGGGCTGCGATTATCCTCTGTGTAAAGAAAATGCTCGGGGCTACGATGATGCACCGTGCAAAGAAAATATGAAGGGATTAAGATCCTTGAGTAAACTGCGAAGTTGTGTTTGCACAGCTAACGGAAAACATCATAAAAAGTGCATTGGTTGCCAAAGTACACGAGGCGAAAGGCATCATAACAAGCATATCGATTGCGACAAGCAAATCAAACAAAATCTGTTTATTTCGAAAACATTTGCCTTCATGAAATTGTCATTCAACTTAGCAGTTATCATCAATCATCAAATTCTCATACGAGAAAGTCATCATCAAAATGATCTTAACTCATAGAAATAATCAATTAAAAATGTCAAATGAGAGCTCCTTAGTCTGAAAAAATTTCTCACAAACTCTCTATTAATTACTGTTTGCTTCCATCTGTTAATGTGGGAAATGACATAAACACTCAATTTCTTTTTGCTATTTCAATGTCGAAGGTTCGGAAAACATTCGTAATAGGTACACGTTGACCGATCTAAGTAGTCGTTTGTAAGGACCATAATGTAAGGCTTGTCACGCCTTCAGCAAAGGATAACTCTGAATGGCTTAGAAACAAAATAGTCTTTATCCATCACATCCATTGGAATTTCAAGCCAAGCAACCTAAAGACGAAATAAAATAATTAACCTTCCCTCCGCTTCCTCATGGAGTTTTCAATGTGAAGCACATACATTAAGTTTGACATCCCTATCTGAAGAGATTTTATACGAACTTAACGTAGGTTCGGTTAATGGGTTGAAAAATGAAAGGATACATCATGCTCAAAATCGATCATTAGAGGTTTTGGAGTTGATGATTATCTAGACATCATTATCAACTTCCTTTGATTCCAAGATTCCTCATTTCTTTGGCGATATCACTGGTCTCAAAAATTCATTTTGACATGATTCAACTTGACCATAATATTTACTCGAGCATGGAAGAGCTTCGCTCATTTGATTGATACACGTATGGATCATTCTTGCTTGCCACTTTTCGGCATTTGCCTTTGGCTTTTGCTTGGCACATGCTTTTTATGCCCCTAGACTTTTCTTTCGACTCCTTTTCAACCTGACTTTTTTCAAACATTACAATTCATTGATTTTCAAACATTTGAGTGCTTTGGACTCTTGAAATCTTCTTCTTCAGTTATTGCTTTGGTAAATCATTTGCCTTACCTCAGTAGAGGCAATAATCACCAACTGGGTTTAGAATCAAAATATTAGGCTCAAAGTGGCTATGCAAAAGACAAAAGTGTTTGAGGTGGAAATGAATGCTCTTCATCATCTCAAGGTACTTTGAGTCTCCATCCGAGTTCACTTGAAAATACCACAAAATGATTGATACAAGTGAAGGCAATGAAATTTTTCTCTTCTTTTCACCAAATGATTTTAACCGAAACCTCTATATTTGCCACATTATGGGGGTAGCTCTTGATAGGAGTATTTTGTAAAAATTCTCCACATTAAAAAGCATCTAAGGGGCCAACTATGGTCTGATAGTGTTTTAAATAGAGGAAAGAAATGTCCCTGTCATCTCGATCCATGCTACCACTTTGAATGAATCCCCCAACTTTAAACAATACGTGTTTTTCTTTTTTCACTACATTCTCGAAGTGTTTAGATGACATGTTGAGGAATGATATGCCTTTCCTCATTCTAGGTGTTTCTCACTTGGCACGATTAACATTTTCCTTTCATTTTATTGAGATCAACTGAGTAGACACTACAAAAAATCATGAATTTTGCCACGGAAATTTGCAACGGGAAATTTATCATCGCAAATTTGCGACGAACTTTACGACGGATTTCACTTTCCGTCGCAAATTAGCGACGAAAATTAATCGTCACTACTTTGCGACGGAATTTGCCACGAAATAAAAATCCAACGCAAATTTGCAACGGAAAATAAATCCGCCGAAAATTCCGTCGCAAATTTGCGACGGAAAAACAAATCCGTTGCTAATTTGTGACAACCATTTTTCCGTGGCAAATTAGAGATGGATTTTGCGGCATATTCATTTTCCGTTGCCTATTTGTGACGAATAAAAAAATTCGTCGCTGATTCGTGACAGATTTTGCGACGAAAACGAATTCGTCGCTAATTTGTAGTTTATCAAGGCAAATAACTTCCGTGATATTCCACCCCACCCATGAATTTCTCTCTCTCTGTACAGATTCCTCATATCCCTTTCGCTTTTCTTCCTCTTTTGTATGTCTCAATAAACCTATCTGTGCACGCACAAATTAATTTCGGTGAAACTTTTCTACCGGTAAGTATCAAAGCTAACTTTGTGACTATTCATCGCTAGATTTGAATTTTTTATTTTATGGACAATTTTTTTATTTTTTTTCGTAACTTCGTCGCCGGTCGTTGGACCGACGACTGGCGAGACCTCACCGGCCATGGGGGGAGGCCAAGCGGCCTCGCTGGCCATGGGGGGAGGCTGAGCTTGCGATGGAATTTTTATCCGTCGCAAATTTGCAATAAATAATTGAAAATTCCGTCGCAAATTTGCGACAGAATGTTTGTCCATCGCAAATTGTTTCCGTTGCAAGGTCGACCTCGCCACCACCCAGATCCGAGCGATGGCAAGGTCGACCGATGGCCGTGGGGAGAGGCTAGTCAGCCTCGCCCAGATTCGGGGGAGGCCGAGTGGCCTCGCCATAGTCGCCGCCCAGATCTGGGCGAGGTCGAACTCGCTGGTCCGGCGACCGAAGAAACATATTGGGGAAAAAAGAGAAACAAAAATTAAAAAAAATTTCGAAAAAAATAAAAAATTATAAAAAAATGAATCTTAAGTAATTTTTTTAAAGGTACGTGTCAATTTGAAGGTTTCGCAATCCAAGTGAACGATGTAATTCTCATCAAATTGACCACTTTCTACTACAAATATTTCAGTCAAATATTTGGGTAAGTCTTCTTTACATGGTAATTTTCTCATTTTTTTTTCAATTTCAAAGTAATTGTTGCATCAAAAACAAAATTTTAATTTTTCTAATTTTATGGTTTTAATTAAGAACAGTAAATATGATATTTTTAATATTTTAAGAGATCTTTTTATTTTTATACAGACACAATGTAAAGAGAAAGGGTTTTGATGTATAATAAGAACTCACCTGGAAGACGAGGATTGACATATGAGTTTCATACTGGGTTGGAACTATTTTTAGACTTTGCTAATAGTAAATATAAGTTCATGGATGGAAATAAGTTAAGGTATCCGTGTAAAAAGTGCAGTAAAGGTAAATTTCACGTGTGTGATAAAGTTAGAGAACATCTTTGTAGATTTGGGTTTATACCGAACTATTATAATTGGACTTCCCATGGTGAACCATTTATATCTGATGAAGGATATCGAAGAAGTGATCAATTTTTAGTTAGGGAAGAATGTAGCTATTATGATCAATTAAACCCATACGAAAGGATGGTGATTGATGCAGCTGGTCAGAATTTTGTTTTAAAATCGAATCATGCAAGTACTAGTTTTACTCCTACACTTGAACAAGTGGGTATTAGTCATGATCACAATCGGAAAAGATAGGAGTAACGGGTTTTGATGAGAATGTCTATAATTAAACTTTTCTATCTAATCAGTTATGTGAAGTGTTGAAAGCAGCAAATGAACATTTATGGGTAAGTTATGAAAACCACACTAAGTTATCAGTGACAGCAAGACTGTTAAATATCAAGACAGAGCATAATGTGTCTACGGATTGCTTCAACTCTCTTGTTGAAATAATGCGAGAAATAATGCCTTGTAATAACATCATATCAAGTGATTTTTACGATATGAAAAAGTCAGTGGATAACTTAGGTCTTCTGGTTGTAAGGATTTATGTATATAGTAGGGGTTGTATGTTATATTAGAGAGATGATGAAAATACAGAATCTTGCAAATTATGTAGCCAACCTAAGTATAAGATTAGCAAGAGGCCGGGTCATAATTAGAAGCGTAAACCATGCAAGCAAATGTTTTATCTGCCCTTAATCTCCAGATTGCAAATGCTTTATGCGTCTAAAGCCACTACTGAACACATGACTTGGCATGCAAATCATGAAACAGAATAGGGTCTAATGTGTCATCCTTCAGATGCAAAGGTATAGAAATATTTTAATAGAACATACCCTGAGTTTGCGATAAAGTCTCGAAATATCAGGCTAGGTTTCTATGCTGATGGATTTGCCCCATTTGGAAAATCAGGAAAAAGTTATTCATATTAGTCAGTTATCGTAACACCGTACAATCTTCCACCTGGTATGTGCATGAAGTCACCTTATATGTTTTTGACACCGATCGTGACTGGCCCGCAAAATCCGAAAAAGTTAATAGATATTTATATGCAACCATTGATTGAAGAGTTACAACGGCTATGGGATGAAGGTCTCCTTACATATGATGTTTTTATCGATCAAATCTTTGTAATGGAGGCTACTCTTCTTTGGATGATAAATAACTTTCCAGCTTACGGAATGTTATCTAGATGAAGTACAGTTGGGATCTTAGGATATCCGATATGTTTGGAAAGATCAAAGTCATTTAGATTAATACATAGGAAGAAGTCCAGCTATTTTGACTGTCACAGGCAATTTTTACTGATAAATCATATATTCAGAAGGAATAAAAAAGAGTTCATCAAGAGTAGGACTGAAAGAACACCTCCACCATTGAGGTTGACCGGCGATCAAATTTGGGAGCGGGTGCAGGACTTTCCAACTGTTGTTCAAAACCCTCACGGCACGACTATTACGTATGGAAGTACACATAAATGGAATAACCGCAGTATATTTTGGGATCTACCATATTTGAAGGCTCATTTTATCCATCATAATCTTAACGTCATGCACATAGAAAAGAATGCTTTCGACATTGTCATAAATACTGTGATAGATGTCATCGGAAAAATAAAAGACAACTTGAACGCAAAAAAAGATATGAGAGATATTTGTGATCGGACAACACTAAATGTGGATGTAAGTAGCAAGGGACCAAAACCAAAAGCAGTTTATACATTGAATAAAGAGCAGAGACGAGTTGTTTGTCAATGGTTAAAATCTGTGCGGTTTCCTGATGGATATGTTTCAAACCTCGGGAGATATATTGATTTGAATAAATGCAAGTTTACAGGTTTCAAGAGTCATGATTGTTACATATTTATGGAAAGACTAATTCCAATAGCTTTCAAGAAAGTTCTACCGAGCTTTGTATGGGGCGCAATTACAGAGTTAAGTAATTCCCTGCATGATATTTGCTTAACGGTGTTAAAAGAAGCATACATGGAGAAACTAGATAGAGATATTCCAATTATTATTTACAACTTAGAAATGATATTTCCTCTATCGTTTTTTGATTCGATGGAGCATCTCTTAATTCACTTGCCTTATAAGGGCAAAGTTGTAGGTCCCATCCAATTTCGATGAATGTATCCATTTAAGAGGTAAATTTTTTTAAAAAAATTCAGTTCAAATTACTTTATTATATATTATGTTTTGATAAGTTTCTTTCTATTGCAACTAGATTCTTATATTATTTGAAGAAAAAAATGAAGAATAAGGCATGTGTTGAAGCTTCAATTTGTAATGCATATATTGTGGAAGAAGTGACAACATTTGCATCACACTATTTTAAGCCGCACGTGCAGTGCAAGATGCGATGAGCAGGCAAAAATGATGAGGGCTCCATTGATCCCAATTGCAAATTATTCTCTATTTTCAATTATCTGAATCGACCAAGCGGCGCATGTACGTTTCGTTACTTAACAGGCAAAGAATGGCATGCAGCCCATATATATATTTTACTGAACTGCCAAGAAGTCGAGCCATATTTTGAGTAAGTGTAAATTTGCAAATATATGTATTATTTGTCAAATATTTGCTAATATTTAAATGGTATTTATTACTAGGATTTTCCAAACTTTAATGTATGAACTACCACCAAATGAGTTTGACCGTTTGTGCGATTAACAATTTGCAGCATGGTTCAAAATATATATAAGTTGCTTATAAACTAAAACCAAGTTATTAATATTTTATACATCATTTATTAAAATATATATTATTAACTTTGCATGTGTAACATTAGGTTCATAGTAATCATGATGCACTTGGAGAGTAAGGATTGCTATATCATCTGTTATGGGGTCCACAATTAAGGATACGCAGTTGGCTATCATATTTCATAAATGGATATAATTTTCACACTCAAGAATATGGAATGGGAAAAGCCACATTGAATAGTGGTATGTCCGTTTGATCATCCAATGGTGGCAGTTCGAAAAATGATTTTTATGACTTGTTGGATAAAATCATAGAGATAGAGTACCCTGGACCATTAATTATGCGGGTTGTGTTATTTAAGTGCAAGTAGTTCGACCCCGTTAAATGAATGAAAGTGCGTGCGAAGTTTAATTTGGTTAAAATAAATCACAAGAAAAAATATATGAAATAGAACCATTTGTCTTGGTACAACAGACAATTCAAGTGTGTTATGTATCATATCCTAATTTGAAATGTGACAAAGCTAATTGGTGGGCTGTATGTAAAATCAAAACACCGAGAAAAATCGAGGAACACTAGAAAAATAGCGCCTATCAACAAGAGGAAGTTTGTAACACGGTTGAAACTGAGGAATATAACATTCCAACTTTACAAGATCCATGTGTAGTAATGACAGATGTGGATCCAACTGAAATTTGCGAATTAAATGTAGAAAATTGTAAAGAATCTGATTTTGAAACAGATAATGAAAATGATGCTTATGAAGAAGATAAAGATCAAGATCAAGATTAAGATGAGAACGAAGACGAAAACAAATATGAAGATTAAAATTTTTTCAACAAAACACTAATGTTGTGTAATTATTATTGCGACATGTGTTATTTTGGTTGTCATAATTATTATTATTGTTCTTGTTATTTTTGTTATTTTTATTATCATTGTAATTTGCGGCAATTTTTCGAATCCGTCGCAAATTTCGTCACAAATTTGCGACGGAAGATATATCCGTCGCAAATTTACGACAAAAGTTGTGACGGATTAGAATACTTTTTTTTGCAATCCGTCGCAAATTTACGACAGAAAAATTTCATTCACGCACGTTTCAAAATTTTTCAACCCTCTCTCTCTCTCTCTTTCCCCTGCTGATCGCTCTCTCTCCTCCGACTGACACACCCACTCCCCTTTGCTTCCGACTCCTTTCTCATTTTCTTTTCTTCCTTCTCTCCTTCTTCCTCCTTTCCCCCGACACCGTGAATGCTTCTGGCTTTTGGTTCTGCTCCTGCTTCTTGCTTGCTGCTCGCCGGGATCAGCCCAGCCACCACCGCCGTCCGCCTTGCACCGCCACTCACCTGGCCGTCGCACTATCCGTCCAACCATGGTCTACGACCCAGCTGCTCTCTCCTTCCTCTCTCCTTTTGTTTTGCCTCATTAAGCAGCCACAGTAGCTCGCCACCTGTTGGACCAGCAACCGTCGCCACCGCTGTCCCGGCTGCTGAGAATAGCCCACAACAGCCACTCCCATCGTCACTCCGATTCGTCGTCCGTTCGCCGGCCGCCGAGCCTGAGCAGGAAACCACCGCAGACTACCCTCGTCATCACCGTTATTAACCGAGTAAGTTAACCTCTAATCCCGTGTTTATGGTATTAAACTTGCTTAGGGTAGTTTAGTTTAAGTTTATAGTTAATTAAGTTAGATTAGGTAATAGGTTATCGATAAATTTGACGATAGGTTATCAGGGATTGGTTGATAATTATCGGTAATTTTTTGATAGGCTATTGTTGGGTTACGATAAGCTATCGTGTATTTGATGATATGTTATCAATTATTTATATTATTATTGATTATTTTATTAAATAAATTATTTTCAGATATTATTAAATAATTAATTTCCAAATTTATTTTGGAAAATATGATTCACAAAATGGCATAAAATACCTGTGGCCACCCACTTTGAGTGAAATTTAATTTTTTTTAGGTGCACAAAAAAATTAAAAATCAAAATTTCCATAACTTTATAAAATGGCTTAAAATACCTGTGGACACCTACTTTGAGTGAAATTTAAATTTTTTCAAGTACCCAAAAAAATAATAATAATAATAATCCAAACCTTCATAAAATGGCTTAGAATACCTGTGGCCATTCACTTTGAGTGAAATTTTAATTTTTGTAGATGACCCAAAAAAATTAAAAAATTAAAAAATTTCAAAATTTCACAAAATGGCTTAGAATACTTTTGGCCACCCACTTTTAGGGAAAAATTTTAATTTTTTTAGGTGCCCAAAAAAATTAAACAAATTAAAAAATTTCATAACTTCACAGAATGGCTTAAAATACTTGTGGCCACCCACTTTGAGTAAAATTCATATTTTTTTAAGTGCGAAAAAAATCAACAAATCATAACAGACTTTTGTTCCAGAAATCAATTTCTAGAGCAGAATTAGTCATGTTTTATCAAACAGATTTCTCATTTGGAAATCAATTTCTGGCAATAATTCCAGAAATCAATTTCTGGAAAAAATTTGATTTTTGGAGCAGAATGATTACCATTCGCACCCTTAATTGTTTAATGCCAAACATATGGTTAATTAGTTTAATCATATGGTTGATTTGCTTAATTGTGGCTGATTAGTTAACTATGGCCCGATCGTGCGGGTTGCTTGAGGATCGTGTGGCCGAGAACGGAGATCATGTGGCTGAAATTGATGTTTCATGGTTGATCTTGTACTTGATGAATGATCGTGTGGTTTGAAAGTGGATCGTGTGGTTAATTATGGCTATTGTTAGCTTAGCATCACATGTCGTGATCATATATTGATATTTTATATCAAAATGAGTGCAATTCATACTATATTTGTCCGTAGGAAATTGCACGTCATAATCACTCGGTATTGGCTAATTAAGAGGATACATTTTCTGCTTCTGAAGCAAAATGGTAAGCTTCGTCATGTACATCATTATGTGTCCGTAATACGTGTTCATATTTTTTTTACATATTTGTCTAATCTTCCTACTTGTTAATATAATCGTGGAGGTCACATGCATAGAAGACCAGCCTCTTCCTGATCCTCGTCCCCGTCACTTTCCTCTTCCCTTACCCTTTCAGCTAACCCTCAATCATTATATGCTGATAGACAATATGGACACATAAGCCTTTCCTCTAACACTCAAAAACATGTTAGAGGACTTGGACAAATGCGAACTGAATCTCCTTCAAATCCATCATTTTTAGATCCATCTCATTCCGTTCCACCTTATTATTTAGCGTAACAATTGAATAATAATAGAAACACAAGTGAAGAAGATAACCGATTCATGATATGCCCATTTGGAGATTCATAAATACTTCATTTTTTTTAAGTATATGTAATATTTATGGTTTTAGATATGGATGTCAATTGAATTGACGATGTTGCACAATATCCGTATGTTTGCAAATTCACGGATGCTCCATTTGTTGTGAGGGAACTGAACAAAATAGTCAAAAACTATTGGATTTGGCAATATATTAATTACAGCAGTGCTCCATAAGAAGTAAAAGATTTTTGATGGAATGAGTTCAAGATAAGTTTTAGATATTCTATTTTCTCATAAACTAAGTTCGGTGTAGTATATTGATGATCAAGAATGATGTAAAGGGACCAGAACAACTCTTTAATTTTCGGTACTAAAGGGATCAGATATTGGCCGGGAGATGACCTTTACAAAATCTATCGCCAAATTGTCTAGTGCATGGTAATAGATATGTGACCATCATAATAACTTTTAGTTATTTTTCTCTTGATTGTAGCGGAGGTTCAGGTGGGATGAAGAGGAAGAAAATGAAGTGAGAAGAATTTTTAAAAAGAAAGTTTGTGATTTTATACGAAATGTGATGAATAGAGCGAAAAGCAAGTAAGTGAAGCTTGCTTTTATTACAGTTGACAATTGGATATAAATTAACAGAATTTTGGAAACTTAAAAGAATCAGCAAATTAGTGAGCAGATTAAAAATAATCGAACTTCTAATTCTAGTGAAGAGTCTGCCACATATGTTGAGGGCTCTATCAACATTGGAGAGTATCGCAAACGATTAGTAAGTCTGTTAAATAAGTTATAAGTTAATCTAATGCAATTACTCATGTTTATATTTTGTAGGCACATGAATTGGGGACGGAACCGACATTTGCAGCTATATTTGAATGCACATTTCAAAAAAATGATAAGACATGAACTGACGATCAAATAAAAACTATTAAGGTATGTAAGGTTATACTTTCGACTTTATGGAAACTAGAATGAAAACTGTGAATGCTTTTGATATTTATGTAGTTATATATATAAAGTTATTTTATTTTCATCTATATTGTTAATGTAGGAAAAATATGATTAACTTTTAATGAGCAATGCTAGTGGTAGTGATGGTGTTGCTGCGTCTGAGCCATCAGTTGATAGTATGGCATTATAGGTGGAGGTAATTGGTGGAATGAAAAAATATATATATTTTTTGCATGGGATCCATGTCAAGGTTATACATGTCGAATCTTGTTGCAACTTCATCATCCAATGCGGCTCTTCGAAGGAGGACACGACATGACAAGAAATTGACCTAAGAAGCGAACCAACTGAAAAATGTACTTGTACAGAAGGACAAATAAATGACTTGAAACAATAAATGCAAATCATTATGCGACACCTCAACCTCCATCGCGATGAGGCTCCTCCTGTACCTCTCGCCAATTCAATAGGTGATGGGCACAATGAGAAGCGACACAAACATGATGAGATTTATGATGTTGATGATAATTTTCTCGGTCCTTTCTAGTTAAAATTCCCAAAATCGGGAGTAAGTTTGCTTCACAATCTTTTGTGCCATAAATGCAATTTGCCCAATATCCTGCCCTATAATTACTTTCTGTGCACAACTCTCTTACAATTAGGTTCTCTACTTGCGAAAAACTGAAAATTTAGAGATCCCAGGATGACATGCTTGTTACAAAAATTCATGATATTTGAACATTGTAGAAATACATGCCTTAATTGACTTTGAGTATTCTCTTCCTAGGAATTGGTGTTGGTAATTCGCCTCTCTAATTTATTAAACTGTTGAATGCTATTTGGAGAATGATCTAATTTTTCGTAGGTGACAGAATTACGGTTTACAAGGGTGAAAAAACTACAGTGGATGTCAAAGTTGACTCATATTCATATGAAAGAACATTGATGTTCGTCCTGAAACTTTTTTTTATTAGCCCTCTTACTTGTTTTTTTATACCTACTTCCACATCCATGCATAAATGTTTTTTTTTTTTTATATTCTGGATTGATTGAATATATTTATTTATGTATCAACATTTCATCAGGTGTCGACAAAAGTGACTGCTTCTGGCGTCCTGCTGAATACCAAAGCTGCCTAATTTTGTGTCTGATTTGTCGATTTTTCGTTTTTGAAACAGAATCTATGGTTGTCCCGCCTCCTTTGAATGTTTTGAATATATTATAAGATTGGATATCAAATAGCATCATGTCGGACTTTGCAACTTTGTATATATTATTATTTTTTGCGGATTAGCATCTTTCCTTGAGTTATATTTTTCAATTATATGGCATTGTGTCTGGTGTGGTCGTTTTTTTTTTTTTTTTCTGAAGTGGAATCTATGGTTGTCTCGTGTTCTTTGATTGTTTTCAATGTATTACATGATGCTCATTAATGCGTAGCTATTGCTATGGACAAAATTTGGTGGCCGAAATGGTGTATAATTTGTGACAAATTTTGCGATGAATTTTGCGACCAATACAATTCGTGGCTAATTTGCAATAAATAAGTACCGACGAATAAAGTTCGTGGCTAATTTGCGACGAATAAATTTTGCGATGAATAAAGTTCATGGCTAATTTGCGACGAAATTTCCGATGAATTTTGCGATGAAATTTCCCACGAATTTTATAATGAATAAAGTTTGTGGCTAAATTGCGACGAATTTTGCGACGGAATTTGTGACGAATTTTGCGATGAATAAAGTTCATGGCTAATTTGCGATGAATTTTGCAACGAATTATTTGCGACGAATTTTGCTACGAATAATGTTCGTGGCTAATTTGCAACGATTAAAATTCATGGCTAATTTGCGATGAATTTTTTTCCGTCGCAATTTAGTGACAGAAGTTGAAATTTTTTGTCGCAAAAATTAGCGATGGAATTTTTTTCATCGCAAATTCGATTTGCGACGGATTTTGCCAATTTTTCTGTCGCTAATCCCTTGTTTTTTTGTAGTGAGACTAATCTCCACGGGAGAATTTTGATTCAAGATGAATGATCTGTAGAGAGGTAAGACAATTTTCAGATGAAGAAGATATTCAAAATTTCTGTGAAAAGTTTGTTTCTTCTTGACATGTCCATTTTTATGTTCATTTTGAGAGAAAAGCTAAAGGTGTTTCTTTATGATGAAAATTCTTCATTTGGATTTCCATTTATTTTTAGGGAGAAGAATGCTTACCACTAGCATGATGACTCGGTAACCTTGTAAAGATGAAAAACGATATGTCAGTAATTGAGTCCTTGAAGATGAAAAATTGAGAACGACATAATATTACCCAATCATTTTTTTCTCTTTTCTTTGGTGCAGCTACACCATTGTGCTTCCTTCACTAATTTGGCTCTTGTGCTACCAATGCAATCGTGCGACATATATCTATTTGGGACGTTGCCTTTTGGGCGTCTTGTCCCATTTATTATCCGCAAGGAAAACGATGAAAATGATTATTTCCATTCTCATTAAGAATTATTAAGGAACGATATACATCATTTTTACACTGAAGCGAATGATTCAATTCCATCATATTCTGTTGGTGAGAGGTATTGTTTCTATGGTCAAACGCACTCCTTTATCTGTAAGAAACGGAACATGTCATTACCACACTTAATTGAACTGACTTAGGAATGATACCCCTTTCTGTGCCACATCGGATGATTTCATCTTATCATGCTTTATTAGCGGGGAGGAGGGCATTGCCCCTATAGTTGAACGCTCCATCCATGGTTTTCAATATACTGTGGCTTTGCCTCATTTTATCTGGATAAAGAAATCAAATGCGTATGATGCATGATGCAAATAACTAAATGTCATGCATAATTAATCACCGCTGGGACATTTGAATTGCAATTCCGAGCCACACTAATTCTTATTGCTTGTGATGTAATGTGAATGGTTAGCAACATATTAATTACAAATGCGATGCATGTGGAATAATCTTTTTTATTGGAATCGAATTGTGGAAGGACACCTAGGAATTAGTCTTCATATCATTGGAATAATTTGTTCAAAAACTTCATTTTTGAACGATTTTAGGAAGAAAGATTTGGAAGTTTAGTCCTCATATCATTGGACTAGGATGATCCAAACCCCCCTTTTTTCGAAGAAAAATCGTGTAGAGGCTCAATCCTCAAAGATTATAATAGAACTAGTTTGGGATGCCCCTACATGTTATTTTTCGCAAATTTTAAAACATCATATGGAAGCCCAGTCCTCAAAGATCATCATAGGACCGGCTTGGAATACTTCTAATACACCTTCAAAACAAAACATATGCATTAACATGAAAGATAAGGCCGCATTACAACATATACCGCCTTATACCAATGGCTCGAGATCCGAAGGGAGAACATAGACTTTACTAACAAAGTTCATGAAAAAGGGAAAGGTAGTTCTCACGCAGGGGATTGGAAACATGAAAACATAAAACTAGACATAGTAATCCCTACTCTGAAAGGTTAGTGGATTTGCTTCCAAATGGCTCAGCTTGGTCACGAACATGGTTTTTTCTCAAACATTTTAGCAATAACTTCAATAGCTCATTCCTTTTTAACACTCAGAATTACACCCAAGTTAGCCATATTCTCAATCATTTCCCTCTTTTCACTCGATGATAGTTCTTCTCCATGTGGGTAGCATCCCAACTCAATCAGCACATCATACACTCCATTAGCATCGATCTTAAGAACCCTCTTCACGCAGGAGACTTTCTCCATCACGACATCCGCTTGATTAGCATGGTCAGTGTTGACACCTACAATAAATTAAGTTGTCGATAACAAAAATAAATAGAAATAAACTTGTAAAGGATATCAAGGGATGACGTAGCCTATAGAAGATTGCTCACATAAGCAAACAGCTGGCAAGTACTGAAATTTCCCGGCAGGAAATTTAAGAATTTGAAATTGAAAAGCTTGAACCGTAGAGGAAGCAAGCGCCACTTGACTTCTCGTGTCGAAAGTTGTCGATGAAAATTACCATATGAAACCCAAGTCATCGAAGTTGTCAACTAGAAAATGAGGAACGACAGGTGTCAAAAGTGAAAGAACTCGATGACAGTTATTACCTCGGGGAGGATGGGTGTCAAGATGGAAAGAGCTCGATGACAGTTATTGCCTCGAGAAGGATAGGTGTCACGATGAAAAGAGCTCGATGACAGTTATTACCTCAAGAAGGACGGGTGTCAAGATGAAAAGAGCTCGATGACAGTTATTACCTCGCGGAGGACAAGTGTCAAGATGAAAAGAGCTCGAAGACGGTTGTTACCTCAGGAAGGACAGGTGTCAAGATGGAAATAATTTGATGAAGATTATTACCTCAGGAAGGATAAGTGTCAAGACAGAAAGAGCTCGATGACAGTTATTATCTCCGGAAGGATAGGTGTCAAGACGAAAAGATAAAATCGATGGCAGTTAATGGATATATGTCATTAGATGAACGGCGAAAATGATATCAACGGTAGTTATTGAACATGGTATTAGAAGGCGGTTATCAGACTCAGTATAAATAATGCCCGATAGCAAAAAAGAAGCTCCCCCACGAATACACATCAAAACGTTGTCTTTCAATTATTTTACTTTCCAGTATTGCACTTTTAGGGTGCGCATGAAATCCATTCTGGAATAGAAATTCTATTCCAGAATGGATTCCGGAATAGAAATGCGTTTGTTAAAAATTTCCAAAATGCATTCTGGAGTAATTTTCATATTCTGGAATAAAAATGCGTTTGTTAAAAATACTTGATTTCAGAATGCATTCTTGATACTATAAGGCATTTTTTATTCCAAAATGAGTTTTTGGCAAGAAAAAGAATACCTGCTTTTTATAGCTTCTCTCTTCCAAAATGCATTCTCTCTATTTTCTCTCTCTTTTTTCACTAATTTTTTTTTTAAGAAAATGCATAAAAATTGAAAAATTCCAGAAAAATTCATAAAAATTTCTAGAAAATAAAAAAAGTCAAGATTTCGGGAAAATAGGAAATTTGGTGAATTTTTTTAAAAAAATATATAAAAAAATCAAAAATTTCAAAATTTCACAGAAAAGCTTAAAATACCTTTCAGTACTTACTTTGAGTGAAATTTAATTTTTTTGAGGTGCCCAAAAAAATAAAAAAAAATCAAAAATTTTAAAATTTCACAGAATGGCTTAGAATACCTTTGCGGACCTACTTTAAGTGAAATTTAATTTTTTTGAGGTGCCCAAAAAAATTAAAAAAATTAAAAACTTCAAAACTTCACAAAATGGCTTAGAATACCTTTGGCCACCCACTTTGAGTGAAATTTAATTTTTTTGACGTACCCAAAAAAATTAAAAAAATCAAAAATTTCAAACTTCACAAAATGGCTTAGAATACCTTTGGCTACCTACTTTGAGTGAAATTTAATTTTTTGAGGTGCCCAAAAAAATAAAAAAAAATCAAAAATTTTAAAATTTTACAAAATGGCTTAGAATACCTTTGGGCACCCGCTTTGAGTGAAATTTATTTTTTTGAGGTGCCCAAAAAAATAAAAATAGATTTCTGTTCCAAAAATCAATTTCTGGAACAGAATTAGTCATGTTTTACGAAACAGATTTTTGCTACAGAAATAGCAAGAATTTGATTTCTGGAGCAGAATGGTTACCATTCGCACCCTTAGTTTCTATAGCTGTAGTTATCTACGTTTTAAGCCCAGTAGCTTTGTAATGTTACATTGACAAAGTTTGGATGCTGTTAGTCAATAGCTTGACGGATTTGTCTCAACTGTCTATAAAATTCGAAGTTTTACTAGCCAAATTTTGTCACGGTATAAAACCTGTGTTGCTGATCAAAACAAACAAGCTCTTTGTTCAAGTTTGGATATCTCCTGTCCGGAATTAGTCAGAAGCCGATCTCCTCTCATTAAGAATTGAAGAACGACTTTTGGTGAATTATATTTCATCACAGGAGCATTTCCGGCGAAACAGTTAGGGAGAGGGTTTTGTTGCACATTTGGTTGGGCATTCCTCAATGAGACCAACCTCTTGTCTATGAGGTTTTGGACCTTGCTCTTGAGGATCCAGCAATCATCGGTAGTGTGTCCCCTTTCTCCATGTGATATTCACAAGTCTTGAAAGGGTCAAAACCAGCACAAGGAGATGGATTTTCGCATGGGATCTTTTTAGCAATCATATGTCTTGCGATCAACATTGGCAATAATTGTGACAATGTTGTGGGAATAAGAGTGAATTTCCTAGGAGTTGTCTTGTTGTGACCATAACTCCTTGGCCCTCTATTCTGCGTGACGATTTCTGAGGAGGTGCCAAAAAAGATCTCAGCGTCGACTGATCCTAAACATATGCAACCTTAGCGGATGGTTCCTTATCCTTCCTTGCCATAAACCTCTTGCTACCTCTTTCGGTCATCTTCCCATCATGAATAGCCCAAATAACTCTTTCACCAATTTCTACTAAGTGTGGGAATGTTTGACAACCTAAGGTATAACATCCTATTGAAATACTCATATGGGAGTGCTCTCAAGAGTAGTTGCGTTGTTTCCTTTCCATTCAGAAGAGGCTGAACTTGAGCTATCATTCCCCGCCACCTCTATGCAAATGCTCTAAAAGTTTCAAACCTCTTCTTTCAATACGAGCTAACTCTTCTCTTACAGGAGCAATTTCTGAATTGAACTTATTGTTAAAATATATCTCGAGTTTAAGACGTTACGGAATCGGTTGGATAAATATTAAGAGATATTTACACTACAGGACAAAATGGAAGGGGCACGCATATGTTCTCTTATTTTATAATGGCTAGTGGGCCCATGTCCAAGTCAAAAGGATCGACTCCTATAAGACAAAAGTGAAGGACTTGTGGGTCCCTTTAGACTTATCTCTGCCGCACAAAATAGGAGAGGAAAGGCTACTACTTGGGCCGGAGCCTGTCGTCTCTTCCTCATAGTGTGCCCTAGGTTGTCCCGTGGGGGGTGACTGTAGCCGCCAGTGAGCTTTTGGAGTTTTAACCGAGAGACAACACAACGGGTCCTTACTTCGTGCTTCAGCTTCCTTGCTTGCGCCGCACTGTAGCTCTCCATCCTTTGGACAGCGTGCAAAGGAAATGCTGAAGTCGTGGAGGAGCATTTCATGTGGGCGGATAAGAAAGCTCCAAACACGTGGATTTATGTTGTAAGTCTTTATTTTATCCATTTAAGTTGTTTATTTATAAACACTTGGAGTTATGATTTAATCTAGGTATGAAAAACACTCGTGTATATGAGTGAGCGATTGTAAACTTGGATTTTCCGATTATTAGTGGAATATTAATTGTTGGCTCTCCTTGTGGATGTAGGTACCGATACATCGAACCAAACCACGTAAATCTTAATTGTCCTTGATGTTCCTCGTTATTTCTCTGGTAATTTTTGTGTTGACTTAAGTTGCAAGATCCGGGTTAGCTTCCGCATTCGTTAAATTACAATAATTGGTATTAAAGCTTGAGGATAGGATTTCCAGGATTGTATTTTGGGCCTTTTGCTTGTTTGATTATTATCTGGAGATTCTGTTGTTGCAATTATGTCTGAGGCGAAAGTTGAAATTGAGAAGTTTAACAGAAAGAATAACTTTAGGTTATGGAGCATTAACTTTGCATTATGGAGCGTTAAGATGGAGGCGTTATTAATAACTCAATGTTTGATCGAAGTATTGGGGAGCAAGGATAAGTTGCCCGAAACGATGAAAGATGCCGAAAAGGACGTGTTAATTAGGAAAGCAAGAGAATAATCTTGTTGAATTTATAAGATGAGGTGTTAATAGAGATGGTCGAGGAGAAGGATGCCGCGGCGTTGTAGGCAAAGCTTCTGGCACTCTATACAACGAAGGGTTTGAACAATCGCTTGTACATGTTGAAGAGGATGTTTCGATTTAGATGTACTAAAGGTACATCTATCAAGTCCTACCTAGATAAGTTTAAAAACTCATGATGGATTTAAAGAATATTGATAAGATTCTTGATGATAAAGAGCTGGGTATGATGTTGTTAGCTTATTTACTAGAGTCATAGGAGCACTTTACTAATTCACTACTATAGGGGCATACTACGATTACCTCAAAAGTGGTAAAGTTAGCTTTGTTTCCTAAAGAGTGGTAGGGAAAGTTGCGAGATGATAGTCTAATGCAGGATGTAGTGCGGGGACTAGTGATTCGGGGTAGAGATCAACATCGACGGTCTAGTATTAGCAGAAGTAAAAGCAGATCGAAGTCATGCCATAGAAAGTCCAAGGGACGCGTGAAATGCTTTGAGTGTCACGAGAAGGGGCACATTAGGAGAGATTGTTTGAAGCGGAGAAATCAAGGTGAAATGTAGAATGCCACAAGCAGTGTGGCAAACGTTGCCAATGAGAGCACTAGTGATGTAGATGTTGTTTTGTGTGTGTGACTACTAGTTCGTCAGGAGATGAATGGATACTTGATTCGGGGTGTTCTTATCATTTGACGCCTCTTAGGAACTGGTTTACTACTTACCAGACTGCAAATTGTAGTAGAGTTTTGATAGGGAACAATATAGTTTGCAAGGTTATGGGGATAATGGCAGGTCAAATTCAGATGCATGATGGGGTGGTGTACACATTGACAAACGTGAGACATGTATCGAAGCTTAAGAAGAATCTTATTTCTCTAGGGACACTTAATGATATCGGGTGTAAGTATGCCACTAAAGGTAGAGTACTGAAGATCTTTTGAGGTGCCTTGATATTGATGAAAGGGAAGAACGTAAACATTTTCTATCATATACTGAGAGAGACCATGACAGGAGCTGCTACAGTTTCATAAGGTAAGTCGAACTTTGACTTGACTCAGTTATGACATATGCGGTTAGGGCATATAAGTGAGGCTGATATGGCAATGTTGAGTGAGAGGGGGTTGTTTAAAGGTCAGAAGACAGGGAAGCTAGACTTATATGACCATTGCATCTTTGGGAAGTAGCGTCGGACTAAGTTTACTATAGCTATTCATTCGACCAAGTGACCAATTAAGTATATTCATTCAAACGTTTGGGGTCCGTCTCTGGTTCCTTCAAAAGAAGGTACCCGATATATGTTGATATTTATCGATAACTTTCGAGGAAGGTATAGGTATATTTTCTTAAGCACAAATCTGATGTGTTCGATTGGTTCAAGAAATTCAAGACATTGAATGAGAAGCAATCAGATAAACAAATCAAGTACCTGAGAACCGATAATGACATGGAGTTCTGTGGTAGAGATTTAACTGAGTTCTGTGAAAGAGAAGGGATTGTGAGATACCGCACAATACTTGGAATACCACAGCAGAATGACGTAACAAAACGGAATAACGAAACCTTACTTAAGTGAGCTCGATGCATGCTTTCGCATGCGGGACTAGGGAAGGAATTTTGGGCTGAAGCAGTGAACATAGCATGTTACCCCATTAATCGATATCCATTATCTGTTATCAAGTGGAAGACTCCTGAGGAAGTATGGTTAGAGAAACCTGTTAATTACTCCGGATTACAAGTATCCGGATGTTCTGTGTATGCTCATACGAGTGATGGTAAATTTGAGTCAAGGGCAAAGAAGTGCATATTTTTGGGTTATGCACATGGGGTGAGAGGTTACCGACTATGGTGCACTAATCCCAGATCACCCGATTTTCTAATTAGCAGAGATGTAATCTTCGATGAGACTGCAATGCTTTAACAGAGAAGTTCTGAGACACTACCAACAGATCAAACAGATCATAGTGTCAGTAGTAAGGTGGAGCTTCAGTTGGAGACTTCGGAGATCTCGAATGTAACACAGGTTGAGACTATAGATGAGGCCACAATTCTTGAAGTCGGTGATAGTAAACAACCAGTACAGCCGTAGCATACTATAGCCGCAGGTAGACAGAGAAGGCAAATTAAACCACCAGTATGTTATTGTTATACTAATATTGCTTATGCATTGACTCTAGGTGATGAGATGGGAACAGATGAGCCGTCATCTCAATCTGAGGCGATGACTAATAGTGACTCATCGCAGTGGCTAGGGGCTATGAGTGAAGAGATAGAATCACTCCAACGAAATCAAACATGGGAGTTAGTCAAGATACCTAAAAGTCAGAAGATTTTTGGAAGCAATTGGGTCTATAAACGGAAAAAGGGCATTTTCGGTGTCGAGGTAGCGAGATATAAGGAGAGACTTGTGGCAAATGGGTATACACAGCGGGAGGGCATTGACTACAACGAGGTATTCTCTCCTGTGGTAAAATATATTTCTATTTATGTATTCCTTGCCTTAGTTCCTACACAGGATATCGAGTTGGAGCAACTAGATGTGAAAACGGCGTTTTTTCATAGTAAGTTGGAGGAGAGGATTTACATGAGGCAACTTGAGGGATTTGCTATTTCGGATAAAGAAGATCATGTTTGCTTATTAAAGAATCTTTGTATGGGCTGAAACAATCTCCTAAGTAGTGGTATAAGCGTTTTGATGCTTTCATGGCTAATCAGGATTATTCGAAAAGTCATATGGATAGTTGTATTTGCTTTAGGAGACTAGAGAATAGGTCTTTAATATATATGTTGTTACATGTTGATAATATGTTGATAGTAGTTAAGATATGTCTGATATTGATGTGTTGAAGAGGCAGTTGAGTGCTGAGTTTGAGATGAAAAATTTAGGTTCTGCAAAGAAAATATTGGGTATGGAGATTTTGCGTGATAAGACTACAGGATTTTTACGTTTATCTCAAAAGAAACATATAGAGAAAATTGCGGCACGTTTTAATATGTAGTCAGCGAAATCAGTGAGTACACCTTTATCAAAGCACTTTAAACTTTCTGAAAAGTTATCACCGTAGACTGAGGATAAGTAAGAGTATATGTCTCGTGTTCATTATTGTAGTGCAATGGGTAGTATTATGTATGCTATGGTTTGCATTAGGCCTGATATTTCACCAGTTGTGAGCATAGTTAGTCGTTATATGAAGCGGCTTGGTAAACTCATTGGAAAGCTATTGAGTGAATCTTTAGATATTTAAAAGGGACAACAAATGTTGGTATCGTGTACCAGAGGGACAATAATGGCAATGAGACCACTAGTTATGTGGATTTAGATCATACCAGCGACTTAGATGAGTGCAGATCTTTAGCAGGGTATGTATTTCCACTTGTAGGTGATGCAATTAGTTGGAATGCATCCTTATATAACCATGTTACCTTGTATTCAACTGAGGCAGAATATATGTCATTGACCTTTATAGCGAAGGAGGCGATATGGCTACGAGATTTGCTCTCGGACTTTGACTTGGACCAGAAAAGTATTGATATATATTGTGACAACTAAGCTGCGATACATCTAGTATATAATCTGGTTTATCATGAGCGAACGAAACATATCGACATTAGGTACCGCTTCATCTATGATGTCTTGGCGATGGGTAATGTTGCTGTGAAGAAGATAGCAATAACGAAGAATCCGGCGAATATGATAACAAAGCTTGTTCCTTTGGCAAAACTCAAGTTTTGCTTGAGTTCAATTGGCGTCTGTGGAGAGTGAGCGCCATTCGAGGCGTTGAGAGAGTAGCATGGATGATGAACACTATAACTCGGCTTTAAACGTCGAGCCAAGGTGAAAAATTGTTAAAATATATTTCGAGTTTAAGTCGTTACGGAATCGGATCTCATTGGATAAATATCAAGAGATATTTACTCTACATGACAAAATAGAAGGGGCACACATATGTTCTGTTATTTTATAATGGCTTGCGGGCCCATGCCCAAGTCAGAAGGATTGACTCTAATAAGATAAAAGTGAAAGACTTGTGGGTCCCTTCAGGACGGGAAAATATTCAGCGGTTGCTGCTCACCACGTCACCAGCCCACATGGCATATATGAGCTTAGTTGGCTCCACTCGGAGAGTGACACATGTCCTCTGACATGGACATGGAAAGAAATAAAAAAAGAAAATCTGAAGCTTTCTCCTTCTTTTCCCTAGCCGGTCAGTAGACTGCAGAATGGGTGAAAAAGGACAGAACAATAAATGATAACCCGCTTAAAACTCCCTCTCTTCTATTTAATTTTCAAGAGCTTCCACCTGCAATACCTTCTCTCTCCTTTTACGTTTCTAAAACTCTCTCCCTTCTTTTCTTTTCAAGAGCTTCTTCACCCGCTCGTTCTCCTCGTTTTCGTTTTACCTTTGAAAGATGCAGAGGTGCTCTTTCACGCTTCCGATCACTCAGTACTTCGAGTGCTCCAAACAAGCTGGCTTGGTCCGCTCTTACTGCTCTTCTTCTTCTTCTTCCAGGGAGTGTGGTCGTCCGCAGCCACATGTCATTTCTGGTTTGTCTGAAGAGAGACATCAACGTCGTCGTCGTCATCCTAGTGCTGCTCCTCTTGGTGTTCCTCCTCTACAAAATTTCCCGACCTCCTTCGCACCACCAAGGGGTTCAGTGTCTCTCTCTCGCTCCCTAGTTAATCGCCTCCAATTTATACGGTTGATCTATTTACGAAGACTCTGGCTTTGATGAATGCCTTGACACCTTTCTCGCATTGGTTCAGAAGAAGACGCTGGGATTCATCTCAAGATGTCTGTTCCAGCTTGCTCAGCTAAGCTCGTCGTCCGCAGTGCTAGTGATAACGCAAGAACGTTCACACTTATAGTTTCTTTTCTTATGGTATTGTTTTTTGCCGAAAAGTTGTGGAGAGAATTGATATATACATCGAGTATGGATTGAGGGCGCAGGACATTTCTGGATTACAAGATGGCTACACTCCAGCCATGTGGTCATTCTTAATGTACTCATTTAGGAGCTTTACAATTGGATGATAGCAGTGGTTAATTTGAAATTCAGTAATTGAGGAAACAAAGAGATCGAAATAGTCGAGTTGAATAGCCTAACAAGCAGACTTCACTTTGCTACTGTCGACACTCGAGCATGGAACAGTTCGAACTGGTTTCAGGTCAAATTGAAATTGTCGATCTGGTTTGGTTCAACTAGGGAGAACTTTCCCAAGTTAGATTTCTGAACTTGAATGCGATCAAACTTCGAAGCAGGACTTGTTATTGTAGCTGCAGGTAGTTTCATTCGAACGACAATTCCTTCTCTTCCAACTTATGCAGCAACTCATGAGCTTGACTTTGGTTACAAGCTCACATTTGCACCGCACCATCCGTTCATACGATAATTTCTCGTAGCAGTTTGGATGTTGACACAATGCCCACGACATTGAGTAAGATGTCGAACATCACGATATCAAAGATGTCAATTCTCATGTTTGATGCATCCCAAAAATGCTAACGCTTTCCAAGCTGCTGATGACCTTTCGTGAAGGCCATTGCGCGAAAAGTAGACTAGCAACCAGCGCTCATAAGCTATCATGTCACGGGAATAGATTCACTATAGCTAGAAGTCCGATGTTGTGAAAACAACCGATGTAGTGCTTTCCTGCGAAAAACAAAACTTTGGGACGCTTTATGACCTTGTGGTATCCGTTACATTTGCGACAAAATTAGGCTTCCATTACACATCTGCCATTGTTAATGCTTCTGCGATCATTCTTTTGCAAAATCAATCCCCCAGGTAAAGAAACGAAAGAAATATTACATTAAAGAACATAAAGTCCTTTATTTTTTAAAGTCAATTAAGGGTAAACTCCCATTATCAAATTGATAGTCTAACCATGGTCACCAAGTCAAGTGCCTCCTCATTTCAATCCTTTTTAGTATGTTAAGTGCGATTGATAATCGAGTAAGTAAATGTCGTTTACCATGTAAAATGAAAACACTAAGTATCGAGCGTTTGTGTAATCTCAGTTCCCAAACGCCAAAATCTGTCTCACTCCTTTTGTGATGATTCTCCATAGTTGTTGCACCGAACACAACAGAAAAGAAACTTTAGACCCAAAAAAAGAAAAAAACACAGATCTTGGTGACAAAGAGATAGATAACACGAGTCAGATGATGGAAACTCATTTCTATACCACACACCCCAGCACAAGAAGCCAAGAAGAGAGAGGGGAAGATAGAGTGTGAGAACAGAGAAAAAAAATGAGTCGATCTTTTTGTTTCTTATTGACAATCTTGTTGATCTTGTTGCGAGCCAGTTACTCGTAGCGCTGTTCCTTTGACGGTTCTGTGACGTCACCGTTGCACGTTCTAGATTGCTTTCTTGGCTCCATGACATGCGCAAGTCACTTTTCCCTCACTCTTACCTGCTATAGAGACGGATCCCGTTATAACAATTTTTACATCGACAAAAGAAAATCAACACTGGCACACCATTGATAAGGTTACTGATCTCTTCGTAACATGACCTATGCTTGAATATTACAACAAAATCGAAGGCAACCCAACCTTTCGAGGAGGAACACCAAGAGGAGCAGCGCTAGAATGACGATGACGACGTTGATGTCTCTCTTCAGACAAACCAGAAATGACATGTGACTGCGGACGACCACACTCACAGGAAGAAGAAGGAGAGCAGTAAGAGCGACCAAGCCAGCTTGTTTGGAGCACTCGAAGTACTGAGTGATCGGAAGCATGAAAGAGCACCTCTGCATCTTTCAATGGTAAAATGAAAACGCAAAAGAGGAGAGAAAGCAGGTGAAGAAGCTCTTGAAAAGAAAAGAAGGGAGAGAGTCTTATAAACGTAAAAGGCCAGAGAGAAGGTATAGAAGGTAAAAGCTCCTGAAAATTGAAAAGAAGAGAGGAGTTTTACGCGGGTTATCATTTATTGTTCTGTCCTTTTTCACCCACTCTGCAGAGTACTGACCGGCTAGGGAAAAGAAGGAGAAAGCTTTGGATTTTAATTTTTTTTTCTTTCCATGTCCATGTCAGAGAACATGTGTCACTCTCCGAATGGAGCCAACTAAGCTCATATATGCCATGTGGGCCGGTGACGCGGTGAGCAGCAACCACTGAATATTTTCTCAGAAGGACGTATCTTAGCCGCACAAAATAAGAGAGGAAAGGCGTTTACCTGGGCCCTAGCGTGTTGTCTCTTCCTCATAGTGTGCCCTAGGTTGTCGCGTAGGGGGTGACTGTAGCCGCCAGTGAGATTTTAGAGTAGTAACCGAGAGACAACACAGCGGGTCCTTACTTTGTGCTTCGGCTTCCTTGGTTGCGCCGCACATTGGCTCTCAATCCTTTGGACGCCGCACAAAGGAAATGCTGAAGTCGCGGAGGAGCATTTCGTGTGGGCGGATAAGAAAGCTCTAAACAAGTAGATTTGTGTTGTATATCTTTATTTTATTCATTTGAGTTATTTATTTATAAACACTTGGAATTATAGGTTTAATCTATGTGCGTAAAACACTCGAACGTGTGAGTGAGCGATTGTAAATTTGGATTATCTGATTATTAATAGATTATTTACTGCTGGCTCTTCCCATGGTTGTAAGTACCGATATGTAGGATCAAATCACGTAAATCTTGGTTGTCCTTAATGTTCCTTGTTATTTTTCTAATAATTTTCCCATTGACTAAAGTTGCAAGATCTGGGTTGGCTTCCACGTTCGTTAAATTACTACACTTATATTGATGAAGGAATGCATAACAAGATCTACCCATCTCCATATTTTGCCCACGTCTAACGTAATGAACCGTAGCAAAGCAGAACCAATCAAGCTATCTTGAAAGGTTTCGGCTAAAAGTAGAATATTGTCTGAATATCAAGCCATCTTCAAGAGATAGTACTTAAGATGTATTTTCGGGCACCTCATACCATCGTATTTCTTGTTGATTTCCAGTTCCTGAAAGGTTTCGGGAATTTTGAAGTAGGAAATAGATCGTCTACTCCTTGCATCTCATATCCTTGCAGCAGACAAAGTCGTTCTTCGATCTTTGCCCGGCACTTTCTTCATCTTTGCGAGAGACAGTTTCTTCATTCAGTGTAGGATCAAGGTCAACCACAGGAGTTAGACGGGCTACAGGAGTCTGAATTTTCTCGGCAAGTTCCACTAGCATAGCAATTATTTGACTCGGTTGGTTTTCCGCATTAGCCAATCGAGTGTTCTGTTCCTTGTTCTCCATGCGTGTTCTTAAGCGAGTTCGAATGGGTGACCCCCTTTTAGCCGTATTGATACCCTTGACGAAAATAAAACGAAAGTGAACAAAGTAAGGATACAGAAAAGAAACAGTACAACCCTTCGCTGGTGTTGAAATATAATACGGAAACGACAGAATTTTGTAAATTAAGTTAAAACGAAAATACCAAATAAATAAATAATGAACGATAAAGGACATCAGATATTTACATTATTCGGTCCGAATATCGGTACCTACATTTACGGAGAGAGCCAGTAATGAATAATTTACCACACCTAAATTTAAGCCAAAATCCAAAATGCTTATAAATAAACAACTTAATTGGACAAAATAAACTCACCGAACAAATATGAACCTCTTCGCAAGGCCGAGCCTTGAGAACGTTTGTGCATTCTGTTTTCTTCTATTCTCACGGCTCTGTAGAGGACTTCTCTATATGGCGGATCACTTTCATTGAAGAAGGCGCGTGCTCATTTATTCCTCTCCAAAACAAACCCTTTTCGTCAGAACCAAAAAAAGACAAGAAAGTTTTTCTGATACAAATCAGCAAAACTTCGCATAACGTAAGCAGAATTGCCCTTTTGGTGTTTCTTTGCTTCATAAAGTAGACCTTTAATAAATATATTAAAGGTGCCCCTATTTCGTCTTTTAGTGTCCAATATGCCCTTTTTGCCGAAGACGTCCACAATACCTACCAGGAGAGGATATCCTTTCGGGAGCAATCTTCAATATTATCTCCAATAAAAAAATCTTCAGAGTCAAATACGAAATTTATCCAAGCAAACCAATTTCCACTGCTCAAACTCGAGTTATAATTTAACAGTTGGTAATTGGTCAATCACCTCTACTTATAAAATGTAAGGATATTCCATTAATACCATATTTTTATTATAAAAATACTTTTCTTCAAGAAAAACCTATACATTCATAATAAATTTAAAACATGAAACATGAATTATAGAGTTTTTACATAACTTGGTTTAAATCCAACATAACCAAGTTACTTCGGGTGAAGCCGCTTATTTATTAGGGAGGAACGAGCGGCTTCAATGCCTCATTCAACTCTCTCCTTGTCGCTCAAAAAATGCTTTCTTGGGAGTAGAAATGATTTGAAGGTCCAATCTTTCCATCATATCTAGACCAAGGAAGGAATTCTGATCGATTACCGTGTATTACAAAAGGAAAGCATAGAATGAAAATTTAAGAGAAATCATAGAAATTTTACAAGGTAAGAGATAAGCGAAGGGGGTTTCAATCACATGGACATACGTGTTTAACTTGTAAGGCTCGACACCTAAAGATGATTGAATGGATACGCGGAGATAGGCGGGGCGTGGACCATGCAAGTAATAGTATGGACATATTGGAAAAGCAGCAACGATTATATTATACGTTAAGGAGTGCGGGGGGCTAATTATCCTCGTTTGTTTAGGAAGAAAGGACGCTAAGCAGCAGAAGCATGTGAAAGGGTGTGCACTGACTTGATCATACGGTCTTTGTCCTTTAAGAAAGAGACGTAATGCGATCCCACGTCTTCTTGGCTTTGTCAACTGTATGACATCAACCTTTCGGGGTCATACATGCATGGAGAAAATATTAGGTAGGACTCGAATTCCACCGTGGCAAAAAACGAGTATCCCAGCGTGCGACACGTGTCTCCGGGCCCCACCAGGTCAGACCTCCAATATTTTGAAAATATAGCGTCTCTCTCCTCTCATCTCTCACACTCACGCGCCCCAACCCCTCTCTCTTCCCGGCTCAGAACTTGGCGCTCCCTCCGATTCTTCCGACGCTGGTGCCTCCGTCTCCGCCGACAACGCCGACGCTCCTCTACGTGCTCGCGCTCCCAACTTCTCTCTTCTCCCATACGTGCCGCCTCCAACACCAACGCCTTTGCACTCTGAGATCTCGCGCTCCCTCCAACACCGCCTCCGACGCCTCTGCCCCCAACCCGAGACCGACGCCTTCGCCCAACCCTTGCCGACGCCTCCGTGTCGGCCATGCCCTAGCCCTAGCCTCTGCCTCGATGCTCTGCATCCTCAAGCCCTGAAGAAGCGACGGTGGAAGCCGAAGCCGTAGCCAAAGGAGGAGCTCCACCACTAGCAGCTGCAGCCGGCGGCGGCGGCCAAGTCTTCGTCGTCGTCGTCGCCGGTGGCCAGGGAGAAGAGGTCGCCGCAGCAGCACGTGGTCGACGAGAAGTACGCCCGGCGGAAGTCCCTCGTCCAATTCCTCTACGACTGGCTAGCCAACCACAACCTCCTCTAGCGTTCTCTCTCTTGCCAGTACTTCAAAGGCCATCTTTTTGTTTCTCTGTTTGCTATTTTGCACAAGCTTAATTTCTCTTTATATCATTATTAGTTGGTGAATGTAAGTGGAGTCGCACAAGGTTCTCTCGGATGAGTTTGCAATAGCTGGTGCTGTGCGTGAGTTTGGTGGGCTGGAAGTTATTTTGGACATGATCCAGATAAAAAAAATTTTGCAACAGCGAGTCCTCTGCTTACCGAAGATGTCCTTGTGCGGGGATCTGTGAAGTGTAGATATGTGCCTACAGATTTGCATTTTTTAGCAAAATGAAAAATTTCCCTTTTGTGGATATGTACAGAGTGTTTTTTAGATTCTCTGGAGATCTGCTGATAATAGTGTGCATTCTGATTTTGTATTCTGCTATTCTATTCATTTTATATTCCAGAACTTGGCTTTGGACATTGAAACATTAGTTTTTTGTTAGCTTACGAAAATAGTGTAGGAAATAGAGTATGGCTGTGGGGAATTTTATGCTTACTTGTGTATTCATATCACTAGAGGACTCTGAGGTACTCCATTTGGTCATCTAAAGTTTCAATTGAATGGTTCTTTGAACCAAAAAATTTGACTTAAGAAAGGAAAGAGCTTCTTGTGCTACAGTTGTTAGCCAAGAGCGTTCTGAATGTAGGTTTGGCTAAGTTGGCATTCCACATTCTTAAATCCTGCAAAAAGGGTCTCTAGAATCAAATTTTCAGCTTAGCAAGGAGAAGCCCGCTTTGCTAGCGATGGTGGGGGATCTTTTTTGCATGGATGTGGCTTTACATGCAACAGGAGAATTGTTAACTCCTATAATTGGTGAAAGAAATTCCTTTGAAACTTTTCTTTCTATTTATTGTTTTTGTGAATTGATACTTGCAGATCTTGTTAACTTAGAATATTTGATATCCTAAAGTTGGAATGTGAGTGTCCTGGGATTATATCAGTCTTTTGCGGCATGCCTACCTTTATTTTTATATACAATCCTATGGAGTCCATCCTCATTGTTAACCTCCTAGGATTTGGCATGTTCTCCGAACTATCCGTCCATGATTTTGTTGGACGTTTAGTTGTGACCCTTTACATTGACAGGATGTTTGCAGCGGGAAGTCGTGCTTTCCATGCATGAGATACTTGCGTTGAAGAGAAACACGGTTACTCGTTCTATGCCGGTTGAAGGTCCTTTCTTAGCTACTGAGGCCAGCTCTGAATCTGCCACCACATCACTGAACTACAGATCTAGCAATGAAGCAGTTCAGAAATCGGATGAAATGATTGTGGATAGCTCAATTTCTATCAAGCGACGAAGCAACATTCCTTCTCACACCAGCACTGCCCAAAAGTCTGATGGCAGCCCTGGATCGCAGACTATTGTGATCCGGAAGCCTACAGAAAAGGCTCCATTCTCTAGGAAACACATTCCTCAGAGGCCACTAGTTGCATCTCCAAATATTCTGAATGATGGAGAAGTGAGGTCGAGGTATAAGAAGGTATAATTTCGCCTTTGTTTGTCTCACTTCAACTGCATGATTCCGTAGCGAGGACCTGGTTTTTCATTTCTCTCTACACATTCTGACTCAACATCCAGAGACTTTCGAGAAAGAGCTGGTAATGACTTCTGATCAAGCCGACTTGAAGAATAAGATGTTACCTAAAGGTTATGCATATGTACCATCAAACAGCATCCCAAAGGATAAGTGGATAAGCTAGGATGGTTCAAGTGAGCCATTGGAAGATGGTGGCTAGTCAAAGAACCATCTCCTTCTGGTTTGCGAGTCGCTTGCTGAAGGCTTCTTGGTGTCTATCACGGGTAAACGAAGCTTGTCCAGCAGAAGTTATTGCCTTTGGGTGATCATGAAAAAGGAAATCAAGGCATTAACGGTGAGATCATGCCCAGCCTGGTCAGGGATCATTGCACTTACACCCTGAAGGGAGCCAATGGTTTGCTTGGTTTTGACCGTGAAATTTTGGCACCATTGCTGTACATTCATTGAGAAGAGTTCAGAGTGTACAGGAGGTCAGGGTTTATTCAATTCTTCTTGTCGATTCACATTGCTCGCCTGGGGTATGATGGGTGGTTGGTGGGCGTAACAAAAGCTATAGAGGCTTATCGCCATCCACTGCTGCTTGCACTTGAATGCCCAAAATTAACATAGATAGAATCCTTTAGTGTGCATGTAAAGTTTAGTGCATGTACATAGTTACAGTATCAATATTCAGCAGTTGTGCCAAAGTCAATTTGCTGGAATGCTCCTTGCAGTACTTTACAATGTGCGCTGGCTTTTTGTGGGATTTGGATGTTGATATCCGGAATTGTGCTCATTCATTTTCTCTTGTTGGCTGAAAGATACGTGAGTCACTACATTGGTAACGGAACAAGTTTTTCTGTTCAAGCGGTAAGCTTTTTTTCAGCCAGACCAAACAATTTGGTCGACAAGTGGAGCATTGTTTTGATTGAGCGTTGCACCTTTTTGTCATGCGACTAAGGCACTCAAGTAGAGTTTTTTCAGGAGATAAAAAGAAAGTAGGGTTCATAATTGGCCATCAATCAAGAAAATGGGGTTAATTGAGTGACTTCTCTCCTCACGAAATTAGACTGTAAGCATTCTCGGATGTTCCGATCAGGCTAGGAATAGGGTAATATACATTCTCATGAGAAGGAATCATTTGAGCGTATCGAAATACATATTATATTTACTTATGAATCCTTACATTGTTTCATTCTATTTAGGATTACAAATAAGTGTAATCAAACTCGCTTTTTAAATATCTCTAATTATTTGGGACCTTATTCAACTATTTTAGCTTCTATTGAATTGAGAAATGGGTTTGATCGTTCATATAGAAAATTTTCAAATGCCCACAACATTTCTATGGTTATGAGGTTTTCCGTCTTTTGTTCCTTTCACTTGGAAAGTTTGTGTTGGAATTTGGTGGCTTTGTGCTGTTCATCCTCCATCCATATAAACAATTAGCCGAGCAAATCACTATAGAATATCAAGCTTCATATTTGTGGGTTCCAATTTCTTCCGAAAAATCATGTCCATTTTGGGGACAAAAACCATCTACCCCGCATCGATTGACAAACTGATGATCTTCCCCTCCCCCTTGCCTACCTTGTTATTAAACATTACCCACTCATGTGCTTTTGCCAAATTAGAATAAGCATACCAGACACATGATTTTCCTAGTTACGTTCTGGTTGCGCCCAGAAAAAGAAATATAGTTCCATGGTATGTTCAAGATCTATGATCAAAATTGCATATATTCAGTGTGTACTAGTGACAAATCAATTCAATACGCATTTAATGAAACAAGCAAAACATACTGGACACCAGCCATTTACACTTCTCTGGGATCCCTCCCTCCCTCTCTCTCTCTCTTCCTATAAATTCTAATTTTCTCCTCCTATCAAACAGTGATCGGCTGCATATGATGCCTTCGATGGTGAATCTGTTGAAGCTCCAGGCTCTTCAAAGCAACCCCACCTAGCCTCCTCTTCCACAGGTGGCCATCGCCTCCGCTGTCTCTGCTGCCTCCTTCTGTGGCCAGTTTGCTCACTTTTTTGATCACTGTACCCAGATTTGCTTGATGCTCTTTAGCTCTTCAATTCCATACTTTTGTGACTCAGCCTGTCCAATTTATAGAAATACAAAAAATATATGAAATATATGAGATATACAACTCAATATCTATGATCTCTGGAATTGACTTAATAAATGAACATGCAATATGCAAGACACACCTTTGCCTTCTGCTCCACACTGTGCTTTCCACAATAAGCCCGGTGCTGCAATTTGCCACCAATAGTCTTTACACTCATGAACAATCCAGTAGTTCGAGCACATGCTGGATGAAATGTGCTCTGACAATGACCATAATTGCACTGCAGGCCATAAGAGCCAGACTTAGTTTCATCTACTTAAAATGAACAGAGTTCATAGAATCAGAGGTAAGTTCACCTTTATGCAGATGCCAAATCTATGATGGCACACATTACACTCATCAACACCTTTTGAAATTGAATCCTGCCATTTTGTCAAATACATTGCTTTAAGACATTAGAGAAAATAAACAGGCATGAATATGGGGTACATGTCTACAGAGACAAACAAAGCATAAAACAGAATTAAATAGTTCAGGCAACTAGCATCACACATACCATTCCTTCGACTGGATTTACTAATCCTCTTGTAAAGGTAGCTTCAAAGACCCACTAGAGCACAAAACGAGAGCATAAATAATAAAAACAAAACTCAATTTCCCATCTGTATAAAGATAAAAACAAAGAAAAATCCACAAAAACCACAAAGGAAAAGTCATTCACCTCAGCACAGAAGGCATGGACCCATTTACCATCCGTGCATTTCCTAAAAGCGCCAGTAGTGCCTCCACATAAAGTACATTCGGCAGCAGAAGCAAATTTCTCCCCGAAATTGACAGCCGGTACTCCAAAACTTTTTAACTCCTCACATAATTCACAGTACCACGGTCCAGTGGATTCTTTGACACTCCGGTAGCAATCCATGTGCACAGAAACCTGGTACCAGAGAAGCTTGTCAAACCCCCTGCAGCTAACTAAAATTACTTGGAGAAAAGGTAAAACTCAAGGTGAAAACCTTGCAACTTGAATAGACTAAAATAGAATTCATCAATGTCTTTGGCCGACTACAGATATCACATGATTTGGGATGATCTTTGGAAAAATCCGATGCCGACTGAATAGACCCAGAATGCCGTTCCAATGAATCCTTATGAACACCCACTTTAGGAACCGTCTCCCTTGCTCGTGGCATAAGTTGAGAACAATAACCAGGCCTTCCACTAGTAGTATTGAGCTTCACCAAATTCTGCAGAGACAAGAAATCAAAATGAAGACCACAACCAAATAACAATCATTTTCCCCTCCATCAACCATTAAATTAATTTCCAAGATAATGCCAATAACCTCCTGATTCACTGATCCATCAAGCAAATCTTTCCTGAGTGAAGAAATCCTAGATGAAGCTGCTGCAGCAGCAAGAACAGCCTGGGCTTCCTTGTGCTTCCGCTCCTTCCTACCCAGCTTTTTTGCCACTCAGAGCTCACAAAGATATTTGTTGACAAGTGCGGCATCCCATACTTGACCATGAGCTGAATCAATCTCTTGTGGCAGATCCTTTCTAATCTTATACAATTAGTCAATGTCACAATTCCATAATCGATAAAGATACATCATATGAAAGAAAAAACAAAGTTCATACTCAAACCAAGCAATGAATCAAATAAAGGAGAAGAAAAACAAACCACTATATCGTTTTCTATCAATTGCATTGCCAAGCAATCTACGTTGAAAATAGAGTATCTCTCCTTCCACTTCATAATTTGGGGACATCTCTAGCACTCTTGATCGCCCAGCATTGACCAAACTTTCTGAATCTTCTCTAGCTGATTTTCAATTTACCGTGTTGCAAATAATCTGCCCATTTTGGTGATCGCAGCAAACACTGGCACCACAAGAGGAACCAACACGAGAGGTTTCTCCTCCTTTTAAACTTGCAAAGTCAAATATCTGTAAGACCTGAAAAAAAATGCTAGCAAATAACTGAAAAGACTTTACCGTCATTCTCATCCATAACATTCCATAGAAGTCCTCTACCCTGCATGTACAACAAACTCTTTTGGATATACGGATGCATGTAGAAACTTCGTAGTGCTTCTGATTTTCTGTAGTCATATTTGACTTAGAGACTGATTTTATGCAACCATAGTATCAAAAAATTTCAGGAAAACCAGGACAAAAAACATAAAATATTTCAAATGCACATAAAAGGAAATGGAAAAGAAAAATTCAACCTACCCATAAGGAAGAAAGATGTTTAAAGAAAGAAAAGAAAGAAGAGGATCATCCACAAACCAGAAGGAACTCCTTGAGGGAAGTTAACACTTGAGGATTTGAGAGGATCTCAATATTCTCATACAAATTGTATTTTCACATGTTATATAGGGAGGAGACAAGATCTAGACTCTCTAAGATACAAATTTTAGGAGAACCTCTTTTGTAGACACATCATGGCATTTACTTGTATGTCCCATAGAACAATTTGCACTGTCATAATTATGAGCGCAAGTTTGTTTTGTTCAGACACTTCTTTTAGCAACCAAATGAACTCAATATTAAGGTTAACTCTGGAAACAAGAAAAAACCAAAAAGAAATATATGCCAACCCTGATATGCAAATAACTATCGACAAGATTATACATTTCGCTTCAAGCTAATAGTTTCTCTGGGGACTCACTTCATCCTTTAAATTTCACGATTGCCAGGTTAACATAATCCTTACAATAATGAAGAAAATTAAATTTCCTCGAAAGACGATTTAGTGGAACTTACACAGGATTAGAAAGTCCAGGATTCTCCTGATCATGACAAACAGGATTCCCAGTGTTTGGAATCGCTAAGGTACTGGGGTCAAGATCTGCGGCCTCTTCCAATTGACTGCACTGAGAAAAGCTACTATTTGGAGGTCCTGCTGGAATCCCTGCCCACATTCGCAGCTAGTGACCAAAAAATTGACGACAAGTAAATAGAGAAAAGCAATATCCAGCCACTTTCTCAAAGTAGGTCAACCCCTCGAGAGAAACATGAAAATGCTGCTTACAGTTCTATGATGTGAATCGTGCCCATCCGAAACCACGTCACATGCACAATAATTAACTATTCCACAATTAACAGACCATTTGATGCTCCTTTCTGGCATCTGTCTAAAAACCATTTCTGACATGCGAAGTATATTTTGTACATTAGTTTCTCTTATTATTCCTAAACAGTTCAACAAGATGAAGAAGGCAACAGAGTCAATGACAAGAAAGGAGGTATTTATAAACATACGCCATACTAGCTGTGAAATGATGTCAATTTTTAGGTCAATTTTTAGGATCTCAAAAATTTGTAATTTTTATAGACAAATAGAGCCTAAATGATGTTAAATTTTTTGAATTTTTTTAGTACATTAATAACTAAAAAAATTATTGACCAAATTTAGCCACCATTGAGAAAGATTTCTAGATCCATCCCTGCCAACAATTTACAAAATAGAACACCAATTTGCTACTCAACTAATTATACCATTACAATTCTGTCATGGCATGTGCAGTAACTTATGATGCTTATTAAAGGAAATTAAATGCCACATTACCAACTATACATGACAGTTTCTTTGTTAATGTACATTCCAACACAAAAACATCCCTTTTCTCTTTCTTTCAGCTCCTATTATTATCCTAAAGGATAAAACATTCCAAGGATGAATACCAAAGGTAAACCTTCTGACAAGCTAATGACATTTGATCACATAGAACGATCCCTTCACTTAATTTGTCTATAATATGCACTTTCAACCTGGGACCAGGTCAAGGCGAAACTAACACGAGCTAGGCACCATCCGATAAACTGGTACATGTATAGCACATCCTCTAGAGAATTTTGTGTCAAATAGACACATCATTCAAGCACAACAGAGCTATGAGAAGCCCTGGAGTCAAAGAAGGATAAACCGAGACAAGAAACAGGCCTAACAGTGAAGGGGAATCCCTAGCTATAGTATTCTGAGAGCTATCAAGCTCAGTCTCAAGCTACACAAAGAACAGCTTCAATTATTGTTTGATAACATGACCAGACAAATCCAAAAGCAGAAGCAATACAAAAAACTAATGGCCATCAAGTTCATCGGCCTTCTTAAACACGAACCTGCACAATAAAAAGGAATAGAGCACAAGCAGCAAAAACTTCCAATTTCGTACCCATTCAGATACATGGAAAGACTCCATGCAAATAGCCTTACACAATCCCAGAACAAATGAATGTAGCAGTGCATAAGAATCTCGATGCCAATGCCATAGAAAAAAATAGATGAGTTCAATAAGCACAAAATGGCATAAAATCTCTAGCAAAGATGACAAATCATAGACCATTCACATTCTCAACTTCTTTATTGGGAAGGAAAGTATGAAGAGAAGCCATAAAAAAACTTGCAGATGGAACAAGATGTCCCACTGCCTCTTCTGTGAAGCTATGGATGCCTCTACTATTCTCTGTTCTACAGTGACCATGAAATAAATGCACGGCAGATAACTAAAAAATTTGTGAGCAAGAAAATGAAAGTAAATTAGCAAGATTAAAAATCGAGCTTAGACCAATTTCAGCTTAGACGCCAAGAGGCCATTGATTGTCCTAAGATGAATAAAGGCAAGGTCGAAAATCAACCCATACATAACATGTCGCTGAAAGACCAGGAAACGAAATGAATCCATACACAAAGTAGGATGACAGATCAACATGAATTCAAGAATTCCACTTTTAAAAGGCAAAAGATGTTCAAAATTTATGACACCTTCGAATTTGAAAATTACAGAATAAATTGTGTATATACATACATACATACATATATATATATATATATATATATATATATATATATATATATATATATATATATATATATGAATGAAGATTCAGCACTCATAAGCATTCTCTATTTCATTTAAATAATCATCTTTTTTATTTGTTTATAAAGCAGAGATATTTCAGATAGCAATTCAAAAGTGCAGGATAAAGAAATCTCAGTTTTGATTGCCAAAAATTACTCATCTTTTTAACGTCTAGTCTACTTTAGATACTCTAAACCCCCTATTGCTCAATAATATAGCTTCAATTACTTAAAAAGCTCTTAAAAGACCAAACACATCCATGCATGTGTCTGTCTATTAGCAAAGAGTTTTTTTTTTTTTTTGGGGGGGGGAAGGCGGGGGCCGGGATAGGTAGATAAGTTTTGTGGCGCTTTTATCACTCTATAAATGATTGCGATTAACTTCCTTTAGATGAGATTAAGTAATTGAGCAGTTGGGGGTAACATGTAATTGAAGCTAATATCCAAAATATGTAATTTTTGGCAGTAGGGTAACATGTAGTTTTGCTGCAACAAATAATATCCAAAAGCACAACAAAGTTACCCTATCTCAACTAAATTGTTTACATTCACATCTACATGTTACTAGCTTTTGGTTTATCTCGTATGAAACCAATCGGTACTTTATTACAGATCTTACTATCTTCAGCCAGAAAAACACCACAGCTTTTCATATCAGAATTTAGAAGCCACAGCAGAAGTCCCAATTATGCTAAGCCAGACAGAACGTAAATACAAAATACCAATGTTTACAGAGCCATTCTTCATATACACAATAAGTAAGAAAATTTTCAGTCACTCTAACTCATTGTATTCCACTGTCCCAAAGGAGAGAGATTCTAGGCATGCCGAAAGCATTTAAACAACTGTCTAAAAATCAACATTACCTTTTCACTGACGTCAGGAATAGATAATTCAGTCGATCTCCCTACTTCTCCAGCAACAACTTGATCTAGTCCATCCATCACTGTCCCACTGTCATGAAAACTATTTTTGGATGAGCAAATAATATTGTTATCCTTTCATATCCCTATGTTGCTTTTGGTTCTTCTCCGCGGGGGTACTGATTTAACAGCAACAGGATCAGAAATTTCAGAATCTGATAGTGCAACTGAATCAGAAGTATCAGTTCCTCCAACTTCAGCCTTAGCTGGAAAACTCGATTTTTTTACTTTCAGATCCTTCTGCAATGTACCCATACATGCATGATTTTTAAGCCATTTAACTAGCTTCCACTGCAAATCAGGCACGTATTTATTATCCTGCAAATAAGACATCAGGAATACGTTGTAAAGGAAAATATGAGCAGCAGAGCAGAAAAAAAAAACAGCTTCCACCTATAGCTATTAAGAAATTAATCTAGAAAACATAAAGTTTTGGATTCATTGGGGCCTTACAGCAAGTTTTGAGTAAAATGAATCGGGTGAAATGCCAATCTCTGATGCCACGTCTTTCACATTCACTTTTCCTCGATCAATCAACTGCAAATTGGCAAATACAAGGACAATCTCAATCTTTACTATCGTTCATAAGAGGAGCATTTATAGGGCAGCTTTCACATAACAATTCAAGCAATCTTTTTCAAAATAAGCACAAAGTTCAAGGAATCAGATGCATTGGTGTCTTCACAGTTGCTCAAATGTATCTTCTCCAACTGTCCAAGCTCCTCTGAATCAGTACTTTCCAACTTAGTATTAATGTTTGATCTATCATTTGAAAGCACCACCTCTTGCAAATCTGTACTATCTGATTTGTGAGAATCATCACCCCCGTTTTTTGCAGCCAACTTTTGAACTATTGGTTTCTTTCGTAGGTGATACACCAGATACGGGATTCTCTATTTGTCGATTGCCATCAGCCCAACCAGGACAACCTTCTGGCTGGCCCGAGACACAACTGGCCCGGACATTTGAATGCCTTGAGCAAAAAGCACGTAACTCAACCTGTAGAATGACACTAGGAAGTAGGCCATATCAGCTAGAGAAAGAATAGATTTCACAAGAAATGCTCCATGCAAAGTTGAAAGCTTGCAAAAAAATGTGACGTGACATGGCAGGCAGAAAGATGTTGAACTGTCATTCTCATTACCGAAACTACATAAACATGCTGAGGAATATACATTTGAAGAGGAAAAGAATCAGCATTCACCCGGGATATTACAAAACAAATAACAATTGATATTCTTAATCTAACGAAATTTCATTTCAAGCTTGACTGAATATGTCTTGTCACTAATTAACTGATTCTTTTCATGATAAGGCTGTGGATAAAGGAGAATGGCCAGAATAAGCAATCTTTGAGACAATGCATTGACAAATATGCACCACTCCAGTTCAAACAGGCAATAAAATCAGCATGCCATCTATATAAAAAAAAAAGTTGGTTACAGTTATAATGGATAGTAGAACAATTGGTCTGGACATACATTAGAAATAGCTACAGTCTCCAGGTATGCTATGAAATAGGAAAGAATTAGAATCCATGCTGCCTCAGTAACCCACTGGATTTTTTCAGGCAAGTCAGCAACGGCATGCCTTAGCCTGCGGAGGGTCATGTTTGACGTAACATGGTAAAATAAAAAGCAAACATGAGTTAGGAGGAAAGTAAAATGTCTGTACTTGCACAAAAAAGTTAACCATACCGCATGATAAGAAATAGACAGATGATTAAGAAAAGCATAACTAGTCAATGTCTCAAATTTATGGCTCACATTATTCATTTTCCACGATGTAAATGTTTCAGAAGCTCCCAAAACTGTGAAGAAGTAGTGCGTCCAAAAGTAGTTCCCAACGTAACTGAAGATTATTATCCAGAGACTCGCCTGCCAAAGCATGGTTAAGTGTTAGGGTGGAAGAGCAGCTCTTCTTTCTGATCCTAATATCTAGCTATATAATGTCCACACAAAGGCCAGCTTCATAACGTAGTGGATGAGTAAAACGTCACATATACAATCTTATTTAACTCAAAAAGGAGAGATACACAGCCTCCAGGGAACTTGATTACCAAAATCATTTGTTAAGAAGAAAAAGATACGCACGAAAGTGCATGAACCATTCAAAAGTAATAGGACTTCCACCGAATTATATGAAGGTAGACATAGAGTTACATCTGAGTACAGCAAGTCCGTTGCAAATGATAAGACATAAAGTTACGTTTGAGCTCCTTAAGAGTGCACTACTAGAATAGAGCCAAAGTCACAAGATGAAAGTTTCCTCGGCAAATATAGATTCCTTGGAGAGCTAATTATATACGAAAAAGCTCTAGTAAGAAAAGAAACAAAAGGATATTCGTTTTAAAAAATTAATTCCATGGACTTGTAGAGAATGCCATTTGATAAGCCTTGTAATTCATGCAAGTGCATGAAGTTTGCAAGAATACAATTATTCAAATATCATTATTAAAAAGGTCTACAAATCTAATACACAAGTATTCAAGTGCATGCTTTTGTTACCATAGGGTGAAAAATTCCATTTACAAAGCCGAGGACCATTGTCATAACAAGGAAGAAGACATTGAGGCCATAGTCCTCACCAGAAGGATTAAACCATATGAACAAAATCCCAGAGCGAGTGTAGGCTGCAATATAGCACCCAACTGATATCACCAGCAAAGCAACATACCTAAACAAGTCTAATGAGCCATCAAAACTCAAATATCACAGAAGCCTAACATACAGAGAAGGAAGAATGATAGAATAGAATTTTAAAGACTCCAACTAACCATTTCTGTTCATCTTTTGCAGCCCATGCATCATGCCACGAATGAATGAAGTCTAGCAGGATAATTACTTGGACCAACAGAAACAGTCCTGCTCCAAATTTTGATATAGTTTCTGTAGATCCAAGGCATATTCTTGAGTCAATTACAAATCGTGGCAATGTCAATCAATGAGAATTCAGTAAGCAAAGTCAAGATTCCAAATTAAGCAACCCTTTCCTCCTTCCCTTCAACCCTTACACTAGCCACTTATGACCAAACTTATCCAACTGGGGAGAAAATTACACAAAGGGAAAAAAGAAAAATAGAGTAAATTTTAATATAGATATTAAGTAGACAAAATACATCGCTAGCAAAGCGGGCTTCTCCTTGCTTAGCTGAAAATTTGATTCTAGAGACCCTTTTTGCAGGATTTAAGAATGTGGAATGCCAACTTAGCCGAACCTACATTTAGAACGCTCTTGGCTAACAACTGTAGCACAAGAAGCTCTTTCCTTTCTTAAGTCAAATTTTTTGGTTCAAAGAACCATTCAATTGAAACTTTAGATGACCAAATGGAGTACCTCAGAGTCTTCTAGTAATATGAATACACAAGTAAGCATAAAATTCCCCACAGCCATACTCTATTTCCTACACTATTTTCGTAAGCTAACAAAAAACTAATGTTTCAATGTCCAAAGCCAAGTTCTGGAATATGAAATGAATAGAATAGCAGAATACAAAATCAGAATGCACACTATTATCAGCAGATGTCCAGAGAATCTTAAAAACACTATGTACATATCCACAAAAGGGAAATTTTTCATTTTGCTAAAAAATGCAAATCCGCAGTCACATATCTACACTTCACAGATCCCCGCACAAGGACATCTTCGATAAGCAGAGGACTCGCTGTTGCAAAATTTTTTTTACCTGGATCATGTCCAAAATAACTTCCAGCCCACCAAACTCACGCACAGCACCAGCTATTGCAAACTCATCCGAGAGAACCTTGTGCGACTCCACTTACATTCACCAACTAATAATGATATAAAGAGAAATTAAGCTTGTGCAAAATAGCGAACAGAGAAACAAAAAGATGGCCTTTGAAGTACCGGCAAGAGAGAGAACGCCAGAGGAGGTTGTGGTTGGCTAGCCAGTCGTAGAGGACTTGGACAAGGGACTTCCGCCGGGCGTACTTCTCGTCGACCGCGTGCTGCTGCGGCGACCTCTTCTCCCTGGCCACCACCGACGACGACGAAGACTTGGCCGCCACCGCCGGCTGCAGCTGTTGGTGGTGGAGCTCCTCCTTTGGCTACATCTTCGGCTTCCACCGTCGCTTCTTCGAGGCTTGCGAATGCAAAGCATCGAGGCAGAGGCTAAGGCTAGGGCATGGCCGACGCGGAGGCGTCGACAAGGGTTGGGCGAAGGCGTCGGTCTCGGGTTGGGGGCAGAGGCGTCGGCGGAGGCGTCGACGTGGGCGTCGGAGGCAGTGTCGGAGGCAGTGTCGGAGGGAGTGCGAGATCTCAGAGTGCAAAGGCGTCGGCGTCGGAGGCGGCACGTCTGGGAGAAGAGAGAAGTTGGGAGTGCGAGCGCGTAGAGGAGCGTCGGCGTCGGCGTCGTCAGCGAAGGCGGAGGCGCCAGCATCGGAAGAATCGGAGGGAGCGCCAAGTTCTGAGCCGGGAAGAGAGAGAGGGGTTGGGGCGCGCGAGTGTGAGAGATGAGAGGAGAGAGGCGCTATATTTTCAAAATATTGGAGGTCTGACCTGGTGGGGTCCGGAGACACGTGACGCACGCTGGGATACTCGTTTTTTGCCACGGTGGAATCCGAGTCCTATCTAATATTTTCTCACATGCTTGTGCATTAAGATTTGCTTGCTGATCTGCAATTTTAAATACGAATTGGCTGGACCATACAAAAAGAGGCTAAGACACGGCTCTGGATTTCCGTACGCTGACTTGATACTGTGGTCTTTGTCCTTTGCGGGAGGGGCATGGTGGGATTGCTTGTCAAGCTGTAGAAAAACAAAAATAAATGGTAAAAAGTTGCATTTAGAGCGTCTACGACAATGCACGTCGAGTCACAAGAGGTGGAATAATTGGTTTTGATGTACCTCAGTCCATTCTGTTATTTCCGTTTGCCATGCCTTTTTTGGGAGGGTCGGCTCGCCTAAATCAGAACTGTGAGATAACAAAAATGATTCAAGTTGTAAGCCGGAAGTATCAATAGTTCGAATGGCCCGACGAACGCGAATCAGTGATTTACCCAAAGAGATTGAATCCGAAGACCGGGCAACAAATGGTCTTATGTAGTCTCGCATCCAAATCGCAGTGTCGTGCCCCGTAACCATGGGTTGGCTCCCACCTCGCAGTCAACATAACAGCGCCTTCTTGGAACCCATCTCCTTCTGGCTTTGCATGGATAACTTTCAACGACATGCCTCGCCACAAATTCCACTAAAAGAAGAAAGCATCCTCCCCTGACGTGGATGCCGAAACATTTGAAACGACTAAGAGACAACATGGTGATGGCGACTGCCTAGTTTTAATACAAAGCCCGAATCATTCAACTTGGCCCGTCTTACTTAACCAATAATGGACCTAAATAAGTCCTTAAAATACTTCATCTCTGTTCTCGTCCAAATCTCGGGATCATCGGAATATGAAATTATCAGAGGGTATTCCCTCTCTCTAGGAAAGACAAAGATACAAGGAAAAAAAGAATGCGAGGCATGCGAGCACCAGCACGTTAATAAGAAACCTATCCGTAAAACCTGTTATCCCTGTATATCAAATGGACAGGTTGTGAAGGCTCTCATGGGAGCGAAACCTCTCTTCTTTTTATGAGGTTATCTCCTAACCGAACACCAAATATTCAAGGGTAGCTTACTGAGCAATAAGAGTTACTTTTCGGACATTTTGGAGAAATAAAATCTAAAGAGAAAAACCAGGAAAGCGTCAAGCATTTTGCTTCCTCCCCACTTTTCTCGTCGTCCTCGCAATTTCAGGACATAAACCCCTAGCCCCACCATAGTTGAATCCAAATGCCTTACCCTTCTCTTTCTACTTCTATAAACACACGAACTATTGATTCGTGTATAATTTCTCTACTTTGTGCTTGTGCTCCCAGTGATATAGGGTTAAGATGAGGATCGATACGCTGACCATGATGATGAACTCGGGAGGAGCGGGCAACATGATCGCTCACCTGGGGTCGGTGATCGCGGGCATGATGTTCTCGTGGGCGATCCTGAAGCGGTTCCTGCCTCACGACCTCCGGGCCTACGTCGACAGGTACTCGCAACGCTTCTTCCGCTACGTTTCCCCCTACATCCAGATCTCCTTCAATGAGTACACAGGGGAGCGGCTCATGCGCAGCGAGGCCTACTCGGCCATCGAGAACTACCTCAGCTCGCGCTCTGCCACGCAGGCCAAGCGGCTCAAGGCCGACCTGGTCAAGAACAACCAGTCCCTGGCGATAAGCATGGATGACCACGAGGAGGTCTCCGACGAGTACAACGGCGTTAAGCTCTGGTGGGCTTCTGGCAAGAGAGGATCGAAGCCGCAGACGGTCTCTTTCCACACCTCTGTGGATGCTGAAAGCGGGTACTAGTTACATTCACTCCATTTTGCTTGGGTATGCATTTGTTGTTTGCGTCTCTGTTTGGTCTCTCTTCGAACAATTTGGTTGGCTATATCACATAGGTATTACACGCTGACCTTCGACAAGACGCAGAGGGACCTCATCCTCGGGCCATACCTGAGCCACGTCCTGAAACAGGGCAAGGAGATCAGGTTCCAGAACCGGCAGCGGAAGCTCTACACGAACAACAACTGGTACTGGACCCATGTCGCGTTCGAGCACCCAGCGACTTTCAACACCCTCGCTATGGACCCTGACAAGAAGCAATATATCATCGACGACCTCATCACCTTCAGCAAGAATGAGGAGTTCTATGCGCGGATCGGCAGAGCCTGGAAGCGTGGGTACTTGCTGTTCGGCCCACCTGGGACCGGCAAGTCGACAATGATCGCCGCGATGGCTAACCTCCTGAATTATGATATCTACGACCTCGAGCTCACTGCGGTGAAGGACAACAGGTCGCTGAGGAGGCTCCTGATTGAGACGTCAAGCAAGTCGATCATCGTGATCGAGGACATCGATTGCTCGCTTGACCTGACGGGCCAGAGGAAGAAGAAGGAGAAAGTGGAGGAGGACAAGGAAGGCGAGGTCAGACAGCCGGGGAAGCAGGCGGCGAAAGATGAGGAAGGCAAGAATGCGAGCAGGGTCACGCTCTCGGGGCTCCTGAACTTCATCGACGGCCTGTGGTCGTCGTGCGGCGGAGAGAGGCTGCTTGTCTTCACGACAAACCACATCGAGAAGCTTGACCCGGCGCTGATAAGGAAAGGCCGGATGGACAAGCACGTGGAGCTGTCGTATTGCAGGTCCAAGGCGTTCAAGGTCCTGGCCAAGAACTACCTGGGCATCGATGACCAACACCTGTTCGACCATATTTGGAAGCTATTGAACGAGGTCGACCTGACGCCCGCCGACGTGGCCGAGCACCTGATGCCCAAGAGCGCTTCTAAGAATGCCGAGGTTTGCTTGGAGAGCCTGATCGGGGCACTCGAGAAGGCGAAGGAGGAGGGCGAGTCGAGAGCGAAGGAAGCGGAGCTGAAGGGTGAAGAGAGCACAGAGGAAGTGAAGGTGGAAACAAAAGAATGAGTGTTTGTGTTTTGGGGTCGATGGAGAGCGAATAAGCCAAATCAGAGGAAGTAGCTGATTTAGCAAGAATTGATCTAATTTTCCTTTGCATTTCCTTCCAGTTCCACTTTCTTGTCCAATGAAAAAGAAGAGCTAGTCTTAGCCAGGTTGCGAGCCTTAAGCTCAAGTTCAGAGGCTAGTGAGAATTTATTCTTGTATTATGCCCCAACTCAATTGTCCAGAAAAGCTTTTGGAATGTCTGAACGGAACTCCCTGCCTCATATATGTATATTACATTCCTAGATTTGTCGAATCAAATGTAGAGATTTGGGGCCATGACCAGTCTACTTCGGCTATGAATCGCATCTGTTTTTACTTGACACTATCGGCTATAAATCTCTTCTGTTTCTGCTGCCCCCTGGACGAGCATATTGGGGACTGACGGGTTTAGAGATAATGTCGAGCTATGGACTAACGGTCCTCAATCGGCGTGGGTTCTTCGAAACACTTAGCTCGCACGACGTTGGAGTCTACAACTGAAAAAAATCTATCTATAAAGTTCAACTAACTAGCAGCTGCCAATAGCCTATCAAAAGTCGGGTAGAAACCAAGATAGAGGAGCATACCTCATTTCTTACACAACTAGATGATTTAGAGTTGGGCACTTTATTAACTAGTTTCATTTTGGTACCCTAACTTCATTGATTTGTTACCTAAATGATTCATGCAATCTTTGTCCATTTTATTAATCTATGCCACTAAATGATGTCCATGCATGAATGCGCGATCCACGAAAAGTAGACAATCACAGTTAATGCGATAAAATTAAAGTTCAAGAAAGTAAACTCAATGAAGCACCAAGTATAGAATACACATGGCCTTGTTATTAAGTCTCGGGATAGCAACCCCATAAGTTAAGTTCAAATTGAGTCCAATTTTCTACCTAAAAGATCAATCCATCAAAACTGAACTCATATCAAACGTACTCGCTAACATCATTAAACTAAAGGCACTAATTAAATGAAACTAAAATAAAATTAATACTGAATATCTAACAACCTAATCAAGACATATATATATATATATATATAAAATATATATATATATATATATATATATATATATATATATATAAAAGCTATTTTCTGATTTTTTTAAAAAAAATTAAAATTTTTAATTCCGAAAATAGGGACTAGGGCTAGGCCCTTGGGCCCGGTCCATTTATGATATTAGGATGTTTCAATTAAAGATCAAATCGGGCTCAACTCATAGAATTAAGCTTAATTCCTCTAGAAGTAAATCAAACCCAACTTTAACGGACCAGGCGTATCCCAGACCTAATTACACCAAGTAGAGCCCAAAACTAATCTACTAACCAAGACAAACCCAAGTTTACTAAAAAAAGAAACAAACAAAGCCCTCGTACGGATTCAGGAAATTTATAGATGACTTCGTTATGCATCAAAACTGCTTCTGATGGCTACTGAAACATATCAAAAGCGTCTCAGTTCTAGCAATTCCAGGAACTATTTTATGACTTCCTCTAGGCATATCATCGAACGGTTCACTGGCACCTCAAATGTTGCAGCTAGCTTTGGAACCGAAGTAAAATTTCTTTACCCAAAACAACGCTAGAACCACAATATCATTACAAATCATCCAGTAAAGACTCAGATTCCCAGTTATTTACCCAAGTAGTGTTAACGCAGCTCAACCTCAAAGCAGGGGAGAGAATGGGAGAAGTGTTACCTGATCAATAAGCTAAGGCGAAGTCGCCATGGACGACTGAATCAGTGAGTGAAACTTCTGTTATCATTGAGGATTGAAACCACAAATGCCGAACATGCTTCGAGCAAACGTCTCGTTACTTTGAGATATTCATGTTGGACTTGACGAGGTCCAACCCATTTATATGACTTATCGAGTCTATTATTTAGCATTTGATACAAGCCCAATTTAATTAAATATATTATGGGCCATATATTTGTGACATCCAATTAAGCATTTAATTATCATGCTTCCGCTATTCTCCACAAAATTATTGAGAGAAAAAAACACACCCATCACAATCGTCATAGAGGAGAGTAGTGAAAATTCATACCCACAGAGATAGCTTCTTTGCTTCTTTCTCATTGGATCAATAATAGCTTCCTTTGATTCGAGTATGTTATATTTATCAATTTGATCTCATATTTATGTAATTGAAAAATCGTATTATTCTAACAATTCAGACACAAAACAGAGTCAGTCTCTGTGAAAAACGCAAAAAACATGGACTCCGAGATTTGCTCGGCAAGGGTGGTTTTAGGTGAAACCAGAGTTTCTATGGTTGTTGTTGAGGCACGACACGAGCTTCCCGAACTTCATGATTGGATGTACAAACGTTCGAACGGGCAGGCGAGCTCTTGGACGGCGGAGAACAAGACGACCAAAAATAGGGCCTCTTCGTTTGGGGGCTGTGGCGATGGTCCCGGTGGCTGGGAAGTGGCAACGACTGGCGGTGAAGGTGGTCAAGGGAGAGGGACTCTCTTAGTCTTCGACACGAAGGCTAAGAGAGTTCAGCCAAGATAGGGCCTTTTTTCGCGGTTGTCCGTCCCCCTTTCAAACTAAAAGACCCACATTTTTGTTTTTACTGCTGCTTTCTTTTATAAGAGTAAAACCGGCCGAAACTTCATCTCCCCAATAGAATTTGCCTTTCTTTAAACAGTCAGTGATCGGGGCCATAATAATATTGAAATTTCGAATGAAACGCCTATCAAATGTTGCAAGGCTATAGAAACTTCGAGCCTCGCCAACATTCTTTGGAATTGGCCTATTGCGAATCATGACCACCTTATCTGTATCAACGTGAAGTCCATCCATGCCAACAAAAGGCGTTCTGTCATGAAGCTACACTTTTTCAGATTAATGAATAATTTATTTTGCTACAAGGTTAGTAGGATATCTCTCAAGTGCTCCATGTGTTAACGCCAATTTGGACTATATATGAGTATATCATCAAAGAAAACTACCACAAACTTGCCAATAAAAGGTTTGAGAACCTGAGTCATCAAACGCATGAAAGTACTAGGCACATTAGTGAGTCCAAACAACATGATAAGCTATTCGTACAAACCCGCACTTGTCTTGAAGGCCGTTTTCCATTCATTGCCAAGACGGATGCAAACTTGGTGGTATCCGCTTCGAAGGTCGATCTTCGTGAAAATCCGTGATCTAGCAAGTCTGCTTAGCATATCATCAAGTCGTGGAATCGAAAACCTATACTTGACAGTAATCCGGTTAATGGCACGATTGTCTACACACATACGTATGGTGCCGTCTTTCTTTGGCATGAGAAGCGCAGGAATTGCACATGGACTTTTGCTTTCACGCAAGAAGCCCTTTCGAAAGAGCTCTCCCACTTGCTCCTGTAGAATCTGATTCTCCTTCATATTCATCCGATAATGCGGCAAATTAGAAAGACTAGCACTTGGAAGGAAATCAATCTCATGTTGGATATCTCTCAAAGGAGGTAATCCGTCAGGTAAATCCTCAGGCATAACATCACTAAATATCTTTAATAAGGGCTTAAGAATGTCGGGAACGCGAACCATAACTTGTTGGTCACTCTTGTCCACAATCATATATATCCTTTCACGCTTTCGGATGTTCATCATATCCCCTGCATTCTGCTTCTTCACAATATGAGGGGAATTACTCTTTGATCTCAAAGTAATTTTAGTCCTTTTCCATACAAAAGAATACGTATTCTCCCTAGCTCGGTGTGCAGCATCAACATCATATTGCCATGGCCGACTTAGTAAAACATGACACGCATCCATCTCCACAACATTACAGACAATAGTATCTTGATATGATTTTCCGATCAAAATAAGTAAACGGCATAATTGGTTTATCTTAAGTTCTGCTCCCTTGCGTATCCACCCGATCGTGTAGGGTGCGGCTCCGTCTTTAGGTGCAAGTGATCCACCAAGGCCTTTGACACTATATTCTCGCAACTCCCACTGTCAATAATGATATCGCATACTTTGCCGTTGACAGTACAACGAGCACGGAAAAGCTGATTCTCTTGGGTATCTTCTATTCGCGAAGTAAACAATAGACGATGTACAACACAATTAACCTTCTCGCCCACTTCATCTTCCACTCCCACTTCTTCTTCCTTTTCCCAGTCTTCCTCATACACATCTTCGTCATGTTCAACGATATTGGCCATTCTACGACGAGGACAAGCACTGGAATGATGGCCCAACTCGTTACACTTATAGTACTTGATCGATTAGGGCTTGGCATATGGATTCTAGGTATTTTGATTGGGAGTGCGATTGTTTGTTGTGACTGCTTCCTTAGGCGTCCCAGTAGTACCCCCTGAAACTTGGCTCGAATAAGGGGTTTATCGACTAGAAGAACTTGTAACATCAAGCTGTCTTCCTTTCCCGAATGACCCATGATCCGAATAATTGCTACCACGAGTACTAGGGCTAGTCCTCTCCAATTGCATCTCAATTTTTCGCGCCATATCCAGGGCGTCTTCGATAGAGAATAGTCGATGCAAAGAAACCCGATCCTGGATATTAAGTCGCAAATCACTAATGTACTTAGCAGTTTGTTGTGTCTCGGACTCATCCATGTTATTGCGAGTGGAGAGTCGAAGGAACTCTTCCGTATAAGCTTGGACCGATCTATTCAATTGTCGGCAATTCTGGAATTGCTGAAATAACATTTGCTCATAGTCCGTTGGGAGGAACCTTTTCTTCAACTTCTGTTTCATCTGACCCCATGATCGAATAGGGGAGCCTCGCCTTGTCGGCGTCGCGTCAATTGAGTCTGTTCCCACCAAGCTGAAGCGCCACCCTTCAACTTGTACACCACAAGTTTCACTTAGCAATCCTCGTCAATATCCATAGAGTCGAATAATTTCTCGACCTCCCAAAGTCAGTCCAGGAAATCTTCAAGATTTGAATTCCCATTGAAAGTAGAGAGATCTATCTTTAGTTGATACTGCTCAGGATCTCGTCGATAGCCCCCTGCCATCAATCCCCACGAACATGCTCCTCCTAGAATCCCCTATATCGGCAACTACCACAAATCTGCATCTCCTAGAAATCTTCGTCTTCGTCTTTCGTATCCTCGACATAGTCTTGACGCCTATGTCGGGGAATTTCTCCACACCCCATAGCATCTTCGGGATCACGAGCGACAGGAATTCGCTTGACTGGAAGAACACCAGGCGCATGGTTTGTGGACAAACGTTGGATGGCATCAAGGATCTCTTGAAACCTCTAATCGGTTTGATCCACAAACTGATTAAACTCAGCCGGCGTGATAGGCTCGTTCTCACGACCCTCAGCAACGGGGAGATTGACATTCACGTTATTCACCATCGCCACAGGAGAAATCTACTTTGATACCAAATGACGCAGAGAGAAAGCGTAAATTCGGAACAACCCCAAAGAACTCAAAATTTTTATTCAATGATATTGTGATTTTCAATTATAAGACGGACATCTTATATAGAGATAGGACTCCTAATACTAATGGAAACCGAATAATTAAAGATAACATCTAATTTACCAAATCGTTCAAATAAAATATGTGAAAGTAATGACAATCGCAAATTTCCTAATATAAAAAACTGCTTGAATAATAATATATAAAACTATCTGAATGGTAATATAGAAAACTGCTTAAATAGTTGTGTTCTCCAAAATCAGAAAAACTGACGAGATTTCCGGCGATTATGGCAATCACATTCTTCAAGATAATTACAGGCTAACTATTCTACATTAGAATAGTTAGTAGATTTGCTTCCAAGTGGCTCAACTTGGTCACGAACATGGTTTCTTCTCAAGCATTTAAGCAATTCCTTTAACAGCTCATTCCTTTTTAACACTCGGAATTACACCCCATTTAGCCATCTTCTCATTCATTTCCCTCTTTTCACTCAATGATAGTTCTTCTCCATGTGGGTAGCATCCCAACTACGTCATACACTCCATTAGCATCGATATTAAGAACTCTCTGCACGAGGGAGACTTTCTCCATCTCAACATTCGCTTGACTAGCATGGTCAGGGAGAGGGTTTTGTTGCACATTCGGTTGCGCATTCCTGAACAAGAATAACCCCTTGTCTATGAGGTTTTGGACCTTGTTCTTGAGGATCCAGTCAAAACCAGCATAATGAGAAGGATTTTTGCATGGGGTCTTTTTAGCAATCATATGACTTGCGATCAACATTGGCAATAATTGTGACAGTGTTGTGGAAATAGGAGTGAATTTCCTAGGAGTTGTCTAGTTATGACCATAGCTCTTTGGCCCTGTATTGTGCGTGACGGTTTCTGAGGAGGTGCCAAAAAAGATCTCGGCGTCGACTAATTCTAAACATATGCAACCTCAACGAATGGTTCCTTATCCTTCCTTGCCATAAACCTCTTGCTACCTCTTTCAGTCACCTTCCCATCATGAATAGCCCAAATAACCCTTTCACCAATTTCTACTAAGTGTGGGAATGTTTGACAACCTGAGGTATAACATTTTATTGAAATAATCATATGGGAGTGCTCTCAAGATAGTTGCATTGTTTCCTTTTCATTCAGGAGAGGTTGAGCTTGAGCTGCCATTCCTCACCACCTCTGTGCAAATGCTCTGAAAGTTTCAGACCTCTTCTTTTCAACACAAACTAACTCTTCTCTCGCTGGAGCAATCTCCAAATTGAACATATATTGCTAAAGGAATGCATAACAAGATCTTCCCATCTTCGTATTTTGTCCATGTCTAACGTCATAAACCACAGCAAAGCAGGACCAATCAAGCTACCTTGAAAGATTTCGACTAAAAGTAGAACATTGTCCGAATATCGAGCCATCTTCATGAGATAGTACTTAAGATGTATGTTCGGGCACGTCCATCGTATTTCTTGTTGAATTTTGATTCCTTAAAGGTTTCGGGAATTTTGACTTTTGAATAAGGAAATAGATCGTCTACTCCTTGCATCTCATATCCCCGCAACAGACAAAGTTGTTCTTCGATCTTTGCCAGACACCTGGCACTTTCTTCATCTTTGCGAGAGACAGTTTCTTCATTTAGTGTAGGATCAAGGTCAACCACAATGGGAGTGACAAAATGGATTTCCTTACTCCTTTTGCAGCAAGATCCTTAGTAGATGGTTTAGGGGGTGCGGAAGAAGCGGTAGGGGTAATTGGTTCTTGGTTCGATCCTATTTCAAGGTGGAATTGGGAATCCGACTGGGAGGACCAGTTCCATAATTGAGAACTAGGGACTGGACCGATTGGTCTTAGGATTGGAAATCGAACCGGACCACCGGTCCGGTCCAATAGAATCGAGAACTCGAGAGGTTAGCTTCATTCTACTTTTCTTTTAAAATGAAATTAAGTGACATCATTAGCAACCAGATGGAACGGGTGTAGGGTCCACAATAGTTAGAGGGGCCACAGAAGTTTTAATTTGCTCGGCAAGTTCCACCAGCATAGCAGTTATTTGACCCGGTTGGTTTTCCACATTAGCCAATTGAGTGTTCTGTTCCTCGTTCTCCATGCGCGTTCTCAAGCGAGTTCGAATGGGTGACCTCCTTTTAGCCGTATTGATACCCTTGATGAAAATAAAACGAAAGGTAACAAAGTATACAGAAAAGAAACAAAGTACAACCCTTCGGTTGTGTTGTCTCTTATGATGAAATAAGGACAAGAGGACTTTTCAAAGAGCCGTGTCCCTCAGAAATAGTCTCTTGCCAAGATTTCTTTGTCGGAGAAAGCAAAATAAGAGGGGTAATGTATGGTAATCGATCAATCACATCTACTTATAAAATGTAAGGGATATCCTATTAATACCAAGCTTATTTTATTTTTATTATGAAGATACTTTTCTTCAAGAAAAACCTATGCAATCATAATAATTTTAAAACATGAAACATGAATTATAAGGTATTTCCATAACTTGGTCTAAACCCAACGCAACCAAGTTACTTTGGGTGAAGCCGCTTGTTTATTAGGGAGGAACGAGAGGCTTCAATGTCTCGTTCAACTCCTTTGTTGTTGCTTGAAAAGCGCTTTCTTGGGAGTAGAGATGATTTGAAAGTCCAATCTTTCCATCATATCTAGACCAAGGAAGGCATTTTGATTGACTACCATGTATAACAAAAGGAAAGCACATAATGAAAATTCAAGAGAAATCCTAGAAATTCTACAAGGTAAGAGATATATTTACAATCGATGAACTGATAGGGGTTTCAATCACATAACATACACATAAAACTTGTGAGGTTCGTCACTTAAAGATGATTGAATGGATATGCGGAGATTAGATAGGGCGTGGATTGCACAAGTAATAGTATGGACATATTGGAAAAGCAGCAACGATTCTATTATATCTTAAGAATGCGGAGCTAATTATCCTCGTTTGTTTAGGAAGAAAGAACACCAAGCACTAAGTAGTTCAAGCTTGCGAAAGGGTGTGCACTGACTTGATCATATGGTTGTTGTTCTTTAAGAAAGAGACGTAATGCGATTGCTCGTCTTCTTGGCTTTGTCAGCTGTATGACATCAACCTTTCGGTGTCATACATTCTTGCGCATCAAGATTTGCTTGCTGATCCGCAATTTTATCTACGAATTGGATGGACCATACAAAATGAGGCTAAGACACGGCTCGGGATTTCTGCACGCTAACTTGACTGTGTAGTCTTCGTCCTTTGCGAGAGAGGCATAGCGGGATTGCTTGTCCTGCAGTAGAAAAAGGATCTACGACAATGCATGTCGAGTCACAAGAGGTGGGGTAATTGGTTTTCATGGCCCTCAGTTCATTCTGTTTTGGGAGGTTTCATTTTGCCATGCTTTTTTGGGAGTGTCGGCTCGTCTAAATCAAAACTGTGAGATACCAGAAACGATTCACGTTGTAAGCCATAAGTATCAATAGTTCGAGCGGCCCAATGAATGCGAAACAGTGATTTAACCAAAGTGATCGAGTCCGAAGACTGGGCAACAAATGGTCGTAGGTAGTTTCTATTGAGACTATAGGAAAGAAAGAAGAAGAAGTGGCAAGCTGAAGAAAGCTCAAGTCTTCTATAAGCATCAAATATTGATTAATGTTCTGCGTAACTGATTTCTGTTATTTGAGTTAAAGGAAAACAGAGTAGTTGACATTCTGTTAGTTCAGTTGTACAGATTTGTTTCTTCTGTTAGTTCAGTTGTACAGTTGTGTTTCTGGTGTATGAGCTGTAACTCGAGCAATAGTTTAACTTGAAGAACTGTATATGTTATATAAGCAGTAAGATACACAAGAGAGATGTTAAGCTCTTAGATGAAGTTTTGAATGTAGTTCAAGTTCTTCAACTGTAAATTTCCTTTCTTCCTTCTTCATTTCTCAAGTTCTTCACAGTTTCACATCCGAATCGCAGCCATAACCACGGGTCGACTCCCACCTCACAGTCAACATAACAGCGCCATCTTGGAATCCGCCTTCTTCTGGCGTGCATCAGTAACTTTCAACGACACGCCTCGCCACAAATCGCACTGAGAAGAAAGCATCCTTCCCTGACGTGGATGCTGAGACATTAGAAACGACCAAGAGACGACATGATGATGGCGACTGTCTTACTTTACCAACAAGAGTTACGTTTCGGACATTTTGGAGAAATCAAACCTAACGAGAAAAACCAGGAAAGCGTCGAGCATTTTGCTTCCTCCCCACTTTTCTCGTCGTCCTCGCAATTTCGGGACAAAACCCCCTAGCCCCACAAGAGTTGAATCCACACCCCTTACCCTTCTCTTTCTACTTCTATAAAAACACGAACTATTGATTCGTGTATAATATCTCTACTTTGTGCTTGTGCTCCCAGTGACAGATAGTTAAGATGAGGATCGATACACCGACCATGATGATGAATACGGGAGGAGTGGGCAACATGTTCGCTCACCTGGGGTCGGTGATCGCCGGCGTGATGTTCTCATGGGCGATCCTAAAGCAGTTCCTGCCTCACGATCTCCGGGCCTACCCCGAGAGGTACTTGCAGCGCTTCTTCTGCTACATTTCCCCCTACATCCAGATCTCCTTTGATGAGTACACGGGGGAGCGGCTCATGCGCAGCGAGGCCTACTCGGCCATCGAGAACTACCTCAGCTCGTGCTCTGCCACGCAGGCCAAGCGGCTCAAGGCCGACCTGGTCAAGAATAACCAGTCCCTGGTGATAAGCATGGACGACCATGAGGAGGTCTCCGACGAGTACAACGGCGTTAAGCTCTGGTGGGCATCTGGCAAGAGAGGATCGAAGACGCAGACGGTCTCTTTCCACACCTCTGTGGTCGCTGAAAGCGGGTACTAGTTACATTCACTCCATTTTGCTTGGGTATGCATTGTCGCGTGTCTCTGTTTGGTCTCTCCTCTAACAATTTGGTTGGCTATATCATGAAGGTATTACAAGCTGACCTTCCACAGGACGCATAGGGACCTCATGCTCGGGCCATACCTGAGCCATGTCCTGAAACAGGGCAAGGAGATCAGGTTCCAGAACCGGCAGCGGAAGCTCTACACGAACAATGGCTGGTGCTGGACCCACGTCGTGTTCGAGCACCCAGCTACTTTCAACACCCTTGCCATGGACCCCGGCGAGAAGCAAGATATCATCGACGACCTCATCAGCTTCAGCAAGAATGAGGAGTTCTATGCGCGAATCGGCAGGGCCTGGAAGCGTGGGTACTTGCTGTTCGGCCCGCCTGGGACCGGCAAGTCGACAATGATCGCTGCGATGGCTAACCTCCTGAATTACGACATCTACGACCTCGAGCTCACTGCGGTGGAGGACAACACGTCGCTTAGAAGGCTCCTGATCGAGACGTCAAGCAAGTCAATCATCGTGATCGAGGACATCGACTGCTCGCTGGAGCTGACGGGCCAGAGGAAGAAGAAGGAGAAAGTGGAGAAGGTCAAGGATGACGAGGTCAGAGACCCGGGGAAGCGGGCAGCGAAGGATCTGGATCTGGACGGCGAGAAGGCAAGCAGGGTCACGCTCTCGGGGCTCCTGAACTTCATCGACGGCCTGTGGTCGTCGTGCGGCGGAGAGAGGCTGCTCGTCTTCACGACGAACCACATCGAGAAGCTTGACCCAGCGCTGATAAGGGTGGGCCGGATGGACAAGCACGTGGAGCTATCGCATTGCAGGTCCGAGGCGTTCAAGGTCCTGGCCAAGAACTACCTGGGCATCGATACCCACCACCTGTTCGACCATATTGGGAAGCTATTGAGCGAGATCGACCTGACGCCCGCCGACGTGGCGGAGCACCTGATGCCCAAGAGTGCTTCCAAGAATGCCGAAGTTTGCTTGGAGAGCCTGATCGGGGCGCTCGAGAAGGCAAAGATGGAGGGCGGGTCGAGAGCGAAGGAAGCAGAGTTGAAGGGTGAAGAGAGCATCGAGGAAGTGTAGGTGGAAACAAAAGAATGAGCAAAATCAGAGGACCGAGCTCATTTAGCAAGAATTGATATGATTTTCTCTTGCATTTCCTTCCAGTTCCAATTGCTTGTCCAATGAAAAAGAAGAGCAAGTCTTAGCCAGGTTGCGAGCCTTCAGTTCTAGTTGAGAGGCTAGCGAGAATTTAATCTTGCACTATGCCCCAACTCAATTGTTCAGAAAGGTTTTCGTAATGTCCAACGGAATTCCCTGCCTCATATATGTATATTACATTCTTAGAACCGCCGAATCAAGTGTAGAGATTAGGGGCCACGACTATGCAATCAGTCCGCTTCGGCTAAAATTCTCATCTGTTTCTGCTCGACATTATTTGGGTACTTTCGGCCGAGGGACATCATTCAGGATCCAGCAAGCAAAGTGAACCATAGATATACATGTGTTTTAGATACCTTACCCTATCTCCCTACCGTTGGCCACCAGACAAAGAAGGTATCTCAGTTTATCAAAGGCAAGAAACATGAGAGAGACAAAGAGAGGATAGTAAAGACTCGGCCTCTGGGCTAGAAGAGACCAGCACAAGTCCAAAAGGCTTCAAGTCCCAAAACAACAGTGGAGTAATCTTTGATTCTGATAAAAAAAAATGAGAAGAAATCCGAACTAAACTGAACCATTGTCGACGCCCGGCTCATGCAGTACAGTTGAGTAAGATGCATATGGAGTGGGCTCTGGTGCAGCCTCTGGGCTCAATTGGATGGACATCATTTTACTTCTCACTAAACTTTCATAGACGCTAAGGAGGTCATTACTTGGGCTAGTAGAAATTTTCTGTTTTTTCTATGGGGTTTTTTTAAGGAGGCAATAGCCTAAGCCTGTCACTAGGTTTGTATAATAGACACATAACTATATCTGCCACCATTTTTGGGTCGTTCATATATATATATATATATATATATTAAGATCGTCACGTTGGAATTTGGTGCAGGAAGTAAAGGTCCTGAGCTGGCTTAGAAATATGCGACTTAGCCACAATTGTAAAAAGGCACAATCGAAAAGAAAAAGAAAAGAAAAGTAAGTTCCCCGTTTATTATGGATGCAAAAGTGGTAAGGCCATGACATAATGTGGATCTTAAAGGAATTTCACCAATCATGATTTGGAACACAAATCATTTTAATTAAAAAAATTAATGACTAAAACTTCGATCCCAGGATTGGCATAACTAGTTCAAGCAAAAGGGGATTTCCAGTCCTTGAACTAGAAATCGCTTGTTCAAATATCGTCAATTGAGTGCAAAAAGTTAAAGGTCTATACTGAGCCATTCATAGAGTTTATAGTCTTCAAATAGTTGGATCTCCGCGCTTGCTCCCCTGGCTTATTCAACAAAAGATGATAAATTGCGTGTCTTGGGAATTAACCTTGGGCTCAAACAAATTAAAACCGCGAACAATTTCGTGCGCGGAATGGAACATGCAACATTAATCTCCTTCCCTATTTGACGTGATTGATTTACATTCTTACATTCTAGTAGAAAGGTCGGGTCAACAGCCGATTTGAGCACAATTGTCTTTTGCATTGCACGGGTTTGTCAGAGGCATGCAGAGAAAATTATGCCCTTGTCTGTTGGCCCGCCTTGACCTATGTATGTCCGGAGCTTGTGCTGCGGTAAGATTGGACCATCTTGACCTCGTCATATGCCCAAAAGTTTCCTGAAAGCACGTCAATCATCCTCCTAGTGGAGCTTCTAGATCGGTATCCCACATCAGAATAAAAACCCTATCTGCTGCTTCCACCTCACATATCAATGGTGCTGGACGTGTGGGAGATTATAGTATCCTCCGTGAAAATTGAAGCCGATCCCTAGATTCATCTGAAACTGAAGACCAAGGTACAAGTCTGCTGATCAACCTCTTCTGCTCGAATCTTCCGGCGAATGATACGGGGGGTTCTATGGGTTGTCAATTCGTTCGACTAGGAAGTATCAGCTCGAGTAACAGGCTGTCCGGGACCAGTAAGTTGGCATATCTTTTGTTCTGGAAGGTTGTTGACCTCGTCTGTTCAACCTACGTGCATGGATTCTTCGTTCAGACAGGAGACATCTCTGTCTCCGTTTCCACACAACAGCCTTCTGTTCACATTTGGTGGAGTCAATGGTCTTCGATGACTCGTCGCCACTAGACATATTCAATGCATGATCTTGCAGGGAATAGAAATCTTGAACTATTAAAAGAAATTATGCGGATGTTCTCAGCTAAGGTTAAGCGTACAGCCGGGGCAGAATAAAATCCTAAAGATAAAGGTCAGTCTGCCGTATTAGTTATAACTTATATCCTGTCACTATACTAATTTAAGTGCTTGGCTGCCCGATTCAATTCATAGTTCAAAGTCCAAGGTTTTGACAACCAGCTAGCATCCTTCTGTCTTTGTTCGGCGTTGATTAGGCTGATCCAGAGGAGGCATTATGCAAAGTCGTCTGTGACGTGGGCACCTCTCACTGGGTAAGAAATTATTTGTGCATAAAATACCCTGCACAACAAACAACTTGATCATAAAACGCAAGTTGAAACCGATTAAAAAAAAAGAGATTTGCGAAAGACTTGTTACTAGATATCGGTGAGCTAGCAAGATCGATCAGCATGATCTCTTAAGAAAACTACATAGCATCGGCGTTTATGGCTTTTATACACGTTGGTTATCAAATTTTTCCTTGACCGATGTGATATATCGTTAATATGGATGGAGGTAAGCTTATGAGTCACGACATTAACCGAACTTTAGAAAAGAGAATTTATTGTGTCAAGACGTATCTCTTATACTTGTCCGGTTACGGTAAATATATATAGTATGGGTTGCACGAGCAACACACCTCTTTACTATAGTCGAGTATATGTAGTCACTAATGAAGTCTAGTTAAAGTAGTTACTAACGTGTCCAAGGCTAGTCCAATTGAATCTAACTAAAACTAATTAAAATCCAAATATTAATGGAAAGAAAACCTATAATTTGATTGTACCACAGTATCTTAGCTCTTAATAATGGGAACATGCATTAATTAAAGAAAATACTTTTAAATATGAGATGGAAGTTGATAGAGAAGGAGGGAGTAGACTCATAACGACATAGCCTTATTCAATGTACACCTGGAAAACGTGACTTTTAATCGAACTGAGTCTTTCCTCACGTGGAATTTCTCTTTCTAATGATGAAAAGACATTGAGCCAATTACAGTGTTGGAGGACCAAAAAATTTTTAAGAAGAAAACCCTCACCGTAGCTATTAATACAGGTGGCAAGAGATGTGTGTTCTCCGCATGATTGAAGAAGAAGAAGAAGAAGAAAGAAAATGGATTTTGAGGGGCTCCTGTCGCAGGAGAGATAGCGCCTGCAATGCATAACGCAGGCGCCATCCTTCTGCGGCATGAACCCCTTCAACTCCTTCATCCATTCATATTTTTTTTCTATTTTCGCCACTCTAATTTTCCATCACCCCGATTTTTTGTTTTTCTTCTGTGATTTAGTCAGTAATCGGCGTATACCAACAGAAGAGTTTTGAGTTGCTGCTGTTGGTTTGGTCGTTGTCATCGTCTCCTTCAACGAGTCGCTTTGTTCATCGCTCTCTTCTCATCTTGTTTCGTGTAGCAACAACGTAAGCATCTCTCTGTAAGTGCTCTTTTCCCCTTGTTTCTTCACTTCCTACACGCAAGATCGTATCTCATCAGAACGAAAACCAAAGCTCCAGACGTGGGTCTCTGATTTCCTCTCCCTGTTGAGTTGCTGCTGTTGGTTTCATCATCGTCTTCGTCTTCGTCTTCGTCTCCTTCAATGAGTCACTTTGTTCATGCCTCTCTTCTCATCTTGTTTCGTGTAGCAACAACGAAAGCGTCTGTCTGTAAGTGCTCTTTTCCCTTCGTTTCTTCGCTTCCTGTCTGTATTTCACACGCAGGATCGTATCTCATCGGAACCAAAACCAAAGCACCAGACGTGGGTCTCTGTTTTCCTCTCCATGTTGAGTTGCTGCTGTTGGTTTGGTGGTCGTCGTCGTCTCCTTCAACGAGTCGCTTTGTTCATGGCTCTCTTCTCATCCTGTTTCGTGTAGCGACAACGTAAGCGTCTCTCTGTAAGTGCTCTTTTCCCATTGTTTCTTCGTTTCCTGTCTTGTATTTCGCACGCAAGATCGTATCTCAGCAGAACCAAAACCAAAGCTCCAGCCGTGGGTCTCTGTTTTCCTCTCCATGTTGAGATGCTGCTGTTGGTTTGGTCGTCGTCGTCGTCTCCTTCAACGAGTCGCTTTGTTCATGGGTCTCTCCCCATCCTGTTTCGTGTCGCGACAATGTAAGCGTCTCTCCGTAAGTGCACTTTTCCCCTTGTTTCTTCACTTCCCTGTCTGTATCTCGCACGCAAGATCGTATCTCATCAGAACCAAAACCAAAGCCCCAGACGTGGGTCTCTAGATTTCCTCTCCATGTTCTTTGCCGTTCAAGAACTCGAATGCGAAAGGGATGATGATGATGATGTTTGGCTTCTCTTTGACAGAAAAAAGGATTAGGTTTTCTGGCACGCGTCCATCAGAATTCTGAGCACAGCTTCAAAGGATCCAATACTTTGAGGACTGAGAATCAGGTGAGGAAGAAGAAGAAGAAGAAGATGCCCTCGTTGACCCGTCATCGTCGTGCCGACAATGAAACGGTAGTGTTTGATTACTATTCTTTTTTATCACGCAATAATATTTGATATATATGTCGTCGACTATAGTATCAGTGTCTACCGTGACGTAAGAGAGAGATAACGTCGTCATTCCTCGTATTTTGTGGTGCAAACTGCAAAGGTTCTGTCCAGCTAAGCGTTGACAATGACGTATTGATTTCCCATAAAACCGGTTGATAGGGTCGTAGGTAGACTAGACTTATCAACAACTATGTCAATAGCTTTTCCTAATATTTACTTAATAATTTACTCCGCACGTGTCCACTTGCAAATTTCTCTTTTTAATGTTCGAATGTTCCCATTTGTTGTTTTTCAATGATAATTCTTTTGACACTAGCACTTTTGCACAAAAACAAATGTATGCAGACACCAGTATTTAAAATAGCTTTTCCTAATTTCTGTGCCTAGGAGAATTTATCTATTAATTTACTAAGCACTTGCTCATAAAAAAAAAAATTACTAATCACTTGTTCCTCCTACATGCAAATTTCTTTTATATTCTAATGTTCCATTTATGTTCTTCAATGATTATTCTAATTTCCTTTCACACTAGCATCTTGCACGAAACAAAGCAAAAATCCAACACTAGATTGTGAGAGTCATATGTAGTTTCCGAGCAAAAACAGTTTAAAAGCTGGCGCTCGCCGTGTGTATTTTAAAGCAATTTTTACAATTTTCATGTGAAAATCTTTATATCTCCATCGATTCGGCAGGGTCCGATGAGCCTGATGCGCAATCGATGTATGAAACGATTTTCGGTCAGAGATGGCTATTTTTGACTTGTGCAAGACCGAGGAAGCGCCATCTTACTCTTGGAGAAACTTTTTGAATATTCAACTGAAAGTGACAGAAGGATTCAAGTCGTTGTCGAATGTTCTTGCAGAGCGGGAAGTGACGAAAAGTTCAACCTAGTGTGCAATGTGGGGGGCGTGTTGCGAAAACCTTGTTTTAGTAAGGTTTTAATATAATTGTTTGAGGTGTCTAAACATTATGTCGGCATGGAAAAGCAGAAGAAGTTATTGCTCAAGCCTATTTTTTCCCCTCTTTCAGTAGACTAAGTTTGCATGATTGAACAAGTTAATTATTGGTTTGATGTGTACACATTAGACTCCGTCAAAAACACTATCACTACACACATATATGAAAACACATTCATATTAAGGGCTACATATATTTTCTCCACCTCATGGATGTCTAACTATACTTCGGTGATTTATAAGTGATGGATATCATCCACGTGTGCTTTTTGGGTGATTATCGTGCGTTAAATTGAGCTGCTTCTACGAAATGCGCGAAACGAGTGCAATATTATACCATGCATACATTTTTTCCATCAATTAGCCGGAGGTTGCTTCCACTTTTCTTTTCCCTCGCGCCCATCGACTAAGAGATATATATTCAATTTAGTCTTCCGATTGATTGACTTAGTATTTTTCTGAAACTTCTAAGTCTTTGATCCACCTACTTTGCAATTGCGTGATGAATGGCATAGAATTACTAGGAAGGCATCGAGAAATTACCGATTTAATGTTTTTGGTAGAAGATATTGTGTACATTTTCATATGGTAATACTAAATGAGATCATGAAACCTTTAATTATCAGAGTTTATGAAGACATTAATTTTGAACCATAACACGAATCTGGAGAAGATAATTGCTAATTTCCCAAACTTGTTCTTACTTGTAAATCTAGGTTCAACTTGAAAACAAGTCCTAATAAGAACTATAGAAGTGCATCTAGACTTAAACAATTATAATTTCATGAATTTCTATGAAAATTTCCATCAGTTAACAGGCGTTACTTCAGGGAACTTCCTAATCAACTTCTTTTGTTAGCCCTCTCAACCAAACACATATACTATGATCAATTTTCTGTACTCTTTGTAGTATACCTTCGTCTTTGTTGGATATAATGAAGAATATCTAGTTCCATCGAAATGAATGGGACAATGCGTCAACGCTACTCTCGAATGTCACGCAAAAGAAAATAAAACAAAAAGGTGTAAAGGGTTTCAGCAACATAATTACTAATCTACTACTGTTCTCTATGATGATCTTTCTCTACTTGTGCAACTTTGACTGATTGTAAGCCGATTAGTTAATAGGGAGGTTGTGCAAACTTGATCCTTTCAAGACAAGACATAGATCTAATTAAGAAACTTCGTACCAACTGTAATGCCCGTTCAAACCCTTGTGGAACACGGGGGATTAAGTTTCTAGTCAATCCACCCCAGCAAAGGCCGTCTAAACATCAATGTAACTGCCCATGAAATTTACATGAAAGACCAACGTATTGCACTTGAACAGCACGCAAACACATGGAGAGAGAGAGAGAGAGAGAGAGAGAGAGAGATAGTTGTGGTCTATGAAGATGAATTAAAGAGGGTTAAGGAGAGATCATTGAAGAGCGACACTTACATTGAGGTCGGGGAAGTCTCGTCGCAAGTAGAGACGGCACATGCATTGCCTTTTCGTATTACAAGTCATGGCGTGCAAGTGCCGTCTTTTCCAAAAAAAAAAAAAAAAGTGCCGTCCTTTCCTGCGACAAGATGCCCAACTACCTCCCTCTTTCTCCATAGTTGTTACATCATTATTTGTGCTTGCGGTGGCTCCCACTTCATACTTTCAATCATCACTAGTACCCCATACGAGCATTTGATTCGTACGATCCTATCGAATTCTTTCTTTCCTAACTCATTGGGCGTTTGATTCGACTCTTCAAATTCTATTTGGAAAAATGTAAATACTTTTTAAAAAAAATCACTTGAAAAAATGTCAATGATATTTAGTAAAAAAAAATTTGTGAAGCTACTTTAGCCTAAGTAGTGTTTGGTAAAATTTTTTTTACAAAAGGCTTTGGCAATTTTTATTTTTAATATTTCGATTTTGCCTCTAATATTGTTCATCTTCTTCACTGTGAGGGTGGCCGGCGAAGGGCCGGCAACGGGCGCCTGGGGTCGAGCGACTGCCTGGGATCGGGCGACCACCCAGGCATCGTCGCCGTCACCTGGGTCGCGAAACCTAGGCAGCCGTCGCCTGAGGTCGCACGATCCAAGCGACAGTGCCTAGGTGGCCGCCCAACCCCAGGCAGCCATCGCCTGGGTTGGGCAACCTCGCCGACCCTTTGCTAGCCACTCTCGCCAGCCACCCTCACGGTGAATAAGATGAATAGTAACATGGGCAAAACCGGAATAAAGAAATTTGAGTGAGGCCAATTTGAGAAGTGAAAAATAGGCTTTAGTATTTGTAAAATGCTAAAAGCCCAAAGCTGGTCCAGATCAGTTTTGAGCTTTCAGCATTTCAAATGCTAGCTTTCGACTTTCCGTTCCTCAAATGCTGAACCAAACAGGGCCTTAGAATACAAATTCAATGTGTGTGATGGCTTTTCGCGGTTCCCTCTCTGTCGATAGCCCTATACTGATCGTCTTTTCTTGTTATTATGCCGGGTGATAATGAAGGACTTGTGAGACTTGAAACACAATGAATTCTGGGTATAGTTGGTTGAGTGATTAAATACTTTGTTGGGATGCGAAATCAACGAATGACGGCAACCCCGGCTCAGTTTAAGCTATTAGGGGGCCATGCCGGCCACCCATTGGCGGACCTAAGAGATCGAAAGCATAGAGACATTATACTAGAATAATATATTTGGGCTCCTTTTTATTCTTTTAATACTATATTTTTTTTGGTAAGGAATTTTAATACTATATTTGTTCCCTTCAGAAATGAATATTTCATTTCAAAAAAGTATTCAATGGAATCTTTTATTTTGTACCAAAAATTCTTCTAGGATTACTATTGCTTTATTCTAATCAAGTATATTTTTAGTCCTCCAAGTTTTGTTGTTTGTACAACTTAATCCTCTACTTTTATTTTGTGCAATTTAAAGTTTCCTTTTTATTTAGGGTTAATACCATGAAAAAATTCAAATTGATATATTTGTGACATATTTATCCAAAACTAATTTTTTGACAACAAAAAACTTCAAATTGATACATATATGACAATTTTACCTTCCGTTAGTTTCCGTTAAATTTTACCGTCAAATTTTCTAAGTTGGATGACACGTGGTAGTTGACAGGTGTACTAATTTGGGATTTTCCATCCGTTTGTCACAGATGTATCAATTTATGATTTTTCGTGGTATTAATTCAATTTAACGGAAAGTGAATTTATCATAAATTTACTAGTTTATGATTTGTTGTGGTCAAAAAACTAGTTTGGGGTAAATTTATTGCAGGTGTACCAGTTTGTAATTTTTCATTGTCAAAAAATTAATCTTGGATAAATTAGTCATAAATATATCAATTTAAAATTTTTCATGGTATTAACCTTTTAATTGTTGGACCAAGGACTTTGTTCATTTACCCTTATTAATGCCATCAAATGGCTGATGTGATATTGCCGATGTGGCCACCACGTAACCCTAATGGTTCATCGACAAGACTGATCAATGAAAGCATGCATGCCTCCTTCGAGGAAGTATTTTTATGTTGCATAATCATAATTTAATTTTCTAGAAATGGTTTCTTTCCCTTCTTTACATAATTAGTGAAACAGCATGTTGACCTTTTAGGGGTTTAGTACAGATTTTTGCCCCCATTAACGGAGTTTAAGATTCTTGTCTTTCTTTCTCTTTTTGTTTGATTAACCAAGATTCTGCCCGCTTGTGGGGGAGACAAAACTAAACTAAAGTGATTTGCATCATTTTACTACGTGACCAGCATATTATGGAGCATGTCTTTTATGGTAGTTAAATTAGTGGTGCAGCTAAAAACTTCCTACCCAGATAAAGTATGTTTGGAATTTACGCTGAAACCACATTGGTGTCCTCTCGTCTGCCACTTAGATTTATATTAGAATCAAATTTCTGATGGAAAATTAGTGCTTACTATTTTCAGTACTCCTTAACCAAAATCCTAGCTCCCTCACCTTGTGACCTCGGTAGGATGGAACTCGTAGTACCTGTTGGCAAGGGTAATCAATCCATTACACCACGTCATCACTGTAACGTGGCGAAATCGCCACCTTCAAGTACTTTTCCCCTAAAAATCGTAAGTCAAACTCAAAATCATGTGCTTTTGGGTTAATGTCTGTGTTCAACGAAGTTACTTCTACAAAATTTGTGAAATGAGCGCAATATTATACCATGCACACATTTTCTCTGTCAATTAGCACGAGGTTGCTTCCTCATTGCTTTTCTCTTGCGCATAGACTAAGAGACATATATTCCATTTAGTCTTCCGATTGACCGACTTAAAGTATTTTTCCAGAACTTCTAAGTCTTTGATCCACCTACATTGCAATTTCGCTATGGATGCCATAGAATTAATAGGAAGGCATCAAGAAATTAGAAGGTTAATATTTCAGGTGGAAGATAGTGTGTGTATGTATATATAGTGATAGTAAATGTCACGAAAGAATTATAATTTCATGGATTTTTACGAGAATTCCCATTTGTTGACAGATAACTTTAGGGAACTTCTCAATTAACATTTTTTGTTAGCCCTCTCAACCAATCACATATACCATGATCAAATTTTCTGTACTCTTGTAGTACGCCTTGACAAATGCCCTTTTGAGATCTAAAACTGCCTGTCGATCTATCGTAGATGAGCAAAGTATAATGAATTGTTGAAATACATTTGTTTCTGAGCCTACAAAAATGGTCTGAAAATCTCAGGCTCTTGAGTATTGCATAAAGTATTTTCCTATCTATTCTATAGTAAGTTTTTAACATATGAACCTTGACTCCCATGAAAGACCTTTCCTTTTGTTTCTTTCTCCTAGAGTCTATGATTTCCTGTGCAAGTACATAATCCTCTTGAATATTTCTACCCGGAACAAAAGCGGATTGCTAAGCCGAAATAATAGGATCAAGGAACACTTTAGTCTATTCGCTAGCAGCTTAGAGATGAGTTTGTAACTCACATTAAGCTGACGATGAAATTGTATTAATTGATTTGTATTCCCCTTTATTATGTTTGATTAATAGTCGTCAACTATAATGTCAGTGTCTATCGTGACGCAAGAGAGGGATTAGACATCATTCCTCGTATTTTGTAGTGGAAAGGTTCTCTTTCCAGCTAGGCCCATCGAACAATCTATAAAATAAATCTTTTACAGCTAATCTAGACTCAGTATTAAAAAATATATCTACCTAAATTTCGTGTACCTAGGAGAATCTATCTATTAATTTGCTGAGCACTTGTCCTCCTATTCACATATATTTCTTTAATGTTCAAATGATCTCTTTTGTACTTCATTGATTATTCTATTCGCACCAGCACTTTCGATCACAGATGGTTGTGTTTGGCCCGTGCAAGACCGAGGGAGGGAAGCGCGCCATCTTACAATTCTCTTTTGAGAAATTCAAAAGAATGAATTTGTTGCTTTGATGTGTACACACTAGACCACGTCGTAAAAGGAAATGGACATTTTCACATAGCATTTTGCACTGTTTAACTGTATCTATCTAATTAGTCGTACGATGGGTGTTAAGATACTATGGCCATATTTTCTTCCATTTCTAGTTAGAACAAGCCGTTTTTCTAATTAGATGATTATAAAGATAGACATCACTCACGTTCAATTTAAGCCGAAGATAAATATAGGTGGTGTCCATTATTATAACACATCGGTTTGAGACTTCTTCTTACCATGAAGGGAGTAAAACACAGCGTCCATAGTTAATTTCTTTCTGTTTTGTTATTATTCTAATTAATTTCTTGGCAAAATACACATTCACTATCCCTAAATGTGCACATATATAAAATTACATTTAGATCAAGGGGTGTATATGTTTTCTCCTTCTCTTGGAGGTTGAAACCATGCCTCGGATTGGTAATTTACAAGTGATGGATATCATCCACGTGTGCTTTTGGGTCATTGTCGTGGGTTAGACTAAGCGGCTTCCACCAAAATGCATGAAAACGAGTGCAATATCGTACCATGCACACATTTTCTCCGCGAGGTTGCTTCCGCTTTGCTTTTCTCTCGTGCATTGACTGAGAAACGTTTAATAATACTTAGGCTGCATTTGGTAACAATTCTATTTTCAAAAATAATTTCTGCTCGAAAATTATTTTTTTTCATTTTGTTCCAGAAAATAATTTATAAACATTTGAAAGCGTTCGGTTATAGCCCAAAATTTCCATTCATAGAATAGAAAAAGAACAAAAATGTATTTGGTAACTACACAAAATTTCTTTTTATTAATAATATTTTAATTTTTTTAATATTTCTTTCTCTTTTTTTTCTTTTTTTTTTTCTTCTCCTTCTTGGCCATAGCCGGCGACCAACCATAGGCCAGGGTTGGCAAGGGCATCGGGGCCCTCGCCGACGAGGGCGAAGGCTAGACCCTTGCTGACTAGATGAGGGTCATCCTCACCACTTGCTGCCTGGGCGAGGGCTGTGAGGGTCCGGCCCTTGCCCTCGCTAGCCACAAGCCAGGAAAGAAGAAGAATTGGCCACATCCAAGAACGAAAGAAGAAAAAGAAAAAAAAATTCTCTTATATTTCTGATTCTTGTTCCCATAATCAAGAATCAATTTTTTTTTTATTCTTAATTCTATTCCAAAACTGATTTTGGGAGCAAATTTGTATTCAGGAATAAAAAATTTACTAAATGGATTTTTGTTCTTTCTTTGTTCCTGGGAACAAAAGAACAAAATCAGTCACTATTTGGCAAGTTATCAAATGCACCCTTAGCCTTCCGATTGACCGGTTTAAAGTATTCTTCCAGAACTTCCAAGTCTTTGATCCCGCTCCGTTCCAATTGCGGTGAGGGACGCCACAGAATTACAAGGAAAGCATCAAGAAACTAATCGGTTAATATATAGTTATAGTCAATGTCAACATGAACCCAATGAAAAGTAACGTGGAATAATTCTAAGCAACGTGCCAACTCAACTGCCTTCGAGTTACATGGAATAGAAAAATCGAGACAAATAAAAATCTACTCGTAGGAGAATAACATATTGTTTGTGAGTTACTAAAGGAATGAAAATGGGGCATTTCATCTGGAAAAACTAAGTTTCGAATTGGAATTCCTTTAAAACTGTAATTTAATGGATTTCTACGAAATTTCCCATACGGGTAACTTCAGGAAACTTTCCTAATCAACTTTTTTCATTGACCCTCTCAGCCTAACACATATACCATGATCAATTTTCTAAAGTCTCGTTATACCTTCGTCTATGTTGGATAGAAGGAAGAACATTTGGTTCCATCGAATCTAACGGGACAACACTTCAACACTTCTTTGAAATGCCATACAAAACAAAAGACAAGGAAAACGGGTAAAGGATTCGACCTTCATCTGCACACGCTTACCCTTGTAAGTTTCAGCTAATTAGAAGAAATTATAGCCTAGTAGATACACCTAAAATAGACAAATCATGGTGAAGTTTACTAATTTGAACTATAAAAACTATACAAGCTACCGATTTACTTTTCTTTGCGGGAAAATTACGAGTCCAATAAGAACCGGATGCAACTATAGGATCACAATATCTATGGTATATGCATGCACGGAAAAACATTACATAGACTTGGTCGAATGTAGACCAACATGATCATAGTCATTGAATGTATAGACCCCACAGTGAGGCCCACACATTCAATGGTTATGGTGACACTGATGTACGTAGATTAAGTCTATACAATAACACCTTGTCAATGTCTGCTGTTCTTTATCATGATCTTGCTCTACGTTTACCTTTCTTTGGATTGATTGTAATTTGCAACCCAATTAATTAATGAGCTAGTTGTGCTAGTCCATCCTTTCGACAGAGTCTCATGGGTCGAATTAAGAAACTCCGTACGTACTCTAATGCCCATTCAAACCCTTGTTGAACACGGTGATTGAATTTCTAGTTCCCCAACAAAGACTGTCTCAAGATTCGTTCTGTAATTTACAAAGAAGACATGCACAGAGAGAGAGAGAGAGAGAGAGAGAGAGAGAGAGAGAGAGAGAGAGAGAGAGAGAGAGAGAGGGCTGTGGACCACAAATATGAAGAGAGAAGGTCAAGGGGAGACCAGTGAAGAGCGAAACTTGCTTTGAGGTTCGGGAGAGAGAGAGGGCTGTGGACCACAAATATGAAGAGAGAAGGTCAAGGGGAGACCAGTGAAGAGCGAAACTTGCTTTGAGGTTCGGGGGAGTCTTGTCGCAAGGAGAGACGGCACTTGCATTGCCTTCTGGTATATAACAAGTCATGGTGTGCAAGTGCTGTCTTTTCCTGCGACAAGATGCCCTACCACCTTTCTATCTCCATGATCACACCCTTATTTGTGCTTGTGGTGGCTCCCAAGTCCTACTCTCAATTATCAATAGTACTCTTACGAAAATTTGATTCATATATTCCTATTATTTCCTTCTTTTCTAAGTCACTTGAATACCAATTCAATGAGTGTCGCCGATCTTTGCGGTCCTTCCGTGTCTATAGTCCTGTACTGATTGTCTTTTCTTGCTTCTCATGTCAGGTGGCGATGAAGGACTAGTGAGACTTGAAACTCGGTGAATCCCATGTTGTTTATAGTTCAAGGAGTTGATTGCGCGTTTGGGATGCAAGATCAACAAATGACGGCGTCCCCTGCTTAGTTCAAGCTATACAAGGAGCCAGGCCAGCGACTCATCAGCGGACCTGGAGGTCGAAAGCATAGAAACATTTTGCAACAAGAATTTAGCTGTGCCTTTCTTTTTTTCAATTGATACTATGTTCGTTCTCTTGAGACGTGAATAATTCCATTTCCAGAAAGTATTCATTTTTACTCTCTCTCTCTATACATACATACATACATATAATCTTCCTCTTTGTTTTTTTTGTTTATTTCAATTACGTTGTCATATTAGCGCCACATATAAAACTTCAATCACAATCAGCAAAGCCACTTCAACTGATGTTGTTAATGATGAGAGATGAAGCTAAAAAGTCTTACCTGATGTACATGGAAGGGACAAGGCAGTTTGACTATATTAATGGGGAATAATCGAGCTATAAGGTTTAAATACTTCATATTTAAAAAGTAAACAAATTGCAAAAGTTCGAGTTCTAGAGTGCGCAAGATAAAAAATTCGACATTGCACAAACAACAAACTTAGAATATTAATAATTGTACTGAACGGTGCTTCTTCAAACATGTAGCTTATCTATGAAAATTCATTACCCACTATGTACAACCAACATATACAGATGAAGCGTAAACATGTCTATCTGCAAACTATATCATCAGACTACAACCGAATTCTCATTGGCAGTGAAGTTGAGGGTAATCGTCAAAAAAGTTAGGATTGGATTGGTCATCGTACAATAGGTTTATGATTTTTTAGATAATTTTCCTCACAATATTGCCTCCGGTTTGCTTTTCTCTCACACATCAACCAAGTAACATATATGCCATTTAGCCTTCCGATTGATTGGTTTAAAGTATATTTCCTGAACTTCTGAGTCTTTGATCCACCTACGTCGCAATTGCGTGATGGATGCCGTAGAATTACAAGGAAGGTATCAAGAAATTGAAAGGTTAATCTTCTTGGCGGAACATAGTGTGTATATGTGTGTGTATAGTAAGTGTCAACATGAACCCTTTAACTATCAGAATTTATGATTATGAAGACATTAATTAATCACTAAATAATCCACAACACGGTTCTAGAGAAGATAAATTGCCAATATCCCATACTTATTCACACTTACAAATCTGGGTTAATATTGGATACAAGTCGTAATTAGTACTTTAAGAATTGTACATTGAATGAAACAATTATAATTTCATTTGTGAAATTCCCATCTATTGACAGCTAACTTCAGGGAACTTTCTAATCAGGTTTTTTTTTATGAGCCCTCTCAACCAAGCATATATACCATGATCAAATTTCTGTGCTCTTGTAGTATACAACACATCCTCCGGAATGCCACGCAAAAGCAAAAACAACGAAAACGAGTGAAGGATCCAGCAGCATAATTACTACTGTTCTCTGTCATGATTTACCTTCTTCTTTTTTGACTGATTGTAACCCAATTACTTAATAAGCGGGTCGTGCAAGTCGATCCTTTCGACACAGACAGGGATCAGATTAAGAAACTTCGTAAGAACTATAATGCCCATTCAAAGCCCTTGTTGAACACGGTTATTGAATTTCTCCTCAATCTTCTTCTCCAGCAAAAACCGTCCAAAAGATTGATGTAACTTCCCCTGTAATTTACAAAAAACAACAACGTATGGGATACACTCGAACATCACGCAAACACTTGCACAGAGAGAGAGAGAGAGAGAGAGAGAGAGAGAGAGAGAGAGAGAGAGAGAGAGCTGTTGACTATAAATATGAAGGGAGAGGGCTGAGGAGAGACCATTGCAGAGCGAAACTTACATTGAGGTTGGGGAGTCTTGTCGCAAGGAGAGACGGCACTTGCATTGCCTTTTGGTATTCAATTGATTGTTGTCAAGTCATGATGTGCAAGGGCCGTCTGTTCTTGCGACCAGATGCCCTACTACCTCTCTCTCTCTCTCTCTCTCTCTCTCTCTCTCTCCATAATCATATCCTTATTATGTGCTTGTGGTTGGCTCGTAAGTCCTACTCTTGATTGTCACTAGCTTTCTCATGAGCATTTCTCTCTCTCTCCATAATCATATCCTTATTATGTGCTTGTGGTTGGCTCGTAAGTCCTACTCTTGATTGTCACTAGCTTTCTCATGAGCATTTGATCCATATAATCCTATTAAATCCTTTCGTTTTTAACCCACTTGAATACCAATTCAATGCGTGCGATGACTTTTCGTGGTTCACTCTATCTCTCTATTAACAGACTTTTTGTAAATTCCATTATTTTTCACAGCACATCGTTATGGAGAGCATGTTCTTTATCTAATTGTGGCCGTTTCAGATGATTTAGAAGAAAAGAAAAAAACAGCCAGCAGTTTTGTAGTTTGTTGGAGTGTATTGTCAGGAACTTTTGCAGTTTGGGGATATTTGTCTCCGTTTAAAGACTTGCAAGATGATGTGTTAAATCGATCAAGAAACTCCATGGATGAGTGATGCGTGCTCCATTTTATTCAAGATTGCCGCTCTTGGTAACATTCACGTGGTCCGAATTGCTGAAAACCTTCTATGTTTTCCTTGCAAATTCATGCGCAAATGAGAACGTTGCTCTTGTGGGTTTGATTTGTTTCAAAATTGCACGAGAGCCATTCACGATTCGATCGACTCTTGTGGCTGTCTTCTGTTTGTTCTTTCTTGCTGGTACCATGATTGGATAAAACACTCAAGGGCCTGGTGGCCACAGAGTTGGAAGTTGTCTTTTTCCTGGGTTCGAGATTCGGAGAGTTTTCCAGCTTCATATCCACATCCAATCCGAGCCCATTGGAAGGCTGTTTCTACCTGATTGTTCTCCTCCACCGGACTCTAGATCCAGTGGTAGGGCTTGTGAGGACACACCATTCCCAGTCTCCTCTCCAGAACCCAAACATCCTGCTTTGGCCAATTGATACTCCTAGTGTTTAATATTGCTTTGTTCTAGTTAAGTACATTTACCAAATCCTCATTGGTGATGAAGTTGGGTTAAATCTAAGATGGAACTTTCAGGAGCCAAATTCTATACAAATCGAACTTATAAGGGCAACCTGAAATTAGGTGTAAATGCAGGGGTGATCTCCGACATCCTCTCTTAAATATACATGCAATATACATTGTAGAATAGTTGATTACCACATTTTAAGTTGCTCAAAAAGATGAAAAAGCTCTGGAGATGAAGTCAAGTTCAACAAACATACCATTTGGTAAATGATGACATCAATGCGCAATGGATCTGTCGGTAGAAAGTGAGATGAAGGGTGTGATCACAAAAGAATTAGAAGAATTGACAGTTCGTATATAATGAAAAGCAATTAAAAGTACTAAACGAATCTACGTGATTCAACAGCTTATCTATGTCCACGAGCCGAGGACTCAGTTTTATTATCTGGTCAAAGACGAATTACATGTGAGAATCAGGCAGAAGCTCTCACTACCCAAAGCCCCGTTTAGCAGTAATCACACGAGCACAGATGAGAAGTTGCGAAATTGTTTCTCGAAGTATTTTCCAAGACAAGAAAACCTAAACAATCTCACCAAGAACAAGAGCTCTCTCTCTCTCTCTCTCTCTCTCTCTCACCAGTGCAAGTTCTGGTGCGAAACTTGGTGCTGCCATATTCCAGCTGCCGATGGCGCTTCTGGAGGCGACCGCAGAGGCGAAGGCAGCAGCGATGTGCCGGAGAATGCACGGATCTAAGCTCACCGGACACGGATGATGAATTGAAGCTGCCAACGGGGCTCTTGGAGGCGGACACAGCGGCGACGTGCCAGAGAATGCAGCGGATCTAAGCTCACCAAACACAGGCGATGAATCGAAGCTGCCAACAGGGCTCCTGGAGGTGAAGGCAGCGGCAACGCACCGGAGAATGCAGCTGATTAGGAGCAAAGGCGCAAGAGAAGTGAATTTTGAAAAGAACGAAGATAGAGAGAGAGCGCCTTGTTTGTTCTTGACGAGAGGGAGGCCAAAATGTTGAGATATTAGAGAGTATTTTCAGATCTGTTCCGGTTGGACCCACCGCTAACGTTGCTCCACATGTCACTGGAATATGTTGACGTGGTAGAGGCGTGACCACCTAATATTTTCTCGGTGGACTTTCAATCAGAAGTAAATGGTTTTATTTTGGTTAACTATTCTAGCTAATGGCCGAACCATATGAAAGCACGTCCATCAAGCTCAGTGACCTAGATCTAGATATAAATTTGAGAGTTTCTTACAAGTATTTTCATCGACTAATTATTGAAAGCTTGCAAGCCTCTTTCGAGAAAGTATTTTATTTCATGAATTGATTTAATTTTCTGGAAACGGTTTTTGCCCTTTTCCCATAATGAGTGAAACAATGCGTTGATTGATTCCAGAATTGTAGTGTCTTTAATGGTCCGTACACATCAAGTCCATCTTTTGTGTGCTAAGACTAAGACTAAGAGTGACTTCTTACCTTTTTTTCTGAACTTGCAGACGTTGTCAGATTGTTGTCTGTCCCTCTATGTTGTTTGACTAAGCAAGATTCCCCCTGCTTGCGGGGGAGACAAACTAAACTAAAGTGATCTGCGTCATTTATTATGTGACTAGCGGCTAACAGAGAACGTCTTTTAAGGTAGTTAAATTAATGGTGATGTTGATAACTTGCACTCCCGGTAAAGTATGTTTTAGAATTACAATCAAATTTCTTCACGTTTTTCATTTCAATTCTGATCTCATAACTGCGTGATGTCGAATATAATCATATTCATAACATAATAGTAGTAATTGGTAGTTACACGACGTCATAGCAATCACATAGTGTTACCGTTGTCATGATATATTTTTCGTCATTAAATCGTAAGTCAAACTCAAAACAATGTGCTTTTGGCTCATTGTCATGTGTTAAACTGAGCTACTTCTACAAAATTCATGAAACTTAGTGCTATATCATACCATTCAAACATTTTCTCAATGAATCAGTACTAGGTCACTTGCTCTTTGCTTTTCTCTCGCTCGTCAACTAAGAAACATGAATTCCATTCAGCCTTCTGATTGACCGGTTTAAAGTACTTTTTTAAGGAACTTCAAAGTCTTTGATCCACCTACGTTGCAATTAAGTGATGGATGCCATAGAATTGCAAGGAAGGCATCAAGAAATTACCAATTTGATGTTTTAGGTGGAAGATAGTGTGTATATTTCTATATGGTAATACTAAATGAGATCATGAACGCTTTAATTATCAGAGTTAATGAAGACATTAATCTCAATCCATAACACAAATCCAAAGAAGATAATTACTAATTTCCCAAAATCATTCTTGCTTGTAATCTATATTCATCTTGAATACAAGTCCTAATTAGAAACTTTAGAAGTGTACGTGGACTTAAACAATTACAATATCATGAATTTTTATGAAAATTCCCATCTTTAGACAAGTAACTTCAGAGAACTTCCTAATCAACTTTTTTATATTAGCCCTCTCGACCAAAAACACATACTATGATCAATTTTCTGAACTCTTTGTAGTATACCTTCGTCTTAGTTGGATATAAGGAAGAATGCTTGGCTCCATCGCAACGAATGGGACAACGAGTCAACGCTTACCCGAAATGTCACACCAAAGAAAAGACAACGAAAATGAGCAAAGGATTCAACAACATAATTACTCTTGTTTACTATGATGATCTTTCTCTACTTTTACCTTTTTTTGACAGATTGTAACCCAATTAGTTACTAGGATGGTTGTGCAAGTTGATCCTTTCAACACAAGACATGGATCTGACTAAGAAACTTCGCATCGACTGTAATGCCCATTCAAACCCTTGTCGAACACGGTGATCAAGTCTCTAGTCAATCTTCCCCAGCAAAGACCGTCCATAGATTAACGTAACTTCCACTGTAATTTACGGAAGAGAGAGAGAGAGAGAGAGAGAGAGAGAGTTGTGGTCTATAAAGATGAAGAGAAAGGGTTAAGGAGAGATCATTGAAAGGGTTAAGGAGAGATCATTGAAGAGCGAAACTTGCAGTGAGGTTGGGGGAGTCTTGTCGCAAGGAGAGACGGCACATGCATTGCCTTTTTGGTATCACAAGTCATGGCGTGCGTGTGCTGTCTTTCCTGCGACAAGATGCCCTACTAACTCTCTCTCTCTCTCTCTCTCTCTCTCTCTCCACAATCACATCCTTATTTTGTGCTTGTGGTGGCTACCAAGTGCCCCTCTCGATTAGCACTAGCGTTCTTATAAGCATTTGATGCACATTATCATTTATCAAATCTTCTCTTTTCTAACCCACTTGAATACTAGATCGATGAGGATGGTGACATTTCGCGGTTCCCTCTATGTTGATGAGTCATATAATATTTGTCTTTCCTTGTTTCTTATGCTAGGTAGCCATGAAGGACTTGGGAGACTCAAAGCCTGGTGGATCGTGTAGCTCGAGGAGTTGATGGAGTGATTGAGCGCTTGATTGGGATGTGTAATCAGCAAATGATGGCGTCCCCTCCCAGTTTAAGCTGTTAGGGTAGGCAGATCTAGGAGGTCGAAAGCATAGAGACATTTTACAAGAAGAATTTAGTTGTGCCTTTTGCATTTTTTGCTTTTAATACTATGTTTATTCCCTTGAGATGTGATTATTCCAATTCAAAAAAATATTTAGGTGAATCTTTTATTTTACACCATTTGGTACTTCTATGTTAATATTGCTTTCTTCTAGTTAAGTAGATATTTAGTCCTTTAAGTTTTGTCATTTGCGCAACCTACTCCTCTAACTTAATTTTCTTTTGTGCAGTCTAACTTATTTTTATTTATACGATCATGTCCTTTCTTCATCTACAATTATTAACGCCATCAAATGCGGTGTCATATTTGTGCTAGATGCAAAACTTCATCCGAAATCAGCGACGGCCCTTCAACTTACCCCATTAATAATCAAAGATGATAACGAAAAGCCTCATATCATACACGTGGATGGGGCGGTTTGCATGTGTCCATGGAAATTAGTCGAGCCGTAAGGTTCAAATACTCCATATTCACAAAAAAAAAAAAAAACAGAAAAATTAGAATTCTAGAGTGCATAAGATAAAAATTCCACATTGCACGAACAACAAAACTTAGAATATTGGACGAACAACAAAACTTAGAATATTGGAACTGTAATGAACCGTCGTGCTTTCTTCAAACAGGTGGCTTGTCTATGGAAATTCATTACCCCAACATGTTTATCTAGAAATCATATCGCCAAACCACAACCAAATTGTGATTGGTAGTGATGTAGGGGTTGATTTGACATGTAAATTTCAGGTTCCAAATTCCATACAAATCAAACTTATGACGGCAAAATGAAATTTGGTGTAAATGCAGGGGTAATCTCCAATTTTCCCACTAAAATATAGGGAATATGCATTGTAGAACAGTTAATTAACACATTTCAAGCTGTGCAAAAAGATGAAGTTCTGGAGATGAAGTCAAGTTCAACAACCAAACCCACCTCGACATGGAAAAGGAAGAAACCAAGAGAAAAATTTCGGGGCATTCATCATCTTCATAACCACGATCATATATGTTCTCAAAAGGTCATTGGTCACCTATTCTTACTTACCCTCACGTTGGTAAATGAAGATGTCAATACGCAATGTATCTGTTGGAAGAAAGTGAGACGAAGTGTGTGATCGCAAATGATTCAAAGTAATCGAGCTCCCCCTTTCAGCCCCTTTCACATATAAGCCCCCATGCCTTCTGAGTCTTAAGAATTGAAATTACTATGAAACGAGGCAAAGAAGAGTTCCATTAAAGATTTTAACGCGGCGATTCATTTTCTAAGCTATGTAATATTTTTGGGAGACCCTTATCGATGTCTCCAAAAGCATCAACCGGTAGGTGGATGTAAAGCTTAGCATTGTTATGTGAAGCAGAATGTAACATCACATAAACCCTTCTCGAGTGCCAATGAGAATGTGGCCAATGACAAAAGGAACAATGATAAGGAGAGGGGGCATGGTTTAGTGGTGGGATTTTGCCTGCCCAATTGACACGAAACTTCCTAGAGATCTCTGAGACTTTATTTCGTTAGTATACAAGGAAAAACTATGCTATGATTGTCAAGGTGCAACTTTAACGGTGTCTTTTAAGTCCAAATGTCGTTGAAACGAGTTATATACCAACGTTTTGCCAGGAAATTCCGAGGCAAAGCCACAGAAGTTGCATCCAGGTAATACGCATTCCACACCACGAGAAGCACCAGAAATTAAGAAAGTTCACCAACTCTAATTCATGGTTATTCATCGGAAGGATGCAGTGATTGTCTCCATCTGTACATCGCTTTTGAAGATCTAGTGGTCAGAGATATAGCCCCCTTCCAGTCAAGTTCCCAATCGATAGAAAATCCAGAAAAACTCAAACAAACTCTAATTTGGGAAAATTGTCCAAAACGTCCTAAATATATTGCACTTTTGTCAATTCAGTCATAAATTTTTTAACTTTGCCAATTAAATCTTAAACCTTTTCATTTCTTACCAATTAAGTCCATCCGGTTAATTTTAGCCGGAAATCACTGATGTAGATATTTTTATATAATATTTTAATAATTTCTAAACTTTTTTATGTTTTTTTTTTCTTTTCTCTATTTTTTTGTGGGTTTTGAAGTTAGGGCTAGCGAAGGTGGCCAGCCGACCTTTGCCCGACGAGGGCTACAACGCCTCACCCAGATCTAGCTAGGCGAGGGCTTGGCAGCCCTAGTCGGCCCCAGGCAAGTCGCTTGGCGGCCTCACCGGCCCCACGCCCTCACTTGGGGCCGGCGAGGGCCTCACCTAGCTAGATCTGGGCGATGGAGTCGCGGCCCTCGCTGGCCCTAGCTTCAAAATCCAAAAAAAAAAAAAACAAAGAAAAGGAAAAAAGAAGAAAAAAAATTTAAAAATTCAGAAATTATTAAAATATTATATAAAAAAATATCCATGTCAGCGATTTCCTGCCAAAATTAGTCGGATGGCCTCAATTGGTAAGAAATAAAAAGGTTTAGGACGCAATTGGCAAAGTTCAAAGGTTTAGGATTGAATTGGTAAAAGTACAATAGGTTTAGGACGCAATTGGACAATTTTTTCCTCTAATTCTCTTGATTTGACCTAGTCCAAAAAAATAATGATGATAGTAATGATAACAATATAGTCTAGGTGCCGGCGAAATTGATACTAAACCATGTGATTAACTTTTGTGATTTCTCCACCTACATTCAATCTGTGGACCAGCCGGAAGGGCCCCCCCCATTACCGAAGTCTTCTGAGTCTTATGGTTCTATTTTTTTGACCGATTTGACTGCAATGAAATTGCTGAAAGAAAACGAGAAGGAAAAAGAAAAAAACAACACTGGCTGGTAATTAAGCGACTGGCACCAAACGCTAGCCAGTCTTCTTGGACTTCTTGCTCTCCCATAAACCACTTCCAAAAGACACATCGCCCTCTAGAAGAGAAAGGAATTCCAAGGTATGAACGCCCATGTCCAATCGGAAGGAATTCCAAGGTATGAACGCCCATGTCCAAAGGGATTGGGTCAACCTTGTTGAACATGTGGATTGCCAAAGATTAGTCTCGTTTCTCACCAACTTGAAACCCGTCAAAGGAGACGTACCCGAGTTGCTTCAGCGTAATTTACACTGCACTTTTATTGATTCTTAACCAAACCCTTTCCCACAAGCTCTCCTCATCACGCCCACCGACACGATTCAATGCTTCGTTGGATCCATAAATATGGAGTCGTCTCGTGACACTGAATGTAAGCTACGCAAAAAGATTGTGTGAGACTGGGCGGCGCAACGAGGGAGATCGAATGGAAGGGGTTGAGGGAGTCGTGTCGCAGGAGAGACGGCACATGCCGCGTCAGTCGTCTCTCTTTTGTGAGCTCTTGGCAAGCGCCGTCCTCTTGTGACACGACGCCCTCCGATCCCAGAATGATGCATGTCGAAACACTCCCGCTGTGTTCTTTTACACCATTTTATAAGACCTTTCCTTCTTACTATTTCCATCCTGTTTATTGATCATCCGTCCCTGATTTCGATTTCTTAGTGTTGCAGCTTTCCATGCATGCTCTCCCGGTGCACCACGTCGAAGCTGCTCGCTTGATATAGAGCACCATTTTCAGGTAGTGGTCATGGATTATGAGTACTTGTTTTGTCCATCACTGGTCTAAAAGTATTTATATAACCGCCAGGTTTGACGAGAGCGCAAAGTGGTCGCCTGGACTGGAGGGCCCGGACAAGGAGCCTAGTCACCAGGGATTAACTCTCTCATGATATTATTTGCTTTAACTCGTCCTATTTCGAGCTTCACGATTTTGTCCTTTAGCGTACATGTAAACACTTCCCCAGAATGTTATATATTCCGGTAGTGCTCTAGCTTGGACACACTTTACTTTGGAATTCCAAAGTAAAGCCTATTGTTACGTTAAAAGACGCATTCGTGATTTAAGTTCAATTTTCATATATATATATATATATCCTAGGTAAGCTCTCTCCTTGATCGGTACGCAATTGGTTCATTCCTACCCCCTTTCATCATCCTAGAAGTCTGCCAGGAATCACTCATTATCCAAGCCCTCTGGCCCCGATAACCACTTTCCGCCCTCATTAGACTGAGTCGTTACAATGTAGGCATTAAAGATCTGACCATGTCTACTCCATGAAATCAATGTAAAGTCCTATAATCTGCAAGGATGATCCTTATTGGATGCACATGCACTTATTTCATACTACAGTTTTTCCAGAATCCAGAGTATGAATTAATGCTAGAGTGTCACATAGATAATCATTGGCTAGTTGCGGCAAACAACGATCCATTCTTGTGGCGTTCGGAAGCAACTACACAACCATAACGTTGGTATTATCAAATTGCAAATAGTGACAAGTTTATAGCGAATTGCAAATGTTATCATCAAATTGGTATCGCATGGCTATCCACTTTACCAAGTATTTACATCACGTTCTATGTGGCATAATCCACATGGAGCTTCCGTTCGCAATATGCAACCAGAGCTAGCGCACATCAATAGATTTGCCAATGGATTTGCGGCTCCGAGTTACCCACTCATCATTTTAGGTATGGTTCGGACAATTTTCGGTCCGGTGAACTCAACTTGGCTCGACTGTCCCCTGCTTCGCTTGAGAATTGTCTCTTTGAAGAAGCCCGGCCAAACCCAATGTTTTAAGCACTTCTGTTTTTTGCATTTTCTTTATGTAATGGATGAACCTGGGACAACACTATGGGCTCCCATTGGACCAATGGGCCTAGCAATATTCCGAAGCCCAAGTCCGCCCGTTCATTGATCACCTCTCTCGACGTCGGAACTCGCCCTATCTGAGGTGAGACCAGTGGGTACAAGTATGCACGACAGACGTGCAAACCAAGGCGAAAAGAAGTACCTAATCAAAGTCACTGTTCAAGGTATGTCTTTTATACAGTACATGGGATGTCCACATTTCATTAGTCTTTCTAAGTTTTGGGCAGTGTACAGAGGAGGAAAGACTATTGTTCTGCTTAGTCTTCCTCGTTTTGTTTTCCTTTTTGATTTCATATCGAAAATTGATTGATCCAAGTCATCTATTTATACATATTTTAATTGGGGGGAAAAAAAAGCTTAGGAGTTGATGGATCCATTCGAACAAAAAGAATTAAAAATCTGATCGAACATCTTTCCAACAATTTGAAGATTAGTGGTGTCTTTATGTTTAATCCGCTTGTCCCGGTTTTTAAATTTCAATCATCACATAATCACTTTCGCTCGATGGATATGCTTTCGTGATGAAGCCAACCTATTGTTGATAAAACTACATATGGACGTACAAATTCATCCGTCAAACAGATTAACTTTTCATATAATATAGGTATAAATGAATCATCTCATCTCTTAAGATTCTGAGTGCTTTTTATGGAATCTCACTACCATGAAATGGGTTGTAAAGGTTGGAACTAACTTCGTTGGCAATTTTAATTGCGGATCTAATTGGAGAAAAGATAATGGCATAGGAAGTTCCTGAACATTTTTTATTTGTGTCATGTCATCGTTGAATCTGTGCAATCGAATTCTTTAAACCATGTGTTTGTTTGTTTCAGTCCTTTCGGCAAAACACCTAACAAAACTCCTGACGTGGTTAAGAAGCCCTTGCATGCTTTGCTGGTGCCGTACATGGCAATTTTTGTCCCATTAAGATGTGTATACATGTCAACACATATGGCAGACAACTACAAGACGAATTTAATATGGAGAATGGCAATCTGAAGTGTATGCATTTTAACAGTGGCGTGAATTTGGGTAAGGTGTACCAGTATGAGATTTTCTATGAGATGAAAATTAATCTTGTTAAATGTGTCATAGATGTACACTTTAGGATAAGTGGTACTGTTTGGATTAATGGTGTTGAAATAAAAGATGAAATCATAGTCTAACGAAACATCTGTGCAGCATTTTATGTTGCTGTACCGTATTATATTTACCTAAATGAAATTTATATAACTAAATTTTCGAATCCACACAACACACGGATCTTTGGCCAGTGCTTACAAGAAATTGTGCTAACAAAGAGACGATACAGAGTATTATAACCTTTACAAGGGAGGGAGACGGACTGAAATAACGACGTTCCTTATTTCTCAACTATCGACATCTCTTATTTTTAACGTGTCGAAAGCGAAAACTTTTCTTGATGAGTTTCGCTCGTCAAAGCAAAATCGGAAAGAAAAATGATTTCAAAAATAAGACAGGAATGGAAAGAACGAAAAGAATCACGAAATTTCAGCTGCTAACGAGCTTATCTGACACTCTTTAGGCTGAGTCCTGCGGCTGCGTTCTTCAGATCATTACGCGAGGCGTGCTCGATGGAGTGCGCCATGTTTTTTAACGAGAACGACGATTCTGTGCTGCATTTGAGACAGATCAAGCGCATCAGAACTCCAAACACATGAACAGAAGAAGTACAATACAATCGCCGGTCAGTCCAATGTTTCGACACTACCTTGACTCCTCTTTATCGATCGAGATCGTATCGAACGGCACATCCTCATAGCTGAACACTTCCGCGCCATAATTCATTAGAAGTTCTGGTAATGTAGTAGCCGGGTTCGGCTGAACCGCTGCCAAGTGACCAGTGTTCTCGGGCTCATAGTTGCTATAAGGTTGTTGAGATATTAACGATTGTTTCGTAGTTTCCCCGTTCACGAAAATGCCCGGGAATGATTGTCGGGTCGGGACCACGTTCCCTAGCTGCAGTTCGGACCGGGGAGGATAGTGAGAAGGCGAGGCAGAGGCCGAGACTTGGTCCCGGCACACGGCAATCTGCGTGTTGACATGCTGGAGCTCCTCGGTCACCTGGTGCAGCTGGCAGAGGAGGCGGCGGATGTACCAGCAGCAACCGTGGACGGGGTACTGTGCGCGCATGTTGGACTCGAACACGACCGACTGCATCGCCTCCTGCTTGAGATCCGGTGGGGCCTGCTTGAGGATCTTGGTGATGTTGCTCACGCCGAAGAGGCGGTGCGCGTTCTGGAACATCTTCGGCTGGTCGGCGGGGAAGTAGGGGGCGAGGGGGCACTCCTTGTGGCACTTCCGCCGCTGGAACTTGCACACCGCGCACGCCTGGCTCGTCCCTCCTTTGATCGTCATGTTCCGTTCGAGCTCATTTCCACCAGGGAGAGGGAGAGGGAGAAATGGATCTCGAGAGGATTTTCAAGACTGTTGGAGATGGGGGAGCTTATCAGAGATCTTTGCCGGTTCAAAAACTGCTGATCGTAAAGCATTATCGTGAAGACTTGGTAAAACTTTTGAATCCTATTAAAGTGGGAGATTTGTTTGAACTTGGAATTATCTCTTCTCGAGCATTTAGAGATTAAACAATTTTGTACAATTTTGATATTATTTCGCCTGAAATTATACCCTATTTATTTGAATATAATAAAGCTGATGATCAGATCATATCAAGGCATCATTGGTAAATTATTTATAATTTCGAGAGTTAGTTTATATCGATCTCGGAGCAGTTACCTGATAAATCTCTGAGCAGTTATTGACTAATACTACACACGTTCAGCTCTTAGCATATTGCACGTTCTTACCTAGGGCAAAAGGCCTGGGTTTTTTTACCTCGCTGACAGCAACATGCATTGAATCAGGACGTAAAAAGTCAAGACGACCTAGGGATGGCGTTAATGTAATCATGGGATGATAGTAATCCTTGTCGCTGAAACAAATTTGTCAGGATCGCACTTCTTGGATCACGGCATGAGGAGAAGACAAGTCATTGTGATGCACTAAACTAATTCCTAAAGCATTATTTTAAGATTTGCGTATGCTACATTTTAAAGTGTCAACACGAATACATTCAACGAGACGAAAAATATATATGTGTAAGATATATTGGCGGTGCAGAGTATTTTTTACGCGAGCTGTCATGAAATGGACCGGAGATCGCTCATCTACTGATCGGATGAATTCATTTACTCAAATTATGGGTTTGCGCCTGAACTTTACTTGCATGATTATTTTTTATGGGGCCAGCATGCCAAATAAATTCGAAAAAGAAATGCATACAAGAAGCTCATATGTAGAATTCAAGCATATTAACTAGTATTTTTCCGAAAATGGTGAGGGAAATTGACGTCGTTGTAGAGTTTAAAGACGATGTAGCCGGTCTGGATACTATATTGACATTGACATTCGAAGAGAAAGGAGTGGGGTGGATGGGGGAAGGATGGAACACCGAAACATGTGCATAAAATGAAGAAAAGAAAAAACCATCAAATCTCAAATTATATCTGCTACGACACATTGATCCAAAAAGAAAAATTGATAGCAAAAATGCCAAATTTATACCTGTATAACACATTTATTCTCTGTCAATAAACATTGTTAAAAATTTACCTACATAGACGATTGAAAGCAAACGATATTGACATGGCGACTAAGTAGTTTAAGTTAAAATAAAAACGACATCGTTTTGGTTGCAAAATCATCTGATGAAAGTTTGACGGAAGGTGAATGTGTCACATAAATACAAATTTGACATTTTTTTTGTAAAAAAAAAAAAGTCGCAGTGGCCAATGGGTATAGTTTTGGGATTTTTATGTAAAAAAATGTTCGGAGTAAATTTGTCATAGTAAATATAGTTTGAAACCAAAATAATCTATCCAAAAGTCTTTTTCTCTCTCCCTCTCTCTCCTCTCTCTATGTCTTCTTCAACATAAAGCCATGGGGGAGGGTTGATATTGCGGCCAAATTTCAAAAGAAAACATCAACTTTACTTTGACAATTATGACTCGAACTTTTTTTTATCCTGTGAAAAATCACCAACTATCGCTTAAATCCCAAATCTGGCTCGAACAATTTAAAAATTTCACATCGCAAGGGCTAGATTTGGGATTAAAGTAAAAATTGATGCTTTTTATTGAGACAAAAAAAATTCAGGTCAAAATTGTCATTCAAGATAAAGTTGATATTTTTTTTTTGGAATTAGCCCTGATTTTTTTTTTTTTGTGTTTTCTTAGTTTGTTTTGTCTTTCTTCTCTCCAATCTAGATCTCAAAGCTCTTTTCTGCTGGTCTAATTCTAAATTTAAGGGTTTAAATTCTCTCAGTCTAGTTCTAGATCTAGGAGCTATCCTCTCCTAATCTAGATTTGGGAGTTCAATAAATATGTTTTTAGGATTCAATACCCTATGCTCTGTCCGTGTAACCTCAAACTTTAATTTCTAACGTGTGCTTATCACTGATGATGATACGAGATCCAGTGATTGGCTATCAATTATTGTGTTTGACAGATCTATTCTTTTGAAATGAGTGTGTGCTTAACCATGTCGATGCTCTGCAGATCCTCATTATTTTCTGAATTTTGCTTTGTTTTGTTGTATTCTAGGCTTTACGCTGCTTCAATTTGCTTTGCTATGATTGATCAATGAATACAATTTAAAAAAAAAAAACACAATTTGAGACTTTTTGTGATTTTTTCCACAGGTAAAATACAATTCCTTGACAACTTGTCAAATTGAAAGTGAGAGATAAGGCTTATCCCGTCCACAAATGAGGTCTAATTTAAAAGATAAAAAAAATTAATAAGTAGAAAGAGATTGATTTTGAACCCTTGATTACTTATATACCGAGGTGAGTTCCGAGCAAATCACCCCTCAAAAGGGTTCCAATTCTATTCTAAACCTCAATACTAGAAACATTCGTCCGGCTCCGTTTAAGGGAATACGTTCTAATAACTCATAACCCCCTAATCAAAGGCATACATTCCAAAAGCGATTGTACGGAACTAAAAAGAACTTTTATCCATAGAAAAGCTGTGGGGGCTGGCCCAAAAGACAAAAACAAGGAAAGGGACCGATTTCGAAACCTCTCTCGCCTTACAGAACATTGGCTAGTAGTCCACCCACCATGCGACTCGTCACAACACGGGTGGTCCAATCCCCAGTCCAATGAAATCTCAGCTCGTTCTTTCTCAGCCGTGCGTCCAACAGTGAGGCGCCAACCGACATGGAATCTAAACTCATTCCGATCGCTACTATTACCAAGTCATGATTGGTCAAATGTCTCGTTTGCGATTCAGCTGATTATTTGCTCCAAGATTCGGGTCGTCGATCCCTCTCGATCGCGTCCCCACCGGACCAACTCCACTTGCATGTTTTTATCAATATAAGGGAAACGAGATTCCGATGGCGGGACCTCCTTCAGAAAAAGGGAACGAAAAGGAATAAAGAAAGCGGAAGATAGAATCAAAGAGGCTCTTAGTTTGGTAGGGACAGACATTCCCGGATACATCGTGAATCCACCAGCGTTTGTGGCGGGAGCATTGTTTAGTGTCAATTTGGCTAATCAAATCTTCGCTTTGTGCTCGCTTTTCGACCAAAGGCATTAAAAAAAGGTATGAGACTGTCAAGAGGAAAAACATTTCGGTTCACTTCACTTAGGCTGCCTTTGGATCCTTTTGGGTTAAAGGGCTCGTTCCGAATGTAAATAGTATTTGGTAAGGAGTGACTTGGGGATCGACTTTGGTTTAAATGCTATTTGGAAAAGAACTATACACTTATAAAGGAATTAGGTATGTATATTAAATAAATAAAAGAAAGAAAATCTATTTGCAATCATCGGCAAGCCAAATTTGGCAAAAGATTTGGCGCCGCTGGTCGTTGCTCGGGCAACATCTGATGAGGGCCACTTAGGGTAATGCAACCTCGAGGAGGGCCGCTTGGGGTCACATGATCGCCGATGGTCCTCGCTGTGGTCACACAACCTCCGCTTGACGTCAAATTTGGCTCACTAGTTTGGGCTCATTGGCGACAGCGCTTGAGGTGGACAATGGTAAGGGCATTTTTGGCATTTCGAAAATTTACCAATGGCAAAGTTTGAAAAAAAAAATGCAGTAGTTTCCAGAAATGCTAAAGCCAAAGGTTAGGTCGGATTTGCCTTAAGCTAAGAGACTTTAGAGGACATTGAAAATGTAGTGCACTTCCCCCCCGAAAACTCTCTATTGGACTTTGGGATAGCCATTCGTAAATGCAACAAAAATTTGTGTTTAAATTTAAAAGTTAGGTACAAGCGAACGATATACGAGGATACCACGCTATCTACAGATTGTTTGGATTGAGTCGCGACTACTTTGTAACACTCACAACACGGGGATCGAAGGTCTCTCCACATAAGATACGCCGAGTCCACTAGCCTTTACCGCAAAGATCCTGCACTTGTTACGGAACGATCGAATTAAGCCATAATTACACACCTCCCTACTTCCCGCCACGCAGAGGTTGGAATTCTCTCCACATTGAAACATGCCGCCACGAATGGGAAACTCGGACACGGACGGATTCGCTCGCGAAGACAATCTAATTCGCGACCGCATCCAAAAAAAAGGGAAGAAAGAAAAAAAGGCAGAAGCGATCCTCATACCATTTTTGGGACTCCAGCGGTACTGGGGCATACCGGTTCTTAATCAAATTGGTTCTGGTTTCGCGGCCCTTTCTAACGTCACGAACAGAAGAGGGCCCACCTAAACAGCAGCAAATTTTTTTTTTTTCCAAAAAGAGCAGAAAATGATCAAAGGCCACACCCGCAAACGGACCGCAACGATCCAAACACAAGCTCACACATCCTTTCCACGTCCTCCCCTTCTCGCCACTCCCTCCTTAAACGTTGTTGTTTTTTGCATATTCTAGAATCCAACCCAGCCATTCATCTCGCGCTCTCCCATTTCAGCTCCTCCGCCGAAGCGCTCCTCGCTCCTCCCTCCTCCTCCTCCTCCTCTCGAGTCGGCGTCCCGTGCTCGCGCCTCCCCCAATCCCGCGGGTCCGCCTCCCCCGGCGGCGCTCCGCGGCGGCTTCGGCCCCCGCCCTCCCTCTCCCCTATGCACTGACTGACTGGCTGGCTGGCTGGCTCGAGTATGTGTAGGCATGCGCGCCGAACTCTCTCTCTCTCTCTCTCTCTCTCTCTCTCCCTGAGAGCTCGCTCTCTGTTTCTCGTCTCTGGTGCCGCGGCTTTCTGATTGTTGCGTGTGCGCGCGTGTGTGTCTGTCTCTCTCTCTCTCTCGCCGGTTGTGCAGCGCGGTTCGCGAGCTCGGGAATGGCGGCGGCGGCGGCGGAGAAGAAGATAACGGTCGGAGTATGCGTGATGCAGAAAAAGGTGAAACTGAATGCGGCACCGATTGTCGGACGTTACGAGTTGGCTTTGCGTTCGCTCATTTCACACGCGCGCGCGCGCCTCTGTTTGCGTGTGTGCGTGTTTTTTTTTTTTTTTTGTAGGTGTTCTCGTCGCCTATGAGACAAATCCTGGACAGGCTGCAAGCGTTTGGCGAATTCGAGGTGCGTTGTGATCAGTCGTCACTTTGGATCTGTGTTCATCACTGTCCACTTGTTGTAAGATTCATGTGGCTAGGCTCCCATGCAAATGTTGGTTGCTGAAGTGCGGGGGGATTTCGAATGAAAGCATCAGTCGTGACGTTCGTTTAGCAATGGCCTAGATTGCTAGATATATCCTATTGGAACCAGTAATCCTCTTATGGAGAGTGATCTGTCTACTGCATGTTTGATTGTGTCTTGTTGTCTCTCCCCTTATGGCATCAGCGAATGATAGACATTATCGATTTCCTTTTTCTGAAGTTCATTATCGTGAAGCATCCCTTGTAGCTGTGGATGAGACTGTCTTGTGTGGAATTGGTCAGTGCGTGGTACTTTAATGTCTCTGAATGTAATCTACGCTCTTCACTAATGCTTCTCTGATTTGTGTCTCTTTAGATTATTATATTTGGGGACAAGGTCATCCTGGAAGATCCTATTGAGAGGTACCGGCGTCGTGATATAATGTGCACATTCTGCAGTTTGAGTGTACCGCGTGTCATGACACGCGAGATCAATTGGTGACTTGTGTCTCCTCTGGTGATAATATATTCACATTCTACAGTTTCAAGTGTCCCGTATGTCATGACATTCGTCTCGTTCTTCTTCTCTAGTATTCTTAACGGTCACATTACTCTTTTGTTCTTTCCATTGCAAGGCCTTGGAATTACTACTGTAGTTTGCGATTGCCAAAGACCGAGTTGTAGCTCATGTAAAATCTATATGCGTATCTTGCAGTTTAGGAACATGATATAGCTGAGGTCTGTTTCTCACATGCGTGGTTTCTGGGGAAATAAAGAATAGGAGTACATATATGAGATCGTGACTTTTTCTGGTTAAATAAAAAGAAATGATTATCAGAGGGAGGATAGTGTATGATTCAGTTTGAGGTTTTCTGGTGACTAGGGGTGACTTTCTTAAGAAGTAATCCATTACTTGAGTAGATAACTTTATAACATAGGCACAACCCTTCCTTCATGTCTTGGAGTTGTTCCTATTTGCAATGGAGTTATTCTTTTAATTTGTTTCTTTTGTTTTGTCGCACGTAATCTCTACTCTGCTCTGTTGACTTACTCTGAAGGCATGTAAATGCTTGCTGGAAAACCTTTCCGTTTGACCTGGAAATGAAACTTCATAATGGTTGAACTTATGGTGTTTCCAAATTAATAGTTTTATCATTTTAAATGATTGTTCTAGGGGTTTATGATGGTTGTGCTTTTGGACAATTAAATTTATTCATATAAAAGATTGTTCTGGGGGTCCTTATTGGTAGGATCTGGTGCTGTGTCCACTTCTAGTCCTCTATAACGTGGTAGTGCAGGATTGAGTTAAAAATTGTGTCCATCCTTTTTTTTTTTTTTTTTTTGGTAAGAATGTCCATCCTTTTTTTATTACTTGCCATTTTCTGATTTTGATGCAGTAACTACCAGTGTGATCTTTGTTAGAAAACCTGTGTGGTCTTCGTATCTCTAAGTTATCACCATTTGCATCTTTCAGCTGGCCAATTTGTGATTGCTTAATTGCCTTTTATTCAAATGGATATCCCCTCGACAAGGCAGAGGCATATGTTGCTTTAAGGATGTAAGTTTACTTCTCTTTGATTCTTTTCCTTTTCTTCATGTTACATATTTCCGGTAGTTATTTGGTTGAATGTCATCATAGTTTTAACTAGTAAAAGAAAGAACCAGCGGAGTGGAAACTGCCAAAAGCGCATTTTGTCTCAGGTTCTTAGCTGTGAAGTGGAACCTCAAAATGCCTTACATCATTGCAGGTCCTATTGAAGAGGTCCATGTTTCCTTCTCTTGGGGATAGGAAGTGGGTCGAACCATTACACTTGCATTTCTGTTAGCTTTGTAGATTAAACTTCCCAAGCCTGACGAAGATCACAAGTCTCGGATGGAATGAGGGAATGCTTTATTGCAATATTTTTATTGAAGAACATGGTTTAGATCTTCATAACGTGTCAGTTGGTCGGTAGTTCCATAGTTGTTTGCAGTCTCCTAGCCAGCTCACGAAGTTTATGATCACCTCAGTAGTCTTCTTTTATTCTAGGCAATGGATCTATTCCAAGCATACATGGGTTTTTCCATTGAGTGACAATTTCAATTTCTGTTGGCATTTATATTGTCTGCTAGTCCTTTGTCCCAATTGTCGTCTACCGAATTCAATTTTCACAATCGTGATGGCTTAAATTTTATTGACAAGTCTTGGGATGTCTATCGTCGTGATTGTTGATGTAGTACTTCTCTAGTGTGTGGAAGCTGTTCCTTACCATCTAATGACTATTTTCATAGCTTGATAATGAGCATGTGTGCATGACAAGATGGAGATACAATGAGCCTTTTGTTTTCCCTCCATATGGGACTGCTAAATGGGAACAATCAATTTAGTTCAGACAGAAAGGTTTTTTTAGTTCAGTCTATATTCTACACATACCTTTTAAAAGAATGGGAGGTAAAGATAAATGGTAATGTGCCTGTACCTATGAATTTTGTCAGTCAATACCCAGTAGAAATGGACAGAGGATATCAATGGCTGGAAAGTCTGGTTTATGTGCTCAAAATCTTAGATGTATTCAGTTTCCATGTGCTTCTATGGACTTTACTCCTTAAGATATGCCCTCTTCTTTCCCTCTACATTCTTGAAAGTTTCTCTGTATTCCATGTCAAAGTTCTTGAGATCTTTGTGCACTCAGTGATTCTATTGCACTTTGCATTCGACATCAATATGATACGGAAGTGGTTCCCTAACCAGAGTCTTGTTCTAGGAGCAGTAGGGATTCGGATGCCACTGATCTACTTTTTGTAGTTTTACTATCTCTTTTTTCTTCCTGGCCAGCGAAAGGTTGATGATAAAACTAACAGCTAGCTAATTTAGTTTACTCCACCCTGATTTATAAACTATTCATCTGCTTTTTGTAGTTTGTGATATCAGATTCATTAGTTTATCCTGTTTTATTTTTTCATGTGATTCAGGCCTTACTTGGTAAATGAACTGGAACAACAGCACCTTCTTCATGACCGAAGGAAGGTATATGAGGTAAGTGTTGTATTAGTTGCAGAGATGGAGTTTCATTATTCTCAAAGAATTCGTAATAGAGTATCCAAAAATTATCATTCTCTTGTACCATATTTTGTGACTAATGTGCTCGTACTCTCTAACATGTTACGTTGGTGAATCTTAGCGTCTCGAAATGTTTGGAATTCCTGTTCCAAGGTACGCTCTTGTGAATAGGGAAGTACCATACCAAGAGTTGGATTTTTTTGTTGAGGAAGAAGATTTTGTTGAGGTTCGCGGAGACCGTTTTTGGAAGCCTTTTGTGGAAAAGCCTATTGATGGTGAGATGATTAACTTAAATTTGCCGCATAGCTATCCTCTTGTTTGGGCTGACTAATGAAGTTGCATGCAATCTTCAAATCTAGTGCTTTAGTAGATGATCACATGAAACAAAGAGTTCTTGTCACTCAATTCTTGTCATATAACAACACTTTACATCAAGCTGACTTTGGGATGATATAATCACTTGTTAAGGGGAATCCTCAACAGTGCTCTTTTTGGATGACTGGGTTACCTTTCTTACATATTCTAGGAGAGTAGTTTGTCTTGCATTTTTCCTATGGATATTCAGTGCATGGCTCTTACTCCCAATTATATCCTTGTTACCAATCTTCTCCTCTTATAAGGATGTATCTTGCCTTAAATTTGGAGAAGCGGTGGCCACCTGGAGAAATGGTTTTAGTGTTGAGGAAGAAAGTCGAAATAGATTAACTTAATTAAAATTTCATGCAATTTCTGATTTGAGCTTCTCCTCATGTGAAACTGACAAGGCTGGGACATTGATTTGAACTATAATATGGTTATTACTTTACTTGAGAGGACAAATTCTGATAATCAGAAGAGAATAGTATGTCCCCTACTCGAGTTCTTTGCAGTTTTTTTTAACTTTCCCCAACTAAAAATGATATACTTGAGCATTTTTCCTTAGAATCTGGATACGCATTGTGGATCTACATGTTTAGCTAGATTTACATTATTATAACTAAAAAGAAGAGCATCCGGGAGTGCATGTTTCCCATGTTGCAGCGCATTGTGCGGATTATGCCATCTGAGTTTTTCTTTACTGTCCTGGGGTTCTGTTTTGAAGGTGACAATCACAGTATCATGATATACTATCCAAGTTCAGCTGGTGGGGGGATGAAGGAATTATTTAGGAAGGTGATTTCTAATTTTCCAACTTATGTTTGGGCATGATTTGTTCGAGGGTGTATGGTGGGCATATACTTTTTGCTTAGTGAAAGTCAGTTTTTTCTCAATTCACTAGGTTTGGAAGCTCGAGTTGAAATGAGGCCTTTCTGCATTTATTATTGGTTACTTATGCAGATGAAACCTTTTGTTGCTCTCTTATGTTGGATTGCACATAGTACATGCCACCATATTATAATGAACTTTGGGCCTCTCTAGGCGGTTGTCTTTTTCTGTGGTGAAAAGATTGGAATGAAGCCTTCTGTGTGTGTTCTTTTAGTCGTCAGGTGCTATAGTGCTACCAGGACCTGGTGACTCCCTTGGGGATGCAGGCTGCCTCTGGTCTATTAGCATAGAGAGGCATCAGTTCAGAGAGCTGTCATGAGGTTGGGGCTTGCTGTGGGTTTTCTTAAAAATGTCTGGTTAACTTTTTTTCTTCGTATGGGATTCTGAAAATATACTTCTCATAATCTAAAATATACAAAAAGTAGCTTGGAGCGAGTTGCTTTTCTTAGGGTGCACTTGTTTCTGCCTAATCAAAAGCAAAAAGCAACTTTTTGCTTAGTCGAAGTGTGTCAACTGCAAGATAGGTTTAGCAAAAAGTAAAAAGTTTAGTCAATCCAGTCATGTGAACATAAAAGTACAGTTCATGCAGTGATATCATTAAAATTGAGGATATACGTTTTAAACAAGGGAAAAAGTAGCATTTGCCCATCATGATTGATGAGCCTTTTATCATGTAACATGTTTTGTGTGCAGATAACTTAAACTTTCTTTTCATGTTCAGCTGCCAAAAGTTAGGAAAGTTCTTGATATTCATTGTTTTTCCATCCAAAGCATTAATCTTGCAATTCTTATTTCAGATTGGCAATAGGTCGAGCGAGTTTCATCCGGAAGTAAGAAGAGTTAGACGTGAAGGCTCATACATATACGAGGAATTTATGCCCACTGGAGGAACAGATGTGAAGGTCCTGTCTCTATACTTATAGGATTATGACTTTTTGCAAAGTCGATGTTGTTGTATAGAGGCTTTCTGAACCATTGTTGATATCTTGGTGCAGTGACTTTTCTTTATGTTTACATTTTTTCTTTACTACCTAATCAATTGGTTGGAAATAGTCCCCAGAATGTCTTTTATTAGGATACCGCAATATTGATTCTTGTTGATTACACACATTGAGGGAGACATTTCTTTGAGATCAGAAAAGACTTACAGGCTAGATCAGGAGGAGCAACATCAATTGGGAGAATTGCAAGTCAATTAGTATACTCATAATCCGGAGAGCACTGAGTTTCTTACCTCTATACTTGTAACGGTTGAAACATGCTATTTCTGTTTTTGAATGATGGGATTTATTTATTTTACTATATTTATGCAGTAATAATTGGTGAAGAACAACATTGTGAGGAAGTTGAGGGTTTAATGCCTAATATCATCGATTCATGTCAAACATCTGTGTCCTTAACAAAACATCATGGTTGGTCACAACAATAAAATGTCAAAGTGTCTATTTTTTTTCCTTGGATTTTTATAGGTTATATATCTCGTGTTTAGTTTAATTTATGCAAGCTACATGATATGCTTGCCATGTATGCATTTCAATTAAAGATTATTGATTTTATTTCTAAAAATGGCTTTTCCAACTTGCATGTCATATGTGCTGAGTCTGTGCAAACTAAATTTTCCACAGGCTTTGCACAAATGCATTTCTGATTCTCTTTATCTAGCATGTCATATGCTGCATGTGCATTCTTGTGATATTATTTGAAGTTTTCATGATTACTTTGAAAAATTACTGCGCTAGGAACTTCATTTGAGTACTCATCTATTTTTAAAGTCCAGGCAGAGTCCAGTCACTTGAACAGTCTATTTATGATTGTAGGTGTATACTGTTGGTGCTGAATATGCGCATGCTGAGGCGCGGAAGTCACCAGTTGTGGATGGTGTTGTTATGAGAAATCTTGCTGGAAAGGAAGTATGTAATACCAGCTGCAATATATTTCTCAAGAAATAGTTGTAATTGAACTCTAAAAAATAAGGCTTGGACTGATCAAAGTAACGTTTCTTTGGGGTATTGAGCATAGGACCTCTATTAATTCTTATTTCCAACACAAATTAACAACTAGAATTTCACGGTTGTATAATGTTGTGACTCAGTGGTAGGTCATATATCTTTCCTCTGGGGATGAAGAAAAGTGGCTTTACATGCAATAGTTTGACTCCATCCCCCTCTCCCCTTGTTTGGCTTTCTATCTCTGTCGAAGAATGTAAAAGTATGATTGAGCTATCCCTACAGGTGAGGTATCCTGTGCTGTTGACTCCTGCTGAGAAGCAGATGGCAAGAGAAGTTTGCATCGCATTCCGGCAAATGGTAAGTCACGTGAACTGCCATATTGAATAATGTTGATAGAATTGAAAGGCAGATGATGTTGTCCTTCAATATCATATGACATCCTTTAGGCTGTTCGTTCTATTAATTTTGTTGCTCTGTGTAGATCTTCACCAGTTAGCCATAATTTAGCCCAGTAGACTTTTTTCTTGCCTCATGTGTCCTTATTCTTTGATACTTTCTCCCTTGCTCAATTATTTCATTCTGCAGACTACTTGCTTTTGTTCCAGGTCTGTGGGTTCGATCTATTGCGCTGTGAGGGACGGTCATATGTTTGTGATGTGAATGGTTGGAGTTTCGTGAAGAACTCCCACAAGTAAGGGCTCTTCCTTTGGTTTTATTTGGCTTGTTTCTCTACTTAATCACAATGATGCCCATTTTATAACAAACTAAGCGCAATTTACCATTTTGTTATCTCTTAAGAAGAATCAGAATCTGCATTTTGCGGTTCATGTTAGTTTTCCTACTATAACAGGAAAAAGCTGTTGTACATTACGATCCCTCATAGGACTTGTCTACTTAGAGAATACTGTCTGGCAGTACTTCCCCTTCACTCTTGTGGTCCTCTAGACATGTTAACCCTGGTATAGCTATGTTGCTGACACTGCGTTTGCCACACACAAACCTCTTTAGTCTGCTCAAAAAAGAATCTTGACCACTCTTTTTTTTCTTTGCCAAGATATTATGATGATGCTGCGTGTGTTTTGAGAAAGATGTTATTGGAGGCAAAAGCTCCCCATCTTTCCTCAACAATTCCGCCAATATTACCATGGAAAGTCAATGAACCTGTGCAGCCTTCCGAGGGACTAACCCGTCAAGGAAGTGGGATTATTGGCACATTTGGGCAGGCTGAGGAGCTGCGTTGTGTGATTGCTGTCATTCGTCAGTAAGTTGTGCTCCACTGCTACAATTATTTGGGGCATTAGGCTCCCTTTTCCTATCATATTCATCTGTAAGATGTGCAGCGGTGATAGAACTCCCAAACAGAAAGTAAAGTTGAAAGTTACTGAGGAAAAACTTCTAAACTTGATGCTTAAATACAACGGAGGAAGGCCTAGATCTGAGGTGATTTTTCCTCTTTAGTGTTTCTAATTACAGTTTGTCGTTAATATATTTTGTCATTGGAACACTTTTTGGTTCTCTTGCTGGTAGACAAAACTCAAAAGTGCTGTCCAATTGCAAGATTTGTTAGATGCAACAAGGATGCTAGTTCCTCGCACCAGGTATTACTTTTAAGGATGGTTTTCATGTTTGGAAGATTCTAAGTGTAAAAGTTGTCTGTTTTTTCCTTTGGAGAAGGATAGTTTATAGACTCGTCTCATTTATATGTGAAGAAATCTACTGACCTTGCATCACAAATATAGCATACTGACATTTACTGGACCAAGCACGAGAGTGAGTTCATAGCAGTCATTTTTAATGTTGTTGGTGTTGTTCTGGTCCTTACTGATTATGGTGGAAGAAAAATTGCAGCTTTGTTTTTTGTGTTGTTTGGGTACTAGCTTTTCTGTTGTCATTCTATTGGGTCTTTTTGGAAGCTCAATTCTATAGCCTCATTCATGTATCTCTACCATTACCCATTTATATTGGTAATTGTAAACTCTTCCATCTCCTTCCCCTGTTACAGACAAAGTAAAGGAAAAAAAAGAAGAATATTTATGACTTGTGAAAATCAAAATCGGTCTAAATAATGACAAGCACTTGGCCGACAAAATGTGCAAAAAAAAAAAGGTCACAAGCAAGGTGATAATGACAGTATTTACGCCTCTTTGACATGATGCAATGTCAAAGATATATGAACTCTTTCAAGCTTTCATATATTGACTTCCAAGTAGTTCTTCTCCTTTGTTTCCATTGAAAGAATGGTGGTTTTTCACTTTGCTGTGTTCAACTGCGAGATCAAAGTATGAGTTGAGGTTCCAGTAGCTCCCTCCTATTTAGTAGGATTAGAAATATATCTATTAAAATGCTTACAATCAAAGTTTATGAGTGCTCATCTTTTCTTGAGGAAGTGTAGCTCTCTGGCAATGGACTTACCTAAGATTTCCTTTTTACTGATATAAAGAAAGCTGTAAAGTTTATGAATGCTCATCTTTTCTTGAGGAAGTGTAGCTTTCTGGCAATGGACTTACCTAAGATTTCCTTTTTACTGATATAAAGAAAGCTGTAAAGTTGTCTGCCAGCTACTTATACAGAGTGCTCTTTTCATGATATTTTACACTAGCTGATGAAAATTGGAGAATGCATTGGTTTTGTAGTTTTTCAAGTAACAAGAGTACTTATATTGATTAGACCTGGTCGTGAAAGTGATAGTGAGGCAGAAGACATTGAACATGCTGAGAAGCTTCATCAGGTTAAAGCCGTTTTGGAGGAGGTTGCAAATTCTCTCCTTCCTTTGTGCTTCCTCTGGATTATGAAATTATCTTCTTGTTTCTTTTCTGAAGTTCAAACTTCATTGTTCTACTTCCATGAGTAAGCAATTCTTGGTAATGTGTCCACTTTCAATTACGCGTAATCATCTGCTGATCATCATCCAGCACACTGTATACAATCAAACCCATGGGCATGTCATTTCATATATCTTTGTTGCTTGATAACCCTTCCCCATGATTTTCCATCACTCCTCCATGAAAAGAGTAGGTTCATCCTATTAGAAGGGTTTTCTCTGTTTTGTCCAGTATGTTTATTTCCTTAAACTATTCCAATATCTTTGACAAGCTTTTTCATTGTTAATTTTGGTGGCGGTTCAAAATCGCCTGAGATGTTGTGGTTCTTCAGAATGTCTCGCAATTTATTCTCATCAATGGATCAACTCAACCTATGTCGTGAATAAGTAGACCATTTAACCTTTCTTTTGGTGCAAGTGATACTTGTCCTCGATAATAACATTTTAAGCATGGTGCAAAGGGGCCAGATTTTAGGTTGGAACCAAGAACCAACTTGTGGGGGTCAGTTCTGGGGAACCTAGAAGCAGGAGGTGAACAGGCCATACCTAGGTAGACCTTGGTATTGGCCTCTTAAAGCTTATTAATTAAAGTTTGAGGACATTAAGACACAAGAATCGCTATTGATAGAGTGGCTTTTATGTGGCTTTTCAAACTGTTGGCCAACGGGTTTATGCCCTTCAAGTGCAAAATTTGAATTGTTTAAGCGAGACATGGTCCAACCAGGAACCAGCTGGTTACATCCTTCCCAGTAGAATCGGAGGTGGAACCTGAGTCCCTAGTCAGTTTTAAATTTTGTAACTGGCAATCAGCTTGGATTGGAACTGATCAGGCCAATTTTTGGCTGGTTGTGGGCTTTTCTTGCCAATTTCTGCTGGTTGTGGGGGATTAGCTGATCATGGGGTTGATCTGGTCTAGTTGCATGTCCCTGTCATTTAATTCCTGGACCATGTTTTGTGAATAAGCAGTTATGTTTTCATTCTCTTTCAGATATTGCCTTTAACTTATTAGATGAGGTGCTTATTATTCTGTTTTTCTTCACAGGGGGGATACTTCTCCGGTATCTACAGGAAGGTTCAACTGAAACCACTAAAATGGATTAAAGTTACGAAAAGTGATGGTGAAGGGGAACAAGAACGTCCTGTTGAAGCTCTCATGGTTCTTAAATATGGGGGAGTTCTCACTCATGCTGGAAGAAAGCAGGTTTCATCTGCTTACTTTCGTGCCTTTACTTTTTCGTGTCATTTCTACTTCATTTATCTGTTAATGTCTAAAGAGTTGTACGTAGCTACACCTTGCACTGATATGTGCACTGTCCAATTATAGTTTGCCTTGAACAATTAGTAAATTTCCTAATTTTTGCAGGCTGAAGAACTTGGTAGATACTTCCGGAATAACATCTATCCAGGTATTCTTTTCCCTTGGAGTTGTTGCTAATTTATAGCTTCTGAGCAAGGAAGTTCCCCAAGCAGGAACTAAAATTTTGTTGTACTTCTGCATCTAGTAATTGTCTTATTGTTGCTATGACATTAGTGAACTCCTAATGATTAATTAATATCGGTGAATCAGCAGCTTGTTAAGGTTTTTCAAAATTGACATTTTGATCCTTTCCTCCCTGCTGGGACATATCCACTGCGCTGTGATAAGTTCTGCACTTTTAAGTAGTCTAACTTTTAGTCTAACAATATTTCTACATTGCATCTTCTTCAGCAAAAGTTGGGAACCCCCATGATTCCATTGACAAGTCTGGTTGTTGTAAATCCTGGCTGCTTTAGATTGGCAGTCTGTCACCCCAACCAACTAGAATCTGTTAATTGGGCCAATTGTCTCGGCCTATTGCTTTCTTGATATATTTTTATTGATGCTTAATATCAATAAGTTTGTGTCATTTAATATTTGATGCTTTTTATTATAATTGAGTTTAAGTGCTAATCAGGATATGAAGAACCGATGGCCTTCTTTGGGCCATGACATGTTGTGGTGTCCTTATTTATGATTATCTGCTTTCTCAGGAGAAGGCACCGGCTTGCTTCGCCTCCATAGTACATACCGTCATGATCTTAAAATCTACAGCTCTGATGAGGGCCGTGTGCAGGTATGGTCTTCCCTACGACTATTTGATTTGCTAGAAATGGTTGACATATGCTTTTTTCCTATTGAGAGTTGATAGTGAATCTACCTATATATATTGAGATGCTCAGATTTTTCTGGTTTCATCACTTAAAAGACGCTTGGTAACAGATGTCTGCTGCTGCATTTGCTAAGGGCCTCCTTGATTTGGAAGGTCAATTAACACCTATCCTGGTCTGTGAACTCTTGAAGAATTATTTTGAAACTTGTTGATATTGTATAGTTAAGTGCTAATCCAGTAATTGTTTGAAGGTTTCGCTCGTTAGCAAGGACTCCTCTATGCTGGATGGACTTGATAATGCTAGTATTGAGATGGAAGAAGCTAAGGTTAGATGATGGATTTTTTTTGTCACTGTACATTTTTGTATGCTTGTAATGATTTCATTTGAAGTAAAAGGCTACCGAGGCTACATTATGAAGTCATTCATGATTTCTAGTTTCATACGCTGTATGTTCTAAGTGTCTTTGCTTTCTCAGGCAATGTTGAATGAAATTATAACGACTGGTGTAAGTAAGGGCAGCTGCAATGGTTCCTCTGAACTTCCCTGGATGGCTGATGGGGTCGGATTGCCTTTGAATGCTTCAGAGCTTCTACCTGAATTGGTAATTGAGCTACTCTTTTAGCTTAATCATATGATCACACATTTTGGTAGAAGTAATTCTTTTTTTTTTTTTTTTGGTCGTGGAAGTAATTCTTTGTAAGCAGCATTATTTGCACTATTTGGGCTAAATGCTACACAATGGAGGTTGACTCTGATTTTTATGGCATATTACTGTCTTTTAGATTTTCATTTGTCATTCACCCTTTATTTTTCATTTGCACTATTTTCAATTTTCATTTCACGCATTTTTCATTATTTTTTGTGCAACAAGCTTGTTCTTAGGGTGTGCCATGTAAATAGCATCAGAAAACTGGGAAATTGAAGAATTATTTACTACGATGTCATGTCAGATATATACTTGGGTGGACAATTAGAAACCCAAATAGCCTGAAAGAAACTAGAAGTATTTTGATGTATTAATTAATTTCTGGTGCATGGTCCACATTCATCCTTAAAATATGTTAGTTCGAATATGTTGACTTTTTTGGACCTGAAGTGAAATTGGAAGAACCCCCTGCAGGTCACAGCGATCTCTTGTTTCTGTTTCACATTTTTTAAAATAAATTCTAATAAGGATTATTTTTTTCCTTCAAATAATATTGCTGTTGCTCTATATAGGCAACTTGTCATGGAGCATAATAAACATGCTATATAGGCAACATGTTGTGGAGCATGATAAATATGCTAGATTTAATTTAATAATCCTTTGCACATCCCAACTTTAGTTGTTTAGGTTCTACTTTTTTTTGTTCTATTCAAACCAAATCTTTTATGCATTATTTATGTCTTCTCTCTCAATTAGTTGGTTAGCTTATAGGGGCATAAAATGTAAATGTTCTGATTTTTTAAATTGGTCTTCGACGTGCTGGTCATTTTTTCATTGGGATTCTATATAGATATATTCTTTGTCAAGTGGTCATCTGTAATTCTCTTTAATGATGTTTGAAGTTTCAATTTGTCATTAGATGCTAGTCTGTATCTTGTATAAATCTCTCTCTCTCTCTCTCTCTCTCTCTCTCTCTCTCTCTCTCTCTCATGTGAAGCCTTAAATCGATAATCTTGCCTGGTAGATGCTTATGCCATTTGGATCGGCATAATCCATGATGTTCAACTATCAAAAGTGAAGACTTTCTTAGTAAAGGACAAGCCTGTGTGGTGCCTGCTAAGTTGGAACACCGTACGAACCTTCCTCATTAGATCATTCACGAGAGTAGTATAATGTATGAAATCATCATGACAAACGGTATCTCCCGTTTATTTTGGTCTTCCAGTCCCTTGTGTGAGACATGCAGATCATCGCAGCGCAACTGATTTTGGCCTGTCATAGCCATCATCAAGAGAGCAACATCGGCTCTTGACCAGTTTCCGCATGGGTGGTCAACCCCATCTTCGAAGATCTCTTAGGAAGGTTATCATTACATGCCGAATTCCTAGCATGAACATCTTGATACCATTCCCACGTTCCAATGGTGTCATCTCTTATGCTTCCCTTACACTTAACCTCAATGCTACAATGCCCCATTCTTTCATGCACGTAGCCAGGGAAGAAGTGGATAATTGCTCTATCCCATCAATTTCCATAATGCCTTAATTGTGGGCTATGCTGTTGCTTTCATACCGTATCGTCACTGTGAGATTTTGTGGAACCACTGCTAACAATTCTAAAAGCTTAAACTGTTAGATGAATGCGTGATTTATTATTTAAACATTCTAACACTCCCCCTCACACTTAGTCTGGTCTTTTTGCCTAGTACTAAGTGTGGACATATTCAATTGGGGAGGCAAATGGGGCTTGGAAAGATTTGAACTTATGACCTCTAGCTCTAATACCATGTGAGATTTTGTGGGACCACTGTCAACTGTTCTAAAAGCTTAAACTGTTAGATAAATGCGTGATTTATTAATTAAACATTCTAACAATCACCATCACTCGCTAGTACTTATGTGAATGGCCAAAGATTGCCAAATTGGGCATCAGTCTTCACTCCATTGATCAACCCACTAATCAAAATTTTCACCAATCCTTGGTAAATTGTGTTTTCCCTGACAAGTGTGGCATCCAAAGCCAACAACACTCCCTCAGCATTACTTTCTTTCACCTATTAAGAAACTCTTGATCTCGTCAAACCAACGGGGGCTTTTCCTTTATATGGAAACATGGCAACGGATCTTCTCATTGCGTGTGTGCTCATATTGTTTGGACAAACCCACTCTTATAACAATTGTATGGGATGAGACTTTCCTAGATGAAGACGTCACATAATGATTCGGCAAGCTAGGCCAGCCTTGCCTCACTAGATCATTTCCAAGTGGTATGGTGGATCCCATAATAATCATCCGTATGACATTTTGTCTAGCCTAGGTGTCCAATCCCTCGAGCAAGATACACAGGTTTCTCAACACAATAATTGGTTTTCTCCTACCATGGCCATCAATAAGAAAGAGACATTGACTCCAATCAGTTTGTTCATGGGTGGCCAACCTCGTCATCGGAGATCCCCTGGGAAGATTGTCATCACGTGCCTGGATTCTTAACCAAAAACACCTTGACACCACTCCCCACAATGTACCCTGATGCTATGAAGCCTCGCTCTTTTGCCTCACATGGCTAGGATGAAATCTGTTCATGGCACAAGCCCCTTTATCTCACAATGTTTAACAGAGAATGTGACAGCAGGAATTGTACCGATGTTCTGCATCTAGACTTAAAAGTGATTGATCACCATCAGAGGACAACCACCATAGTTTGAATTCTTATTTTATTCCCAATGATAGCAATAAATCTCAGAACTTATTGTTGGTGTGTACTTATTTTGCTTGCATTTGCTGCTGATATATTCCTAATACAGCCTCTGATTTTGCTGCTATTTTTTTTTTCGGTTTTGTTTTCAATCTGTGATTTTCTTATATTGGTAGTGTAAATATTCTATAAAAAATACCCAATTATAAGTTATAATTATATTTTTACTATTATAACTTATATGTGAATAGGTGAAATTGACGAGGAAGGTAACAGACCAAGTCAAACTTCTTGCAAAGGATGAAGATGAGGAACTTATAGAGACAAGTGGATATAATTTGATTCTTCCGTATGATCAAGCAAAAGCACTTGGTAAGACCAATATTGATGTCGATCGCATTGCTGCTGGATTACCCTGTGGTAGTGAGGGCTTTCTCTTGATGTTTGCTCGATGGAGAAAACTTGAAAGAGATTTGTACAATGAACGCAAGGAGTAAGTAATTTCCTAATATAATTCTACTTGTTTATGCCGGTTTTAGTTTTCATCTTTTTACTTCCATGTTGATCTCCTTGATATGACGGCATTGATCATGTTAATATAGATGCTCATTTGGTAATTCTCCTGCACTGTGAGGTGGTAATTCACTTATACAATTCTTAATTCGTAAGGACAGATTTGTGTTTCATATTAACCTCTCATCTAGGTTGGCAAAGGATTACTACATTTTCTCCCCCTATTGTTTGATGCGGTGTCGAAGCATGATATCATAAATTCTGGAAGCCCTTTGTATGTTTGAATTTGGTATTAAGAGTCATGGATACTGGAGGGCATTTGCTGACGATATAGATTTATCTGCAGGAGGTTTGACATAACGCAAATTCCTGATGTTTATGACTCGTGCAAGTAAGTCATTTTGTTGCCTTAGTGTAGCAAATATAATTTTTTAATCATGAATATCAATATATACCACGTACATGAAGCCGACATAGTGCCAGCAGATTATAGTCTTTGAGTCCTAAGTCGTCTCATTCTTTTTCTGACGCGTTATCTTAATTTTTTTAGTGGTCGCTCTGCAGAATCTCTCTCTCTCTCTCTCTCTCTCTCTACGGATTACATGTGCACTGCCATTGTAGGTATAGTGCAAAGAGATCTGTTTCTTGATCATTGTCAAGCGATTGTTTCTTTTCCAAATCTTGTACTTGACATCTTGTTTGTCCAGTCTTTTATTTGGTAGTTTCACGTAAACTATTCTGCTTTCTCAATAACCTTATGTAAACTGCTTTTCTCCAGTAGCATTTGCCCTATATTCGATCTATAGCCCTAAAAAGGACTTGTTTATCTAACAAGTCTTTGATAATTCCTCACAGTAACTAATTTGTCCTGTCAGGTCATGTTACTTTCTGCCATTTCATTTTCGCGATATCTTTACTACTATTTACAATTTTTAATTGGTTTGATTTAAAAGTAAAATCTTCAGATTAAACTTGATTCTAGTGTGCACGTGAATTGCATCAAATATTGTTATTTTTACCTTTTATATCTCTGTGTTTCTTCCCCCTCTTCAGTCTTACATAAATTTTCGTCATCACTTGCTAGATATGATCTTCTACACAATGCACATCTTAATCTGGAGGGATTGGATGACCTTTTCAAAGTAGCACAGGTATAGACGCAATAATTTTCAGCAATAGTTTTATGCTAGTTTCAAAATGTTAAGAGTTCTTATAGAGATGTTGGTCCCTTTTAATTTTGAACCTAATTTATTGCAATGTATGAACAATGATGTCTTTCCTAGTCTGTTAAAAATGCTTGTCCATGCGTCATTTTCTTCTCTGCAACCTATGGTTGTGACAAGTAGAAAGGAAGGGGAAGATAACTTTTTTCTTGTAAGAAAAAGCTAGTCATCTGATGGCATGAGAATTTACATTTTGGGGCATGGAAATGGATTCCAGAGGTGACACAACTTGAGCATTTCTCTGTTTATTAATGTCTGGTTGAGCTATTGCCTAAAATGCATGTTTTCTATTTTTTTGTCCTTAAGTTACTTGCAGATGGTGTAATTCCAAATGAGTATGGTATTAATCCAAGGCAGAAGTTAAAGATTGGATCAAAGGTAACATTGTGCTTCATATGTGTTAAAATATTATCCCACATTGCTTGACAACGGGTCCTAAATGCTCTTTATATTCATGTGGTCCCCCTCCACCTTTACCTTTCAACTTAAGCTTTGGGTTGGGCTTTCTAACATGGTATCAAAGTCAATGCTATCCCTTTCGCAAATATGTGTGGTCAAAATTCTACGTGAATGTGCATAGTCAAAAATTTCACGTGCCGCTTGTAATTCAGCTTGCACGTGAGAGGGTGATGTGCTCTCCCTCTACCTTTCAGCTTAAGCTTTTGGGTTGGATTTTCTAACAATATGACTTCTACGTTTTGAAATGTCTATGAATCACCACTAGAAGGTGATGTTCTTGTGAGCTCATCACAAGCTGAAAATATTCTCTCTTGGATAGGTCATGTAATATCCAGCCTGTTCACATCTCTCTTTTATAGTTGAAAATAGTTTAGAAATCATAGTTTACATCGATTGTGGAGATATCACATCTTAACCCAGACAACTTTAAAAGTTTGAATTAGAATAAAATTGTTGTACTGATGTAACAAGCTAGTGAAGTATCAACCTTTTTGTTTCTTCAAATGGTGTAGGTCATGCAAACTACGATCTTTCGATAGTGAACAATTTCCCCAGCGGTAAGGTTGGAATAGAAATTTATAGGAACAACGTCGTAAAAATTTGCTGCTCCAAATTATTTATGGATCTTCTTAGTCATTTGTCATTTAATGTCTGCCTTACTTTTTTCCATGAATCCCTTGTATCAAAGGTGTCTTCTACTTGTGGTCATACTTGATTTTAATACACGACTGGATTGCATCTTCTTCTGAGATCTCACTTTGTTCAACTTCAGATTGCTCGCCGTTTGTTGGGAAAGATTTTGATTGATCTCAGAAATACTCGTGAAGAGGCAATTTGTATTGCTGGACTAAAGAGCAATCAAGAACAATGTTCAAAATCAAGCGAGACTGAATGGGATGATCAGGAATATTGGAGTGAAGAATATAGAAGATTTAGTGCCAGTGAGAAGTCAATGGAGCAGGATGATGAGGATGACAGAGAGTCTCAATATCGTTTAGACCCAAAGTATTCCGTGAGCTCATTTAAACTGCAATCATATACTAAAGCAGACAGTCTTACATTTCCCTGCATAATTCTTTTAGGTACGCGAATGTCAAGACTCCTGAACGTCATGTACGAACGCGGCTTTACTTCACATCAGTGAGTTCAATGACAATTTTCTGATGAACAGTTTGTTCCTATTTTAAGTTTTGTGCAAGTGGCAGTCCTTAAATGTGCTGATCTAGGAAGACATTTCCTCCTAAACAAGTCTTGGGAGTCTGCATCTTTGCTTGTGCAGTAGATGCCATATTTTACTTCTGTTAAATGTGAAATTATTTCTAATCGCAGTCCTTAGTCTTTCTTTCTTGACTTGGTTATTTTATTTACATGTGAATGATGTCTTATATGAATAGTACCAATATTTCTTGTCTGAGTAATATCATCATAGGGTTACATTATTCTAATATTGTTCAACTTCTTCCTTGAGTCTTTTGTGAACCCATTGTATACCAACCAAAGATAATTTGATGCTTCTAGACTTTTTGATTTTTTCTTTACAACTGGATGCTGGTGCCCTGTGCAAGGTGCTTTTCTTGGCATTGTGAATTTGGTTCATAGTGTCATCTTCATATCAGTATATCTATAATGCTTCTGAAATGTACTTTGTCTTGGATAACAGGAATCACATATCCATTCTCTCATGAATGTACTCCGCTACTGTAACCTGGATGAGTCCCTTCAGGGGGAGGATAGCCTAATTTTCCTTAATGGCTTGGAGCGCTTGTACAGGACTAAAGAGCTTGATTACATGAGTTATATTGTTCTGAGAATGTTTGAGAACACAGAGGTTGGTCTTTCTTGATCTGTGGGCTCCTTATGGTGTTTTCCCTGAAAATTAGATCCAGTGTTATTAAGCATAAAGGAAACAAAATAAACAACTTGTTATCTGGACTAGTGCCAACTCCTTAGTTTTAAATAGTGTATGTCAAGAGGTTTCAAATCTCTCACCACACAAGATTGGTGGTGAAATTTCTGATGCAAGTAAATGGTTTCTCAAAACGAAGTTAATGCCATTCAATGTGACAGAAAGCGAGCATTGAAACTCAAGAAGGAAGTATGTGTTTTGGCAATTGTAGTTTAATAATGCATGAACTATCTGAGACAACATTTTTGCTAATTGATGGACTGGTCAAGCAATTATTAGCGGATAAAGTTCCCCAGAATTTGGTCTAAGAGGAGGATTATCCAGCTAAAATTGCGAGTACAAGCTATTCATGGGACTGAGACTGTCAAAACTCCGAAACCATATAATACTATTTGTAGGGAATCATTCGGTTGTTTCATGATTTATCCATGCAAAAGGTCAAAAAATTGCGCTGTTTTATGTTCTAATTGTGCTTTGATATGAACCGACTCTTCTCTGACTTGTCCTTCTCTTGGTGGCTCTTCTCTGTTAGCAATCTTGATGAACAGCAAAGCATATATTCTGACTGATCCCAGCCTGGTGTGCACAACCATAGCTAGAGCATGGGTTCTGGCTAGAACGGTTTAACTTTGGGCAATCAAATGCTTTGCTTCGCTCAATAACATTGGTTCACATCTTCCAAATCTTTAACTTGAATGACAAGCTAAAGTACTTTGCTGCTTATCCCTGATTCATAGTCAACGTAGGATTGTTAAAATTTCCCCATAGAATTTCTGCAATCATATAGTATTCTTTTCCTAATTCAGACATGACAATTTCTTGATCCTTCTCTCCAGTAACTGTGTCTTGCATCAGTTAACTCAAGTTGTTGCATTCGTAAGTTGTTAGAATGAGTTTGATATCGCCCTCCCATTGTGCTACAGGTAGCTTTAGAAGATCCAAAACGGTTCCGCATAGAGATGGCATTTAGCCGAGGTGCAGATTTATCTCCTCTTGAGGTAATGCAACTGAGTAACGAGAAGTGCAAATGGTTTCCTAGTATATTCTTCTGTCCAACTCATGTTCATAGGGTGAAGATTGAGGAACAGTAGGATCCCTTTTCTTGGCAACATATTTAAATCGGATAATGATACAATGTTTCTGGTCTATAGTTCCTTGAAGAGTCTAAATTGTGCATCAAGCCTCTGTCCCTTGGCCCTTCAGGAGTGCAAGATCTTTCATCAGTTTCATCTAAGATAAACTATTATTGCTGTGTATCTTGTAAGGGGTTTTGAGCTACCTCACCAATGATTCTTATATAACTTTTTGGGAAAAGAAAGATTTATTTTCCAATACTGATAAATTTTCATTGCTATGTAACTATCTACTTCAACCATTCATGTTGAATATACTGTTATTTAGCCTTTCTGGTGAATCATTTGAAAACTCTTAGACGTTGTGAAAACATGACGTGTATGCTACATACTGATGAATTCAATCTAATACTGAATATGGATGCATATGACTTGGTATTGGTATCCATGCATGTAGCAGCTGTTATGTTGGCAGTCTTCCACTCATGGAGGGGTTTTGCTTTTGCAGAAGAATGACAGCGAAGCTACTTCACTGCATCAGGAGCACACACTGCCAATAATGGGCCCAGAGAGGCTGCAAGAAGTGGGATCTTATCTGACTTTGGAGAAGATGGAGAGGATGATTCGCCCGTTTGCAATGCCTGCGGAAGACTTTCCTCCACCGGCGACGCCTCAGGGTTTCTCAGGCTATTTCTCGAAGAGTGCTGCCGTTCTTGAGCGTCTGGTTAATCTTTGGCCTTTCTCTAAGCAAGGAAATGTTAATGGAGGTAAGAAGTAGCTTAAACTCCTCCTTTGAGCAGTTTCTTTTCCTTGCACATTCTTTTGTTGTTTCTTGAATAAGCTGGCAAGATTTGCAGCAAATTTTGACATTCTTTGACTCTTGTTTAAAACAATCAGAGTTAATTTTACCTTGTCACTTCACCTGTTATCAACTCTCTGCTGAAATACCGCTCGTGACATTGTTAACGTATACGGTTTCCCAAGCAATTATTAGCTTTTTTGACAAGTGACCCTCGCCCTCAGGGCCAACAATATTCCAAGTTTGGTGACTTGCAAAAATATGCGAATGATTTTCAAAAGCTAAGGTTATGGTGTTACTTTCAGGGCAGCACTATAAACTGTCATTTTCACCAAAGTCTTAGTTAGAAAAGCTGTCCGTTAGCGCATATTAAGCAGTTATTTTGCCCTCCTCCTTGTAGGCCAGGTGCACAAAACCTAGGGTCTATCAAACAGCATAAGATTTGAAAAGTAGTAATAGGATTCGAAGCAAAAATATGAAACTCTGAACTCTGTTGATAAACAGTTTCTGTAGAAATATTTAGTTCTAGGACGACCAATAATAATACGAAGCATTAGTTTACAATGAGGGCGTAGGTCTGCATTTTGCACACATCTTCACTAGTTTGAACTTCTTTTGCGGGAAGCTAGAATTCTTATTATGATGATGAGCTTGTGACAGTTGTGTTAAGCTGAAAACTGGTGATATGAGCTAGCAATGGTTAAATCTGTGAATAATTCTGCAAGACTACTACCACCTGTTGTAAAAGCTTAAGTTGATGGACGAAAGCATGGCTTATATATTTAAGAACCCTAACATCACACAAAGACTGGACTTAGGGTTAAGATTTAATTGTGAAAATAAATAACAGAGGCAACAATTAAGGGTCTGAAAAGAACACGGGATCTTTTTACTTTGATACCATGTGAAAAATTTTGTTGGACCACTGCAAATTACTCTAAAAGCTTAAGGTAATAGACAAAGACGTAATAAATATATTCAAATACTCTCGACGAAATCCTTCGGGGTTGCTTCGTCTTAATTTATGAGTCGGTCTACCCTTGTATTGTGGCAATTCCGGGAATTTTGACGTTCAGGTAATTGGCCGGTTGTTTTTTTGTACTAACAATAAACTATCATCCAGCTACAGTAGTTTTTGGTTCTTTCCCCAAAATATTCCAGCGACTTGTTGCGATGTCCTTGTTCTAAATTTCTCAGAGTATACTTTTCTTGTCGGGTGATGAGAATAAGTGGTCAGTCTTGATTTGTTTTGTGTAAAGATGTTTAGGATGACACCATAGCTGCAAACGTTGGTTATCTGCTTTAGCACTTTCAAGCGATCTGCAATCACCACTGTTGCTGCCATTATCGACACAAGTACGTACTTCTTTCTTGATCAACCCACCTTGTGTGTCCGTGCAAAGTTGTGTTTGCACTGAAGGCATGCCAGAAATATGAATTTGGCAGCGAGAATTTATCTGTTTTTTAGAAGAAAAAGGATATTAAAAGTAACATAACTTTCTTATAGCCTCATTTTGGTGTTAAAACTTTTTGCCAAATCACCTAATTGTCAAAGCGGAAAAAAAACTATTACTTGAATGCCTCCGGCGACAAATTCCAGCAATTCGTCTTGCGTGGGTTTTTAAATGAAATTTTAATGTTTATGTGGCTTTATTATATAAAAAAAAAAATGGAGTCCAATGTGGAGACGATCTGGCTTAATGCTCATTCTCTTTCTCTCTCGTACTCTCTTCTCTCTCTTAGGAAGTAAGGATTCATAATCAATAGAGACCAACCCATTCCAAATCGACACCAAAAGCGGTTTCTATAGCTCCGACTCCATCTTCTACATCAAGCGCAACCCATTCGCCTCCCCCCAACCCCTACCTCAACATCACAACATTCATCTCCTCCTATTCCCATCGCAACTCCATGGCCTTCATCGACGCCTCCTCCGGCCTCCAAGTCCCCTTCCGCGAGCTCTGGTGCTCCATTGACTTCCTCGCCTGCCGCCTTTCCGCCATGGGCATCCGTAAGGGCGACATTGTCCTTCTCCTCTCTCCTAGCTCCATCTCCTTCCTCAAAATTCCCACTGTAAAAATTACAATTCTAGTGAGACAAAATCACACAAATGAATTAGCAGACCTTTATTGCAAGTTTCAATTACAAATTTTGCTCCAAATCCACAGTTGCGAGGCTACAGTTTGAGGATGAGGCTGAATTTTTCCCCAAATCATTTCTTGTAAGGTTAGGGTTTGAAGAAAGGTTGAATTTGGGGTGATCATGTGTTAAACAGCATCGTTTAGGACTATTAATTAAGCCAGTGAGCCGCTTCAATCAGAAGATATGTCAGGATATTATCACATCCGAAGTCGGAGTTAGTACTTAAAGTGATTGTTTTTTTTAAGGGATACTTAAGTGATCTAATGAAAAGTTTTAGCATCTAAGTAAGCGCCTCATATCATTTTCCATTGAGTAGACGAATGAAGAGTATATAATCGAAAATTCATAATTGCTTGACAAAAAGTAGAATATTTGCAAAATTGTTTGATATCTCCAAAAGTCGTAGGTTATACCTTCAAAGTTTTCACAAGATGTAGAAACATTTTCTTTGAGACAAGACAACATGTAACCCTTCAGTTAGATTCCATTCAATTTGCAAGGACGAGCCTTGTAGGAGCTGTCTGATTACTAAGGGCGAAAAAATTTCTCCCTGATCCTATGGATCAACTTCCCTTCGATCTTATGCAGAATTGAACCTGTCTGATTCTTAAATGCCTTTGCATCCTTGATCAGTAAAATTCCTGCGGGATATGATTTGTCAACAACTTTGCTGTAGGTGATGTTCTGACTTTGTGACAACAAACGTGTAGACATGTGAAGCATGTCAAAGAGGCTTTTCGACTTTGCAGCTGTATTCTCATCGTGCTGAGAATTTCCTAATGCTCTTTCTTGATGTTCATCCCGCCACGCCAATTCACAAATCCAGAAGTCAACATGACCCATCGCTTTCGGGCGGGATCGCGCAATCGAGGGCCGTCGCCATCAAGTCCTCCAACTTTAAGACAGTTGTGATGACTTCGTCTCAAGATTCTGTTTTGAATCAGTCAGAAAAGATGGCCAGAGAGGCGCCTCGGAAAAGCTGTTGGCCTCATTATCTAATGCCATGGTAAGACCCATCCGATCATGGTTATGTCCTCCCTCGCTGATGTTGCTTTCCGGTAAACTCATCAAAATAGATCATAAATTCATCTTTTAATCTATATTTGATGGGTTGGGTTATTATATAGATTGATTATATTCAGAAAATGGGTTTAAATCAAACTCGATGAATTAAATAAATTCACAACTTACTTAGATCTAATCCATCTTTATTACTCTTTTTTTATTCTATCTCATCCTCACTTGATCTCGCACTTGCCCACTTCATGTTTTTAACTAAGTTTTGGTATGAGTATTCCGAAATTTGATTAAATGTAAAAGTGTTTCGGTAATATAGGTTAGATCGTGTATGGGTTGAGCATAAGTTAAGTCGGGTGTTGATTACTAAATTTGTATTGTATGGAAATTAGTCAAAACGAATTAAATGGGTCAATTTAAATCGAACCATTTTTTACCCGACAAAAATCTGACCCAACCTGACAAAAATCTAACCCAACCCTTCCGTTTGATAGGTCTACTTTCGGGTGCGGGAGATCGTGTTCTCTTGTATCATGGCGGTCCATGTACAAGTCAAATGTGTCAAAAGTGTTGAATAATGAAACCTTTATTCCATCATCTAGCCTCATTTTGCGTCGACGAGATGGAACGAGATAAAAGACAAATTTCGAAACCTTAGGATGTTCACGAGGCGTTTACTTGATTCGATAGATGACAATTTTAGGAGGCCTCCAGGCTACGACGTTCATCTTTCGCTGTCCATCACGATCATGTAATTTGTCGACGAAACCATATCATTTAAACTTACAGAATTGGAGTTTCAGAATAAACCATTCACGGGTCTCGACACGAGCCGTCAATTCCATGCCAAGGTCGAGACCCCGCGCTCGTACGCAGCCCGTCAAGATGAGAAAATAAGTTAAAAAGTATCAACAGATGATGCGGCTAAGGTAGGTAGGATCGCATCGATTAAAAATAGCAGCAGGCAGCATATAACCTCATGCTGTGCTGTGCCCACTTTCACGTCTCCAGAAGCCCAAGTTTGCTCTGCCCAACCATGCATGCTCATCTCGAGGATTCTCCACGGTTGAACGTGACGGCTCGAGCGAAGAAAAGAGAATGTACCGCGTCTGTTCGGAAATAGCATCGAATGCACGATCCATGCGTAGCTGGGAACCCACCATTATAAGTGTAATACGGCCTCGAACAATCGATCATCAATCGTGGTTGTTTGGGCTTATGTGCTCTTTATGCACTTGAGAAATTGTTGTTCGGTTGGATGTGTCAAAAAGGAGTCGCGGACCCATTCTATTGAAAAGAGGCTAAGATTTGTGAACATCGACTCACTATTTTTTTATATTTGGCTGTTGAGAGAATAAATTAGGCATTTTGATTTTTGGTTCGAAATATAAATCCTAATTGTCGGAACAGCTCTTCCAGTTAAAATCAAAATGATGATAACCTCCTATCATGAAAATATGAGATTTTTATATTTTCTTATGCGCCGTCTTTCTTATTTCATGTTTAATTTGTTTTTCACCGTGCATTCTTCTATGCTGTATCGAAGGAAACCTGCTAAGAATTGGAGTGCGGGTTGGATTGGGTAAAAGACCAGGTCCAGGTCGGGGTGCGAGACACTAAAACTTGCGGTCGCATGAAACATGCGTCGGAATGGGTTAATTTGGGACGAACCATCTCCGGCCCGGCTCAAAACACAGATACCCAAGTGCGCGATTAACACGTGGCTGCTCTTATCCCCGGAAAGAAAATTTCCTTTTTACCAACGCACTCTGCCCTGCGCAGCGCCGAACCCTGTTGGTTCCCAGCACCGCTCGCTCGATGGGAGAGAAGGGTAGCTTGGGCAATGATACCAACTCCGGCTGATCACGAGCGAAACTGGGAGCGCTCCCAGCAAAAACGAGCCCCCCACGACGACGTTGATGACGACGATACATACGAATGGTCAATCGTACTATCTCTCGGAGGCACTCATCGGTTTGACCATTAGTTCCACCTGCGATTTTTTGCGTGGATCGCACGAGCTCTTGCGACGTCACCACCACCCGTCCGTCCCCACACCGCCCCCCGCGCGGAGAAAGAGCAGGAGCGATACGCAAAAGAGATTCGAAGACGCGGCAGCTGGAACACGATGCCGTCTGCCTCGTCGGGCTCTCTCGGTTTTCCGGCGTTCTGTCCACGTAGCAAAAGGCATCGAAAGGGTCAAAAAGGAGGCAGATGATCAACGGGTGGTTTCTCCAATAACTTCTATCAAAATAAGAAGAGAATCGATGGGTATCGCTGTACACACCCGGTTAACGATTAAATAATGGGCAAAAAGTTTGGAGTGTTTTGCTCGACACGGTCCTTTAACTTTTTGTCTTGTCCCAATCGTGTCTTTCTTGGATTCGTGCGATTTAGCTCCCTCTAAATTTTGTGCCGTGCGATCGGGCCTTTGCACTTTTCTCGATCCTTCTGTCGACCCTGCTCGCGATACTAATTCGACAGTCGAATGAGCTGAAAACATATGGGACAAAATACAAAAAGGAAAGGACTGATCTCTTATATGCGGTGGGCGAACAAAGCACCGAAACAAAACTTAGGATATCAAATTGTATAGATTCGACAAGTTAATGGGCTTGATTCCACAAAAGTAAAAGTTACAAGGATTAAATCGGTACTGAATTCAAATTGATCAAAAGGTTATTATCACAAAAAATCCCAAATTGATATACCTGTGACAAACTTATCTTATGTTAGTTTCCGTTAAATTTTATTATCAAATTATTTAGTTAAATGACATATGGTAGTCGACGAATGTACCAGTTTGAGATTTTATCTTCCGTTTGTCCCATTTGTACTAATTTGTGAATTTTTTTTTGTATTAATTCAATTTGATGGAAAGTAAATTTATCACGAATGTATCAGTTTTTTATTTTTTGTGATCAAAATTTAGTTTTTGGTAAACTTGTTACATGTATATCAGTTCAGAGCCTTTCGTGATCAAAAAAATTAATTTTGAAATAAATTTATCACATATATATATCAATTTGATATTTTCGTGATGTTAATCCTCGATTAAAAGAATAGAGGAATTTATATTTGGAAACGAAACAAAAGAAGAAGGAGATGGAAAACGACAGATGACCATTCTCGATGTCTTCTTACTGACTGTCATGACTTGGTGGACAGGGAGACATTAATTGTCAGTGGGCTCCACGAAATTTGGAAGTCATTCAAACCTTGTCGTTCCTCGTGTTTTTAACGCCGGGGCTTCCACGAAATTCACCAAACGATACAACAAATAAACGGTCGAAGGCTAATCAACTTCACGATTTTTCTATGCATCGAATTTTCCAAAATCGAAGTTTCTTCTTCATCGAATGCGCCCAACGAGCGTTTCAAAATGTACTCATTCACATAATGCATTTACAAATTACATTCCTACATATAATGAACGAAATACTTTCACTTGAAAAAAGTACGAGTTGTCTCATTGAAAAAAGCAATCGCCATCTTTACCAAAAAAAAAAAAAAAGCAATCACCATGAAAAATGCGCGGCTTCTTTAACCGTGATTTTAGGAGATGGCCAAGCTATTTACATAAGTAAAAAGAAAAGACAGACTTAGAAGAGAGCCGAAACACGTTTATTACTTGCTTTGAATTTCATTTTTCTTTTTTATTTTTCACTTGAAAAGATGGATATATAGACGCTTTTTCTTGTTTGCAGTAGGTGGTAGGCCACATTGTTGTAGTTCATATATCACCAAATACATCTAGCTTACCAATAGGATCATCAATCATCATGATAGGAAGGTTTAGTTCAATGCGAACTTGCATGCTAATCGCCCTTTCTCTCGAATTCATTCACTTGAATGATCTAACCAGAGAGGAAACAGGGCAAACTTCGGGCACATTGAAATGAAGTGTTTGATCGCAATTTTTTGGAATGAAAACTCAGCACAAAATGCGACACGTCCGATGACATGTACATCGATCGGCACCTTAATTTAGTCACCTCTTGGAATCTCATCTTTCTTCAATTTCCCTCTTTTTCCACAGTAAAAGAGGTGGCGGCTTTATATCTTTGTCGATTCCACAAATCATCCCCCCTTCATTTTGAGGTTGTTGGGTATCGAATAGGTGGCGAAAGGGGAGGATTTGCCCCCAACTTGAAGGACAATTCAGTCCAAGTGCGAATGATTGTCCCAGGTTAGGTGGGTGTGCCCCTAGCAATGAATATGAAGCCACCTTGAACTAGGTATGCCCGTTCCCCTGCCTTTTAATATTCCGCAAAAAGTTGGATGGATAACAATTGAAAATCGAGGGGAAAAAAACAGAGACATGAGAAAACAGGGAGAGCAGGACACCGAGGAATATAATAGAAGACAGAGCAGACTGTACCCGCCAAGTACGTGATCCTCCCTTCGAGCTGCTTATCATCATCACTCCCATGGTGCAGAGACAGTACTAGCCCCGTCCCCCCACCCCGCAAACTCTGCCACCTTTCAGTTTCATATTTCAGAGAGAGAGAGAGAGAGAGACCAGGGACAAGGAGACAGATATCCCCGTAATCTTTAGTTCCAGAGGTTTCGGTTCTTTGTTGGTTCTTTCTTCTGATCATGGTTACTTTGTGATGTACTTCTATGGCTTTTTGTTATTTTGTTTCTGAGTGATGGTGTTCTTTAATTTTGGCAGAGCCCCACAGTCGCTGGGTGAGAGATGGATGATAAAGATGTGACCTTGGAGGCTGTGCTGAAGGAAGCTGTTGATTTGGTACCAAAACAGCCCCTGAGAATTCGTCTTTTATGCCTTCATAGAATTTTTTTGCTTTGTATTGTTTCGTTAACTCTTGGTTCTGTCTGTATTTTGCTTTTTCTCCGTTCCTTTTTTGATGTTGTTGGTGAATTTGAGCTATTTTGGTGGTGCAGGAGAATGTTCCTATTGCAGAGGTCTTTCAGACATTGAGGTGCCAACCAAATGGTCTCACATCGGAGGCTGCTCAAGAAAGGTTGGCCATTTTTGGTCACAATAAGCTCGAAGAGAAAGTGGTAATCATGTCATACTGCTATTAATTTGTTGAGGGTGGTGATTTTTTAAAGCTCTGATTTTGAGCTTTTTTTAATTTTCAAAAAACAAATTATGCAGGAAAGTAAATTTCTTAAATTCTTGGGTTTCATGTGGAATCCACTTTCATGGGTCATGGAAGCTGCTGCTATCATGGCTATTGCCATGGCCAACGGTGGAGTAAGTGCTTCTTCCTTGTTTGCCTCTGCTTTTTTTCCCTCCAACGAAAATGAAGCTAAATTCATGTTCACTCTCTGTAATTTCCTTAGTTGTTGAAACAAAATAATTGGTAAAAAAGATTAAGCTGTATAACACTGCATCTTATGGCAACACACTGAGAACTTCGTGGGGAGGTTTTTATGTTTTTTGTTTCGTCACCGTTGAATGTACAAGCTTGAGCTTGATTTGGCGGTGGTGGCACGAACATATAGAACTGTTCCGGGCAGATCGGGGAATAACTTTTGTGAATTGCAGGGGAAACCTCCTGATTGGCAGGATTTTGTGGGGATTATTACTCTGCTCATTATCAACTCAACCATCAGCTTCATAGAGGAGAATAATGCTGGCAACGCTGCTGCAGCCCTAATGGCCCGTCTGGCACCCAAAGCTAAGGTAGTTATTGGACCAGTCAATGCAACTATGCCCACAAATTGTTGATTTCTCGTTTTTTACCAATATGTCTGTCTTGTTGTCTTGCTTTAATTGCTTCGTGTGCAATTTGGCCGATCCACCCCTCATTTCACAAAATCACCCTCTTCTTTTTTTTCAAAATTTCGGTCAGGTCCTTCGAGACGGGAAGTGGATTGAGGAGGATGCTTCGATTCTTGTTCCTGGTGATATAATCAGCGTGAAGTTGGGGGACATTATACCGGCTGATGCTCGCCTCCTTGAAGGCGATCCATTAAAAATCGATCAGGTGCTGAGAACGATTCAGATACTCATGTTGAGATTTTTTATGATAAATTTAGTTGACGTCTCTGATGTGGGTTTTGCTCTTAAATCTGCAGTCTGCACTTACAGGGGAATCGCTTCCGGTGACAAAGGGTCCTGGTGACAGTGTTTACTCTGGTTCTACTTGCAAACAAGGAGAAATAGAAGCTGTGGTCATTGCAACAGGTGTTCACACATTCTTCGGCAAGGCTGCTCATCTCGTTGATTCCACAAACCAAGTAGGACACTTCCAAAAGGTGAGCAAATGTGCACGACAATGCCCCATTATATACGACCACAGCAAAATCAGGAGAAGGAATGGAAAATGAACTACAGAATGAGAAAAGAGAAAGAAGAGATACTGCTAGAACACCAAGGAAAGCAATCTTCTTTTAATGAAGCATGTGTAGCACCAGCTCATGGCCGGTTGACTAAAGTGGGACTTAGTTGCAAAATTGCACCCAGCATATAGCCCTGGAAATTTGAAGCGACCCCTTCAAATTTTACAGAATACTTTTGTCTTCTTCTGTGACATAACTAGCACTTGCACTTTGTTGGTGATACTGAAGCCTGAAGTTGGATTAGCTATGTCTTTTGTGAAATAAGCTGTTTGGTTTTTGGCCCTAATTCGGACTTGTCCTCTTTGATACATGACATCTATATACAGATTTGTTAAGTTCATGGCTTCGCTTTCAGGTGTTAACTGCCATTGGGAATTTCTGTATATGTTCCATTGCCGTGGGGATGATAGTAGAGATCATCGTTATGTTTCCAATCCAGCACCGAGAATATCGTCCAGGAATTGACAATCTGCTGGTACTTCTTATTGGGGGAATCCCTATAGCCATGCCGACAGTGTTATCTGTAACAATGGCAATTGGATCTCATCGGCTATCTCAGCAGGTAGGTAAATGTTTTGGTGGTATCATTGTTGAGATAACAGTATCTTCTCATTGCCTATTGTCGATAAATCCAGGGAGCTATAACGAAAAGGATGACAGCAATAGAAGAAATGGCAGGGATGGATGTACTTTGCAGTGACAAAACCGGAACTCTGACCCTAAACAAGCTAACAGTTGACAAGACCCTTGTTGAGGTTATTACATAGCTCGTTTTCGTGATCTGTTTCTTATTTCCTTTATCTACTTGTCCTGTAACATCTTTCAAACGCTCTCAGGTTTTTGCTAAAGGAGTGGATGCAGATACTGTCATTCTAATGGCGGCAAGAGCATCGAGAATGGAGAACCAAGATGCAATAGATGCTGCTATCGTTGGAACGTTGGCGGATCCAAAGGAGGTATGGTGAATGATAATGCACTGCTTCTTGTACATATGATGGAAGATCATGTCAAGTAGGAGGGATCTGTAATGTGTGGCATATTGTTGTTAATGTTTATGATTTTCTTAAATCCTTTCTTTTGCAAAGGCACGTGCTGGCATTCGAGAGGTTCATTTCCTCCCCTTCAATCCTACTGACAAGAGAACAGCTCTGACATATATTGATAGTGAAGGTAAAATGCATCGCGTCAGTAAAGGTGCGCCAGAGCAGGTAAGGATCAGCATATTGTGTTCATTTTGACTGATCTTGAAGCACAGAGATCTGATTTTTGCTTGTGATTACTGTCATAGATTTTGAACCTTGTCCACAATAGATCGGAGATAGAGCGAAGAGTTCACTCCGTGATTGATAAGTTTGCTGAACGAGGATTGCGATCCCTTGCAGTAGCTTACCAGGTGAAATGTCTGAAAGTGTTGTCATCATTGCTCACTTCTGCAGATCATTTCAGTCCTCTTTACTGTTTCTTACTTCACGTCTTCCATGCAGGAAGTTCCTGAAGGAACAAAAGAGAGCCCAGGAGGTCCCTGGCAGTTTATAGGTCTCATGCCATTGTTTGACCCACCGAGGCACGATAGTGCAGAAACGATAAGAAGGGCACTTAATTTGGGGGTTAATGTCAAAATGATAACTGGTAAATGTAACTGTTCATATTGCCAATTTTCTGATTGACAGTATGATGATTGCAGTATTGCGCAGTTCTTCACTCGTGATGGTGTTAATAAAGATCCCTGTACTCCTTGCTTATGCTAGGTGCAGGGGGAAGAAGTGATGCAACTTTTCTATTTATTGACTGTCTCTGTGACGTTTCCCATCAGAATAGTGCTATTTTAAATGAAATACTAGCCGATGTTAGATTTTGATGGGTTGTGATGCACCAATACTTCTCTTGTAGTTAGATTGTTATATTTGTGAAAGCTCACCTCTGGCAATTTTGTCCAGACTGTCAATCGTTTATGATTTTCGCATCCATAATCTACTTCATTTTTATCTTTGCCATAATCTTTCTGTGTGCCTTTTTGACCATCTTATAGATTCTTGCCTATTTTGTGTGACCCTGTAATAAAGGTGATCAACTGGCAATCGGAAAGGAAACTGGACGTCGTCTGGGTATGGGAACAAACATGTATCCGTCATCTGCTCTGTTGGGACAGAACAAGGACGAGTCAATTGCTGCTTTGCCTGTGGATGAACTTATTGAAAAGGCTGATGGTTTCGCCGGTGTTTTTCCTGGTACTTTATTTTCATTTGTCTGTCTTCTTTCAGCTGCCACCAATTTTATTGTCTTCTTCTTTGCAACTTATAATATATGTCATTAGATGTATATGCATGGGCATCACTACGAAATTGCACTAGGATTACTCCCATGGAGTCTAATAGCCAGCTGGATGTCAGCGGAGGACCAGATTTTATCTGCACAGCATAAGTAGCATGACATCACCTGCTGCTATTCCTATGTGTTTGACTAATCAAAATTCTGTATCTATACAGAGCACAAATATGAGATTGTGAAACGCTTGCAAGCTCGGAAACATATATGTGGAATGACAGGAGATGGAGTTAACGATGCTCCTGCACTCAAAAAGGCCGACATTGGCATAGCTGTTGCCGATGCAACTGATGCAGCTCGTAGTGCCTCTGACATTGTTCTTACCGAACCGGGCCTTAGTGTTATCATAAGTGCAGTGCTAACTAGTCGCGCAATTTTCCAAAGAATGAAGAATTACACGGTAAGCTGGGTTTTGTTCAAATTTATCTCGACTTGAGCATTCAAGAGTTTATCCGTAGGATGAGTCCACAGATACAAGCTACTCTCTGGCAATTAATTTTTTTGTTTTTGGTCGTGCTCTGGCAATTATTGACTCGCAACCTGAAGCATGTGCTATCATGTTTAGGCAGCTTTCTTTTTTCCCCTTTTTCTATTTGGTCCTTTGCCCTTCTTGTTTTGTGCGCCTGGGTGTTTTCTCTGTTTATATCTCTTTCCATTCAGTATCATGTCGTAATAAAAGGAATGAGGAAATTAATTATAGTATCGTTTTTCATTGTGATATATTCCTTGTTCGACTAGACTTACCCAATTTTGATTCTTTTACAGATCTATGCAGTTTCCATCACAATCCGTATTGTGGTAAGTATTGTGCTGCTTGCTCGGAACCAGTTAATTGCTGATAATCCTACAGCTTTGTCCTGTTTATAACCACCACCAATAAAAACTTACGCTGTCTTTTTGTAACTGGTATGTCACAATCTGATGTCTCTATCACAGCTCGGTTTCATGTTACTGGCCCTCATCTGGGATTTTGATTTTCCACCCTTCATGGTGCTGATCATCGCTATCCTCAACGATGGTGTGTCCTCTTTTCATTGCAAATTTCCCACTGACTGCATGAGGCAAAGAGTTGGTTGTGATTTCCGTGGGTTCCTATGTCACAAATGAAGGAGAATATATGCGTCACTGAGTTGAAGCATCAAGTTCTCTCCTCGATGCCGTTATGGTGTTGAGCGTACTGTAGTAAGTCACTGTTTCTTATCTCAATGTTTAATGTTCTGACAGGTACCATCATGACGATATCCAAGGACAGAGTGAAACCATCACCTCAGCCAGACAGTTGGAAGCTGGCAGAGATCTTTACCACCGGTATCATTCTTGGCGGTTACTTGGCGATGATGACGGTCATTTTCTTCTGGGCAGCGCACAAAACGGACTTTTTTCCGGTAAAATTTGTGTTCTTATGGAGAACAATATCGTATATAGCCACGGATAATTGTTCAGATGTTTATTTAGTACTTGGTCCTCACAAAGTAGGAGAAAGGTTGAGTGATTTTGGCCTCTCCCTGTTTCTTCGACGATGGATACATTACACCTCCACAAACATGGGAACCTATATCAGCATTTTTTGAATTATACGCTCAGGTCGTAGTTGTTCGTTCCTTGTGGTTGAGGCTTCTCTTGTGTCTGATAGGGCATAAGAGCTTGCTTATTGTGATTATTGAAACCATCATAAGCACGGAGTTCTTTGCATGAGTACGCTGTTCCTTTCTGTTTAAGCAGCGTCTTGTGTGCGACATTTTTTCTTTACTGAGTTCTTGAATAATCAATCTTTTCGCCGCTTTGAAGTTTGAAAGAGATGCTTTCCCTTTGATTCTAGTCTCTGATTATGGATTTCCTGTTTTTAGCGTACTTTTGGGGTTTCGAGCCTTCAGCAAAACGATCGAGATGACTTAAGAAAGCTCGCCTCGGCAGTGTACCTTCAAGTGAGCACGATCAGTCAGGCCCTCATATTTGTAACTCGAGCCAGGAGTTGGTCATTTGTCGAGCGTCCCGGTCTCCTGCTGGTGGCCGCTTTTGTTGTAGCGCAATTGGTAAGATGCTTCGACGGTTCTTTTTCGGTGATTGGAGCTTGTCGAGCCAATTCGATTTCTTCTGTAACCTTTTTTTCTTTTCTATGGACAACAGATTGCTACCCTGATTGCTGTTTATGCAAACTGGAGCTTTGCGGCAACAGAAGGGATCGGATGGGGTTGGGCCTGTGTCGTCTGGCTTTACAGCCTTATATCCTATATCCCGCTCGATTTCATCAAATTCTTTACGCGATATGCATTGAGCGGGAAGGCTTGGGATCTTGTCATCGAGCAAAGGGTATGGCCTGCTTTCGCTCACTCCTGGATAAGGAAACCTAGCATTTGGCGAGCAAGCTGACTATGGTTGTTTCTCTGCAGATTGCGTTCACGAGGAAAAAGGATTTCGGAAAAGAAGAACGAGAGCTAAAGTGGGCACATGCGCAGAGGACGCTCCATGGCCTGCACCCGCCTGAGACCAAGATGTTCAGCGAACGCAACAGCTATACCGAACTGAACCAGATGGCCGAAGAAGCAAAAAGACGGGCTGAAATTGCCAGGTATAGCATCATCGGCTACACTTTTCCTACTCTTCTAAGCCAAGGATAGTTTCTTTCTGCTGCTCTAGCTTAGCATAATTTTGCATCTTAATCTGATAATTTCCTCAATCAAGAGAGGACAATCGAGTCGGCAGACCGGACGCTTGCGCTAGAAGATTAGGATAAAGCAAAACTTATTCTGTTTGTGCAGAAAAACTTTACCTCGTGTTTTCTCTCGCTTGGGTTAAAATGGGAACTGTCCTGATAATATCTTCGATGCTTGGGAAAGTCATTGTTAGTTCTGATGATGATGCCCTCCATGTGACTCGAAAAGAATCGCAACAAAGAGAATCGGAACTGGGTATCGATTTCTGATATTGCAAGATGCCATGGAGGAGCATCTTATATACTATTCATAACAATAATCCCAGAAGCATCTTAATTACTATTCATTACTTTTGCACATGGAGAGACTGTATTCAGAATACCACGAATCTATCTGTCCTCGAGAGGCAGATGCTTTCTGCATTCGGAGATACTGACTATCTCAACCTTGTTTCCCGCAGGCTGCGAGAGCTGACTACGCTGAAGGGGCATGTCGAGTCGGTGGTAAGGCTGAAGGGCCTCGACATCGACACGATCCAACAAGCCTACACTGTCTAGAGAGGGGGGGGAGGGGGGTCTTGGATTTGCTCATGCCCTTGTACAGATGTGCTACTGCTGGAGTGAGGAGCAACTATATCTCTAGCATATGCTATATACATAGGAACTATGGCATCATATAATCCCTAATGCTTTCTCTCGAATTTGCGACTGTCTCTGTGTTCGAATGTTGATCCAAGAAATTGACATTTACTGATCAGTTTCTGGAGCCGGCTAGAGTCGACCTGACAGAGCTTAGTTTAGAAGCACCGGGATCGACACATGAAGTGTTTTAGATGCTCAATCCAGATTCCACTTAACTTGAAATTGGAGAAAGCTTCTGCTATGAGTTCTGAGCTCACGCTCTTTCTTCGTCGAAATTGCTATGTGTGTAAATTGCTCCATCTTAGGCATTTCGGAGTTTGAGCTCGGCTCGAGTGTTTGTTCGAGCTATACTCGAAACTCGAAAAAAGGGTTGCGTTGGAACTAGACGCAGCTGGAACAATTCACGAATTGCTCCTCGAACGGACCATTTTACGACAAGATTCTTCAGTTCGAATGATTTGGGAAACAAGATTGCAAGATCACGAACCCCCCCAAACATCGAAACACGAAGCATCCGACAACACGTTTCTTCCGGTTCGAATGATTTGGGAAACAAGGTCGCAAGATCACGAACCTCCCCCAAACATCAAACCATAAAAAGCATCCAAAGGAATGTCAATTCACAAGCAAAGAGATCTGAGAAGAACTCGGAAACATTCAAAACAATACCCACCAACCAGATCAAACGCGAAACATTACTAATGCTTTGCGAATTCAGATAAAGCAACATTTGCACACGAGATACAGTCGAATTGAAGGTACGATAAAACTCTCTCTCTCTCTCCCTCTCTCTCCTTCCTTGAAGGAGAAGGGGGGCAAAAGAGGAATCGAGCACTCAACTGGCAGCCACGAGAGCAGGCCTGTGCTTCTGGATCTTTTTCTCGAGCTCGTCCTTCTTCGCCCCGACGATCCTGTCCACTTCCTTCCCTTTCTTCACCAGCACGAACGTCGGCATCGCCTGCACCCCGAACTCCCGCGCCACGTCCTGCAAGAGATTTCGCCGTCGCCCACGTACGCAAAAGAGGAGACAAAGGAAACAATCAGCTCGAATTCAACATCGCGATTGAAAACCCAAGAATCAGAGAGAGAGAGAGAGAGAGAGCGCGGGGAGTCAACGTACGGACAGCTCGTCGACGTCGATCTTGGCGAACTCGACGTCGGCGAACTTGGACGCCATGGCTTGCACGGCCGGCTCCACCATCCTGCAGGGCCCGCACCAGGACGCCGCGAAGTCGATCACCATCTCCGTTCCGCCGCCGCGCCGCCACAACCAGAACGCAACCACCGCCAAAACACGTCAGTCTCGAAGAACCGCCCCGACGTTCCCGGAGGAACGAGATCAGAGCGAAGAGGAGGGGGGGGTTTTAGGGTCTTATTAGGCTTCTTACCAATTGAGAGGTCTCCTTGACGGCGTTGAAGTGGAGCTGCCACCGCGGGGCGGAGTGGAACGCCTGCACGCGGGAGGGCTCCGACGAGCCGTCGGCGGGCGCCGCCGCCGGAGCTCCGAGGAGGCTGGAGAGGAAGGAGCCCATGGCGTGTTGTTCTGGGTCTCAAGGAGGAGCTAAACGCCGAAGGGGTATGGTTGTTTTTTTGGGGGATGTGTGCAAAGCCGGAACGTAACAGCTGTGACGCTGTGGCGCTCGTGCTCTTCTTATGTAGTGTTTTGGGATTCCAATAATCCAGGGCAAAAGTTACCACCTTTTGATTAAAATCAAAGACTTAGGTTCTACGAAAATTTAATTGTTGACATTTTGATCGGCAATACTTTAAAAAAGTTATCCGGTGACAGCCCAAAGCGAATTTCGGCTGGTCGCGGAGCCTTTTGGAAAAAAAAAATATTCGGCCACCCGCAAAGCGCCGTGCCAAATTGTTGATGTGACGCGCCATTTCTTTTGTTCATGTCCAGTAATGAGCTAGATTATTCTCATTATAACCCAGAGACTGTTATACTAACAAGACCCTTTACAAAAATGACTTTTGCCTATGGATTCTCATTTCCACTTCAATCTTTTACTGTTCGATTCGCATCCGATTATTGAAAAGTTTTCGCATCTGGTTCAGGTTTGTTGGGTTCAATTGAATAGAAGTGGAAGGTCAAATGAATACATTTTGAGTATAATTGCTCCTACTCTAACTACTGGTTGGATGACTTGAACGTGCAAGCTGGCTGCCGAGAAATTTTGGCTGATCAATAAGCTCGGGTCCTTATTTGAATCAAGATTCACATTTGATTCTCTTTTGAGAAGGCAGCTCCATATTAAGCCTTTATTTGAAATTTTGTCAAAATCAAAAGGAAAAATGTTGGGGTTAATACCATGAAATACTCTAAATTAGTACACATGTGAAAAATTTACCTTAAGTTAATTTTTTGATCACCAAAGCTTCCAAACTGGTACATTTGTAACAAATTTGCCCCAAATTAATTTTTTGACCACAAAAAACTACATTTATGACAAATCTAATTTCCGTTAAATTTGATTAATATCACGAAAAATTACAAACTAGTACACTTGTGATAAATTGAGGTTAAAACTCCAAACAGGTACACCCGTCATCTGCCACGTGTCATCCAACTCAAAAATTTTATGGTAAAATTTAACGGAGGATAAAATTATCACATGTATACCAGTTTTGGGTTTTTAGTAATCAAAAAATTAGTTTGGAATAAGTTTATCAAAAATATATCAATTTGAGATTTTTCGTGATATCAACCCAAAATATTATTATCCGACTCTAGTCTCCGTAGATTTTCATGGACCTCCGCTCGAATGCTCTACGAAAATTAGAGAAATAGAGAGGGGGAATGCTGAGGACTTATTGTCGTGTTGGATCATCGGTCTGAAGATCTGCTGAATTGGACAGTCAAGCCAATAGCGCTAATTGTTATTAAGGGCTAATTTTTTTTTTTAATCTTTCTCATTTAACCGGAAATCAAACCAATGTTTGTTTTGATAAAACGGAAAAGTAAATGTTGAAAATTTACATTCTGACTGTCAAGTGCTGAAGTTTTTAAGTACTGAAAATGAAGATGAAAATTTATCTGTTAGCATATCAAAATTAAATAATAAATTAAATCAAAAAATCATTTTTGCTATTTTTTAAGTACATAAAAACAATCTTTTACGTCAAACACGGAAAAAGACATGTCAAGAAGGATGAACTCGTTTGCTATTGCGAGGATAATTAAGAAATTTCACCAACTGTAGGCTGTGCAGGTTAGGTGAAAGTGAGCAATTAACTTTTTCCCTTTACCTTTTTATCCTGTTTTTATAGCCGATTTTACTTTTCTCTTTTAAGGCCCTATTTATTTTACAAAAGATAAATGATTTGAAAAATATTTTTTTTCAAAAATATCGCTTGTATGGCTCAAAATAATTAACCAATAAAAATATTTTTATTATCCATAACAATTTATGTTCAAATATTTTTCTAGATGATAAAAATATTTTTTGTTCATTTATTTTTTTTGTAAACCACACAAGCTATTGTTTCTATGAAAATGTATCCTAAAAAGAGCATAACCGTAAATCTTTTACTCTCCACGGTGAATAAGCCTTAGTAAATCTAGTACTCTTTTGTTCGGACAAAGAAAAAACTATCTAATTTATCGCGAAAATTGTCGCAAAATTTTACTCCACATGAGAAATTACATAACTAGACTCAATGCTACGCTCGTGCCCGAATTCTAGCAACGAACATTATTTCCGGCTAGTAAACGATTTTATTTTTTTTGGTCAGAAGTACACGAATTATTATTATTATTATTATTATTTTTGAAGTACACGAATTGACTCGGTTGAATTCATGAAAATATTTCCGACCATGACATGTAAGATATAACGTAATTCTATTATGCGGAAAAATTATGACATCTAGGATATTAGATCTTCATGATTTTCACAATAAGAAGGATGAACACATACCTTTTTTCATAGCGTTTCCCTTGAAGATAATTGTTGCAGAAAACAGAAGAAACGAAGAAATATGATTTCTCTCCCTTACCTACTTTTTTCTTAACATATCTTATCGATGGAGGATAAAACACAATGCTCCTTTTCATGCGTTATCATGTATGAGTGAAGAGAGGACCAGATTCTTTTATATGTACCCCTTCAAGTGGTGCCTTCCATTAAAGCATATCCCACTCCGAAAAGTTGCACCTCTTTGGAGGAATTTTAACTTCTCAATATAAATACACATTTTCATCTATTTTCATAGCCAATATGTTTTAGCACTTAAATATTTATTAAACCATTAATTCATAACATCATGTGAGCCACATTATTCTTACATTTTCCCACTTGGCCCACACGATCTTCCTTTCATGGTTTAATAAAGACCATAATGTGCACAATAACATTATACTAAAACCTTTGTTAAATTGTCTATCACATAATGATCACAATTAAATAAAGAAACTAATACGAGTCATAGCGGTTGTATGCCATTAATTGACATAGTCCCTTCTATGTACTACAATTATAGCTTCCTACTAAACATGATCCATAAATGAGAAGTATAGTAATGGTCCAACCATAATATCTCTGTTAGAGACTATCTTGTTATACATTTATCTATTTCCATCATGTATACAAATAGAGAACATGAAATATCATAAATACATAATTGAGCTCATAGTGTCAAATAAATAAACTTAATGCACTCATAATACAATCAGGAATGACATCCAATAATACCCATCATTTCAACATGTTCTTTAAATATTTTGGGCGACAGTCCTTTGTTAAGGGATCTGCAATCATAAGATTGGTGTTAATATGCTCAATCGACACTCTTTGTTTCTGAACTTCTTCTTTAACAGACAAATATTTAATCTCCATATGTTTAACACTCTTGGAGTACTTGTCGTTCTTAGAGAAGAAAACTGCTGCAGAATTATCACAATAAATTTTCAACGGCTTGGCAATACTGTCGACAATCACAAGTCCCGAAATAAAGTTCCGCAACCATATCCCATGAATAGTGGCCTCAATGCATGCCACAAACTCAACCTCCATAGTAGATGTAGCAATAACTGAATGCTTTGCACTTTTCCATGAAATTGTGCCTCCAGCCAAATGATACAAGTAACCAAAAGTTGATTTTCTTGTATCGATACATCCGGCTAAGTCTGAATCAGAATATCCAATCATCTCAAGATGATTAGATCTTTTATAAGTAAGCATGTGATTCTTCGTTCATTGCAAGTATCTGAGAACTTTCTTTACAGCTTTCCAATGATCTAATCATGGGTTACTTTGATACCTGCCCAATATTCCGACAGCAAAACTAATGTCTGATCTGGTGCAAGTTTGAGCATACATTAAGCTTCCAACAACAGATGCATAAGGAATACTTTTCATTCGTTCTTGTTCCAATTCACTTTTCGGATATTGCATAAGACTAAATTTGTCACATTTCTGAATTGGAACTGCTCCTGTTGAACATTTATTCATGTTAAATCTCTCTAAAATTTTATCAATATAGGCTTTCCAAGACAACCCTAACAATCCCTGTAATCTATCACGGAATATTTCTATTCCTATAACATATGTTGCCTCTCCCATATATTTAATTTCAAAATTTTTAGAGAGAAATTTATTCGTTTCATGTAACAAACCAAGATCATTAGTAGCAAGCAAAAGGTCATCAACATACAGAACTAGAAAAATAAACTTGCTCCCATTGACGTTCATGTATATACACCGATCAACAGTGTTTTTCTTAAATCCAAAAGAAATTATGGTATCATTAAACTTAAGATACCATTGTCAGGAAGCTTGTTTAAGTTTATATATTGATTTCTTTAACTTACACACCATGTGTTCCTTTTCTTTAACTGAAAAGCCCTCGGGTTGATCCATATAAACTTATTTTTCTAAATTTCCATTAAGAAATGCAGTTTTAAGGTCCATTTGGTGTAACTCTAAATCGTAATAAGCCACCAAAGCCATAATAATTCTAAGTGAGTCTTTCTTGGAGACTGGTGAAAATGTCTCCTTATAATCAATGCCTTCTTTTTGAGTAAACCCTTTAGTAACAAGTCTGACCTTATATCGTTCGATATTACCTTTTGAATCGCGCTTGGTTTTAAAAACCCATTTACACCTAACCTTTTTGCATCCTTAAGGCAATTCGACGAGATTCCAAACTTGATTTTGATCCATAGATTTTAACTCTTCTTCCATGGTATTAAACCATTCAGTAGAATTATCACATTCCATGGCTTGTGAAAATGAATCTGGATCATTACCAATTCCTAAGTCAATTTTTGACTATTGTAGATAAATCACGTAGTCATTAGAAATAGCCGACCTCTTTTTTCTTTGAGATTTTCTTAATGCTATTTCTTGTGACTCAACTACTATAGGTTCAATATTAATATTTTCATTATGGAGTGTTTGATCATTAATTTGTTGTTTTTGATTATTATTGGGTTGAACTATAATATCAGGAACAACAACTTTAGAAGTTTTGGGTAGAGGAACTTCCACCCTTACTTCTTGAATGCAAACATCACGCATTCTTTTTTTTTTTTTTTTGGTAAGAAACATCACGCATTCTTTTACTCCCACTAATGTCAACATTTTCAATAAACCTAGCATTTTCAGATTCAACAATTCTTGTACTATGATTAGGACAATAAAATTTATACCCTTTGGATTTCTCTATATAACCAATGAAGTAACCACTGGTTGTTCTTAAATCCAATTTCTTTTCATGTGGATTGTAAATTCTTACTTCTGCTGGACAACCCTAAACATGCAAGTGTCGTAAACTAGGTTTCCTTCCTGTCCACAGTTCAAGGGGAGTCATTGGAATTGCTTTATTAGGAACCCTGTTTAACAAATACATATAAGTCTTTAATACATGCATCTATAATGATAAGGGTAGATATTAATAACTCATCATACTCCTAACCATTTCTATTAAAGTACGATTACGCCTTTCTGCTACACCATTTTGTTGTGATGTACATGGCATTGTGTATTGAGCACAAATACCGTGTCTTTCAAGGAATTTAGCAAATAGACCTGGACATTGTCCCAATTCATCATACTTTCCATAATATTTATCACCTCTATCTGACCTTATTATTTTCACCTTTTTATCTAGTTGCCTTTCAACCTCCTTAATATACACCTCAAGTGCATTCACTGATTGAGATTTATTATGCAATAGATAAATATAACCATAACGTGAAAAATTATCAATAAAAGTGATAAAATAACTTTCTTTACCAAAAGATGGAATATCAAAAGGACCACATATATCGGTATGTATGATTTCAAGAAGCTATATGCTTCTTGTGGCACCTTTCTTAGTGTGTTTTGTTTGTTTACCCTTAGTACAATCAATACACACTCCAAAATCAGTAAAATCCAAATTTGGAAGAATTTCATTCTTCACTAATCTTTGCATTCTTTCTTTGGATATATGACCCAAACGTTTATGCCACAAGTAAGCAGAATTCTCATCCACTAAACTGCGTTTAATGCCAACATTATGATACAAGGTCATTAAGGTCTCAACAAAAACATTATCAAGTTTAAACTTATAGAGACCATCACATAAAATTCCAGTTCCAATAAGATTATTATTCTTATACAAACTGAAAAATCCACAGCCAAACTTAAAAGAGAATCCCGCTACATCAAGTTTTGGCAAAGAAACAAAATTACGGGAAAAAGTAGGTACATAAAGGGTTCGAAACAAATCCAAATAATGCCCAGTATTTAAGATCAAATGATAAGTGCCAACACCTTCAACTAGAGCTTTGTTTCTATTCCCCGTGAGCACATAATTCTCATTTGGCTTTATGGTTTGGATCGAAAGAAATCCCTACATCGTATTTGAAACATGAATGGTGGCACCAGAATCAATCCACCAAGTATTATGAGGAACTTCAGTAAAGTTTGATTCAAAACATACTAAAGCACGAGGCTTACCTTTCTTTTCGAATCAAGCTTTACGTTTGAGACAATCTTTCTTCAAGTGTCCAATTTTATTACAAAAGTGACGCTTAATAAGATTGTATTCCTTTTTGTGAATTTGAGAAGCCTTAGAAGAGTTATTGAGGTTGTGTAAACCTTTCTTCTTGCTCCTTCCACCTTTTCTCTTGGAATTCTTCTAGGCTTCTTGATGACTTAAGAGATGAACAGAATGAGCCTTTTGATTCTTTATCTTTGTTTCCTCTTGAACAAGCATACTGGCCAATTTATTTACATTCCACTTGTCCTTTATAGTGTTGTAATTCATTTGAAATGGCCCATATTGTTCATGAGGTAAGGAATTAAGTATGAACTGTACTAAAAAGTACTCATCCACGTTCATTCCCAAAGTCCTTAATTTTGCCGCTAAGTTTGTCATCTCCAGTACATGGTCATGCATGGTACATGAACCATCATATTTCATGGTGGTCAAAGTATTCATCAATGTACCAACTAGTGACTTATCAGTAGTTTGAGAGCGCTCTTCCACAAATTTCATAAATTCCTTAGCATTGTCAATTTTGGGAAGAGTAGTCTTTAAGTTGTTTGCAACTGTCATTCGCATAAACATTAAGCTTAATCTGTTCGATCTTTCCCAAGTTTTATGGAAAGACTTTTCATTGTCGCTGCTTTCATCAGTAATAGCAGCTGGTTTCTCAATTTGAAGTGCTAAATCAAGATCCAAGACACCTAAGTGAAATTGGACTTGTTCACTCCAATCGGGAAAATTCATTCCATTGAATAAAGGAATAGACGAAGCATGTGAATGAAGAGAAACATGTACAGATACTGCAAACATACAAGAATATACTCATACATTAATGCTTTGAGAATGTCAAATTATCATATTCAAATTAAACATTACATGTATATCATAGTTCTCCTTTGGGTGATCCTATAATATACAAATATACAATATACCATAATGATGCTAATAACTTTTATTTGATAATTATAAATACACCCCATTAAATTTTGTTTGATATCTTTGGATATACAAACAAATTTAACAATATCAAACAAATTTAACAAGACATATTAATTACCAACTATTATGTTCATGAATTATAAGAAATTGATTAACCTTTGGGTTAATCCCTAAGTCCTTCTAATAAATAAACTTCAATATACCCATGACACCAATAAGGATATGTAATATATCAATTCTAATCATAGCATCAATTAATCATGAGTAATTGAAAGAAACATTATACAATTTCAAAATTCAAGAACATTATGGTTCGGCCACTTTGGTGACTAACAAATCACTCATAATTGAATTCTTGAAATTGTAAAACACTATAATTGTTTCATTCAAAAACATTTACCAAATTGCATGCTGAGAGTAAAACCGTAAATTAATGCATACGGGTAAAATCATAAATTTAGCAGCTAATGGCAAAATGGTAAATAATTCGATCAATGGCAAAACCGTAAATAAAACAGTCAATGGCAGAATCGTAAATAAGCACATAAGGGCAGAAATGTAAAATTACACAAAAGGGCAGAATCGTAATTAGCGGCGGGGAGAAAAGGCGCATGCACGGCATGCGCCCTTGTCTGCGTGCAAGCGCCCTTGTCTGCGTGCTAGCGAGGCAAACAAGGGAGCTTGCACGGCATGCGCTCGTGTCTGCCCCGCGAGCGCGTGCACTACACGCGCCCGCATCTGCAGCGCGGGGTGCGTGCGTGAGACGCGCCTCTTCATTGCTGTGCGAGTCAGCGTGCTGGCGTGTGGATCCACGCGCCTACAACCGCAGCTCGCGCATGACTTCCACGCGCCTTCTTCATTGCGCCCATTCGGCCCTTTTTTTTGGTTGCCCTATTCCACCGCACCTTCCGTTGTTGGGATCTCCTCCAACAGCCCCATTTCCGACCAAATTAATGAGTGGGTTTTGGAGACCACATCAGCGCCAACATATAGATTCAAGATTTAACGAAATGAATCGGAATAAGAAATCATTTCAACCACTTTGGCAAAATAATAAAAAGACCAACGTCGTTTGGCGAATCCGAACCCAAAAAGGAAAACATAATCGGAAAATCATGAGATCTTAAACCTGGCTCTGATACCAATTGTAAGTTATAACGTAATTCTATTATGCGGAAAAATTATGACATCTAGGATTTTAGATCTTCATGATTTTCACAATAAGAGGGATGAGCACATACCTTTTTTCATAGCTTTTCCTTTGAAGATAATTGTTGCAGAAAACAAAACCAATGAAGAAATCTGATTTCTCTCCCTTACCCACTTTTTTCTTAACGTATTTTATCGATGGAGGATAAAACACAACGCTCCTTTTCATGCGTTATTATGTGTGGGTGGAGAGAGGACCAGATTATCTTATATGTACCTCTTCAAATGATACCTTTCATTAAAGCATATCCTACTCCGAAAAGTTACACCTCTTTGGAGGAATTTTAACTTCTCAATATAAATACACATTTTCATCTATTTTCATAGCCAATATATTTAGCACTAAAATATTTATCAAACTATTAATTCATAACATCATGCGGGACATATTATTCTTACAAGACAAACATAAGCGTTCAAAGTAAATGACAAAACACTCCTTATCTTGACAATAGCACGGATCAAACGTTTTCTGCTGCAGCAGCAGACAAATCTCCGGCGCTTTTCGCGTCGGCCCTCGCTCTCCTCGCCCCATCGAACACAAGCTCGACGTCGATCTTCTCGACCCTGCACCACGTTCTCCGGCCGCGATCCCCGCGGCCGCAGCAGAAGTACGTGTAGAACACCACCCCGCTGCTGGCGACGGCGATGGCGTGGAAGACCACGGCCATCCACGCGCTCGCGAGCTGCGAGAAGTGGTAGGCGAAGCCGAACCCGATCGCGGTGGAGAAGGCCCAGGCCACGAGCTTGAGCGTCTCGCGGCGCGGCCCCCCCTCCGTGGGGGGCGACCTCTCCAGCTCGGTCAGGCAGTAGTCGAGCAGGAGGTACGCGAGGTACACGAAGGCGATGAAGACGACCATGGGGGTGTCCCCGTTGACGGACGCTCGGTAGATGGTGTTGACGCTGTTGATGGTGAGGAAAGCGAGCGGGATCGAGCAGGGGAGACCGGAGTGGTCGCCGCCGCGGCCGCGGTTATCGGCCCCGGCGTCCGACGAGGAGACGGGAAGCTTTGGTCGCCTCTGAGCATTTGGGTGCGCCATCTCCTTCTTGAGAAATTCGAAATGAGACGAGAGAGTATAGTCGAGGGCAAGTGACGATGCGTGTGCAATGTTACGAGAGCGTTTGGCCTTTTAATAGAACCAGGATGTGATGTATGAAGTCGACCACAGTAGTCAAGTCGAGGCTTTCCTTGAACTTGCCTGGCAAGGACGGGCTCGACACCCTCCAAGAAGCTGCCCCCACGTTTTACTCGGTTTTTGAGCGCCTTTTTCAAGGGCAAGGAAGCTACCTGAGCGGGACCAACGTGACTCCATTTGTGGACCGCTATCTCCGATAGTCCAGACTCAATTAGTATATATACCACGATCGAACTAGATCAGCGGACTCGTCGACCTCGAACCTTCGAGTCTGGAGCAGACGGGCTGCACGGCTATCGTTCGGACCGAACATTTTGCGATAAGTGTGGGACCGTCGGGTAACACCCATGCGAGATAATTGCGGTAATCCGCTCTCCTCGTCCTTCTTAATTTTTAGATGAAAAAAAAATGATTGATATCACGAAAAACCTCGAATTTGTACGCTTGTAACAAATTTATCTTAAATTAATTTTTTTTATCGCAAAAAATCCTAAATCAGTATATTCGTGACAATTTTAACCTCAATTAGTTTTCGTTAAATTTTACCGTCGAATTTCTGCGTTGGATGACAACAGGTGTACCAGTTTGGGGTTTTACCCTCCGCTTATTACAGGTATACCGGTTTATAATCTTTCGTGATATAAATCCGATTTAACAGAGAGTAAATTTGTCACGGATGTACCGATTTAAGACTTTTAATGATCAAAAAATTAGTTTGTGATAAATTTATTTCAAGTGTACCGATTTAAAGTTTCTCGTGATATTAACCTAAGAAAAAAAAAGGGCAAAGGATTTGAAATGATTGGAGAAGTGCCGAGAAACTACTGAGCTCTTTTCGTTGGCTCGAGAGAATGATCGAGTTGTTTCCAAAAGACGTGGTTGACGCGATCAAGCTTTTGTGTTCTCCTCTTTTGCACGTTTTTGGACCGATTGGTTTTATTTTGCAGGGAACGCCCAAACCAAAAGAGGGAATCCGAGTCGAATACGAGAACTCTCCTTGGGAGATTGAAGCATACGAAGTCAACATATCAGAAGGGAACTGCAATGGAAAACTGCAAGCAAATGTCCAGTGCGTCGTCAATGGATCAAGGGGGAAAGAGAGAGCAGAACCAGCGCCAGGGCATTAAGCCCCGCTTTGCTTGTATTCCTACGGGGCTTGAGCATTCACCCTACACAACTCATTGTTATGGACCAATTAGAAGTGATCATGGGTCTACCGGATCTCTCGGGCTAGTCAAACTTAGCCCGAACGGTGTGATCGTGCGGGTTGGGATGTATGATTTCCTTGTCGGGTCCGGTCCGTCCTCCTTACTCGGCGTAAGCCACATCGATATGTAGAAATTTTGGAATATTTCCTCGTTATATGGATTATGTCTTTCGCAAAACCGGTTTGAAGGAAGTTTTACTGGAACGAGGCCTTAATTAGTGGTCACATGCTCTAAAGATCCCCGACCTTCGACCAAGACAGATCGAGGTCGATCTCTAGTCACTGGCCTCGAATTAGCCTCCATGGGAGGTTGCCGAGGTGTGTCGTCGCGCCGGGCCTATATTAGATTTGCTCAAAAGTGCCTTTCAGGCCAACATAGCCGGCTTGGGCGTCTGGATTGGAAAGCTCATGGTCAAGTCTACATTCAATGGGGTCGATTGTTATGCATGAAAAGATTGTGGAAGATTATAAGCGTAAGACAAGGGTAAATTTGAAAATACGATATATCTTGATAACAACATAAAAAAAAGATTGATTCTGTGTTGAGATATCGAGTACTTAAATTAATGCGATAAGTGTACTAAAAGTTCCAAAACTTACTATAAAAGTACAATTGAATCTTCAAATTTACAAAAAGTATATTCAAATTATAAAACTTTTCAAATTGATGTAATCGAGTTTTTCTATTAATTATGTCCAACTTGATTAATGAAAATATTGACATGACTTTTTTTTTATTATTTTCTTTATCTTACACAGTGATGACACGTCCAAAATAATGTTGTTTTGACCCAAATATAATTTTTAATTAAAAAATTATTTAAATTAAATTAAAATAAACTAAATTTAGAAAAAACTGAGTAGCAGGCATCCCTCACCCTCTCCGCTACTTCCCAGCGATGGTGGGGCGACGGCCGGGTTCTCATCTTTTTTGTCATTTAGATAAAACTTAGATATATGAAAAACGTCGTCATTTTAACACGATGTTTCCTATTTTAGCTGCATTTCGTTACATAAAAGAGATAAATAACATTAAAAAAATCACGTAATTATTTTTCGTTAATCGAATTGGACGGAATTACCGAAAATATTCGATTATATCAATTTCTTAAATTTTAAAATTTAATTATATTATTTGTAATTTTTACGATTTAATTATATTTTTATAATAAATTTAACGACTTTTAGTGCACTTGAACCGTTGAAACTGGGGACAGTAACTCCACAGTGACGCACGAAGAAGCGACTCGTCGTTTCCGCTTCCGCCCTGACCCGCCGCATCAAAAACAGGAGCCACTGTAACTCCACATGCACACAGGAAGTGACTCGTCGTTTCAACCTCCGCCCCGACCCGCCGCGAGCTCCTCCCTGTCTGCGGCGTTTCCCGGGCGCTTAGGCTTGAGAAGCCGCCGGAGCATCCCCCCGGCGACATGGCGTACGGAGGCGCGCCCGCGGCGGCAGGCTCCGCGTCGGCGATAAAGCAGGTGAAGCTGGAGAAGGAGAGCGAGCTGAGGATCGAGGTCGGCCACGAGACGCCGCTCCGCATCCGGCTCGTCTCCGGCACCGCCGAGATCTTCGGCACCGAGATGCCGCCGGAAATCTGGCTCTCTTTCCCTCCTCGCCACAAGTTCGCCGTGAGTTGCCGCGAAAGCTCTGAAATCTAATCGGTTCTCGTGAAATCGCTCGCTTCCTAATTCCCATATCGCTCGCAATAGCATTGCTTCTAGTGATCAGTCACCGCCGCTGCGATTTTTTCGAGGCATTTCATTGGACCTGTCGGAGTCGTTAGGTTTTTGAAAAGCTCTCTCTTGAAGTGCAATGGCTCAATTTTGTATTTTCTCGATGGAACTTTGATCGAGCTATTGCGTTCAGTTACGTCGAAACCCTAGCTGCTTCTTTGCTGAGGTTGGTTTGAGGCATTTCTGCTATGAATCTGTCCTCAGGTTTTCACTTGGTATGGGGCTACTATTGATATGGATGGTGATACCGAAACCGATTATACTGCCGATGAGGTACTTCTTTGTACAGCATTGTTTTTTTTTCCTTTTTCGCCCCCTAGTTTCGATGTGTTCGCTAATGCATCGGCAAGTTAATGATGCTGCTGGCTTTGATTTCGTTTAAGTTGCCTGAAACTTTGGTGATCGGTCTTGATTGTGTAATGCCTGCTGTCAGACACCGATGGTCAGCTATGTGAATGTGCACGCCATACTCGATGCACGGAGAAGCCGTGCTAAAGCTTCGGCATCAGATTCTGAATATTCTCAGGTTTATTATTTATATTTTGCTGCTGCCAATTGGTGATTGATTAATTATTGGTTCTTTTAGCTTGAATGCCTATGTTAGTTTGTGATTCCTCTGCTTTTCCCTACTTGCAGTCTTCATGGTGCAAGTCATGCTACCTATGCCTGTGATTCATTTTGACACATGATACCATTTGCCTCTTTCATGAAAATTATGTAATCCCATGTGCATAATCCAGGAAGTTCCTGTTGTTGACAGTTGACACCACCTCATTATTGGGTGACTAACTAATTATTTGGTAGGAATTCTCTGCATGTGTAAGTAATATTGGAAATTTAAAGCCTTCTACATATTGAAATGTGCGACTCTTTATATTTGTCTTCACTTTATTAGATCCAGAATCTTCCATTCATATGAGTGGAAGAGTAAGTGACTCCTATTGTGTCCTTTTAGGATAAAGTGGTGTTAAACGAAGGTTGAATTTTTCGGGATCACGATCCCTGGGCCATTTTGTTTTTTGCTGCTTCAATATTTTTTGACAATGCAGAGAAGTTGTCAAAACGCTCAAATTTCCTATGACGTTTGGTAGATGATATACAATTTGACACAAACTATTGGGATTTTATCTTTTTAGTTTGCATATCGAAGAACACATACGAAACATTTTGCGGGTCAAATTTCTTTAACTTTGAATGGCGAGGTTATATGCTGCGGCCAGATGTGTGGATATCATCAGGATGTTGTTCTATATGAAAGGACCTTGTATTTTGACATCTCAATTGGTTTGATAGATAAGCTGTTTTGTAAGATATATCTTATGCATGTTAAGCTTAACATAAATTTATAGTTAAACACTATATTGAAAAGTTCCATGGCCCATAATTCAGTCATTTTGATCTATGCAATTGCAAATGGTGGGGCCGTGATTTATAGCACGAGTATCTTTGTGTATGGGAATTTAAGTTTGTTAACAAGCCAGTTTAGAATGCTTTTTTGGGTGATGCAGGGTCCTAGAGTCATAGTCGTGGGACCAACAGATTCTGGAAAGAGTACGTTAGCAAGGATGCTTCTTAGCTGGGCAGCCAAACAGGGCTGGAAACCTACTTTTGTTGACTTGGATATTGGTCAAGGATCTATTACTATCCCTGGTTGCATTTCAGCTACCCCGATTGAGTTGCCCATTGATCCAGTTGAAGGGGTTCCTCTGGAAATGCCCCTGGTTTACTTCTTTGGGCACGTAACTCCTAGGTAGTAGAGCTTGTTACTTCACTTCAAAAGAATATCATGTTACGATAAACTTGGTTATAATTGTTATTATGTTATCTGATGCAACTTTCTCATGGACTTTCAAATTAAATATTGTGGGATCATACCTGTTGTTATCTGAAATGGAAGCTGCAATAGTAGATTGGGTACACGGCTGATAAAATGGAATTTTCCATGTCTTATCTTTGATTGAGTGTGATAGTCTGCTTGTTTGGAGGCTTGCATGCCTTTAAAATTTCATGACAGCTACTGGGATTCTTAGATTTAAAATGTGAGGATTGGACAGCATAGTCATAACTCCTGAATGTTGGAAACACAATGACAATGACTTTACTGTTAATGGAAATATTTAGAAGGCGGGGTTGAATTTTTTGTTTTCACTGATTTGTTGTTGTAGACTGCTTAATTCTCTCTTTTTCTTCCTTTGCTATACTGTCATGGACTCATGGTTCATGTTGTGGATCTTATCTTTATTTAATTATCTTTTCATATGTACTTAATATGAATGTTTTATATTCCAGTAACAATGTTGAATTGTACAAAGTGCTTGTGAAGGAGCTTGCTCATACTCTTGAGAGACAGATCTCAGGTAATGCTGAATCTAGAGCTGCAGGCATGGTGATTAATACAATGGGATGGATAGAAGGTGTAGGCTATGAGGCAAGTGATTTATGCTGGCTCAAAGCTATTTGTTCTGGTCTGAGCCACATTCTTGTGCTGATATTTTTTCCCCTATTTCTGCAGTTGCTTCAACATGCAATTGATGCATTCAAAGTCAATGTAGTGCTGGTTTTGGGTCAGGTTGACAACTATCTTTCTTCTATCCTGATCTAGTTTTCATCCGTCTGTGAATTTCTATGGACATCATATAGATGAGAAGCACACCAGGGGCATCTTGATATAATCTTTTGACTGGAAATTTAGGATTAAAACTCTGGCTTCACTTTTTTATCTATTTATGGTTGTATTCTGTTCAGCAGTTTGTGAACACTGTAAAGTTGACAAAAAAAAACCAACTTAGCGAAAGAACCTCAGTGGCTTTAGCTTAGGCAAGGATTAGCTGCGAATCTTTCTACTTCCAGCTGTGTGCATGACCATAATAATGTCATTGCTATGCGCGTGCGCACGCGCGCGCGCGCGCGCGAGAGAGAGAGAGAGAGAGAGAGAGATGAATAAGTAAGCGATGAATAAGTATGACCCGCTTCAAAGTCTATCACTTGAGTACTCTTGTTTGGGGCTTGGTCTTGTGTTTTTGTTTTATTGTAACAAGCAGCATTGGAGAATGGATAATTGCAGTGTGGAGAACATGTATCAGATGAAGTGAGTTATTGATAGAGTGATGTCTCGGGAGTACGAGTATGACAGCAAGTTGGTGGACTGTGGCCTCCCACATCTCCAATTAGTCGTACATGTGGTATGTCAGCTCCTGCTGCAGGTGTGGCTGCATAAGCGTGGTGGATTTGGTGACCTGAAATTATGAACGGAGAAATAATATTGAGCAGTATGAGTGAGAGACCTGCCTAAAGGTTACCAATAGATAATTTGACCCACATTTTCCAGACTAGGTCATTTCATTTGGTATTTTGTTTTCTTGTAACATTTTTTTCCCATGACTTAGGTCATCAAATTTCAGAAATTTTGCCCCAAGTGCTGTAGTCCCCTTTTGGTGTTTATGAATTTTAAAGCAACATTTTCAAGCGATAGTGTAACTCTTGAGACACCTTACAGGAGAAACTTTTCAGCATGCTTAAGAAAGATGTACTTAAGATCAATCCTAATGTGGACGTTGTTAAACTTCAAAGGTCGGGCGGCGTTGTATCCAGGAATCCAAAATATCGTCAGAAGTTTCGGAGCCTTAGGACAAGGGTAAGTAGCAATCTCTTTGGTGTCAAGTTCGATTACTCATGTTTTGATGCAAATCTAGCCTGTTCACTAGAATTGGTTTGGAGATGACGTGCCATTTTTTGTCTGGTTAGATTTTGATGAAATCGAGGTAAAAGTACTTCTAGGCATACTGGTGAACTATTGCAAGCCTCAGCATGTAGACAGTAGGAGCTTCCTCCAAAGGAAGCGCTCCATACGCCTGTTACCGGATCCTTTTTAATGCAAATCGTGGTTAATTACCAAATCATGTTTGATGTTGTTGTGGTTTATTTTATGAGTCCAGTGGAAGTATATCATCCTTCTCTAATTTTCTTTCATTATTTCTCTATGATGGTGATGGAATTGGTGATAACCTCCAGGAGTATTTCTACGGCCTGACAAATGATCTATCTCCACATGCAAACATTGCAAATTTCAGCGATTTGTTCATTTATCGAATTGGTGGTGGTCCACAAGCTCCGCATTCTGCTTTACCTATTGGTGCAAAGCCTGTTGCTGACCCTCTGAGACTAGCCCCTGTGAATATCAACCGGGATCTACTCCATGTAGTTCTTGCTGTTTCATTTGCCACAGAACCGGATCAGATTGTTTCGAGGTAACTATCCGTCGTCTTGTGGATGATGTTAAGCTTCTTGAGAATGCCGTTGCCGTAAATTCTGTGGAGTCTATTGTTATCTTCCTTGTGGTGGAGGAGGGGTTTGGAGGAGGATTCTATGTAAGACTGATTTCCTTTCGACATCTGTGGATGCAGTAATGTTGCTGGATTTATCTACGTGACGGACGTTGACATACCGAGGTTCGAATCTCATTGTTTCTAGTCCAAGCCATCCATTTACAAGTGTACTTTCCTCCCTCCTAATTTGGACTTGTTAACTGTTGCAGGAAGAAAATCACGTACCTTGCACCGTCACCGGGGGAACTCCCGGGCAAATTTCTCGTGATGGGAACCTTGACATGGCTTGAGACATGAGCATGGGTACAAGGTTGTAACTTCTAAACCTTAGGTCAAGTCATACCCTTGCTCGACGCAAGCGAGGAAGTTTTTCGCATCATAGTCTGAGTTTCAGGATTCGTAGTCGTCATATAGCGCTTATAGCTTAACTTATCCGAGCTATAACCCTGTTTTCGGTGTAAATCAATCTTGTTATTTGCGAGTAGGAGTTCGAATTACAGTTGTTATGATAGTGTGTGCAAACACATCATGGCGGGTGCAAAATAAGTCAATTTCAGCTGTTAAAAAATATATATATATATATATATATATATATATATATATATATATTTTACATATATGTTATTGATGATAAAGGTATATACATGCATGTCCGTGCACAAGAACTGAAAAGAAAAAGATTCTAATTTCAGGTTTAGAAGATGAGGGGTTGGTCTTCAAAGTCAAATGGAAATGAGTAACTTAAATAAGAAATTTGATATTGAAACTACTTTTCGAGTTTATCTTTTATCCAAAGTTGATATTGATTAATTGAATTGAATGCCATTTCTAATGACAAGCGATAATTCGTCGTCTACCATTCAAAAAGAAAAAAGAAGGTAAATCCTTAATACTGATAATAATCAAGACAGCTGGTCAAAATAGCTTCGAAAATTAGGGGGTTACGAGTCCTAGTTCGGGGCAGCATTCCTCGATCTGTATTAGGGTATGCACATGACATACCTAGCTTGATAAGGCCTCTAGTTGGACACAATCCGAATTAAACTTAGATTAACAGGACCAATATATATATTTAAATTAAATGTTGGAGCCCTAAACGAGCGATTTCGATCTTCTACGTCGACTCGCAACGCGATGGCAACACTAGCAGTATTACCTGCCGCCATGGCCAGAATTCTGCTTTGCCTCTTTGTTTTGGCTCGAGTTTGCGCGTCGATCAGTTCTCGACTCCCAGTCGACAACGGCAAGAAATTCTTCGACGTCATCGACTACGGCGCCGTGGGTGACGGTCGGACCGATGATACCAAGGTACTAAACGGGTTTTTCCTTCTATATTTGGATTCGCTCACTAGGTAGAGCATGATGCGAATAAGTTTTGGTCGATCTCAGGCATTCAAGAAGGCTTGGAACGATGCATGCGACTCTAAGGCGAGCCTGCCCACCATGCACATTCCTCAGAACAAGACGTACTTGCTCCAACCATTGGTATTGCGGGGTCCTTGCAATTCCCAAAATCTCACAATTCAGGTACTCAAAGAAAAAATCGACATCGTCGGCCGGCCGACCCAAGTCCATAACTTCAGCAAAAAATTTGATTGCATGAACCGTTGTTCCATGTGCATTAAGATGCACATTATTTGTCTACATCAAAATTACATAAGATCGCACATATTATTCCAAACAAATTCTTCACAACCCGTAAAATTTCATGAGCGTACCAATTACATGAAGGCGTCGTTCTAGTATTTATTTATTCCGACGCTCTCCTCTCCGTCGCGTGTGAGTTGGACTTTTGCCTGGAAGTTGAAGCGTGACAACATATAACGGCGACGGGAAAGCACAAGTCTACAAAGATTTAGATTAGAACTTCCCGTTCCGATACCGTGAAAGATTATTTTTAGAACTTGGCAACCGACTATTCTAAAAATTTCAAATTACCGATGAACGTGGTGGTTCAATGTTCGTAGTATTCTCAGACACAAGCCCAAAACAACCGTTCGCTCTTTTTTGTTTTTCCAGATCGATGGTACGCTGGTGGCACCGCGCGATCCGTCGGCATGGCAGAAGTGCGACAAGAAAAGTTGCCGGCATTGGTTAATGATCGGTGACGTGGACGGCCTCTCCGTCCTTGGATCGGGCGCCATCGACGGTAACGGCTCCGAGTGGTGGGACCACTCCTCCCTCTGTCGCCATCGCCACGTCGTAAGTTCCGACCATAACTCCGTTTAATCAATTATTATTACTATTATTATATCGTCCTCCTAAAGTCCAATTTTTAAGGTTTTTTTTTTTCTCCTCTTTGCAGGGCTGCGGCAAGAAACCAACAGTGAGCAGACACTTTTCTCTAGCCCTGAATTTATGTTATATTAGTAAATAATCCACCCCAAAAAATGAAAAAAAAAATTCGATTTCATGTATTTTTTGCGTGTGCATTTTTTTTTTTTTTGGCTTTTTTCTAGGGGCTTGTAATAGACAAGTGCAACGAGGTACGCTTGAGCGACTTTACGTTCAAGGACAGCCCGCAGATGCACATCGCAATCGAGAGGTCGACACGCGTGCGCGCCGCCAACCTCACCATCATGTCCCCGTGGCACAGTCTCAACACCGACGGTATCCATGTCCAACGCTCTCGGCACGTCCGGATTCATGACTGTTACATTGGAACAGGCACGTAAACATTTGATTTGTTGGAATCGCTAAATATTAAATCGCCTATTTATCTAACGGCTTAAGTTTTCGAAACGATCGACAATGGCATCACAAAATCTTGCACGATTCATGCTCATTCTCAATTGAATCCTCGGTTGTCTTTGCTCACGTTTCTATCTGCATTGTGTTTGAATTGATGCAGGCGACGACTGTATATCGATCGGCAACGGTTCGGCACATCTCGACATCAGCCGGATCACCTGTGGCCCGGGCCACGGAGTAAGGTACGTAGGATCAAGAACAGAAACTAGGAAAAACTGGATTCATAGGTTTTAAGTCGTTAGTTTCTTTTGTAGAATTCTGAAGTGGGTTGCTGCTTGTTTTTACTTGTGTTGTAGCATTGGAAGTCTAGGAAAGCATGGATCGCGCGAGACCGTCGAGGACGTGCGCGTTAGGGATGTTCACTTCGTGGGAACTTCTAATGGAGTTAGAATAAAGACATGGCAGGTAATTTGATCCTATAATGTATGCGTTCGCGAAGGTGGATAACCCGGGATCGAAACTTTCTAATGGCTTGGTAGTACCGATTTTCATGAATCTGTTGCGATCGACATTGTTATGCAGGGAGGGAAGGGCTACGCGAGGGACATTGTATTCGAGCGCATCACGGTTAGTAATTCGTCCCATCCCATCATCATCGACCAATTCTATTGCGACCACCAGGATTGCAAGAATCAGGTGAGCACGTCGTCGCCATACTCCGTTCGTTCTTAATGTTCACTTTCTAAGTATAATGTACGCATGAATGATAAGCACTCCCACATAATTGGCGGCGTAAGAGCAAATATCTTGTGTTGTGCAGACATCAGCGGTAGAAATAAGCAATGTGACGTATTCGCAAGTGAACGGGACGTCGCGCGCGAAAGCAGCTGTGGAGTTCGCGTGCAGCAATAGGCATCCCTGCAGAGATATATTGATGAAGGACATAACTTTGAATTTGACAGCGAAAGGGAAAGAGACAACCTCATACTGCTCCAACGTTAGGGGGCGCAGGAACAGCAACATCTTCCCCAGCATCTTTTGCTTGGAAGAAGATGAAGATCTTTAGTCCCTCTTGCATTGCATCGTCTCGACTTTGGTTTCGCAAGGCGGGATAGGGTCGTATCGGAGATAATATCATGGTTCGATGTACATATATAATCTGATGATAGGTGAAGATTATTATTTTTCGTTTATCTATCACCGGCGGATAAATCTATTTCCATGTGCCATGATCGCTCAGGCCATATGTGAGAAATGTTTTCATGATTGGTAGTAGATAGAATAAGTACTCAGTCAATCACGATTTTTAGTTTTTTCGGCTTACTAACTGAACTTATGATATCTACTTGGAATAGGAATGTGAATCCATCGCTCATATTACGCGTTTTGTAATCCATTAAGCATTTTAATTTCTTCGTACTTGTGAGCTAGTTGAGTTTCACGAAATTAATTATACCCTTTTCAATTACATCAAAGGTATGTCTCAGTAAGATTGTATTCTCTTTTTTTCTAAATGCAATCTAGCAAACATTCAATTATCTTACATGTAGACGATATATGCACTTAAGTTCAAGAATTTAGATCTTGATCCACAAAATAACACCAAGAAAAAAAAATATTGCTGCATTCTAAGATGATATATTGGTAATTCTTGTTGCTCCTAGAGATATTACAACATGTATTGAGTTCATGTGCGTGTAACAAGTATGTGCTCTAAGAATCGGTAAATCTCGAACCGGCAGCAATCGGATTTACATGAACTCGGTCCATGTAAGTTTTCCTTTCGCTTCATGACTTGATATTTTTTTTTCCCTCTTTTTATGTTCCTACGTGCATCCTACTCTAAGTTATGTCTTATACCGGAGTTTCAAACTGCTTGAATCATCAATGCTATTGAATTAGTTATGAGGGCTCCCTTTATCTGCATCTGCAAATCTTGCTGCATAGCTTGCCTTGTTGCAGAGCAATTATACTCTAGCAAATTCTACAGAGACAGCAAGAGATAGTAAACCAATGATATTGGCATGGCAATGAGCATTCCAAAGACCACCCTGTCAAAAGAGAAGGAAAAAACAGATCATTCTAAAGTTATAGCCAAAACAATGTCTTGAATACATAAACTAATTAACTACCCTGTGCTCACGATTTCTGGATATACATTGTACTCTTTGGCGAAAACAAAGGGAACAATTCCTTGGGGTAGAGCCGCCTGCACTACACGTTCACCAATTAGCCATCTCTTTAACCCTTCGACGAGGAAACATTCTCCAGAAGATCAATGTGACAAATACCAATGACAAGTTACCTGCACAATTGCCACTTTCAGTAAGGTTTCCCTGAGTCCGACAGCAAAGGAGGAGATGGTCATTAGGCCTGGCCCGGCGATAAACTTGGCGGCCATGGCCACCGCAGCCAACCGAGCACCACAAGCGACTATTCGAGTCTGTGATGCCATGAAAAGACCTATTGAGTGAAGCGATATGCAAGAAGAGTCAGGAGAATGTTTTCTTTTAGCAAGCAGAAGCACTAATTGGGTCTAAAATTAGTACCTAAGCTGAACATGGCCATTCCGAGTCCTCCCTGTGAGAGTATCTGTATCGAGCTATTAACAATTGCTGGCAATTCAACACCCCATCTGGAAGGAACACTCAAGACTGTGAGTGCTGATAATGATTACCGACGAAATAAAGAAAACGAAAACAACAGGTGGGATTCTTTCGTGAACAAGCTTATGCAGGTTCACCTGAAATGGATGCTTGCCCAGATGACGCCCATAAAAGTAGCATACGTATTAGGGTTTCTCATGAGATTCTTCCCTACTTTGAGAAAAATGAGCAAAATCTCGTACTTTCTTCCATTTCCCAACTTCAACTCACCTCCTCCATCTTTTGTTGCGTCCTCCTCTGTGGTCACCATAACCCCTTTAACCAGAAAAGCAAACTCCTTAATAGTAGCAAACTTGATAAGAAGGTCTGTCACTCTAAAAAGAAAAAAGGAATGCTATAACAAGATAAAATAAGAGAAACATGAATTGATTAGGTTCGGCCCCACTTGGCTGTAGCTGGCAATCTCATGCTATTCTTTTTTAAAATCTATTGTCTTGAATACAAGCGAATTGTGGATGCTTGACCTGTGGCTTCTGATGAGGGTGTAACTGAGGCTGCCTTTGTTGCATTGAGCTCGAATAGGAATAGCAACAGATTGTACCAAAGTATGCTTTGTAAGAAGACTATCTGAGCAACGAGTGAAGCTGCCTCATCTCCATACATAGCCCTCAAGATTGGAATCCCCAGGATTAGGGTGTTTGGCAGCGTGGACAGAGAGACACCGGTTATGATCCACCTCAACCCACCCCCGGAGCGGAACTTCGCCACCCCTCCCAATATCAAAATCGTGAGGATCTTCTGTGCGAAATCCGCTAGGATGAGCCTGAGATTCATCTTGTATAGATTGGTGGATGAGATCACTTGGAACGACAGCAGCGGTATGGAAAATTTCGCCACAAACTTATTTATTCCAGCACATTGGTCTGGCGTGAAGAGCTTCCACAACCGAACCGATATGAATGCTAGAATCATCGCGACATATAAAGGGACCGTAGCTGCCACGGCATGGTAGACATCGGTCAGGGAAATCATCCTAACCGGCGCCCGAAGAAGGGATTTGTCGGAGAAAATGATATTTAGAACTGTACAAATTGCTGACAAGCAGGAGAGGCTTATGTGCTGCCTTGGTTGGTCTGTACAAATCTTGAAAGTTGATGCTGGCAAGTCTTTATAGTAGCCTAATTTTTAAGTTTTCTATAAAACTGCCTCCCCTTAAAAACCAGAATGGCCGTACTTTAAAATACCAATCGACTTGGTAAGGCCCCAATTCGTTTTTCGCGCTTATGATGCTGCACTTTGGCACTTTTAGTACTGTTGGAAGCTGCTTTTTCCTAATGAAGGGGGAGTCCATTTGTCACGACTACGTGTGAAATTCTGACATTTGATTCGGTTTGGTAGGTCGTTTGTCCTCTAGATGAAGATTTCCAGTATGCCGAGACAACTCTAAACCCTTGACCAGTAGGCTTTAATCTTTCTATAGATTTCAGATCAATCTTTAATTTGCGCATTTTTTTACTAAAGCATCTTTATATTCCTATATTTTATTCAGGAAGGACAAACCGGCAATAGATTATAGTCCGGTCGGCACAGAATAAATCCGTCAATAGTTATAGCTAGGCCTTTTAGACATGAGACCCATTTTTCTCTTTTGAGCTAAGCAAATGAGCTTAAAGAATAGCGATACGAGATGAGTCTCTTGGGTGCCTAGGGGAGGAGGAATAAAGAAGTGAATTGCTAGAGAAGTAATAGAAGTACCGAGGGCTACAATAACCATGGTAAGGAAGAATTTTTGCTAAATTTAGTCGAAAGTAGGGGAATAAGTGTGCAGAGGAATTTGCTTTAAAAATGTGACTCCTTCCCATTACGCAGAGACGTCTCTTTCGGTCATGGCGCATCCTGTCCTCACATGAAAACGAAAAGGGGACCCTTCGTACATCAATCCCGGCATTCCGATTACGAAAAGTCCGAATTGCCACATGCTCGACTTAATGTTCGCGGCACGAGTGCTAAAAGCGGAGGAGACACTCGTGATCTTGAAGGTCCGACAGCAATCCAATTGGCAAGGGTATACGTGCGTCCACCGTCAACAATTCGATGCAAAGACTAGGCATGATTTCCTAGAATTTGTTCTGTTAAGACTGTAGCCTAACAAGATTTTTTCTTCCTTGGCCAGAAATATTCATTCACCCGAACCTCTGCTGCTTCTATCACTACCCTATTTGTGTCGGATACCTGCCTGACGTGGGCAGAACCTAGAGATTGCCACGATTAACGGGACTAATACCCAAAAAAACTCCGAACTTTAGTTTTTATCCCAATTATATCCTAAACTTTTTTTTTGCCTCATAAAAAACCTCAAATTTTTACTTTTGTTTCATAAAAAACCATAAACTTTTACTTTTGTCACAAATTTACCACATAATACCCAAAAAAACCCTAAACTTTAGCATTTATCCCAATTATATCCTAAACTTTTTTTTGTCTCATAAAAAACCCAAAACTTTTATTTTTGTTCCAAATCTACAACTGTTAACTTTTTCGTCCAATATTACCATTAATAATTATTTTTTTTTATTTTTTCGAACTTTTTTATTTTTCCTTTCATTTTCTCTTTTTCCCCTTCATCTCCGATCTCTGGCAGGCCAGGCTTGATCTCGCCGGCGTTAGGCGAGGTCAGCCTCACTCGTCTCTGGCGAGGTTCGTCCTCGCCATAGCTAGCAAAGCTCAGCCTTGCCCAATGCCGATGAGGGCTCAGTCCCGCCGGCCTCATCCTCGCCAGCTACGACGAGGCTCGATCTCACCACTAGCCGACGAGATCAAGCCTCGCTAGCCACAGCGAGGACGAACCTTGCCAGGGGCGGGCAAGGCTTGACCTTGCTGGCGTTGGGCGAGGTCAGCCTTACCAGCCCCTGGCGAGGGCTTAGCCCCACTGGCCTCTGGCAAGGTCGAGCCACAGCGAGGACGAACCTCGCTAGGAGCGAGCGAGGACGACCTCGCCCAACACTGGAGAGGTCAAGCTTAGCCGATTGCCGGACCGGCAACCAGCAGGAGGCTAAAGGTGAAGGGAAAAAAAAAGAAAAGAAAAGGAAAAATGAAAAAATTCGAAAAAATAATATTAAAATAATTATTAACGATAATATTGGACGAAAATTTAATGGTGATAGATTTGGAACAAAAGTAAAAATTTAGGATTTTTTATAAGACAAAAAAAAGTTTATGTTATATATTTGGAACAAAGGCTAAAGTTTAAGATTTTTTTGGGTATTAGGTAGTAGATTTGAGACAAAAGTAAAAATTTAAAATTTTTTATGAGACAAAAAAAAATTTAGGATATAATTAGAATAAAGACTAAAGTTTGGGTCTTTTTGGGTATTAAGCCCAATTAATGGTAGATAGTCGCAGCTCGAAGACGTACAGTCGGGTGCTTAGATGACCTCAGACCCGTTCGTAAAAACAAAAGAAAAAAAAGGGACACTTCATTGATATACAATCTATGTAGAAAAAGGTTCATCCCTAAGAATAAGATTAATGCTTAAGTCATATGTGGCAACCCTTGAGCACCCAATGGTCGTTCCTCAGAAGTACTAGCTACCAGTGCGGCATAAACATTACAACATATGGATTTCAATTTCAATAGATATTCACTATAGCAGGCTATGACGGAACACATCCATCGTAACAGCTGGTACAACTTGTTCACCGCACGAGGGCTACTACAGCTACATGTGAGAAAAAACTAGCGTCATGAGCTCAACAGAGTGCTCGAGTTTCCCTCATCAGTCTGAATCTACATTCATGGCTTGTGAAGTACTCTTATAACCGCTTAGCTCTTCTTGGTAACGCTTTTTATCCGCAGCGGCTTTTGCTACATATGGCTCTTTCTCCTCCACTGCAATTTTAGGAAAAGAATAGAATCATTAACTGTCATCCAATCAAGATCACTTTCAGAACAATCGCAACCTCAAGAAGCAGTAATAACACATACCTGACATGCCCCTCCACTTATCCGCAATTTCTCTTGATACATCCCCAAAGGAAAGCCCAGGATTACTTCTCTTCATTTTCTGCAACATCAACTATGTTAGTTGCAAATTGTGTGTGTGAGCGAGAGAGAGAGAGAGAGAGAGAGAGAGAGAGAGAACAAAAAACTAAGAGGAGGTTAAACATTTCCCAAATCACTAAGCAAAACATGGAAATAAAATGAAACAGCCACCGAAGCATTGTCTAGTCCACCTTGCACTGCCCCAATTTTGCAAACGGATTATCACTACTTATTTGGATGAAATAGGGCAAGCCATTCACCTTAGCATTCGTTCCTTGAAGCGTATAACCAAATCGATTCATACAAACTGTCCCAAAAGTAGTGAATGACAACATAATGTAAGTCACGAAACGAACCTCGCTTTCCATCTGCAAGAAAAAGTTATAGCCAGACATAGCCTTTTTTGGTGCATTAGGATCTTTCTTCTTCTGTTTCTTCTTCTTTGACCCATCTTCATCTCCAGCTTTTGCTTTCTTCTTACTCGATGATGCTTTGACTTCTTTTCGAGATTCCTTTTTCCCAAACTTCTGAAATTAAGAATATGTTGTTAGAGATACAACTACATGATCTCAGTGACTATAAGATCTTACAGAGAAAAAGTCATGCCTCCTTCTCATCTCCACTTTCACTGGCATCGGACTCTTCGTCTCCAGAATCATCAGTAGGAGACCCTCCATCATCCTTATCAACGACAAAATCTTCATCCTGCAGAAAGTACATTATCAAGCAATTTTAACATCCAATGGAAATAATATTTGTAGGAAATTGGACACAACAGAATCACATGAAGATTCACATCCATCAGCATATGGAAAAAAAGTCCAATTCCTTAGAATTAAACTGAATCTCAATATAATATAGGCAGGAATATGCAGCCAAGGAGGAATGCAGAAAACTATGGATATCCTCCTATGAGATTAACATCCCAATCAGGGTCAAATCCATGCTAAAAAAGAACACCCACCTCTTCATCACTTTCGTCTCCACCGGCTTCATTCCTAATGCGCTCAAGATGGAAATCAACTGCATCATCATCGTCATCCTGAAGAACACCTGCTACTCCATCAGTGGCCTGCTCTCCCAAGTTCATGATCTTCATCCCCTTCCCACTGCATGTTTAAGACAATCAAGATAAAAACTCGTCCAGAAAAGGCTTTATAATATGAAAAGGATGTCCATATCCACACCTGATGAAGTTAAAAAGATTATGGTATTCATTCCTCTGGATATTCCGAAAGAGATGTTCTTGTTCAGTTTTCAATCTCACTAAAAGATCGAAATAGTGCATATTCGAGCCCCCAGCAGCATGCCTCTCAAATTCCACATAATCAATCTATGAAGAAAGAAAAGTGAAAGAGGTCAGAAGGGGAGTAGATCCACAAGAGTAATACTTACATTGATGTTGATTGTGGCACCATGAATTCAATCAAATTAACGCACAAAATTCATTAAAGCACACCTCCTCATGAAGGATCAAGGTAGGAGGCTTGGGTAAAAAGAAGAAGCTTTTCTCAAGTGGGTACAGGACTCCATCTTCAGCTTTGAGTGATGATTTAACTGCATAACCATCTTGAGAACTACGGAACTTTCCTGGTTTCGTGACTTTGGCACCGGATAAACCACGCAAGATGGTGGTGAACACTTCATGAATGAGTCCCTATGAAACAGACCATATACACGAGAAAGAATTGGAAAGATAATACCAAAAGTTATCAAGAGAATGTCATATAACCTGATCTCCACAGAGTAATACCTTATAAGATGGTTCCAGCTTGTCCTTGTACTTGGTGTTGAATAAATCATCATTCATAGACAATGTGCTTTGAACCACATAGTCGGTTTCAAACTGCAAACAACCCACATCATTAGCATGAAAACTAGCAACAAGAAAGCTGCTGATAATTCAAATGTTAAGTACCTGCATCACAATATGCGGATACAAAGTTTGCCCTTTGCGAATTGGTGGATCAAGAGTGATGACAACAAATGTATGCGGTTGGTTAGACTGAACCCAATGAAGAAAATTCTGTATTAGTTCCCAGTTATTTAATATTACCTTATCAATCCATTGTTGCTTGGATAAGAACATGGTGAACAAGCATAAACATATTGCTTTAAAAAAAATAAATAATTGTGCAACCATGCTATCAAAAATTTATTCATTACAAGACCATGTAAAAACAGTTGCAAAATCAGTACATACGCTCTACATACCTTTGGTAGCAAAAATAAGCGAACAACGCTGCTGTACTGAATTTTGAAGTCATTTGCCTGTCCTTGAAGTCGCAAGAATGACAGGTGAAGTTCTACACTGTAGCGACCCCTGTAAGTTTTAAAATCTCCATCAACCAGATGTTTAGAAAAGAAGCCAGCATATGGCATGTATCACTAACATGTGTTTTTTTTTTGGTTGCCATATCAGTAACATGTTCAAGAAGAGATTTTAAAGTAGCGCAGTTTATGGCATGTGCTGTTTACCTTGGAGTAAGAATGGCAATTCCCTCAAATGTAACAACAGCATCTTCACCTCCAGCCCCAACATCTGCCACCAACATGATTCTGTCGCGAAAAACCTAACATAACGAGGCAGCAAATCATGATGGAAGTAAACTGCTTAATAGCAATGAAGGTCATTAAACTTCATATGCTCTCCACAAATCAGGAATAAACTAACCTGAGCAGGAGGACGATTTTCATCACCAACGAATTGGGTGTTGGAGTTGGGCACATGAAATGTAATTTCCATCACAGAATCTTTCTGTAGTTTCAAGACACATTGTCTCAGTAAAATAAAAATCAAGCAGGAGCGTAACTCAAACCTTAAAATTAGTAAGCGGACCTCATTAGCCCCAGTTGTATCATCAACATGAAACTCCAAAATGACATCATTCTTTCCTTGAAGCTGTGTTTGTGAGACATCTGCCAGAGATACCTCAAATGCTTGTCTTGAGCCCACAAGAAATGTCAGCATATTACCTGTAAATGGCAAGTGACGTTATATCTGTCATTCATTGAACAAAATGGATGCTCTTGTCTTGGATATAGTAAATAAATAAACCCGCGATAAATTCTCACAAGGTAGCATTGAAACCTCGAAGGTGCACTGATTACAGAATGACATATCAGATGGCCTCAAATGACACAGCTGGATTTTGAGAAAATCAACCAAATCATAATTAACTTACAAGGCAGTTGCGCATTATGTTATGATAAAGTCAATAAGCAGAATTTTTAACATTGTGATCTACATACTATTTGGCTGCATTTCTCTTTATCACTTAGTTCTTTACAAAGCATCGGCCTTCATTAGAAAAAAAAGGCAAAGGTGAAAAGACAGGAAGGCAAGAAAAGGAAACCAGAGTTCCTTATCAAATAAAACATTGCTATCGACAATGGGAATCTAAAGAAGAAGCAGGAGAAGATTTTAGATGATGCCTATTTGGAAGACAATATCAACAAGAAACTACACTCTTCTTTATAATTGGCATCATGGAAATACTATTGATGTTTATCAACAATTTATACACACACACACAGAAGACAATCTTGGAGATCCGAAGGTAAGACTGAACGATACAACGATAGGACTGTGGAAGTCATGTTTTCTATCCCCTCATAGAGAAGAAAAACTTAAAAAGTTGTAACTTCGCTGTCGCGACTGACCTTCCATTCGCTTAATCATGTTAATCGTTGAGACATCTCAACATTGCAATTCGAACTACATTAGAGCCTATTACACAAAAAGAGAGATGCTGATCGCTGGTAAATGAAAATTTTTCTTCGATAAGAACAAATCACAGATAAACAATGAAGCCATAGCAATTCTATTAAGTGGGGAACATCATAGACATTTGCTTGAAATAGGAAAAGTGGAGATCACTGACCACTCAAATCAACTTCTCCCCAATTCCGGCCACTAACAGAAAGCTGTTTCTCCTCCGGAGTTATCCCGCAGGTATTTTGGAAAAAAGTGGTCAAACTAGTAACATCCTGCCAAAAGGAGTTCTCAATTATGCCGGTTCATTTCCAGGCTTTATAAGCCTACGCGAACAATTTCAAAGAGAAGAAATGCAATGATACCTGGTCTCGGAATCCGGTGAACTTATAATATAAGCCATCTTTGGTTCGAACACCTAATTGATTTGTCCTCGGCACCTTCGTCCAGGTCACCCCGACAATGTCAGATTTATCAACTTCAACTGCTTTGCCACCTCCTTGTCTCCTCCACGAAATCCCTCCCGAATAAATCTTTATCTGCCCAGGGTTCTGCAACGCAGGTCGAAACCTCAATAAGGGACCTAGGGTTTCTCTATTGGGTACGAACCAAATTAATCCCACTCTTCTCAGAACGAGGCAAAAGAATTCAGGACAATTTCAGAAACGAGGCTACGCCCAGAATTCGACACAGCGGCAGGGCAAGGCAAGAGGCCAGATTAGGGTTTCGGGCCAATGCACGAAAACGAGACACTTTCTACCAAAAATCCTCCAAGCCACCGGAACAACACCAACAGGGCCAACCCCAAAAAAAAAAAACCCAACTCGACCAGACCATCATCTCCAAACGCAAAAAACCCACCAAAAAAAAAAAAAAAAACACCAACGATTTAGCCTTTCGCCGGCGGCGATGGACAGCGGCGGCAATACCCAGCAGCCGTAAAATCGTCCTCTCGTTTACGGACGGCCGCCGCATGCGGCGGCGCGAGACGCTTACACTTCCCAATTCGAACAAGCTAGGGTTTCGCGAGATCGCATCAGGACCGAAGGAAGAGGCACCGCGACCCCGAAGTCCCAGAAATCGCCGCCCTTCCCCAACCGAACAAGAAAAAGGAGCCGGAGAGAGGCGTCGAGCGAAGCGGACGGAGATTGGGGGCGGATTGTGGGGGGGGGGGGGGGGGGGGGGGGGGGAACCGGGAACTTACAGAGCCTCCACGGCCACCGAGAGAGATGTTGTTGAAGAGGTGACCGTCCGACATGGCGTCGCAGCGCTCTCTATTCGAAGCTCCGGCGGGAGGACGGAAGTGCGCGACAAGGCACAGAGACTGAGCGAGAGAGGGAGGCCTTTTATACGGTAGTGGCGCCAATAGGGAGAGCGAGGAGGGTGGTGTGGGCTCACGTTTTAGCAAAGGGCGTTCGGTTTCCACCTAGAAATCGAGAACCGGACTACCTGCATTTGGAACTGGTGTCGTGTCTTATTTTTTATTTTTTAAGCATGTAGTCCATAGTCCATGATTCAGTGCAAGAGCTTCGTGAGAAGGATTCGTATGTGTTAAACAGAAAATGCCTAGGGCCCATCACGAGGGCTATCAAAACGACACCTTTCCAAGGCAAAATTGATCTCCATGCTTCGAAATGAACTCATAGATAAAGGAAAGGGTAAGAGTTGTGGGTGCTTAGGGCTTTTTACGAATTTGTAAGAAATTAGAAAAAATAAAAATTGTGCCGATTCGGATTGGCAGTTCCATGCATGGGACTGAAAATCGGACCGGTGCCCTCAGGAACTGTCCAGAATCAACCGGTTCGATTAGGCCCAGGCGGTTCCTTTTGCATACCCCTAGCGTTTAGTATGGCTATGTTTATTGTTAGGAAAAATTCTGAAAATTCTTCTTGGCATATATTTCTTAAAGTTTCCCAAATCATTACCGAAAATCATATGCTCATCATATGCGCGATCCTAGTCTTTTCAAGGGACATTTTGTCCAGAAAATCACTGTAACCCTAAAAACCTAAATTGTAAGTTGTAATCTATCACATTCTTATTATGGCTCTTTTCACACATATGCAATATTCCTTCATCTCTGAATTTTCAATCTAAATATATGTGATGAGTAACCAATTATCGTCCTGTGAATTTTCCAAAGTTGAGACATTGTCCCTTTTGCTTTAATTTTGTGTATTTTTATTAAAATATCTTTTTAAGTTCTATTCAAGTGGCCATGTTTATTAAAATTTAACAAATTTTGACTATTCGATACTAGTATTCATTTTTTTTTCCTATTATTAGTATTTGAGTTACTTTAGTTCTCCCATTGTCTATATCTTTTCACTTTTCAAAGCAATTAACTTTTACCCCCACAATGTCACATACATTACACACGCTAACAGAAAAAATAACGGATAGTTGATAAAAATAAATAAATAAAAGTTCATGGGACATTGTGTAAATGTTGGAAGTTCGAGAGCAAGCATGTAAAATTTCATAATTTTGGAGATTTTGGGTAATTTTCCAATTCATTAAACTTGATTCCACGGCGGGACATGATTCGTATTCAATAAAATCCAAGTCAGCCGGTGGAATTATGCTTCTCTACAAAGTTGCAATTGGGCTCCAACCTGTTTTTAATGGGCTTGAAGCTTTTTATAGACAGCCACTTTTATATTTTCCGTCAAAAACCAAAATTAATATTAAAATTTGAATATTATTTACGACAGCATGAGGATGATATTAAGTGCAATTTTCGACAAAGACAGAGCATATAACCTAAGTCTTAAAAACTCGTCTGTCCCTACTTCCTAACATAGGGCTATAAATCGACCAATGTATTCGATGATCAATTGTTCATCTTCGCCGATAAAAATGACAAAGTCAGGGGCTTTGAAGCCTTTTGGGAAAGGCTAATTGTCGACCTATTTAGGATGTGGTTTCCTATAAACGTATATGGTAATACCCCCCTCTAATGCCAACTGTTACCGAACTTCTTTGACAAACTGTACTAGGTACAATTGTGGATTTAATTGACCATTCTTCCCTATAGGTCGTGATACTGATCTTGTCGGATTATGCATATTAATCGGCATGTCAAGTCCAATAAGAATATTCACATTGGATAATATCAATGGAGCCACTCGCCTTATATTTTCTTCATTTAGCAATTGACCGGCATGTTGACCAATATAATTTGCAAATTATCATTACCAATTTGGTTGTTATCAGTATCAATAAATGGAGAGGGATTAGAAACATACCTTGTTACCACTAAATTGACTAGCGGTGGTTGATTGGACGATCCCAGCCTCAAAAGAACATTATTCATAGTATTAATGATGATCGGCTTACTGGCCTAATTGTTTCGTTGCTCTTCATATAACCTTTTCATGGTGGCCAATATATGAGGATTTGGTGGAACTTATATCGACTACTCTTCAATGAGGTGTCGGGGAAGATCTAACCCTCGTGTTGACCTCCTTCTTATGCTCGGTTAATGTTGAAGGTTTAGAGTGTGCAACAACTTCGTCGCTGAGTTGTGGCATTGGATTGTTGTTGCCAGCAGCCATATTGGACTCTTGTTGATTTTCAGTTCTTATCATCGTAGTCTCCTCAAATTAACCAGATGTGTCCCATGGGCATGCCAAAAAAATGATTCGCCAAAAAAATGTTTCACCAAAAAGGTGACGATAAAATTCCTTTTGATACACATAATATATATATATATATATATATATATATATATATATATATATATATATATATATATATGGATCGATGTGTGAGTCAACAAATAATATGATTGATTTTGGACAAGAAAATAAATGATAAGATTTTTGAAGGTAGAGGATTAGAGGCAATCGTAGCTATCCATTTAAATTGCGAAAAAGCAAAAATAAAGATAAATTTAAGAGAACGTTGAATTCTTTGATTGATCGGAGGGAGTATACAAAAAATAAGATGTGACTATTTAAAACCTACAATTGACGGTTACAAATGGTTAATGAACTTAAAAAAAAAACTTCCTAATCCTATCTGCGATTATAAGAAGTTACAACAACACAATAATTATCGAGTTACACAACTAAACATAACCACCCAATAAATATTATCAAGTAATACTTATTTAAAATAAATTATATATCCAAAACTATCAGTTGCATATCAATGTCATGACTTCATCCCCAGTGAAAGTTATCGTTGATAATTGACATTCGCTATCTTCTTGGAGACTTGTCGGTGCTCTCAAGTTGTCGATTATGAGTTGTTCACCAAACTCTATTATGATGGACTAAATTTGTTACTTGTCCATTATAACCAAAATTGGTTTTTTTTTTTATGTCAACAAAATTATAAACAGAAAAAAACAACCTCGACCATCGGGTTGTCCCATGATGGCCCAAACTAAAGCCCAAGGCGTTTTTATTCGACCAACAGAAGAAAAGCAATGCGGTGTATCGAACCCGATTACGGCGATTAGCGCAGGAAAGTTGTCATTTCCTAAACTGGCCTGTTCCTGACAACGTCATACTGCTATTTAATGGCCTTCCAATAGTTTTCAAAGTCTCTGCAGATGATTTTTCCTGGAGCTGGGGTCATCTTAATGATCTCTCTCTCTCTCTCTCTCTCTCTCTCTCTCTCTCTGCTGGAGATTGTCATTGCTTTTCTTTGCAAAATACCAGGAGCATAGTTCCCGAATACGGGTCGATGGTTACAAGAGCGAAGATTGCGGGATGATTCTTGGTGAAATCATCGGTCACTTGACTTGGGGACATTGGAGACATCACCTATAATTTTGGAGCTTCCTGGAGACAAGAACACTCTTTCCTCAATTCAGATACCATAGGACAAGGATCTTCTGAAACCTCGCAAACATCGAACCAAACAGAAAGTGAAAACTAGCCCATCATCGCCAGACGATGAGTCCTATGAAAGAACCAGGAAACTGTTAGGAGTTCACACTGTTAAGTTAAGTTGCTTAGAAGACTCGTGGCACATGCCGCAAGCCATCCTGGATCTTGTCGAACAGAACAAAAAGCGGTAAAAACATTTTGTGAAGTCTTCTCATCCCTAAAGCGCCAAAGGAAGTACTTTGTTTTGAGGTGGGACTCCGTCTCTTTCGATTGAACATTCTAATATTCGACATCTTGTTCCAAAGTCCGTGTTCCTCGGCTTTTGTAGGCTTCCTCTCTCTTTCCCCGTTCATATCCTTTAAAACTCGATACCTTCTCACGAGCAAAAATGAGAATACTAATTTACTCACCTAATTGATTTGTGCACCTAAATCTTGCTCTTGCATGCCCACGAAACGGCAAAGCAGAAAGCAGATTCGATAGTAGTTCGGTTTGCCAATCAAAATTTTAAATGCTAGAACACAATTTCAGACAAGCACACTTAACAATACCGTGTCAAATTAATAGAAATTGAATATGCACCGCAAGTGCATCCACTGTATTTGCACTGGATATGGAGAATTATATTTATGATCGAACCTAATATGCGAGTCCAGGCCTAACAGTTGCGCATGTATCCGGTGCATACAATCCTGATTTTTCATAAAAGCATGTGACAGTCCATGCCGGAACTTACAAAAAGCAACAAGCTGACAAAAATCTACAAAATACACAGGAGTTAAAAGGACTTTGCATAACAATTTTGGTCAACATTGCATGCTTCTTGGGCAACCGATCTGCAGCATAAAGCGAGGCACAAAACAATGACACCTTGGTTCTTAGGTCTTTGTGCTATAAGACAGGGTATGTACACTAAATCTTGTCTCACATTACTTCGTGATCATCCTTGGATTTGTTTTCTACTGGAAAAACAGTTGAAACACCACAGACAAATCGTACTAACACCAAAAATACCACTGCTTATATAAGCTTCCGTGACCACATGGACTCCTTCAGGTCAAGCCGCCAAGGAAAGTTCAAAAGCAACTGCAACAAGGTAAGAGTCACAGAGAAACAAGAGAAACAAGAGAAACAATGGAAATGTTGACCACAGTGAAGAAAGAAGAGAACATGGGAAGGCGCCACATGTGCTCGGATGATGGCGTACCACCCGTTGTTAGGTGCATCAAAAGACGTCGCAGAGACCCATCCTTGGTCAACCTCGGCCGGGTTGCTGACCAAAGTCAACCACAGCAATTAGGTGATCAAGTATCTGCTGCTGCCGCGACAACCCCGAAGAGAAGTTCAAGATTTCGCGGGGTTAGCAGGTTTGAATAAATTCAGTTGTTTGAATTCGTGATTTCTTTTTCCTGATGGGTAGATTGTGTAAATGGCTGAGTGGAAATGGAAATACAAATGACAGGCACAGATGGACTGGTCGGTATGAAGCCCACCTGTGGGACAAGCTCTCTTGGAATGTAACGCAAAAGAAGAAAGGGAAGCAAGGTATGTCTAATCTTTCTCTCCCTTTTTTTCCTTTCTTGTATTGAATTAATCGTCTTGATCATTACCTTTTCTCAACCCAATAACGTGTTCTTGTTTTATTGAATTTGCATGGCTGTCGGATTCCTCTGTAATTTGTTGGGGTTGAGCAGTTTATCTAGGTGAGTCCAAGCTATCTCAAAAGAAACTATTCTATTCCACTGCGGTTCTTCTCAGGTGACAAAAAGAGACTGAACTTTTTCCTCTCTTATCAATATCTCAGGAGCTTATGATGATGAAGAAGCAGCAGCAAGAGCATATGATATGGCTGCACTCAAGTATTGGGGAACATCGACCTTCACCAATTTTCCGGTACATGACATTCTTCTATTTCAGCTCTAGATGCTAAATTCTTCTTCCAGGAAGATGCATGAGATCTAATATTGAGATACCTTTGGCAGATATCAGATTATGAGAAGGAGATCGAGATTATGCAAACTGTAACAAAAGAGGAATACTTAGCCTCTTTAAGAAGGTAAGTGTCGACACATGTTTGGATTATACATGAAGGACGTTAATGTGTTGCATTCGTTTCCTAGTTGACATCCTGTTGATTTTCTTTTTTGACAGAAAGAGCAGTGGCTTCTCAAGAGGCGTATCCAAGTATAGAGGAGTTGCCAGGTAAATTCTAAACAACGACAAGCAAATCATTTTGAAGAGATAATACTGATGGAAACGGATTTGCTAAAGCCATAAGCGAAAATAAAATGTGCAGACACCATCACAATGGTAGATGGGAAGCAAGAATTGGGAGAGTCTTCGGAAACAAGTACCTCTACCTCGGCACTTACAGTAAGTTAAACTTCAACCAATCTTATTGCTTGCATAGGAAGAAAATAGAAATTTCCTCAGTTGGACCTTTCTTCAGACAGAACCTATAATCAAGCCGTTATTGAGAAGGACAGCGTGTAAACACAGACTTGAATTCTCTCTCATGTGTATTATATTAATCATGAAGGTACTCAAGAGGAAGCAGCCCGTGCCTATGACATTGCTGCAATCGAATATAGGGGGATCAATGCTGTGACCAATTTTGACTTGAGTACTTACATCAGATGGTTGAAGCCTGGAACAAATGGTTCATCACTCATCTTACCGGAACAACAGATCTTCACAGATTCTTCGATAGCACCATCAGCAGCCAACTACATCCCTGTAGAGGAGCCTAAATCGTCATTCTTCCTGGCTAATCCTTTCACGGAAGACTATTTAACCAATATCCCTCGAAAGCAAGATACATTCGAAAGTACAGTACCTGTTAGCTCGCTCAGTAAGTCTTCGTCTTCACCGACAGCACTTGGCCTACTCCTCAGGTCTTCAGTGTTTAGAGATTTGGTCAAGAAGAATACAACCGTCTCTGATGATGACACAGATGGGGAAGAGGCAAAAGACCATCCTCCACAAGGAAGTGATGATGAATTCACGGGGATCTTCTGCGACGGAATAGGGGACGTCCCCTTTATCTGCTCTTCAAACAGGGATGGTGTACAGTTACATGAAAGAGAGCTACACTTCATTCTGTGAACCTCTCAGAAACCCACAAAAAAAAAATGAGTTTTAATAGTCAGCCAACAAGTTAGCAGATACAATCTAGTTTTTGGCTTGGATGTGATGTAAAGAAGTTTCTCACCAAATTGGGATGTTAAGAATTTCCTGTCAATATTGAATAAAAGCTTCCCATTTCTCTGGATGCTTAGTGGTCTCTAGAGATGAATCAGGATCCATCCTGCATTAATAGTCAAAAGGGAAGAGCCAAGCAGAGTGATGATTTTCCTTCGGGGTGCTTGAACGTATCATATAGCACATCTGATGGATTAGAAACATTCGTTGTATCTATATGAATTGAAATTTAAAACGTGGAAATCCCAATCCTTCCGGTACATGGCTTTGAATGGTCCGTGCGGAGGAAGCAAGGTTAGACTGCAGGTCTTGGTAATTTAGTCTGGCCACTGCAGGTGTCAAATACATCTACGGGCATAGAAGGACAGATAATGTCATCATCTGTTGCGGCGGGGAAATACCGAATTCGCAAGTTAATTTTTCTTTACTTGTGGAGAGAATATCATCCCCAGTGTGTCTACCAAAGATCGATCATGTAAAACCAGCGGGGATTCAGCGGTCAAGATATAATTGAAGCAAAAGGACGTGCAGCCGAATACGCAAGAATGCAGGAAAAGATGCATGACAGTTCACAATATTTTCCATTCCCACGGGAGTATTCCACATACAGGTATCTACTATATACACGACTACGACATCACCACTTCAGGCATTATAGTCCGAATAGGAATTTGGTTGCCAAAATTATGATGTGTACTCATCCAAGTATTGCGAAATCGGGTGGTCTGCAAATGTGAAGTCCCTCAAGCGCACAACTCCACGTTCAGGGCCACAAGCAGCAGTAACAATTCGGCAACCATCCACAGCAATGGCCGAACATCCAGAGGTGGAGCTCACTCCTTCCCAGCCACAAATTAACGAGTTCACTCGATTACCAGTGTCAGCTTCCCAAACATTAACATATTCATCTTCTGGGCCCCCTGTAACTATTTTGTATGAATCCATGTGCAAATGGGTCACAGGACCAAAATGCCCATCCAGCTCAGCTATTGGCGCCGATTTACTTTGGCCCTGGTTCTTTCTGACATCCCAAAGCATCGCCCTGCAACATCACAAACATCTTGCTTTCAGAGCACTAAAAACAAACTATCAACACAAAATTTTCCATACAAGAGATTGTGAATCCCCATTGCCATATTTGTCTTTAACAGTTTATTCCCAATTAATTGCCGACACTTTCAGGAATAAACTGTCAGGTATTAATGCCCCAGCCCCTGCTAAACAACCCCACTCCCACACAACCTCAAAAACACACAAAAAAAAGCCTGGGTGGTTAAATAGAGGGACAACAGAATAGATCCGACTACTATTCCAGATATTATATACAAATATGGCATAAGAATGCGCTTGTCTATTGAAAACTTTTTTCTCTTGTTCATTGTTTCCTATTGCAGTAAAGTAGGTAACGATCTATAAATCTTAAGGAACAGCTACTCTCGTAAACATATCACACATTTTTCTCGCCGACAAAAAGATAAGCTCAGAGTACCTGCGCAACTCATTGGAAGACAACGTCGATGGAAAATAAGTGACATTGCTCCATATGTTCACTCAATGGGTGAAAGAATTTGCATCAGGAACGTCAATGTGCTTTGTCTTGCATACTTTGTTTACTCTTAGAGGAACGAAAGTATGGTCTTTTCCAAAAACCTAAATTTATTGCATCTGTGTTCATTCTAATTGGTCTGAGGATGTCCAATTGTTTTAGCTTCCCATATCCCACAACTCACCATCAAGATAAACATATGTAGATTGCTCATTATAAGGAAATTATTGGATCAAAGGAAACAACTGCTAAAGCAAAGCACTCTGGACAACTTGCAGCATTATCCCTCAGTGTGGATGATTCTACACCAAACAAGTGCAACTCATCAAAAAATCTCTCTACCACGAGAAAAGAACTAACCTGCCAGTCTCACCCGTACAGATTAATGACTTCGAAGGAATAATTCCAAAGGAATACAAGCTTCTTTGGGAAGTTGCTGCAGTACTAACTCTTTGCATTGTCCTTAAGTCTATAATGGCAACATGGGAACCAGCAGCCACATAGAGCAGTGATTCATGGCACTTCACGTTTGCAGGTGCACCAGAAACAGAAGCCATTCCAACGCAGTATGATGAACGAACAGCAGATGATGCATTTGCATCCCAAACCCTTATCTAACATGAAAATCAGAATCATCTGTCAGGATAAGATAAAACAATATCCCATTAAGAACCAACATTACAGGACAACAAAACGATCACAATAAATCCATTCAAAGGAAAAAAGTCCTTACTGATGTCAATAACTTCAGCTTATTCTAAAGATTCCTCCTTTCTGGCAGAAGACATGCTTAGGACTTATGGAGCCTATTTATATGATGTTGCTTTTTCTGATCTATAAGCTCCTTAATAAGAGTAGTCCCTCAGTGGAAGTATCTCTCCTAATTTATACCTCAAGAGCTTATCCAGTGACAGTGCTTGATGGAAATTACTCAGGGATGCAAGCAATTGTGAAAAATTAGTGAGAATAAAATGAGAGAAAGTTCAGAACGCTGTGAAAGTGCCCGTACTTTAATACACTGGAGTAAGTTCCTCAAATATTAGTTCTATCAACGTCGTGATCATCTGTTGATATGCATAGACCAATTTATTGATTTTATGTTGGTATAAAGAATAAATACATAGACTCTTCAAGAGAATAAGATAGAAGTACCTCAGAGTCTCCTGAAATAGACACCAAAAGAGAAGTACAGTGCCTGGAAGAAAAATATAAACATGTGTTCATATCAGCATACCCGGTGCAAGGACTTCATATCATTGAGAAATGAAACACGATCAAATAAATATGACAACTTGAAATACAGTACTATTGAGAAACTTAGGAACTTGATAAGGAGCTTGCAGTTGGTAATGTAGAACTGATAGCGACAATTGACAGAGCAGATAGTAAATCTGAGGTCACGCTACCCGTGATTTGCTATATCTTGTGAGAATTACTGTGACATAAAACTGAATCCTCATGATCAAGCCTACAAATCAGTAATGTCATTCTATATTTTCCAAAATAAGAGGCTTCTAACAAGTGCACAGAATGATTAAAGTGGAAGGTAAGACTTCAGTGGATGTGAATATCCAAGAAAAGATGTGATAGACATTACATAGTGTATTTGATGCCCTCGAATAAGATGAGAGATTCTCATTTTGAGGTGGTTTGGACAAGTCAATGATAAATTTTAGAAGCTCCCGTGAGAAAATGTGACTCTAGTGGGGATTCAGGTTAAAGAGCAGTGGAAAAGCTAAAAAGTTGTGGATAAGAACTTTAGAAAATATCTTGAGTACTTAGATAGTCACATGTCACTGAAGATTAATAGTGCACAGCAGTAGAGGATGCATGTGCCCAACATTCGGTGAAGCATGGCTTAGTCTTTCTACTATGCCCTAAGCAAAATTAGATTAAAGATGGGGAACCAAGAACATGATGGGCTAAACTTTACTTTGAAGTTATGTTCTGATATAAGGCAATCACAAAAAAGGAAGACAAAGCGATAGCTATTAATTTACCAACTTTAATGAAATTAATAAATGTGCTATGTGCCTTTTATTCCATACCTAGAGATTATTTGAAAACAGAATGCACAAGCCAAGGACCAAATTTCCTTAAACCTTTTCAAAAACACCAAAATAGAAGAGACGCCACAGGGGAGTTGTTCGAGAAACAAACACATACCCAGCAACTGAAATAAACTTGACTGGCTTCTCATGCCCATAAAACGTGGATTTTAACGCCTGTTCTCCACGTTTTCTACTTGAAAGGGACCAAAGTCGAACCACACCATCCTCACCTCCACTTGCCAATACTCTATCCTTGCCTTCACCTATTAAATTATCTGACGGGGTCCAAACTGGGCCACTGTGACCTTTAAAACACCGTTGGCATTCACCCTGAGAAAAGGAAGCATACGAATGACACTGTACATAATTTTTAGGGATAAAGGAGTTAGTAGTCCCTGAACTTCTTTTTTTGGTCAATTGGGCCGTTTAACTATATGTTTTTTTGTTCGAGTTAATACTTCAGTCAAATAAATGGACGGCATGCTGACGTGGAAGACCACATCAGAGCCATGTCAACCATATACATCCATGTCAACACCAAATCTTGTTCCTCCTAACTATTTGCTGAGAAGGACCAAAAAAGAAAACAAGAAGAAGAAAAGAAACCAGAAGTCAGAGAGGAAGGGAGAGAGACAGCTCCCCGGTGGAAGAGACAAAGACGAAGGCGCTAGCTAGGCAGTGGCGATGGCGCAGCCCAGCCACCAGTGAAGGTCCAGTGACCTTCGCCGTTGTCTAGGACTGCCGCTGTGAGGGGTGGCGCCGCAGCTGCCATCGGCCGGCAAGAGTGTGTGTGTGTGAAAGCTTCTGATCCTTCTCCTCTATATTGGCTATTCCAGTAAGTTTTTCCTTTTCAGATTTTTTGTCTAATCTTGAAAAATGATTTTTTTCTCATTTTCTTTTTTTTTTAAATTCTTAATTTAAATATAAGATACTGTGTGGGATGTTAGCGTGACACTTAACAGCAACTAAACAGTCATGTCAGCAATTTCATTTATTTTTTTAATGGAAGGACTAATTTGAACAAAAAAAGTATATATTTCGAGGACCCAATTTGCCAAAACAAGAGTTGAGAGACCAGAAAAACAAATTGAAAATGTTCGGGACTACTGGAGCCTTCATTCCTAATTCCTAAGTTACCATAGGTCATAACCTAAATGATCAATCAAAATGGATAAAGGTCAACAAATTATCTTCTTCTAAATTCAAAGCCAAATAAGAGAACAAATTGCTTAAGCTTCTCATTACCATAAATTCCTTAACAGAAGTAAAATTTACAGATGTCATTCTACACAGGCTCATCTCTCATTCAAACAGATTTCAGCAGGAAGTGCTAGCTAATCTCGTACCTCCCACCATAGCCGAATGGAACGATCACAGCTTGATGTCACCAGCGCACTTTCCTCACTATCTGTCTCACCTCCGGATGAAGAAATTTCACTAAGGGGAAAAAGTCTGCACATCAAAGGATTCATGTTCTAAAGAATAAGATATAAATTTTCTCAAAGAAGAATAGACATCGGAACGTTTGTTGACATTTAGAAACCAAAAATGTGCTTGAACTACCCCAAAAAAGAGAAACTAAAAGCTCAATTTGATGAGTGTGGAGAACTTTAAGCAGCAGAGACACCCATTCCCTTGTGGCTATTGAGCAGACTCATAGAAAATATTGCACACTTTTTAATTTGCATCTAAAAATTCTATAAGTGACCATAATTCACTAAATTGACATAGGTAGGATAGCAGGTCCACAACCAAAGTGTCTCCAGCTGTTAACCTGATCAAGAGGAAACTGACAACCCCGGCTTTAGTTTTATTTATCCTTTAGAGTATTTCCAATCCAATTACTAAGCAACTGGCCCAATGATTATATGACAAGGTGATGTGGCTAGCAAGGATCACCTAAAGGAGGGGTGAATAAGTGATTAAAATAAATTCTTTACCAATTTAAAGCGGAAGTAAAATATCAAGAACAAAGTTTGAACAACAAGCAGATTCTGATCAGATTTTGTGACAAATGTTCTTGTGAGCAGTATAAACAATATAATAAGATATTAGAGATAGAGAAAACTGTACACAAGTTTATAGTGGTTTGACTTATAGCAAGCCTATATCCACTCTCCCACGCTGACAACCTACTGGCTAGATTTCACTATGTAATCAAGAGAAAATACAGATTCTGAGTGATATCACTCTTGTGTTTGATAGAACTCTCTATCTTACACTCTCACTCTTACAAAATGTCCCTCAAGATCTTAATGTTCAGCACAAGAAAGACGAGAGAAATGATTGGAATATGCTTAGACTTTGGACTTATTGATTCTTGATTCTATCTCTCTCTTTTGCTACTAGTTGATCTCCTTAAATACTCATCCACTTCCAAACTAGCCGTTGGACAGCTTTAAGAGGATCATCTTCCAATCTTTACCTTGGACAGATTTGTATAAAAAGGATTGAATAGACATTGGATGACAGATTCTGAATCCCGCTGATTCTAATCGCCCATACAATCAGAATCTTGAATTCCATAAGTAAAGTTTTATCAGTTGTAATGCATTCTTGTCATAATATTTGACTGTTAATCACTCAAAACTTTCCTTCTGTGAAATCCATACTAGATTACTAGTTATTATGTTTCGTTCTAAAAAAGTTTTGCTTCTGCATCTGCGTCTGCATAACTTCTGCGTCTTCATTACTTATGTATCTGAATAACTTCCGTGTCTAAAGAACTTTAGTGTATGCGTTTGAATTTTTAGTTCTGAAAACTTGTAAAGTCTAATAATTCCTTCTGAACTTCCAGAATACATTAACCTAGAAAGAAATATATTGTCAGATTCACAAGTTGCACATGGAGAGTTTTATCAGCTTTAAAATCCATTAAGAGTTTTCCTCAACAATCTCCCCCTTTTTAATGGTGACAAAACTTTCATACAGATTCAATTAATATCAATTAAAAATGAAAGGAATAATTATTTTAAGTGCATGAAATACAGATATATAAATGTGTAGTCTCATAAGATCTGTTTGTTTCTCTTGCTCTGAGTATAATCTATATAACCTGTAAATTAAAGTGTTAGTATAACATTATCTGCATAATTTCTCCCCCTTTTTGTCATCAACAAAAAGAATAATGATTAGAATAAAATGTTATCAGCAAGTCATTTCTTGGAAGGGGTTTGAATAAGTTGAAAATTCTCTAGAATGGAAACAGCTTCCTCAATCTTCGAAGAGCATTGACCCATAGGTTTGTCCATATTTGTTAAGCACAGAGCAATAGTTTCCTTAAGTTCTGCTTTATCTATTGCTGCCTGAAGACGTTAAGTCTTGTTGTTTTCCTCAACAATTATCTGTAGAGTTTTCACGTCTTTTTCAAGAGCAGCTAGTTTATTTTTTATTTCAAGCAAAATGTTGAGAATGGTTTGATTTTCCGAAGTCTGTTCTTGGACATTGGCTTGTTCGGTCTGATTTACCCCAGTGTTTGCTTCTGTTGGAATCTCCCCCTGAAAATGTGCATGTTCTGCAAAAGCATGTTCTTCAGTGTTAAGAGAAGATTGACTTACATTTATCGTAGGTGGAGAAACATATAGTGTCATCTGAAGTAGATAAAAGTCTTCAAGTGATGGTTCTGAAATTTTGGTAGTAGGTGTTGGTTCTGAACCATGTGCAGCTGATGCCGAGATATGATCTGGATCAATAGCATGTCCTGTTTCAAGGTTTTCAGACTCTTCATTCTCATCTCTTAGAAGAAGTTTTCTCTTCTTTTGGTACAACTTTGAGAGACTCGAAGAAGCACTCTGCTTGTTTACATTTGCTGATCCTGCTTTCTATCTTGCTGCTCTCTCAATTTCTTCACTTTTATTCACAATTCTTGCTTCCAATTGATGAATTGACTTTCCTTTGTTTGCATTGTGAATAGTAACTTTCTCCTTTCGATAGTCAAATTGCTTCATATTCATTTTTGTGAGCATTTTCTCTCCAACATGCATTATAGGAACAAGAGTCTTGCACAAACTATTAGGAGTAGGAATATTCAAGAAATTAAATATCCTACTAATGAGAGCGCCATAAGCGAGTTGTCCCTTATCTTTCAGAACTGTCCTGTACATATGAAATATGATGATATGAGGAAGAGAAAATTGTTGCCCATTCAGAATTGCCCATATAAGCTTGATTTCAAATTTGGATATGTCTGTTTTAGAAGCTGCTTTAGGCCTCAAATAGTTTATAATGATCTTATGTAAGATCACTGTTTTTTTGGTCAAATCTGAATAAGAGATCAGACGTTTTGGTCCTCTGGCAAATGCTGGATTTTCTAATACAACCTTAGAAGCTTCCTCTAAGCTTACTTCAAATGGAGTAAATTTGTGATTTTTGACATCAACAATCTGAGCCAGAGTTTCCACTGTGAGATTATAGGACTTGCTTTCAACAGTGAATTGCAAACGATTTGGTGATAATATTGAGATATTATAGTAAAAATATGCAGTTAGTTCTGCATATATATGTGCAGATTTGAAGCAGAATTATATCATACCTAATTTCTCAAAAAAATATTGCACAAGAATGCCAACCCGATTTAGATAATCAAAATCGACAATGAGATGTTGCATAATTCCTCTATTCAATAGCAGTTTGTAGTGTTCATGATGAACTTTAGATAAAAACAAACCTCCGCTGCCCTTTTCACCATATGCAATGCCTAACTTCTTGCTGAAATTAAAGTAAAGATCGGTATCTTCATCAATCGTAGCCTTAGAATCGGAAGGCGATTTAGGGCTTGCCTGAACTGCTTTTGTCCGAGATGGAGTAGATGATTCTCCAATCTTTGCTTTGTCTTTACTGAGAGTACTTTTGGACTGAGAGATACTATTGGGAAACAAACGAGTGTAACAGCGAACTAACTTTTCTTCAGATTAAAAGTTGTTGTCTTTTAAACATTCACGAAGAGCCGATTTGGATGCATTACCCCTTTTCAAAAGTTCGTAAGCTTTCCATACTTGTTTGATGTTGGAGAAGCATAAATCAGATTTACCCAAAACTTTTGGAGTTGATGATGATCGCGGTGCTTGTTGAGTCGCTTCAGAAGATTCTTTGTCATGATCTGAATCTGTGTTAGAAATATCCATAAATTCTGGCTTTTCCGACGACTTAATGTCTCTGTTTAGAATCCTTGTCGATCGTCTCTTGAACGACATTGTGATCGGCAAAAGATGTGATCTTGGGGAAGAGGAGGAGACTTGGAGTATTGTGAAAGTTAGGAGAGGAAAAAAATGGTTTATACTGATAAGGTTTTTGAGAGAAGAACGGTGTGTGTGTGTGTGTGTGTGTGTGTGTGTGTGTGTGTGTATAGCAAGAGGCTATCATTCAAAAGTATATTTTAAGCACAAACAATCAAATAGATATATTGGAATATTTACCTAATTTGCTTTTCAAAATATGACGAATACGAAAATGTCCTACCAAAAATATCAAAAATAATCCCGCCAAAATTGAAATTAAGACGTACTTGTTTTTTTAGTCTGAATTGACTATTCAGGCGAAGAACATTTGAGTTTGAAAAAAATTCCTGTCTGACAGACAGTTTAGGAAAATGGATAAGTAATGCATAGTTTATTTCTAATAAACTCAAATGATGTCTTATCAAGTGGTTTTGTGAATATATCAGTTAATTGATTCTTAGAATCAATGAATTAAATATTCACATCACCATTATGAACATGATCTCTAATAAAGTGATGTTTGATTTCAATGTGCTTGGCACGTGAATGAAGAATTAGATTATTAGTCAAATTGATAGCACTTATGTTGTCACATTTGATTGCAACATTTGAATTTTCAATAGTAAAGTCTCGTAACTGCTACTTCATCCACATAATTTGTGCACAGCAACTTTCCAAAGCCACATATTCTGCTTCTGCTGTAGAAAGTGCAACTGTGTTTTGCTTTTTTGAGTACCAGGACACTAATATATTTCTAAGTAGTTCACATGTAACTGTAGTACTTTTCCTGTCCATTTTATATCCAGCTAAATCAGTATCAGAACAACCAGTAAGAGTAAAATCTGAATCTTTAGAATACAAAAGACCTAACATTGGATAAGTTCCAATGTATTTGATTATTCTCTTAACTGCAGCAAGATGTTGCGATTCTTTTGGGTTAGATTGAAATATTGCACACATACAGACACTAAACAATATATTAGGTCTAGATGCAGTAAAATATAATAATGAACATGTCATGCTTCTATATACCTTTTGATCAACTTTTTTACCATTTTCATCTTTGTCCAGTTTGGATGTGTGAGACATTGGAATGTCTGTTTTCTTACAATTTTGCAATCCAAATTTTTTGACAATTTCCTTTGCGTACTTCTCTTGGCAAATGAAAGTACCGTCTTTGGTTTGTTTCACTTGTAAGCCAAGAAAGAATGTCAATTTGCCCATCAAACTCATCTCGAACTCGTTCTGCATATTCTTTGAGAATTCTTTGCAAAGAAGTTCGTTAAATGATCCAAAAATGATATCAACATAAATTTGAACAATTAAAAAATCCTTACCTTGTCTCTTAATAAACAAAGTTGTATCAACCTTACCTTTTGTGAAGTCATTTTATATAAGAAAATAGCTCAACCTCTCATACCAAGCACGAGGTGCTTGTTTGAGACCATAAATGGCCTTTTTGAGTCTGTAGATATAATCAGTCTTCTTTGATTCTTCAAAACCAGGTAGTTGTTCCACATATACTTGTTTTTTGATATATCCATTCAGGAAAGTACTTTTCACATCCATCTAAAACGGTTTAAAGTTATGGAAACAACCATAAGCTAATAACAGCCTAATGGCTTCTAACCTAACAACTGGTGCATAGGTTTCATCATAGTCAATGCTTTTTTCTTGAGAATAACATTTTACAACCAGTCTTGCTTTGTTTTTTGTGACTTTCCTTTTGTCATCCAGTTTGTTTTTGAATACTCATTTTGTTCTAATTACTGGATGATTTTTGGGTCTTGTTACAAGTTTCCATACTTTATTGATTTTGAACTGCTAAAGTTCTTCCTGCATAGTTTTGATCCAGCTTTCATTTGATAATACTTCACCAACTTCTTTTGGTTCAATTTCTGATATCAATGCTAAGATGCTTGTGACATTCTGAATTTCGACCCATTTTTGGGATTTATAAAACGTGTAATTCGTCAGTGTGTTTATAGTAAATCTCGCCCGGGAACTGATCACTCTCGGTTATTATTTTAAAATTGAGATTTCGCTAGAATCGCATTCGATCGAATTTGGCCGTTATTTAGAGCTCGAATTTTGGTGTCGAATTTTTCGGAGTTCCGTGACTAATTTAATTGGACGGTGTTGATATTACTATGGCCAACCTCAATATTACCCGGAATATGAGAAAAGTGAATTTTTGACCGGGTGCGAATTTGGACTGGTAGACCACCCTCGCAATGTGTTTTTATTAACACCATTTTACCCAAATCCTAAGATTATTAAATTAGGATTTTTCATGACCGTCGGATCATTTCCGAGTTTAAATCGTGACCGTTGGATCGCAATTATTGCGATCTAACTTTTTCCTCTCTCTCTCTCTCTCTCTCTCTCTCTCTCTCTCTCCTCCTTGCGTGTCTGACACCCCTACCACCCCCACCTACTCCTTTCCCTCTCTCTTCCTTTTCTCTTTTTTCTCTTTTCTTTTCCCTTTTCTCTTTTTCTTTTCTTTTGTTTTTCTTCTCTTCTCTTCTTCCCCTCTTCTTCTCCTCTGCGAGCTTGCCCTGACGCCGACTGATCTGCATCCACTTCTGGCTTCGGAGCTCGCTGCGACGCTCACTGCCGGGGACTTGCTCGCCAGCCCCGCCACCGCGTGTGCCGTCCGGCCGCTGCGCCTCGCCCAGGCCGCTCCTTCCTTCCCTTGATCGCGCACGGCTCGGAGCTCGCTGTCGCGCCCAGCACCGTCCAACCGCGCCCCACCACCGCGCGTGCTCGCCCGTTCGCCAGCCGCCGTCGCGCCGCCCGTCGCCCCGACCAAGCCGCGCCATTTTCCCTTTTCTCCTCGACGGAGCCGCGTCCGCCTCGCCACCGCCGGAACAAGCTCCGCTCGCCTCCGTTGCTCGCCACCGCCGTCCTGAACGTTACCACCGCTGTCCCGGCTACCAAGACACCGCCGTCGGCCACTAGCTCCGCCCGGAATAGCCCCGACCAGCCACCACAGCGGCTGTTTTTCGCCGTTCGTCGTCGTCCTCCGGTCGCCGTTCCAAGCCGAAACCACCGCGGACCGCCCTCGCCGCCGCTGTCGTTCCCGTGTTGTCGCCGGCGTTAGCCAAGTAAGTTAACCCCTAATCCCATGTTTAGGGTGTTAAACTTGCTTATGGTAGTTTAATTAGTGTTTAGATTAATATTATGCTTGTTTAGTTAGGATTAGGTGTTAATTATGGATTAGTGTTTAGTTAATTGTGTTTAGTGTATAAGTTATTGTTTAGTTTATTGTTATTGATTTTTATTATTAAATCAATTATTTTCGGAATTTAAATATTATTTTATTATTAAATAATTAATTCCGAATTAAATATTATTATTTTATTATTGAATAATTAATTTCCGAAAATTAAAAATTATTATTTTCGGAAAATTTTCTAACGCCAATTATGATGCCAATGTTGGTTCTCGCCGTATAAATTGGCGTATTTGAAAAATGATTTGATTGATTTCGATTCGAGAAAGTATTTTGAATTTTGGGAAAATTAAATTATTCTTGGATATTATTAATTAATTATATTCCGAATTTAACTATTATTATTTCGGAAAATATATAATTTCAAATTATGATTTCTAGCTTGAACATTGGCGTTTATACCGTGATTTGTCGTATAAAATTTGTTTTTATGACAATTTATTTCGATCGGAGGTTTTCAGGAAATTGTACGAGATTATTGGCAGTAAATTATTATTATTATTATTATTTGTTATGCCAAGTAAATAATAGTGGTGTTTGTGGTTGTTATGCGTATTTGATATCGAAGTTTGCAAAATTGATCGGTAGTTGCATGTGTGACCATGTAATATTGTTATATGGCATTAATTAGAGCATGATTCATGTATGTATGGGCTAATTAAAAAGATAATAATTGGCCAGAATACTTGTGTGCTCGTGTGGTCACACGTTGAAGCCGTCTTGCTGTGTATCGCTTGACGATGCCCGATTTATCGGTTGTCTGGGGATAATCTGGAGTGCCGATACCCCGGATGCCTTGTTGCGGCCCAAGGCCGGACTCGATGTTCCTTACGGGATACCATCTTACTGTAGATCGTTTGATGATGCCGTATTGGAATGCCGTCTTACTGTAGATCGTTTGACGTAGCCATGCCCGACGGGGCGGGACGGAGCCCGGTTTTTACCGGTAGACTGCCATCTTGCTGCAGATCGCTTGATGTGTAGTGGCCCCGAGGGGGCGTAATAATTGGAATACGTGTGATGCATAGTGCTTGATTATAAGGTAGAAACTGCTAGGCATGGTATGGGACGTGCCCAAGTGGGTTTTGCTTTATAATCGAGACACGTGCGACTGTGATACATTAATGCATGAAAAATCTCTTTAAATGTTTCGAGTATGTGGCATATGCATTTCATCAACGTGTGTACCAAGGCGAGGTAAGAATGCCTGTGGTTGTTGATGTTTTGTCAGTTTAGGGACCCCCGTGCGAGTTGGCCTCCTAAGCGGAGCTTAGGCCGTTAACTTATTGAGATTTTATTTCATTTGTTATTAAACCTTTTCAGGGCCCTAGCACATCGTTGTTCCCGATGCGGTTCGGAGTACTGCAGTTTTGGTTGGTCCCTGAGTATTAGGCCTTGGAGCTGTTTTGGTTGGAGTAGGTTAACCCTAACCCTTTGTTTTTGCTGACTTTTTGTGGTAGTGTCTGAAGCGGCTTGTAAGAATACTCATAGGGGATTAAACAAGTGAGAATTAAAGTACTGTTGTGTTTGGTTTTCCTCTACTATCCCTTTTTATCGTTATTGTCTGGGGTTTATTGTGTTCGCTTCTGCATGCGTATTAAAAAATAAAATGAAGGGTTGGCGACGAGTTTTGGGACATCGCATTTCAATACGACCATAGCGGGATGTCGCGCATCCGTAGGGTTCGGGGCGTGACAATGCTGATGTTCTCTTTGTGTTTAGATCTAATTTTGATACCATATTCTATGTCTCCAATGATGAGGTTTTTCGGATGACTGGATTTGTTTCCAGTTTCTGTCAAATCTTTCCTTCTGAATATCATCAGGCTCTGAAGATTCTGATTGAGTCTGGATTGTTTTTTCTTTCCCTTCTTCTACAGGTTCAACGATCTTTGGATATTCTTGTTGATCTTCAGATAATTCAAATTCATCTTTGTAAGTCTGAATATTTTCATCAAACCTTACATTTATTGTTTCTTCCACAGTCTGAGAATTCTTGTTAAAGATCATGTATGCTTTACTTGTAGTAGAATATCCAAGGAGAAATCCTTCATCTGTTTTCTTATCAAACTTACCAGAGCGATCATTGGGATTTTTTAGAATAAAGCATTTACAACCAAGCATACGAAAGTATGAAATGTTGGGCTTTTTACCTTTGTAAAGCTCATAAGGGGTTTTCTTAAGAATGGGTTTGAAAAAGCTCTGTTAATAATATAACAAGCTGTAAAAACTGCATCTGCTCAAAACTGAGAGGGAATCTTGCTTTCAATCAACAAAGTTCTTGCCATTTCTTGCAGAGAACGACTTTTTCTTTCCACAACATCATTTTGTTCTGGTGTATAGGGAGTGAAAAAAATCGTGTTGAAAGCCATTTTCTTCACAGAAATCTGAAAAACTTTGATTATCAAATACTCCCCCATGATCAGTTTTAACGCAGGAAATGGTATAACCCTTTTCATTCTGAACTCTTCTTGCAAATTTTGAAAAATATGAAAACGTTTCATTTTTGTGAGCAAGAAAGAACACCTATATAAATCTTGTAAAGTCATCAACTATGACTAAACAAAATTTCTTACCACCAATACTTTGTGTTCTGATTGGTCCAAATAAATCCATGTGAAAGAGCTGCAAAGCACGATTAATAGAGACATGATATATAATTTTAAAAGAATTTCTTACTTGTTTTTCCAAAGTGTAGGCATTGCATAATTCAGTTTTCTTGAATTTCAAATATGGCAAATCTCTAACCAATTTCTTATTAGAGATTTTTGAGATTTGTTTTATACTGATATGCCCTAATCTTCTGTGCCATATATCTTCATCCTCTTTGATTGAAATTAAGCAATGAGTAGAGTCTGAATTCATATCTAGAAGATAAATATTCATATATCTTCTTCCAATGAATGTTTGAGAAAGATCCTTGCTTGTTCCTGAGCATGTGTTTTCATGAAAGTTGATTCTGAAACTTGAATCACATAATTGGCTTATGCTTATCAAGTTGTAGTTGAGTCCTTTTACCAATGACACGTCATTGATCTTGAGTCTTCCAATTTCAACAGTTCCTTTTCCAACTATTTTTCCTTTATTATTTCCTCCAAAGGAAACTTTTCCACTATTCAAATTTTGTAGTTCAACAAATATGCTTGAATCTCCAGTCATGTGTCTAGAACATCCGCTGTCCAAGTACCACTTTCTTTTTTTCTTTGTGGTAACCTGCAAAAATCACAGCTTCTCAAGCTTCTTTGGTTTCCAAATTTGTTTGGGTCATCGAGAGTTAGTATAAGCTGTCTAAACAAAGTTTCTTCGTATATATTTCCAGACTTTAGGACATTCATTCTCAAAATGTTGTAAATCATCACATTTTGAGCACTTGAGTGCACTTCGACCAACAGGTTTGACAAAATTCTTTTTGAAATAATTTTTGTAAGCTTGTTGAGAAGGTCTTTGCCTTAATCTCTCCTTGACCTTTGGAAAATCAATTAAACTGTCACTTTCCTTTTCAAATCCGAGACCAAATTTGTTGAAATAAGGAATATGCATAGAAAGAATATGTTTCAAGGTTTCTGAACTTTTTGAAGACTTGAAAGTAATTTCTGAAACTTCCTTTTTTAAAATAGCATTTTGTTTGGAAAGAAAATCTCGATTTTCCTTGATTTGATGAAATTCTTTTTGAAGGAAATCGATTTTTTCTTTTTGTGAAACATCCTATTGTCTCAGTGATGAATTTTTCTTTATTAAGGAAGAGATTCTTTTAAGAGCAGCCTTGAAGTCTAAACATAATTCATCAATGTAATTGTCACTTCAATAGGCATTTCAGAATGCTTTACCTCAATCTCAACTTTGTCATTTGAATCTAAGTTTAAGTCTGACTTAGCCATTAGGTAGAAGTTTGAAATCTTTTCATCACTGTCTTCACATTCTGTATCACTCAAGGTTTCCGCTTTCAACGTTTTCCTTGCTTTTTCAAATTTGGTCTTCTTTTTCAGAAGTGGACAATTTGGCTTGATATGTCCACATTTCCTACAATGAAAGTAGATTACTTCCTTTGATTTTTCTGTTTCATCAGAAGACTTTTTCTCAAAAGGCTTTTTTCCTTTGAGATTTCTTCCTCTGATTTTCATCTTCTTATACCTTTTTATTAAGAGAGCCAGTTCTTCATCGTCAACATTTTCATCTTCAGAATCTGCATCATCGGAATCAATATTAGATTTTAATGCAATTAACTTCTTACCTTTGGATTCATTTGCCTCATTTAGTTTTTCAGTCTCATATGACTGAAGAGTTCCGATTAGCTCATTCACTGACAGAGGTATGATCCTTTGAGTCTTTCGAATAGATGTTTTGATATTTTCCCACGGTTGCATCAATCCTCTGAGAAGTTTGTTGACTTTCATTACATCTGGAATAGATTGTCCTTGATATGCAAGACCATTTACTATATCAGTAAATCTGTCATACATATGAGCAACTGATTTTTCAGGCTTCATTTTGAAGGACTCATATTGGCTAAGCAGTAGATTGATTTGAGTTTCTTTGTCTCGATCTATTCCTTTATAGGTGATGTTGTTGACACCTAAATTTTACTAATCATTTAGTCGTAATTTGCATAGAAAATTAGGGATTAATTTTTAACCCATAAAATAAAATATTTAAATTGCATAACATATAGTTTATGTTCATTTTAATTTAATCGCATTTTGCATCGGACCGGTGATGGCGAACGAACTTAAATTTCATTGAATGGGACTCGGTTCGCTCGGAAAGGCAAGGGCCGAAAATCACAAGTCAAATAAATTCGGTCGTTTTAATTTGAGCTTAATTCAGCCCATTATGTTCAATTAAATTAAAACCCAAATTAATTCAGCCTGCTTAGAAATTAAATAAAATCAGAAATTAGATTAAGGCCTAAGCCCAAGTCTAAGCCCATTAGGACTAGAAAGCCCATCTAATTGACCTAGGTTAGTATTATATAAGCATGTTTAGGTCAAAATTTTGAGGGGACAACACATAATTCAGATCTGATTTTTAGAGAAAGGCAAGTGTGACAGAGAAAGTGACGTCGTGCACCACCACCGGGGGCACGCCGCACGCCGCCGCACCGCCGTCATCGCGCCTCAACCGCCCGCCGACGTCGCTGCCTTCCGCTAACGCTGCTGCCGATGATGTGATCAGCCGGTTCAAGCGGCTGAACCGACTGATCGGCGACTTCCTCCGGCGATCCAGAACTTGCGGCAACACTCTTTGGCGTCTTCACATCACTGTGGTGGCCGGTTTATCGTTAAACGACCGCCGGATCACATCTCTTGACTTGATTCTTCATTACTAGTCCACTAGTGCCGGATCGAATCGATTCTCACTATATTTTGTGCAATCTATTATCATAGGTCGGCCGAGCTTTCCGAGACTTCTCCGTGTTATTTTTTATCTGAATACGGAGGCCGGATCGCTCGATTTCGTGCCGGAGCATCGTTAAACAAGGTAAGTGCACTTGGACTTTGTTCTGTAAAATCGTGTACATAAAAACCAGTATGCTTGAGATGCCGATTTCAGCTCGTTAATGTCAAAATCTTGTGAAGTGATGAACTAGAGAATCGTAAAGCACGTCTTAAGCTTTGATTTGATATATCATATGCCTCTATTGGACCTGATTTGCTATGTCAAAACTATTTCGGAAGTTAGGATCAGAATCTGGAATATGATGTTGAAGTCTGTTCTGATAATATTCTGACTAATGTTGTGCTGTTCCGCAATTTTTATGATTTTCTATGATCATTTTTTGAAAAAACTTTCTTCACGAAAATTATAGATCACATCTTTTTCTGTTCACCATAAAATTTTCATAAAATTCCAAGCGTGTTAGCATGATACGATCTGCAACGTCATATATGCATGAATCTGATGACAGATCAGTTCCAAATTGACCTTCGTGTGTTCTTCAATTTTCATAAATTTGTGTATTCGAAATCTGAAAAATTTTTCTTCGTGAAAGTTCATATTGAGATCGAGATCTTTCTATTGATACTAATTTCATCAAAATCGGAAGTCATTTGGATTTTCAAAAGGAATTTTCACAATCTGATCAGTATCTGTGTCCAGATCTGATTTTTATTCCTTTAGAATTCAGAAGATGTTTCTCCGAAATTGATAAAGTTGGAGATTATCTGCAAATTAGGTGATTGAACATTATCCTATATTTTTCAGAATATTTAATTTCTTAATTTGCATGTTTTGAATATTTCATGAATATCATGTGGATATTTAGATATCTTAGGATAATGCTTGATATATCCGCAATATTTGAAAATATTCAAAATTAGGAATCGTTCCTAATTTAGCAACGTATCTGGATGACTATCTGACCTTATTCTTAAGGTACGATACGCGACGATACGGAAAATTATTATCCTATCCATAATCACTTGAATACGATAATGATCTTTATCTGCTTTCCAAATTTAAATGATCAACTTTCCGTCAATATCTATAACCCTATAGATATGACCGATAGTTCGATTTTTGTGCCTAATCCGAGTTTGAAACAAATTTGACGGATCGCGTGGACGATTTGAATGTGGTTGCTATCCTTGTCTTTTTTTTATTATTTGCTTTCCTTTAAATAGAAAATTCAAAAAATATCAGTTAGGATTTGAATTTGAGTTTTGCATGTTTAGGGAACCCTAAATGTATCTAGAAGATAGAATAATTATTTAATTTAAATTAGGACTTGAGATAATCTATTTCCTAGTTTAAATTAAGCAATATTCTAATCTTATTAGATTATTTAGGTTATTTTTTAATTCCGAATTTTCATGAAAACCCCAAAAAAAGAATGGATTGCTTTATAGTAGATTAGGATAGATTGCATTTTTAATTTAAGTAATTTATTATTTCGAATTTTAACAAAAATCCCAAAAATAAGTCATGTTATGATATGTTAAGTCATCATAGGTTGCATGTTATTTTAAGCATATTTTTAATCCGAATTTCAATGAGAAAAATACCAAAAATAAATTATTTTCCTGTCATTAGAGTTAGGTCACGTCGTCGCATGACATATAATTTGCATGTTAGGTTGCATTAATTCGCATGTCAATTTTTGCACGTCATTGCATATAGATTAGATTTCATTTAAATAAGTGAAAATCAAAAGAAAAATTGAGTGAATTGCTTGTCAATTAGAAATCATATTAGGATGTTAATGTGATTTTCTAGCTAACAATGCAGATGCTTGCGTTGTTTCCAGGTAAGTAATTCTTCCAAACTTGCAATTTATTTAATACTTTCATGGGTGTTAAATTGGTGGTTTGCGCACTCGCATGAACACCTCACATGTTAGTAATTAAGTTGAAATGGATCCAAACTGCATGTCAAAATATTTTTGAAAAGAAAAGGTACCGAAAGGGCGTTAGACTAGATCTAGTGTAATCAAGTCCCCAGGCTTAGAATCTCTGATTCGTAGGAATAAAACATATCTTCCTATGTTTTATTTAGGTTTCTAATCGACCTACCGTAAATTGATTAGTGGCGACTCCAAGCATGAAAATATTTGCATGTTAAAGACTTAAACCCTAAGTTGCGAATTGGTAGGGCTTGGGAGGGCCCGAGTTAAGATTAGTCTTAATAATCCATTAGCTCGAAAAATGAAAATTTTTTAGGTCGCGACAGCTTGGCGACTCCGCTGGGGATTTGAGTTAAAACTCTTAGTGGACTTAGGCCAATTTTTCATTTCAAAAATAATTTTTGTTTGGCAGCGATGATCCCAGGTACGTCCCTAACATTTTAGGTGTTAAATGTTCTTGCAGAATGGGAGGTATAAGGGGAGGCGTGATTGTTAACTCTTGTTTTGCAGGGAGGTGTTCGGATGTATGGTTTAATTTATGCACGAAGCACTGTTTGATATAACCTGCTGTGCATGCCTTACATTTACACTACACCGCACACACTACCCACTGCCGGACCTGAGCGGCATAGGTTTAGGATGGTACTGAGGTAGTGGATACCCCGACCAAAATCATGTGGTACGGGTCGCCCTCCTCGGTCCCGAAATTTTCTTTCATGGTGTCATTAAATACCCACCACGGTTGCGCTCTTTACAACCCGGGTCGGCTCTTTGACTAAGCCGAAGTCAGGGGAATCCTAGCCTAACCACCACCATGATTGGTTTAGCTCGGTAATCCTCTCGTCTCCACTTTGCAAGCCAGAGTTTAGGTAGAAATCGAACCTCACATTCCATGCGCATGTCTATGTGATTGCCATTACCCTACCCGGTGAAGTAAGTTTTCTCAACCTTTTTCTCGCACTTTATTTATGTTTCGTACATGTGGTCGGTTCATGATAGGTCTAAGTCGATCGTAATTTTTGAAAGTAATAATCATTGAATTTCTTTTCAAAGGGAAAGAAAAAGAAAAAATAAAGCTTTAAAAAAAATTACTTTCAATTATTATCATTATTTTCTTGGGTCTGTCATAAGTCATTATTTCCTAAGAAATTTGCCACCATTTTCACAAATACGTGGAATAATGAAAAATGTCATGAAAAATGGGAATAAAAAGAGACGATTAGACTAAGTCATGGACCGATCGTTTTGAGGACGCATACTTACCATGCTTTATTTTGCAAATTAGGTAATTACGGACCGATCACAATCGCCTATTCGTACACGGTCGAGAGCCAGAATGGCCGATCAAACCGACTTGCAAGAGCGTGTTGTTGGTATGGAAGACCAGATGAAGCAACTTGTCATCGCAATGCAGCAGATGTCCGCTGAAATCAAGACTCTTCGGTCGATCCCCATTCCAACATCCCTCGAGGCATTAGCTCCAAAGCATAAAGGTGGAAAGAATGTTGATCTTGAGGAAGATGACGATCTTCCCGATTTAGTAGATGACCCTGTCCAGATTATCGTCAACAAGGACAAACCTAATGAACGGGTCAACAAACTTGAAGAGAGAGTGAAGCAGCTGGAGGGTTCACAGGATTCACCCTCGATTGATCTGTCCCTGTACTCACAGATCAAAATCCCAAAGAAGTTCAAGATGCCAGACTTTGACAAGTACAATGGCACCACATGCCCAAAAGCCCACTTGCAGCTCTATCACGTGCAAATGACCTCGTACATTGACAACGAGCTCCTGATGATCCATGCATTCCAAGCAAGCTTGACCGGCCCTGCTCTAAACTGGTACCTCATGAAGAAGATAAATGGCCTCAAAACCTGGAAGGAAGCTAGTGAGGCATTCCTGAAGCAATACAGGTTTATAATGGACATCACTCCAACCCGCGATGACCTCGAGCGTGCTCAGATGAAAAAGACCGAGTCCTTCAAAGACTATGCCATCAGATGGACGAATCTAGCCGCTCAGGTTGTCCCAGAACCTATTGACAGTGAGTTGAAGAGGATGTTCATCAAGACTCTCCCATTCGAGTACCGTAATCGAATGGTGGCCATTCCGGCTGACAACTTCAACCAACTCATCCCTATAGGCGAACAGATCGAGATAGGGCTGAAAGATGGGTGGTTTGTCAAGCCGTTCTCGTCGATCAAAAGATTTAGTGCAAGGAAAGAGAAGGAACCGGCAGCTGAAGTGAATGTGACTTATAACCAACCGACCCGGCGGAATATTAACCCAGCCCCGGCAATTCAAATAGCAGAAGCTCAGCACCAAAACTCGGGTCGTCAACCTTTTCAGAGGAGAAACAACAAGAGGCAATTCACCCCCCTCCCCGGATCGTTGTCTCAAGTATTGGCAGTGCTCCGGAAGAAAGGCTTGCTCTCTGCTTAGCCAAAATGGCCTAATCCTGAGCAGTTTTATAACTACGACCCATCAAAGAAATGCGATTATCACATGGGCGAACCGGGATACTCAACTGATGATTGCTCTATCCTCAAGCATCAAATCCAGAACCTCCTGGACACGAAGGCTTTCTCGTTCCAACCCGCTAAGCCGAATGTTCAGAGCAACCCGCTCCCTGATCATGCGAGCAATGTAAATGCCATATTCTGTTTCGATGCTGGTCGAATCAAGAACGTCAAGGTATACACTGCTGAGGTCTACGGTAAGTTGGTGAAAGCCGGTTATTACCCGAGTAATGAAGTTCTTTCCCTGGCCATCATGAGAGAAAGAATCTCAGGAATGGTACAGGCTAGGTTGATCGTTTATGCCGACCATACCGGCATCATCTCTACTATCTCCGAGGTCGTCATTAACTGGGACGAAGAGTTTGCTACACTGAACACCGGGAAAGACAAGCTCGACCCTTTGCCGGAAGACATGCCTCCGCTCGAAGACGCGACTCATGATGAAGAGATCATAATAAACACGCCCGCAGCTGATGAAGGGATAGTGATCGAGATACCTCAACCGTATGAATACTCGGATGATAAGGCAGTCTCTTGGTCCTACAGTCTCGATGTTGACTTAGTCACCAGATCTGGACGTGCCTATGGCCAAGCAAATGCTCAATCTGCAAAGCCTGTCACTGATGAAGGAGCTAAAGAATTCCTGGTCGTCATCAAGGCTAGTGAATACAACATAGTTGAGCAGTTGCGCAAGATGCCTGCGCAAATCTCTCTGCTTGAACTCCTCCAGACGCCTGTCAAACATCAAAAGGCCCTGATGAAAGTGTTAAGTGAAGTCCACATGCCTGAGACGATTGATCATGAGAAACTAGAAGAGTTTGTGGGTTCCATATTCCTCAAAGACCTTATAGCCTTTTCGGATGAAGAATTCCCTATAGAAGGCAGAAGACATACCAAAGCTCTGTATATTTTCGTCAAATACAAGGCCTCACACGTAGCCCGGGTACTCATTGATAACGGTTCGGCCTTGAACATCTGTCATTTGGCAACTTTACACCGCCTCAAGATAGATCCTTCTAGGATAAATGCTGCGAAAACCACCGTACGAGCCTTTGACGGAACAAAGAAAGAAGTAATGGGAGAAATCCCCCTTGACATACAGATAGGACCAATAGTGTTCAACGTCCTATTTCAAGTCATGGACATTCCCACTGCATTCAACTTTCTGCTAGGTCGTCCATGGATTCATACTGTTGGAGCTGTGCCGTCCAGTCTACATCAGAAAGTGAAGTTCGTGGTGGAGAGGAAATTAGTCACAGTACACGGTGAAGAAGAGCACCCAATTTATCATGCAACGGCTATCCCCTATGTCGAGCCGGACTGCAAAATTGAATCGAGCTATCAGTCGCTTGAGCTCGTATCGACCATTTATGCGTCTAGAGGATCATCGCCGCCAGTTCCTGAGGTGTCAAATGCTGTAGTAATGGTTGGAAGAGTAATGGTATCTCAGGGCTTCATCCAGGGCGAAGGCCTTGGCAGAGATGGTCAAGGTATCCGCCGACCGGTTGAAGCCTCTCAAAGACCCCGTACTTCTGGATTGGGATACCAGGGATCAATTGTGCCGAACAATGAGAAACGTGGATATGGTCGAGGTCGAGGTCAAGGAGTTGAGCAGAATAGATAGCAATCCAATGAAAGGCCGAATGATGGAAAACGTGGGCATGGTAGGTTGCCTCCACACATTCGCACTACATTCCCAGGCCCTGCAAGAATGATGCATGAAGAGAAGAGGTGATCGACACTTTGGGGCAACCAAGCGGCAAGTTCGACTATTATGTGAAGTACTCAGCACCTCCGAGTTTCTATGTTGATCCCCGTGACATTGTCCCCAACGGATGGGGAGGTATGGATGATCCAACACCTCAAATGACAGAAGATTCTGATGATGCAATAGAAGGAATTACTGCCCTGTTCGATGATGTCTTCATTGGAGCTATCGAAGAAGGACCGTTAGAGGGAATGGGCACTGGCCCACAAGAGTAAAACCTTTACTTTTTCGCACACTCCCCTGTATGGGAGTTTTTATTGCTTTTTAGGATTTGCCCCATCTCGGGTGCTACTTTCCGTTCTTGTTTCTAGGACTTGGTTGTTGCAATTTCCATTCAATAAATGTAATTCATTTCGAAATGATCAATGAAATTACAAGTTATTTTCAGTTTTTTGAGGGCATGTTGAGATACATCAAACCAGCCCGATGATGATATCCAACCGATAAAAGAAAATATAGTCCAAGGAGAATTCTGAGGCCTGGGCTTCTTCATGCTCCCTCGTGTTAAAATTTTTTCAAAAAGAATTTCAAAAAAAAAAACAAAAATTACAAAAAAAATGCAATGTTTAGCCCTGTTTGTCCTTCTAAATCACTTACTTTATGTTTCAAAGCCAATCTTGTGGCACGTGAAGGTATGGGAACGGTCCAAAATGATGAATTATATGCAACCGAGCTTGATCCCGATGATGCCGGAGAACTTGATGATTCCTCTGACATTCAGCGCGACCTAGAGCTGTATGAAAAGCCTAAAGTCCTGACGGTAGATCACACAATCACCATCAATCTGAGTGATTCCGGAGAACCCAAGGAGGTGAAAATTGGGGCAACCCTTCCTGAAGGTGAAGCCAAACTCTTAGTCCAATTACTGAAGGATTACCAGGATATCTTTGCCTGGTCATACGCCGATATGCCGGGTTTAGACCCTTCTATTGTAAAGCATGGCTTGCCTACTAATCCCGGCATGCCGCCCAAGAAGTAGAGGCTACGGAGAACCAAACCTGAGCTATCGAAGAAAATAGAAGAGGAGGTCGTGAAGCTTTTGAAAGTGGGATTCATCGAAGTCACTCAATATCTAACCTGGGTGGCCAACATTGTGCCAGTCATGAAGAAGGATGGCCGAGTTCGGGTTTGCATCGACTATCGCGACCTGAACAAAGCCAGCCCTAATGATGACTTCCCATTACCGCACATAGACGTTCTGGTAGACAATACTGCTTGATTTGAACTGTTCTCCTTCATGGATGGTTTCTCGAGTTATAATCAGATAAGAATGAAGGACAGTGATAAGGAGAAAACTGCATTCATCACTCCTTGGGGTACATTTCACTATAAGGTCATGCCCTTCGGTCTCAAAAATGCCGGGGCAACGTACCAACGGGCAATGGTGACTCTTTTCCATGACATGATACACAAGGAGATCGAGATTTATGTTGATGACATGATTACTAAGTCTTGACCCGGAAAGAGTCATGTTGACACCCTGAAGAAATTGTTCGACCGACTCCGTGAGTTTAAACTCCGTCTTAACCCAACGAAGTGCATATTCGGAGCAACCTCGGGCAAATTACTCGGATTCGTAGTAAGCAGTAAGGGCATTGAAGTTGATCTTTCCAAAGTGAAGGCCATATGCGAGCTACAACTCCCGTCGACTGTGAAAAAAGTGCGGGGCCTCCTGGGTAGATTGAACTACATAGCCCGTTTCATTTCCCAGCTTTCCGAAACTGCTAAACCGTTCTTTAAACTTCTAAGGAAGAATGCTCAAGTGAAATGGGACGATAATTGCCAGGAAGCACTTAATGAACTGAAGTAGTACCTGATGAAACCACCAGTGTTAGTCCCTCCAATGTCGGGCCAGCCTTTGATCCTTTACCTCGCTATTCATAGCGAGTCTCTGGGAGCGATGCTAACCCAGAAAAATCCTGAAGATGGAAAAGAGCGAGCCATTTATTACTTAAGTAAGAAGTTTATCGTCTCGGAGTTGAATTATCTTGAAGTCGAGAAGACTTGTGCTGCACTAGTATGGGTACTTCATAGACTGCGACAATATACATTGCATCACCAGACTTTGCTTGTGACTAAGAATGATCCCATCAAATATTTACTTGATCAACCGGCTTTGGTGGGGAAGCTAGCCAAGTGGCAAATTTTGATTTCAGAATTTGATGTCCAGATGATGCCACAGAAGTCAGTTAAAGGCCGAGTAATTGCTAATGTATTAGCCGAAAATCCTGGAATCCCTGATGATGATAGATATTCTCCAGAAGATCGCATTCTAGTGATAAAGGAAGACACATGGACCATGTTTTTCGATGGAGCCGTGAACTTGTCTGGTTTCGGCACTGAGGCTGTCTTAATATCCCCAGATGGGCAGCATTATCCAGTAGCAGCAAAGTTGGTATTCCCGTGTACCAACAATATAACTGAATACGAAGCTTGCATCCTCGGACTCCAAGCCACAGTGGAAATGGAGATAACCAAATTGAAAGTGTTTAGTGATTCCGCTCTGATTATTCTCCAAACTGTAGGAGAGTGGAAGACGAGAGATACCAAACTAGTGCCGTACCATGAATACCTCGAAGAAATCATAGAAGAGTTCGAAGATATCTCCTTCGAGTACTTGTCGAGGTCCCATAATCAGTTCGCTGATGCACTGGCTACGTTATCATCCATGCTGCAAGTGACTGGTGGAGTTGAGGTGGAACCCTTGAAGATCGAAGTCCTAACAAAGCCGGCCTACTGTATGGTTGTGACCGGGGAACCCGACGAAAAGCTATGGTATTACGACATCATGAATTATATCCAGAGACAAGAGTTTCCTGAAGGAAGCACTTCCGCTGACAGGAAGTACATAATGAAAATGGTTTCGAAATTCTTCGTCAGCGGTGAAAAGCTGTACAAGAGATCCTATGATTCGATTCTGTTAAGGTGTGTAGACGCAGCTGAAGCTACTAGAATCATGCAAGAAGTACACGAGGGGATATGTGGTTCACACATGAATTGCCATATGCTAGCTAAGAAAATCATGAGATTGGGCTATTATTGGCTCAGTCTTGAAAGTGACTGCATCCAACATGTTCGAAGATGTCACCGTTGTCAAGTTCATGGGGATAAGATAAATGTTCCCCCCACGGAGTTACATCAATTATCCGAGCCATAACCTTTTTCAATGTGGGACATCGATATGATTGGCCCAATCAATCCTAAGGCATCGAATGGACATCGTTTCATCTTGGTTGCGATTGATTATTTCTCCAAGTGGATTGAAGCCGCGTCTTACGCCAACGTTACCGCGAAGAATGTTGTAAGATTCATCAGGCGAGACATAATCGCTCATTATGGTGTCCCCGAGGCTATTGTCATTGATAATGGGACGAATTTGAACAACAAGTTCATGGATCAGTTGTTCAATGAGTTCAAGATCCGGCATCTGAATTCGTCTCCCTATCGTCCACAGATGAATGGAGCAGTTGAAGCCGCTAACAAGAACATCAAGAAGATCCTGGCCAAAACGGCTAAAAACTATCGTGATTGACACGAAAGATTGCCATTTGCACTAATGGCGTATCGGACTTCCATCCGAACCTCTGTCGGTGCAACCCCTTTTTCCCTGGTATATGGCATGGAAGCAGTCCTGCCTGTTGAAGTAGAGATCCCTTCCTGCGTGTTTTATCCCAAGTGGAGTTGTCTGAAGCGGAATGGATGCGACAAAGACACGAGCAGCTGAACCTGATTGATAAAAAGCAGTTGAGAGCCATTTGCCACGGTCAAACCTATCAGCAAAGAGTAGCTAGGTCCTTCAACCAAAAGGTGCGTGCAAGAAACTTCGAGGTAAATGATCTAGTCCTAAGGAAGATGCTGCCAATTTTCCTTGTTCCCGAAGGAAAATTTGCTCCAAACTACATCGGTCCATATGTGGTTAAGAAGGTACTTCCCGGAGGTGCCCTGATTCTCGCAGAAATGGATGGTCGTAAGTTCCCCAATCTTGTTAATTCTGATGCTGTAAAGATGTATTATCCTTGATAAAACCTGACATTCTGCAGCAAAAGTTTTCCAGTGTTTGGTTTTATACTTCTGAATTGCAAACATTTCATTGATGAATAAATGATTTCGATCAATTTCAAGCTATAATGTTTGCATTGGCTTTAATTTTTGCATGGTTTTGTCGGTCTGTATCATTAGCTTCAAAGGGGAAGTCTATTTAGACAATCTGATAACTCATGTGGAATAAATTGAATGTGTTGAATGAGGTACATTGGGATGATGAAAGGCGAGCCATATCCTATACACAGTCCCATGCATAAATCCCCAGTGAGTTGAGTTGAAAAAATTCCATGTCTGCAAGGTAAAGAGTTATCTCGCAAAAGGTACGACGACCGAGATGACAAGAGGCATTTCATTTCTCTATCTCAAACACTACAGTTTATCCATTGTTTCACCACTTTGAGCCTAAACACTTGGAGAAATTCATTCAAATTACCCCTTGTCAAGAACCACCCCACATTGGGGCAAACTGGAGGTAAATCAGTATCATAAGGTGAAAAATGAATTGAAATTTTCTTGCTCTCACTTGCATCAATTTTCGAGTGTTGCTTTTTCAGATGAATTCACATGAAAGTTCAAGTGCCTTAGGATGACGAAGAGCATTTCTTTCTCTATCCTATACACATTTTATCCTTTGCTAAGCCCAATTGAGCCTACAATTTCATTTCTTAAACCCAGTTGGTGATCATCCCCCACACTAGGGCAAGGCAAAAGTTGTCATTGTCTACACAGCATATCCGAAGTGTCGATAGAAGACAAAAGAGGAGGAGCTTTTGAGTTCAAGCAGCAAGTCAATCAGTCAGATTAACTAGCCAGTGTTTACGTTGTAAGCAACATGTATTAAATGTCAAAAAAAAAAAAAAAAAAAAAAGAGAAGGAAGGGCAAGAAAAAGCAGTGTGCCTGATAAAAGCAAGGCCAATGCCCAACAAAAAATGTGTCAAGATATGACATATCAAAATCATCCCCAGTAGAGCAGCAATCCTACAAGTCTCAAAGGAATCAAGTAATGAACTCTCGAAGCTAATTGAACATCTACCGAGAAGATAATCCCTGGTGAAGAAGAAGACCGGTGACAATGCCAAGATGATCACCAACTTATTCACCCAAATTATACACATTTTGAGCCTAATGATCCATTCATTTCTCAACCCATGAGCCTAGCCTACGTTATGTCCCTTACAAAGTCTCTTTAGATTAGGGCACTTGAACTAACGTAGTATTTCAAATGCTTATAAGCTTCGCTCGAAGAAGTGCGAGCAAGTCCGTTTCTATCTCATTTTGCAGGGTTCTTGACTTGTAAGCCCGGAGACGATTACGAAGGATATTCTTTCAATAGCCTTGACTCGAAGAGTCCCTTTTGCTAAGCCATTGACCAAGCCATGTTATATTTCTAGTAAAGACCTCTCATATTGGTAAGGTCGTACCGCTTGTGAGAATACTCGGACCCTTGTCCACATGATGATGGTGAGATAGAGAGATTCTCATAAATCATCTTTTTTCAATGAGAATGAGTGAAAGACCTTTCGGACTGAAAGTCCCTCATTCGACATTTTCAAGATACCCGCTTGTGAATTCGGATTGTCTTGATATGATTTATCCCCAGCGAAGTTTGTAATGCCGATTTGACGAAATCATCGTACATGAAAAATCAGTTGAAATCATAGTGCATGTGTATATGTGTTCTTGATAATGCGAATGCATATTACATGTTGCCTAAAACCGTGTCTAACAGGAGACACACCCTCAAGAGTCGGAGATATCACTAGGTAAGTGTATCTCTATCCCTTGGATGTCTATGACTATCCAGGTATTCCCAACCTGTTCGAGCAATCGTCAGGTCTCTTATTTGATCATTTTTGTTGCGATCTCTAGATGCCTTTGATGATGTTTAGATGTCTATTGATCAAACCTTTTCAGTTACCTCTGATGATATCCAAGTACTTTGTCAAGAAACCCTTGAACACTTGGGCTAGCCCCTTTGTTCACCAAATCACAGATTTTTACACAATCTCGAGAAGATTCCCCCGTGATTCACCTATGGAGATGTATAGGTGAAACGGCTAAATCTTTATAAATATCTGTGGAAATGTATAGGTATCTTATAAAGGTTGGAATATTCTCCCCGTCCTGGATGTTCCCCCGCTACTCACCTATGGAGATGTATAGGTGGAGCGGCCAAATCTTTATGAATACCTATGGAGATGTATAGGTATTTCATAAAGGTCGGAATATTCCTCAACCTCAGGTGTTCCCCCGTAGTTCACTTATAGAGATGTATAGGTGAAGCGGCCAAATCCTTATGAGTATCTATGGAGATGTATAGGTATCTCATAAGGGTCAGAATATCCTCTTGAGTTCCCTCGTGACGCACCTATGAGTCAAAGATATAGGCGCAGCGACTAAATCTTTACAAATACCTATGGAGATGTATAGGTAGTTTGTAAAGGTCGGAATGTTTTTACATTTTTTTTTTCGCTACAAACTGCTCTCGCGAATCCAGATGATGATTGGATACGTCGAGCTTTCTTCGTGTGTTTTGACTTAATTGCAGATCACCGAAGTTCATCAACAGTGTATCAGGCAAAACCTATGGGACTGAGCCCAGACATTTGCCAAACAACATACAAGTCAGAGTCATGCCTCGAATTGCATTATCTCGCGACATCAGGTAAGCAATTCCAGGTATGTTTTCCATTTATGTCAGCATGCATCATTTCTTATTGCATTTTAAAAAATGGGATTCATAATCCCGACAAAAACAACATTCATTGCATTTGCATAGTTGAAATTTAGGTATCATTTAGTCTTTGAATGCAACCTCTGCGAGCTCACCTTCAAAGAGGGGCAGCTGTTGAAACCTAAATTTTACTAATCATTTAGTCGTAATTTGCATAGAAAATTAGGGATTAATTTTTAACCCATAAACAAAAATATTTAAATTGCATAACATATAGTTTATGTTCATTTTAATTTAATCGCATTTTGTATCGGACCGGTGATGGCGAACGAGCTTAAATTTCATCGAATGGGACTCGGTTCGCTCGGAAAGGCAAGGGCCGAAAATCACGAGTCAAATAGGTTTGGTCGTTTTAATTTGAGCTTAATTCAACCCATTATGTTCAATTAAATTAAAACCCAAGTTAATTCAACCCGCTTAAGAATTAAATAAAATCAGAAATTAGATTAAGGCCTAAGCCCAAGTCTAAGCCCATTAGGATTAGAAAGCCCATCTAATTGACCTAGGTTAGTATTATATAAGCATGTTTAGGTCAGAATTTTGAGGGGACAACACATAATTAATTTTTAGAGAAAGGCAAGTGTGAGAGAGAAAGTGACGTCGCGCACCACCACCGAGGGCACGCCGCACGCCGCCGCACCGCCGTCATCGCGCCTCAACCGCCCGCCGACGTCGCTGCCTTCCGCTAACGCTGCTGCCGATGATGTGATCAGCCGGTTCAAGCGGCTGAACCGGCTGATCGGCGACTTCCTCCGGCAATCCAGAACTTGCGGCAACACTCCTTGGCGTCTTCACATCACTGTGGTGGCCGGTTTATCGTTAAATGACTGCCGGATCACATCTCTTGACTTGATTCTTCATTACTAGTCCACTAGTGCCGGATCGAATCGATTCTCACTATATTTTGTGCAATCTATTATCATAGGTCGGCCGAGCTTTCCGAGACTTCTCCGTGTTATTTTTTATCTGAATACGGAGGCCGGATCGCTCGATTTCGTGCCGGAGTATCGTTAAACAAGGTAAGTGCACTTGGACTTTGTTCTGTAAAATCGTGTACATAAAAACCAGTATGCTTGAGATGCCGATTTCAGCTCGTTAATGTCAAAATCTTGTGAAGTGATGAACTAGAGAATCGTAAAGCACGTCTTAAGCTTTGATTTGATATATCATATGCCTCTATTGGACCTGATTTGCTATGTCAAAACTATTTCGGAAGTTAGGATCAGAATCTGGAATATGATGTTGAAGTCTGTTCTGATAATGTTCTGACTGATGTTGTGCTGTTCCGCGATTTTTATGATTTTCTATGATCATTTTTTGAAAAAACTTTCTTCATGAAAATTGTAGATCACATATTTATCTATTTACCATAAAATTTTCATAAAATTCCAAGCGTGTTAGCATGATACGATCTGCAACGTCATATATGCATGAATCTGATGACAGATCAGTTCCAAATTGACCTTCGTGTGTTCTTCAATTTTCATAAATTTGTGTGTTCGAAATTTGAAAAAGTTTTCTTCATGAAAGTTCATACTGAGATCGAGATCTTTCCATTGATACTAATTTCATCAAAATCAAAAGTCATTTGGATTTTCAAAAGGAATTTTCACAATCTGATCAGTATCTGTGTCCAGATTTGATTTTCATTCCTTTAGAATTCAGAAGATGTTTCTCCGAAATTGATAAAGTTGGAGATTATCTGCAAATTAGGTGATTGAACATTATCCTATATTTTTCAGAATATTTAATTTCTTAATTTGCATGTTTTGAATATTTCATGAATATCATGTGGATATTTAGATATCTTAGGATAATGCTTAATATATCCGCAATATTTGAAAATATTCAAAATTAGGAATTGTTCCTAATTTAGCAACGTATCTGGACGACTATCTGATCTTATTCCTAAGGTACGATACGCGGCGATACGGAAAATTATTATCCTATCCATAATCACTTGAATACGATAATGATCTTTATCTGCTTTCCAAATTTAAACGATCAACTTTCCGTCAATATCTATAACCCTATAGATATGACCGATAGTTCGATTTTTGTGCCTAATCCGAGTTTGAAACAAATTTGACGGATCGCGTGGACGATTTGAATGTGGTTGCTATCCTTGTCTTTTTTTTATTATTTGCTTTCCTTTAAATAGAAAATTCAAAAAATATCAGTTAGGATTTGAATTTGAGTTTTGCATGTTTAGGGAATCCTAAATGTATCTAGAAGATAGAATAATTATTTAATTTAAATTAGGACTTGAGATAATCTATTTCCTAGTTTAAATTAAGCAATATCCTAATCTTATTAGATTATTTAGGTTTTTTTTTAATTCCGAATTTTCATGAAAACCCCAAAAAAAGAATGAATTGCTTTATGGTAGATTAGGATAGATTGCATTTTTAATTTAAGTAATTTATTATTTCGAATTTTAACAAAAATCCCAAAAATAAGTCATGTTAGGATATGTTAAGTCATCATAGGTTGCATGTTATTTTAAGCATATTTTTATTCCGAATTTCAATGAGAAAAATACCAAAAATAAATTATTTTCCTGTCATTAGAGTTAGATCACGTCGTCGCATGACATATAATTTGCATGTTATGTTGCATTAATTCGCATGTCAATTTTTGCACGTCATTGCATATAGATTAGATTTCATTTAAATAAGTGAAAATCAAAAGAGAAATTGAGTGAATTGCTTGTTAATTAGAAATCATATTTGGATGTTAATGTGATTTTCTAGCTAATAATGCAGATGCTTGCGTTGTTTCCAGGTAAGTAATTCTTCCAAACTTGCAATTTATTTAATGCTTTCCTGGGTGTTAAATTGGTGGTTTGCGCACCCGCATGAACACCTCACATGTTAGTAATTAAGTTGAAATGGATCCAAACTGCATGTCAAAATATTTTTGAAAAGAAAAGGTACCGAAAGGGCGTTAGACTAGATCTAGTGTAATCAAATCCCCGGGCTTAGAATCTCTGGTTCGTAGGAATAAAACATATCTCCCTATGTTTTATTTAGATTTCTAATCGACCTACCGTAAATTGATTAGTGGCGACTCCAAGCATGAAAATATTTGCATGTTAAAGACTTAAACCCTAAGTTGCGAATTGGTAGGGCTTGGGAGGGCCCGAGTTAAGATTGGTCTTAATAATCCATTAGCCCGAAAAATGAAAATTTTTTAGGTCACGACAAATGTAGAGAGTATCCAAGATCCCCTTAGCTAATTCACAAGAAGTAATTTTTTTTATATTCAACAGGTGCTAAAGCACAATAAAGAGAATAAATTGCTTTGAAATCTAAAGTTTCTCTTTTTGAAATCTCAGTTTGAGATAATAGAGGATCTGCTGGCGTGCTTCTTTCTGTCTTTTCTTTTGAGTCAGAAATTTTTTGTCTAACTCCTCTAATGATGACATCCCATTGTATGTGATCAATTGACTTTATGAAAGCCTTCATCTTATTCTTCCAAATGCTGTATTTCTTGCCATCGAAATATGGTGGTCTGTTATTACTTTGACCTTCAATGAGACTTGGAGCTCCAAAGCTAGCCATATAGATCGTTAGGTCAGAAGTAAAACACTTTAATAAACGAGCAATCTCGCTCCGATACCAATTGATGTTGCTAGCAAGGATCACCTAGAGGCGGGTGAATAGGTAATTTAAATAAATTCTTTACCAATTTAAAGCGGAAGTAAAATATCAAGAACAAAGTCTGAACAACAAACAGATTCTGATCAGATTTTGTGACAAATGTTCTTGTGAACAGTATAAATAATATAATAAGATATTAGAAATAGAGAAAACTGCATACAAGTTTATAGTGATTCGGCTTATAGCTAGCTTACGTCCACTCTCCCACGCTGACAGCCTACTAGCTGGATTTTACTATGTAATCAAGAGGAAATACAGATTCTGAGTGATATCACTCTTGTGTTTGATAGGACTTTCTATCTCACACTCTCACTCTTACAAAATATCCCTCAATATCTTAATGTTCAACACAAGAAAGACGAGAAAGGAATAGAATATGCTCAGACTTTGGACTTGTTGATTCTTGATTCTATCTCTCTCTCTTTTGCTACTCGTTGATCTCCTTAAATACTCATCCACTTCTAAACTAGCCGTTGGATAGCTTTAAGATGATCATCTTCCAATCTTTACCTTGGACAATTTTATATAAAAAGGATTGAATAGCCGTTGGATGACAGATTCTGAATCCCGCTGATTTTGATCGCCCATATAATCAGAATCTTAGTTTCCATAAGTAGAGTTTTATCCGTTGTAATGCATTCTTGTCATAATATTTGATTGTTAATCAATCACAACTTTCCTTCTGTGAAATCCATATCAAATCACTAGCTGTTATGTTTCGTTCTGAAAAAGTTTTGCTTCTGCGTCTGAAAAATTTCTACGTCTGCGTCTGCATAACTTCTGTGTCTGCGTCTGCATCTGCATAACTTCCGCGTCTTCATTGCTTATGTATCTGAATAACTTCTGTGTCTGCGTCTGCAAAACTTCAGCGTTTGCATCTAAACTTTTAGTTCTGAAAACTTGTAAAGTCTGATAATCCATTCTGAACTTCCAAAATATATTAACTTGGAAAAAAATATGTTGTCAGATTCACAAGTTACACATGGAAAGTTTTGTCAGTTTCAAAGTCCACTAGGAGTTTTCCTCAACACAAATAACTCTAGGCAGTACGTTACCTGCAAGTGCATGGAATGAGTACATTGGAGAGAGGATACTCTAGTAAATATGTGGACATTCAAGAAAAGATAGAACTACAACTTATGGAGGAAATGTTAGCACAGCTTCAATTGCTGCAGAGAGACTCTTTTGAGCTAAAGCAAGACACATGAGACAATGGCCTTTATATGCTCTCTAGTAAGAAGGTGTCGCTTTTAGATGGAGAAATAGGGTAAAAGGAATAGGGAAGGCATGGGAACACACTCTGAGAGAAGAATTTCTTCATGGAGGATATGATACTAAACAAGTTAATGGCACAACATGATCCACATAACCAGACCCATTGAGGAGGAGTAGTCTTGTTTATTGGCAATTTCGTTGCATAGAAGCAATATTTCGCATTAAGGCGTAAACCGCAACTTTTTGAGAATTTAACCCCAAAATTATTATTAAAAAAAAAAGAATAAGGCTCGACCAATTGTTCTTCAAGAGAAGGTCCAACCAAATGAGACATTGTCAAGGTGACTCAGTGAGATGAGAACTTATAGGTTATAGTACAAAACTGTGACTGCACATAGACAGTCAACATCACCACATTATACTCATTTTCAATCCTGTTTGTCTCTAACGTGAATTTGTTCAAATATTTAATACCTGAAATTGACAGTATGGTATCATACTACAAAACATGCAGCAGCATGTAGCATGCGTCACAAACTAACCGATGTCCAGTTTCATAATCTACTCTTGACAACAGCAGAAAGTAAATCCATCCTGAAATTCCCTATAACAACTAATTCATAAACTTTTAAGACTGTTTCTTCGTAATGAATCGGTTGGCAACACTGGACGATGCTTTGACTGATGTCACGGAAGCAAAAACTAGGAGACTAGCATAAAAGAAAGGCACTACTTGATTGGAAGCAAGCTGGGAAAATAACATAAAAAGCAAAAAGAACAGATCTATCATACCTGAGCAAGAACCACGTGGCTCTTATCCAATAAGATGCCATTGTATGGAGCCTTTGGATGGAAGTGAATGACCAAGGGATCAACAAATTTGAACTGCTGCACTGCAGAAAGTATATCCCAATATGCTCTCCTAACCCCTGTTGTAGAGCCGGCAGGCACTAGCCAAGGCCACTTCTCCCTACAAAATCGGTTTAAAAACATCCTTTAGTAAATCAATTTTCATCGGAGAGAGGACGGCAAACACATATGCAACGACTTAGTCGACTAGTAATACTATGAAGACAAGTCGCCTTTTCAAGATCTTCAGTCATTAAATACAAGCCCCAACAACAACACGATATACGATTCCTCCATACCAATTCAATACATTTGGTATCGACATTTTATTCGATCCTTCCATTTTCTTAGGCTGCAAAGCTCCAGTGGTAACTGACGAGACAGTGGCAAACCTTAAAGTTTGTCATTCCACAGACACGACTCTCCTGTACGAAGCTTTCCAGCAACTACGTCGTAGCACAAAAATCCGCAACAACTCCTATGAAGTCCCAGATAACGACCTCCGACTGGACACCATACTTTTCTCCCCTGACGACCGTGCTTTTTTTTTTTTATTGAATTTTACGTAATTCTAGCAGTTCACGCACGGTCCATCCATCGCATGCATAAACGGAATCACATCTCAGCCTCGCGGCGACGGACACCGTTCGCACTGACTGAGCTATAAAGGCTGTGCCAGACGGCATCGGAATAAGCGACGCGCTTGAGGAACTTGCAGGACATCCCCATGCTCGACACCTCCCGCGGCGTCAAGTAACCCGCGCAGCGGACCAGCACGTCCGCGTCCACGTTGGTGATCGACGTCGTCGCTGCCGCCGGCGCCGGCGCCGGCGTCCCGGTCGAACGGCAGCGCCTCTTCGACGGTGGCGGGTCCATTTGCGGAGCTCCGCCGGAAAAACCCTAGAGCGCGCGCACGGTATCGTCTGGTGATCCCCGAGCGATGATGGTCCGACGACAGGAGAAAATGATCCGCAACGCTTTTGGAGCTTCCCTCGCCCATCCCTGCTATTCATAATCTTTCCCCCTTTTTAGCCGAAAAACGATGGGTCCCCTTCGTTGATAGGTAATGCTCCCCCCCGATACATGCGCTAGTTCCACTCAAAATTTGATAATAAAGAAAACTATTTTTAATGAAAATTATCAAGAAAAATAATTTTCATCACCATTTAGAATTAATATCACAAAAAAATCCAAATTAATACATTTCAAATTAATTTTTTGACCATAAAAAAATCCAAACTGATACGTTTGTGACAAATTTACCATCCGTTAGTTTTTATTAAAAATTAGATTAATACTACGAAAAATTCCAAACCGGTACAGTTGTGACAAACGGAGAATAAAATTCCAAATTAGTACATCTATCAACTATCATGCGTCATCCAACTCAGCAATTCGACAATAAAACTTACTGGAAATTAACAAAGGTAAATTTATCACAAATGTACTAATTCAGGATTTAGTTTAAGAGTAAATTTATCATAAATGTATCAGTTTAAGGCCTTTTGTAATATTAACCATTTTATTTGTTTAATGACTTTTGTGGATCCTAGAATCTAACGATATCTTGAAATGTTTCCCCTCCGAGAGAATAACGAGGAGTGATTGAACGGGAGATCCGTAAACTCGGAGAAAAGGAAACGTTCACCAGCAGCACGAGACAATAACTAATCAATGAATTCAAAGGCTTATTACCGGTGCATCTATCTACGAGGTTCGGTTCTCTAAGACGACAAAGATCCTTCATCTGTCTTTCAGGTAGAGTAGCATGATTTTAAGCTCTACAGCTCAAAATCATGGATATAGGAGGTGACACAGAAAGAAATTTACAGAAGAACACACTGGAGCCCTGATGACACAGCATTCGGATATCCACATCAGGTTGCTTATCTCCTGCTCCCTCAGCCTCATATATTCGAAAGAACACACCATAACGGAACTGCTATAAAAGGAAGAAAAACGGAGGAAGAACAAGTAAATGCTACATCGAACAACATAATCTCTTCAACTACAACTAGCTGTCAATCAACCAACGCAGAAAGGCGAACCTGCTGCTCGAAGGCTAAAGGCAAGGCACAGCCTTTTCACTTCCTCTTCACAAAATGCCTTGTCCAGCATCTGGCTTTCTCCATAAGATAAACTTGGAGAAAAGGGGCTGATATGGAGTATATTTCTCCATGACACCGCGAACCTGCAAATTTACACCACACGAGACGATTTCAATTGCGGTGAACACGTGCCCAGACAGAGAAGACGATGCCGTGCTCATAACACATAGCAACCATTTCCATGTTCGTATTTTGCTTGCCACTAGCATGCTGTCATCAGAGCAAGGGCCAGAAAATCCATTGGTTGGTCACTAGAAACTCGGCAAGTCGCCAGTTAAGCTGGAACTTCAGACAGACAACAAAGCTGGAATCAGGTTGGATAGACAAGCCAAGATAGGACTCTACAATGTTGATTAATGCCAGAATAAACCATTTTTAAAGCAAAGTGGATGAGTGATCAACTATATGACAAGTCCTGGATAAACTAAAACAGAGTAAACTACCAAATGTACAGTCCTACATGACAAGGGCACCTGTCAGGGGAAGATGGTGGGGAAACACCGATTTCTTAAATTCATTTTTCTCTATTTATGAAGAAAATATCATCCCCAGTGTGTCTTCCAAAGATCCATCACCATTGGGGATTTGGCGGTCAAGATATAAATGAAGCAAAAGGACGTGCAACTGATTACACACAAGAATGCAGGAAAAGACACATAACAGTTCACTATATTTTCATTTCCACGAAAGCATTCCACATATAGGTATCTATATACACGTTTTTATGACATCACCACTTCAGGCATCATCATCCGAATAGGAATTTGGCTGCCAAAATTTGGATGTCCGCTCATCCTCGTATTGTGAAACCGGGTGGTCTGCAGATGTGAAGTCCCTCAAGCGCACAAGTCCACGTTCAAGGCCACAAGCAGCAGTAACGATTCGGCAACCATCTACAGCAATGGCCGAACATCCAAAGGTGGAACCCACTTCTTCTGGGCTACAACAAATCAAGGAGTTCGCTAAATTTCCAGTTTCAGCTTCCCAAACATTAACATGATCATCTCCGGGGCTCCCTGTAACTATTTTGTATGAATCCATATGCAAATGCGCCACAGGACCTGAATGCCCATCCAGCTCAGCTATTGGCACCAATTTACTTTGGCCCTGGTTCTTTCTGACATCCCAAAGCATCGCCCTGCAACATCACAAACATCTTGCTTTCAGAGCACTAGAATTATCAAGTTGAAAACAAACTTTAAACAGAAATTTTTCCATATAAGGGGCATTTTTTAATCCCCTTTGCCATATTTGTCTTTGATCGTTTATTCCCAGTTTGCTACTGACAGTTTCAGGAATAAACAGCCAGGTTCGTCACTGCAGCTAATGGCCATAGTGAACGTCAATGGCTTTGTCTTGCATGCTTTGTTTACTCGTAGAGGAATGAAAGTACGGTCTACCCAACAATCTAAATGTATTGCACCTGTGCTCATTCTAATTGGTCTGAGGATGTCCAGTTGTCTTAGCTTCCCATATCCCATAAATGTATATGCAGCTTATCATAAAATTAAACATATGAAGATTGCTTATTATTCGGAAATTATTGGATCAAAGGAAACAACTGCTAAGTGCTCTGGACAAATTGCAGCATGATTCCTCAGTGCGGATGATTCTACACCATACAAGTAAGTGCCGCTCATTAAAAAATATCTACTACCACAAGAAAAAACTAACCTGCCAGTCTCACCCGTACAGATTAATGACTTCGAAGGAATAATTTCAAATGAATACAAGCTTGTTTGGGATGTTGCTGCAGTACTAACTCTTTGCATTGTCCTTAAGTCTATAATGGCAACACCCGAACCAGCAGCCACATAAAGCAGCGATTCATGGCACTTCATGTTTACAGGTGCACCAGAAACAGAAGCCATTCCAACGCAGCATGATGAACGAACGGCAGATGATGCATTTGCATCCCAAACTCTTATCTAACATGAAAATCAACATTATCTATCAGGTTAAGAAAAAACAACATACCAAAAGAACCAACAATCCAGGAAAACAAGACGATCGCAATAAATTCATTCAAACGAAAAAAGAGTCCATACTGACGTCAAGAAATTCAGCTTATTCTAAAGGTTCCACCTTTTCACCAGAAGACATGCTTAGGACTTATGAAGCCTATTTGCATTATGTTGCTTCTTCTGATCTATACACTCCTCAATAAGAAGAGTCCCTCAGTTGAATTATCTCCCTTAATTTATACGTCAAGACTTATCCATTGATGGTGCTTGATGGAAGTTGCCTGTACTTTAATGAAGTGGATTAAGTTCCTAAAAAATATAAATTTCATTAACATCATGATCATCCGATGACATGCATAAACCAATTTATTGAATTTATGTTCATATACAGAATAGACACCTAGACTCTTCAAGAGATAAGACAGAAGTACCTTAGAGTCTCTTGAAATAGACACCAAAAGAGAAGTACTGTGCCTGGAAGGAGAATACAAACACATAGTCATATCAGTATACCTGGTGCAAGGACTTCACACCATTGAGAAATAAAACACAACGAAATGACAACTTGAAAATACAGTACTACTGAGAAACTTAGGAATTTGATAACGAGCTTGTGAGTCGCTAATGCAACCAATAGTGACAATTGACAGAGCAGATAGTAATTCTGAGGTAACAATACTCATAAAATTACAATTCTATATCTCGTGAGAATTACCATAGCATGAACTGAATCCTAATGATCAAGCCCAGAAACCAGTAATGTCATTCTTGATTTTCCGAAATAAGAGGCCTCTAACAGGTGCACAGAATGATTAAAGTGGAAGGGAAGACTTCATTGGATGTGAGTATTCAGGAAAAGATCTGACAGACATTACATTAGTGTATTTTATGATTTTGAATAAGATGAGAGATTCTCACGTTGATGTGGTTTGGACAAGAGAATAATGAATTTTAGAAGCTCCTGTGACAATATGTGACTCTCTAATCCGGATGTAGGTTAAAGGGCAGTCAAAAAGCTAAAGATTTGTGGATAGAGAAAAAGCTAAAAATTTGTGGATAAGAACTTTAAGAAATATCTTAAGTACTTATTTTGTCATGTGCCACTAAAGATTAATAGTGCACAGCTTAGAGGATGCATGTGCCCAACATTTGTTGAAGCGAGGCTTTGTCTTTCTTATTATGCCCTAAGCAAAATTAGCTTACAGATGGGGAACCAAGAAGATGATGGGCTAAACTTTACTTTGAAGTTATGTCCTGATATGAGGCAATCACAGAAAAAGAAGAGAAAGTAATAGCAACTAATTTACCAACTTCAACGCATTAAAAAATGGGTCTTTTATAGTATACCTAGAGATCATTTGAAAACAGAATGCACAAGCCAAGGACCAAATTTTCCTTAAACCTTCTCAAAAGCACCAAAAATAGAAGAGATGCCACAGTAGAGTTCTTCAAGAAACAGACACACACCCAGCAACTGCAACAAACTTGACTGGCTTCTCATGCCCATAAAAGGTGGCCTTTAAAGCTTGTTGTCTGCGTTTTCCACTTGAAAGGGACCAAAGCCGAACAGTGCCATCCTCACCTCCACTTGCCAATACTCTACCCTTCCCTTCACCTATTAATTTATCTGACAGGGTGAAAACTGGGCCACTGTGACCTCTAAAACACCGTTGGCATGCACCCTGAGAAAGGAAGCATTAGAATGACAGACTATACATAAATTTTAGGGATAAAGCAGCCAATAGTCTGAGTTTTTTTTTTTTTTTTTTGGGTCAGTTGGATCCTTTAACTACGTGTTTTTTTTGTATAAGTTAATACTTCTGTCAAATAAATGGACCGCATGCTGATGTGGAAGACCACATCAGTGCCACATCAACCATATACATCCATGTCAACACCAAATCATCTTGCTCCTCCTAACTATTTGCTGACAGGGACCAAAGAACAAAAAAAAAAAAAAGAAAAAGAAACCAGAAGTCCGAGAGAGAGAGAGAGAGAGAGAGAGAGAGAGCTCCCTAGTGGAAGAGACAAAGATGGAGGCACTAGCTGGATGGTGGTGATGGCCCGGCCCAGCCACCAGCGAAGATCCGGTGACCTTTGCCATTGTCTAGGACCACCGCTGTAAGTGGCGGCACTGCAGCTGCCATCGGCTGGCGAGAGTGTACACGTGAAAGTTTCCCCTCCTTCTCCTCTATATTGGCTATTCCAGTATCTTTTTTCTTTTCAGATTTTGTCTTTTCAATTCTTGAAAAATAGTTTTTTTTTTGTATCGTATTTTCTAAAATTCCTAATGATGCCACGTGGGATGCCAGCATGACACTAAACAGTAACTAAACGGCCACGTCAGTGGTTCTGTTTATTTTTTTAATGGAAGGACTAATTTGAACAGAAAGTATATAGTTCAAGGATCCAATTGGCCAAAAAAGAGTTGAGAGACCAGATGAAACAAATTGAAAACATTTGGGACTACCGGTGCCTTCATTCCTAATTTTGAGTTACTACAGGTCATAACCTAACTAATGAATCAAAATGGTTAAAGGTCAACAAATTATCTTCTTTAAAACTTAAAGCCAAATAGGAGAACAAAATGCTCAAGCTTCTCACTACCTTAAAGTCCTTCACAGAAATAACATTTACAACTGTATTTCTACACAGGCTTATTTCTCATTCAAATAGATTTCAGGAAAATGCTACTTAATCCCATACCTTCCACCATAGCCGAATGGAACGATCACAGCTTGATGTCACCAGTGCATTTTCCTGACTCTCCGTCTCACCTCGGGATGAAGAAATTACGCTAAGGGGAAAAAGTCTGCAAATCAAAGGATTCATAATTAACGTAATAAGAGATAAATTTTCTCATAGAAACTAGACATTGAAACGTTTGTTGACATCTAGAAACCAAAAATCTACTTGAAATACCCAAAAGAAAGAAAGAAAAGCTCAATTTGATTAGTGTGGAGAACTACTAGAAGTAGACGCACCCATTTCCTGCTAGTTATTGAACTGACTGATACATAATAAGCCACATTTTGTAATTTGCATTTAAAAAATTCTACAAACAGAATGCACTAAGTTGAGACAGGTAGAATAGCAGGTCCAGGACCGAAGTGTCTCTAGGTGTTAACTAGATCAAGACCCTGACTTAAGTTTTATTTTCCCTTTAGAGCAGCGCCAGTTCCAATAACTAAGCCAGTGGCCCAAAGATCTATGACACGGAATTTTAGGAAGTAAAATGAGTGCTGTAGAGAGAGAATGCTCTAGTAGATGTGCGGACATTCAAGAAAAGATAGAACTACAATTACAGAGGAAACATTAGTATAGCTCCAATTGCTCCACAGAAACTCACTTGAGGTAAATCAGGACACGTGAGACAATGGCCTTTATCTGCTCTGGTAAGAATTGGGCTTTTAGATGGAGAAATAGGGTGAAAGGAGTAAGGAAGGCATGGGAAGACACTTTGAGAGAAGACTTTCGTCATGGAGGATTTGATGCTGAACAAGTTAATGGCACAACAGGACTGTGCAACCAGCCCTATTGAGGAGGAGTAGCCTTGTTTGTTGGCATTATCGTTGCATAGAACCAATAGAACCACAAGTTTTTGAGTGTTTAACCCCCAAAATCATTTAAAAAAAAGACAGAATAAGACTCAATCAATTGCTCTTCAAGAGAAAGTTCATTCAAAGCAGACATTATCAAGGTGTACCCAGTGAGATGAGAACTTATAGGTTATAGTACAAAACTGTAACTGCACATAGACAGTCAACATCACTATGTCATCCTCATTTTAAATCCGTTTGTCTTTAACGTAATTTTGTCTAGAAATATATCATAGCTGAAAATGACAGTATGGCATCATACCACAAAATATGCAGCAGCATGTAGCATGTAGCATGTATCATTAACTAACCAATGTCCAGTTTCATAATCAATTCTAGCAACAGCTGAAAGTAAATCCAACCTACGAGTCTCACCTCATACAAGTAACTCTTGCATTGTGATCGTCTAGTGCAATAATGGATTCCCATCGACCGAGAGAGCTATCGAACTTCATAAATCGTAAGGTTGGACCCTGAATGCAACACCATGTGTAGCAAGTGTCACAAGCTTATTTGCTCAAGAATGACACTGGATACATGAAATTAAGTTCTATAACAACTAATACACACTTTTAAGACTGTTTCTTCATAACAAGTAGGTTGGCCACACTAGACGACACTATGACTAATATTAGGGAAGCTAAAACTAGGAGACAAGTATGGAAGAAGGCTCTACCCAAACAGAAGCAAGCTGGGAAATCAACATAAAAGCAAAAGGAACAGATGTATCATACCCGAGCAAGAACCACGCTGTTCTTCTCCAATAAGATATTATTGAATGTAGCCTCTGTAAAGTAGTCAATAACCAAGGGATCGACAAATTTAAACTGCTGCAGTGCAGAAAGTCTGTCAAAATATGCTCTTCTAACCCCTGTTGTAAAGCTGGTAGACACTTGTCGAGGCCACTTCTCCCTACCAAATTGGTTTAAAACATCACTCAGCAAATCAATTTTCATTGGACAGCGGCCGGCAAACAAATATTTAACCACTTAGTCAACTAGGAATACTAAGAAAAGAAGTCTCCTTTTCAAGATCTTCGATCATCAAATACAAGCTCCACGGACACCACGACATACGATTCCTCCATACCAATTCAATCCATACCGCATTCGCATTTTATTCTATCCTTCCATTTTCTTAGGCTGCAAAGCTCAGTGGTAACCGATGAGACAGTGACAACCCTTAAAGTTTGCTATTCCACAGACACAATTCCCCTATTCGAAGCTTTCCAGCAACTAAGTCACGTCACAAAAATCTGAAACAACTCATATGAAGTCCCAAGTGACGACCTTCAACTGTACACTGCACTTTCTCTCCTGATCATTTTTAATACATGCATGGTCGATTCATCACATACACAAACGGACTCGCATCTTCTTAGCCTCGTGAAGGACACCGTCACCACTGACCTATACAGTCGGTGCCAGACGGAATCGGAGTAAGCGACGCGCTTGAGGAACTTGCAGGACATTGCCATGCTCGACACCTCCCGCAGCGTCAAGTAATCCGCACAGCGGGCCAGCGCGTCGACGTCCACGTCGGTGATCGACGTCGCCGCCGCCGCCGCCGCTCCCGGAGAACAGCTACGGCTCGTCGACGGAGGCAGGTCCATCTTCAGCTCCGCCGGGAAACCCTAGCGCGCGCGGTTATCGGCGATTCCGACCGATGATCCGGCCGCAGGTGAAAACGATTCTCGAAGCTTCGGACCTTTGATTGCGGGTGCTGCTATTTAAATCTTTCCATTGGCGGAAAACCGACGGTTTTCGTTTTAAAGTGCTCGAAAATTCACCGAAAGATTACAACATCCGATTTACTTTATAAGTTTCTCAAAAACTAATAAGGAAGAAAGCCACAAAAAACCCCAAACTTCATTCATTGTCACACATTTACCCCGAATTTTTTTTTCTGACACCAAAAATCCCAAACTTTATTATTTGTGACACATTTACCTCAATACATATTGTCCATGGAAATTTTCGTCTTTTCTGCTTTTTCTTTTTTTTTTTTTTTACTTTTTTTTTCCTTCCAGCGAGGGCCCCCCTCGCCGGCGTCTGGCGAGGCTCGCCCTCGCCTGGGCAAGGTCGGGCGAGCCTCGCCCTCGCCAGATCCGGTGACGGCAAGCCTCGCCGGCGTCCAGCATGGCTCGACCTCGCCCAGGCGAGGGCGAGCCTCGCGAGCATCAAGCGAGGCTCGCCCTCGCTCGCCTAGGCAAGGTCAGGTGAGCCACACTCGACGTCGGCAAGGCTTGCCCGACGCCGGTTCTGGCGAGAGCGAGCCTCGCCCGACCTTGCCTAGGCGAGGGGGAGCCTTGTCGACATCGGGCGAGGCTCGCCCGACCTCACCCAGGCGAGGGCGAGCCACGCCCGACGTCGGTGACGCTCGCCCTCGCTCGCCCAGGCGAGGGCCCCCTTGTCGGTCGGCTCTCGCCCGATGCTCGGGTGAGCCTCGCCGGACGCCGGCGAGGGCCCCTCTCGTCGGAAAGGAAAAAAAAGTAAAAAAGAAAAAGAAAAAGCAGAAAAGTCGAAAATGCCCATGGACAATGTGTATCAAGGTAAATGTGTCACAAATAATAAAGTTTAGGACTTTTGGTGTCACAAAAAAAAGTTCAAAGTAAATGTGTCACAGGGGGTAAAGTTTGAAGTTTTTGGTGGCTTTTTCCCAACTAATAAATATTTTCCAGTCAAATAAAATCATATTACAAGGCTACTAAAATTGACACATGGAAACCATACGTGAGATAATTGCATGGTGTCTATTTTTACATTGATAAGAGGGTATATATTCAATTGCGGGGCAAATTGATTCTTTTTTTTTCTTTTTTGCTAATTTTTAACCCGATAAAGCATGTATCTTCATTCTATCACTCCACCTTATGACAGTTCAATAGTTATCCGACCAAACTGTATTTATAACTAGGGATGATTGGTTTCAAGGTAGGTAGATTCTCAACTTGAGATCTCAAACTTATCTTACTAGAAACGATTTCTAATTTTTGAAATCGAAAACCTATCATGTTTGCGTTGGAATCAACCTTGGAATCTATCTTGTTTTTCCGAGCCAATTTCAGTGTTTACCCTGATGACCTATTTTTCTTTTGTTCATTTTTTACAGTAAAATAATATAAACAACAAAATGATTCTAAATAAAAGATGAACAAGGGCGAGTAAGCAAAGGTGACTAAAAAAGAAGCGAGGATTGTGAGGCACAAATGAGTGAGGGCAAGCGAGCAACCAAGGAGGGTGAGTCATGAGCAAGAAAGAAAAAGTCATAAAGTGTCTGAGTGAAATTGAAGAGAATAGAGTAGAAGGGAGATAAAAGAAGATGCCGAGAAAAAAATTAGGGATTTTACACTTAAAGCAATTGCTTCAAAATTCAATCCGATTCTCAAATGATTCTTCACTAGGAACCAAGAACTTGAAATTGAACTGATTTTCAAGGCAATCTAGTTTGGCTCCCAAGTAAAACCAATCCTGTTGCAAAGCCCTACCTGCAACCATAGAATCGAAGTCTAGGACTAGGGATGAAATACAAATCACACCATACTATCCATGTCGATTCGGTTCATTTCATCATTTCATCTTTCAATTAAAGGATCCCAGAAATTCACACCATCCTATTTCACAGTGACAGGCATTGAACAAAGCCAGCCACAGCTCAAGCATTGGCTCTCATTTAATTTGCTGGTAGTATCGCTAGTATTGGCATTCGCCAAAAAGTCGCATTTCGTTCATACCCTTTTGTAGATACGGGAATCCAACGATATCTTGATATATTTCCCTTCCGAGAGGAGGACAAGCTACAATTGAACGGGAGATATGCAAACTCAGAGAAAGAAACAATCAGTAGCCGCACGAGCGCATGACTAATCAATGCATTCAAGACTTATTACCAGTACATCTATCTACAAGGTTCTATTCTCTAGAATGACAAAGATAACGCATCATCTTTTAGGTAAGTAGCAGTAGTTATTGCTCCCAAGCTCTGCAGCTCAAAATCATGGATAGGAGGTGAAACAGAAATAAATTTACAGAAGAACACACTAGAGCACCAATAAGACTTTCTGAATTGCTTCCCCAAAGAATTAAAATATGAACACAACACTGTCATGAACCCTCGACTTCTGGTTCTGAGCCACACATTCGGATATCCACATCAGATTCCTTATCTCCTGCTCCCTCAACCTCATATATGCGAAGAACACGCCATAATGGAACTGCAATAAAAGGGAAAAAAAAAGAGGAAAAACAAGTAAATGTGACATTGGCAAAACACCAAACAACATAATCTCTCTAACTACAATTAGCTGTCAATCAACCAACGCAGAAAGGCGAACCTGCTGCTCGAATGCTAGGCACAGCCTTTTCACTTCCTCCTCATAAAATGCCTTGTCCAGCATCTGGCTCTCTCCATAAGATAACTTGGAGAAAATGGACTGATATGGAGGATATTTCTCCATGACACCGCGAACCTGCAAATTTACACCACATGAGACAATTTCAATTGCAGCAAACACATGCCCATACAGAGAATACGATGCCTTGCTGGTAATACAGAGCAACCACTTCCATGTTCTTATTTTGCTTACCACTAGCTAGTTAAGTGGGAACTTACTTGTGATGAACAACAAAGCAGGAATCAAGTTACATAGACAAGGGCACCTGTCTGGGGAAGATCGTTATCTACCACCAGATCCTACCAGTCCCATTTTATAGTAGAATGGTACTATACCTCATCTACAGGAAATGGACTCCCAAAATATATAATACTGAGGATGTCTGAAAGCTCAAAATTACCTGATCAATATCCTCACAAACAGCAAGCTCTTCATGGCCATAAGGATACCTATCAACAGACAGAAATTACCAAGAATTACTTACCACTGTAACATGCATAGAAATAATGCAGCCAAAACAACAAATTGTTTCCAGATATCTTACAGTAAACCAAAACTAGAGTACAACTTCTTCCGATCATCCCTGGTGAGCTCAGTGCCGATACTGCAGTGGAATTACATTCACACCATCAGGAAGTTGCACAATACTGAAATCATTGGAAGAAAGTAAAGGAAATGGTAAAATTCAGACCAATCCTTAACCATATGTCACCTGTTTATTGTTATGTTTACAGCCCTTCTATCAGCCTCAAACGCAAGCAGATCAGACATAATCTCTGCAGTGGCACCTCCAAGTTTCTATTTAGGAATAACACATGTAAGCAGTCATAAACTAAACAAAGAAAAAATTACATGTTAACTGTAATATGACTGGAAAAACAACATATCTCCTCCAAGAAGGCAGCTATTTGCACCTGACAAAACCTGTAGAAGTCCTCGAGGTAGGCCTTGTAAAGAGTGTTTCTCATGATCTCAATGTTCATGTCATCCAAGTCCTACAGAAAAAGAAAATAACATGCGACCTCAGAGATTAACCAATCTGAAGGTGGATATGCAGCTGATTGAGAAAGTATTATATGGGACAATATAAAAATATAAACAGAAACAATTTTGACAAATGCTGTCATCAATGGTTTAGTAGTTCCTCAACCGTCCAACAGTAACCAGCATCAATCCAAGCCCCAGGCACGACTTTCCCTTTCACGGGGAGGTTGGTCAGGTTGAAGCTAACCGAAATCTAAAGTTCCTAGGAGTGTGAAATCATTGTCAATCCATTTAAAAGTTCAAGGATTTAAAATATGGTGCAACCAAGGTACTATACCTAACATGCACACTTAAATGTTTGATGATAGGGTGATAACCTAGAGGAAAAAACTAACAGACATGTCACAAAAAAGACTGGGCGAAACAAAAAAATGTGAGATTAAATTGAAAGTAGTAACTACTCTGCATGTTGAATTTATGCGGGAAACTTCCAATCAATTAAAGCCTTAATCCTTTTCTTTTTCCCCATAAAACCTCAGACTTCAAGAGCAACTGAAACATATTTCTACATTGGTACTTGTAGAACGATTAAAATAAGTTTTGATCCACTACCAGTAAAGCATTGTTTGAGTTATAGTGACAAAATAGATAATAAATGAAAGTCAGCTGCCAATAAAGAAGGGAAAGGAAAACAATGGCTAAGTCAAACCATCGATACCTCTGACGTGATGCACTCAGAGAAATACGGAGCCAGAGGTGTGTCAACAAGAACCAATCTGTAAAGTTCTCGCATATTTTGAGCCACTGCCAGAGTTGCAATGCTGCAGAGTACGTATGGCAAATTAAGTACAACAAAGACTGAGAAGCCAAAAAAAAGGTAAAAAGGAGCCAAATAAAGTACAATAAGGGCCTACTGAACCTTGAGAGTAATTGTGATTTGGTTCACACATTACCCAGTCCATGTCTACGAGGTTAGTGGGTTACTTACTTACAGGACACGGGATTTATTTACCTAAGGTGTGTTTCCTCGTCATCAAAAAGGCGAAAAAATTGAGTGATTAGCAAACTGAAGTTGTAGAAGGGACAAAATTACCTGTCAAACATACCCAATGGGTGACATTTCTCCAGCAGCTCCTGAACGTCTCTTTCATGCAAGGTTCCAGTAACAATCAAAACAACATTGTCTATCATGTGACCGTACCTATAAGAGATAGAGGAACAAAGGCACCAAGATGCCATGCTAATTATTTTCCTTTATTTAAACTTCCAAAAATCATACTGTCTATCCTCCCACAATAATCATTCAACCAACCCAATGCTAACGAAGGAATTAATAACCAACTGTAGATGTGAGCAATGAAATTTTGTACCACTAGAAGTGGCATAATTCCGGAAAATGAGATGATAAAATGGAATTTCAGCTGCTATAATCATGACCCAATCACAGTCACAGGGTACCGATTATGACGGCAACATAATAGAAATAAAAATCACTTTGATCAGGAGCTCCCTAGCAAACATTAGCTACCACTAGGACCACTACAACATACTTGCACTGCCACTTGGTATATGCTTCAGCTTTCCACCGTGATATTAATTGATTTCCACTGCAAGTTAAAAAACTACACCAACTGCTATGAAATGCGTGTTGCACTTGTGAATAAGATAGTTTTCAAGTGTTGATGGCCTAAATCTCAAGTTTACATTTAACCAAGTCACTAAAAAATGCGAAAAGTAACGGAAAAGCTTGTTGTGTAGAAAAAAAGGTCTGACAATTAAAGGTCCACAGAAATAGAAGCCGTGAAGCTTGCATCCATGTAATTAAGTGTCAATCATAAACTTCTAAACTTCAACTGAGCCAAGCTTGAAAAGTGAATGCCAAAATGAGACTGAAGAATTAAACCACAAGCAGTCTATTTGCATATTCCTTGACATAACAAGAAATGTGAACCACAGGACAAAGGATTATGTTGCCATGCAGTAAGAGTGGGGACATCTTACGTAATATACTCCAAGAAAGTTGACAATGGTTCTGTGGCTTGACAGAGCATCTGCTTGTATTCATCAACCAGTTTAAGGGTGCACTTTTCCACAATAGTTGTCGTATGCAATGGTGAAGGTTCTGAGAGATGTAGCAATGAGATGTTAAAATTGGTGACTTAGTTAGCGCGTTTACAACAATAACATCAGCATCAATAACCACCCAAGTCTTGTCCCTCTAATTGAGATCCTCTTGGGCCATCACATTCTATTTTAAAATGGAAACAAAGTAGGAAGTAATCCGGTGGTCCTCTTCTAACTCCTTGTTGCGAAGAAGGATCAAACATTATCAAGGTCGTGACAACTGACAAGAACTAATATTCATATCAGACCATCCCACAGTCTGCAAAACTTATAATTTTCAGCCTTCAGATCCACATTTGGCCACTGAATTAAAAAAAAAAAATGCCGCAACTGTCAACCGTATGCATGTTTCCTCTATATATCTAATCTCGTTACAGGTGACATGTGTCACGCGGTACCACAGATTCATGAGCTCCTCCGCGGAAATGGGAGCTCCAGCCATCAGAACACTACACATCCCAACTACTGCTAGAAAAAGCTGCTGTCAAACCAAGAGTTCACATTTCGACCCAAAAAAAACAAAAAAACCAAGAGTTCACACATACAGTTGCAATGCAATGAAGAGTGATTCGATTAAGCTCTTAGCCGAATCACAACTAAATCCAATCTCGCATACGGTGCAGGATAAAAGCAACTGCGTGCCGACGAGCGGGCATATGAACTCCAGAGAACGGGAAAATGAGCTCAATCGGTCAGAAACAAACATCAACTCAACCAGAGTACCAAGCTAACATCCACTAACAACGGCGATCACCATGCTAAAGATTCCCCCGATGCTGAAGAATCCCGATTCAGGCGCCCGATCCAAGCGACCGACCGCAATTCGGCGCCGCGATAACTTCCAGCCCACTCCCAACGACATCCTCCATAAACGCCGAGCTCCAAACCAATCCACGGGCGAGGAGAAGGAAAGGACGTACCGTTTTGGAGATAAGGACCGTACTCGGTGGCGGAGAGGTGCATCTTGATGTCGTCCAGGGTCTCGCATTGGCAGAGATTGTTGTAGTCGGCGGCGGCGAGGAGGCTCGCGCGGTGGCCCCTCACGATCGCCTCCAGGTAGCCGCCGTGGATGTTGAACGTCAGGGCCTCGAACCCGTACATCTTCCTCCGATCGGGATTCGGGGTCGGAACCGGTCGACTCCGGGCGAGATCGGGGACGGCGGCGGTGCGGCGTGAAGCGAATCGACGGCGAACAGGGACAGAAGAGGCCTCCTCCTTCCACAAGACAGGCCCTCGGCGATGCGGATCTCGTTAAGAGGGAGGAGAGAGAGAGATAGAGACTGAGATATCGCGAGGTAAGGGACAAGGGGAAGGGAGAGGGGAGGGGCAGTTCTGGTAATTCACCTCTCTCGCATGTTGAGCGTGCTTTTACGAAATTGCCCTTCCCTTTTGCTTGGTTTCACAGTTGGACCCGGACCCGGACTCGGACCCGGACCGTTTGTTAGCGGGTAGGGCCGGACTCTTGCAGGATCGGTGCGGTCGGTGTGTGCCCCAGGGGCCCTTTTTGGGCCCATCCTGGGCCTTACAAACTATTCTCCTTTCCCCTCCATTATAATAAATACCGTCGGTCCAGAAAACTATTTCCGGAAAATTATTTTCAAATTTCCCGATATTTTAATAACGGAAAATTAATCGATCCATAGAAATCGTTTTTCATATGCTGAAAACAACAAGTTTAGATCGGAGGAAAACGACTTCCCTTTCTTGCAATAAGGAAATCACTTTTCCCCAAACCACACAACAACCCACAAAAAATATTTCCCTTTGTGCGATCCTGGAAATCTGAAGATGTTGATCGCGATCCCGAGGAACTTGGTGATCGCGATTTGTCATTCCAATAAATAAATGAATCGGCAGTTGTTGAATGACAGTTGTGACTCGAAGATGTTGAATGACCTTTTTTCCTTTTCCCCCGACTCTATGGATTTAAATGGAGAGATCACAAAGGCCAAATGCGAAACGGGAGTCAAAAAGCTGATAGCATTATGTTGGGATAAACGAGTCAAGCTCGAGCGGCAGTCGAGTAAAGTGAAGAAAACAAAAGGGACAAATTTCATGACCATGAAGGTTCGGTAAGCTTGCGGTTGTCCCAACTCCCAATCTCTTATCTTTCCAAACGGTAAGGTCCCCCACCTGAGGAAGGAGACCAGTCAGAAATATTGCCCAATCAAGAGCGAACATCACGTCGTGGGCTAGATCTTCTGTATTCCCGAAATGTTCAGTCATGCTTCGAAAGACGAAAAGATAGAGACAGAGAGAGACAGAGTCAAAGGGCAGCTGTTCCTTGCTGCTACTGCTGCTGCTGCTTCTGCTTCCGCACGACGAGAGCAACTCCATAACGACACCATCATCCATCCCTGTCGCCTCCACGTAGAGAGAGAGAGAGAGAGAGTTGCACCGAGTGGGACTAGGTGGAGTGAACCTGGTATTTAGATTTCGTGAATTTCACATGAGATCCTAGAATGTTATGTAAGCATAGGCGTATTTGTTGCGGTTCTTGCGAGCTAACTTTGGGCTACAAATGTCCTGAGTCAAAATATTGGTAGTTGGTAACGCAATCTTAAAAGTCTTTGGTACAAAGTTTTCGTTTTGCAAATGTTTAAAGCTCAAATCAACTCCCACTCAATTTTGAGATTTCGCAATGCTAATTGAAGAGCTAATGAAATTTTTACCGTTTTTTTTTTTTGGCTTCCGACTATGCTCTTGCTAAATTATCTAAATTCCTGTTTCACCTTTGCTTTTCCTGTGCAGATCTGCATCAACAAATAGGACTCTTATGACAGGAGGCTAAGGACGAGCTTAGAACTAAATCGGCATCGTACGACATTGATAGCCAGTCGCTTGGGGTCGCACGAGCTCAGTGGCCCTCGCTTGGGGTCATGTGACGAGGTTCGCGCTAAGGCAGCGCAACGAGGGTCATCGAGAGTCACGCAACAAGAGGATCAAGGAGGCGTCAAATGCGGCAGCAACAAAATTGTTCTCCCAAAACTCACCAAAAAGCATTCCCGGTGCATTAGATGTCCTTAAAAACCCGTCGCTTGTGCGAGAAAAAACATGCGTTGCTAGCTTAACATATATATATATTTTTTGTATAAATTAGGAATCTCAACTTTGAGTGCCGTAGACAACAAGAAGTAGACATCGATATTTCAGTGCCGTAGACAATAAGGAGTCAAAAGTAATCCTCCCCCATACAGACGCCTATGTTGGAAAGAGAGAGAGGGTATGTTTATGAATGGTAATCGATCACGGAGCAAAAGTAGTAGCTAACTTTTTTTTAGCAAAAAAAAAAAAGAAAAAACGGTAGCTTTCTTTCTTTCGCTAGAGAATATAAGCACCCGATCAATCTTCACGGACCGTACCGATATTCGCTTTAGACGCAAAAGGAGCAATTGAAAGCAACGCACGATTGGTGCTATCGATGTCCATTAATGACATTGTTTAGGAACTGATTTTGCTGCTTAAGCTTACCTTATTCGGTTTCGTTTGGGCGTGTTTGTGTATGCTTTTCTTTATTGCTTCGTGCTTCCCCCACAATCATTGATTGTTCTAGGAGTTCCAAATTAGGGCACGGGTGGCTTATGGAATTTCCTAAATGAGGAGGACGAGAACCCGTGCCGCGGAATAATGGGTGAAATGCCGCCAGGAAAAGGGAATTGGAAAGATGTGGAAGGCATCAAAAGAATGTTAAAAAGATGGGAACATTTCAAAAGCCATTCAAAGTTGTCTTCAAAAAAAAAAAAAAATGGAGATAAGGCTCAAGACCGTACCACAATTGAAGTTGTCCTTTTTCTTTTTCCATTTATTTTCCTCTTTCGACACTTCAAAAAGATTTGGGGTTAATGTTAAAAAAAATCTTAAATTGTTACGCCTACCCTAAATTAATTTTTTGACTATGAAAATCTTCAAATTATGACGTCCGTGACAAATGTTAAATTTTACCGTCAAATTTATAAATTGATAACACATGATAGTTGACGGGCATACCAATTTAGGGTTTCGCCCTTTATTTTTTATGATTTTTGGTGATATTAATCGAATTTAACGGAGAATAAATCTGCCATAAATATCATAAGTGTATCGTTTTTGGATTTTTGATGGTTCAAAAAATTAATTTGGAGTAAATCCGTTATAAATATATCGATTTAAGATTTTTCGTAGTATTAATCCAAAGTTTTGCGAGGTTCGAACAGAGCGAACTCCATATATATTTTGAATCGATGAAGAGTAATTTCATATTCGGCCCCCGATAATCCAAGAAATTGTGTCCATGGGCGATTGTTGTGCAAGGCCGGCCGACACCACAGAAAAGACATTTTCGTCATGAATCACTGCCCTAGGACTTTCCATGTCACACTACATCAGGATTCGTTTTTTTCAATGCGGCCCCTCCCCCACAATTTGAAAATAGCGATGAGATTTATAGATCAATAAATGCCCAAAGTGCACAGGATTGGCGGCTCTAGGAACGAGAAAAGGTCTCCAATGCACCCCCCCCCGCGGCACATTATATTATTCCCATAAACCAGGGTTGGATCGCCATTGGCGGGGGCCGACCTCCCACAGATGTAATAACAATAAGCACAATATTCTCCTCAACCCCCATTTAATTCCGGACAGTATAATAATTTCCCACGGACCCTATATTTCCTCTTTATTAATTCCCGTTTCGGGGTTTTGCTATTATCGAGTTCGCCCATAAAGTCCTGGAACAATTTTTTGCCCTCGCAAGATCTCTTCGCCCGCTCGGGTAAGATCGGTCATGTATCGAGGTGCGATGCCGTATCGGATATCTCCCGCCTACGCCCGTGCGGTTGACCTGGTACTTAGTTTCGACATCCTCTCCCTCTTTTTTTTATTTTTCTTAAAAGAGAGAGAGAGGCCAAGAGGAACAAGTCAAATGAAATTTGGGAGAACTTTGGGATTTACGTAAAAGAATGGAGAGACAGGGAGAGACCAAAAGGAAGAGGAAATTGAAACGGAGAGCAAGAGAACGAAAAGGAAAGGAAAAAGAGGAGAGGCTGTTTTCTTTCCCTTTGGCTAAAGAGAGAGAGAGAGAGAGGACTTGACCTGGATGAAAAATCCGCTGTTTAGGTTGGGAGGCAGCCCATTGGAATGCCCAAACAATGGCAGCCCCTGGTTTTCACTATCCCAACGAAACCAAACCCCCTCCTCCTCCATCGTCATCATCATCTAACCCCAACCCATCCCCTCCCCTCCCCTTTATATTGGGACGACGACGACGATCGTGGCTCCTCGTGCGAATCCCCTCCCCTCCCCCCCCCCCCTCGGCCTCCTTTATCCGCCGCCCGCCGCCCCGACAAGAGATGCGAGAGCTCGCGCGCCTGTCCTCGGCACGTGAGAATTCCCGCGGCTAGCCGATTTAGGTGCGCTGCGCCGGCTTAACCGTCCCCTGTTTCGCCTGCCCCCTTTTCGTCGGTCGTCCATTTGTGTCGAAAGGTGGGGTCTTTTCGCGTTTCCCGCGGTACCCAGATTGCTGTTCTGGATAAAGGTGCGGTCTTTCGTAGCACTGGTCTGACTGGGGAATCTTTGTTTGGCTCGTTTGTTCGGTCGAAGTGAGCGGAGCGGAACCCGGCGCGGTCGCTTGCGCATTTCTGGGTGCTCGAGCGCTTTCGGGTGCGGTAGATTTCTTGCTCTGGAGGGGGCGGGGGCGATTTGAGGTGGTGGCATTGGAATTTTGTTGGGGCAGGTTTTGAGTTGTTGATGGGGATTACCACTGCGGCTGATAGAAAAGGTAAGGAGTGTCACGAATTGTCGAGAGACAGTAGCGCGAAGAGGAATAGCAAACCGAGAAAGGGCCGTCGACGCCAGAAAAAGATGCTGCCGATACAACGGCTGTACGATACTTGTCGGGAAGTTTTTGCGGAAAGCGGAACCAATATCATACCGTCTCCTCAGGATATAGAGAGGCTAAGGGCGGTTTTAGGTATGTTTCTATGTGTGTCATGGGCGATTTTACTTTGTGCCGATATAATTGTATGAAGGTTTTGTGGTAATTCTGTGTCATGATGGGGGATCATTGGATTGTCCCCTCGAGTTGTTTAAAGATAGTGATAGATTGGTATTGTGCGGTGTATTCTGATTGAGATGAGAAATTTAATGTGCGTGTAGGTTAACTTACTGTCTACAAGTGTGTTAGACTGGAGATCTCTGACTGTTTTCTTGGAATGGTTTGGGTTACTTTTGGCTTGCTGATTTGGTGGAAAACTTGATTGTGCTGTTGACGATATCTACATTTGTTCTGGCTCTTATATCATTTGATAAAACAATTGCATTTCTATATTGGAAAGCTTGACATTGCCATCCCGGAATACTTTCATTAAGTCTGAATTTCTATTGAGTGGACTTTGTTGCTGTGAGAATTCCTAAGTAATGTGTTATTGGGAGGGAATTATGTCACCACAAATAGAGACTAAAGCAAGTGTTGGATCAAAGCTGGTGTTCAAGAACTTATTATACTCCTGACTATGAAACCAAAGACACCGATATCTCCGCAGCATCCGGGGTAACTCCTCAACCCAGAGTTCCGCCTGAGGAAGCAGGGCCTTGTTTAGGTCATCCATAAATGGCATCTTTTGTGCTGTTTAGGTCAAGAAAAGGGCTTCCTTAGTTTCTCTTCATAGTGTCAACATGATCGACATTGCTTGTCGTTCGAAGCCTTAAGCAGCTGAGTTTTTTAGTATTCAAATACTTAGTCTTAGACCAAGTTCAGTTTTTTTTTTTGGCCATATCAAATCAGGTTCAGTTTACTCACTCGCTGTCAAGCTATTGGCAAGTTCGATATTTTGTTTGAGGTTAGCTGGGATGTGAGATAAGCCAGAAACAAGAGGTTTGGCCAAAAGAAAATTAAATTAATAACAGGTGAGAGAGGAGTGACCACCAAATGGTGGTCTGGTCGAAAGTACAGTTACAAATCTCAAAGGATATGGTCTAAAAGTAGAATTTTATCACTGTATATATGGTCCCAAGTTTTTATGGATTTTTCCTCTGTTTCGAGGGTTGATTGCAAAGCCATGGTGTCTCAAAATGAGGAGGCCATACAGAAACTTGTTTTTCTTCCTCTGAACTTGACTTGCTTTTTGCTAGTCCAGAAAAGGAAATGCATTCCATCATGTTGTCTTTCCATGAGATTTAGTCAGTAGAAGTTCTCGATCTTGGCATAGAGTGCTCTTGAATAACCTGCTGGGTGGTGCATTTCCTTCCTTTGCCAGAGGAAACTACATGCATTCTGTTTTCTATTTCCCATGAGATAAACATAAAGTATTTTTCTTGAAAGTGGGAAGCACTGGAGTAGGAGGTGAAGTCTTTATGATTGGATGATTAGCTTACTTGTTAGGCTTAGGGCATTTTCTTTCCCTTTGTAATTTGTGGGACGCTTGTTGTTGACTCACTTTTTAGTAGCACTTTTGGACACATGATAGATATTTGCTTGCAAATATTTTCAATGATGTTTCTGCTGAAAGTGCACTTGATACGGTGGTATGGCTTGAAATAACATGGACACTGTTTCTAAAATAATGATGCCACCAGCCTTTTAACTTATTAATAATGTGCTGACCTTTGCAGATGGTATTAGACCTGAAGATCTTGGTCTGACTCCTGATATGCCATACTTTCGGACATCTGTGACTCAGCAACACCCAACTATTACGTACCTGCATCTCTGTGAATGTGATAAATTTTCGGTATCCAACAACTCCTTCCTTTTTTGTTTTTCTTGTGGGCATTCAAATCAATGGTTCATGAAACAAAAGATTGGGAATCCTGTTGTGCTGACCAACCATGGTTTTTTTTGGATCTTACAGATGGGAATCTTTTGTTTGCCACCTTCGGGTGTCATTTCTCTACACGATCACCCTGGAATGACGGTTTTCAGCAAGCTTGTTTTTGGGACCATGCACATTAAATCGTATGACTGGGCGGTTCATGACCCAAATACGTCTGCGGCAAATTCATCACACAGTATGCCTCTTTCCTAGTTTTGTAGAGCAAGCTGATTTTGTCCAAACTCTTTCAAATGCTAATATTCACTTGTAGACATTGATTAATTCATCTATGAATTTCTGCATTCTCTTTGACATCCCACTTTCTGGCAAATAATAAGTTGTTAGATTTGTTTCTGTTACTGGATGTTAAATTTGAGTAAATCTTTGACCTACGCATGGATGAAATCTGATGTATTAATTAAGTAACTGATATAATGCCTGCAAATGTTAGTACCAAGTTGATTTGAATGAGCTGCTCCGGAAAGCTTAAATCTCTGGCTTAGGGCATCCTGGTCCAATATTTTGACATGATGTCATCTAAAATTTGCAGTTGTCCTGACCATTACTAGTAACTCGGGTTACCAGGAAGCTTTTCTTAAGAACTGAATATTGCAATTTACCGTATGATGTATAGCATGCATTGGAACAAGTAACTTAAAATGTCTCGGGGTCTTTGTTTCTTTCCAAATGCAGCTGTGCCTCCTGGAGTACGTCTAGCAAAGGTGAAAGTGGATTCCAACTTCACTGCACCCTGTGACACGTCCATACTCTACCCATCAGAAGGAGGCAACATGCATTGCTTCACGGCAGTAACGGCATGCGCTGTTCTTGATGTCCTGGGTCCGCCATACTCTGACCCCGACGGCCGACACTGCACCTACTACCACGACTACCCATTTGCCAGATTCTCAGGTCCGTGTAAATAATAAGTTCTAAAACTGAAGTTTGCTCTTCATCCTGCTGTTTTCGTTTTGTTGTGTGTCTTGTTGTGCTCAACGTTTTCCTTCCGCAATCGCAGTTGCCGGGGTTTCGGTGCCGGAAGAGGAGAGAGATAAGTATGCATGGCTTGAGGAGAGGGAAAAACCCGAGGAATTGGCCGTGGTGGGAGCAATGTACGGAGGCCCAATGTTTGTGGAGAATTGATGGTCTTTGGAAAGATTGCCCCCATTACATTCTTCACCTGCTTATTCACTGTGAATGCTTCCGATTTTAGATAGCAGTTCAGACTTTTGGTTTTTCTTTTCTATGAAAGTTCTTTCTCTCTTCTTTGGGGCATATGAACGAGGCACTTGGTACTTCTCCTCCTCCTTACTTCTTTATGGTTTCCTTTCCTTCTCATTACACAGCTTTTATGTACATAAAAACACAAGCGAACCGAAGGGAGTAGCCTTCTTCCTGCAGAGCAGAGAGGAAGCATGAATTTGTCTTGAGAAGATGTCAAGACGGCAAATTTGTTCTCTATGCGTATACGATATCTAATGCTGGGTTAACTCTCAAGGATTACAATCTCTCAACCCTGAAAATCAAGAGTTCTTCTCTGGGAGGATTTGCCTCGAAACAACCGGGAGAGCAAATGTATTCGCTGAAAGGATATAGTAGAACACATGTATTTCTTGAAAGAACTTGAAAACTTAGCATGTTGTCACTTTGAAGGCGCGCACGTCGTCGCATCATACTCATTTTCTTTGCTATACAGAGATTTCAACGGGGATGACTCTTATCCCTTTACCATCCAGATGTAAACTTTTAGGCATTGTATAAGCCTTCGCATCGCATGATCGAATACGATGCGTTCTTCTTGCTACACAAGATCGGCTTATGAAATGCAGGAGGAAAGTGTAGCGCACGTGTTTTTGTCAAGTTGTGATCGGTAGAGTCTCGATGATTTTTCAGCTGATTAAAATCCAGTTGATCATCCATAATTTATTCCATGTGATTGTGCAATTGTAAACGTTATACGATGACAATATCCGAGTATGATGGTTACGATTACGCAGCCCCCACTATCTTCTTCCACCATTTTCATGTTAAAAATATCAAACATTTCGCGCCGCTATGTTATTAATTGCTTCTTGATTTTGTTTTATATCTAACATGGATTAAACATCCTTATTAAAAAAGTCATTAATGTCTCCTAAATGAACGTGAGGACGACATTTAGCGTCGATTGTATCTTAACTTGATAATTTTTTTCTATTAACTTATTAAATAGTGGGAGAATTCCCTCTGAATATATATTCGCTAAAATAAAAAAGACCTGTTTTTTCTTTCACCGCTCCTTCGTTTACCAAATCAATTAGAAAACCAATTGAAACTTCAATCAGACGAAGAAGTTTCAAATCCTAACCCCTTTATTCTAGTAGTGATGGGACATCGTCGGTGAGCATCGCCTTTAAACAGTTGTCGCTCGACCTTGACGAATTGGTCATATGCTAGCAGCATGACTCAGGCCTCGTTAATTATATGATTAAGAAAGGGTTAGGAGACCCGATGTGGTGACTGTGATGCTAATTCAGCTGTCAATTAAGAATTATTCCAGCAGGGTTTTGGCTTTCAAATCCTCTGGGGGAGAACCATTGAACAGCGTCGTTGCTGTCATGAGGTGAGCTTAGTAAAAGCTTTACATTAATATAAGGATGACCAAGTTTGGTAAGAGCAAATTGGCTCCAAGTCTTTGAAAATGGGTGGTTGAATTGCTCAGAAGCTTCGATCAACATCAATGTCCACACCTTTGCAAATAAAAGAGGAGCAGCCCTGGTAGCGGGGCGTGTTGGCTCTCTTCAAGGTGATCTCATCTCCTTCATTGTCCCGAAAAATAGGGGCTCATGTTTCAAGTTTTCAATGGTACTACTAATCAAAGATTCTTGTAGAAAAGTAAGGGAGCTATGCGATAATATCACGAGTAATACCGAATAATATCAATTCTCTCAATCGGCTGGAACGAATAAATGTTCGTTTATGTGATTAGTGTATAATGAGACAAGTCGATTACTTTTAAACAAAATGGTTGTGTCGAGAGACTCAATTTTTTTGTTTGAAGTTGATAATGGATCTTGATGTTAATGGGCTTACTTCGCATATGAATTAGTAAGTCGTGAATTATGAGGTACGTAACTTTTTTATGAACACCTTTCTCCTTGCTACCGCATACTTACGGTACGAAACTCAAAAAGTTTGTAAATATGAGTATGGGATGATTATTTATTCCAACTAGAAATCTAGAAAGCACAAGCTCAAATGGCAACTTATTTTTCCCAGCGGAAACTCGTTAATGAACTTCTTAAAACCATTTGATAAGTATTCCATATAACGGTTATATTATGTGCAAGAGTTGATAGAATCTCAAATTCGGAATCATATCGCATCGTTCCTTGTAATATCTAATCATCGTACTAAACGGTGATTGCGTAGTCTTACTTCTCCGCGTCACAGATATGATCGATACAGAAAGTACTTTCTCATGTTCGAAGAGTATTTCTTGTGTTAAATGAAGTAATTCTGTCAACAAAGTCCAATGTCCTTCCTGGCTAATCTCACAGAATCACTGACCTTTTAGTATAAAAGCTATTTAAGCTAAACATGGAACGCAGACAGACACAGTTCTTCGCGTGCCCACATGAGATCAGAACAAATTGTCTTCCTTGAAGAAGGAACGAGATGCAAAGCTGAAAATCAGGTCAATGAAGAAGGACAGCGATGGGCTTCGAGTTTCAATCCTCATGTACAATGAGCGTATTGACCGGAAACTTGACGATGGAGCACCGGGTTGCTTCCTTTCAAACCTTATAATATTCTTGAAACCGAATGCCCACCGTCCACCTGGACTGCTGGTTCACCTACTCAAACCCAGTTTGACCATCAGCCCCACGTGACGTCTCCTCCCTCTGTGCAGCGCAATTCAACACAGCTGAAACCTTCAATGACAATCTTATTATCAAAATAATCACGCATCATGTGGCTGCTTTCAACTCTCTCTCTCTCTCTCTTTCTCTCTCTCTCTCTCTCTAAAGGTCATCTCTGTCTTAAACGGAGAAGCGTTGAAGTTAAACATGGGCTGTCTTCTTCGCGTTGTGCTAAATTCTCGCGGGGAAAAATGGAATTAAAATGAAGGAGCGTGAGAGGGGGTTGTTGACATGTTCCGTGCTTCCTGCGGAAGGTGATGTGTGATACAGATAAGCATTTGCTAGTTCAATTTTCTCATCTGGACAAATGGGGTTTAAAGTCAACTTATAACCAAGTTGCCTTGCTAGCTTGCTAGGGTTTTCCCGAGTTATAAAAAGAAGGCGCCATTGGAGAGAGAGAGAGAGAGAGAGAGAGAGGCTATAACACCAGAAAAAAAGAGATGTTGCAGCTTGTTGAGAAGGATCCACCACATCCCCTTCAAATGTGTTTCTTCGATATCCTTCAACAAGAAGCTCAAGAAATATCCTCCTCAAACTCTTCCAATGAACAGGCCGAAGAACCTCAGCTTGTGTCTCTTTGCCTCGGACGTATGAATGACAAGAAGGAAACGAGCGAGTCCGACGATCCTACACAAGACATCAAGACCAACCTCACTCTCGGATTGGACTTCAAGAGTGAATTCTCGTCAAAGCTCGCACCAGATCCTCATCACAAGAGCCAGTTGGAATTGGAAAATCCTGACGAAGAAGAAGGGAAAGAAACTTGTCTGTCAAGTAAGACTCGGAAGACGACTTGTAATGGTGAAGATAACGAGGTTTCACAGCCAGAGCAAGTGAAGAGAGCTAGGGTTTGTGTGAGGGCCAGATGTGATACAGCCACGGTTAGTACTCCTTTTTTGATGTGCATCCTCTTTTCTTGAACTCGAAGGCAAATGCAACTGTAGGTCGCAGCTGCAAACTTTCGGCTTATAGTCTAATGGTGTGTGTCTGTGTACAATATTTGCGTAGATGAATGATGGATGTCAATGGAGAAAATATGGACAAAAGATTTCCAAAGGGAATCCATGTCCTCGAGCATATTACCGTTGTACGGTTGTCCCGGCATGCCCCGTCAGAAAACAGGTAAAAATTTCATGTTCAACCAATATTATTGCGTGTGGCTTATAGCGTCATGAATGCCCTTGCTAAAAGGGGGTTTGCCCATAATTCTACGGTGTCGAGGGGTATTGTTCTTGAGGGTCGTAATTTGTCTTAAACATGTCCAATTATGTTGTGAACCGACCAAAATGTTATGAAACACTTTTTGGCAATAAGTGTGTAGTTTACGATACTTTACGTTAAAAAGATCAATAGCTTTAGGATGGATTGTGACCATTAGATTTCGTACATTGAAGCACCATCAACAAGCTTGGCTAAGAGAGGGCTAACATATGAAGCATTTGCCATGAGTTATATTGATGTTTTCAATTTCAAGAATTTGTTGAACTATTGAACTAAGAGCACAAGAGATTACTCTTTCAATCTCCAAAGGGCTTACGGGGTATGGACTCATGCTAAAGTCTCGCATTCAAGTCATAACGTCCCCAATTACAAATATGAGGGTGGGTGGAACTTTATTGATGCACATGGGACGGACATGGTGATTTTCTGGCATCTGCGAGGATTAGTTGAGCTAAAAAATTCAGAATTTCCCTTATTATAAAAGAAGAAAAGAAAACGATACCGCGCTCTGGTAAACTCAATTTTATCTGATCATTCTTGTCAATTTCATTTTCCAGGTCCAAAGATGTCCTGAAGACATGTCCATATTGACCACGACCTACGAGGGCACTCACAGCCACCCACTTCCCATTTCAGCCAGGGCCATGGCTTCCACCACCTCGGCCGCTGCTTCCATGCTCCTGTCTTCTTCTTCAACCTCGACCTCCGACCAATCTAGCCTCTCTGGTTCCACGCTCCACACAGGCCTAAGCTTCAGCCCGTATGACAGTCATTCAAGAAGCAGGCCCTTAGCATTCCACCCAAACCCTTACCCGGCTTTGAACCCAACAATCACTCTAGACCTCATGCATGATGCGCCTTCCACTTCGACCATGAGCCACTTCAAGCCCAAGTCCAACGTCGGGCCGACATCTTTATGGGGCTACGATTACGCGAGTGGCCGTCCCATGTTGTTGCCTGGTTACGTTAGGGCCCAAACTGGGCCAATTGGACAAGAGAAGCAGCCGCAGAAAGAGCAGATGAATCCCAGCACCACCGTGGACAAGGACCAACAGATTTATTCTCAACAGTCTCTGACGGAGACCCTGACCAAGGTGCTCACGTCGGACCCGAGTTTCAGGTCGATTGTGGCGGCAGCGATTTCGTCCATGGTTGGAGGCGATAAGGCACCTACCGGCCAAGGTGGAGCGGGAAGATTTGGCCCGGCTGGACTATGAAACATCAAGAGATATGCAACGATGTTCTCTGTTTTCTCCTAGGTGATGAGCTCGGACAAGATTCTACAGCAAAAAAAATCCTTCTCTGGGGATCAAAAAATGCTAGTTTGTGAAAATTTATATGTTCCGCAGAAGTTGATGACTTCCAATAATCATGAAGGCATAAAACAAAACTAGTTAATTCTCGCTCGAACTGCCTGCAATTCTGGTTTCTTGTGGAGATGGGCAAATGGATATTGCATTGCCCAGTGGTACTTTGCTCACATTGATGTCGTATACTAAGGCACGGCAGCAACATAACTCGAATGATAACTGACTAATACCAAAGACAGAAGAAAGACGTAAGCTGAAACTGAGTGCAAAAGCACAAACATGGATGGTGTGTGCTTGTATAGTGGCACAACGAATCTGGTGCAGTTCATCTAATCCGTCGATATTTTTTTTGCTCTTTGTTCAACTGAAATGAGGTCAAATTCATGGATCCTGTTGCTGCGTTTGCTGCTGCAGAGGGTTGAAGACTTCATCGTGCAATAGTATTTCAAAGAGCTTGTTCTCTTTGTTTCTTCTGTCCCATGTTACTTGTTCTCTTTTGTTTCTTCGTCGTGCAATAGTATTTCAAAGAGCTTGTTCTCTTTTGTTGACGTTATAGTTGGTTCGCAGTAGTCACGTAACAATAAGGAAAGTGTGTTGAGCTTGCGCGCATGAATTTGGGTTGAACCAAATATAAAGTTAGATTTCGCTAGTCTCTTCGTGCATGAAATATGTGCACTCTTGAGCTCCGGAACCTCACAATGCTCGAAATACTCAGCCTTCAAGGTAATCTAATCCTCAGTGCGATACCTCCGGAAGCTCGGGACTCTAAAGAGGCTGGTCCAGTTGATTCTCGGAGACAATTGGTTGAACGGCACAATCCCTTCGTCTATAGGCAACTTGAGCAACTTCACATACCTCTATTTGCAAGGAAACAAATTATCGAGTGGATCGGTTCCGTCAGAAATAGGAAACTTAAAGAGTGTCACTCATCTGCATTTTAGCTCGAATAATTTCAGTGGACAAATTCCCGATGAATTTGGTCATTTGACCACGTTGCGTTATGTCGATCTCCACAACAATTCTCGTTCTGCCGCAATCCCTGAATCTCTTATCGGGAAGTTGCACTTAAAATCCATCAACTTGTCGTACAGTTTGTTCACAGGCCCGATTTCGGAACCCCTTCTCACTGCTTATTCACGGAATGAATTTTTTGGCAACAAAGGCCTATACATTATGAAGGGTCGTCCTCCTTCAAGAAGTGATCGGACTATGGTTGTACTTGTTTTGGCTATATTCCCGGTGTTCTTTACGGTTCTTGGTTCTTGCTTCCTCTCAAGACGTGGAATGAAGAGGAAGCTTGCATATGAAGATATAGTCAAAGCAACTGAAGACTTCGACATCAAGTATTGCACTGGGACTGGTGGTTATGGTAGAGTTTATAGAGCAGAATTGCCCAACGGGAAGACTGTGGCCTTGAAGAAACTTCATCGTTTCGAAGCAGAGGACCAGTCTTTCAACAAGAGCTTTAGAAACGAACTGAAGCGCTTGATGGAAGTGCGACACCAGAGCATAATTAGGCTCTATGGTTTCTGCTTGCACCAGCTATGCATGTTCTTGATTTATGATTACATGGAGAGGGGGAGTCTATTTTCCACATCGAGAAATGACATCGAAGCAATGGAACTAGATTGGCCCGAGAGAGTGAATGTCATCCGGGATGTGGCGCACACCTTGTCTTACTTTCACCATGAGCATGCTTAGCCGATTATTCATGAAGACATATCTAGCAACAACATATTACTCAACGATGAAATGCAAGCTTTCATATCCGATTTTGGCACAGCGTGACTCCTGGATCCTGACTCTTCATCCAATCTCACTGCAAATATTGTTGGTACTTATGGATGCATAGCACCAGGTGAGCAATCTTCAATTAGTTTTACTGAAAAGACAGTGTTACAAGCGTAATCAACATCGTTGAAGCCCCCTCATGCATTCCAGAACTTGTTTTGGCCTGATTAGACTAATATGCAGCAATTTTATGGCCTTCCTTCATGCTAAATTTCAATACAGAAAGAGCTGGACATTCCTGCTGCCTAGACCTTGGTTTATTCATCCAACAGCCCAAATTTCTAAACGGGGCGACAATTTCACAGGTTGCTTTGGCCAAAATTATATGTGAGAGTTTTCTTATTTCCTACCTTTGATTCGATAAAGATATGTTTATTACATGCAGTCACTGAACAAAGTTAGTAAACAAGTTCCCATGCGATGGATCATTAAGAGCAGGATTTCAATGATGATACGCATTGACGGCTTTGATTAACATCCAGGTGTCCCTCATTTGTAACAGATCACGTTGAGTGATAACTAGTTTCAAAATCATCTCTGATGTCCGGGTTCCAACTCTAAGATATGTGATGGGAAAAATCAATTTCAGTTCGACATATTCGAAACCTATTCGAAACGAATTCCATCAATGCGGAAAACGTGCCCGAGAATCATCAACATGTATCACCGATCATACAGGCATATCACACAACGAACATATTTGGTATTGTCACAGATTAAATGCCACTTTGTGTTTCGAGAGTTCTTTGATCGTCACGTTCTCGTTTTCGTTCTGAAGGAAAAAACAGAGAATACGTTATTTTGAAGAAGTGCGTTTTGCTTATGGAAAATCACAATATATTTTTCCAACGGGTGCCATCTATTTATAATGATCGACAAATAACCACCTCGTAAGCCCTTGTGGCTCACGGGCCGGGCTTGGCCTATCTTGGGCGGTCTACCCATTATGTCTTTCATCTCCCACTCGCCCATGATGGACTAAGCATAACTCTTTTCCTTGCAAAGTTCATATTGGCAAATAATCCATGCGACTAGCATATTACGAGAGCTCATTGTTATAAATCTGTTAGAAATATATAACAACTCAAATTGGGCATTATTCAGAAAAGAATTAGTATGCAGTTCCCTAAATCAATCGGTCACATTTTATCTCTCTTGATCTCTTTTAATATCTCATATATTGTATTCACAACTATAATTTACTCAAAATCATAATTGGTCGATCTGTGAATACAAATATAGAATGTGACATCATATATTAAATTGATCTTCCTCTTTCCTTAAACCTCTCCATTTCGGTTCAACTCGTTTTTCTAGAAATGTTCCGTTAGATCGAATTATCATGATCATTGACAACATCCTAAGATAACAAACACTGAATAGAAATTTTGAGAATAAGTAAGAGTCGTGATGGCACTTTAATTAAAAAAAAAAAAATTTCCTTAAGAGTCTTACATGACTTAAAAAATTGAGATAATAATTTTTGTCACTCCTTATCGGTCGTCCCATGCATACGTAATATGAAATACGTATTACAGTATTCTCTCCTTTTCCCGTAGAGCGTATGTCTTTACTCTCAATACTGTACAAATGATAGTTTAGACATACTCAATGTCTAACTTAAGTTCACAAATCTATTTTACTCATAAGCATCTATCAGAACTTCCATCTGGCATTTAAAAACAGGTAAAGTGAAAAATGTGGGTCATTTCACTTTCGGATATAATAATCTATATATATCCTCATCTTAACATTCTGTTAAGGTGACGTCTATGCTTCAAGTTTGAGCTCTCAATTATCATCTAGATAACAAGCTTAAAACTGTCTTATCTCTATTCATCACATAGTGAGTAGAGGCGATTACCCGTGTAAGTGGGCCTATCTGACATACCTTTTCAATGTAATGTACTCAACATCGACATTCACAAACGTCATACAAACTTATAGGTTTTGATAATAACAAATTTCATTAATAGTGAACATTCAGGGAAAATTACAATATTCAGTACATCATATTCTACATAGTCCTAGAGATCTCACATGACCATGGAAAACTTCTCTAGGAATCGGCTTCGTCATAGGATCTGCTATCATTCTTTGTGTATAAATGTATTTCACGTTCACTTCCTTTCGTGCAATCATGTCATTGACATAGTTATATTTGATATCTATATGTTTGGTTTTTTCATGGTACTTGGGATTCTTAGTGTACGTTATTGCTGCTTGGCTATCACAATAGATCAATACTTGGTTTGCAGCACTCTTAGTAACACCTAAATAATCCAAAAATCTTCCAAACCAAACAACTTCTTGTGCCGCTGCTGATAGAGCCACAAATTCGGCTTCCATTGTAGATAAGGCTACACACTGTTGTTTCTTATTGCTCCAAGATATGATGCCATTATTCAGTAAGAACACGTATCCAGAAGTAGATTTCCTTTCTTTTAAATCTCCTCCCCAGTCTGCATCAGTATAGCCTTTAAGGTGTAGATTACTTCTTTGATAAGTCAGCGCATAGTCGGCACTTCCCTTTAGATATCTCAGGATTTTTTTGACGGCGATCCAATGTGCTTGACCTGGATTGGATTGGTATTTACTTACCATTCCAACTGCATAACAAATATCTGGTCTTGTACACATCATAGCGTACATCAAGCTTCTAACAGTACTAGCATATGGAACCTGTTCCATTTGCTTCTTTTTTTGTGAAGTCTTAGAACACATTCTATCACTTAATGCTTCGCCCTTTGCAATATGAGTATCTATTGGTTTACAGTCTTGCATACGAAATCGTTCAAAGATTTTATTCACATACATCTCTTGTGAAAGGGATAGGGATTTCTTTGATCGATCTCTTGAAATCTTAACTCCAAGACTGTATGCAGCTTCACTCATATCTTTCATTTCGAAATTGGAAGATAACCAATTCTTGACTGTTTTAAAAACTCCATACTGCTTCCGGCAATTAGTATATCATCAACATATAATGATAAGATCACAAATTGATCTTTGGACCTTTTGATATATACACAATTATCTTCACTAATTATAACAAAATTATATGCCATTATGGCATTGTGAAAACGTATATACCATTGTCTTGAAGACTGCTTAAGGCCATAAATTGACTTCAATAGTCGACACACTTTGTGCTCTTAGCCTTTTGTAATGAAACCAACAAGTTGTTCTATATAAATTTCTTCCTCTAATTCTCCATTGAGGAATACAGTCTTTACATTCATTTGATGTAATTCAAGATCCATACTAGTTACTATTGCCAGAATAAGACGAATAGAGGTAAATCTAACCATAGGAGAAAAAGTTTCTTCAAAGTCAATTCCTTCCTGTTGATTATATCCTTTCGCCACTAGGCGAGCCTAATACCTCTCTATTGAGCCATCAGCCTTACGCTTTATTTTGAGAACCCACTTGTTCCCAATGGCTTTGCGTCCTTTTGGAAGATCAACCAATTCCCAAACTTGATTTGATCTTAATGACTCCATTTCTTCTTCCATTGCAAGTATCCATTTTTCCTTATCATGGCACTTTAGGGCATCATTCACATTCTTCGGCTCATCTTTATCTTGTGGGGCGATCATGAAAGTTTCTCCTTCAATGTCAAAACGTCGACGGGAAATCTTATTACGATTTGACTATCGTATGGAATGTTGTACTCCTGATGATTCACCATGTTCCATTTTGCTCCCACTCGAATTAGATAATGATGGTGTTATCTTTTTAGATGGTTGCAGTTGAGACAAGGTTGCATTCAACTCTCCATTTGTCATAATGCTCCCACTTACTTCACTATCACGATCCACAGATTCGTATAGTGAGTAATCTCCACCTACTTCGCCTTTTTTAGGAAATTCATTCTCTAAGAATGTGACATTTCGTGATTTAAATTCAGTTATACTTCCGCTTTCTTGTTCACCTATAAATACATATCCTTTTGAGTGCTCTAAGTATCTTATAAAAATACTCTTTTTGTCCCTTGGGCCTAATTTTCCGTACTTGTGAGAAAACTCACGAGTATAGGCAGCATAACCTCAAGGTTTTAGAAAGCTTAAATCAGGCTTTCTGCCTGTCCATAACTCATATGGAGTAGAAGCAACTGATTTAGAAGACACACGGTTAAGTATGTAAGTAGCAGTCAACAAAGCATCACTCCAAAAGGTGATAGGCAAGTTAGCTTGTGCCATCATTAATATAACCATTTCCATTAATGTTTTGTTTCTTCTTTCCGCAACACCATTTTGTTGAGGAGTATGTGGAATAGTCAGTTGTCTTTCTATTCCCTTTTCATCACATAAATTTCTGAACTGATCAGACAGATATTCTCGACCTCGATCAGATCTTAATGCTTTTATTTTCTTGTCTAATTGATTTTCTACCATGCTCATAAATCTTTTAAAGCAGTTTAAAGCCTCGGACTTATGAGAAATCAAATCGACATGTCCGAATCGAGTATGATCATCAATGAATGTGATCTATGATCATCAATGAATGTGATGAAATAAACAGACTCGTGCCTTGCTTTTATATTCATTGGACCACAGATGTCAGTATGGATTAATTGTAAAGGAAATTCAGCTCTTGTTCCCTTTCCAAATGGTTTCCGTGTCATCTTTCCTTCTAGGCAATGCTCACATATAGGCAAATCAACCTTTTTAATATTGTCCATTAAGCCATCTTTAGCCAATCGATTCATTTTTTATTGACCAATATGACCAAGTCTAGCATGCTACACGTTCACATCATTCTCATAAGAATCAGATAATGTTAATAAGAAATAACTAATATTGACTTCACAGTAGTTAACATCTAATACAATGAAACCATCTAAAAAATATCTGGAACCATAATAACTTGTTCCTAAAGACAAGTTTACACCATTGTTATGGAAGTTTACATTAAAACCAAGTCTTATTAAAACCAACACTGAAACTAAGTTCCGACGAATCTTTGGAGCAAATAGCACATCATGAAGAAACAATGTGCGTCCACTGCGCATAAGTAGTTGATAGATGCCAATGCCTCTAACCTCTACTCTTGAATTGTTCCCCACATATATCCACTTTGTTTCTTGTGGAACTCGTCGGAACTCCACGAAAGCTTCTTTGTCTTTCACTACATAGTCTGTAGCTCCCGAGTCTACAGTCCACAAAGGATTAGATTCAGTTAGAAATACTGAACTAGACACATAAGTAGCATTTTCATTAATGCTAGGGGTTTCTACCTTCTTTGGCTCACCACAGTCGCGAGCAAAGCGACCCTTCTTGCCACAGTTGTAACATTTCACTCTTGAAATGTTTTTCTTGAAAGGACGTTTTCCTTTCTCTTATTGGTTATGCTTCGGCTTCTTCCCTGAAGAACTTGCTCTCTTGTCTTTCTATTTCTTTGACCCAGTAGGGTGCTTTCTCTTGGAGCCCGAAACTCCATGCGAGCTAGAACCAGCAAAGTAAATGTCAGTTTCTGGCTTAGCCGCCATAAGGCGATCCTCTTCCAGTTCAAGATGCCGCATAGCATCCTCGAAGGTCTTGATGCCTTCATTGTGGGTCAGATGGATCTTAATATGCTCCCAACTTTGAGGCAAGGAGCGGATTACTGCCTGCACCTACTGTTCATCAGTGAGTATGTGGCCGGCATCCTCTAGCTCACTAATCATATTCGACATCTGCCTTAAATGCTGTTTCATGGTCTTTCCATGGGACATCTTGTATGAGTCGAAACAGATAGTGAGTTGTATTAGTTTGGTCACAGAAGTTCGACCAAATTTTGATGCTAGTGCAGCCCACATGTCTTTGGCGTTTTGAAAACGTCCAAACTCTCGCATAATGTCATTGTCCATGCCGCTCAGCAACGTAATGCGAGCAAGAGAGTTCTTTCTCTTCCAAACAGCGAAGGCATCTTTGTCCCTCTTGTGTTGGGCAGTTGTCCCATCTTCAAGTTCTTCCATAATCTAATTAAAAGCTTCGAGTGCCTCTTGCTCTTCCAGCACATATTAAATTTTGAGACTTCAAATCTCATAATTGTTGCCATTCAATTTTTCTCCCTTATTAAGTCCAGCCACTATGCTCTTAGTTGCTGAAGCCATCGTATCTAAACATATCAGACATATACGCACGAATTATTAAAGCCTATCTAAATGCTTCATCAGCATCATGATTACATAAATTAATCATATTAATAAATAGTTTCATAAAAAGATCTTAAAGTCGAAAGTTCACTATGGTCCCAATCATCGTCTAAAATTCTTAATTTGAAATTATCATTAACATAATTATTTATGTAACGAAATTAATTCTTCAAAAGTTATTTAAACTTTTAAGAACTTCCCACATATCATATAACATATAATATAGCAATATGAAATAAGAAAGCACCAAAAATTCATAGCCATATATTTCATAACATATTCATAAATATGTAAGAACATGTAACATCAACTAAAATATGTACTGAATTGATTCCAAATCCTAAAAGGACAAAATCAAGTGTACCAATCCAACACATATACAGGAAAGGACTCGTAAAGAACTTTAGAAAATTCTATTATCTTTGGAACAACAATGGAGTCTCCCGGAAAACCCTTAGATCCGGGTCATAGTTTGCGCCAAGATCCATTCAATGCAAGGGTTGACGTTCTCCTTGCCCCGATCCTTATGTATTATTGCAGAAAATTCTCCACAAACATCTTATAGTTTGGACGCTTTAAGGTTTCTTTAACCTTATCAAGCATTCTTTCCAACTCTTCAGGAATAGTGCATTTTAAGGCTTCGACCATTACATGTTCCGGTATTACAAAACCGTTCTAAATGATATCCTGAATCATTTTGTTGACCTTAATGATGTGTTCCATCATATCATCTCGAGCGTCCCATTGATAAAGGGCTAGCTTGATTCTTAATTTTTCAAGCCTTTCCTTTTGAGCCGCAGTTCTTGGGATTATCGGAGTGCATCTCAAATGTACCATTGTTCCTGCAACGAATGTAGAACAAAGGGATTACTTATAATCCGCGATACATTAAGATAAGCAATGCTTATTCATATACATATGGCTTAGCACTTGTATTTCAAAAAAAAATATAAAGAAATACTAAAGAAAATGCCAAAAAATATACCCCTAAGTACGTGTACATAGGGTTTATCGTGCATTTTCACATTCATAAGTGCAGTAAACATGTCCTATGAATATACCATAATGTAGAACATTCCGATACGAGCACGTCGATATCAAGAACGCCCAAATCGGAGTTCAAATGAGCTCGAACGGGCCGAAAGACCGAACTCAATCATTCTGCCCAGTTGAACCGGACTGGTCAACCGGGTCGAGTCAACGGGTCGAATGGTCGACCGGGTTTAGTCAACGGGCCGCTGACGTCATCGTCGGCGATTGACAGCAACCGACGCGCTGTTTGGCACGGCCGTGCGTGGGCCTCATGCACCGTCACGCCCAAGGCCCTTACCGGCGCGTGAGGGCGCGTGCAGCCTCCTCCGGCGACGTGCCGCCCATCATTTTGCCCGTCTCGACGAGTACTTTCTGTTTATGCAATAAAATTCAAGTTTTGACGAAAAACAAAAGTCGTAACATGCATGAACAGTTCGGCGACGCAAAGAAAACGGACCAAAAACGAGGCCGAAATGGAAAATGGGCAGAATACACTTCAATGTTAAAGACGATACACATGCATGATCGAGAAATAAGTAAAACGGGCTCTGATACCAATGATGGGAAAAATCAATTCCCGTTCGATATATTTGAAACCTATTCGAAACGAATTCGATCAATAGGGAAAATGTGCCCGAGAATCATCAACATGTATCACCGATCGTACAGATATATCACACAACAAGCATACCTGGTATTGTTATAGATTAAATGCCGCTTTGCGCTTTGAGAGTTCTTCGATCGTCACGTTCTCGTTTTCGCTCTGAAGGAAAAAACAGAGAATACGTTATTTTGAAGAAATGCGTTTTGCTTATGGAAAATCACAATATATTTTTCTAAGGGGTGCCATCTATTAATAATGATCGATAAATAACCACCTCGCGGGCCCTTGTGGCTCACGGACCGGGCTTAGCCCATCTTGGGCGGTTCACCCATTATGTCTTTCAATATGAACTTACAACTTTGCGATTTTCTTTCTTTTTCACAGAGCTCACTTACAGTTTGGTGGTTAACGAGAAATCTGACGTATATAGCTTTGGAGTCGTGGCGATGGTAACACTAATGGGCAAGCATCTGGCAGAGATCATTTCGGTGCTATCAACTTCAGAAGGAGAAGATATCATGTTACTCGACATGTTAGATCCGCGCTCGCCTATTCCCAGAAAGAGTTCTGTCGCGAAAAAAATTGTCGAAGCGATTTCTCTAGCGCTTGCTTGCTTTCGTGCTAACCCAAAGTCACGTCCGATGATGAAACAGGCTTCTGAAGCTTTTTGGCTCGAAAGATACCAATGATCGAGCCCTTCCATGCAGTCTCATTGACGCGGATCTGACAAAGTCTAATTAGCGCATCAATGTTTTCACGGTCTACTTAACAGTTAAATCGACTAAGTACATTCTTGATATGGAAGAAGAAATTGGTATCTTGGATTAAATTTCATAGTTCAGGGTCTCCTCATATAAGCTCTTCTCCTGTCTGAAAGAGACACAAGTGTGATTAATTAATGAGCGGGATTAGTAGGACTCAAAATGACCATTTAAGTAAGAGTATCATCAGAAGCCACGTGTATCAGAAAAGAACCTGTCACACACCTACCTCGTCGAATCTTTTCCGATTTTCCTATTACAAACTTCATTACTTTTGTCCTTACCAAAAAAAAAAAAACTTCATTACTTTTGTCGTTTTTCGTTATTAAATAATCGATGCAAGTTTTCCCATCGTATTCATTGATATAGTGATTATCTGTTCGTTTGGGTTGATTTGTTTTTTCGGTCGAAATTTTGGTTGATTGAACGGGCATATTTTTCTTCTCGTTCTGTGCTCACTAGTAAGATTAACTGAACCAAACGTATCACATGGGGCTCAAAGAACTAAAACTAGAGAAGATTCCTAAAAGAAATAAAACAAGACTCTTACACCTTACTTTCTATTTTGATATATATCGAAGAGCATGGGTAATCAGAGATAAATAAAAAAAACGGAGATTTCTTGTTGATAAGGAATTTTGATGGGAGAATTGCATTTGAAGACATAACCAATGTAACAGAAGACTTTGACATTAGATATTATATCGGGAGTGGCGGTTACAGTGATAGTGTTTATAAAGCACGATTGCGAAATGGAAATATTGTGACATTAGAGAAACTTCACCATCCTGATGCAAAGGACCCATCTTTTGATAAGAAGATGCGAAATGAAGTGAAACGCTTGATGGAAGGCTGGAAAATTGGTCCATGACCTTTACCTTACGGTGGGTTAGCAATTTTTGGGGGGCCAAGCATCGCCAATAAAAGGGTCACAAAGACCATGACTTCCCATGAACCGTTGAACACGGGCTTATCCAAAAACCAACGCACACGAAACCCGAGAAGACCTACGACTTCTTGATGGATGTGTACGCGTTCCATGCATGCTTCCTGGTTTAAAATCTTTTTTTTTAGTACGGCATGATGCTTTAAATTCTAATCGAATCATAAAACTGTCAAATTTAGAGATTACGTGAGTAGAATAGAATATACTACTTGTCAGAAAATTTGTGCTACAACTGTAGAAAATCAATCACTTAAATTACATTGGCGATTTTCCTTGCTTGAAAATTCATTGTGGTATTAATTTAATAGTTCGTTAAATCTTTTTACAAAAAAAGTAAAGATAAAACTGAATTTGGCAGGGAAAAATTCTATTGTTCTGCATATAAAAATAAGATTTTCTTTTTCCGAGCAGGTAAATTTCAATAAGTATTGTAGGTATAGAAAAAGATATTGATAAACGACTTTTTTCAGGTAACTCGTTGGTAATATTTAAAAAGATGTTGGACATGTAGTTTTGGGATTGCGGGGGTGCTGAAACTTGGATTGGTTTGCAGACTAATTCAACTTTTTGTAGTGATTAATGTCCCTTTTACAGCTCTACGAGATGATGGCAACTAAACAAAAAGGACGGAAAAAGTCCAACAGAGTTTATTTATTTATTTATTTATTTTTGAGTCTAAGAGAGTTACGGTTGAACGTAAGTGTGTCGAGCCATTAAAAAGATGAACGCGTGAACCGTACAAATCGCGTTTCCTCTGGCGCGTCAGCACAGTAGTGTCTTCTTGCTTTACTTTATATAAGTGCAGTATAACACGTGACCGAACAGGACCCTGTTTCTCCGACTACAGCGAAAGAAGAGGTCACCCCATGATGAGCATGGTCTGCAACATGTCCTTAGTCATTATACTGATTACTACTATAGCTTTCTCCTGCTACTATCCAATTGTTGCAGCAGCAGCGCCTTCTAATGAGTCAGAGGCAAGTGCGCTTCTCCACAGCCGGTGGTGGCCTCGCTACGTCCCCGGCGACACTTCCTTACCTCATTTGCGCCTGGCCAGGGGTACTGTGCGACGCTTCTGGGAGCGTCAACGGGATTCACTTGAAAACTGAGTACCAAATAGGAGGTAATTTCGGCAACATGAACTTCTCTCTCCTTCCGAGCCTCACTTCTCTTGAACTCATTAACATCGGACTAGCCGGGGAAATCCCCCTTCAGATATGTACTCTGTTGAGGCTAACTCAACTTGACTTGTCCTGCAATTCTCTCACCGGCGAGTTGCCTCCTTGTGTCCAAAACCTCACCAGGCTTCAATTTCTTGATATCAGTCGTAATCAAATCAGCGGCGCAGTCCCTCCGACTGTTGGTTGCCTGCACAATTTACGATCCCTCAGATTTGGCTCAAACGATTTTGGTGGCTCTATCCCTCTAGAACTCGGAAACCTCACAAAGACAGATGTTGTCGATTTAAGTCACAACAACTTCACTGGTCCCATTCCGTGGTCTATAGGGAGTTGGACGAGCTTGACCTTTCTCTATTTGCAAGGAAACGAACTCGGTGGATCTAATCCTCCGGCAATAGGGAATTTGACGAGCTTGACCGTTCTCTACTTGCAAGAAAACAAAGTTACTGGATCTATTCCTCCGGAAATAGGGAATTTGGAGAGCTTGATCGTGCTGAATTTACGGGAAAACAGATTTATTGGTGCCATCACATGGGGAATAGGGGACTTAAGGAATCTCGAATTTCTAGACTTATCATTCAATCATCTCGAGTGCCCCATTCCAGATAATCTCAGGGCTGCTATCCCTGATACCGCTTTTCTTGGTAACGAACATTGCAACCAGTTTGACGAAACCCAAGCCCACAGAAGATGGTCTAGCGTAATTCATTACATGACGATGTTCATTCCGCTAGCTACGATATTCATTTCCTGTATAGTTGTTGGATCTTGCTTCCTATTTCGACGCGCAACAAAGAGCGTGCAATCAGAGACTTCAGAGAAAAATGGAAATTTGTTGTCAATATGGAATTATGATGGTAGGATTGCATATGAAGACATAATTAATGCGACGGAGGACTTCGACATCAATTATTGCATCGGGACTGGCAGTTATGGCAGTGTTTATAGAGCGCGATTGCCCAATGGGAAAGTCGTGGCATTGAAGAAACTTCACCGTCCTGAAGCGGAGGATCTGTCCTTCGACAAGAGCTTTCGGAATGAAGTGAAACACTTGACAGAAGTAAAGCATAGAAGCATAATCAAGCTCCATGGTTTTTGCTTACACGTGCGATGCATGTTCTTGGTTTACGAATACATGGAAAGGGGGAGTCTGTTCTGTGCTTTGAGAGATGATGTTGAAGCGGTGGAATTGGATTGGTCCAAAAGAGTCGATCTCGTCCAAGATACGGCACACGCTTTGTCTTACATGCACCACAATTGCGCTCGGCCAATTATTCATTGAGACATATCTAGCAACAACATCTTATTAAACAGCAAAATGCAGGGTTTTGTATCAGATTTTGGCACCGCAAGGCTTCTGGATCCTGATTCCTCGTCTAACTTCACTGCAAATATCGCTGGCACCTATGGATATATTGCACCAGGTGAGCAATACTTCATGCCTCATAAGTTTTTCTCTCTTTAATCCTAAAAGTTATTAGTAGAGGCGCAAGTCCGATAAGTAAATATTTGTCGGAATAGTCAAGATTTCTCGATGTTATATTACATCTATGTCGGTATTACTAAATCATTCATTTCTATTCAACGTTTTATTGTGGAAATTAAATTAATTGTTTTTAAAGAAAAATTTTGGTGGGGGGTGGGGGGGAGTTGGTTGCCGCACATAGTTATGTGGGGTGAGGACGGGGCGGGGGTAAAGGTGCAACCATCATGTCTGAAGCCTCAATTGCCAAAATTTTTCATGTCTTTTGTATCTCTTTTTTCCAGAACTCGCGTATACTTTGGTCGTTAATGAGAAATGCGACGTATATAACTTTGAAGTGGTAGCAGTAGAAACAATGATGGGCGAGCATCCAGGAGATATTGTATCTACGTTGTGGACATCCTGTGGAGAAGATATCATGCTACATAAAATCTTAGATCCGCGGTTACCTTATCCAAGAGAGAACTCTATCGCAAGAAGTATTGTCCTGATAGTTTCTTTGGCGCTTGCTTGCTTGAGTGCTAATCCAAAGTCCCGACCAACTATGAAGCATGTCTCGGAAGCTTTTCTAGCTCGAAAGTTACCATTGGCAAAGCCCTTCCATGAGATCTCATTGGCTCAGCTCCGAGATAATAATAGATCGTGGTTGGAAGGTGAATCAACGGAAGCTTCATCAAGACTAAGCGATGAGCAAGGGGTTATTAAGTGTTTGTCCAAACAAAGAGTTAATTAGATTGATTAAATGATGCTGCAATTTGGTGAAAGTAATTCAGGATATAAAAGTGTATGGCTTCTGCACATAATTAAGTCACGTAAAACTTTTTTCCGTACTATGCTAGAGGAGTGAGAAGCAGTTTACATAGGACATCCGTTCATTTTTCTTCTTTTCAATAAGATTGAAATGCATGATTAATAAACAATGCATCAAGAAATAAAGAGACCCGCACTAGTCCCAACATAATACACGAGAACCCATACACAATTTCTACAACGTAATTGATTCTATTCAGGTGTTTACTCGATAATTGATGCAAGTTTTAAAATTGTATTCACTGATTTAGCGGTTATCCGTTCATTTTGGTTGGACACAACGTATTACAAGTGGCTCAAAGAAATCAAATTAGAGAAGACTCTTAAAAGATACGGGTGAGGTGGAAAATTTGTAAATAGGTTTTGGGGCCGCCAAAATTGAACTTAGGCAAAGTACGTCGGAAGCTGTTTTTGACTTGAGTTGTCTTGTTCCACCGACCATATAATTTCAATAGATAGTCTTCGTACTGCAGTTCCTAGCAATTTCTCAGCAGTCTTTTGTGACACTAAACGAAATAATTTTATGAATGGATTAGTGAATGATTAGAAGGAACAGCAGAAGTTCAATTACTCAACAACAACAGCGTCCTCCAAGCAATAATCCTCCATACTTTTCTAAATATTATAACTAGATGCACATAGCTAGATCGATATACTATACCCCCATGCGGTTAACAACACCATTGATGTTTCATCATGCTGGCAAATATGTCCTTTGATAGTACACTAACTAACATTGAAAACATGGATTCGAGCCTCATCTAATTCATCAACTGTTTGTCCTTTTCTTAGAGCTGGCTTACACTTTGGTCATCAATGGAAATTGTGACGTATAAAGCTTTAGAGCGGTAGTAATGGAAACAATAATGGGTGAGCATCCAAGTGATGTCATTTTGATGTTGTCAACACTCTTCAGAGAAGATATTATGCTACATCAAATATTAGACCCACGCTTGCCAATCCCAAGAGTGAATTCTATCGCAAGAAATATCGTTCTGGTAGTTTCTCTAGCGCTTGCTTGCTTAAGTAGCGATTCAAAGTCACGACCCACAATGAAACAAGTTTCTGAAGCTTTTCTAGCTCCAAAACCAGCGTTGGCCAAGCCCTTCCATTCAATCACACTTGCGCAGCTCCAACAAATGAATCGAGTGAGTATGGTGGGAAGGTGGATCAACGGAAACTTCATCAAGCCAACAAGAAGAGCAAGGGCCATGAAGTACTTGTCCCAATATTAGCAAATAAAATTCCAACCAGTGAAGAGTCGATTGATAGAATGGTGCTCCAAATTGGTGATTGTGGTCGAGGATACAAAGGATACGGCTTCTGCAATTTTAAGCCATGTCAAACTTTTTTTAAACTAGCTAGGCTAAAATCTACCTAAGTAGCAATGTGGAGCGAGAATCATTTATCTGACAGTCATTTATTTTGTCTTTTTTAGTAAGATCGGAATGCATGATAAGTGATAATGTGTTGTGGCCATGGAAATTAGGCAACGTAAGGATATTCACTACGAATTATTCCGGATCATTTCTGTTTAGTTGAAGGCTTGCTAGTCAATTAAAGGCGGCAAATTGATCAAAGTTTCCTTCTCGATGGCTAAAGATCCGACATCACGAAAACAACAAAAGACCACGACGATTACTCTAGACGGGCCGTGTCTATTGGTCCGGCAATCAATACATTCCAAAGACCTTGACTTGTTGACTTTCGGAACGCGTACTCGACAAATACCTTGACTTACTGAATTTGCCCAACTTCCGTATGTAGGCTGGTTCAACTTCTAATCGAATCATCATTATTTAACCGTGAAGCTTACGATGGAGGGGCTGCCACTTTGCAATCACGATGTTGCGGAATCAGAGTTCATCCATTATAAAGACACAATCAACCGTATAAATTAATTTATGTCTTGAAGTTTTGTAATAATGAACGCAGCCTTTAAATTTAATCGGAAATGATGAACACAAGGACACAGAGACAAGGAAACCCATCGACAAAAAACCCAAAAAAATAAATAAATAAAAAGAACCTTAAAATCATAAAATCATTTTTTTTCCGCCTTAAAATCTCGTATGCCGCACTTTCTGTATATCTCAAGCACACTTCCAATGAAAGAGAGTTCATGATGCTATTCATTAATTATGATTCTACCTAACTGATCGTTGACGGGCTCGAGCCACGGGGAACAAGATCCAAAGTTCTTGATACATTGGGCACGCATGTTCTTGATTTATGAAAACATGGAAAGTGGAAGTCTATTTCGTGTTTTGAGAAATGATGTTGAAACGGGGGAACTAGATCGGGGGAAAATTTTCAAAAAAGTCGTAAATCTATTGTAATTGTATCAATTCAATCTTAAATTTTTTTGCCAATTCAATCATAAATCTTTTATATTTATGACAATTCAGTTCATCTGGCCAATGTTGGCCAACTAGTGTTGGCATGGACGCCGGCTGATGCTGATGTGGATAATTTTCAATAATATTTCATGTATTTCGAATTTTATTTATTTATTATTTTTTCCCTTCCCTCTTCCTCTTGCCAATCACCGGACCTTGGTGATCAGCTAGAGGCGAGGACCAGCGAGATCACCTCGTTGGCCTCTAACAAAGCCCGCCCCCGCCGGTCACTGGCGAGGCCGAGCCTTACCATGGCTGGGGCTTGATGGGTTCCATTCAAGAAGCTCGAGGACTGGCAATTCGGACTCACAGTAAGAGCTGACCTTCAGCTGCATGTGCAATAATTATGAGCTGGGTTTTCTCAGGAAGGATGTTCCTGGTGAGATTTTGCTGGAAAAAGCGAGCTACAAGGGGAAGGAGATCACGTTGGGGTTTGAGAATCCGAGCAAGGGCTAAAAGACTCAAGATTGTCTGGGATATAGCACATGCCTTGTCTTACCTACACCATGATTGTGCTTGGCCAATCATTCATCGAGACATATCTAGCAACAACATTTAGCTCGACAACAAAATGCAGGCTTTCTTATCAGATTTTGGCACGAGAAGATTAATGGAACCTAATTTCTCATCTAATCTCGTTGCAAATATTGTAGGCACTCATGGATATATAGCACCAGGTGAGCAACAATAGTCCATATTTTTGCGGAATGTTATTACTAGAGGCACCTAGCTTTATCAATATTCTTAACAGCCCCCCTCCCCATTTGGTAATAACATGTTGACGCTTCATCATGCTTACATATTTATCATTTGACATTGCACTAGCTAAGATTGAGAACTTAGTTTCGAGCCTCATCTAATTTATGACCCTTTTTTTATTTTTTAGGAGCTCACTTACACTTCGTTCGTCAATGAGAAATGGGACGTACACAGCTTCGGGGTGGTAGCAATAGAAACAATAATGGTTGAACATCCAAGTGAGATCATCTTAATGTTGTCAACGCTCTTCAAAGAAGACATTATACTACATCAAATATTGGACCCGCGCTTGCCAATCCCAAGAGAGAATTCTGTTGCAAGAAGTATCGTTCTAGTAATATCTTTGGCACTTGCCTGCTTAAGTAGCGATCCCAAGTCACGACCCACAATGGAACAAGTTTCGGAAGTTTTTCTAGCTCCAAAACTAGCGTTGGCCAAGCCCTTCCATTCGATTTCACTTGGGCAGCTCCAAGGAAATAATCGAGCAGTATGGGTGGACGGCGGATCAACAGAATATTCGTCAAGTTTACAGGAAAAGCAAGGACCGTGATGTATTTGTCCCAAAACAAGCAAATAAGCTCCACCAAGTGAAGAGTCGGTTGATATAATGGTGCTGTAAATTGGTGAATGTGGTTGAGGACATGAAGTACGCGGCTTATGCAATTTTAAGTTATGCCTAACACTTTTTTATTCTAGCTAGGCTAAAATCATCCTAGGTAGCAGTCACTAAGGAGTGACGCATTTATAGGACAGACGTTTATTTTTCTGTCTTTTTTGTAAGATCCGAATGTGTGATGACTGATAATGTGATGTTGTCACCATGAATGTTTGGCTTGTTAAGGACATGCACTATGTCTTTGCAGGAACGTTTCTCTTAAATTGAAGACGGAAAATTTTGAAATTGACGTTTCCGTCACATTGGCTAAAAGATCAGACATCACATAAACAACAAAAGATCAAGACTTCTCTTGAGCGTGGAGACGACTCATGTACATGAAAGTGAAACTCGATGACCTTAGAGACTTTGGAATTGGGTACTCGACCAAGACCTTGACTTCTTGAGCGTGTCCTACTTCCATACATAATCCGGTTTAAATTCTAATGAAATCACCATTAAGTAACCGTGAAATTTACGACAAAGGGGCTACCGGCCACTCCACAATAGTGATGTTGCAGATATTCAGCTTCTATTATTAACGGTAATGTATAGCTTTCCATTGTAACAGAAACATAGAATCGTATTGTAAATACATTCCTAGAAACAAATTTATGTCTACATAAATATGTCATTGCAAAGTACTCTAGTACTGTCCTTAATAAGTGACCTCACCTTGGCCCAATCTGGCAAGGGCATCCCTTGGCCGAGGCCGGTGAGGGCCAGGCGAGGAGAGGCCCGATGATAATCGGTGGAGGGAAAAAGGGAAAAAAGGAAAAAAAGATTTAGAAAATTATAAAAATTACCAAAATTGTTCACGTCAGTGTTGACTGTACCACGTAAGCATCGACTAAACCACCATATTAGCAATTTTTGGTCAAAATTGCCGGAAGAATTAAAGTGGCAAATTATTAAAAGGTTTAGGATTAAATTGACAAATTATCAAAAACTCTCTACTTCAAGGAGGGCTTCTAAATTGACACAATTAAAAAGTTTGGGATTGAATTGGTCGATGTATAATATGTTTAGAATTTTTGGGCAATTTTCACTACTTTTTTCTAATCTTGCTTCCAACTAGGATTCCTTTTTTTCTTAAGTGCTCGCCCCATTCAATACCATTGGTTATGATGAGTTTTAATGTTAAAAATCAGCAATATCGCAATAGTTGTCGGTTACATAGGAAATATCCCTACGTGTATAACAAGGCCAAAGAGGAATTTTCAACTATTGCCAAATCCAGGTATATTATACATTAGTAAATAATAAGAATCAAGAATTTCGTATCTTTTGTCTAAAAGCGGACAATTTAGATGAAACGGGATACATCTAAATGGGATACATTAGTAAGTGACGACCGACAATGAACAAATTTCTGAAGCTTTTTTGGCTCAAAAAGACGAGTCACACATCTGCTTTGTTAAATCTTTTCTGATTTTCCTATCAAAAACTTCATTATTGTCATCGTTTTTCTTTATTCAGTAATTGATGCAAGTTTTCCTATTGTATTCATTGATTTAGTGCTAATCTGTTCATTTGGTTGACTGAAAGGGCATATTTTTTTCTTCTAGTACTGTGCTTACTAGTAAGATTAACTGAACGAAACGTATCACGTGGTGCCCGAAGAAATAAAACTAGAGAAGACTTATACGGGTGGGGTGGCAAATTTGTAAATAGGTCTTGGGGCCGCCTAACTTGAACTTGCGCAACGTATTTGGGAAGCTGTTTCCAACTTAAAGTCATCTTGTTCTCTGTTCAACAGATAGTCTTTTATATTGCGGTTCCCAGCGTCAATGGATTAGTGGCTGATTAGAAGGAATAGCAAAAGTTCAATTACTGAACAACAAAGTGTACTCGAAGCAATAACAATCAATTCCAGAAACATAAAAGAATAATTTGTTTTAATGACTGGGAGTTAACCTTTGACTGAGACTGAAGAATTTTATAGGGTCCACTAGAAAAAATTTAGATCATGTTGATCCGAAATTGTGTCTCTCGTTGAACTTTGGATGTTTTATAATGTACTTATTTTTAAAGAGTCTCCCTCATTTATAATACCCCTTTCCTATTTAGGTCTTACACCTCGCTTCGTTTTTCAATGTATAATGAAGAGCATGCACGATGAGAGACAACTAAGCAAAATGGAGACTTATTGTTGATAAGGAATTTTGATGGGACAATTGCATATGAAGATATAATCAATGCAACGAAAGACTTTGACATCGGATATTGCATCGGGAGTGGGTGTTATGCTGGTAGTATCTATAGAGCGCAATTGCAAAATGGGAATATCGTGGCATTGAAGAAACTTCACCATCTTAAAGCAAAGGACCCGTCGAAGAAACTTCACCATCTTAAAGCAAAAGACCCATCTTTTGATAAGAAGTTCCGAAATGAAGTGAAACACTTGACGAAAGTAGGACATGAAAGCATAATTAAGCTTCATGGTTTCTACTTACACAAGCGATGCTCGTTGTTGGTTCATGAGTACACGATGGAAAGGGGGTGTCTAAGTGGTGCATTGAGAAACGATGCTGAAGCGACAAAACTCGATTGGTCCAGTAGAGTCACTGTAGTTTAGATAAAGCAAAAAGACTGCTTTGGTATTATTAAATTGAAATTACAAGCATCCTTGGCTTTCCAAGTTGAAGGCAGGCCAGCAAAAAAAAAGAAAAAGGCTGGAAAATTGGTCCATGAACTTCCCCTTACAATGGATTAGAAATATGTAGGGCCAAACATCACCAATGAAAGTGTCATAAAGACCATGACTTCCCATGAACCATTGAACACGCACTGATCCAAAAGTCAACACACATGAAACCCCAAAAGACCGCGACTTGTTGATGGATGTGTGCAAGTTCCGTCCAAACATACATGCTGGTTTAAAATCCTTTTTTTAGGCCAGTATGCTGGTTTAAAATTTAATCGAATCATAAAACTGCCAAATTTAGATATTGCGGTGAATAGAATATTCTGTTTGTGGGAACATTTGTGCTGGAACTCTAAAAAATTTATCACTCCAATTACATCAGTGATTTTCCTTACTTGAAAATCCATTGTGCATTAATTTAATATTAAATCATCCAACGTGGTTCACTAGGAAGTAATGCCACACGAGAATTTCCAACAAAAAAAATCATTGATGTAACTTTAAGTGATATGCTTTTAAAAATTATGAATCGCTTAAAAAGTTATCACATCAAAATGAGCACCGTACAAAAATTATAATTTTGTTAGTGTTCCTATCCTTCCTAGTTTTATCGAGTAATTGATGGTCAGAAGCCATGAAATTCAAGCGATGTCACAACAATTTACTCAAGATTTTATCTATAGCCAATGCTGACTTTATTTTGTATGGTGTCCCACTAAACTTGAAATTTAACTTTTGTCAAGCTAGTTAGAGCAGCTCGTGGGATATAAGAGCTAATTTTGTTGACATTGAGCAATCAAACAAGTTATTATCTCATGGGATATGAGGGTAATTGACTTGCTATTACAACCCCGAAAACCTTGACATGTAGTCCAAAATAAGTTGTTAGATCTTTTTTTTGACAATACAAAGTATCCGGACCGTTTGACTCAAACAAATGTCACTAACACACACAATTCACCTGTTCACATTTTACATGTATCTAGTAAAGCTCCATTCACAGGGTGGCTTATGAGATTATTCTGAACATAAATTGTTATGAGGGAATCTATCCTATCTAAATTAGGTGTTTAATCACTTAGCCAATAATTTGAGGTTTTAAAACAAATTGATTAAGATGAAAGTAATGGCCAAATTAGTTTGATCACGGAGCACTCTTTCTCAATTAGATGTGAAGTCCATTAGGACCCTCTATGGAGACCAGACTAAAGTAACGTGTGTTACACAACAAGATTCAAACACAGAAAAGTGTTACACGTGAGACCAAGGTAAAAAATCATGCTTGTGCGTAAGGTTCACGCAAGCGTGAAGGCCTAATTTAAATAAAAAAAAAAAGCCAATTTTACCTTGGGCAACAATTCTTGTCCGAACTTTTTTTGTCTCGTAAAAAATCACAAATTTTCATTTAAATCTCAAATCTGGCTCTAACAATTTGGAAATTTCACATCTGGAGATTAGATTTTGGATTCGAGTAAAAGTTTATGTTTTTTATTGAAACAAAAAAACTTCGCGTTAGATTTATCACTCAAAGTAAAATTTGTGTTTTTTTTTTTTAAAATTTGCCCCAAAGTGTGAATTGGATTTACACTAAAACCACGGGGGCCCAGCGCCTGACGGTGACACGAGGCTCCAATTAGTCGAAGTTGAAGACTTCCAAGTCGTTATGTTGAATTGCCCTTTATACATTACAGCAAAACTCAGGCCTTGCGCGTCCCAAGCAAAAAGAAGAGATCCTCTCTCTCGCAAAAGCATGAATATATTCCATATGATTCATTTGAATCCTGTAAGCAAACCCGCCGTCGGCTTGCTTGTTCACCAGCTGATGATCGCAGCTACATGGATCCTTCTTGCGCTGGCTCTCTCCCACAACTTCCCTGCCCTCGCTACGGAAACAGAGGCGGATGCTCTTAGTCGCAGTCTATGGTGGCCTTACTACGATTCCTTGTCTCATTGCACGTGGCCTGGCATTTCGTGCGACGATTCTGGTAGCGTCGTCGAAATAAACGTGCCACCAAGAGGTTGCTACGGCTGCCCGTTCAGAAGAAATTTGAGCAGCATGAATTTCTCTCTGCTCCCGAATCTCGGCTCTCTTCGGCTGCCTGATTATTCCCTTGCCGGTATCATTCCCCTTCAAATATGTGCACTCCCAAAGCTCAGGCACCTCAACTTGTCCCATAATCAGCTAATCAATGAGTTCCCTCTTTGTCTCCAAAACCTCACCATGTTAGAAGTAATTGACATTCATAGTAATGACTTTTATGGTTCAATTCCCCCCGAATTGGGAAATCTAAATAGTCTTGTCTACCTGGATCTGAGTTCCAATAAGTTTTGGGGGATGATCCCTCCGACTCTTGGTCACATAGATTACATTGACTTGTCTTACAATGATCTCACGGGAAAAATTCCGAATAATCTGGCCCATGTTCCTCATGGAGCTTTCAAAGGCAATGAAGGTTTGATAAAGATTAATGGTTCGGAAAAGATTGATGGTTCCAGAAGAAAGTTTAGGGTTTTGCTTATGGCAATACTTATACCAGTGACGGCTATAACATTCATTTTCTATTTTGTTTTGCGCCCTCCAATCATTTTTCGACGTAGAAAGAAGAGCATCCAATCAGAGACAATGGAAAAAAATGGAGATTTCTTGTCAATATGGAATTATGATGGGAGAATTGCATATGAAGACATAATCAATGCAACTGAAGACTTTGATATCAAATATTGCATTGGAACTGGTGGATATGGTAGTGTCTATAGAGCGCAATTGCCCAACGGGAAAATCGTGGCACTAAAGAAACTTCACCGTCTTGAAGCTGAGGACCCATCTTTCGACAAGAGCTTCCGAAATGAAGTAAAGCACTTGACAGAAGTACGACATAGAAGCATAATTAAGCTCTACGGATTTTGCTTACACGAGCGATGCATGTTCTTGATTTATGAGTACATGGAAAGGGGAAGTCTATTCTATGTTTTGAGAGATGACTATGAAGCGGTGGAACTAGATTGGTCTAAAAGACTCAAGATTGTCTCAGATATAGCACATGCCTTGTCTTACCTACACCATGATTGCGCTCGGCCAATCATTCATCGAGACATTTCTAGCAACAACATTTTGCTCGACAACAAAATGCAGGCTTTCCTATCAGATTTCGGCACTGCAAGATTAATGGAACCTGATTTCTCATCTAATCTCACTGCAAATATTGTAGGCACTCATGGATATATAGCACCAGGTGAGCAACAATAGTCCATATTTTTGCGGAATGTTATTACTAGAGGCACATAGCTTGATCAATATTCTTTACACCCTCCTCCCCATTTGGTAATAACATGTTGAAGCTTCATCATGCTTACATATTTATCATTTGGCAATGCACTAGCTAAGATTGAGAACTTAGTTTCGAGCCTCATCTAATTTATGACCTTTTTCTTTATTTTTTAAGAGCTCGCTTACACTTTGGTCGTCAATGGGAAATGCGACGTATACAGCTTTGGGGTGGTAGCAATAGAAACAATAATGGGTGAGCATCCAAGTGAGATCATCTTAATGTTGTCCGCGCTCTTCAGAGAAGAAATTATGCTGCATCAAATATTGGACCCGCGCTTGCCAATCCCAAGAGAGAATTCTGTTGCAAGGAGTATCGTTCTAGTAATATCTTTGGCACTTGCTTGCTTAAGTAGCGATCCCAAGGCACGACCCGCAATGAAACAAGTTTCGGAAGTTTTTCTAGCTCCAAAACTAGCGTTGGCCAAGCCCTTCCATTCAATTTCACTTGGGCAGCTCCAAAGAAATAATCGAGCAGTATGGGTGGAAGGCGGATCAACAGAATATTCGTCAAGCCTAGAAGAAGAGCAAGGACCGTGAAGTACTTGTCCCAAAACAAGCAAATAAGTTCCACCAAGTGAAGAGTCGGCTGATATAATGGTGCTGTAAATTGGTGAATGTGGTTGAGGACACGGAGTATGCGGCTTATGCAATTTTAATTATGCCAAACACTTTTTTATACTAGCTAGGCTAAAATCTTCCTAGGTAGCAGTTACTAAGGAGTGAAGCATTTATAGGACAGACGTTTATTTTTCTGTCTTTTTTAGTAAGATCGGAATGTGTGATGAGTGATAATGCGTTGTTGTCACCATGAATGTTTGGCTCGTTAAGGACATTCATTACGTATATGCAGGATCATTTCTCTTTAGTTGAAGACGGAAAATTTCGAAATTGACGTTTCCTTCACATTGGCTAAAAGATCAGACATCACATAAACAACAAAAGACCAGGACTCCTCTTGAGCGTGTAGACGACTCATGTACATGAAAATGAAACTCGATGACCTTAGAGACTTTGGAATTGGGTACTCGACCAAGACCTTTACTTCTTGAACGTGTCCTAATTCCATGCATAATCTGGTTTAAATTCTAATTAAATGACCATCAATTAACTGTCAAATTTACCATAAGTCCAGCCAGTGAGCTGCCTCCCTCTCCAGAGGACCTCACCAGGCTTCGCGTACTGGACATTTGTCATAATCAAGTCGATCTGAAGAGATTGACCCACGTAAAATCCCATATTCAATGCACTTAGCAATCCCTTAGACGCTCTATCGCTTGGACAATATGCAATAGCTTTGCTTCACCTCAAACAAATTAGGCGGCTCCAAACCCTCTTGAAATACGGAACCTCACGCAACTGAATCATGTTGATTTAAGCCACAACAACGTCATCGGTCTCGTCCCGTCAATTATAGGGAATCTCACGAGCTTGAAATATCTCTATATGCAAGAAAACAAAATTCAGTGGAACTTATTTTCCAGAAATGGGGAACTTGATGAACTTGACTTATCTCTGATTGCAAGGCAACTAACTCAATGGTTCTACTCTGTCGGAATTAAGCCATTTGGAGAACTTGATTGATATGAGCCTAAATTCGAATATCCTCACTTGCCCCCTTCATTCACGTATGGGAAATTTAACAAGCTTGATCGTGTTGAATTTACGGGAATTTAGATTCGACTGTGCCATCCCATCGGAAACAAGAGATATAAGAAATATCAAACTACTAGATTTGAGCCTGAACAACTTCGTCGTGAAAATCCCTGTTTGAAAGTGTCCTGTTCTTCCGGAACTTAAATCCAAAGTTTATTGATATACTTCACGTATCTTTCATTTGCATTTCTATTTTTCTTCCTTAATGTCGCAAGAAAGTGATATGATCGATTAGTTTTCATATACTAGATCATCTTATTAGTTGCCATTTACGTTACAAAATAAGATTCTTACATATGAATAATCCCCCAAAAGGTTTTAGGTAATACAAATAGAACAAAAGAGGTGAAAAGTAAAGTTTCAACAATTTATAACTTGTGTTTTCATATTCGAGGATTAGCATGTCTAAAGTGGCATATGAGAATGTGATAGCAGGAACTGGGTTAAATTATTAGCGGAAGAAGAGGGAAAATCTTCCAAGACGTGTACCAACCATGTTGGGGACTTGCCTCGTCTATAGTCTAGACGTGCCCGTGGGCCGATCTGTTCGGATTTGAGTCTGGCGTAACTTCCTTATCCAATCCCATCCATTTCTTATTAAACAAAAACAGTATCTAGATCAATTTTTTTCTGGCCTAAAGTAGTTGTTAGTCGTGAATCTCTGGATGGGAAGAGTTTGGCAATAGAACGTCTAGCAATAGAACACTTACCAGGCAGGAGCGAGGGAGGCGCTTGGCCATGATCAAGTCTACTATATTGTCATCTCATTGAAGGAACGGCATTATTTGCATTTTGCAAGTAGATTAGGATCGACTTGGAGCTTGGATGGGCTGAGGCGAAAGGTTAAAAAACAAAAAACACTAATAGGCGGGCAAAGGCTAGGGAGTGGGCTAAAACTCCGTCCAAGGCCACCTATAATTCGAAATACAGGGCCGAGGCAAGAGCCAGAGGCGGTATTTGGCTCAAGAACAGTTTAGCTTGCTAGTCCCCCCGATTTAAAAAGAACTAATTGAGCCCAAAAAAAATTGAACTAATTGAGCCCAATCCGGCGCCATCCATCTAGTCCGAACGCATTGTCCAAGCCTGGCCGAGGGATGGCCCGACTCATCAGACTGCTCGTGTCATGGCCCGCCCATCCGCCCACCTCCTTATTTTTTGTTATTTAGAATTGGGTTAATACCACGAAAAATCCTAAACTAATACACCTGTGACAAATTTACCTCAAACTATTTTTTTTACCACAAAAAACCCAAACTAGTGTACATGTGACAATTTTACTTCGAACTAATTTTTTGACTACCAAAAACCCTAAACTGGTACTCTTGTGACAATTTTACCCTAAACTAATTTTTTGACCACCAAAAACCCCAAACCGGTGTACCTGTGACAAATTTGCCCTTCGTTAGTTTCTGTTAAATTCTACTATCAAATTGCTAAGTTTGATGACAAGTAATAGGTGACGGTTGTACCAGTTTGGGGTTTTGCTCCTCTGTTTGTCACAAGTTTACCAATTTGTAATTTTTCATGATATTAATCCAATTTAACGAACATTAACAGAGGGTAAATTTATCACAAATGTACTAGTTTGGGATTTTTAGGGATCAAAAAAATTAGTTCATGGTAAAATTATCACAAGTGTACCAGTTTTGGGTTTTTTATGGTCAAAAAATTAGTTCGGAGTAAATTGTCACAAATGTACCAATATGGGATTTTTAGTGATCAAAAAAATAGTTCGAAATAAATTTTTTACAAATGTACCTGTTTGAGATTTTTTATAGTTAAAAAATTAGTTCGAGATAAAATTGTCATAGGTATACTAATTTAGGGTTTTTTGTGATATTAATCCTTCAGAATTTAGGCTACAAAATCTGAAGAGCTTGATTGAGATGAGACTAAGCCACAACTCCTTTCACTTGCCCCATACCTTCATCATTGGCCAATTTAACACTGGCCATGCTAGATTTGAATGGGAATGGATTCGATCGGGCTATTCCATCAAAAACAGGAGATTTAAAGTGTCTCGCTTATCTAGATTTGAGCTTTAACAACTGGCCTACAAGAATCCCTGTTGAACTTGAGAGTTTGGTTGAGATGAGGCTAGGCTTAAACTCCTTCACTTGCCCCCATCCCTCCATCTTTGGCCAATTTAAACAAGCTTGACCATTAGTTTGATAAAATGATGCCGCAATTTGGTGAAAGTGGTTGAGGATATAAGCTTTATATGGCATCTACAATTTAAGTCGTGCATAAGAAATTGTGCAAACCAAAGTTATAGGAGTCATGAGAGGCAGTTTATATAGGACAGTTCCAGTAAGATTGGAGTGCATGATCAAGATAACTGGTTTGATATTTACACACTGCGTGTTGGTCTTACATGGATCTTTTGCTTTATAAGTTGAAAAGGCTTGTCAGTCAGAAAAAGAAAAGGGTTGGAAAGTTGCTCCCTGACCTTTCCCTTACGCTAAGTTAGAAATTTCCTGGGCCAAACATCACCATCAAATGTGCATAAAGACCATGACCTCTCATGAACCATTCTAACGCGTACTGATCCAAAAACCGACACACATGAAACCCCAAAAGACCATGACTTCTTGAGTAGGCACATGTCTATTCTATCGCGTTGTTGTCATCTTAGGGTCACAAAATCAACGCACGAGACTAGACCCCGAAGACCATTGACTTTTTTATGGACGTGTACAAGTTCCATCCATGCATTCATGCCGGGTCTCGTCTCTTGGCCAGTATGCGGGTTTAAATTCGGATCGTATCCTGAAACCGCGGAATTCGTATGAGCAGAATAAGTCCGCTTGCCCAAAAGTTCATATCATGACTTTGAAAAACTGATAGCCTGAGTTACCTTGGCGAATTTCCTTACTCTTGAAAGTTGGGAAAAGTACAAAAAAAAAAAATCATAAACTTATTGTATTGATACCAATTTAATCGTAAATTTTTCAATTAAATCAATTTAGTCCTAAATCTTTTCAGGGACAAGAACGCTAGGAGAACTATAACTTTTGTACGACACTCATTTGAGTACCATAACTTTTTTTTTCATTCACTTGAGTGTCATTTTCAGCAAACCATTCTACATGGATTTTTTTTATTAATTTTTCATCCGACGTGGATTTTTTTAAATGTTTTTTATTTATTTTTTTTGAATTTTTGAATTCTTTTTTATTACTCTAGACAAACCGTGTCGTATTGGTCGAACAATCAACACATGTCCGAAGACCTTGACTTGTTGACTTTTGAGGTGCGTACTCGACAAAGACCTTGACTTCAGGAATTTGTCGAGCTGTTTCAACTTCTAATTGAATCATCATTAGTTAATCGTGAAGTTTACGATGGAGGGGCTGCCACCTCGCAGTCACGATGTTGTGGAATTAGAGTTCATCAATATAAAGAAACAGTCAACCGTATAAATTAATTTAGGAAAAATTTCAATTAATGACTCAAAATGGGTCTCTTTTCTCAAAAAAAGGACTTCAAGTAAACAATGTCTCAATTAAAAACTCAAAGTGCCCAAACCAATCTCAAATAAGAACCCCAGCTTGCCGGTCGGCGAGCGTGAGACATTTTCAACGCTGAAATAAGGGCAATTTTATCTTTTCTTTTATTTTCTTTTTTTCTCGTTTTCCTTTTTTCTTTTTCTCTCTTCCCTCTTATGGCCATCGCCAGCGACGTTTGCCGGCCTCAAGCAAGGGCCACCTTCGCCGGTGTCGAGCGACGACCGCCCTCATTGGCGTCAGGTGATGGCCACCCTCACCTGGGTGGGCGAAAGCTGCCCTCACCCTCGTCGAATCTAGCGAGGGTGACTCTTGCCCAATGTCGGTGAGACGAAGGGCGGCCCTTGCCGCATCCCTCACTAGCCTAGGCGAGGTGCCTCGCCTAACACTGGCAAGGGCACCCTTCGCTTGGGCTGGCGAGGACAAGGGCAACCCTCACCGAATATGAGCGGGCGAGAACCGCCCTCGCCTAGGTTGGCGAGGCCAAGGGCAGTCCTCACCTAATCTGGCGAGGGCGAGGGCGGCTCTTGCTTGGCTAGGCGAGGGCGGCTCTCACCTGGCTAGGCGAGGGTGGCCGTTGCACGACAACAGTGAAGGCGGTCCTCGCCTGAGGCTGGCAGACATTGCCGGCAATGGCCACAAGAGGGAAGAGAGAAAAGGAAAAAGGAAAAAGAGGAAAAAAAAGGAAAAGAAAAAGACAAAATTGCCCCTATTCCGGCATCGGAAATGTCTCACGCTCGCCAGCCAGCAGTCAGGTCTTTATTTGAGACTGATTTAGGTACTTTAGATCCTTAATTGAAATATTATCTATTTAAAAAAAAAATTTTGAGAAAAGAGACCACTTTGAATCCTTAATTGAAAATTTCTCTTAAAAGGATGAAGACGTGAACCGTACAAATGGCGTTTCCTTTGACGCGTCAGTACAGTGTCTTCTTGCTTTACTTTATAAGTGCAGCATAACACGTCACTAAACAAGGCCCTGTTTCTCTGACTAAAGCAAAGAAGAGGTCACCCGTGATGAGCATAATCTTCAACACGTCCTTAGTTATACTGATTACTGTGGCTTTCTCCTACCGCAATTCAATTGTTGCAGCACCAGCACCTTCAAATGAATCAGAGGCAAGTGCGCTTCTCCACAGTGGGTGGTGGCCTCGCTCTGTCACCGGCAACACTTCCTTACCTCATTGCTTCTGGCCCGGGGTACGGTGCGACGTCTCCGGAAGCGTAAGTGAGATCCACTTGACAACTGACTACCAAATAGGAGGTAATTTCAGCAACATGAACTTCTCCCTCCTTCCGAACCTCACTTCTCTTCGACTCTTTTACACCGGACTGGTCGGCGAAATCCCCCTTCAAATATATACTTTGTCAAGACTAAGTTACCTTGACTTGTCCTACAATTTTCTCACCGGTGAGTTGCCTCCCTTTGTCCAAAACCTCACCAGTCTTCAAGTACTCTGCATCGGTCACAATCACATCAGTGGCTCTATCCCTCTTGAGATGGGAAACCTGATGAGATTGACCCATTTGGATCTCGAGTTCAATGTGCTTACTGGCGCAGTCCCTCCGACTGTTGGCTGCTTGCACAAATTACAATCCCTCAGATTTAGTTCAAACAAATTAGGTGGCTCTATCCCTCTAGAACTAGGGAACCTCGCAGAAGCTGACGCAGTTGATTTAAGTAGCAACAACTTCACTGGTCCCATTCCATCGTCTATAGGGAATATGAGAAGCTTGACCTATCTTTATTTGCAAAAAAACAAACTCAGTGGATCTATTCCTCCGGAAATAGGGAATTTGACGAGCTTGACACATCTCTATTTGCAAGAAAACAAACTTGGTGGATCTATTCCTCCGGAAATCAGGAATTTGGCGAACTTGACTGATCTCTATTTGCAAGGAAACAAACTCAATGGATCTATTCCGTTGGAAATAGGCAATTTAGAGAGTTTGATCTTGCTAAACTTACAGGAAAATAGATTTGATTCCGCCATCCCATCAAACATAGGAGATTTGAAGAATCTCGAACAACTAAATTTGAGCTTGAACAACTTGGTTGGGAAAATCCCTCTCGAACTTGGGAACCTCAGACATATGCAGGATCTTGATTTAAGTTGTAACAACTTTATTGGTCCCATTCCGTCGGCTATCGGGAAATTGATGGGGTTGACTTATCTCTATTTGCAAGAAAACAAGTTCACTGGATCTATTCCTCCAGAAATAGGGAATTTGATGGGTTTGACTAATCTTCTTTTGCAACAAAACAAACTCAATGGATCTATTCCGTCGAAAATAGGCAATTTGAAGAGCTCGAGGTTGCTGAATTTACGGGAAAATAGACTTGATGGTGTCATCCCATTGAAAATAGGAGATTTAAGGAATCTCGGGTTTCTAGATTTGAGCTCGAACAACTTGATCGGGAAAATCCCTGTTGAACTTGAGAATTTGACCTTGTTAATCTATCTCGATCTTCACAACAATTCTCTTTCTGGCTCAATTCCCACATTTAAAAACAATTCTCTCTTAGTTAGCCTTAACTTATCATACAATCATCTCAAAGGCCCAATCCCAGTTAATCTCAGGGCTGCTTTTCCTGACACCTCTTTTATGGGCAACGAAGCCCACAGAAGGTCTAGCGTTATTCATTACACGACGATGCTCGTTCCGCTGGCTACAATACTCATTTCCATTATAGTTCTTGGATCGTGCTTCCTATTTCGACATGCCGCAAAGAGCGTGCAAACAGAGATTACAGAGAAAAATGGAAATTTCTTGTCAATATGGAATTATGACGGGAGGATTGCATATGAGGACATAATAAATGCAACAGAGGACTTTGACATCAAATATTGCATCGGGACTGGCGGTTATGGTAGTGTCTATAGAGCGCAGTTGCCCAATGGGAAAGTCGTGGCATTGAAGAAGCTTCACCACTTTGAGGCAGAGGACCTGTCCATCAACAAGAGCTTTCGGAATGAAGTGAAATATTTGACAGAAGTACAGCATAGAAGCATCATCAAGCTCCATGGTTTCTGTTTACACAGGCTATGCATGTTCTTGATTTATGAGTACATGCAAAGGGGGAGTCTATTCCATGCTTTGAGGGATGATGTCACAGCGGTGGAATTAGATTGGTCCAAAAGAGTTGATCTCGTCCGAGATATAGCACATGCTTTATCTTACATGCACCATGACTGCGCTCAACCAATTGTTCATCGAGACATATCTAGCAACAATATCTTACTCAACAGCAAAATGCAGGCTTTTGTATCAGATTTTGGCACCGCCAAACTACTGGATCTTGATTCCTCATCTAATCTCACGGCAAATATGGCTGGCACCTATGGATATATTGCACCAGGTGAGCAATTCTTTCGCCTTGCTGAAGTTTCATCATCCACGCACTTCAATGACTTGTGGTGTTGTATGTACTTTAATCATTTTGAAATTTTTAGATAATTAATATTTATTTTTTACTCTCCCATTGTTTGTATTACTAGGTTGCTTATTTAAACAAAATGTCTTATAAACTATATTCTTATGTGAAATTTAAGTAAATATTTGTCGGAATAGTCAAGATTCTTATATTTGGTATTTCATCTATATTGATATTACTAAATCATTTATTTCTATTATACTTTTATTGTGGAAAATGTTGTCGTTAGAAAAATTAATTGTTTTAAAAAAAATTGAAGGGGCAAATGAGGCTGGGCGGAATGAGCTGTCGTGCATAGTTATGTGGGCGAGGACGGGGAGGGAAAAGTTGCCCCGTGCAAGGTGTTAAAGGGTGCACCTGGCCCGTCCCAAGGCTTTGCCATCAAAATTTATGTTGCCGTTTGTGTTCTTTTTGTTTTTTTTTTCAGAGCTCGCGTATACTATGGTCGTCAATGAGAAACGCGATGTGTATAGTTTCGGAGTGGTAGCAATGGAGACCATGATGGGTGAGCATCCAGCAGATGCCGTATCTGTGTTGTTGACATCCTTTGGAGAAAATATCATGCTACATAAAATCTTAGACCGGCGGTTGCCTTATCCAAGGGAGAACTCCGTTGCAAGAAGTATTGTTCTGATAATATCTCTGGCGCTTGCTTGCTTGAGTGCTAATCCAAAGTCTGGACCAACTATGAAGCGGGTCTCGGAAGCTTTTGTAGCTCCAAAGTTACCATTGGCGAAGCCCTTCCATGAGATCTCATTGGCTCAGCTCCGAGATTATGACAGATCACGGTTGGAAGGCGGATCCACAGAAGCTTAATCCGGACTGAGCGATGAGCAAGGGTCATGAAGTGCTTGTCCAGTAAAGAGATAGATTGCTAAAATGAAGCTGCAATTTGGTGAAAGTGATTGAGGACATAGAAGTGTATGGCTTCTGTAAATCATTGAGTCGTGTTAAACTCCTTACCATACTAGGCTATAGGAGTGAGAAGCAGTTTACGTAGGACATCCGTTTATTTTTCGTCTTTCAGTAAGATTGAAATGTATTATTGATAATAATGTATTAAGAAATAATGTGACCCACACTAGACTATTGAAGAATTATCCCACATCGATTGATAACGGATTCTAAATGCTCTTTATATTTGTGTTATTTCCCTTTACCTAATAATTTAAGCTTTTGGATTAGACTTTCTAATATAGACCAATATAAAACACGAGTATCCATATATAGAATTTCTATAGCGTAATTGATTCTATGAAAGTTACTTTTAGAATAAGTCTATTTATTATTTTTTATTTTCCATAAAAGATGGGCAAAGCTCATATTTTTTAGGCCAAACATCACCAAAAATTCCACGAAAAATACTACTTCTCACAAACCATGTAACACGATATGAAACCCCAATGGGGAAATTATTTAGAAAGTCCTAAATTTATTATGTTTATATCGATTCAATCCTAAACCTTTCAATTTTGTCAATTTAATCCTAAACATTTTGACAATTTGCCAGTTTTCTCCTAACCCTTTTAATTGTATCAATTTAGTTTTAAACCTTATGATAGTTTGTCAATTTAGTCATAAATCTTTTGATAATTTGCCAATTTAGTTATCCTAGCTAATTTTGCATGGAAATCATTGACGTGAACAATTTTTGTAATTTTTTTCGATTTTTAAATTTTTTTTTCCTTTTCTCTTTTCTTTTTCTTTTTCTTTTGTCCTCTTTCCCTCCATCAGCCTCAAGCAACAGCCACCTTCGCCAACCACTGGTGTGGTCAAGCCTCGCCTAGCCACTGTCAAGGCAAGACCTTGTCGGATCCGGCAAGGCGAGACCTTGCTGGACAAAGGCAAGGCTTGACCTCACTAGTGGCCGACGAGGCTCAACCCTTGCTAAGGCCGGTGAGGGCGGCCATCACTTGAGGTCAATGGAGGGAGTAAGGGAAAAAGAAAAAAAAAGAAAAAGAATAAAAATTCATAATAATTTTTTAAAAAAAATTAGAAAATTAAAAAAATTAATAATGTCAGTGTTGAACATGCCGCATAGGACGGCCGGCCGACGCTAACAACAATTTTCGGCTAAAATTAGTCGAAATAACTAAATTGGCAAATCGTCATAAGGTTTAGGACTAAATTTACACAATTAAAAAGTTTATAGCTTTTTTGATAATTTTCCCAAACCTCTATAGACCCGCGCATGTCTTATCATGTCGTCCTTCTCATGGTCCAAAAATCAACACACAAAACCACTAAGACCTTCATTTCTGTTGACACTGGAATTGCACACTCTCCACAAAAGACCTTGACTTCATGACGAACGGGCACAATTTCCATGCATTATGGTTTAAATTCTGATTTTGTTTTTTTCTTTTTGGTCGACGTTTAAATTCTGATTGAATCGTTGAAATTTACAGATTTTCGTATGAGCGGTATAATCTCTCGATGGAGGGGCCGAAACTTCTTTAGGATTTACGGATTCTTAGAACACTTCTGCTTGAGACTCACTCCTTTGTGTCATCCATCGCCAGTTAATCAGTTAATCCTATTGCAGTGCAAATTTTTTTAAAAAAATTGTGGGGAAATTGAAACAAATGGTCGTTGAACTTTGGTCTAATATGCAATATCGTCCATAAACTTTAAATTTGTTCAATGTGATTCTTGAACTTAAGTCTAATATGTAACATCATCATTGAACTTTTAATTTATTTAATATGGCCCCTGAACTTTGGTCCAATGTTCAATGTGGTCCATCAACTATTGATAGATGTTCAATATAGTCTCAATGTTCAATGTGGTCCATCAACTATTGGTAGACGTTCAATATAGTATCAATGTTCAATGTAGCCTCAAGATTATATGAACATATTTAAAAGTGTAAAGACTACATTGAACAGATTAAAAGTCTAGAAATGGCATTACACATTAGTCCAAAGTTCAAAGACGACATTACACATTAGATCATTTCACATGAACCGTAGTTCAGGGACCCTCCGTGCTATTATCACTATTTTATGACAATGAAAATAATCCTAGCATGAGGAAGAGTTTCATAAATTGTTATCTATAATGAAACATCTTTCATAGATCAATTATTTTGAGCAATAAAAATATTTTCCAAACCATTTATTTTCTATGAAATAAATTGAGCTAAAATATGAAAGTGTTTCAGTAAACGAGTCAGGTCAGGCACGAGTCGCCAAATTTTTAATATATACAAATGAATCAAAACAGATTAAATGGGTCAATTTGGATAGAATCATTTTCGATCCAATCTAAACCCGACCCGACCATCCATTTGACGGCTCTACCTGTGACGAGACCTTTTCGTTTTCCTGCTCATTTCGGACCTAGTTGGCTCGAACTTGAACCCCAGAAATATAAGACCAACATCATCTAACGGTTGAAATTCACTGGGATCCTGTGCATCCGTTTTAGGCAAGTTTGGCTTGTATCCACACTAAAATCGCTGGGCCCAACTCCTCTTGACCACGTAATATCTCGTACGGGAAGACTTGGGCGACGGTGACATGAGACCCGTGACGCTTTCTCGGTGCCAGAAGACTCCAAGAGAAGAACCAGACAAAATGCCAGAGAGAAAGTAAACAAAAGAGAAATTGCGGGATCCGCTGTGTTCCATCCGGAGGAGGACCTTCTACAATGACTTGGGTGATGTGTGATTAGCAAATGAACTCCAACATGTGAAGAGGAGATCGATAAAATGATGCTGTAAAATGGAGAACGTGGTTGAGGATACGAAGTTATCGTTGGTTGGACCGTCGTTCATCTTCAGTCTTTTTAGTAAAGATTGGAATGAACAATGATTAATAATGAGTTGTCGTTGCCACGAATATTTGGCTTGTTAAGGACATTCACTACGTGTTTGCAGGATTGTTGCTCTTTTGTTGAAGACCGGAAATTGCGCAATTGACGTTTCCTTCACTTGGCTAAACATCAGTAAGTCATGGAAAAAACAAAAGACCACGACTCGTCTTGATAGCGTGAAGACGACCCATGCACATGAAAAGAAACTCTGAAAACCTTGACTTTGGAATTGGGTACTCGACCAAGACCTTGACTTCTTGAACGTACCCAACTTCCATCGATAAGCTGGTTTAAATTCTAATTGAATCGCCATTTAGTTAACCGTGAAAATTTACGATGGAGGGCCTGCCGGCGACTTCGCAATATATTTCTATATAAATATATCAATACAAGGTAACTCTCTATTAGCGTCCTTAATCAGTGACACTTGGATTTAATAGAGATTAGGGGGCTCGATGGTGAAGGGGATGATATATGAACGAGGAGACAAAGAGGTCATGTCTCGGTGGGGTTAAGGGCAATGGTGGCCTGACGGTAGCAGCGGCAATGGTGCGACTGCGACGGGGGCAGAGTGGAATTTGTGCTCGGTTTGCAATATGGGATTTTGAGCGTTTTGTCTACTAAAAAAAAGCGTCACCCCATTTTTTTCATAGTTCTTTAAATCTTGACAGAAAAAATAATGATAAAATTCAATTTGGCGGGGAAAAGTTCCATGTTCTGCATACAAAAATACGATTTTTATTCCTAGCAAGTAAATTTCAGTAAGTGTTGTGGGTATAAAAAAGTTGTTGGTAAATGACTTTTTTTAGGGAACTAATTGTTGATATTTAAAAAGAATTGGTAAACTTAATGGGTTGGTAAGCAAGGCAGATAAAAGTAAGTAATTCAATGGGAAAAATCGGTTAATCTAAAGAAATAAACTCAATAAATGTTGGCAGGCAACTCTTATGATACTTGGTAAACCAAAACTAGTTGACAACCTAATGAATGTTGCACATAAATAAATGTTGGTAATTTATGTAAGTGTCGAAAAATTTAAGGCGTTTGTCACAGAGGTAAATAAAAGCCAATAAATTATAACAAAAGTCTAGAAACTGAAAAAACAAATAAAGGTCGCGAGTAACCCAAATGTGAGTTGTTATTTGAATCGTACCCGCTGAAATAATGTGACTCTCCGGGGGTGCTGAAACTTAGATTGGTTCACAAACTAATTCAATATTTAGCGATTAGTTTTTTACAGCTCAACGAGTTAATGGCGACTCGGCCATCTGAAAAAAAAAAAAAAAAAAAAAAAAAGCAAGTAAAAAAGTCCAAGAGAGTTCCGGTTGAACGCAAGCGTGTCGAGTCAATAAAAAGATTAACACGTGAATTGTACAGATCGCGTTTCCTTTGACGCGTCAGTACAGTGCCTTCCTTCTTAAGTTTATGAGTGCAGTATAACACGTGACTAAACAAGGCCCTGTTTCTCTGACTCCAGCGAAAGAAGAGGTCACCCCATGATGACCATAACCTGCAACACGCCCTTAGTTGTGCTGATTACTATAGCTTTCTCCTACTGCAATTCAATGGTTGTAGCACCAGCACGTTCTAATGCGTCAGAGGCAAGTGCGCTTCTCCACAGCGGGTGGTGTCCTCGCTTCGTTACCGGCAACACTTTCCTTACCTCATTGCGCGTGGCCCGGGGTATGGCGCGCACGTCTCTGGGAGCGTCAACAGAATTCACGTGACAACTGAATACCAAATAGGAGGTAATTTCAGCAACATGAGCTTCTCTCTCCTTCCGAGCCTCACCTTTCTCCAACTCTTTTACACCGGACTGACCGGTGACATCCCCCTTCAAATATGTACTCTGTCAAGACTAATAACTCTCCTTGACTTGTCCTGCAATTCTCTCACCGGTGAGTTGCCTCCTTGTGTGCAAAAACCTCACCAGGCCTCAAGTACTTGATATCAGTCACACTCACATCAGTGGCTCTATCCCTCCCGAGCTGAGAAATCTGGAGAGATTGACCGACTTGGATCTCGAGTTGAATGCGCTCAGCGGCGCAGTCCCTTCGACTATTGGTCTCTTGTACAATTTACCATCCCTCATATTTAGTTCAAACGAATTAGGTGGCTCTATCCCCCTAGAACTTGGGAATCTCATGAAAACATATTATGTCGATTTAAGTTGCAACAACTTCACTGGTCCCATTCCGTTCTCTATAAGGGATTTGACGAGCTTGACCCAACTCCGTTTGCAAGAAAATAAACTCAGTGGATCTATTCCTCAAGAAATAGGAAATTTGATGAGCTTGATACATCTCTGCTTGCAAGAAAACAAACTCGGTGGATCTATTCCTCAAGAAATAGGGAATTTGACGAGATTGACCGGTCTCTATTTGCAAGGAAACAAACTCAATGAATCTATTCCGTCATAAATATGCAATTTGAAGAGCTTGATCATGCTGAATTTACGCGAAAATAGATTTGATTGTGCCATCCCATCTGAAATAGGAGATTTAATGAGTCTCGAGCTACTAGATTTGAGCTCGAACAACTTGGTCGGGAAAATCCCTGGGCTTGAGAAGTTGAGCAATTTAAGCGATCTCGATCTTCACAACAATTCTCTTTCTGGCTCAATTCCCACATTTAAAAACCAGTTTCTCTTACGTCGTCTTGACCTATCATACAATCATCTCAAGGGCCCAATTCCAGATAATCTCAGGGATGGTTTTCCTGTGTAACCAATTTTCTCGGTAACGAAGAAACCCAAGCCCACAAAAGAAGGTCTAGCATAATTCATTATATGACTACGTTCATTCCGCTGGCTGCAATATTCATTTCCTGTATAGTCGTTGGATCTTGCTTCCTGTTTGGACGTGCAACAAAATAGGTGCAACCAGAGACTACAGAGAAAAATGGAAATTTCTTGTCAATATGGAATTATGATGGGAGGATTGCATATGAAGACATAATCAATGGAACAGAGAGGACGTTGACCTCAAATATTACATCGGGGCTGACGGTTATGGCAGCGTCTATATAGTGCGATTGCCTAATGGGAAAGTCGTGGCATTGAAGAAACTTCACCGTCTTGCAGCGGAGGACCCATCCTTCAACAATAGCTTTCGGAATGAAGTGAAACACTTGATTGAAGTGGGGAATAAAAGCATTATCAAGCTCCATGTTTTGTGCTTAAAGAGGCGATGCATGTTCTTGGTTTATGAATACATGGAAAAGGGGAATCTGTTTTGTGCTTTGAGAGATGACGTTCAAGTGGTGGAATTGGATTGGTCCAAAAGAGTTGATCTCGTCCGGGATATGACACACGCTTTGTCTTACATGCACTACGATTGCGCTCGGTCAATTGTTCATCGAGACATATCTAGCAACAATATCTTACTCAACAGCAAAATGCATGCTTTTGTATCGGATTTTGGCACCACAAGACTTCTTGATCTTGATTCTCGTCTAATCTCACTGCAAATATCACCGGCACCTATGGATACATTGCACCGGGTGAGCGATACTTCATGCTTCATAAGTTTTTCTTTTTAACCCTGAAAGTTACTAGTAGAGGCACAAGTCAGATAAGTAAATATTTGTCGGAATAGTCAAGATTCTTCGATGTTGTATTACACCTATATCGGTATTACTAAATTATTCATTTCTATTAAGCGTTTTATTGTGGAAAATAAATTGATTGTTTTTAAAGAAGAATTGGAGGGTCAAATGGAGCGAGGTGGGGTGCCGCACGTAGTTATGTCGGGTGAGGACGGGAAGGGAAAAGTTGCTCCTCCTGGGCAGCGACGGCGCGGGGAGTAAGTTGCTCCTCCTGGCCTCGATCGCCAAAATTTTTTATGCCTTTTGCATTCTTTTTTTTTTCCAGAGATCGCGTATACCATGGGCGTCAATGAGAAACACGATGTGTATAGCTTTAGAGTGGTAGCAATAAAAACCATGATGGATGAGCATCCAGCAGATGTCGTATCTGTGTTGTTGACATCCTTCAGAGAAGATATCATGCTACATAAAATTTTAGACCCGCGGTTGCCTTATCCAAGAAAGAACTCTGTTGCAAGAAATATTGTTATGATAGTTTCTCTAGCGCTTGCTTGCTTGAGCGCTAATCCAAAGTCTCGACCAAATATGAAGCAAGTCTCGGAAGCTTTCCTTGCTCGAAAGTTACCCTTGGCGAAGCCCTTCCACGAGATCTCATTGTCTCAGCTCCAAGATAACAACAGATCATGGTTGGAAGGTGGATCAACAGAAGCTTTCATCAGGACTGAGCGATGAGCGAGGGTCATTAAGTGCTTGTCCAGTAAAGAGAAAGATAAAATGAAGCTGCAATTTGGTGAAGTGATTTGAGGATATAAAAGTGTATGGCTTCTGCAAATAATTAAGTCGTGTTGAACTTTTTTCCATAGTATGCTATAGGAGTGAGAAGCAGTTTATATTGGACATCCGTTTATTTTTCTTCTTTTCAATAAGATTGAAATGCATGATCAATAAAAATGCACCAAGAAACAACGAGACCCGCACCAGTTCCAACACAAAGCATAAAAACCCCTACACAATTTCTATGAAGTAATTGATTCTATTCAAATAACCTCGTAGAATAAGCCCATTTAATATTTTTTTTTAGCTCCATAAAAGATGGGTATAGCTTGTTTTTTCAAAATGGGTCATATATGGGTTTAAGACCCATTTTGTTAGGTCTAGTGTGCAGGTACCGGATAGAACGCGGAGCAGAAATGAAAACGAAGAGAGTTTGTTCTATATTGCCTCTTGCATCCTGCTGACGTGACGTAAATTTAGATTGAACTTCAAACAAAACTCCAGTCAAGCTAGTTAGAGCAGCTCTTGGGATATAAGATCTAATCTGTTCCCATTAAATAATGAAATGCACTGAGGTGAAGTACTACCATGATACAGAGTAAATTTAAGGGCGGAAGTTACTCTGTTTTTCTAGAAACCGCTCAAGTAGCGCATCTATGTTTCAACCAGAATAATTCAGCGAAAGAGTGACTTTGTCATGACCCGATCTGGAGAGATTGTAAGCAAGCGGTAACTAAAATATGATTTCCTATGGGAAGTTGAGTTTATGTGCCAAGGCAACGTTAGCTCACTCTCTTGTCGGAAAGACTATGTACTAATCGGGTTTCCTCCATGTTGTGAAGAGAAAGATAAAGCCGTGCGGGGAACGTCAATGAATGCCGATCGTGCTGAATTTACGGGAAATTAGATCGACTGCGCCATGCCATCGGAAACGGGAGATATAAGGAAATATCAAATTGCCAGATTTGAGCTCGAACAACTTCGTCGAGAAATTCCTAGTTTGAAAGTGTCTTGTTTTTTGGGACCTTAAATCCAAAGTTTATTGATATACTTCACACTTCTTTCATTTGCATTTCTATTTTTCTTCCTTAATGTCGCTAGAAAGTGATATGATCGATTGGTTTTCGCGCACTAGATCATCTTATTAGATGTCATTTATATTATAGAATAACATTCTTGCGGGTGAATAATTTTGTTACGGGGCAAAACCCAAGAGGTTTTAGGTAATTCTAGATTGAATAAATGAACTGAAAAGTAAAGTTTCAGCAATAAATGACTTGCTTTTTCATATCCGAGAATGAGAAATATATATCTAACTGTCCTGAATTTACTGTGAGAATAATAGCTTGTTATAGGCTACAAAAAAATAAATAAATAATTATTATAAATTATTACGGGGTCCACTCCTATAAAAATATATGTGGTTCATAACATGCTGTTAAAATAATAGTAGCCTTAAGACTGTTATGCTAGCAAAGCCCTTCAAGAATTAGCATAGCTAAAGTGGTATATGTGAATGTGATAACATTTCCGTTCGTTTGGTGGAAAATATTCTCCCGGAAAATGTTTTCCGGATTTTCCGGTGTTCGGGGGGCGGAAAACGTTTTCCGTGGGAAAACGTTTTCCTTTCCCTCCTCACAAAATAGCCTAAGTCTATGGAAAATGACTTCCGCTTCTAAAAAACGAAAATCATTTTCCGCCAAACTCCTCCTTCCCCCCTCCGGTCGCCAACCGCCGCCACCGGTCGCCGACCGCCGCTCTTCGGTGGCCATTCGTCCACCGCCGCGACCGCCGATCACTATCGCCGGTCGCCGGCTGCCGCCGCCGGTCGCCAGTCACCGTCCGCCGCCGCCACCGCTCGTCGGGTGGCCGCTCATCCGCCGGTCGCCGGTCACCAGTCGCCGTCCGCCGCTGCCACCGCTCGTCGGTGGCCGCTCATCCGCCGGTCGCCGGTCGCCTGTCGCCACCGCCACCACCGGTAAAAAATATTTTTCGAAACTTTTTCATATTGGTTGCCGAACACCGGAAAATTATGTTCCAAGAAAACATTTTCCAAGAAAATGATTTCCGGAAAAATATTTTTCAAAAATATAATATTTTCCGCCAAACGAACGAAGCCTATAAGTGGAAGAACTGGGAATATCTTCCAAGAGGAGTGACAAGTGTTCAACCATGTCCATGTTAGGGACTTGCCTCGTTCATATTCTAGACCTGCCCATGGGCTCTATTCAAATTCGAGTTTGGCGTAAATTTCATCTCTTAAAAGATATGGGTGCTGTGGAAAATTTGTAAATAGGCCTTGGGGCCGGCACGATTGAACTTTAGGCAAAGTATGTCAGGCAACTGTTCTTGTTCCACTGACCATACAATTTCAACAGTCTTTTTTATTGCAGTTGCTAGCAATTTCTCGGCAGTTATTTGTTACATTAAACGAAATAATTATAATGGGGTTACGAATGGATTAGTGAATGACTAGAAGGAATAGCAAAAGTTCAATTACTGGACAACATAGTGTACTCGAAGTAATAATAATCAATTTCAGAAGCATAGAGGGACTTTTTTATAAAATAATCGGGAGTTAACGTTTGAATGAGACTGGATATATAATTTCATGTGGCCCGCCAAAAAAACTTAGATCTTGTTCATAAGCTTGTAGCACTTGTTGAACTTTGTGTTGGTTGTTCGTTTTGTAAAACAAACAAAATAGTGTTTTTTCCTTTGTCCCACATAGAAAAATTTTGAGAAGGTGAACCACTTTATATGTGTAAGTGTCTTCTTCAATGTTAAAATAATGATAATGAGATGTGGACTAAACTTCTCAGTACCCGCGTGCGGGTGCGCAATTATTAGGTGTGATTGTTCGCAATAGAGTTACGGTTATTTTTTTATTAATTAATTTCGGAATTTATTATTTAGCCTAACAATTATTAGGTGTTCTTACAACCTTCGAAAGAATTATGTCCTTTCAGGCATAACTGCTTTACCTTTGGAAGGTTATTTCATTTCGGACATAACTTCTTCAATGTTGAAAGGTTGTATTTGTTCAAAGATTATTTTTTAGAATTATAAAATTCGGATTAATAAAAATGATTAAAAAATTATTATTCTTTTATTTTATTATTATTTTATTTCGAATTTTCATATATCATTTTTCAACGTAACTTTTGATTTCGTACCAATTCACTATACATCTTTTTTATGAAGGGACACCTTTGTTCGAAAAGGTGTGATTAGTGAGTCAGTTTTACATAGTTGAATATAAAGTCTCTTCATTCAGATTTTTAGATATTTTTTTATTCCGAAAAACTGCAACCATTCTTTCGAATTGTTTTCTTAGAGAGATCTTGGAGATATACCGAAATTGCTATTCGGTATTCTCAATCGAGACTTTGTTGTATCCTAGAGGAAATTTGCCGATGACCATTAGCAACTTTGTAGGGCAAATAATTCCTTAAAGAAAGTGATATTACGCCTTAAAGTCTGACTTCGTTGTTCATCTCATTTGAAGTTGAAGTTTCTTTTCTTCTACAATTCGAAGGAGCATAGTTTCTCAAACAATTTTAAGGAATTATTTGTTCAACAATGGAGTCAGAGACAATCAAGGTCATGAACCAAGACATGGTGAAACTGGACCGGTTTGATGGGAACAACTTTGCTCGTTGGAGGGACAAGATGATGTTCCTACTCACTGCATTGAAGATATCCTATATTCTGGATCCTAACCTGAAGCATATAGAGGATCCGAAGCCTACTATTACAAGAGGTCGGCCGAGTGCAGAAGCCACGGAAAGGGTTAACAAGGAAAAGAAGAAACGCGAGGAGAACGAATTGCTGTTTCGTGGACATATTCTAAACACACTGTCCAATCGACTTTAGGACTTGTTCACTGAAATGAAGTCGGCCAGAGAAATTTAGAATGCGCTTGAAGTTAAGTACTAAGCAGAGGAGCAAGGTACCAATAAGCATTTGATCGCTAAGTACTTTGATTTTAAATTTATTGATACTAAACATTTGTTGGAGCAAGTCCATGAACTACAAGTGCTAGTCAACAAAATTCGTGCCCAGAAAATCGAAATTCCAGAAGCCTTTCAAGTTGGAGCAATTATTGCAAAACTGCCTCCAAATTGGAAAGACTATGGAAAAAGGCTTATGCATAAGTCAAAGGACATATCCTTGGAGCAAATTCAGAAACATCTTCGAATTGAGGAAGAGTCACGTGTACATGACAATTCTATTTTGTTTGATACCAAGGTGAATGTTGTGGAGGGTAATGGATTTCAATCGAAAAACCGACGGAATTTCAATGTAAAGAAATTTAAGAAAACACATAAGAAGAATAAGGGTCCTTGTTTTATCTGTGGTAAATAGGGACACTATGCTAAGTAGTGCAAGCACCGCAAGATGATCATGTTCAAGGACAAGAACATTTCGACAATGAAGGAAGATGCGAATTTGGTTGAAGAGAACTTTGTGGCCATGATTTCAACCAAGTTTTCAAATTTGAGAATTTCTAAAATCAATGATAAGGTGGCTGTGGTTTTTGAAATCAATTCTGCTTCTGTCCAATCTAGTTGGTGGTTAGACTCTAGGGCTACAGTCCATGTATGCAAGGACAAATATATGTTTGAGCAATTTGAAGAGACTGTCGACAAAAATGTTCGAGAGGTCCTAATGGCGAACAACGCTCTTGCAAAGGTTGCTGGCAAAGGCACGGTGGAACTTGATCTTACTTCTGGAAAGAAGATTACTCTTCTTAATGTGTTATATGTACCCGAAATTAGGAATAACCTAGTTTCAATTGATTTACTTTGTAAGAGGGGGTTTCGGATCTTATTTGAATCCGACAAGGTTATCCGGTCAAAGAACGGGATATTTGTAGGGCAGGGTTATGCCAATGATGGGATGTATCAACTAAGTATCAATAATATTATCGTATCTTCTGCTTATACCGTTGAGTCTGCTTCTTTATGGCTGCATGATGATTACCTCGCTACTATCTTTCCCCTTCAGATATGTGCACTCCCGAAGCGCAAGCACCTCAACTTGTCCCACAATCACCTAACCGATGAGTTCCCTCTTTGTCTCCAAAAACTCACCGCGTTAGAAGTAATTGACATTCACAGTTATAGACTCGGAAGTCCTATCCCTCCCGAATTGGGAAATCTAAAGAGTCTTATCTACCTGGATCTGAGTTCCAATGCATTTTGGGGGACGATCCCTACAACTCTTGGTCACATAAATTACATTGACTTGTCGTACAATCATCTCACGGGAAAAATTCCAAATAATCTGGCCCATGTTCCTTATGGAGCTTTCATAGACAATGAAGGTTTGGAAAAGATTGATGGTTCCAGAAGAATGTCTAGGGTTGTACTTATGACAATACTTATACCATTGACGGCTACACCGTTCATTTTCTATTTTGTTTTGCGCCCTTCGATCATATTTCGACGTAGAAAGAAGAGCATGCAATCAGAGACAATGGAAAAAAATGGAGATTCCTTGTCAATATGGAATTATGATAGGAGAATTGCATATGAAGACATAATCAATGCAACAGAAGACTTTGATATCAAATATTGCATTGGAACAGGTGGATACGGTAGTATTTATAGAGCGAGATTGCCCAATGGGAAAATCGTGGCATTGAATAAACTTCACCGTCTTGAAGCAAAGGACCCATCTTTCTACCAGAGCTTCCGAAATGAAGTGAATCACTTGACAGAAGTATGGCATAGAAGCACAATCAAACTCCATGGTTTTTGCTTACACAAGCAATGCGTGTTCTTGGTTTATGAGTACATGGAAAGGGGGAGTCTATTTTGTGCTTTGAGAGATGACGTTGAAGCGGTGGAACTAAACTGGTCTAAAAGACTCGAGATTATCTAGGATATGGCACACGCATTGTCTTACCTACACCATGATTGCACTTAGCCAATAATTCATCGAGACATATCTAGCAACAATATTTTGCTCGATAACAACATGCAGGCTTTCCTATCATATTTTGGCACGGCAAGACTCCTAGAACATAATTTCTCATCTAATTTCACTACAAATGTTGGAGGCACTCACGGATATATAGCACCAGGTAAGCAACAATTGTCCACATTTTTGTGGAATGTTATTACTGAAGGGACATAGCTAGATCAATGTACTTAACCCCCATGTGGTAATAACATGTCAACGCTTCATCGTGCTTACATATTTATCATTTGACAATGCACTAGGCTAAGATTGAAAACTTAGTTTCGAGACTCATTTAATTTATGACCATTTGCTTTTTTTAAGAGCTCGCTTACACTTTGGTCGTCAATGAGAAATGCGACGTTTATAGCTTCGGGGTGGTAGCAATGGAAACAATAATGGGTCAACATCCAAGTGAGATCATCTTAATGTTGTCGATAGTTTTCAAAGAAGATATTATGCTGCATCAACTATTGGACCCGCACTTGCCAATCCCGAGAGAGAATTCTGTTGCAAGCATCGTTCAAGTAGTTTCTCTGGCACTTGCTTACTTAAGTAGCGATCCAAAGTCATAGCCCACAACGAAACAAGTTTCAAAAGTTTTTCTAGCTCCAAAACGAGCATTGGCCAAGCCCTTCCATTCAATCTCACTGGCGCAGCTCCAAGGAAATAATCGAGGAGTATGGTGGGAAGGTGGATCAACAGAAAATTCGTCAAGCCTACAAGAAGAGCAAGGACCATGAAGTACTTGTCCCAAAACAAGCAAATAAGCTCCACCAAGTGAAGAGTCGGTTGATGAAATGATGCTGCAAATCGGCGAACGTGGCTGAGGACATGAAGTATGCGGCTTGTGCAATTTTAAGTCATGTCAAACCTTTTTTATACTAGCTAGGCTAAAATCTTCCTAGGTAGCAATTATTAAGGAGAGAGAAGCATTTATTGGACAGTTGTTTTTTCTTTTCGTCTTTTTAGTACAATCGGAATGTGTGATGAGAGATAATGTGTTGTTTCGCCATGAATGTTTGGCTTGTTAAGGACATTCACTACGCCTTTGCAGGATCGTTTCTCTTTAGCTGAAGAACGAAAATTTCGAAATTGACGTTTCCTTCACATTGGCTGAAGATCACACCTCACATAAACAACAAAAGACCAAGACTTCTCTTGAGCGTGCAGACGACCCATATCCATGGGAAAGAAACTCGATGACCTTACCATGACCTTGACTTCATGAACGTGTCCCACTTCCATACATAATCCGGTTTAAATTCCAATTAAATCACCATTAATTGACTGTGAAATTTACGACGAAGGGGCTACCGGCCACTCGACAATAATGATGTTGCATTAATTCGGCTTCTCTGATTATCGGCAATGTATACCTTTCCAAGAAACTAAGTTATTTCTACATAAATATGCCATTGCAAAGTATTCTAGTACTGTCCTTAATGAGTGCCGCTTGGATTTGTAATTAAACAAGTTGTTCATTTTTCTCGCAACGAAAAGTTTTCTTACACTTTTCACTCATCTTGCTTCCAACTAGGATTCTTCAAATTCCTTAGTGCTCGCCCCATTCAATACCATTGTTCATGATGAGTTCTAATGTTAAAATCAGCAATGTAATTCTTCCTATTAAATATTTATTTTGAAGATTTTTGTTATTTTCTTTCAATATCACAATAGTTATCGATCACATAATGAAAGATCCCTATGCATATAACGACACAGAGGAATTTTCAATTATTGTCAAATCCATGTATGTCATACATTAACAAATAATATGAATTAAGAATTTCGTATTTTTTGTCCGAAATAGAACATTTTATATGAAACGGGAGATATAGATTTTGACTAGCCATCAGTTTTTTTTTTTTTTGTACTTACCAACTCTTTCAAAATTCTACGGAAACAGATCCATCTTTTTTTAGTATGGAATAGTAAAATTGTACCCGCCGTAGCAATGTGATTCTGCAAGGAGGTAAAATTAGAGAAATGATATTTGATAAATGTTAAACTTTCTCCATACGATGCTATATGGGTGAGAAGCAGTTTATACAGGACATCCCTTTATTTTTCGTCTTTTCAATAAGATTAAAATGCATTATCAATTTACAATGAATTAAAAAAGTAACGACCTGTGGTCCAATAAGGCCGGGGAATGATTGCTATGGTCAGAGGGCCTAGATAAGAAGTGGCTCCTTGTAGGCTTCTAGGATGGTGAAAAGGATAGGAATGAACTGAACTATGCATCGAATAAGAGGAAGCGATTATGAGATGTGTGTGCGTGTGTGTATATGTGTGAAAATTAGAATTAACTCATGAAGGCACCTTTTGATGTAATGGCAAACTTTATTTTGGAACTCCAAAGTTAAGCGAATCCAGGCTAAAACACTACCGAGATGGGTGACCTCCTGAGAAAGTGCTTCCCTTACACCAAAGGACAGAACCGTGGGGCGCGGTATAGGATGGGTCAAAGTGAACAATATTTTGAGTGAGTTAATCTAAGGATGTCACAAAAAAATAATGAGACCCACACTAGTCCCTATTCAAAACATAAGTACCCATACACATTTTCTGTAATGTAATTGGTTCTATAAAGGAAGGGTACAGCTCATAATTTCAAGGCCAAAAATCACCAAAAAACATGAAGACCATGACTTCTCACGAACCATGCAACACGTAGTGGTCCAGAAAATCAACATATGAAACCTCAAAAGACCGGCGCATGTCTATTACGATCTTAGTTCTGATGGTCCCAAAATCAACACGTAAAACTACCAAGACCTCGACTCCTCTCGACACGTGAACTGCATCCTCTCCACAAAAGACCTTGACTTCTTGATGAATGTGTCCAAGTTCCATGCAACAAATGCGTTCTGGTTTGAGTTCTGATTGAAGTTGCCGTGAAATTTACAGAATTTCAAACGACCAGTACAATCTCTCGATGGAGGGGCCGAAGCTTCGCTATGATGTGCAGATTCTACATAGCACTTCAGCTTGAGACTCCCTCCGTTGTGTTATCCTTCGCTTGTGAATCGGTTCATCCTATTGCAGATCCAATTTTTCTCAAATTTTGTACTAAGGAAAATGACCCTAGCCCAACTGGGAAACATTTTCAAGCCAAGTTAAAACTCCAATACCAAAGCCCATTCTATCAAAGCCCATCTTCTAAGCTGTTCTTTGTATATTACTTTTTTCAACCAAAGAAAGCCTCAATTTCAGCTCCTCCTCCTCGTCAGTTCATAGATTTTTTTTATAATAATTTAAGAAACCCCACTTTAAGTAAGTAAACCGCAAATCCTTGAAGTATCCCACTAATCCCATAGTCCAATTAAGATGCGAGTCAAAATCTGAATAGGCAGTATCTACATGAAAATGTTTTCACTTTTTGGATATGGGGAACCAAACTTGTCACGTGTCTAATCCACACTTACATATTCATCCCTTTAACCACTGAACCAACCTCGGTTTTATTCTCAGTTCACTCACTATTTTTACACCCTAATGTTAAATGAAGAAACTATTTACTTGCATTCAGTTTCTTTTTCAGAGTTTTAGTAGGTTCACTGCTTGTTTAAAAAATAATTAATACACTAATCTTTCAATGATTGACAAATGAAAGAATATGATTATAAAATCAAACTTCAAACATACATGCCACTCATCAAGCGACAAATGTATAAGAATATTTTTACATTAGCTGTAAACCTAATAATGAGCTTTGGTTTATGACAGCAAACTTAATTTCTTTGTCAATCGTTTTCTGCCTACAGTACCCTTTTAACTTTTTGAAAGTTATTTATTTGCTTACGTCAGTCAATGGCATATGCGATTTGTTTATATGGCTTTCAGATAAAAACACATTGAACTCTGTCTACTTCAAGCAAGATGTTAGTCATCCATATAGCATATGATGACTGGAAAAAAAAAACGTTGAAACTCCCTTCATTCATTATGTTGATAATTTGATTTAATACTTCGTAATGATTTTATTTTAGTTTCAAATTTGTCAATCATCATTGTCATAAATCTCGATCCGTTTCTTGAATTCTTTTACATGATGTTACATGTTACATAGTTTCCCCAAATTGTATAGCCAATATGCTTAATTAATAGTTCGTATAAAAGTTGAAACGACACTACTTTAAGCCAATTTAATATGAAAAGGCCTTCTTTTTCTAAGAATGGAACTGATGGAGGATATAATCACAAATTAAAATTACACTTACCTAGAACTTAGTCTTGAGTTGCTTGTCTTTTATTTTTTACCCCTCCCGAAACTTTACTTCTGTGTCTATCCCCAGTCATGTTGACAATATCAATAGTCAATGAAGACAAGTGTTTAAACACTGTGATCAAGAATCATATTATCCTGTCAGTTAATATAGCTAAAAATGAGAATATGAGTTGAATTCTAATTTGAAAAAGTCTGCAAGGGAATTCAGTAAATACTGTAGATGGAAAAGGAGCTAATGCGACTCAAAAAAGGAGAAAAAGAGAAAATGATAACACAAGTATCATAACTTTCGTACGAAACTCACTTCAGTGTCACTAATATATTTCTCTAAGAGGTAAAAAGGCATTTCTCACCTGATATCTTAGGAAAGGTTAGGTTTATTGTTTTTTCCTTTTTCTTCTTTTTACTTGGATGGGCTGGAATGGCTAGGTTATTGCTCAAGTTGTCTGTACTTTTTGTGGCTATATATACAAGTTAAAAACTCTTCCAAGAAGAAGGACATGTGCATGATTTTTGTGGTGGATTATAGGGAACCTTGGAGTTTTGACAGAAGGTCACGTGCATGGATATCAGGACAATAGAACCATATGTTTCTTATCTTCTCACATAAATCTATATGTTTCCTCCAAGGCTCCAAACAGTGAAACAATTATCTAGAACCCATCGTTGATTGAGTTGATCATGATTACGGATGCTAATGGATTTCAACTTGTCTAGACCCGAAGCATCATAAATCAACTTGGCTATAACAATTGATGGTAGTATATTTCATATGAACCTCACACATGATTCAGTCAATATGATGACATTAGTATGAAAGCAATGATCAAGATCAGAATATTTGGCATTGTCGTTTTTAGGAATGTGTGCTCCAGAATCTACCATCCAGCCTTTTTACCATGTACGTTACTATGTTTAATTAAAAATGAGAAGCGGATTGGTTTCATTGTTAATCCTCCTGACACGATCTGGAACACAGCCAATCTTTTTTTTCCTCGTCGCGGGAAGCTTCTTCAAAGCATTTCCACTAGAGCTGTTTGGGTATTTAAGTAAAATATTCATGATTCCAAAGTATCAAACAGCCCTTCAAATCTGAAAGCTCTGACAAGAGATCCATGTTTTTTATTTCATGGCCCATGCTACTTGCCAGAGCAGGAACCCACTACTGGCACATGTATGTAACCAAAGAGTCTTCACATTTTGTGATTTTATTAGGGTTTGCAATTTTTATTCATGGTACAACCAACAAATGCATCATAATTTATAGGAAAATGGAAGACAAGTGGATCATTCCGAGATTATCAACTCTTGACAATTAATCTTGTTTCCTTCCGCCAGCTGAAATTGAACCAGGGTAAATTCAATTCTATACACTTAAAAAAGGACCCAATCTGTATTGAAAAATTTTAACGATGACATATAACCGGCAGGAAACATCAGATACATTAATTTTCGCAAAGATCTTCTCAAGCTGAATTGAGACAAATAGCTGCACAATGGGACTGGTTTTGTTTCTTTCTTCTCTTTCCCTTTTGCTTAAATTGTGCATTGCTCAATTGAAATGTTGCTGTTCAGCCCATGGCCAAAACCCATGCTGGTCTCCCATCCCATTGTTGAACATGTTACAGAAGCTTTCCTCTTGAGCACTTTGGTGGTCAATCTTATAGCATTGCAGATCTGATCTGGTCGAGCTGTGGAGTGGTTGGGCCATGACAGAGGGCCTCATCGACGAGGTGAAGTGGTGCTTGTTGCTGAACTGTGAAGATGATACAGGGCTGTTCATAGCTGATGTTCTCGAAATATCTAAGTTGATATCGGAACTGTTCTCGCTCCCATTGCTCCAATAAGGCCTCTCAATTTCCTTCTTGAGGTTGCTGGGGGCTTCATTTGAGCCCCTTCCTTTGAGAACCGATAGCTGCACAATTGGTTTTGGACTTAAAAAGTTAGGTAGAAGTATATTGTATTTGCAGATGCCACTAGAATCAAAGTAAAGCAACTGGAGTTGCCCTGAAAAGTTATTAACTAGTAAGAAAATTGCGTTCATCTTTAGATAGAACTAATGTCCTTTGGCATTCAAATAATAAAGTAGGATTTCTATCACAAACAGGGAAATTAATATGGGTTCTGAGTCTTCTGTATATAGTATTAATTAGCAATTTTTACATGTTATGTACAACATTGATTGCCATTAAAAGAAACTCATCTTACGAATGTTGTCTAAAATAAAAATTCATGGAATAATTATCTCGTCACTGAGTGATCTATAAAGAGATTATCTGAGAGGACTAAATGGATAGGCAAAGTTTGTTTAAGTATGTTCAGGTCTCTGCATTATTCTTGAATTTCAGAATGATAGAGACTAGAGATGTAGTGAGTACTAGTCTCAAAGATTATTGTTTTTCTGGTTCTCTTCTGATAAAAAGAAAAACCAAAACTAACATGCTCAAGTGACGATAGAGACAACACATAAAAACTAAAAGAGATTGATTAATCACATCTCTCTTTTTACCTCGGCATGAAGCTTCTCATTCTGGGCATGGAGAGCATCATTGTCAGCCTTCAGGACCTCGAACTGCTTCTTCAACACCTCGTAGTCCCTCTCCAGCTGCTTGGTCTTCCACCGAGCCCGCCGGTTCTGGAACCAGATGGCGATCTGCCGTGGCTGGAGGCCGAGCGCCCTCGCAAGCTGCATCTTCCTCTCAGGCTCGAGCTTGTTCCCGATCTCGAAGCTCTTCTCAAGCGCCTTCACTTGCTCCAAGCTCAGCCTCTTCTTCCTCTCCCCCAGAAGTAGCTGCGACCCATCATCCGACAGGTCGTCATCGTCGCCACCCCCGCAAGATCTCTGGTTGTGGTCAGCCCCTGAGAAGGACATGGACCTCTTCATCAAGAAAGGCACGTTGTTGATAATATCACCATTGTTGTGGCTGGGTGGGATGAGTGATGGAAGTGGGTCTTCTTGGGGGTGATGGTGGAGGGTTTGGAACATGAAATTAGCTGCTGAAGATGGCGATGGTGGTGGAAAGGCCATGTGTTGGTGTGTGTCTGTGTGCGCGCGCTCCTTGGGTGGTGGGGTTTGGGAAAAATGTCATGAGAATCTGTGGAGTTTTGGATCTTGTTTCTTTCAGGGGATTCAATAGAGAAACATATATAGTGTATTTTCCAACAAATATTTTATGTCTTGATGAGTGTGTGTGTGTGTGTGTGTGTGTGGGTGACACTCACTTTCATGGAGCGAGAGAGAGAGAGAGAGAGAGAGAGAGAGAGAGATAGGAGCTTGTGAAGGTGATGGGTGTGTTGGTCTGGGCAAGAGAGAGGAAGGACTGTGCGAATGACAGCGATTTTTAGGTTGATGACAAAGTGAAGGAGCGATTGTGTTCATGTTCTACTGGTGGGCTTCTCGGACCCATCCGCTGACACCAGTTCCATCTTTTTTCTAGCCTTCCTTTTATCGATTGCAGTTGTTAGGTAATAGTAGAAAGGAAGATCGATTGCTACCCCTACAGTCCATTCATCCAAATTCACAACTTGAAAATAAGCATGCTGGAATTTTTTGAAATAAGTTGTCACGAACGTCGATAATGGTAAAGATGGTATAGGTTCTTGCTCCTTAAATTTCAAATTCATTCTCTAAACTCTAGTCTAATAAGGATTTTCTTTTACAAATCTTTTATCTCTTCAAGGGGAACACCTCCGGCGATTCCACGTCAAATGCTCTTGAAATTTGAAATCATAGCCCAAGAATTATGTGTATAGAATTACATGGTAACTTTTTGTTCATTCAAAGCGAAAAAGGGGAAAAGAAAATTGTCACTCAATATATACATGTAGATATTCATATTCAACAAAGTAAGAAGACCATAAGCGCTGCCCATTTTGACTTAATTCTCATTTACACTTTCAAGGAGACAATGAGGACCAAAGCTGCTCGAATTAAATGTTCTTTTGCTTCCCGATCCAGCCAAACATACCACAGTAACCATGCACAAAATACACACGATGATGTCCCAGAAGTTTCTAAACATCATCTCACACACATTATAAACCATATACGTCTATATAATACACACACATATTTTTTTTTCTTTATATGTAGCGCAATTAAAGTTCTACTCAGCCCATGTGTGACGAGGAAATTGGACAACATGCATGAATGTCGCAGAACCCGAGGATAGGCCACCACATTGATAATGGACGATCACAATGGATGTCTTTTTAGCCATTCTACGAAGATTCATCTATCGTGGACCTTTCCACTTTTATATTCTTTCAGTGAGTTTTTTTATTGGTGCGAGTCTGGCAATTGCTGGAGCAGTTCGATCATATATAATATATATATATATATATATCACAAGGTACTGTTGTATTAATTTAAATTGCAGGAGTGTTTTTCCATATACTATTCCATTAGTGTGAAAATGGAGAGGAAAAAGAAAAGGAAAGACAATAGATTTGTAACGTCATTCTGTGACATCCGCTGGTGAAGTCTTTGTTAACTCGTGTCTTCCTTGGATGCAGGCAAGCTTGGCCAATCTGATGCTTAATGATTGCCATTATGGTGCGATTGTGCGATCTGAAACAGTTATGGTCTTTTCCACTTGATGTTTTCCGAACTGAATCTAGTGCAGAATCCATGCACATTGTGTCCAGGTCATCCCACACAAATGTACTACAACTGATGTAATAGATTAGAGCACCATGAGGTTCAAACTTTCTTATTAGCATTTTATCTCATGCAATATATAATGCGTCGGGTGCAACAACGGCCAAAAGAAAGTGATTCATATCCGAACTAGTAGATCTACTCGTATATACATGCCATGCCTATTTTCCTTTTCGTGTCTATAACGAGGAAATACCCCAGTAATTAACATTGAGGATCAAATAAGACATAACGTAAAGTTCAGGTGGATGTTTTAAATATAGAGTTTATTATATTTATTAGTATGGAAAATTCGAACCTATGCAGTGATCTACACACAAGTCTATTCCTTAATCACGGAAATATGAAAAGAAAACTACTCGATTAGAACTTGAAAAAGTTCACAGCCACGTTTGTGTTTGTTGAATATCTAGCTACAAAAAGGTTCTCCCTATAGAGGCTTTAACCCAACTTGAGACGGACTACAGCAGAAACATTGAACAGGACTGTTATCTTTTGGGGTGTCCATTGGATGGATGGAGAAAGAGAGAGACCACAGTTGCTTTATTTATTTATTATTTTTCATCTTTTTTCACTTTTTCATTGCAAGTACATGCAAGGGAGTTGATGGAGAAATGTCTTGTATATTTGCATAGGACTGAGGAGTCATAAGGGAATTTATGGACCCTACTGAAAATTTCCCTCTGGCCTAGCACAAAAGCTGCTCACATGCACTTTTTTTCAAATTTATATAACTTTAGGGCTCCCTCTCTCTCCCTTGGAAATAGGGTTGGATCCATGTTATATTCCTTGTTGCTCATCATTATCTTATTATTATCATTATTGTAATTGTTAATTGAGAGGTCTCTGAATCTTCTCCAATCTCCACATGCACTTCCATGTGCCTCTCTCTCTCTCTCAATAAGTTGTGATCTTGCTCAAGGGGTTGCATCTGATTTTCTCCTCCAATTAATTAGACTTTCTTAATCGAATGTTGAGTAGTTACACGCTACATGCAATTAATTATTACTTGACTTCCAATTCATCTAGGTTTGAAAGGAACCGTAAAGTTGGAGTTTGATATCGATAGGATACCATAATCAAGATTGTCGGAGATCTTGTTTCATAAGGAAAATGGATATGAGATGCCTTCCTGTGGGAATGGAAGCATTCTCTACTTTCAAAGGGTTTGTAATATGTACACCATTAGTGTAAAAGTTATTTTTTAAATAGACAGTATGGGAATGAAAGTATCAATCGTGCTAAAATTAAAAAATGTATACGCGTCATTCTTTAAACCACGTTTGCATAAATAAACTGTTAAACTGCCGGTATATTGAAAGAAGGATATATTAAATTTTCGTCGATGTAATAATTTGAAAATGTTGTTTACTCCCACCGATATGTCAATGACTAATTAGCTAGCTTGTATGCTAACTAACTAGGGCCATCGCTAGCGATGATTATGGTTTTGTAGGAACATAGGATGCTTGACTTTTTATCTCAATCATGAGATCTAGCGTTCGGAATATATCGTGAAGAAGGGAATTTCCCTGTCCAATTGTCGGATTTCCATTTAGGTTTTCGTGCGCCGTGAAAGATTAGCAAAAAGGACGTGTTGGACTGTCTGCAACATATATAGTTACCAAGGTTCACATGATTGAGATAGGTCATCTAGATAGAGTCATAGGGAGGTAGCTGATAGACTTGGCACACGTTCGTTAAATTGGGAAGAGGAAAAAGAAAGAGTGATAGAAGATGGCAAAACAGAGTAATTTTATAGTGGTAGGTTATGCTTCTTTTCTTGTCTATTGTCATGATATGTGATTATCTTCTTTTTGTCAACATCAAGAATTAGAATACATAGCAGACCACCATGTCGGGATGTTCACTGTCCTCACCTTCAAATGGTGAGGTGAAACTTTTCGATGTAGACATGATCATGAATCCTGTTACAAAGGAACGGAAGGCCAATTTAGACGGACCTGTACAATGGCATTTCGGTATAAAGTCTTGTCCTGCTGAGTTTGAGCCAACCCCGTCCAATCCAAAATGTACTGTATACTTTTTACCCGATGGGTCATGGATCAGCTTTGGTAACAAGTTAGGCCGCATCCGAGCACGCAGCTGGGGCGATCAACTCTAGTTTGAATCCTACCTGAATATGTAGCCATGCCATCAGGCCCAAAGGAGCCCAAAGATCTTGAAAGGTGTGTGTATTGAAGTGTTGTTGGGTTCTAGATCCATCAGGATCTCAAGCCCAGTAATAGGCTAGTAGCACAAAGCTCTCATCACTCTCTGTTTTTTTTTTTTTTCCTTTTTTTGGTAGAATTATTATTCTTTAGAATGTTCCTTCAATGAAAGGTCTTAGTTCTTGCCCACCTACCCATAATCGTGTGATCCGTCTTCCCTGAGTTAGTGGAGGCCACGAACATGAACCGTCAGCCTCAGGAGAAAATCAGAATTCTAAAGAAGCCACCAACTCAAGCAGCGATCCTAGTATTCTAATCTTGACCCGTGCCAATGTTTGTTGTCGCAGATGTAAATTGAGTAACTATTTGCTTTCGTCCTTGTAGAAGTCTCGAATCATTTTTCATATTTATTTCGGTAACAGAAACTCTCGACTCGATTGAATCGCTTCATTCAAATCTGGAATTTCAGAGGACTCTTAAGAGACAATCCGATAAGTTTACTTCTTGTCAAGATCATATTTGCCGACTTACGACAATTCCATGGGCAAAAGAAGACTCGGTACCGTGTCAATGACAAGCTACATTCTCCTTCTTAAATAAGTAGATTACACATGGGCGCATGCCAAAGCCCAATGTGCATTGCGAATAATTTGACACTGACAAATCTATGAATATCATACCATCTAACACGACGTCGACTATGGTTGGTGTGGATCAATTAATTTAAAGGTTATCGAACTGAAGTTGATAGATACGATAACCATGAATGAAACAAAGGAGGAAAGAAACGTGGACAAGTTTGGCTTTTGGTAAGAACATTAATCATGGAGAGTAATCAGCAAATAGCATTTTCTGGGGGAGTTGCTATTCACATTCTCTCTGTTTCTACTCCATCTCCTACTTTAGGTTTGAAATTGTGGGGGGCGAAAAAAGTTGGTGCTTCTTCTCAATGATTTTATGACTCTGAGAACATTCTGAAGTCCCATCGGTCGCTTGTTGCTTTCTCCTCCAGCAAGGGAAACTCATATCAGTCACTTTATGTTTTTTGCTTTGGCTCTGTAATATCGTTTCGAATTGATGGGCTGTGCAAACTCGAAGTCGAAGCACTGCCATCACTGCCAGGCACCATATTCGTCGCCAGTGCCCCTGAGCCGAAGCTACTCCACGCAAACCCACCACACAGCGCGAAACAAAAGAGACAGTTGCCATGTCATTGCTCGCACGTCCTCCACGCTAGGCTGTCTCAATCTCGATTTCTCTCGCATAGACGTTAACCAGTTCAATGAGAAATTCATTGCCAAGGGTGGTGATTTCAGGCTTCATGGCGAAAAAGGCGACGTCGAAACAGTCGGTGATGAATTTGTGGGTGGACTAGTTGAGGAGGTCAAGACTTGGTCTGATATGATTGAGGAGAAGATACCGAAGGTGCTTCCTAAAACTCCAGTTAGGACTCCTCCTGGAGAACCAGAGACGATCAACACATGGGAGTTAATGGAGGGCCTCGAAGATGTTAGTCCTTTTCGGTCACCAAATTACTTCAAGAGTTCCTCTTTCAACGGTCCAATCCATCAATTGGTGCCACGTGGTAATCCTGCGACATTGAGATTTGAAGAGACCTGCTCAGAAGGAGCCGATTGTTGCTCTAAATCAAGCGGCTCAGAGGTTGTCTCTGATGAAGAAGCCATATCCAATTTCAAGAAGTACCTTGAAAAACTCTCACCTACTCGTCCATTCCATGTACCTCCATCAAATTACCAAAATGGGTCTTCAATAGCTTTCAATGGCAAGCCACTGGATGTAACTGAAGCTGACCGAGTGAGTTGCGCATTGGCAGATGGCGATAACTCTTTTCCGCATAGGAAAGAGATGGTGATCGTGTACTTTACGAGCCTGAGGGGTGTGAGGAAGACCTACCAAGACTGTTGCAATGTGCGGATCATACTCAAAGCAGTTGGAGTCCGGATGGATGAGCGAGATGTGTCACTGCATTCTGGGTTCAAGGAAGAACTGAAGGAACTTTTGGGAGGTTGGTTTGGCGGGGCAGGATTGCCAAGGGTGTTCGTGGGCAGCAAGTGCATTGGCGGGGCTGAGGAAATCCGGAGATTGCACGAGGAAGGTCGGCTCGAGAAAGTTTTAGAGAACTGCAAAAAGGTCGATGATTGTCGTCTTATCGGAGGAGGTGGCGATGGAATTTGTGAGGTCTGTGGGGACATAAGGTTCATGCCTTGCAAGACGTGCTTTGGGAGTTGCAAGGTGCACCGTGACCGCGATGAACACGATCACAGCACGAAAGAAGAAGGTGAGGGCGATTATTTCGGGTTTCGGCAGTGCCAGGATTGTAATGAGAATGGCCTCATCCGGTGTCCGCTTTGTTGTTATTGATCTCAAGTGGCAAAAGATCAGTCTTTTGCTTACATTGGTTTTCGCATTTTGCTGAGTTATCCTTTGTGAGTTGCTTTTGTTTGTGTATAGTCTGTTGTTGTCTGGCTTGAATGACATGAGAACAACCTTTTTTTATTTACAAGAGCACGAGAACAACCTTAGTAAAGCCGAGGATTCAACTTTTCTGCTAAAAAAAACGATTTTGTTTTTTCATGTCGGTAAATTTCTGGAAGAATTTGTGAATGTCGAATTGTTAGTAAAGAAGAATTTACTGGTCACCAGATTTTGCGGTAACTTAATTATGATACCGATAATTTTATGAAATTACAAACTTTTTTTGGCAGTTTGCAAATTACCAATTTTTCTTATCATTTACCAACTTTTATTTGTCAATTTTATTGATGCCTTAATTTTATCAATTCTTATATGAATTTACCGATATTTATTTGAGTAACTCATCAACCATTTATCTCATTCTATTGCCTACCGGTTTTCTATTGCCAACTCTCATTTAAGTAACTTATCAACGTTTGAATTGTTCAACTTTTGTTAATTTTTTAACCAATACCGTAAATTTATCAACTCTAACAGGAATTTACAAAAAAAAAAAATTTAAGTGGCTCACCAATTTTACCGCAAGATTACTTCGTCTTCCTTCATTGAATAACTGGGAAAAAATTTGCTTGATGTGCACATGTAAAATGTTCGTATGATCTAAGTTAAATTCGAAGTAATCATCATTGAAGATAACAAATTAACCTCAGTAAGAGATCCCACAAACTATTCAGTTTTCCTAGCAGATTGTTATACTATCTTTCCTCCATCTACATCAGAGAAGCTTCCATTGATTCTGGCTTCCCTAATTTCCAGCAGAGGGTAAATTCCAGGTTATTTTTGGACTCGATTCCTTTTTACACTTCACGAGAAGATTCTTTTACCTCAGTAAAATATGAATGACGGGCACCAGCAAGTGGAAGCATTTTCATTGGTTTATTTAAATTAAGGAAATCTTTGTTGGTGCGGAGCACATATGTGGCATCAAGCTTGGACCTGGCAAAATACTTTATGAGTTCAACATGCCAAGGAAAGAAAAAAAAAAAAAGCAGAGTTAGGAAGAATGAGATCAAGGATATGTTATTAAAGTCATGTTAGATGCAACATTTGGTGAGAGATATATGGACTGTTCCTTGTACGAAATTGAAAGCCGCAGACCACCCCCAATCCAAATCGATATAGTTGACTCTTCGAGAAACAGGACAGCCAACTAGTTACCCTAGAGGTCCTAGTCCGATGAGCCGAGTCGGCCCTCGGGTCTCAAGTTCGGTCTCTGAGGTGCCAAAGTCCGAGCGATGGGGATGATGAGGACTCGGGTTAGTGATTTTTAAAAAGCATAAATCATTTTTAGAAATTTCCATGTGAATTTTTATGTATCGTATGTTCGGTCATTTACCTAAAGTAATGCCAAACAGCAAACAATAGAAAAAGTATTTTCCGATAACTGGTTGTTAAATCAAGCCCTAGATATAGAAGTTAAATGTGAAGAATGTTATGTCCATCATTTTGAAGTTTTTGTTTCAAGAACTCAATGGGAGGGGAAAAAGAAGAAAAGATACAAGAAAACTCATTGCAGCAAATACATTACCGAGCAGCAATAATTGAAGAAACAAGTTAATGATGAACGAGAATTTTTAACATTAGAAGCATGTTGGCTAAGACATATATCATTGGAATATGATTGGTCAATTGCTCCACGTAAGTCATATAGCATCGCAAGTCACTAACGTAAGTCATATAGCATTACAAAGTCACTAACCAACACATACGAAACATTACAACTATAAGCTTTGCCACAATATGAAACATTTCTCTGCTCGCTTGCCAAACGATCGAATTCCATGTTCACCTTGGATTTAGAGGGAACCCAAGCAGTTGAACGATACATGCCCTCATAATCAGACATGGAATCGTATGGAATCTTTATTAGGGTTTTGGTTGACGGCAGAGAAGAAACTTAGGTGAGAGATGTATGGAATTCTGCAGCTGAACTGCTTTTCATCATCGACATCCTGAACCAAGCTGTCGATGATCACTGCCTCAAATGAACTCTGACTTCTATTTGGTAGTGGTTCGCTGCCCGCCATCATGTCTGTTGACTCTTTCCAAAGCCTAGGAAAAGTCAGAGTACGAAACTTTTCTTAAGTAACTTATTCTGTGCATTTTCCTATGTTGCGTGAATGAATCCATGAGGACCTAGAGAAGTGGCATTGGATACTATTTCTCATCTAGAGAGCTTTTTTAAATTTCCCTTCCTAAAAGAATCACTTTTTTTCAAAATTCAGACACGACTTTAGCCTCACATTGGCAGCATATTTAGACTAGATCGATCCCCTGGAGATAGATGTCATCGTTTAAAATTTGTTCAAAAGATTTTTCTTTGTTTTCAGATTATTCATTATTCTGGTCAAACATAAACATGACGTTTGTGAGGTGTGATCCATGCACTATTCCATTAACCTAGAATGAAACTTACTATTGTTTTATAAGTTGGCATGCACTTATGCAATTAGATTTTGAAATCATCTTAAGGTAGGAGGTAAATTTACATCTTAAATGTACCCATTGTGAGGTTAACATTTCATCACGAGAGTCATTCAACAATCCAAATTTATCTTCTTTTCCTTTTCTCTTCTTATATTTCTTTTGTCCCCTTTTTCTTCCTTTCTATCCCCCCCCCCCCCCCCCGGGCATTTCCATGCCATTGTCGCCATGTTGTCTCCAATACATCGCTATCCTGCCCCCCTCTCCCCACACGGTCTCTCTATCTATTTATGCATTCTAACCTCAGAATCCTAGCCGACGGCCTTAGATTCGAGGTCTAGAGGCTGGCCTTCCATTTCGTGCAATGGTCATCACTATCGCAGCCGAGCTCCCTGACCTTCACAAAGGGAGAGGGCCCGGCAGTAACTATTGATGTGCGATGGTGGTGGCGCGGGACGAAGCCAAGGCTAACACAACATGGAGGAGAGAGAGAGAGGTTACTTCTTCCTCAATCAAAAAGAAGTAATTGGACCATGTACAGCTATCTCCTGAAGTAGAGGAGACGAGGAGATCAACTTTGTGGAAGAAGCCCCACATTTCGCAAGGAAACATGCCAATCAACACAGGAAGTGAAAGGGACTCAAGCTTTAGGAGGACGAAAGCCCATTAGAAGCACAGAGACAAGAAGGGCCTACCTAGCTTCCAGCTATACCTCTCTCAATATGGACCTCCCATAATCCGTGGTGAGAGGGAAAGACGCAATCTTTGCTTTTCGCTGTTTTGATTCTGATACCAGATTTCTAGAGATTCATGGCTTCCATTTTCCGACCCCTTTCATAGAAACCGGCCCTTGATTGCGCAACTTGTTTCAATAATACACGAGAAAAGCAGATATCAGACCATCTAAAGCTCATAAGTCAACTTCACAAGTCCATGGGTCCATTTCGATCACAAACGCCTTAATGATACAGTAATCATGATTCCGACAATAGGAAAAAGCTCATGTCGGTTTCGGTGCCGTCGGGCGGGCACACATTGTGCATTGGTTTATCTCGGGAAAATTCTCATGTTCCTATCGCCGCAACATAGGGAAAATTGTCCACAAAGTCCTAAACCTTTTGTACAGCAGCCAAATCAGTCATAAACTTTTTAATTGTACAAATTTAGTTATAAAATTTTTAATGATTTGCCAATTTAGTCTTAAAACTTTTAACAAATTTGTTAATTTAGTCATTCCAATTAATTTTGATTGAAAATCGCTGATGTGGTAGTCTTGTTAATGCTGGCCATCCTATGTCGGATAGCCAATGTAGGATGGCCGGCATTGACATGAATAATTTTTTAATATTTTTTTTCTTTTTCCCATTTTCTTTTTTTTTTCTTTTTTCTTTTTTCATTTTCCTTTTTTCTCACATCTGACCATCGTCGGCCTCGAGTGAGGGACACCTAGGCTTGGGCTAGTGCAGGCCCCCCTCGCTTGGGCAAGAGGGAGGATTGCTTTTGCCGGATCTGGCAAGGGTGAACCTCGCTAGAGACCAACAAGGGCTGCCCTTGCCGATCTAGCGAGGGTGGCCCTTGCCGATCTAGCGAGGGTGGCCCTTGCCATGCCGCCAGCCATTAACAAGGCCCTGTGATGGCCGATAAGGGAAATAGAAAAGGAAAGAAATTGCAAAATTTGCCCACATCAACGTCAGTCATGCCACGTAAAATAGTCGATGCTAACTAGACCGTCACGTTAACTATTATCAGTCAAAATTAGCTGAAATAACTAAAGTGATAATTATTAAAAGGTTTATGACTAAATTGATAAGTTCTCAAATGGTTTACGGCTAAATTAGTACAATTGAAAAGTTTGGAACTGAATTGACCGCCATAGAATAAGTTTGGTACTTTTTGAATAATTTTCCTTCGCAACACATGAGTCAGACAATTGATCAATCAATACTTGATCTGCCATGTTGGATACACTCGATTTTCAAATTCAATTTAGAACAAAGCGCTCGAGGCACTATAATTAACATGGACATATACAAGTATGGGTCACATTTAAGTATCCAATGTGACAATGACTACCACTTTGTAAATCTATTATATAAAAACACCTTTTGTATCTCCAGCATCATTCTTATATAGATATAGATTCAGATGCTGTTTATCAGGTTCCGAGGGTGACACAGCATAGATTGGCTTAAATCTTTTTTGCTTTTTATAGAGAGCTCACACCTGCTTAAATCTCTTTTGCTTATTATAGAGAGCTCACACCTTACTTATATAAGATTAGAATCTATGATTTTTATTGCACATCAAATCAAGTTGCCAATGATTACAAAACTATGGGGCTCATGGGCTGACGCTACAACACGCACCTGACCCCCTATGACCGACAAAACCTCAGTATTTTAAATACAAGGATATTGATAGATTGACCATTGCTCTATGCCATGCCAAATTTTACCAAAGTTCTGGTAAGAATAAGATGGCAGTCTCTTGTCATCATCCGTATTTTGGAGTAATTTTTACTATTTACTTCCGTTCTTCCCTTATTTTAGTAATCCATGTTTAATTTTGATCTCAAATTGAACATTTTAAGTCCTTTCTTTAAATGAGACTACAATAGATCCTTCAAATGGATAGGTCGAGACGGGTCAGGTTTTAGTCTGGTCGAAAATGATCCGGTCTTAATTGACTCATTTCCATGCAATACAAATTTGACGATACATACCACCCAACCCAACTCATATTACTAAAGTACTTATGTAATTAACCCAATCTAAGAAAACTCATATCCAAATTCAGGTAAAAGCGCGGAGTGAGCGAGGGCGAGAAAGAATCTTAGAGGTGAGTTGAGTTTAAGTAAGTTGTGAACTTATTTAATACCCATATTATTTTGGCTTTTACCATTCTACTCCCATTTATGATCTATTTACTAAATAACTAATCCATATAACAACTCAACCTATCAAATATGGATTAAAAAATGGATTTATAACCTATTTTGACAGATCTAAACGCCAACAACGATGACAATAGCTTATTCTCGTTAAAATTAGTCTGTTTTCACCTCATTCTTAAGTTTCTCCAATGTATATTACCTTGTCAGTAGGTAAAGAATTCTGTGATCAAAATAATTGAGCGTCCCTCTGTAATTTTTAATCTTAGTTTGTGCACAAGCAACGGATTCAAACACGCATGACTTCTCAGTTCTCTAGAGGATAAGAATACTTCACCTGTTCGGAACGACAAGTGTCTTGCATTCGATCTAACATTTTTCCGCTGTCTACGACAAATGAGAAATGAATTCTTTATCATTGTCCTCCATTTCAAAATCGGAACAGTCCCGAGGAAAATCCATGTATCATGTTGTTCACTTAAACGAAATTTTCAAAGTCGCAAATGTCCATGAAAAGCAACATTTCAACGAACAATGCCACCAGCAGTTTTGCTTATGCATCCACAATCTACATCAGGCATATTATAATATAGGGTCTTGAGGGGTGCATGCAAGTGCATTTTATTATATACTCGATGCCTAATTACACTGCACTGTACGTCCGTACAGGAGAGACGATATCTACTTACATGCTAGCCCTTGTTTTGATTCTAGGGATATGAAAATCACCCAAAGGGAAAAGAAAAATTGAAGGAAAACGAAGCTAGATCGAAGCAGAACACAAGCTGGTTCAGTACACGAAGGGCTCTATATGATAACATCAATTACGAGAGTTTATATTAAGCTCCTAATGATAGCGGCCTCAGGACTATCAGGATCGATGGTGGACAAGAGCTGGGAGAGTCGCTCGCTGAGGTCGTCCACCTCCTTGTGCAAGTTCTTTATGTAGTTGCAGGTCTCTTGCAACACCTTCGATGCCGGTACCTGCAAAGAAAGAAATGATGGATGCGTCTCGCCGTTAGCGCATATGCGTCTATTGAATCGAACTTTCACATGGATTGACAATGTTTTCCACATTATATATTTGACCCGGTACGAGGTCATGCGTTTGAATCTTTAGACCGACTCTTTAGCCTCCTCATGAAGTTGAATTCCGTTGCTGCACAATAATTATATCAACCAAATGCCCGAGGGGATTAGTGGTCAGATTGAATGATCACTTAGTTTTTTGTCTAGGTAGATCACTAGTTAGGGAAATTTGGAAGCATGAGTATGTCTTCTGTTGGCAAGTATCTCCGTACAGATACTAACGTAGATACGTGTTTGTGTCTTTTGGCTACGGGAATGAAAAGGTGTTGATCTTGTGTCCCTTCCAAGTGCTCCAGAGTTCTGATAATTAGTAATTCCAACTCTAGGTTGATGTTTATACCCACCAGAGAGCTAGTCCTTTATGAATTAGCTAACACATTATGTGCATAAAAGTCACTTATCATACAATAGATCTATGTAGCTGTTTAGTAATATCCAGACAGACAATATCTAACACGCATTTATACAGACCGACGAGCGCACATGCATGCTTCTAGTACTCAAGTATAAGTACATGCTCAAATAGGACGGTGCCAACAGTGTTGGGAAATCACTTGTGAGTAGGATATACAATCGAAGTCAAGCATCAAAAGTGCAAATTTAAATGCCAAACAAGCTTAGCGTATACAAGCAACGAAACAGAGATAACGACATACATGATTAGAAAGATGATACATATAAAACTTCAGCTTCTTTGTTGTTTCCATGTATAGAATGATATGATTTATGATCGCAATAAGTGGAATATATGCCCACTTATCTACTGAGCTCAACTTTGGGGCAAAGTTCTAAATTTAGACTGAGTAATTAGATTAATAGAGCTTATTAACTTTGAGGCATGGGACTGAGTAGGACTATGAGCACTAATGTAACCTCTTCTTGTATTCTGGGTCTTTTAAGGACCATGTTCTGTAACTATATGCATCGACCAAGCTAGCCAGCTAGGAAGTTATACTCCCCTTGTCCCTTCGTTCGCTAGAGATGGAGAGAGCGTTTTTGTACCTTATCGGCGCGTCGACGATCACGGATCTCGGGAAGAAGTTGGCGCAACTTGGACACCAGATCAATGATCTGATCATCGCTGATCCTCGAAGACCCAGACTGCCTTGACCTTCTGCTGGACATTCTGGCTAACTCGTTCAGATGTATTTATGACAATGTGGACAAACCTAGTATAAATCCCCAAGAGGGACTGGTATCTCTTAAGGAAGTGAGCAAGATATGCTTCAAGAGAAGGAAGGAGAAAGGAAGGTGGAGTGAATGCAGCTGCCAGCTACTACAAACTACAAAGGTACCATGATAGAAATTTGTAGAAAGTGACCCAAGAGTTATAAAGAACGAGGACCATACCGCCCGGAGAGAGAGAGGGAGAGACCGAGAGAGAGAGTACAATAGACACAGACAGCGATGTTTGCTATGAAGAAGACAACTGCATTGAAGGGAGGAGCAAGACTAGACTTCCTCTGACACAGAGAGAGAGAGAGAGAGAGAAGAAATGAAGCTTCTCCTTTTTAAGAGGTGTTCCCAAGTTGGGGATGGAGCCCAAGTGGGAATAGAGAAAGATGTTTGTTCTTGAGCAAACACAGTGGGCCTGCATGTGTTCGCCTCATAATGCACAACGCCATGTGATCGTCTTTGGCGGGGGAGCTCTCATCTTCTGTATAATTCCTCTGGTGAGCTTGCAAATCTCCTCAGCAAATCAGCTCGTGCCACTCCACCAACTCCTTAAAAAAACAATTTTGCTGTGGCAGCCATTTACAAGATTTGGACCCTACTGTGTATAATTTAAGATGAAAGTGGGGCATTTACTAGACCAATGAAAACTAAATTGAATTTCATGTTATTTTACTGCGATTGATTTTGTATGTAATGTCAATATAGTGCTGAGTTTGGTCTAATTTATTTACTAATTATATGTGTGAATAGTAACGAATTGATATGAAAGTATGTTTGTGCAGGCCAATTGCCTTAGGTTTGGTTTTATCTTGTATACAGTATGCCACGATAAAGGTCGAGCAAGTATTGTCTGCAACAGCCTGGTTAGCATTCGATCCGCATGAGATCTCATAAACAAACACAAGTTCACATAGAATTCATGCACTGGAGTGAGTCAATCCATCACATCAATACAGAGAAATGCACAGAAAATTCTAAATATCTCTAGCAACATCAATTTCAAAACAAATCTATATAATATTTTTCTCAGCCGCGTTTCCTGAAAAAACAAAGCTACGCATACTTCTACATTCGTGAGTTTCTACATGGTGAGCATATGAACGTCTAGTTGATAGTTCTTCCATGCGTATCCCATTACATCACTGAGTAATTCGGTAACGCCGAGGAAAATGTATCTTTAAATATGATGCAGAGAATTAGACCCCTATCACTTTTTAATAAAATGACTATTATATTTATTTTATTCGTGAAAAGAGTGGGGAGGAACGATTGAAACAGCCGCATCTCTAAGTGTTGCCATTAAGATCTTACACTCATTATAGAATGTTCGATTTAAGCCGTTATTATTGAATCCATTCATAGGTATATTAGCACATTAATCCTACCAACATGCTAGAAGCTAGAAATTCTCTCTGCATGAGACATCAATTGCCGAGACACAAATTGACCAAAGATTCGCTCTCAATATGACTCAAACTTGTAATCTTATGGAAGATGATTTGACTCATTTATTATTGAGCTACCACACTCAATGTGCAGTAACTCTATACCTTACTTAATGTGAAGATATGACATAGATGGATAAAATAATTTCTCCACTCGAAGATTCCATCTACAAGGGACCTGTTTTAACTTTTGCTGAGAGAGCAAGTATCAAGGAAAAATATTTATTTACCATCTCTTTCCATTTTTATTTTTTTCTATCTTTTTTCTTTTTTGGGTAGGGAAGTCTCCCTCATCATAAACAATTCTTTCCCTTTCAATGTTTGGGACATGACTGCGTGAGTGTTGCACAATGTCAAAGCCCTAGTCACATGCCATTTCCCTGGTACACACGACAAGACACGTGTCATGTCGTCAAGTGTAGTACACTAATTTATGGAAGACATTTAATTCGATAGTGTATAAGATAGCTATTAAAAATTATTTTCCATGCCCTATTGTTTTGGGGGGGGTCAAGCAGCTTCACGCGTTGGTGGAAAATATAAAAACTGGAGGACCTTCTTCTAGGACCCCCCCACCCCCAATCTGTATGAACAGCTTTTAGTACAACCACCTTAAGTTGGGGCAACAACCAGCAAATGCCATCACGACATGGTCATTCCGGGCATCTAACGTGATGTTTTATGTTCTCTCCTCAATTATTCAGATGCTTCTAGGAGTGTATTTTAAAAAGGAAAAAAACCAATGGAGGTAGGAGCATTCTCTCGATTTACCGCATTGGTTGAATCAATACGACTAAACAATGGGTCGACCAGCGATGGTGGCTAATGATGGCTAACCAACGATGGTCTTTCGGTTTGGTCCAAAAGAGTCACCGAAGCTGGGATCATTGCCGATGATGATCGTGTACAATGGACCATTGGCAAAAAATGCCATTAGTTAAACCAATCGCGGACACTAGAATTCAATCAGAGGTCATGATAAGAAAAGGATTTGTAATACCCTAACTCATGGGGTTTCGTGTGAATGTTTCGTACATTTGGTCATCAAAATTGGCAATCCCCTGACTCGAATAGTTCTTAAGTATTGAAACTAAAGATTCAATCAAGTTTTTCGTTTGATGGGTTTTGATGACCTGCTAATGATCCAATTTTGTCTTTGATAAATCCATTTTCTTGATCCATCTTTTAAGGTATCAAGATCTTCTTCTTATCAAACGATGGTACTAGTTCACAAGTGAAAGCAACACCGGACAAAGCCTGCAAATCGATCTACACGCCCAATGTCCATATGTGAACGTGGAATTGACATTACACGATGTGCTGTTACGTATCAGCAGCATTATTGATGATTAGAATCTTCTGTCTTTGAATTGAGGTAGTGTGTGTTCGCTTTCCCTGATTTTCTTGCCAAAACATAGGATCGGGCAATGATGTTAACAGATCAGTTGGAGAAATTAAGGGCACGAGATATTGCATTTTCCCCTTAGGACAGAAGTTGATTTAGTGTGGCCCATGTATTTAAATTTTTCCTGGTGCTGTCGTCGGAATTTAAGTGATTGTTGTTGCTGCTGCTGCTGCTGCTTCCCATTGAAAAGGGCTCACCCATCTTCCTTTAAAAGCCAGTCTTTTCGCTTTCTTTTCCTTCGCTTTCGTGTTTCAGGTGTAGGAAGCATAGGCCAGACCAAATTAATCAACAATACATAAGAAATAACTACGTCAACAATAGAGGAACCCCTTTTTTTTTTGGTAATCATAAAGTACAAAACCAAACAAACTAAAGTCGAAAGTCTACCATCCCAACTTTACCACTAAACAAAACATAAGATAATTGCTCTCCCAATCTTAGATTTGGGAACTTTTTTCTCCTATCTAATTCTAAATTTAGGAGTTTTAATGAATAAGTACTCCATCTCCAGTTTCAATAGTGTTTATAACAGCATTTGTGTCGAATATGTGCTCGTTAAAGGTGTTTTGTTAAAAGCTTTGGCATCTTGCATGTGCTAAGGACTTACTCTCACAAGTGTCAGATCTGAACTTGTCTAACATGTTTATGTTATTTATATACGATGATGGTGTTGGGGACGACAAACCTAAATGTACACCTTTAAAAGGCAAAGCCGTAATTATAAATAGAGCTCCTGGGGTGTACTCATCAATGATGTTGATGTGTGATTTAATGATCATCTGCTCATTATTTTGCTTGGATCCAATCATAAATCTATTCTTGAAAGACGAGTGTATAATTATCTCTGCCAACCATGCTCTCATTATGTAACTTGATTTCTGATTTTGGGTTTGTTTTGGAGCTTTATGGGCTTGCCTTGTATCCTTTCATGTATCCTTTTAAGATTTCCTATGGATCCTTTCATGTATCCTTTTGGTAAAAAATGGAAATTTCATTTGACCTAAAAAAACATGAGATAATTCTCTAGGAGGTTGCAAGTAGAATGTAGTATCCAATCGCTTCGCTAGGCCAATATTGGCAAGTATATCAACAGGCCAATTGCCTTCCCGAAAAATATGATGTATTTTGAACTCAAAATGAGAGCCCATGAGAGATATCTTTAAGTAGTGTTGGTCCAATGTTATCCGCTATGCTCTCTTGATTAACAAGTTAGATGATAATATTGGAGTCCAGTATATGGAAACCATGTTGCTTTACGACGGTAAATCCCAACCACAGCACCCATAGTTCTCCTTGTGAAAAGGAACTTATTCCAAGAAATGAGGTAAAACTTAAAGTTAGTCACCCCCGTCATTTCGGAATAATCCTCCGACTCATGTAATTCCAAAATTACCTTTAGACGCTCCATCTATATTTAGTTTAATTCATCACAGAGGTGAAAGATCCCAAGCGATCATAATGGGAGAAGTACATGCTCCACTTTTTGACAAGTTGATCATGGACAAAGACATGATTATTTTTGGTTGCTGGGTGTTGATTTGAGGCTCCATTTGTTTCGCAAGAAATGAATGATTATATTTTCCTAGAAATAATAGCTTATATCGCTTAGAAAAAAATATGAACTAAAATATTTTCATCGTCTAGAAAATATTTAGACATGATTATTGTGGATAACGAAAAAAAATTCATTGACTAATTATTTTAAGAGATATGAACAATCAATTTTTGAAAAATATTATCCAAATCATTTATTTTCTGCGAAACAAATGGTATTTAAAGCTAATCTCCCATGCTCATTCATTTGCTATTCATCCACGCTGTACTAGATAACTCAAGGGACATTATAACGTCTTTGTAATTAAGGAGGGAAGCTGTTAAGGCTAATAATAGAACCTACAAGCGGTGAATAGGCCGATTGAAAACTTTGGAAAACTTTCGTGGAAATAAATGGTTATACTTTGTCAGTTGCATAAACAAATTGATAATTCCATACATGTGGAAGCTTCTATCAAACAAATATAGATAATAATGAGCCGATAGAAGATAGCACACACAAATATATAGTACTTACGGATTGTAATCAAGCCTACTCTACACCCTAACAACCTTAACACCAGCTAGAATGAAATTGTCCAATCAATTCCGAACATATTGTACAAATACCAATTTGGTCATAAACTTTTCAATTTCAACAATTTAGTCATTAACATTTGGTCGAAATTCCAATATAGTCTGTCTAGCCAAATTTTCGCCAGAAAATCGCTTGCATGATAGTATGCTACAGAGGATAACTTGCAATGACTAGACTGCCACGTTAACGAGAAAATTGCCTGAAAGGGTTAAATTAGAATTTCGCAAAAAAATTTAGGACTAAATTGACATAATAAAGTTAAGGATTGAATTGGCATTCACGCAATAAGTCAGTTTTGGATTGGGTAATTTTCTCCGCTAGCTAGGATCCACTAGTAATCTCAACAGCAAGTACCACTTCCATCACATAATAGAACACACCATCATAATGCAAGAACTGCTATTACACTTGTGTACTTCTCTTGTCGCTAATTACAATACAACAAATTAAAGCTCCACGAGACAAGAGACAAGAGCACAGTTTGCTCGCGATAGGAAGAAGATGATGATTAAACACCTTCTAGCTTCTTTGATCCTCTTTATATAAATGTTCCTTCTACAATCTAACCGTTGGAGATCCTCGTGAAGAGATAAGAGCCGTTGACAGTTGATAGGAGCTGTTTCCGAGGTTCAAGCCGTCCATATAGTCTATTCCTATTGGCAAAAGCAAGGTTTATCAAAATGAAGTCTACTGCTATTGTTACATTAATTGTTTCTAAATGTTTGACCACAGCCAGCAGAGCTATTGTGACTCATCTCCAATCTTCTATCCACGGATTCCAAACCTTGTCAACGGCTATTTTCTTCCCGTTTAACAGTCATCTTGAGATGAACGATTGACCAACACCTTCCAGGACTTGATAGTGGCACGATTTATTGCTCCTTAGCACTTGATAATAGGGCATGCCTTTATCAACTATCCATCGGTGTTGTCCAGGTATACCTTACAAAATGACTTGTGATATATGTTATCCACCGGTTTTCTGGAGCATAACAATACCACAAGACTTTACTTAGATGTCCACTTGATTATGGTAGCTCCAAGTCCTTGTGAACACTTCGCTCTATCAAACTTGTGCTCCTCTTGCCAAGGTCATCATCCTTGTGAACATCTTTCCACTGTTGCTGAGGAGACTACTAATAAGATCACAGTCTTCTTGATATTATCATCATCAATTGATCATGAAGAACATCTGCATTTATCAAGTATATATAAAAACAAATATAGTTTTGAAATTATCAAAATACCTTCGGGAGGTTTTCCCAATAGAAACAGAGTCAAGTTACTCGTGAATAGCTCAGGTTCGGCTCAATGATTGCTCAAGATCAGCTCGCCTAATTTCGAAAATCAAGCTCGAGCTATTTAAGTATCTTATCGATTTCAAAGTCAAGTTCGTCAATACCGAGCTCGACAAGCTCGTGAGTCTAATCGATGTTAATCAAGTTTCTGTTCTTCCTCAATAATATTTAAAAATTTTAAAACAAACACCAAAATTTCCTAAAAAATTACAATAATATTCAAGCTACTTAAACTAGAGCTCGAGTTCAAGTTCTTTTACAAATTGATTGTAATTGAGATGAGTTGAGTTGAGTTAAAGTATCTTGATTTTTCTAGTCAAGTTGAACTTGAGCAGAAAAGTCAATTCTCGATCGAAGTCATTATGCGAGTCGATTCGAGCTCGAGCACTTGACCCTGATTACATCTGTAATTGTAACTAGTCCCAAGTAGCTTAAATTTCAAACGAACTGGTATTTAAAAAAAAAGAACCATGTCTGTGGTGATGACACCCTGTCGAGTGCGCTAAGGACAAAGCAAATGTGATAAGCTCGATTAAGAGCCGTCCACGAGGAACTCTTTCGATTCTCTCTTCATTAATTAAACACCTTAATCCAAAAATTCTCTGTGTTTCTTGCTCAAGACACAGACCTGAAAGCTTTCGATCGAACCTCCGACAACCCAACCATCTCTGATTTGCTGGTATCATTGTCTAAACACAAAAATAAAGCTGGTCTTGCCACCACACTAGTCCAAAATGATGCTCGCTTTGTTTGTAAGTGGCGATGCTAAGAGCGTGGTTAATTAAGCTTGCCGACATGTACTTAATGGTGTCTAATCACATGCATTAACTATAATATATGCTTTGCAGGACCAGATGTGTTCTCCAACAGCACGCATTTGCCCCTATTTAACTTAATTTGATCGTGCATCAATTGCATGGATAATCATGATTCCAAACACGGGCAACTAATATTTATTGGTTTCCTCGAGTGAGCTCGCTTTTGACTGTCGTTTTCTAAGTTCAACACATGTGGGTGACAACATTCATGTCTTTTGATAGTCCTTTTTGGGATCAGCCTGCTCGATCCTCAAGATCTCTAAGCTCAATTAATTGAGTCTTAAACACCCAATGGTCCGAACACTGCCAAATCTTAGATTCAACTCTTCCTTATTGTGGAAAATACTGGGAAAGGTCGTAGTTACATTAATGGATGTCGTTGAGAGTGCGCAAGAAAAACCCAATACCTTTTTTTGAGGAAACCGTCAAAAGGAAGCCAAATTGTGAACTTATCAACATATCTAGCTGGACCCACATTTATTCAAAAACTTAAGTCAATAAATTATGGGTCAACTCACATGTATATCTTAACATCACAACAACATCCGCCTTCACTCCAAGTATTTTCCGCCAGACCGAGCCATGAAAGTTGCCCAGAAACCACGTCAGCAAAAGCCCGATACATTCATATTGGTAGATCGCCAAGGAAGAGTCCAATTATGAACCCATCAATATATCCAGCTGGATTCATATTCACTTAAAAACTTAAGCTTATGAATTACGAGTCAATTGAAATATATTAACTACTTCACACCACACTAATATTTCAATACGGGACTTCTTCTAACTGACCTCACACATGTATCACAAGAGAGAATCTTGCAGGGTCACGTGGCGCAGATATTGATGTTCCTTGGAAACTTAATTTTCCAAGAACAACTTACGCCAAAATCAAGAAGCATGCGACTACAGAAAGAGGCATTTCCTCCATGCGCTTGACTTTCTGGCATTTTGTTATGACTAATGAGCAATCATTATCGTATTAGTTCCTTTAATTTTCCTCTTTTCTTATAAAGTTGAGGTATCGAGGTGCAGTTGGGAACTGACTCTTGGGGCAGCCGCCTCTGCATGCGACACCAGATAATTTGCAAAATTAAACTGAGTCTGAACTTTTGTGGGTGATTCCAGTGAAAGCGTCGATATGCGGAGATCATATATTTGTATCTAGGAAAGACGATCTTCTCCTGTTAGGGAAAAGAATTTAATGTGGGAAAAAATCAATCCGCTGGCATTACAAAAGCTAGTGACAAACCGAACTTTTAAAAGTCAAATATGGAAGCGTCTTCTACCCTAATTTTTTGGCTTATGCTTTTGACTTTTGGGTGAAGACATATACGAGAACTATGACCATCCTATAGCAATTTCACGCGCACTTTTACCAGTCTTCGATTAAAAGCCGGGACGGCAAAATTTCTTTCTTACCTCAACACAAAAGTAAAAAATTTATGAGCGACAAATTTTCAAATCACCCTCGGATTTGACAACCACATGCTGATCAAACGTCATGGTCGCCCCGAAAACAGGCTCAAATAGAACCTGACTTGTTAGGAGCCCAACGACTGTGCGCGAGAGTACCAATAATCCGAAAGGAAGAGGATCCCTCCATATGCTTCCAAGACCCAAGGATGACTCCACAGACAAAACATCATGGAAAGGCCTAAAACTTGCGTTCTACTCCTTAATCAAGTGAGAAAATGAACAAAGGGTCAAAAGAATTTTGAGCTTCTTTTGGTCAAAAAGGACCTCTACCTGATGTTTCTGCTCGAATAGTCTTTTTTAAGGGGCTTCGCTTTAAGTGCATGCAGGCCTTTGTCCTAATCATGGGCTAAGCTGCGAAGGTCAAAGACTCGTGAAGTTCATTTGGCTACAAGATGCTCTCTCGATGCCGAATAACGAGGCACGAATTAGGTTCAAAGTCAGATTCGTCATGATGCCCAACCTCGAGCTCTACGTATTTCGCGCATATGTCTCGTGCTTTTGCCGATAGGAAAAGTCTATGGCCGGACGCCGAATCGATTGCTGAACAAAATCTTCCACCTCACGTGAGTGCTGTTTCAACTGAAGATGCGGCCCTCTCCCCCTCCCAATGTTTGTGGAATTTGTAGTCTGAGTCCAAAAGTAACATGATGTTCCTTTCGATACGTGAAGTCGCGTGATGATTGTCGTGGGCGATGTGCAACATTAATAGCGATTTGCGTGCTGGCTTGCTCGCACGGGCCCGTCACTGTCGATTAGCTTTTCTCGAGTTTGAATTCAGGTTAAAAAGAGAAGGACAAAGAAAAAAGAGTTAGGTTGAAGCAACCATTCTTTTGACTATCTAATGCATATATCCCGGAACGAAGATAAATATTCACGGGGCGTGTCGAGATGTGGACGAATGCGCACTTCAGATTCGAAGCTCTTACCTACAATCGTTCTTCAAATGTTCACTTTCCGCCACATCGAAATGAGTTTTGCTCATCCATAACAAAGAGCAAGTGGAAGTTCATATGAACATGTTGCTTCCACTTTAGCCAAGAGAGCCATGGCCCATTTTAGCAGAGGCTGAAAGAAACCTCTTCCCCTCCAAACCCAATAAAGAGAACGATTGTGAGTAGTGAATCAATTCACCACCTCGTGTAGTTAAGAAAAATGGTATGAGACTTACATTTTATTTTACGTTATTCAAGTTTCTCGTGACTGTTTTTTTCACGCGGACCTCACAAGAAAGTTATTCCTCGTGTTATGTTACGACATTGGAGCCCTTTCCTAAAATTAAGGACAAAAAAGTCTTGCATCATAACGACAGCACGTCCAACTATTCAATTTGAGGATAATTGCAAAACGGATGCTTAACACAAGAAAAAGAGGAAAAAAAAATGAAGGGAGCAATTTCCGGAACTGAGCTTCAACAGACATTCTTTTATAAATGGCGACGTCGTATTATACTGTCTCCAAATAAGCAACTCGAAAGAATTCGGACACGAGAAAAAAAAAAAAGGAAAATGGACATGTCGTTCACCAATAATGATGACACGGCCCGTCAATAAGTGAAAAAGGGAGTAAGTACACTTTCTTGGTACATATATGGAAACATCAAATAGTAGAATTTGGTCAAGTCCTCGACATAATCATGGGACTGAGATGCAAATACCGGCTAATGTGCTTCGGCACAGAAGGGAAGTAACAAAGGAGAGAACCCGACGGGTTTCATCTTTCATCTTTCAAGACCAAGCAACGACATTCAAAAAGGTCCATTTTGGTAAGGATGGGCTGGGCCCGGGGTCGGAGTCCCGCGGGCAGAAACACCCCCCACTAGTCCTGACCATCGTGGACCCGGAAGCCCACTTGGCCCGGCCATCGATTGGTACGGCTCTCTGTCAAAGCTTGGGCTCCGCCCAAAAAGGTAGGGCCGATCAGTTGTTCGGGCGGGCCCTGCACACGCGATTTCTAGTGCTGACAGGCCATCGTCGTCCGTTTATGCTTTCATTTTTTTGGAGCTTTTTAGTCCAATTTGGCACGACAGATTTTCTCTCTGTTTTCTATACGGTTTCCGTTCATCGAAATTTGCCGCTTTTTATTCGTTCGGTTCGTTGCGCTCTGCTCTCTCTGCTACACGGAACGACGGAGGAAATTGGAGATTGGAGACCGATCGGGGGCGCACCAGGCGTGTCTCAAAGTTCATCATGTACGCAAATTCTCATAGCCTCTTCACTGTACATCATCATCGTCTCTCTTCCCTCCTCTTCTTCCCTTTTTTTTTTTTGGATATCATCTCGTCTCTTTAACACCTCTCACACCTGTACAAACGGCAGAAGACGATCACTGAACAGTCTCCCTCTCCAGCGTCAGCGAACAAGACGACGCTCCATAACTCTCCCAGCTCCTCCTCGTCGTTCTTAGCTCTCATCGCCATCTTCTCTCATCTCGTGACGGCACGAACTCCTGCAAATTAGGAAGCGACAGAGCCGGAAATATCAGAAACGGCGAAAATTCTAGCTAGAGTAGCTCGGTTTGGTCGCGGAGCTTGAGGAAAGTGAAATTCTCCTCTTCGCTTTTCGCGATTTCTCCGAAGATTAGAAAAAGGAGAAGCAAATACGAAACGATCGATGAACGGACCTTGTTGCCTCTTCAGCCTACGGACTGGATCGGGTTGACCTTGCCGCTCAGAGGCGAGCACGGCAAGATCGGCCGCGAGAAGACCACGATGTCCGCGCTCGAGGCCGCCGCCACGGCCGCGCTGCTGCTGCTGCCGACTACCTTGTCCTTGGCGCTGAGGCCCTCGCCGATATCTTCGCCGAGGTGCAGATCCTCCTCTCTGATCCTCAGGACCTGGCTGTGCAAGCACGCCAGCTTCTTCTCCGCTCTGAGCATCCATTTCTCCGCCAGAGACCGCGGCGTCTCCATCTCCTCCGACGATCCTCCGCTCTCCGCGGCCTCCTCCGCCGCGGACACCTTCGGCTTCGCCGCCCCGAACGATCTCTGGCGATCGATCGGCTGATCGCGGTCCTCCGCAGCCCCAGCTCCGGCGGAGCCCAGCTCCTCCGCCGGCCCCTGCGGCAGCATCTTCTTCTTCTTGTCCGCGTCAGAGCTCGGGATCCGACTGCCTCTCACCGTCATCTATCTCGCCGGCGTTTCTTCAACGTCAGAGCACGGAAGCGAAACGATCACGAGCGGTACTCGAAACTTTTCCGAAACGCTACGAGCTGAAAATGTTTGTGGAGTCGTGATGAATAAAAGACTCGAGCGGCATTTATATACCCGCGCCAGTGGCAGGGAGGGGGGGGGGGTGGAGAAGAGCGAAACGGTGCGGTTCTTGGTTTCGGGGGTTGCGTTTTCGAGTAGTTATTGCGGGGAGCTTGAGTTACGTGGTGTGGGGGGAACGGCTCGGCTCGGCTCGGCTGTGAGCACGTGGCTCGGCACGTGTTGAATGAGATGTGAGAGAGAGAGAGAGAGAGGGAGGGGGGGAAGCTGTTTCCGTTTTCGCGGGCAACAAGAGTTTAGGATCTCTAGGGATCCCGCCACGTCGCCCGAATCCGGTACCGCCACGTCACCGCGGCTTTTGATATGATTTCCACCCTCGTGTCGTATCGTGCTGTGGATGTGGATGAGATGAGGGGCGACCGAGATTTTTTGCCGCGTTCGTGGCCCGATTAAATTATATTTTAATTAAAGCGCTAATCAAACGTGGGGGGACTACCAGATTTTGAAAATTCAAAATACTTTTGGGAGCCGGCCATTTGGCTTTGGCTTGGCTTGGGATTGGGATTGGATTTTGGGGGGTTTGGTTTCACGTGTTCCATTTCGGGGGCCACGTGGCACGGGATCCGCATGTAAAAAACGTGGGGCCGGTTCGGGAGCGCCTTGGGGGGCGGGCCGGAACAAGTGCCGTGCGGTCTTGCGGCCGAGGGAATCGTGTGGCCATGGCAAAAGGTAGACCCATCGAGATGGATTATAATGGGTAGAATTGTTATATGAATTTGTTACGTTTAGCAAAATTGTTCTTAAATGAGTTTACAATTTGCTCAAATCAAATCTATCTCTTATCTCGCATTCGTTTACTCGATACACTCACATCAATTGGAATATAAGTTATCTTAACATTTAATCGCGTCGAGTCGGGTACATGATGAATTGGGTATGAATAACTAAATTTTTGCTACATAAAAATGGGTCAAGACTAGTTAAATCAGTTTATTTGAATCGAACCATTTTCGACCCGCCTCGATCAAATTACTTGGCGAATCTAGTGAAAGCGAAGGCGGTGTGCTGTCGGTCCAAGTGGCAAAGACCCGAAGCCTTTCTTTTTCGTTGGTTTTAACGTTTTGCCAGTGAGGAATGACGAGATGGGGGTGTGTGTAGAAGAGTCGTCGCAGGTGATGGGGAGTTCGTTTGAATTTTGCCAGATCGGAGCGCCGCTCGTGAACCAGGTGGAGCGTTGGCCCGAGGGGGAGCCTTTGTGTTTACGGCTTTGGGGACTGATCGCCCGATAACGGTGATCTCGTGAGGATGTTTGACGTTTGCTGGCACGAGCAACTCGCTCTCCATCTGGACAGACCATCTCACTGCAATTTTTGTCATGGCGGCTTCTTCACCCATACGCGTCCGCGCTTCTTCAAACACTTGGATCGAGTCTTCACGTCATGATAGTCCCCTCCCGTTTCGCAAGAACCCATGTAGTTAGGGACCATTGATTCCGAAATGGGTAAATTCCGAATCAAAAGAGCAGAAATTTGTTTTGTACGAGTGGTCTCCCGATCTCTGGATCTGGAAATCCAATTCCACGAAGCGTGCATGACTCTAAATAATAAGACTACTATTTGAGAAAAGCATGTTTTTGAACAATCCATGGCATATTGGTCAAAAGTATTGATGGAATTCTTAGGCTAGGACCAGCTCTCGTGTGGAACCGATGACGTTCGGAGTGTGAAGACAAGAATGAAATCGATCGAGGCAGATTTCACAATTTTTTACCCACCCGTTTGGTCACCCCGCCGTGCAATTACTAAGTTCTCATGTAAACCATGAGCGAGGAAGGCAGCTATACGTCAGCGAGAATCCCACTGCCATGCTTGGGACCCATTGATGTAATAAACATATGATACCCGACCAGAAAGTTTAATTTAAATTTGGGCTCTATTTTGTTTAATGGAAAATGAATGATTTAGAAAAAAAAAATTCATAAAAATAATCATTTGTATCGCTTGATATAATTAGCCAACAAAAAATATTTTTATATCGACGATAATTTGTATCTAAATATTTTCGTGTACGATGAAAACATTTCTTATTCATTCATTTTCGAAAGCAATATAAATAATCATATGTAAGAAAATATTTTTTAAGTTATTCATTTTTTCGCAAAACAGACGGAACCTTATAAATCATGATCAAGCGGAGCATCCTATTACATTACAAGCCTTTCTTGGTTTTTCCTTGCAAAACGCACCAAGCGTTTGGCCCCGGCACATGATGCCGCGCAAGCCAAACCAAAAAGCGTCACGCGACAGGAGACAAATGTGGGGCTCGGCCTCGCCCCAAATGAAAAACCGTCGGTGCTAAAGTTTCAGATTTTCAAACTCGAGGCATGTGACATTACTCAGGCGTTTTGCAAGTGAAAGAGCCCAAGATCACGAGCTGTGTACACCGGCTCGATAGGACTCATTTCGTCTCCGTGAATCCATCTACATTTCACACCTCTTGTCGGGGACGGCGCAAACTTCTCTCCTGTGAGTCGGGCGCGCGCTTTCAAACTCCAATACAATCAAATAGTAAAAAGCACAGCAGCTAGTTGAAGCTGAGCAGACTTCCAGAGTCAAAAAAAGGAAGAGCTTCCACCGAATATTTGGCGCTAGATGGATATGAATCATACGATTGCAAACAACCAATTGGAACAAGGCAGGCATTACTAGAATATCCTGAGTCAGTGTAGTGCTAACAAAAGTTAAACAAAATGCCCTTTATCTTCCCTCACCACTACTAAAGCAATCATGCCAAGGAATACAATATTGGGTCAATCAGTCGAAGCATTACCATTCATCACCACTCTTTTAAAACAGGTTGGTGTCGATGACACTGCACGAAGACTAGAACACCTGAACGGTTTGGCGATCCCGAATCCGCACACCACATATAGTTTTGCGTTACTGAATTGTTAGGCGGGTTTGACTGCCTAACGAATACACAAGCAGGCAACATGACTAACAAAGTAGAGCCTAAATCCATTGGATTAAAACCGACTGCCAACCATATCTTCCCCACCAAATGTTGCAGCAGCAAGAACCATATATGCGTAGCAATAAACACTTTCAGAAACAGGTTGAAGGCCCCGAAGAAAAATAACTTTATAATTCTTTGCCAAATCAGAGGATGAAACATTGTGAATATTACCAAAGAGACCCTAATCCAAATTTGATCGAGAAACAAAACTGCAGAACATGTGGGAAGATCTACCAGAACAAAGTATGAAAAACCACCGCCTCACGGCAAGAGCCAGATTCCTGATGAACGCAAAAAGGTGGGGTAAGAAAAGAGCTCATAGTCGCAGTTTACAGAAACAGGAACTAGCCTAAGGTTCAATCTTCATCCTCTTCGTCTCCATCTCCACCGGATGCCTTCTTCGCAGCTGCCTTCGTGTTCTTTCTCTTCACTCTCCCTGGGCGTCCACCTCCGAACGGGCTCGTTAGAGAGAAATCGACATGCTTCTGAGAATCGACCCTCACCATGAAAGATGGAATGTTGACCACCTGCCTCCCGACCCTTCCAAATGAAACAAGTAAATATTAATTAAGACCATCTAAGTTCCTAACAACTAACATAAACCACACAAGCCATTAATATAAGCCAGCTCCATAATGCAAGTAGCACGCCGAGTCTGATCCATTATAAACTACTGGTATACCTTATTACAAGTTGTACCTCCAGCATGCATTAAGAAATCCACATCAGTATCAATTCAAATAGGTTATTCCAACAGTAGAGGTGAGTGAAAACTTCCGGCATTCTGGACTACATCGTGCTGATGAAACATGATAAGAATTGAGAGAAAAGAAATGACACTTTGAAGTCAATTCAGGATTACATTAGAGTAAGCATTCTTCTGAACATCTTAGAGGCTTTCTGTTGTGTTTTGACAATCACAGAAGCAACTAGCATAAACCCCATAGTCGATTGTAACAACATGCACCTTGCTCAGAATAAATGTACCATGTGATTCACAGGCAAATCAAATGTCCCAGATACAAATAGAACACCTCATCGAATAGCCATTGCTCAGCTATCAAAATGAGAATTTTCACATGGCAACAGGCTCAAAGCATATGTTAATGTACTCATAGTCCAACTGACAATTACAAAATTCCAAAACAAGTGAAAAAGGAAAGCAAGGAAAAAATGAGCTATCTATAGACCGAAATGAACAAGACGTGACAAATACCTTATATGCCTCTGTCTTATAAGCACACGAGCATGATGAATCGACTTTGCCATTCCCGACTTGAACACAAGCGTCTGAAGCCGGCGCTCCAGGAAGTTCTCCACGGTCAGAGCCAGAACATAATCGAGCTTGTTCTGGTTCTCCTCCAGGAGCCCGTACCGGTTCATCCTGCGCAAAAGCGCCTCGCCCTCGAAAATCCTGCGCGGATTTTTCTCATCGAGAGTGAGAAGCATCCTTGCATTGTTACGGATACGGCTCAATGCGTACTGCACCCTCCACAACTCCCTCTTGCATCGGAGACCATACTCTCCCACAAGCTTCAGCTCTGCATCGAGACGCTCCTTCTCGTAGGGGCGTCGCGGCTTCTTGAAGGTCTTCCCATCTAAAACAGACCCAAGCCAGAGGAAATAAAAATTTGACTACAGTAAATCCATGGAGGAAACAAGCAGTTCAAAAATGATAATTACCCAAGATCAGGACACACAAGACAGACAAAAGTCGCAAGAGACAATGCAACATAGAGCTTCCCATTGCAAGATCATGGCCATAAACACAGGTGATAATAAGCAAAAGGCCACATGGAATCACCTTCTCTACGTTACACAGGTCAAGAACCGCCATGTTCCGAAGTCAAAAGCTTCTTGCAAGCAGGGCTGTTCACAGATACCAAGCAAATACAGCCATTGCACTAGGACGGTTTCTAAAATGCACGACCGTTAATGGGCGAAAAAGGCGTGCAGAAGCCGCTGGATCGACTACCGAGACACGAGAACGCCGGAAATTTGCAGCAACGATACGGTCGAGAATGGAGGTAAACGAAAGGGGGGGCGGGGGAGGCGAAGAGAACTTACAGTTCCGGTAGAAGCTGACGTGAACCATGGCTCCGCGTCGGCTGCCTCTGAGAGACGACAAGGGTGAAGGCTGTCGTCGTTTTTATTTATACTAGACGATGCCGAAACCCTAAAAACCTTAGTGGGCCAGCAACTCTATCATGGGCTTTTTGCATGCTCGGTCTCAGTGTTGCTATCGGTTCAGCCCATGGCTTAGTGTCCTGGATTCTTTTTTTTTTTGGCAAATATTATAAAAAAAAATCTCAAACTACGTTCATCGTGACATAAAACCTATAAAAAAAAATTGTGTCACCAAAAATCCAAAACTGTCCAACCGTGACACAAATACCCAAAACCTTTCTTTTGTGTTGCAAAAAAAAACTCAAACTTATACATGTGTGATGTATATACACTATATTTCAATTCCATCTAAAGTATATTTATCATTCTGGTATAAGTTCGGGGTTATTTTATGACACAAAAAAAAAAATTGGAGTATTTGTGTCACAATGGGCAAGTTTGAAGTTTTTATTGACACAAAAAAAAGTGCTTAGGTGCTTAGGATATTTGTGTCATGTTTAGGATAGTTTGAAATTTTTTGTGATATTAATCATTTAATTTGTGCTCATACTCTCCAGATTCATATAGTTTTTTATTAGTACAAGTTACTAGCATGAATAGGAAAATGACATTTATAATCTCTAAAATTTGGCTCAATATACAATGTCATACTTTGATTTTTAATTCTTTCAATGTGGTCATTGAATTATTCCTAAACTTTCAATTTATTTAATATAGTCCCTCAACTTGTCAAACTAGTCATTCGGTATTATTCACATGTTTACATAATTACACTATTACCCATATTTTAAAATACCATTTCATTCCAATCCATTTCTTAAATGAACAAAAAAAAACAATATTTTTGTTATTTTTGTTGGTCTTTACAGATATTGTGATAGTTTCACTTAATTTATTCAAGCTTATGTTCGCTGTAACAGTGAAAGTAGAAATTCATTTAGAATTATTTCAGATTGATATATATTTTCTTTTCCAATAAATGGTGCTTTCATAAGGATGTCATGGAACGATATTAATTTATCTATCAATTCTTGTACTTATATTAATTTTAATTATGTTCCTTATATTTTAGATAGACCAATTTTTCAAGCCTTTGTGTTTCGTGTTTTTGTAATCAAATTCAGTTAAATTTGTGAATAAGGAAATTAAAATAGGAGGAATATCAATAGGATACAACTCTAAACAAGATTCTACCGTCGTTATTATACATATCATAAGCTAAAATATACCTAAATGGATCTATCATAAGATTTATAAAGTCCAAGAAGGTAAAATAGTAATAAAAATATGGCAAATTTTTGTTGGCTCAAGAAATGGAGTGAAATGAAAAAGAAAAATTAAAATCTAGGCAATAATTTAATTAAAATCTTGTGAAGAGTCTTGAAAGGTTTATTTTAGGAGTGATCAATTCTAAGTTGAGTCAATTTTCACCCTGAAATCGTGAATCAGTTTGTGAGATCGGAAATCGGCCCACCTTGTCTTGCGACCGGTCCAATCTAATTCCCGAGTGGGTTTAGGAACCTGCAGTGAATCCTTTTTTACCTATTCCCTGCAAGATTGTAAGTATTGTTGAATAGTCTAAACTCTTATTTTTTTTTAGTATTTTAGATCTTTAATCAATGAAAATCTCAACAAAAAGACGCCAAAGGTATGATCAAATATGATCAAGTATCATTAACTTACTAATAAATGAAAAAATATTGGCCTGATCCAGATGATTTGGTTCTGCACCTAAAATCGGAAACCGAATTGACAATCACCGGTTTTAAATTTATGAAATCGAGCAGTTTGGTCCGGTTTCCAGTTCAGTGCGATTCCGGTGCTCACCCCTAATTTATTTGACTTTTTCAAATGAAAAGTTAAGGGAATTGATTTTGCAAGTAGTTTCGCCAAAACGCGAAGGAAAGATTTCATGCAAGTGAAACGGCGGATGTCCACTGGACACTCCGAGTCAAAGCCCAGTCCACCGGGAAGAAGCTACGGCCTTGTTGTCATCGTATCCAAGCCACTCGCGCTGCAAAAATCTCCATCGTCCTCCTCCAGACGCCCAAGCGAAACCAGAGGACCTTCCTTGGTCTCTTCGAACGAAGGGGCAAAAGAGGAGGAAATGCAGAACGTCGTGACGGTATCAGCAGCTTCGAATTCATGGCCGCCGCCTCTCTTGCCGCCCGCCGCGGTCAAGCCCTTCTTGGGTCGCCGCCAGCTCTTCTTCGACGGCATCTCCTCCGCCTGTTCCCCGTCTCCTCGTACCCGGAGCGACAGACCCGCCAACGACGGCGCGCCGCCTCGCCCTTCTGCTCCTCAGAGGTAAAGACGCCCTCTCTCTCTCTCTCTCAACTTCTTAAAGGCGGAGGCCAAAAAAGAAATGCATTTGGTCGAGTGGAGGCTATGCGGGTCGCCGTACCAATCCATACTGAATGGATGAACGAGCAAATTAGCCTTGGGGGATCAATTTGAAGTCACCCATTCCACTATCACCTCTCCCATTCCTCGTGCTGTTGTCTGTGAAGAAAAAGATTTAACCTTTTTTTGTTGTTTTGAATGCTCGGCAGAACGGTAGATCCTACTGAGGAGTTGGGTGAGCTGGTGCGGAAGAATTTGCCATTCACTACGCGGCGAATGCTGTTCGCGAGTTTGTTCATGTACTCATGGTATCATCCTTCAAGGTATTTATCAGGTTGGAGCTGCTCTGCTTTTTTTTTTCCGGCTCTGAATCGTCTCTTGGAATGCATTCCTTTTGTGGCCATATTGTCAATGATATTTCGTTCGAATTTAACTTGAAGTTTCAAGAAAATGATTGCCTACAGTTGGGCTCCAGAAGAGTGCCAGTGTATTCACTGTCCAGAGCTTGTGGCACTGTTGAAGTTCTCTCTTGGCCATTATGCCAATTCATTGTATTACACAAGGCATCGGTTGAAAAAATGCTCGTCTGACACGAACATGTATCGAGGTTGCTTAAAGGAGTGAAAACGAAGTTGGTTTGAAAAAGGAAACTAGGTCTTGGCTTAGAGAATACCTAACTGTTACCCCGGTCGAGACATGCTTTGAAGTTGTATATGTGCTGATATGTCGAAGAACTGGGAGTAAAAGCAGCAAGGGAGCGTGATAATTCTGCCCTTACTTTTGTGTATGAGAGAGAGAGAGAGAGAGAGAGAGAGAGAGAGTTGCTGAAGTTTAGTTACTGTAATAAAAGTTTGGCCAGTTACCTATAGAAGAAAAAAAGTTTGGCCGGCGACCATCCTGCTAGTTCTATCTATAAACTTTGCCTCAAATTGATTTGATTAGTTAATAGTGGCGCTATTGGATAAAGAAAGGCCATCCTTTTATTACTTGCATGCCGAAATCTCTTGACTATGCTTCTGAGTTTTGACCATAAAATATGCAATGCATGTGTAGCGTATGCTTTAGGGGATCCATCAGTGACACTTCAAGAAGTAACCCCTCCTGTTTTTCCTTCTGGCTCGCTCTTCCCAGCTGAGGTGACACCCTTTCCCCCTACTTATAGCTGTTATTCATGACACTCGCTCTTTTCTTGTGATAATTGTGGGAGGTGATTGATAGTCGTTGAATTGACAGGAAAGAATCGCCAATCTTTTTGAGAAAAACACCTTTTCTGTCGTCAACATTTTTGATGTAACATTGCGCCCGCAGCTTAACATAACTGGTGCTGTTGAGGTATTACAGCTGCTTTCTTGTGATTTGCGTTTGTCTTCTATTATTTACCTTCCTATGTTATGCTTTATTTATAGGTTTCTGTTGGCTTATTTATTACCAGATTCCTGAAGGAAATGGTTCAGGAGTTGTCTGGGATGAACAAGGACATATTGTTACTAACTATCATGGTAAGGGCTTAAGGTCACTTGCTTGATGCCATCCAGCGGATCATGCTGGACATTTCATTGTTATGAAGCTGTTGTTTTACCTAAGTTGAGCGACCACATTTATCACCCATATTCAATGTGTGTGTGTGTGTGTGTCTCTCTCTCTCTCTCTCTTACTGCAGAACCATCTGATTCTATCAGTTTAGGCTCTTTATGCATTATATTGACATGTCCTTCAAATGTTGCCAGTTATTGGCAGTGCACTTTCAAGAAATGCAAAACTTGGCCAAGTTGTAGCACGTGTTAATATTCTAGCATCAGACGGGTGAGCTTTTTGTCCTTCTTGCTTAAACTAGCAAGTGAAATCATTTCCAGCATTTGAATCTATCTCCAGACAGGGACATCTCTTTAATATAATTATATTTTCTCAACTGATCCTTTGAAAGGGTCCAGAAGAACTTTGAGGGCCAGCTGATTGGTGCCGATCGTGCTAAAGATCTTGCTGTCTTGAAGGTAAGTTGATGAATTGATGACTAGATTAAAGGGTTGATGTTCACTTATTGTTTGTTGAATAGGCATGTCTAATAGAATACAGAGTCTGGCATTCTTGGATTGAATGGTGAACCAACAAAACTGACGTGGTTTCTATCCTTGTAGAATGTTGCATTGATAGGGCATCAGAACAATTCACCATGTAACTATGCTATTCAAGGAGCCAACAAAATATATTTGATTATTGTTCTTCCAATCTATATAGAGATGCAGTTGAGTTAATAAAGGTCATGAGATCAAGTGATGGGGTTCTGTAGTATGTCATCCAGCTTAGCTTCACTGACTTCTTACTGCTTTTATGTTTTATGATGGTGACGAAGCACAAACACAGAAACTGACCATATTATTGGAATTGGTCCAAACAAAAGTGTTTTTGTTCTTGCAGTATGTAGTTTCATTTCCTCTAATCAGATATCACCAATTCTATCTCACAGACAACCACATATACAAGTACAATGAAAATGCCAAGTTGAGTTTCCATTTTATTCGCTAAAGCAAGCTGGTCATTCGCATATGTTTACTTTGTTGGGTTAAATTTTCATGTCTTGTTAAACTGGGATACGAGTCATCCAGTTATTATATGTTTCCTCATAGGTAGAAGCCTCTAAAGATCTATTGAAGCCAGTCAATGTTGGGCAATCAAATTCTTTGAAAGTGGGGCAGCAATGTTTAGCAATAGGAAATCCATTTGGGTTTGATCACACACTTACAGTTGGTGTTATAAGTGGACTTAACAGAGACATATTTAGTCAAACTGGAGTAACAATTGGTGGGGGAATTCAGACAGATGCAGCCATTAATCCCGGGAACAGGTGAGTTTGGTCCTACACTCTAGGCCCTTGCTCATAGCAGTTTCGTTGTCCAAGGGTTACAAGCTTGTTTCTTATGTTAAGTTCCCCTCTTCCTTTAGAACTGTAAAAGCTAATGAAAGCATTTCTCTATTCTTGTGTTAAAATGCAATAGATAAATGTAGATCATAGTTTGTCTTCTCTCTTTTCCTTATTCTGGTACTTCTTTTTTTCACAGTGGAGGTCCTCTTCTGGATGCCAAAGGAAATTTAATAGGGATTAATACCGCTATATTTACTCAGACAGGTAATTATTCTTCAGTCACACTATTAGCGTGTTGAAAGGTTTCCTCATTTTTCATTGGCTTGCCCATTGCTACGCATTGATGCCTTGACAGTCTTAATCATGTATCCATGCCGACTGTCATGTTGATCTTAGGTCTCCTTTTGGTATTACAGGGACATCTGCAGGTGTTGGTTTTGCCATTCCGTCATCTACTGTCCTCAAGATTGTGCCGCAGTTGATTAAATTTGGTAAAGTAAGGTTTATCGATTATAAAGCAAGCAAGTTCAGATACTTTTGGGCTATGAAATTCCATTATTATCAACATCTTGCTATTTCTTTTTTTATTTTAATCTAAACTAACAGCCTTAGGCAATTCAAGTTGTGGCCTCAAACCAGACTTAAAAGCACGAAAAGTTCTCATCGACCTTCTCCTGGTAGTGGCAGAGCTAATAACTAGTTTGGCGCATTTGTTTCCTCAATTTCAGGCTGTCCGAGCTGGACTAAATGTAGATATTGCTCCCGAACTAGTTGCTAATCAACTGAATGTTCGTAGTGGAGCTCTCATACTGCAGGTTATATTCTGGGATACTGTTTGGAAAGTTCCAGATTCATATCATCTCTACTTTCATGATGTTTTCCCTGTAATTCATTTGGTTATGTTACTTGATGATCTGTAGGTTCCTGGAAATAGTGCTGCTGCGAAAGCTGGGTTACTACCCACGACTAGGGGCTTTGCTGGTAATATAGTTCTTGGTGACATCATTGTAGCAGTTGACAGCAAACCTGTGAGCCTCTTCTCCTCTCTATGTAGATTTATGAGCATTAATTGTCCAGGAGTTCTCACTATCATTACATGGTGAAATTACGATGTCCTACGACCTCTTTTATTGGTCTTCGTCAGAGAAATCCTCCTGAATCGTGATTATATTTAACTTAATGATTTGGTAATAAGAGGAGAACTTCTTGCTCAGGTTAAAAGCAAAGCGGAGTTGGAGAAAGTGTTGGATGACTACAATGTAGGGGATAAAGTAACACTAAAGATTCAGAGAGCTAGCGAGTATCTGGAGCTGCCTATACCTTTGGAGGAAAAGAGTTAGTGACAAAATTATTCGTCATTACATTTGTCGTAGATTTATTAGTTTTATAATTTTTTGTACTGACGGAGGAGAGGTTTTATCCCGGCATGTGATGGGAACCATGCTCTGATAAATGCATCTCTGGAAGGAAAGGTCGTTGTGAGAAAATTTCTCTTGTGCCCATGTCGTAGTTTATATGCAAAGGAAGTTGATTTCATGGGTATAGTCTAGTGCTCGTTAGTTCTTTCGTTCTTTCTCTGCTGTGCCTTTTCGCCTTCTTGTGGAGACCTCTACTCCATTCAATTTGGACTTCGATTTACATGATATTGGCCGATACATACTGTAGTAGATAGCATCTATTGGAGTTCTGAAGCTCGACTCATTGGTTCGATGATATAGTGTAACTCAAAGACTCGAAGCACGGACAGAAACCTGTAGTGACATTAGCAGAGGAAAACTATGGAGTGCAAATCGACTCACCTTTTTAGAACAAATCGCGAATTAGAATCAGAGACATTCGTGATTCGTTAAAAGTAAGAGTAATGCTTACACAAAGGATCGACAGTGACATGAGAGACAAACAAGAAGGAACGAAGACGTTTCATTTGTGGACGTCGTGCAAATGAAGATTAGACAAATATGGAAGACTTACCTTCATGGAGAAAATCTGGGTCATCAAATTTCATGCATGTTTTCGCTTTCATATGATTTGCATCTTGCCTTGTCATGCATTGCTATAATTGTTATCAAGAAAGCCCCCACTACACTAATTAAATGCATCCCATCTTATTCCTGGGTCCGAAACCTGAATGATTAAATAACGAAACCTGAGTCCAAAGGGGCTGACGCGCCATTGTAGATCAATAGCGATGAAATCGCTTGTGCTCGGACCGCAAGTTGACCTAAGTCTAGGCGTGGACACGGCAGTTTACTATTGGTTAATAGGTGGCCGGCGACCTGTTTTCCTGTATGAACATGATCTTCTGGAATTGGAAACTTCATGTTAACATCACATTCAGCTCGTCCATGTCAAAGTGAAACCGTGTTCCAAGCATTTCGGCGCCTCATGTTAATGAGAACGAGATTGTAAGACTCATTACGTTCAAGACATGCGCGTGCCTCTGTATGGAACCCGACATTTGTTCGATACAACGGTAGAGCGTCGAGAGAGAGGGAGTGTGAACGGGTGGGAACATGCGAACATACGGCCTGAGATGCTTGTGTTTGTCTGTCGGTTTCATTTCTCTTTAGCTGACTACTGTTTCAGTTTTGTTTGCACGTAGGAGTTGTTTGAAATGAGCGATGTTCTGGGCAATCACCACCCGAACTGCAGTCATACATGTTAGACACGCAAGAAGATAGCCCGGAGCTGTGTATACGTGCATCTGTTTTTTTTCCACCCCACTTTTAAAAAATCAGGTCTATAGTCATACCACGAGACTAGTGCAATCTTTTTTGACGGCCCTAGCCATCACTCCTATGGAAAACCTCGTCATCGATGTAATTGGTTTAGAGGTATCGAATCATCTTTTTAACCCGGCTAAAGAATAAACATGTAGTATGGTTAGGCTTACTGGTACAAGTTCAATTCTTCTTGTAATCAAGTTCAAACGACTTCATGACTCGCGTTGCTTACACAGGTTTCGACTCATGTCTTGAAAAAGGTGAAGCATGAACATATTATACGATCATATCGGTTTTATCCTTTTAAAAGTGGAGTTACCGTTGGTGAAATATCTCAATCACCTTCCGTCGATTGGTATGGTGGTTCCAGCAAAAGGGTTGAAGAACGAGATTATCATGCGTTTAGTCCAAATTGCGTATTTGCTCTGACAGGATCTCTCCACAGCACTTTCTTATGTTTTTCTTTTGGGGTCCCAGTTAATTACGTGTAGAAAACATAGTTTGAAGGATGTGATGTAGTAATCTCATTACGAATGCCTCCAAGAGCCCACCGATTTGTTTACATTATCATTGGTTAGATTATCATATGATGATGGCATGTCCAGTGATAAGTAAATTCCACTAATGCAAAAGGGCCCTCATTCTAAGTCTGCAGCAATCCAGGCCAACCAAAGAAGACTCTACATCTAATATCAAATGAGTTAATTCTATTTTGGAGGGGCGTAAAAATATTTAAATGGGTGTCATGTGGACAAGAATTTTTATACACTATACAATAGAAATCTCTAGGCGTTCATAAGCATATACGGGGTCCTTTTCCTTTCACTCCTAGGGTCTCTATACTGGGAGTGGGAATCATGGACTTCTCGATCAATCTGACAGATACTTGGTCGTGCGGCTCTTTTCTGTTTGTATGCATCCCATTTGTCATCTATATAGGTGTTCATGTATGAGATACATGTGTGTTTGTATGTGAACGACATGTATCCGAGGCACACGATGTTGTCCTACTTTGTGTTGCAATTCTGAAGCAGGATGAGGTCTTGCGTTGATCTAGCAAAGCTCTATTATAAACCTGTTATTATATTTCGATGTCTTGATCACATCAAGAGCTAATAGAATAATTAAATATTAAAATCGCACATTTATCTTTGGCAGCTTAAAGTTTTGAAACAGTTAATAATAGATTCACAAAATTTCACATGATATCATAACTAGAAGTTATGAATTTAGATCTTTCAAGGCTCCTATTTACCTCCCCAATTACAAATCTCCATACTTAGTTTTAAGCAAAAAGATCAGACTAAACATAAGGTGCCTTCATTTAACAATTTAGGTTTGCATAATAATTAGCGGTGATCCCATAAAATTTTACATGGGCAAAGGCAAACATTACACGAAATTGTTTTCATCCTATGTTCTTTCAACTGAAAAGAACAAAACCCTAACATATGATCAAGTGAGTACATCTTTTGCTATGATGCAAGCATGCTTAATAACTCGATAATCATATTAATAGGTCTTGACTAGATGAGGGTTTTGCCCCTAGCTTTCAATAATCCACACGGGGTACGGCATGAAACAAACATCATCGATCTATTCATCACGGGAAAGCAATTTAGCTTAGGATTAGTGCCGCGAACTACTTGTTGGTATGTGAAGTTCAACATGGAAAGGCAACTGCGATTGACTCGTTAACACTATATATTCACTCTAAGATGGATACACGGAACTCTCTTTCGTTACCTGACAACGGTTCTTATTGCTTAATAAGATATTAATTTGTGAATCACTTACTTACTAAGGAAGCAATCGCGTTTTAATAATAAGGACAATTAAAGCCCTAACAAGTCCAAACATGCGGTTGCTTTCAAAGAGATCAACCTCAGGGGTCTCGCAGTGTGTGTGTGTGTTTTCGTTCCATGAAGTAATTGAGTAAATTGAAAGCATGATGTAGAAATCTATGAGGTGATCAATAGTTTTTACCACAATATTATTGTCGAACATTGACGCTAGGTCGACTGCGCGACTAGTTTAGCGAACGAGTCGTTATTTTACCCTCAGTTTTATGTGAGGATTAACTAATTGTTCTTCTAACTTGTGATATTGGCTTGAGGGTTTAAACTGGTTTTATTAAAAGACTAAGCATTAAATGAAGTCATCGTGCTTAGAATAGGCACGAGCATTTGAGAAAGTTGATAAAGTACGTACAGTCATGAGCCAACTTAGTTTTATGAATAGTAATTTTCTGCTCTAAGATCATTATTATAAGGTTAATACCACGAAAAGCCTCAAATTAGTACATCTATGATAAATTTATTCCAAACTAATTTTTTGATCATAAAAAATTTCAAATTGATACACTTGTGACAAATTTACTATTCGTTAGTTTCTGTTAAATTTTACCGTTAAATTGCTAAGTTGAATGATATGTAGCAGTTGACGAATGTACTAGTTTGTAGTTTTACCTTTTTATTTATCACATGTTTATCAATTTGTGATTTTTTGTTGTATTAATCCAAATAATCGGAGGGTAAATTTTTCATGACTGTATCAATTTGAAATTTTTCGTGATATTAATGTTCATTATAATTATTTAAATATGTTAACAATGCGGTTAGCATATATATCTTCATGAGTCGCCAATTGTAGCAGTTTTAGTACTGCTAAGAGCAGAGATACTATTAACTTTGTCCTTGGGGCTCTAGTCGATACAATGTACACAGAATTTCAAGCTCCACTAATTAATTAGGAGGGAAAATCGAAAAATATTTTAAAATTTTTCCAAACCCACAATCGAATTTTTCTCAACGAGTGCATGGGAAAGTTTTGGTATGAAGCCCTGTAAATTTGCTAAAATTCTGGGGGACATGACTCTGTGGAAGAGGTCAACCTTGCACTCAGAAAGAGGACACAAAGCTTCAGTTTGAAGCAATTGACTCATTTCCCAACTTGGGTTGCACGCATGGATGGTTTGTGGTCACTGCAGAGTCCGATGTGAAGCGAGAACAGACAGAAAATTTGTGTTAAACAAGGTTGCCCCAACATTATTTTTTTGGGGGGAAATTTCACTGAATTTGGTGCTCCCAGTCGGCCATTTTGACTCGAGAACTATTTGTTATGGCTTATCTATCTGTTATCCCTATAGCAGACATGGTTTAGCAAACTTATGAAGAAACACATTGACATTTTATTGTTAGACTAGATCCAGCAAATCGAGTATCGAGTTATTGCGCAACTCGTATCAAACCTCCCGGAGAATGTCCTATTGTATTTATTGTAAAGCGTTGAGTAATTTTCATCGCTTCATTTGTTAAATGAGTTTAAATGATATCCTTTCAAAAATGTTATTATGTTAGTTTAACTTCTAAAGGGAGAATGACGTAACAGGTGGTTCATAATGAATCTATTAGATTGTTAGGGTATTTAGATGATTTGGGGAACCCGGCTCTTATTACCGAGTTACGAATATGAGGGAGAGCAAAACTACACAAAAGAAAGACTACATGAGCCAAAAAGATCGAACCTGCTGGTAATTGATAGGGTTTGAATGGAACAATAATCTAATAACCTAAACATCGGAACAACGCTATTTGAGCACAAGCTTTATCCATTTCATATCGACCATGTCAGCATTGTGAGATCATGTAATCACAATTGGTGGAACGATCAAATTGCACAAAAGATAAGCGAGCACGACCGTTGTTAATCATACTTGATCAAGAAATATTTTGATTTTCGATGTACTAATTACACAAATCACGAGAAGATCGGTGCACTGAAATTTGCAAACCTTTTTCCTATTTGAGTATTTGACTAGGGTTTTTAGAGCACTCCTCAACAAAATCTACAGAAAAATGCAAGTTAGGGTATCATATGTTAGCAATCACGCCCAATTTTTCTCAATTTGGACTCGAAATTCACTAACCATACGAATTGCCCGTAAAATATCCTTTTAGGTTATAATAAGTGGCTTTGCTCATATGTATGTAATGAAGTCTTGTAGAGCCAAAAAAGAAAAATATACATTAGGCTTCTTGGACTAGGTTTGTTGCCTCTAAAGCACTCACCAACTAATGTTTGTAATAATCCTTTTGACTGGCCCGCCACGTGAGCAATTTCCGGCCAAAGTTAGTCGAAAGATTACATTAATAATTTGTTAAAAGGTTTACTACTAAATTGACATAATTGAAAGGATTTGGACTAAATTGACTGTCGTACAATAGGTTCATGATTTTTTGGACAATTTTCCCCTCTTGAGGATGGACCATCCACAAAAAAGAGAGTATGTACTCTAGGAATTGCAAGGGAATATTCATCTTCAAAAGACAAACAATGTTGTTGGCCAAACATAAACAAAACTTAATACCAATGTCGTTGGTGCGAACATAGGCAATTCATTTTGACCAAAAAAAAAAAAAAATAGCCAATTCATTTGATTGTCGAAGCAGGCCCCGACAGAACTTTGTTTTTCAATTGCAGTCAATGTGGCAGTATATATCCTTCTCCCATTATTCACGTTTGGGAGGAAAAACGAATATAAAAACTTCAGGCAATTTTATTCATGTGAAGTCAGTAATTCTTTGGTGTTTATGCAACAAATATCATATATATAATTCAGGGTTTGCAGGTGAAGTAATAAATGTGCAAGTAGCTCAACCAAATTAAGCCCTCCTTTTTTTCTTTCCAGCTAGGGTTTGGTGAACAGCCTACAATTTTACCCATTGAGCAGCCCTAAGCGAAATTGTTTGCCTAACACTGTTTCTGTCTTGGCCATTGGAGAAACAAGAGTGCTCTAGCTTCATGGTCTAAGAATTATATTGACAAAACGATTAAACCTCCTAATATACGAAGAAAATGATATGAAAAGGCGATAAAAGATAAGGAATACAAAATATCTCGATCTCAATATTTCTCTGTAATTTCAAACTCTCCAAAATAGTGAGTACATGAAATGGAGAAGTCATGTCATGGTAAAGCTTCAATGCCTTCTATTAAACCTATTGCTTCGAACTGGAGCGAATGAAATCAATGGCGTAATTAAAAATTAAATTAGTCAAAGGCTCAAGAGTCCAACTTGATCAGAGAGAAGTGGTCCAAGTTAAATTAGGCCAAGTAGCTATGTACTAAAAAAGAGGTCATGGGGGGTGTGTCCTTCCAAAGGGTCAAAAACTTTGATTACATGAGGTTGGCCCACTAGGGATAATCAAGCTTAATCAATTATTATCTTTCTGTTAGATGGAAAAAAAATAATGAATTGTTTAAGAAATCCAAAATAATATCCACGTTCAGCGACGGGTCACGTGTTCATATCTGGCATTTTACAGAATATGATGAGGAATAGAAGGTCTAAGAAGAATGGAATAGAAATTTGGGATCAGGCGGACACCCAATAATCAAATCTTTGGTAGACTAATGAAAATCTCATCTTTGATTATTTATGTAACTTTTGGCTCTCTGTGGGGGTGTGTGTTGGAAGTTGATCCTGCCAACGTATAGCTAAACAAGAAACTGTTCAAGAATGAATAGTTTAATATAGCATGGAAAACTATTACCTTGGCATTATGCGTTGTCATTTAGTCCCTGATTTGAAGATAAAGTTGGCATGAATCCCCCCATGAGAGAGGAAAAAGCTTGGGCAATGCAATAGTATGAACAAACACTTCCCATTTTTGTGGTCACTCAAGATCCTTAATTTGGATTTAAACACCACGAAAGATGGTGGGGGTGGGTTCAAGAGAGCCTTATTTCTTGACCTGTGCTGAGAGCTTAAAGCTTGAGCTTCTGCTCCTCCAACCGAGTCATCGTTATCCCCACTCCTACACAGTCTCCCACTGACAATCTCCCCCTCAAGAATCGCCTCAAGCTCCGGAAGCAAAGACCCTTTTCGTTTAAGAGGCATATAATATGTTTTAAGCGCTCTAAAGGATGTTGTTTTGAGTTCTTTTCACGCAAGTGATAGAGACAGAGACCTGTCAGTTGGTACTAGCGGAGTTCAGCTAGTTTCAGCTGAAAGCAGCTTCTGGGTTTTCTGGTTTCTTGGAGGCTGCAAGAACAGATTTTTTTTTTTAAGTGTTCGAGGGAGAGAGGGAAATGGAGGACAAGAGTGATGCAGAGAAGGTTGATGATGTGATGTTGCCTGGGTTCAGGTTTCATCCCACTGATGAAGAGCTCGTTGGGTTCTATCTCAGGAGGAAGATTCAGCAGAGGTCACTCCCCATTGAGCTCATCAAGCAAGTTGACATCTATAAATATGATCCTTGGGATCTTCCAAGTAAGAACAGAAAAAGTTATCGGTCTGATCCATTATGATATTGCTTCATGGCCTGAAAGTCTCCTCCTTTCGGTGCTTCTTTAGTGCGTACAATTTTCACAATGGTAGGGGGAGTGTGCATGCATGGGATGAAGAAGAAGACCATATTCTTCGGGCTCTTTGGTTTTGGTTTGATGTTTTTTATTATCTGTCAAAATCATTTGAAGCTTATCCTATCTTTTTCTCGAAGTGACTATGTTAATTATATTGCCCTATCACATCATATATGTCAAGCAATATGGCAGTGTTCACATACCAGAAGCAATCTTGCTATTTTTGGCTGCTTCTTTTTGGCATGTTTGCATACTTAACGAAGTTTCAACATCAAGATTGCTATGTTCGTGCTACTAAGCCGTACTTATCTATGAATCATTTGTCTAAAGTTTATATTCTTCCAGATATCTTTTTCCACATTCCAGGATTACCATTCTTGCTGAGTTACCTGTTAATACCAAATAATTATGATGCATTTTAACACTTTCTGAGGTTGGTTCTCCTGTAGTAGTTAAGGTTAAGCAGTGTTTTTCTGGCTTGGCTTGTCAACTTTCTTGAAGCAGAATTGGCAACTACCGGTGAGAAAGAGTGGTACTTCTACTGCCCCAGAGATCGCAAATACAGGAACAGTGCACGTCCAAACAGGGTCACTGGATCTGGGTTCTGGAAGGCGACCGGGACTGACCGGCCTATCTACTCCTCCGATGGTACCAAGTGCATCGGCCTCAAGAAGTCCCTCGTGTTCTACAGAGGCCGAGCCGCCAAAGGCATGAAAACTGACTGGATGATGCATGAGTTCCGCCTCCCTTCCATTGCCGACTCGGCTCCTCCCAAGAAGTTCTTGGACAAGAACATCCCTCCAAATGTATATACACCAAAACCTATCACAGTTTCACCATCCTCATTTTTAATTAAAACTCAAAAATTAACAAGTACAAATCTTGGAACTGCAGGACTCATGGGCTATCTGTAGGATATTCAAGAAAACCAATTCCATGGCACAGAGAGCTCTATCACACCCCTGGGTCACTCAAATACCTGAACCTGTCGGGTCTGATCTGCTCGGCCATGGTGCGCAGTACTCTCACTTCAGCTCAGAGAATATTTCCTGCACCACAGAGATTGGATCAGCCATCCACCATCCAACTTCTGCTAGCTTCAATTCCATGGACGTTCAATCCTACAGGCCCATGTTATACCCGCCGGTCTCTAAAGCCTCAACTCTCACTATCTCAAATGGCGATCTCCCCAGCGCCTTCGTCTTCTCACCCCTTGATGTGCTGCCAGGACCCAACAAGTGCATGGCTGACACATCCCCAATGCTCATGTGCCCTTCCTTGATGGGTGGAGACGTCAACAAGGCCTCCGAGAGCATAAGCTTCGAAGGGTCGCATCAATTCAGTGGCTTCTCAATAGGTCTGCCCCAGGAGATGCAAGGAAACGTTGGTGGTGAAGAGGAGGCAGCTGGACTGAAGAAGAATTCTGGTATGGTCCAGGTGAATAACCAGTGGCCAGTGACCACACGATCAATGGGCTTTCCCTTCAGCTTGCCATCTAACATGCCCTGGGACTCGCCTCCGTGTCCTAGTGAGATGTCCACTGCTTTCTCAACGAATAAATGCTACAATTGATTGATCGGGAGGAGCATTATACGTAGAGATAGCTGCTTTTTTTGTGTTTGGGGCTAATGCTTTGGAGCTTATCTCAGGAATATCATCCATCAGTGCTGTTTTATGTACAGTGTCTTGGGCTCCTGTTACACTTGTTAGCGTCATTATTTTCCAAGTAATGTGTTTTAAAATCTTCTGCTCTTTGTTATCTCCTCCTATTACACTTCGCTCCGTTTCAGAAGACAAGCAATTTTAGAAGAGAAGCAAACCGTGAAGAACCAGAAACAAAGTATCAAGGGAAGTAAACTATCAGAAAATCGCGCATTCGAACTCCTCTTTTGAGCATTCAGGGCGGACGTACAGATATCGACCTTTCTAATTCCAGATATAAAAATTAATGAATAGATATATAAGTTTGTACATGTGTTCTTGAGATGACAGATCGAATAAAAGATGAAATTAAGAGAACCTTAGCACACTGACGTTAGCTTGGTCCTTCATCAGCATTACCTAACTTACTAGGGAAAGAGAGGAAGTGAAATTTGAGGCAGAGGGTATGACATTTGAGTTCCATGCCTGCAAAAATTCATTTAATAGAAAGGCATCAAAGAAGTTCCAGTAATAGGCACACCGAGAGTATTTATGAGAACGAGCAGCATGCAGCATGCATAACAAAAGTTCATCAGAAAAAGTTCATTACTCATCAAGTGACTGCTTAGCTGCACAACGGACAAGGGGCGAGAGTATGACCAGAACTAAATAAGTTCCTTGGCGGAGAAGAAGAGCATGGTTAGATCAAATGGCCGAGGAAATCGAAATGCGATGTGTCTTGGCTATGCAGCATCAAACATGGACTTTGTGCTGCCATATTTGAAGCTGCTATTGACTGACAATACAATTCTCTAGCTAAGGTTAGAATGCTGCATACTGCTGGAGACAGACTGTGGTTCTAAACTTTAACACTGCATTAGAGGAGACTAATATACTCCATCAACATAAAATCCAACCTATAAAATCTGTTGATATTACTTGAGCTACTTGTACTCAAATTCGAGCGCAAAGAAAAAAAAAGGGAAAAATTTGAATCAAGTGAAAAAGGTTTCCTGGTCGAGCTTGAATACACACCAAGTGACTTCGACCATGTATGATTATTGTCCTATATACAACAGCTCTTTTTGGAAGCCGAAAGCCTTGGCAAGAATCATGATCGAACTGTTCCGTCTAACAACTCAAGAGCATAGTCATTTTTCACTCAAGACCTAATCCAATTACCAGATAATTCACCTTCCCAAGAGAAAAAGGCTGACTTTGAACGACCTGCTTTGGACAGAAGAAGATTATAGCTTTGTGTTTTTTCCTTTGGGGGGCACGGTGAAGCTTCCTACGGGTGAAACTCAATTTGAGAAGACAAGGCCCCAAACGCATGCCGATTTAGACCAAATATTTTTCTCTCAATAGAAAGAATTTCCTTTCTAATTGCCCTTTACAGAAGCTGTACATGGGGTAAAAAAAATCTCAAGAACATTCTTCTAACTTGTGCCCAACTAACATCAGAGATCTAGCTACAAAAGTGGTAAAATTGCTATGCTTCTATATATATCAACATGGGAAAAGCGAAAACGAGGGCTCTATGTGTAGTTTCCGGTGAACGAACACGATCTTGCTCAACTTGCTGCTACACCAATTCAATTGGTCAGTCGTTAATCTCGACATGCTCAACGTTCTCCTCACCAGCTTCATGTCCACTTGAGAAAAAAAGCACAGGACTTGGTCCGAGGTCTCTTCTTGATGCTTTTTAAACTTTCGCAATATGCAATTTCCACCCTTCAAGAGCTCTTTCAGTTTCTTCTCTTTCTGAGTTCAGTAAATTCCAAATTAGAAAACAATACTGCTGTTGGATGAAATTGGAGGGGCAAAACAAGAATCTACAAGACTACAAAAATGCGTAAATGCCTAACCTTTTGAAGCATCGCTTGGACCTGTGTCAACAATTCCAAATCGCCAGGATTCTGAAGTTCCGGTTGGCTTCTCTTTCGATTCTTTTGAGCAGCAGTGCTCGAGTCTTTGTCTGCTCGGATAAATCGCCAAAATATTCTTATAGACTCTTCTAAGATCTCTATCAGCTCGTCGCTATTGATGGTGTAGTCACTTTTCCCTTTTAATCTCGCCATCCTTTTGTTTTTGAAACTGTCCTCTGCATTTCAAAATTAGCTTCTAGTAAGTACTATTCCCCTGTATCGAGAAACCAACTATTTCAAACAAAATTATCTTCAAAATGGATATATAACAACAAAAGTAGCTATTGCTGACCTCTAATTACAGGGACCTGCAGGAGATTGCGCAGAAGGCATCGAGTCTTGACGTAATATTGCACCCTCGGGCCTTCAAATTGTTCGTTCTCGAGAAATCTCTGCACAAGCACTTGTAACTGTTGAAATTCTCCCGCGACTTCGTTGTATCGGCGCAGATTATACTGGTCCGAGTCCCATAGCTCTAGAGCCCTCACATATTGCCAGTGAAGAAATTCCCAAGAGAGGCACAACTGCCCAACATACACTATCTCCAAATCGCTATGCAGTTCCCTAATGAACTTCATAGTCGGGTCATTTTCGGATTTCTTCTCCCTGCACAACTTAAAGCTCAGCGACAGAAGGGACGTGATCGCTGGGCCCGTAGATTTGTGGCTCGAGAGCGACTTAAGCGGGTCCTTTGACCGGAGAAAACCTGCAGAATGCCAAGCGAGTCGGTTCTCAAGCTGAACATTGATCGCCTATGAGCGCGTCAAACAATAGAGAAGACCAGACAGTGGAATAGGCTGATGACTAAAAACTCGTCCTAGGAAAAGAGAAGTCGGACTTTTGAACGGTTCTGGCCGTAAAAGGCATTCATTCGACATGGGAACTTTCTAGAAACCTTTGAATTGTGCAAGTTAATTTAAGGAGCAGAGGAGAGAAAAAATCCACTTCACAATAGAAAAAGCAGTTCCCCATGAAATGGTCCAAAGCAGAAAACTTTCGGGTGGGTTTAAATGCAATGGAGCAGATTGATGTGCACCTCTAACTAACCTCAATTCGTTTATGCAAAAACAAACAGAAGAGATCGAGAATAGCTCTCACTCCTTGAACATGAGATGGTGCGTGTTACTCACTGGTCTCTAAAGTAAAGCTATTGCACCGAGCTCATACGAAAAATTATTAGCTTTTGGGGCAGGAAGATCGACTGGTATACAACAGAAAGACCATCGGATCTGATGGGCCAATGAGTGCTCTCTTACTGACGGTATGCATGTGCAGGGGTTTCTGACAAATGCAACAAAAATGAATTCCTTTTCATCGAACCTACATAACGTGACTATCATCATAGTGTCTGTGATCCGAAAGGTCTCGTGCTTTTCCCAGTGCCCCAACTAATAACTAATCAGATCACGTGGGTCCTTCTCAATATTATAGCTTGTATTAGACTTCTGAACGTTGGTTGGGAGGGTAATTCATGCCAATTGATTGAAAATGGACTAAATCGGTGGCAAGGTATTGCCCCACTATTATGATCACACACTTTCTCAGAATCAACCCAGCTATGATACCTCGTGAAACTACGAGAATTTATACCCGGAGGAAAATGAAATCTCGAGATGGTTACTATTGAAGGAGTCGCTGACTGACCTAGTGCGTACATCTTCTGGTAATTCAAGATGTCGAGCTTGCGCATGCGCTCGCGGTAGCTCCGGTAAATCTTGTGGAGCTCGCCCATCTTCTCTTCGCGCTGGAACTTGTCGTCGATCCTCCACGGCTTCAAGTCCTCCGTGATTTTGGGGGACTCGCAGTCTTCGAGGATCGTGGGCAGGCCAGTGGCTCTCACCTTCTTCAGCTCCATCCTGAGCTGCTCTATCAAGTCTTGATGCTCCCACAAGAGGTCACAGCTCGAGCCCTCGCCGTCCAATTCAGAGTTGTCCTCTGAACTGGGTTTGTCATAACCCTTATCCTCTGCCCCCTCCTGGCCTCCGAATTCTTCAAGCTTGGGACTTTCAAGGTCCTTTTCATGTGATTGTTTCTCGGACCGTTCGAGCTCTTCGACCTCTTTCATGATGCTCTCATCGTCTTCGTCATCGGCAACGTTCACATCTTGATGCTCGTGAAACTCATCGAGATCTCTCTCTGAAAAGAAATCATCGCTGTTGGAATCCAATAAGCGGCTCATGATCGAGAAATCATGGCTCGAGCTCATGGAGTCTGAGTCCGTGTCCGAAAAGAGCAAGTCTCTCTCTAAAAGGAGCCGGAATTTCTCAGAAGCATCTTTATCATGAATCAAATTGCTCTTGAGCGTCTTTAGCACTTCTTCCTGCGTAAAAAGGCCCTCCTTGATCCATGCTCTGTTTTCCGTGTTGACGTTCTCTTGCGCAAGATCAGATTTTTCTTCACGAACAAATTCTGGTTCCTCTAGCTCTTTGACAGCGCCCTTTCTGGACGAAAACTCCAACGCCCAATTGAATTTGTCAGAAAAAGAATCTATTCTGGAATCAATACTCGAGTCCTCCACAGGCGAACTCAAATCCTCTGTTTCCTCTCTGAAATTCCTCTCGGAAAGCGATTCAGATAGGAAATTCTGTTCCCGGAAAGTGGAATCATCGCCACTTGCGCTGTCCTTGGCGAATTCTTCAAAAGTCCGAAACTTGAATGACAAGAACTTCGGTGGGCTTTCTTTGGTAACTTTATCAAACAACGAACCCTCGCATTCGGCAACGTCATCTGCTGCTTCCTCTGGGCCCGAACAAATTCGGCTATCATCTTCTTGAACATGAGTGGCAACAGCAATTGATCCTCCGGTATCTGGATTTTCATTCAATTTCTTGCGAGGGATCCCATGTTCTCCGTGTCTAACAAGTAACAACGAACAAACAAAAACAGAGTTAGACAGACTACACCCAGAATTGGGAAACCATAAAACTCACACAACTTTGTTACCTCAGGAACTTGTTGACAACGCAGAACAGAGTACTGAACAGAGACGCGAAGGAGAGCCAGAAAGACCCAGCAAACAGAACCAGATTCCGGCACACAGCCCCGTTTCGATGACCCATCCTCAACAAATTAAATGGGTTGTTGAGACGAACCCTCCATGGTGAGCCCATCAATTTAACCCATCGCCCGCGATCTTTTTATTCAGCTCGAAGCAAAAGCAGAGCATGATTGAGCGCGAGAGCCGCGTTCAACGGAACTCTCGATGACAGGCGCTGAAAAAATCTCCACAGGCGGAATGGGACCTCCCACCGGCGACAACAGAGAGAACTAAACCCGTTGGGAAGGAATTCAACGCCTTTGGCATGCAGTTTCCGATTCACAGAGGTTGAAAGCTCACCTAATCAAGATGGGGTGGGAGACACATGAGAGGCGAGGATTAGAAAGGGGAGAAAAGAACGTGCCAGCGGCTTCTGGGACGTGCGCAAATCCTCGGTTGGGTTGCTTAGAGAGAGCCATGGGATCCTCCAGCACCGTCCTGTCTCGTTGCGCACAGAGAGGGGGAAGATTTTTATCAGTTGAGAGGTCTGCTGTTGCCTAGAGAGAGAGACAGAGAGAGACAGAGAGGGCGATGTGGTTAAGATGGAAAGTTTACGTCTTTGATTTTTCGTATCCGGTTTGATGGCGCAGAGGTGGGGGGAGATTCTCGGACGAGCTACATCGCTATTATGAGCAGCAAGAATATTTCCAAGGGGGTCGACGAGTGACCTCAACAAACCAGGGATGCAGAGGAGGCTAGTCGGTCAATTTAATAGCAACACGCGCAAGGAAACTGACTGTATTGCCCTTTTTCTTGTGTTTCTTGGTAGACATCTAGAACTTCCATTTACGCTAGTATATGGATGGGATATTGAATATGGTTCATCCATTTGTAGCCCGAGCCATTACGTACACACACACACACACCAAATGAACAGATCGGTCTTTTGCATAAATGGCATTATTCGGGTCAGTAAATTTATCGAACCGCGTTCCGCAAATCGGGAAAGAGATAACCACAGCGTAATGAGCATCCGTTCCTCTCTGCTTTGCTTCTTTTTTTGGCTTGAGCACAACTGGTAAGATGGAGAAGGGAATATCGATTTATTAGTCAAGAAGCTAATACGCTCTCGAATCATTACCCGCAAGGCAATCGCGTGATTATTAATAATACATCGGGCGAAATGATCTCGTATCAAAGCCGTTACTTAGATTTCAAAACCGCATGCTCTCGAATCATTATCCGCAAGGCAATCGCGTGATTATTAATACATCGGGCGAAATGATCTCGTATCAAAGCCGTTACTTAGATTTCAAAACCGCATGCTAATCTTTAAAGGGCTATATTACAGACGTCGTCACGTGTCAAGGTGGACGACATCCATGGTCGCGACTCGGACGGCTAAACGAAGTTTGCTCCGGCCTCGGCTGGACCGATGGAGAGAAACACGGCGTGTTTCATTGATTGTTTATGTTGCGTGATTTAAAGGTGGATCCTCCGATGACATTAGCGAAAGGAAGAGAAGAAGGGAATTTTGCTGCGAACCGCCGCGAGGGAGCATGACTTTTTGTGTCTTCAGACCAATGCCGACCAGCTTGGAAGAGACAATAACATGGTTTTCAGACCAGCTAAGGAAAGGCATGAGAAAACGAAACTTCGGTGCGAAGTCTCACGCGGATTAGGACCTCCACTGTCATACCTGCTTTTTAATTTTTCCAAGCGCGTTGTGGAGATTGGAAAGGAGCCGCGTCCACCTATCGGGAAGTTCCTCTCGTCACAATAACATTGATTTCACCTAAAGGAAAAGATGCATTTAAGGCATGGAGAAAAAGCAAAACCCTAAGCAGGGTAATAATGACAAGAATCCTACATGGAGCCACGTCCTCGGAAGTAAAAGGAGAGATTGACTTTTGGGAAGAACTGCTCCTAAGAAAATGTATGCACGAATTCGGCTTTGCGCCGCCTTAACTTACGTTTTTATTGTCTCATTTCTCATATGAAAAGGAGTTTCTTTCACTTTGCCCTTTCCAGACCTCCCCCCAACGGACGGCGGTGGGCTCTCGAGTTCGTCGCTTCGTATAGACCGCGAGCATCGGGGTTTTTACTATGAAGTCATTGGACGACCCCTCTCTTATCCAATGTCATTTTCTCTATCCAATTGAAGCGATTCATACATTCCGCATGTGCGTTATTTGTCCGCATCTTCCTCATCCGTTCTGGACCCGAGTGATTGTATGTGACAAGTACGATACAATTCTTTTGTCGAAAGGAACAATTCTTCCTTACAACAATCGAGTTGCGCCTGGACCACCTAAAGTTCAAAGGACAATCAGATGCAGGGCAACAACATGAGATATAGTACAGATGAGAGAGTAGAGACCACATCTTTGAAGCATTCACCTACTTTTGAATCTTATTTCTTATCGGCAAATTCCTTAATAATCACTCCATGCTGCACAACCTTCCCTCCAACCTCCATTTTCCTATGCAAAGGCTATGCCCCATCTGCAAATTGAGCACTCATAATAACCAAGAATGGTCAAAAGAGATGAACAAGTCTATCAACTGCAACAATAAAGTTCCCATTTTAAGCACAACTTGACCCTATAAGACGCGAGACAGCTAGCTGGGATCGAGGATAGAGACCATTGAGAACCATCTGGGTGACCCATTTGATTGAGTTATCAACACTTGGAAAGATAATTAGATCTTCCAAAATCGAAAGTGTGGAGGAAGGAACACGCACACAGCTCATATTCTAGACCTATCAATGCATCATATTGCATATCATTGTCGTATACTACTGGTCAGGATCTTGACTCTTTGGTGGGACTATGAGGTCGCACTCGTTTGACTCGCGTCCTGATGATTTTGATACGGATGAGTATTCTGTGATGATGATGCCTGGCATTGCATAATGTCTCGTAGATTAAAGTACCTAATTGTTGGGGTGGATCCATTGATCAAATATCAGCTTTTATATCATTTGTTAGGAACACGCAGCAAAAACCTAATACCTTCATCGAGGGAGATCGCCAAGAGGGAATCCAAATCTGAACCCGTCAACATATCCAGTCAAATCCATCTTTAATCAAAAGCTTAAGCCAATGAATTACGAATCAACTATGATATATTAATTGTTTTACACAACATCAATTCTTTGATGTAAGACTTCTTTAACGTAATTTAAGCATGCTACCTAACACTAATGATGTTGTGTATCGAGCTTTCATTTCATTCACCTAATCATGCATTGGGTACGAGCTACTTAGCTATAACAAAAGATAAATGCAACACTCGGCTTTGACATCATCATGTGGTGAAGTATGCATGCATCTTCACGTTACGAGAAAACCCAGTTTTGCCAATTCGTCTAAGTTTTCGTTTTCCTCTTGTTGATTAATTTGGATAGAGCGATGTTGGTGGGGGCGTCCTCACTTGGGCTCCTTGCGGAGATATGCACCCCATTTGAGGACTTGGCAAAAATTAATGGTTAAAGTGAAGAAAATGGCGAATTAACAAAATCACTTTAATCAAACCCTAATCGCACTTCATTGACTTTAGTTACCTAGGAGCGGATTTTTATTTTTTCGGTTGACAAGGAGATTCGATCTTCTTTTTTGTTTTATTTTATTCTGAATAATTACGATATGATCTGTGATCTGTTTATTTTAACTTATAAAAAAAAGAAAAGGCAGCTCTTATGCTTCTCACCAATAAAATTATTAAATAATGATATATATGTGTGTGTGAAAAAATTATATGTGAATCTGCCTATCTGCATTTTTATGTTGCTGAAAGTTAGTTGCTTGATATTAAAAAGAAGCCAAAATGCGTGCGCTACAAGATTTGACAAAAAAGCAAATTTAGGCAACAAGCAAAAAAATTTCCGACAAGCCATTATGCTGAGTTTGCTCGTATAAATTTTTTGGGCGAGATGGGTTAAAATTCGGATGAGGTTTCTAGTAGAATACTTGTTAGATTAACCTCCCTGGTAACAAAAATCTTTACGAACTCGTCATTAGATGATTGACATGTGTACTTGAAGATAATAGTGTAGCTCAACTCTTTCATGAGCCAATGATACAACTGTGAATGTGGGTACATCAATACACTATATAAGTGGACCAAATAAAAACCTTTTCCAATATCCTATTACATTAATATCTGGTCATGAACCAATAAGATAACTTATACAACACATAACCGTCCTTCTGTGTAATCCGAATGAAACAATTTAGGAGGGAAATCGTTAGATAAGGGCAATCTATGTATCTAATATCCTATTACATAATCGGGTAATGAACCGATACAATAATGGATACAACATATGCCCGTCATTCTATGTAATCCGAATGAAACACTTTAGGAGGGAGATTGTTAGATAAAGACAAGATTAACTATTCGGTATACAACCTATGTATCATTAAAAAAAAAAAAAGTTTACATTAACGTAGGACTGATGGCACCCGTTATCTTAATTGACAATGCCAATTCAAAATAATACATGTCATGCATCCAACACAGAATGTGCATGTACTACCTATGTCATATAAAAGTAATTCCATGTTAATAATTTTATCGAAAAGCTTCATCAAAGCACTTGTAAAATTTCTAAATGAAGAAAGTTTTTTCCATGTTCTCGAGACATAGATGATTGCAATGTCTTGGAAATTAATAAGTAAAAATAAGTTAATAAGAGTGTGGGTGTGTTCAGCATGCTTGTGAGTTTGTGAAGGAGGGAAAGAAAACATTGAAGAGACAGCCGAGGGAAGTCGTGTACTACGTGCGAATGTGGATTAAACTATTTTTCTTTCTTTCGAGAGAAAAAAAAATAGAACAGAAAAAAGAAAAACGTAATTAATTAAATCGGTGAATAAAATGTAGATCAAAAGCCCGGCATTCTACGGGTGGGAATTGGAAGATTTGGCTGATGAAGAACCCAGGAAAGGACCATCACTTTCGGGTGGATTTGACCACAGAGGTTGAGAAGATGATCATGTCTTTTTCTTTTTCAAATTATTAGTATGTTATTATCGACGAATACCATAACAAAATTGAGCCTGAATTGAGACCCATCAATCTAACATTGACACTGATATCCGTTTATTAAGAAGCGCAAGACAGAAATCCGATACTTTCATTCGATGAGATTACTAAAAAGGAACCCAGATCCAAATCGATCAATATGTCCAATTTAACTCACCTTCACTCAAAACTTAAACTAATGAATCATAGGTCAATTTGAATATTCTAATAATTACTTCACACTATATCAATATCTTAATCTTAAATATTTTTAACCCAACTTATACGTGTATCTCAATAAATATTTTGATGATACGAAAAGTGGACACCAAATGAAAAAAGTGAACATTATTACCGCCACTAAGCAGACATACCATTAGGATTTGCACATGTTGGTGATCTGGTGACAAAAACTACTGTACCAAAAGCTTTGCTCCACGAGTGATTTGGCGCTCCACTCCGAAACATCAATGAAAGTCCCAACTTTTTAATACTGTCCACACTCCCTCTGAAACATCTCCATGTTGAGGCACAGTGTAAGGGCAATGATAGCTCATTACTTTACTCCACTTGATGAGCAGAATGTCCGGAATGGTGTGGAGCGTAATTCACCACCATTATCACTTCGAAGAAACATGATTGGTCATATGTGGTGTCGGGTCGGTATTAAAACTTCTCACGTATTCACTAATGGACAAAATAACGTGTGGATGAATTCGGCTACGCAACTTTCTCGAAGCACACATGTTACTCATTTGACGGTGAATGTGTGAAAAGAAGTTCTTTATATTGGCAGTAGCCCTGATAAAAGTCTTTAAGAGAAAGTAGACCGGGAATTTAGATTAATTACACTAGCATTTTTTTTCCAATTAAATTCATTGGAAACGAAAGTAACCCATTTAGCAAATTTACTCATTAGGAAAATAATGGGATTCCATTTCACCTCCACGGGAGAGCAATAATAGGAAGGCAAAAGATTTTGTTTGTTTCTTTCCTTAATTTTTCATATCAACAACACCTAACAACCAAATGCAAACTAGTTATACCAATTAAAGGGAAAAGTATCCAAAAAAAATCCTAAACCTATTGTACTTTGCTTAATTCAATCATAAATCTTACGATTTTGTCAATTAAGTCCTAATTCTTTTGACAATTTATAAATTGAGTCTATCCGGCCAAAATTGGCCGAAAATCGCTAATATGAACGTTGGTCCTCTTACGTGGCATTGTTAGTGCTAACATGGATAATTTTTAATTTTTTATAGTTTTTACTTTTCTTTTCGTTTTTACCTTTGCTTTTTTTTTTTTGTGCTGGCAACAAGCCAAAAGGTCTCGCCCAAACTGGGGAAGGCCGCCTCGGCCGTTGCCGGCGGCCTTGTGAAGGCCCTTGGCATGGCGGCCCTCACCCAGGGCCTTCATGACCAGTAAGGGTCGTTGATGACCTTCGCTGGCACTGAAACAAGGCAAAGAAAAATAAAAAATTACAAAAATTGTCCACATCAGCGATGACAATACCACGTGCCATGAAGGACGATCGATGCCCACGTCAACGATTTCCTACTAAAATTGGCAGAATGAACTCAATTAGCAAAACGTAAAAAGGTTTTGAACTCATATAGCAAAATTGAAAAGTTTGAGACTAAATTAACCAAATTGCAATAAGTTTTGACCTTTTTGGAGAATTTTCCCCAGAATAAACGCACTCTCCTCCTACCCAGTTCTTGTCTCCGAAAGATCTCATTAGCTCCATCGAGAGTGATACAAATTCCATATCTTATTCACATGTTTCAGCATCATGTCAATCACCGAAATCTCCTAGCAATGTTCACGTTGTCCGACGAAGTTGACATTGGAACATAGGAATTGTCAATACGAGTATGTAAAAAATTTAAGAGGATTTGGATCGACATAGCCTTCCACTCAAACCGTGTGGGCTGGTCTAAAGTATTGGACCAATGAATTGCTTGAATTTATCTTTTTGGGGTTAAATATTTGTCCCGAGCTTGATCCGATCGTGCCTCTATCGGTCGCATATCAATCCTGGCGTGCCTCCCCTTTAATTTATTCATCATGTTATTTTTTTAATATTTGGGGCTGTGGAAATTTTGGACGACAAGTAACTTCGACTACAATGCTAAGAAGGTCCAATCGTTTTAGTATCGGAAGGATAGAATCAAGACTGGCACTTCATTTTCTTTTTCATAATCCGGGTACCGGGCGCATAGACCCAACTACTTCAAGACTCGTGAAATTCCCTACAAGCTTTACGACTCAATTAAGATTGAGACTAAACCATTATGACTTGCATCTAGATCAACCTTGTTTTTATATTGGACACATAGTGATTTATTAGAAAATTAGATCTTAAAAAAAGGGGATAAATGTGCTAGAAGTCCTTAAACTTGTCAAGAAAGTATAATTAGTCCTAAAACTTTCAAAATGTACAATCAAGTCTTAAAACTTATCATAAAAGTGCAATTAAGTCCTAAAAATTTGAAAAAGAGTAATTAAATTCTAAAACTAATCAAGTTGGTGCAATCAAATTTTTCTATTAACTCCGTCTAACTTGACAAACGAAAAATGTTAACAAGTTTTAGGACTTGATTGCATCAACTTGACAAGTTTTAAGACTTGATTGTACATTTTTTTACTTTTAGAACTCAATTGCACTTCCGCGACAAGTTATAAGACTTGATTGCAATTTTTATAAGTTTTAAGACTCAATTGTACGTTCGTAACAAGTTTTAGGACTTTCAGCATACTTATCTCTTAAAAAAGAGAAGATTCGCCTTCAATTTTTCTTTTCTTTTTTTGCATGAAACAATATGGTGATCTCACTTACCGCTTACGTTTTTCGTTAGTGGAAATCAAAAGAAAAGCATGCATGTATCACGAAATAAACATTGGTCACATCACATCAACCAAACATGAGAATAGTCCTTCTAGAAATCTTTGAAGAGAGAAATGGGGAATGGCCGCATTTGTCTTCCTTTGGTCGGAGTGAATGGCCGCATTGCCGGCGCTCAATTTTGACTAAAGAAGAAGAAGAAGCTTACTTGTACGTGGAGGCATTGATAACTGGTCTTGGGTCAATGCGACGCTTGCTTTGACATCTGCGACAGGCATGATGAACGAGAACATACATGCGACGTTATATCGCAAGAATATTTGATCGTTACCACAGATGTTTACATCGCTAATACTTAGAACAATTAAGTTATTATTACGTGCATGTTCTTGGCTGCTATCAGGAACCCTCCGCGCATGCAGATTCAAGCAAGACTTTCCCAGGAATGCACGTTTATCAGGTTCAGGGCTTGGAGTTTGGACGGTGTGAACGATGGACCTTCACTGCCGATGGGCTCGAGAGGCTTAGGACCTAGACGCTGGCTTCTGGGCTGGGCTTGTCGGTGGTTCTTGAATAGCTTAAGATACGACCCTGGTGATATGACGGTTGAGTCGTGACCAGCTTGCATGCAAATTCCAAGAAGAGGTCAATGGAACAGATCGTGAAACCAGGTTTCACGTCAAGCAAAGATTAAGCAGACACAATCGCCAATGACATCGTTTCAATGAACCCCACAAAGCTCTCTCTTTTGGAGGAGTTCCGGGGCCACCATAATCGAGACTTAAACCCCACCCCCATTCTTAATAAATGAGCTGGTTCATTAAACTGAAGGCAAAAGTTAAAGCTATGAATAATATATACGTGACACGTCTAATTAGATCTCCATACATCTTTCTTGCGCAAGCTGTTCGAATGGCAAAGCAGATTGTTGCGACCTACTAATCAATCATTAATTTGCTTGAGAGGGCTTTGCTTTACATGGGTAACCATAATTCTGTCTTCTATGACAGTGGATGAAATCACCAGGCAGTCGGACTTTGGATGACCCAAAAACCCTCCTCAACGACCTTCATTCTTCTAGGGCTAACCCACTAAAGAGAAAATGTGAACTCTAGCAACAATCTGGTAGTCGGTGATCTCCTCCATACATGGTGCGTGTGCTATAAAACCCCCCTCGTACATCTCTCTTTCAGGTCAAAGCTAGGGCTACCTCTCTCTCTCTCTCTCTCTCTCTCTCTCTCTCTCTCTCTCTATACACACGGTAGGTAAGGAGATGAAGAGGGTTCGAGTTGTGGTCGTGAAAGGGTCGTCGGCGAGCTCGAGAAGGAGAGGGGAGTCGATAAGGTACGGCGAGTGCGAGAAGAACCAAGCAGAATCAATTGGAGGGCACGCGGTGGACGGTTGCCGGGAGTTCATGGCTCGCGGCGAGGAGGGCACCAGCGCCGCCCTCATTTGCGCGGCCTGCGGCTGCCACCGGAGCTTCCACAAAAGGATAGTGATGGCTGAGAATCAATAGAGACCGATGACGATGATCGAGATCTCGAGTCATCTCATCTGTTCATATAGGGTGAGCGCAAATAAGAAGACACTGATGGATCGATGGAAAATAGGTTTTGGTGCATCATCACTTGATGGAGATTTAAATTCGTCTCTTGTGATCAAAACTCACGGGGATTGATCATCTTGGATTGGAGAGGATGTGGATGAATGAGAGACTATGCTTTTTTCTGTTCTTGGCTTTTCATTTCGGGCTTGCTTTGGGGTGTTGGCTTCTGATTGGAATTTTTGTTTGTATGACAACAACAGAAATGGAATGGTTAAACACAAAAAAGCTGCTTGATGATCTTTTCAAACATAGAGAAATTGTAATGCAGATATAAATGATGGATGTCAAAGTTAGAATTTCGTTGTAAGCATGAATTCGCTGCGTAGCGCATGATGGGTCATTCCTCCGCAACCAAACGCGTCTCGTACGGATGATGATGTCCTTCTACTGCTGAAGGTGTGTGGGTTCAATCACCAGAATGTGACTCATGTTAGAAGTTGTATCGTACAAACAATAGGCTTAACATAGGCTAATCTACTGTGGAATTGGAAAGGAATGTCCGTTTTAACATCTTAACATGTACGACGGTGAATCTCTACATTCGTCATATGTTATCAACATTAGTATGTACATATCAATGTGGTTGTGAATGTTACGAGGTTGATATTAGTGTATATGGAGTACGGGTGAAGTGTTAGGATGCGTGTAAGGTCTTATCTATCCTATAAGAATCATGTACATGATAAAAGTATGTATATACACATTTAACATCAACAAAACTTATAACTTTAATACCTAATTTTTGCACAAATATACACCCTTATGCGAATTGAGCAATTATGTGGATTGGATTTGAGGGATAAGTTTATGAAGGATTGTTGACGTATGAAAGAATTTGATTGCAAGACTAATTTCAAACATATGTGTCAATCGTCAAATGGTGAATGTATATGATTCTTTTAAAACTGGCAATGAACCTAACAATAATTCAAATAATATGAAGTAAACGAATTGTTAATGTGCAAATTTCATGTTGTTCTAACAAAGAGGCCATACAGTATTCTGCGACAAGACAATTACCTTATACGCCTTTGAAACTTACGATACTCCTAACATATTTATCTTCGTTCAATATGTGTGTTTGAGGAACTGCATCACCTCAATTGCTACTATAAGATTTTGATCCTAGGAAGCACGGACACTCTCTAGGGGCTTCCGTGTCGTGTCGGACATCAACACTCGTCTGACACTCTTTTTTTTATTATTTATTTATTTATAGATTTGAATCAAATTAATTTGATTGAAATAATCATAAAAATGATCATTCATTATGTATATATAAAAAATATACATTAAACATACAATGTGTCCCAACGTGTAGGATTTCTCAATTTTTTAAGAAATGACGTATCAGCATATCGTATCGTGTCGCGTGTCACGTATCAGTGCTGCTTAGATTTGATCCATTAATTTATCTATATTAACTATGCAAAACCGTGGACATCTTGAAAAGTGTACTTTTTTTCGTGGCTGTGGATTTCTGAAAGAGTTGCTAAATATAAAAAAACTATTAGTAAAACAAATTACCGATCTCTTGATTTGTCAGTAACATATTGGTGTAATTATCGACACTTTTGTGGATCATCAACCCTTTTTGTGGGTTTGCAACTTACCAACATTTTTATCTTTTACTAACTTTTCTTTGTCTTTCTTTAGGGTTTTGAAATTTTTTGTCTCTTATATAAATTGATTATATTTATTTGAGTGATGTAACAAATTTTTTCCAGTTGAATTACCAATTAGTACCGGGTTACCAACTTTTTTTTGTCTTCTTTACAAGCATCTTGAATATATTAACCTTTATACGACTTTAACAACAATTTCTATTGAATGACTTGAAAAATATTTTTTTTAAAAACGATTGCTCATATCACTTATCAAAAGTCAATGAATAAAAAAAATGTCATTGTCGACAAAAATATCTAGACATAAATTATTATCGATAATAAAATTATTTTTCATTAACTAATTATTTCAAGCGATACAAATGATCATTTTTTAATAAAATACTTTGTAAATCATTTATTTTTTACAAAACAAACGAAGCCTTAAGTTACCGATAAATTTTGGTTCATCAACTCTTATTTGAGTCACCTTCTGCTGTTTGTTTGATTTTTATCAACAATTTACCGACTTTTTTATTAAGTTACCGCCTTTAGTTTGCATTACTTACCGTCCCATTAAATTTACCAACTCTATTTTTATAAATATGATCTGACATGGCATCAGACATTTAAAGCAAAGGGCATACGGTCAAAACTCTGAAAGCTCCACCATCCATCGATTTATCTTTTTTATTAGAAGCATTCTATACATCATGTAGACGCAGCTCGGGTTGCTAAGACCGCTTACATCAAGAGGGAGAGAGAGAGAGCGAGAGAGAGACAAAGAGGCTTCATAAGTGCAATATAGGTTTCGCAATATATAACCAATACTAAGAAAGTGGAATCATATTAAATTAAATGCACTAATAAATAAAATGACGATACTCGTGAACAAACCTTATAAAGAGATACAAAGAATATATACATATATATATATAATAGATACACACACATTATCCTATATAATATTTCACATTAATAATCAAAAATAGGCTCGTTAGTACGACGGTCGGTTGATTTTCTGTAGAGGGTACGATCGTTTGTGGGCAATTCCGACCTCTTTGACGTGACTGCACTCGAAACTAGCCGGGGCTAACTTGAGGGTAGATTGCATCGATGCCACCTACAATGTTCAAAGTGTGTTTAAATGATTAACCACTAGTCACGTCCGACTGCTTTGAAGGCCCAGTGGACCAGATGAATAATGCGCGGGGTGGTTAAAATGGGAAACCTCCTCATTAGCGCTCCTAAGAAAAGGTGATTAAAAAGCTCAAGGCACTTCTTCTTTTGCTGCCTCGGTTGGTCGATTCCCAAAACCAAAATGGAAAATGCTATGAACAAGACTAACCTTGATGGGAAAACAGAAAAGGAACATGCATAATTTCATCGGTTGATTTCGTGGGGAGAGATGTTTTCTATTGAGGGTATATCATGAATTCTTGATCCATGCTTAGCTGAGGCCGATTTGAAGAGGTGAGATATGACTTTATGAGGATAAGAATCATAAAGTTTGACCAAATTAGATTCAAGCCCTTAATTGCTTTTTGGGTTTTGACAAGTTGCTGACCTTTTTTTTCCACTCATTTAGCCGCCCAACCAACACGGCTATGATGGCAGTTCTTGGGATACAAAATCAAGGGATAATGATGCAAACGGTCCTTGAACTTTGGCCTAATATGTAATTTAGTATCTGAATTTTTAATTTATTCAATGTTATCCCTAAACTTTAACCTAATATTCAATATGGTCCATGAACTTTTAATTTGTTCAATATAGTTTTTGAATTTTTGGTACATATTCAATTTAGTTCCTAAACTATATAAAAATATTCAATGTAGCCCTTCCATTAATTCAAGTTCAGGGACTACATTGAAAATTTTCATATAATTTGGAAATTAAATTAAACATGTACAAAAAGTTCATGAATCACATTAAACAAATTAAAAGTTCATGGATCAAATTGCATATTAAATCAACATTCGAGGACAATTTGAGTCATTTTCCCTAAAATCAAAAGATGGCAGGCAGAGACAAACAAAGAGAGAGAGAGAGAGAGAACGAGAGAGAGAGGGGGAGAGAGAAAGGAAATGTATGAAAAAAGTCCTCATCTTATTACATTTGTGTCGGTTCAATGCTAAACTTTTTGACTGTGTCATTTTAGTCCTAAACTTTCTCATATTTTGTCAATTGAGTCTATCCGACTAATTTAGACAAAAAATTACTGTCATGAATGCCGGTATTAACTCTAACATGGACATCTTTTCTTTTTATTTCCTTTTCTTTCCCTTCTCTTTCTACCAACTAGCCACCGCCCACAAGCCATGGCTGGCCACCCCAACCTAAATGAGGGTCGGTTTGCTAGGCCTCGCTTGGGCCAGGGCCCCTGAGACCAATCCTCCCCTAGGCGACGCCCAGTGAAGTCACCCTAGCTTGGGCAAAGGTCAACCTCACTAAATCTAGCAAGGGGGGGCCCTCGCCAGCCACTTGGCGGAGATTGGCCACAAGAAAAGGGAAGAAAAATAGAAATTTTTTTTAAAAAAATGTCTACATAAGTGTCAGTTGTGCCACGTAAGACGATCGGTATCCACGTTAGCTTTCAATTAACATAATGTGAAAATTTTTATAGCTAAATTGGTTTAAAGGGTTTATGACTAAATTAGTATAATTTAAAATTTTATGACTGAATTGGTACTAATTAAATAGATTTATGGCTTTTTTTTGGTACATTTTCCTAAAACAGAAATCGTCTATGGAAGTCTCTTGGATGTTGAATTTGGGAAGAACTTGGAAAAGCAGCATTGACGAGATGACCCTAAATATAGAAGGCTTGAGTGAGCTATCTTTAGTTTGAAACGTGTTTGCCCTTGATTTGTTAAGGTAAGAGATGATTAGTTCCCCTAGAAATTTGGCTATAGCTATTGAAAACCTTTTCGGGTACCACTCTATTGCTCCCATCTTTTCTCATGTGAGGCGAAAGTTTAGTGACTTGACTTTGGTTTTTCCGTAGAATCAAATCCAATCAAATTCCTTGGTCTTTACTTTCATGATCGGATTGACCGAACTTTGTAATTGTATTATTCCCATTGGTCCTCGGGATTTGAGTTTGCTTTTTCCAGTCTAAAATATGCTACGCATCGCCTTATAAACATCGATAATTTCTTTCTATTAAACATCGGATTATATAATCGTATTGTTCTCATCGGCCCTCAGGATTCCAGTTTGCTTTTTCCATTCTAAAATGTATACACTTCTTTACCGGCTATCATGTTATAAACATCAATAACATATTCGGTTAAAATGTCTGGCTTAGCTTAGCTGGGATCGTAGTCATCGGATGGAGGTACAAATCGCATATCGAAACTCTAAATTTTACGAGTTTGCGAGCAGTTTGGCGACCCGAAAATGATGATATTGGAACCACTTTTCTGTGACTAATGTTTTGTGATTTTCATGAGTTTAATACAGAGAATCAAATAAGAGATCCATTGAAGCGTAGACGGACCGAAGCCCATGATGTTTTGCAAAGTTGGTCTTGGACCTGTTTGCCATTCGCGTCCGGGCCTGCGACGAAGGGAAGAAAATAAGCTTGATTGACGACATTACAGAGCTATGTTACTGATGTAGACATGCTGGATTTCAAGAAAATATACTAGACTTCAATAGTTGTCGAACCCTCGGCCCCAACCCCGACTCGTGGCCCACCTGATGTCCCAACCCGAGTCCCCGCGGCGTGCAACCCCAAAACCCTAAGGACTCGCATCGCTCCCCCTAGACCCTGGACTCGGCATCATACAAGGGAACCAAGAACCTCGACCTCGGAATCGGGATCAAGATCCCATCCTTTCGGACGCAATGTCCGAACACAGGACACGGGCGCTCCGACCCGGTCGATCCTTTTTCTGTGCTTTCTTCGCTTTTTCGCGGGTGCAAGTTTTAACTCGCCTTTTGTTTGGATAACTCCGTGTAAAATTAACCCCAATCAAATCGATCGAGTAAAGCACCGAGCTTTTCACCGGCGCAAAACATAGGTCACCTATCATCACTTAACGCACAAGCTTTCGCCAATTCGATAATCAACATCGCCCAGCATATACAAAAGTTTTAACGAGCTTTTTGTTGGGCACGATCGCGCATGCAGAGATGGGTTCGTGCGAACGAGGAATCCCATGTGAGCTCTGAAGACATTGGTAATAACAAAAACAAAAACGACCAAACAGGCCCAGGGGGAAAACCAGTTTTAGGTAAGAAATTATCGCAACTTTTTTTTGAGGTTAGGTCCAGCAACATCACCTCCCGAAACAGGACACGACTAGCGACACGAGGCTCGTGCCAGGGGGAGCTCTCACACATGGCTCGTGTTTGTTGACTCGCTCCCCGAATCGACCCGCCACGTGCGTGGCTTAGTGACTTAATGCAACAATTCAGCCCACTTAGGGCGCGCATCGTAACTATCCCGTTTCTCTGTTTTTCTATTTTTTTATTTTTGATAGCAGATTTAAAATAGAAATCCGTTTGGCAACGGAGTTTCATTTTTCCATTTTTTGGGACAAATTTGTAGCATAGAATTAAGTTTGGAACAAAAAATGGGCAGTACAAATTTTTTACTTTTCTGTTTTTGAAACAGAAGAAACGGAAATAACAATTCTTCTCGGAGCTCGCCCCTCGCCGCTCTCCTTAATTTCTCCAAAAATTGGCTAAGCCAATTTCTTCTGCTCCCACTACCCGTCTCTCCACATGATGGATTTTCCATTTCATTATTTTTCTTTATTTTTTTTTTAACACGGTGAATTGAAAATTTGAATGTGCACACTTCAATGGACTCACACGAGCTAACCCTTCGCCCAGCTTCGGTCTTTCGTGATGTTCAATTAATGCCCCACTTGTGACACATTAAAGTTCGTCACTGACCGCACTAATTGATCGAGGGTTGTCTCTTCTCGGCAGTATAGTCCTCTCCGTGACCAAAATCTGCGTAACGGGGGACCGATAATCCACGACTAATCTGCCTTTTCTGATTTTTCGAATTTCGCCCCCAGCAAAGTTGATACCTTAGACTTTTCGGGTCGAAATATTGACGTGCCCCGAACATCCAATTCCGACTAAGCTCGCCACGAAAGGGATCTAAGAAGGTTTATTCACCGCAACCGACGAGGGTCGAGCAAAATCGAAGAGATCAGGCGGACGGGTGCGCGAATAACGAGAACAGAGGATCACGTGGGGGACGACGCATGTTGGCTGCAAATTGCGTTTTCAATTCGCCGTTCAATTTGATCACGGCGAACAAAAAAAAAATCAATTTTTTTTCATGGGCACGCACGACGAGAGTGAATCGATCGAGATCGCAAGATCTATGCGCGAAGATATAAGTTTGGACCACATTACCATATGCTCAAAAAAACTTTATTCCCCCTTGAATAATTGCGTGGTCCTCCCTCCTCATCCCGCGCCTTTAATCAAATAGGAATTTTCCTTGTCCGAACTTACATGGTTTTTTTTTTTTTTTTTTTTTTTGCTTTTTAGCGAGGGAACGGAAGAGAATTTTGTTGCCAAATTCAATTCGATTGCCAAGAAGAGGGGGGAGGACTACTTTGGTTTAGGGTTTGTGCAGATATTTACTGGCTTCCACATTCTTTAACCCATGCTTTTGATGTGATAATTGATTGGAGTGACGTCATTATTCTCTCTTGTGATCCGGTGAGAATAAGGTCCACAAGGAAGAATAACAACGTGTGGAGCTGTAGCTCGCCCTCAATTAATGAGGGTACTATTGATGAGTTTTGTTTTAAGGTTTAGAGATGTTAGTCCTTGATAAGCCACACTCATTTATGCATCTGAATTAGGTATATGGCCATTTGTATAATAAAATATGGGCTAATTCCCTGAAAAAAAAAAAACCCCGTACTTTAGGTCAAATCGTATACGCCTTCACTCTTGCTCTAAATCTGCTCACACGTCCAAGAAATCGTCAGTAGTTTCTTCAAGATCATCAACATGAGGAGGCTGTTGTGATTCCATACGAAGGTGAGAATGTCGATGAAGACGCGGATTTTGATAACGGACCACTAATTATCTTTGATGTCGACAATTTTGAAGAAACTAGCGGCGACATTGGCAAATTCAAAACCAAAGCGACAGTTGCGGGCTTTTTTTTTTTGTAAGACAAAAGGAAATTCGGAACAAAATCGAGATTGGACGTAAAGCCGAGTACTTCTTTTCAAGAGAATTATGCCCTAAAAAGAAAAAAAAAAAACAGTATGGACCACGGGGAGCAGAAGCTAAAGGGAAAGCAAAGGAGCTGCTCGAATTAGCACTACATTTATCATCATCACGTTCACGCGATCAACCGTCCGGTCAAAACCGCATAAACAACATGCCTATTCCTAATGTCCCCGTCAACCCTCGAAGATGTTCAGCTTTCAAAAGAGCGAAGTGTCAGGAGTTTGGTGTCAGCAGTTCCCCTCCTTTTCTTTTCCTTTCTTCCCCTAAGAAGACGACAAGTGATGCGATTAGGGGTCTAATCTTTGTTCGAGAGAGAAAGAGAAAAAAAAAAAAAAAAAATCAAGCATCGGCCTTATTAAATAAGCCCTAATAATTCAGAAGCTGGAAATGGAAACTGCAAATGAAAAAGTGGAGGACGGGTCCGAGACGATTATGGAACCCCCCGCGGAGGGTAGCCTGGCTCCTGTGCTTTTGCTCTTCACGTGCTGGAGCTTTCCTGAAATGTTAGGAGCTTGTACTTGCCCCCGCTTTGGGGATTACGGTTCCATTTAGGGGTTAGGCCACTTGATTAGTGATTTCCTTTTGGTTATTGTTGTTGTTGTTGTTGTTAGTTTCGAATTTCGGGCTAATACCGTTGAAAATCCCCAAACCCGGCATCCTCGATTGGAACCTAACCTCCCTCCACCAGCATCCCGCTAACGTGCGTGCGGTGCCGACGGGCCTGGATTTTTTCTCCATGCCGGATCCGACGTTCCTCGCATTCCGACCCGTCTCGCAGGCGTCCATCGCCCGTGCCGACACTCTGCGCGGTACCGACGAGAGGTGGATCTGGGTCGGGGATGTCGGTTTAGGGTTTTTTTGCGGGTCGTGGGTGGCTCGCTCGGTTCGGAACCTTTTTAGTGGTATCAAAGTCCAAAAAAAAAAAAAAAAAAAAATTTTGTTTGGTTGTGAATTTGGAGGTTTTTATGGACAAAGTGTACACATCAAGAAGCAGGGCTCTCAATAATGACACCCTAGCTGGATTGCGAATTTGGTGAAAAAAATAGGGGAATCCTATGAGCAAAGTAGCGATGTGTGTAGGCTTCCCATATATCGCAAATCGAAATGGTGACTTTTCACATCCCCCACCCCATTATTTTCCCTAGCCTTAAATACGTAAAAAGGTAAAGAAAATGGAAAAAAGAGATGGGGAGATCATTAGCAGCGTTCATGTTAGGTGTCCGAAGACTATTTGGTCTTGTCCGGGGGATGACCTCCACGCATGTGCAGCCCCGCCGTACCATGTACATGACTTTGCCTATGTGCTGCGTTCCATCACCATCTCAATTTTGTAATTCTTTTCTCTTCTTTCTTGCTTTCTTTCCAATTTTTCAATTTTGAAGCCGTGGATCGTGAGATGTTTAACTTCAGCCGGGACATTATAAATAATATAAGGATCAAAACCACGAAAAACTCCAAACATGTGCATCTGTGATAAATTTACTCGAAACTGGTACATCCGTGACAAATTTAATCTCTGTTAGTTTCCGTTAAATTGTGCCGTCAAATTGTTAAGTCGGATGATACGTGACAGTTGACGGGCGCGCCGATTTAGGGTTTTACCCCATTTTTTGTCATTGATCTACCAGTTTGTAATTTTTCGTGATATCAATCTAATTTAAATAGAGGGTAAATTTATCACGGGGCATATCAATTTATCACATGTGTACTAGTTTGAGATTTTTCGTCGTATTAATTCTAAATAATTTAATTGGATAAGATTTAATGAAATTACAAAAAAGGGAAAGGGGGAGGGGGGGTCGGATGGAATAGTTGATTTGACATGTAATCCAAGGAAAATTTGACCTACCCCCAAAAAGAAGGAATTCCTTTCTAAGTCAAATGTCGCTTAAATTTTGATTGAGGAAGGGAGGGATGTGGCTGGCTAATTATCCCCCAAACCGCAAAGACTTTTTGGACACCCTGCCTGATTGAGATCATTATCGGAATGACTTGCGACCCCGAAATCCCACCAATCACACAGCTCCAAATACACAAAATCGAGACAGACCCAAGTTTATCCTTTGGCAATATAATTAATTAAACCCCCCCCCCCCCAAAAAAAAAAAAAAAAAAAAAACCCTAAATGAAAAATATGCTCGTTTTTTTCTCCTTCTTCTCGAATTATTCGTAAATTGCCCTCTTTTGGCTCTTGCTGTGTCATATCAAATCATATATGCTTCGGAGAAGTGACACTGCGGTGGTGCGGCAGAGAATGCTACGGATCCGAAGCGGGATTGGTTGCACCCGTGCACGCACAAAAGGGTCGAAATTATTTATTAATTATTCTCAATAATTTTAGGGTTTCGAAAAGAATTATTGATTTTCGACAATTTCTTGGTAATTATAATAATAATAAGAATAATAATGCATGAAAGTTAGTACCTAGCTTAGACCCCGAATAGGGCTCGTTGTGTCTCTAGCCAAAACAGGTCTAGTTGGAGTTTTTGTTCCTTTGCTCACTTTGGGCGGGGAGCTTGGCGTGACCCACATGGACTTTTGCCCAAGAAAGCTTAACCATACGTAGCAAAGTGAATTGAAATTAGATAGAATCTACCCAAAATTAAACAACTAATTGACAAAGCTCGGACGTCAAAATCCGATACCCACTACTTTCAATTTCCAAACCTAGATCGTGCCCTTCGAGCAGTGCCCATGTTTGTGTGGGGACACCAAGCCAAAGTGTGTTTGTGAGAGTTCGAAAGTTGTGGCTTCTTGACGATATGATTAGATTATCGAGGAGTTTAACCACCCCCTCAAGCAATAACTCGCGATCGCTAATCGTCGCGTCGTCCGCCTCGTGATTGCGATTTGATAGTGCACCCCCCCATCTTAATCCTATCTGTTCGCTCGGCATGCGCGGGCGTAACTTTTTTATCTAGATTCCGAGTCATACGCGTCGCGGAGTTAGGTTGGCTTCAATAGATATACTTTGACGTAATGCTTCCATTATTTTGGTAATTTGAAAATTTGAATCACTAGAGAAATGATGGCACTGCGCATCGAGCAAATGCGCTTTCGGGATACCCCTTCCTACCTCATTTCAAAATTTCTCTTCTTTTCCCCCCTCGGCACGTAAGATTTGGATGGCAAATTCGCCTAACTATCGTTTGACAAAACGCTTCGATTATTTGGGTGTTTTGAAAATTCGAATCATTAGAGAATTGATGGCGCTGCTTATCGAGCACTTGCGCTTTCGGGATACCCCTTCCTATCTCATTTCAAAATTTATCTCATTTTCTCCCCTCGGCAGTAAGTTTTGGACGGTAAATTCACCGAACCATCATCGTTTGGAATTCTCATGCTCGTACACAAAAGACTTAGAATGAAAAATGAGTTTGAACATTCGCAAATTCTCTAACTTGAGGGGTAGCAAACATAAAAATTTTTCGCACGAAGTCGCGTTTATCATAATACGCACTTTGCAAAAATTAACTCGAGACACCAATCGATCACCGGGAGGGACTACGGCCCCCTCGACCCTTTTGATGCCCATATTCGCCCCCCTAGAAAAAAACACGGGGAAACGTTACATTCGCGCGTGTACGAAGCCCGATACTTATGTTACCGTAAAAATTGAAACTACCAAAACGTATCTTCAAGAGTTTCTGAGCACCCAAAAAGAGACTCATTGCTGTCAAAGATTACAATATCGCATTGTTCAGACAAAATAATTTTTCCCTGAAAACTTAGAGAGTTGTTGTGCAGACTGGGAGGGACAGAGTGTTGTACACGTCCATGGATGGGGAGCTGATCACACACACACACACACACACAGACCCTCTCTCTCTCTCTCTCTCTCTCTCTAAAGAGTCTTTCATTACGGTAACCTGCAACATTTAACATGCGTGGCAGAGTTGGGGCCATTTTCCTATTTATTTCAGCACAACCACTCCGCCTCATTCTCCCATTTAATCATTTTGTCTTCCCTCCCATCGGATGAAAATTCGCCACTCGTAACAAAAATTTGACGCCATCAAAAGCGCATCTCCGAGCACAAGCGAAGAGCTTGGATGCGGTACGGTCCCGAAATTCCAAAACCAGGGGAACTTTCATTACCAAAGCCCCTAAAAGAAAAGCGCCTTGTCTGTCCCTCCCGGTCATCAAGAGATCAAACGTTAGATGGCCTCCTCGCGTGATTTTGCTCGGCAAGAAACCGATTCGTCTCGTGAAGTCTCGCTACGGTACACGGGGGCGCTCGCCCCGCGAGACTTCCCGACTTCCCCTTCTTGCTATTATTATTATAATGTGCGCAGGATCCGACCAAAACAACGAAGAAAAAGTCGGGAAATCTTGCGAGGCTCTGCACAGAATCCCTAGCTAGTGCTGTAATTATTAGGCCCCTTGTGGTCACGTCACATGTCCGTATCTAACCTCCTCAGCTCGCAGTGTTTCATGGGGCGCGATAACCCCTATGCACCCCCCCCCCCCAAATCCCCATCCCATGCCTCCTCGTCTGTCATTGCTTAAGACCCGGATTCAAATCCAAGAATTCCTGACTTCATAAGCCCCTTCCAAGTCTCTCCCCCCACCAAACTCCAAGAAACACAACACGCCCATGTGGGGAGCAAACGACCCAAAGCGGAGGTACACTGAACTCTAATTAGAAACCCACTTCCGTTCCTCATCATCATCATGCAATTATTAATGATTAAGTTGAGGTGGCTCTCTCTCTCTCCTCTCACATCTTTTGCTCCTTCCCTTAAAAGGTAAGTGAAATCATGGAGCAAGAAGAGTGGAAGCTGCGCCCCCCCCAGAGCCTCAACTACCCTCCCCGAGCTCTCTATCCATTAGCTCCGACTAAGATATCGATTACCTCTCTGCATTGCTGCTTAAGTCTTTAGGCTAGCGCTAAAGCTAGGGTTTCCTTCTAAACACATTTAAGAAAACTTTGCTTTAGGAGCAAATAAGAATGATTCGGGTTCGTTCCACTCGGGAGGAGAAGGCGCCCCTCCCGAGTGGGGCTCCCTTCTTTATTCAAATTAATCCTTTTGGGTATTAAATTTAAAGATCACCAACTTCATTCAACCACCAAGATCAGACCAGATTCTGTTCCTGCAAATGGAGATCTAAAAGAGGAAAAGGGAGGAAACCATTTTTCTTTTATCGTATAATAATGAGAAGACGAAGCTGGCGTAAGCTTTAAACCCATTTCTTTAAGGCGATGGAAAAGAAGGCAGCGATGCTTAAAGCCGCTTCAAGTGGATTAGAATATGATTATGCGGCCGCCCCCAAATCCCACCGCCGAATACGCGCGCGCGCGCGCGCGCATACGTGCCTACGCTTTTCGCTCCTCTCTTTCGGACAAGATCAGACGAGAAGGAAAAAGAAACCTATTATTCTAATCTAAATCTTAAATCATCTTTATCTCTCTGTCTCTCTCTTATCCTTCTCTATAGGCCATTGAAATCCTCCCCACCGTCTGAAAATTTAATATTATCCTCTTCAGTCTCGAGTCTTTCTCCACTGGGGTAGAGCTCCCATCGTCAGCGAACTTCATGACACCCGCGACCCAAACATCCCCGCACCGAGGTTGAATTTTGCCCGAAGAATCTTGGCGGGGCGAACATGATGAATATAAAGAAAGAGATCAGCGCGAATGTGAATCGAGAAAAGGGTCTTGGATTAGAAAGCAAAAATAAATTCCCTTTGGATCGAATTCCTTTTTCTCCAGGTTATCCTCGGCAAGGCGATTCCATTAATCAGAAGAAGATGAAAAAGAAAGAACGGAAAATTTAAGAAACAAAAAAGAAGAAACGAAAGAAGCAACTGATTAATAACCCCAAGTTCTTACTCTACCTCTCTAAACATTACTTATTATCTTGCTAAAAAGAAGGAAGGATCAGGATGATATGTGATCAGCTTCAGGGGATAAAGATTCAAGAAGAAGAAGACGACCCATTAGTGCCCACATGAGCTCCGCTATCATGGTGGTGGTTGTAGTGACCCGACGACGCCGGGTGGTTGTCGCTGCTGAATCCGCCAATTACGACGGTGTTGTTGTCGTCGTCGTCGTCGTTGCTGCTCATGCCGCGGTGGTGGCTGTTGTTGGTGTTGTCGTTGTCGTTGCTCAAGCCGTTGTGGTTGTGATGGGTGGTGGGGATGGTAGTGTTGTTACCGAGACTGAGGCTGTTGACGTTGCTGTTGCCGTCGCCATTGACGTCCCTCTTGCCGAAGGTGTTCTTGTTGTTGTGCATCCATACCTTGAACACGTTCCGATCGACGCCGACCTCGGCGCAGAACTCCTGGACCAGCTCCTCGTCCCGCTTCTGCATCTTCCACCCGACTCGCTCGGCGAATTCATACATCCTCTCCTTCTGCTGCTGGCTGAATTTCGTCCGGAACCGCTTCCGCGAGCTCGGGTGGTGGCCGCTCGGGCTCACCATCGCGGCCGTGGAGGACGGCGGGGGGCCCTGGGGCGCCGCGGCGTTCTCGGGCGCGGCAGAGATGCCGGTGGAGAGCGCAAGGAGCATGTGCGGCGCGGACGGGTAGTAGGAGGACGAGATCGGCGGCGGCGAAGCGGAGTTGGGGCTGCGCGGCGGGGGGTGGTGGTGGGGGTGGTGGTGGTGGTGCGGGGGCGGGGGCGGCGGGGGCGGGTGGTGGCGGTGGTGGGGCTGGTACTCGATGACGGCAGAGGCGGAGGCGGTGGGGGCGGGGTCGTCGGGCTCGCGGCGGTGGAAGTTGCGGTGGCACCCGCAGGCCGCGCACTTGAGGGAGGTGGGGTCGGAGGGGTTGGCGGTCGGGGAGGGCATGAACTCGCCGCAGCCGTCGAGGGCGTAGCCGCCCAGGCTGGCGGCGTGGTTCTTGAGGCATTTCTTGTAGGCGACGGGGCCGGCGGCGGCGGCGGCGGCGGCGGCGGGGGAGCAGAGGTGGTGGGGGGAGTGGCGCTTGAGGACGCCGTTGCTGAAGGAGAGGGACTTGGGGGGCTGGATCCGGGTCGGGGTCTCGGTCTCGGGCTCCGGGGACTTCGTGCTGGCGGTGTTGGTGGAAGTGTTGGTCGGGGTCATGTCCATGGCTCTAACATCTAGGGTTTCAGAAGTATATATATATATAAAACAGAGACACACGAAAGAACCAGAAGCAAGCTCAAGCTTAGGGGAGATGAAAATGAAGGAGAAGAAGATGGTGATGAAGGAGGGTGGTCAAAGTCAGGGTTTGAAGAGAACCCATTTCTGCACCCATTAAAGAGCTTCAGGATTTAGCAGAGAGAGACAGAGAGAGATCAAGAAGCATAATTAGCTTCTCTGGTGTCTTTAGGTTTAGCAAGAACAGAACACCAGGACGAAGAAGAAGAAGAAGAAGGAGGAGGAGGAGAAGGTGGTGGATGATGAGAAGGAGATGATGATGATGGAGGAGGAGGGAGAGAAGGGTGTTTGTGTGTTGAACTGTTGATAATAAAAAAAAAAAAATCTGATAGGTTTTGTGGTTGTGCTTTCTTAACCCGCCTCGGCCCCTTTTTTAACCCGAGGTTTCTAATCCATGGTTAAGTCTACCTCCCCGACCCCACCTGGGGTTAGACGTTGTTGTAATAAATATGCTCCCTTTGGCTTTGCTCTCTCTCTCTCTCTCTGTGACTTCTGCTACCGCCACTACCGCCGTTGCTATCGCCACACTCCCCACAATCTCAAAATGGACCCAACAACGAGACTCTCTTTTTGCTTGACTCGGGCGACAATCGTGACGAGGAGGATGTCCGTCCGAGTTTTCACGCGGGGAATGAATGCCGGGTCAGTGCATGTGACTCGGTGGAAGGTGTCCCGAGTTGACTCGGGGAATAAATGATAGAGACCTACCGAGGTGGTGGTGGCGGAGGCGGTGGAGGTTGTGGTGGCGGTTGGAAAACATGGGAGTTCAAAAAGAGGAAGAAAATTTTAAAAGCTCCAGGCGGCGGGGCCCCGCGATTCTGTCCGAGGGCTGTCGTAACCCACCTTTCGATTTGAAACGGGGGCGGAGGTGGTGGTGGTGGTGGTGGTGATGGCGATGGCGGTGCATGGAAAGCTTTGCAGTATATGGGGCTAGCCCGGGGCGGGACCGCTTTCCCACAGTACTGCAACCCGACCTAAAACCCTTTTGATCCTTTTCCCCTGTATCCTTTTTTTCACCCGTCACGATAAGTTAAAAGGGACTCTCGTGGGGTTTACTTACTTTCTTTTGACCCAATCATCCTCTCCGTTTGGGGCCTTACGCATCCAATTTTACCGCTGCTAACTTGAATTGGGTCGTTTGTCGGGAGGTAAAGCGATCGAGATTTTGCGACTCGAGAAGACATGTAGGGAAGTACGCGGGGGCGTGGTCTCAATGCAAACTACCCCCGTCTTGCACCGATAGTCCTCGTGTGTGTTTTGGACGTGGGTTTTTTTTTTTTTTTGACCTTTTACCCGCCGTAAAGTGTTTGAGGAACTCCCCGATTGGCTTTGAGCCTTCGACACCACCTTGCCGCTGCCGCCATTGCCGCTTTATCTGCCTTCGATCGAGTTCGAAGATGCTGATGACCCCACATAATTCAATCGATGCTATGTGAGATGAAATATGAAATGGCATATAATTTTTCGTTATTTTTTTGTCTTGCTCGTCTCTTTTATATACATGTGTATGCGGTACTCATACGAATCGAATCACTGACTTGGTACTCATTGGCATCATTGCCCAATTCATTTGCCAGTAAAGCCGTGTGCCTATTGACATGTTAGACAACGTCTAATTCAGTGGTTAATGTTCAAGTGAAAATTTATGTCGAAAGATATATAGATGGGTTTCGAGCTCACCGACCAATCTTATCAACCAGAATTGCGACGCGCGCCGTTCCTTACATTGTCTTGCACAACCAAAGCTTAGAAAGTTACACCTTAGAGCTGCGCATGGAAAGGTGCATGGCGGAGGCGTGCACACGCCTTGTACCACAAACATTCGTTACCTCATTCAGGGGTAAGAAAAACAAACAAAACTTTCTAACTCGCGGCACATGACCACCTCAAGGCGACGAGCTCGTCAGCCTCCGACCCTCTCTTTTCAGCCGGAACAGCCTCCCGCTCCGGATGCCCGGGAAAACACTAATCATCGTCACGGTCCACGCGGGACACCGATCCGTGACACACGAGACACGTTATCACAAAGAGAGAGCGTCCCTAATTTACCCATCGCCTCCTCCCTTTTTATCCATTTACGCATAACGGCAACAGCACCTCCCCCCCCCGGGAAAGAGGAGCTCATCATAACAGCTACCTCGTCACGTTAGGGCAAAAACGACGACACAATCTCACGAGTCAAAATGCATCAAAATCCGGGGAGAGGTTTAAAGGTCATTTTTTACAGCCTTCCCTACACCTCCTCACCTTAGCATTTTCAAAATAGGTATTTCTGTCGGCTAGCTAGGATTTCCCCGTCCTGCCTGCCCGTCCTCACACCGACACAGATCTCTCCCCGAAACGACGCCGCTTCGCCGTGACGCGCGAGGCGCCCCTCCATTAAATGCTCTGACACGAAACGAGGGGGAGCAAAGCCCCCCCCCCCCCCCGCGACAGCTAGCTAGCTCGCCAGGCCGCATTCCCCGAAATGCCCCTCCCTCGCCCCGCGAAATTACCGGACCCCGCCACCACCTCCCCTGATGATAAAGCCCCCCCGGGTCCTCCCACGTAATCACGGGAATTGAGGCTGCGAGAACACATGCTGTTAGCGCGGACATGTGTTAGTTCCGCCCTTCCACGTGGCGCCTCCCGGCTGCCGCGGGCCACCTTACGGTCGGCTCGGAAGAAAAATAATAGATGGGAAGAAGGCTAAATGAAAACCACAAACTACGCGACACATTTACCGCGGTAAAAGATTCAAAATCATGCTCACCACGGCACATTCATCGTTAAAAAAAAAGGAAAAAAGAACTCTAAACTTGTATCTTCGCGGCGCATCTATCCTTCGTCCAGATATCTCTTCAAATGATTTTTTAATCAAAATAACGTCATTTTTTTATTTCACTCGAGTCATCATATCACATTTTGGCATCCGTGCAAGTAGATTTTCAGTGATTTTTCATTTATATAATTTTAATGAAAGGTAAATATATCGCGCAGGTACAAGTTTGAGATTTTTTGTATTACGGAAAGAAGTCTAGGAGGGAAATGTGCTTCGGTAAATATAATTTTTAGATTTTGTTTTTGGGGGGACTTTCATCCTGTTTTCAGTGAAAAGGTGGGAGAAGCTGCAAGTTTTAAGTTGTTGATTTAAAATTACTAGTACGCGTCCAACCGGCGCGAGTCTGTCGAGAGTCTGCACTGGCTTCCCTTGGCGCGCGCCTGCTCGTCCCGTATTTTCAAGGCGAGGGAAATGATTAAAAAAGAGAGGACCAAAAATAGAGAGGAGTAAAAAAAATTATATAAATGCAAAGCAAGATGGATGGTCCTCTCTTTCTTTCGTTTTGCTTTTCTGGGTTCTCGCGACGTGAGCAAAAACCCCGATCATTCAGCGGCAGCAGCATCGATGGCCGTATTTCGTTTGATTCTGACCGTTGCATCGAGGCTCGCAGATTCGCGGACTGCTAAATACCATTTTAGAGAGGAGGACATTGTAGCACCGGTCCGGTGTAGATCCCGGAATCAGATCGGATCGAACCACCCTGTCTTACCCAACAAGTTCAGGTTTTGCTCTCGATCCGAAGCGCGGAATTTGACCGGGATAACCTCAATTCTCTCTTTTTTACTCTTACGTCTCGAAATTTTCCGTTGTTTATTTCATTTTACAAGTCCATCCTTCTGAGGATTATTGCTTTTGAGGGGCGGGCGGGGTTCCGTTGTTGCTTTAATAACTCGGTTTTTGCTTGACTAAGGGATGAGCTGGACACCTCCGAATTGCTTTTCTATGTATGTTTGTTTTGAATCGGTTTTTTTACTTCTCCTCCAAGTTTTGTTGCTCTCCTTTTCCGTTCTAGATTGCTATTTGCTTCGATCGCAGAATGAATCGCTTTACTTCTCACCGTTTGGTAAACTGACGAGAAAATCTTGTCATGCGAAGGAATAAAATTAACGAAACCCACAATAGAAAAAAAGGAATTAGCCGATTTCACGGTCTTACATGGAAGATTTCAAGTTCGAAAAATTGGGAACCGAACCTAAAATCGGTCGCTCCAAATTAACCATTTTTTAGAAAGAAAGGAAGAGATGGAATGGACCGAGTCAAGCTGAGGCATGCACGGTAGCTTTTTCGTGGCGTGCGGTAAAAAAGGCCTTCATGGCGACCCCATCTCGTTCGTAAAGGGGCTTCTCCTTGTAAGGAAAAAACAAAATGTAAATTAACGCGTAAATGTTTTTCTGTCGAACTGACCCGGTTATACCACGTTTGATGTTTCTGGCATGAATTCAGAGTCATTCTTTTCACACTGTTTTTTTCGGTCTATCTTAGCGTAGATTTCGATGGTGACCTTTTCATTGCGCCCTAATGACGATTTTCTTTCTGTAGTGTCAAGGTCTAATCACGTGAATTCACATAGACAAGAAGTTTCGCAAACACACGAGCCTCGCGAAATTTGACAATTGCGATTGCACCCAATTGGTATTCTAACACGATTTTCGTACCGAACTAAATGTGGGCAGCTTCATATAGATTTTCTACCATTGCAAATATATATATATGTATGTATGTGCGCGCGCGCGTGTGCATGCGTGCGTGCGCGCATAGTTAATTGTCTCCGCCGTAGATTCTCAGACAAGGGTGGTCGATTTTCTTTCGACAGTGGATGTGAAATGATGAAGGAACACTCGTTCCTGTGAAAACGAAAACGATGGTTTTACTGTGCAAAGCTACATGTACATGGCATATAGTAATTGCTAGAGAATATTTGCTCTTTACACACTTTATGAAGATGGACCGTTCTTTTAACTTACCATGGACCCTTCACATATATTTAGGGTTAATATCATGAAAAATTTCAAATTCGTATACATGTGATAAATTTACCTAAAACTAATTTTTTGACCACAAAAAACTCCAAACTGGTACACATGTAATAATTTTACCTTCCATTAAGTTGGATTAATATCACGAAAAATCACAAATTGATAAATTTGTGATGAACTGAGCGATAAAACCCCAAATGGGTGCACCTTGTCATCCAACTCAGCAATTTAATGGTAAAATTCAACGAAAATTAAAGGAGGGTAAATGTGTCATGTGTGTACCAGTTTGAGGTTTTTGATTATTCAAAAATTAGTTCAGATGAATTTATTATAGGTGTACAGATTTGGAATTTTTTGTGGCGTTAACCCTGTATATTAACAAGAGCACTAAAGAATTGGGCAAGCATGGTTTAGTCTCGAGGGGAAAAATTATACAATCAGTCCTAAATTTATTGGACGTGTGAGATTTTATAGAATCATTGGCAACTGTTCTTAAAACTTAAGCTGCTAGATGAATGAGTAGATTAATATTTAAATATTCTAACACTCTTACTTACGTTTAGCTTGGTATTTTTGTTAGAAATATTTAAACTCAAGACATCTTGCTGTAATATTATGTTACGAATAATGCGGAAGATAAAGTCGTAGATATTCATAATAAATTATACAGGAGCCTATTTATAGGCTTTACAGGAGGCCAACTATAATGACTTAATATTACAATATAATTTACAAATCAGTCGGAATAGTGAGATTGAGATCTAAGAGATACATAGAATCATGTGATATATTTCTAACTTTATTTTAAATATTAATCAACGCCTTGATTTGACAGGACGGATGTCAATTCAGTACTAGATTTTTTCAAATTTACCGATTTAGTCATGATCCTAAACCTTTACGCGAGATTCCAATGTAGTCATTTCAGTCAATAGCCGCCGGAAATCGCTTCTGTTGGCGGTCCAGTCATCGCCGGCCATCCTGCGCGGCACGCCGCCGCGTCGGCAATTCTCGACGAATATTGTCTCGGATCGACTACATCGGGATCTTGCAAAAAACATTTACAATTAAATTGGCAGAATCGAAAAGTTTAAGAATAAATTGGTATCCGAATAATAGATTTCGAACCGAGGCGACCATTTCCCCATCTCGAGGATCTTGCATTAGCCAAATACCCCCCCCCCCCCCCCCCCCCTCTCTTGATTTCTGCCGATCAAGATGCCTTTCCAATCGCCCCCGGAAGTTAACTAAAACAGCTAAAAATCGATACAAAAAAAGGAGGGTTACCAAATCATGATATCGACAAAAACGACTAGGGTCTGTTTTCTCCAACTCCTGGGTGGAGGGGGCAAAGCGACCGGTCCCAAAGGGGGCGAGCTGTAGCGAAACTGTAGAGGAGCAGATGCGAGTATAAGGACATGGCACCTCACGCCCACCCAACATCTTCCTCATTTCTAGGGATTTCAATGCGGAGATGTCACGTTGCGAGGTGGATTTTGAGATGACAACTCTATGCCTTTTTAACCCCTTCTCTTTCCAATTTTTTTTTTTTTTTTTTTAACATTCGCGCTTTGAATTGAGAGGATCGTGAGTCGGATGGATCGGATAACGTTTTCGATCCGGTCGGTCGAGATTTGATTTCTGCATCCTTGGCATGGCATCAAATAGCATAATTAAAAAGGACCTAGGGAGGATAGCTAAGTGCTGGAGATGATAACTAGGTCGCGGCGCCAGAAAGTTGACCCTTGTACCGTTGAGGAACGTGCGCTCAAGTGCAATCGATGGAGCGGACCCCGAGATAGCGATAAATGGAACGTTGCTTCTTGTTACGATACCGATATCATCGGTGACATATCTAGCGGGCGCGTAACTCAAGCACGATGCCCGTTGACATGGATAACAGTTGCTCGTGGGTCCATAAATCGTCGAATGAACTCAACATTTATTGATGCTTGTTAAACTTATCGACCTGTTCAATTTACATGCAGGCAACTAAATGTTCGGTATTTTTACCTTGGCAGAGTCCTATAACCTCGATAATAACAACCGCCTCTTTCATGTCGAATTCCAATTTTTACATGCATCTCTTGCACGGTTTCTAATATATTAGAACGCCCGCGATCAAGGACGAAACAGCTTTGTTCGACGGCGGTCCGGCCGAAGAAAAATTCCATTCGGATCATCGCGTGCTTTGCGACGATGGAAGGGGAAAAGGACTCTTTACTAATAAGACGTCTCGATTTCGAACTCAAGACATAGTTCTTCGGACCGTTGTGTTTTTAAGTCGTGAGATCTGAGAGACCGATCTGAAGCGGCCCACGTGCTACGGAAAGCCCAATTCAATTTGGGCCTAACCGTTGGGCCTCTCGGCCCGATCCCGTCGAGCCCACATCGCGGCCCCAGTTCAAAAAAGCGGATCGCTTTCCCGCCATTCTCCCCAATTCTTTCCACTTCGAAATCGGGGTGCGAGAGAGATTCGATACAATTCGGACAGATCGAGAATCGCCACCGTATACATCGTCGCGCAGGTCGCTGGTTCCTCTCTTCCTCGGAGACCGAGGTTTGCCAACGCCCCCCCAACCGATCGAACTCCGGGAGCGCTTGCGATTTGGTTGCGGCAGCGGCGGCGGCGGAGGAGCTCGTATGGGGATGGAGAATGGGGACGGCGGGACGGCCCCCGAGCCTGGCTCGGCGGGTCGGAAGAAGCCGCCGCCGCCGCCGTCGAGGGGGAGCGGCCCGCCAAGGCTGTTCATCAAGGAGATGGTGATGAGGAACTTCAAGTCCTACGCCGGCGAGCAGCGCGTCGGCCCTTTTCACAAGGTTAGGGTTCCAAGCTCTTTCCTCTGTTGGAATTTGTTGGTTTTTCCGTTGCGAAGGAGCGAGGATTTTCGCCTCGCGGGCGTCGGTAAAAGTTAGTGTTTCTGAGGGATTCCCATTGTTAAGCGATGTTAGGAACGCACCCCTTCATCTAATTACCCATGTTATGCGTTTGACAAAGAGCAGAAGAGTTCCGTGGCTCGCGAACCTGACCTTTGAGTTCTGGGTTGTGGATTTTTCAGAGCTTTTCAGCCGTAGTGGGACCGAATGGGAGCGGGAAGAGCAATGTGATAGATGCTATGCTTTTCGTGTTTGGGAAGAGAGCAAAGCAGGTACATTTGCAGATGCATGCTCTTCGAAGCTGAATTTTACCAAGCTTTTCAACAATTGTGTTGTTGAATTGATCTTGCATTTATGGAAATTCTGGGCGGCTTCTCCCTGCAGATGAGGCTCAACAAGGTTTCGGAGCTTATCCACAACTCAACTAATCACCAGAATCTTGACAGTGCTGGCGTTTCCGTTTGGTTTCAGGAAATTGTGGATTTGGTAACAAAGACTTCCATCTCGTATCGCTCTCTGCCCTCGCCATGTTTAATATCCAATATAGATTGCAGGACAAGATTGCTAGTTTTATCTGTTACTCGAGCAATTGGGATACATAGGGACCGGATACTGTTTACACCAATCACTGACGATTGGAGATAAGTAATTAGAGCCTCGGTTTGCTGCAGAGTCGCAGTGTTGAAATGTTTCTGATATAATCATTTTTCAAAACTCCAGGATGACGGTGGATATGAAGCTCTTCCAGGAAGTGATTTTGAAATAAGCCGGGTTGCATTTCGAGACAGCTCCTCCAAGTATTACATTAATGACCGCTTGAGTAACTTCACTGAGGTCACTAAATTATTGAGAGGGAAAGGAGTGGACTTGGACAACAACCGTTTCTTGATTCTTCAGGTCGATCCTGTCACAAAATATTGCGGTTGAGCTAAATGCAAACTGGAACTAACTTCGTGGTTTCTGTCATCAGGGTGAAGTTGAGCAGATTTCCTTAATGAAGCCGAAGGCCCAAGGACCCCATGATGAAGGTTTTCTTGAGTATCTCGAAGACATTATTGGAACCAACAAATACATCGAGAAAATAGATGAATCATTCAAAGAGTGAGTACTTCATCTCGGAACTTGAATGACGATGCACTCTCATAGTCTTACATTTTACGGGCTTCCATATGGAGTGTTTTTCTTGATGCACCTTTGTTCACAGGTGTTAATGTGCTCCCATTATGTTTAATAGGAAAGTACTATTTTGAATGATAGAATATAGGCATTGATTTGTGGCTTTGTGCTGAGGAAGAGCAAGTCAGTGCCCTTAACCTATGAAGTTGCACAGTCAGGATGATGCAGTGCTCCATTTTTATATGGTGGAATACATTGGATGTGTGCCACCATTACCTGACTTGTGCCTCTATCTGTTGTTTGCTGAATGTGTTGGGCCACTCATCTGTTTCCCATTGCATTGCACAATTAAGTAATGTTCAGACTGACAACGACACGTGCAATTATCGACATTGCAGGCTGGAGTCCCTGAATGAGAAGAGATCTGGGGTAGTGCAAATGGTTAAGCTGGCTGAGAAAGAAAGAGATAGCCTGGAGGTAACACAATACATTTTGGGCATATAAAATCTTAGGTTTCGTGGTCTTGACATGGTACTGGATTTTATTATTGTCTTTGCAATAGGACGTGAAGAATGAAGCAGAATCTTACATGCTGAGGGAGTTGTCTCTCATGAAATTGCAAGAGAAAGCCACAACATTGGCTTATGAAGATAGCAATGACAAAATGGTTGAAATGCAAGCAAGCCTCTCCAGCCTAGAAGAAAATTTGAGTAGGCAAAGGTATATCTGCTTGCTTCGTTATGCCACTGTCACCGTCCAAAGTTCACACTTTTGTGTTGGGTCTTGGGATGTTTATTCTAGGGAGAAAATTGGAGAAAGTAACAAGACACTGAAGGAGCTCGAGGCGGTGCACCAGAAGTATTTGAACAGACAAGAGGTATGCTCCGCATGGGTCCTGACTAACAATTCGAAGCACCACATATCAGCTTGTTTTTCCGCCTATATGAGGAAGGAAGTGTGCACACTCATTGCAATGTGATGATTACTGCTGAAATTTTTTTCCCATTCAGTTCTTCTAAATATTTGCAATTGGGTTCGTCTATGGATGGTCAGGAGTTGGATAATAATCTACGTGTCTGTAAGGATGAGTTCAAGGAGTTTGAAAATCAAGATATTCAATATCGGGAAGGTTTGAAGCACAAGAAGCAAATGATCAAGAAAGTTGAGGAGAAACTTGAAAAGGTAGGAAACACATAGTTTACATACATTAAGCATGATTTGACATTTCACCCATTCCTTCCTTTAGGATGCGTTGAAAATTGAAGGTTTAAAAAAGACGTGTGAGGATTCAGCAAAGGCAATTCCAGAACTCGAGGATGATATTCCAAAATTGGAAAAGCTGCTGTCTGATGAAGCTGCAGTTCTGGAGAAAGTCGGAGAGAATTTTCAAGGTAATTTTTCACTTTTTGTTAGTTTGAACCTTGCATACGGCATAGTTTTCTAGTGCAATATCCAATGCTCTCCTGAGCTGCGGGCATATTCACAAATTCTTTTTCTGTGTTAAGTTACACAAGGACGATAATCAGTCTATGAAATAATGTACTGATTTGAAATTGGGAAAGCTTGTAGCTTCTTTCTTATGAGCTTTCTGATCTAATGACAGATGAAGTATCAAATTTAATGACTTAGACTTTTGTTGGTTCAAATTCAGGTGAGAGAGACACTCAGCAGTGTCTAAATTAAGCTGGAATATCATGAAGATGAAGTTAGTTTCGGCTAAATTTATTCATAATGTGATCTAATTGGTATAGTAGGAAAAGCCCCCGCTCCAACATTGCTGGGGTGGAACATGCTCCATTTCTTATTTTGCGATAGAATGGGTTAGATGGAGTACTTGTTTGATGAAGATACAACACCTTCTTGCAATCATATTTCTCTTGGAGTTTCGTGCTCAAAGCTGATGAGCTTTCCTAAGCCCTTTTTTTCTCTTCTGATGATTTTGGCAAGCAGTGGAAACTGAGAAATTTCGTTCTGAGCTTGCAAAAGTTCGTGCTGAATTAGAACCCTGGGAAAAACAACTGATCGAACATAAGGGAAAACTTGACGTCGCATGTTCTGCGAGCAAGCTTCTTCATGAGAAGGTGATGTGCTATCCACTTACAAATTCAATAGATGGCATTGTTGCTGGAAATATCAATCTCTGAGTTGAAGCTTAAGCCCCTGCAACAGCTAATGACTCTAGGAGATACAAGGGTTGTTAGTGAAAGAGATAAGAAATGATATCATTTTTCATTGAGGAGAATTTTCATTTTAACTTACTGGAGGGGGATTAGAAATGATGTGGGAAAAATTTCCCTGCTCACCGTGATGTCTTGTTCTATGGATTATTGTGCTTTGAGCAATTAAAGGAGAGGTCAAGAAAGAATTTTTGTTTGGGTATGTAAAATTTTGGCTAAGTTATATATTTATTTCTCACAGCATGAAGCTCGTCGTTCTGCTTTTGAGGGTGCTCAAAAGCAGATGGATGACATCAAGGGAAAGATCGAAAGAAGAACGGAAAACATTGCTAATATCGGAGAGGATATCCAGAAGAAAAGGATGGAAGTCTCAGAAGCTCGAAGATTGGAGCAAGTTTGTATCATGATTGCCATTGCATTTCTCGTGTTCTTTCACACACTGCTCAAACTTTTAAGTTACCTGCAGGAATGCATTAGAGAACAAGAAAAACTGATCCCTCTTGAACAATCTGCAAGAGAAAAGGTTACTCAACTTAAGTCTGTTATGGATTCTGAGAAGAGTGAAGGATCAGTTTTGAAGGCGATTTTGCATGCCAAGAGGTCGAATCAGATAGAGGGAATATACGGGCGAATGGGTGACTTAGGTGCTATTGACGGTTAGTGTTGTTTGTTGCTCCACATATATTTGACTTCGTTTATGTTTTACTGTTGAAATTTGACTGATGGGCTTTATTGTAGTTTATTGAAAGTGAGTGCAGAAACTGCACTCTCGTTTATTGTCCTTTTTATTTTGCTATTCATACTGTAGAATTTCAGCGTCCCAAGCATTCAGATTTTTGTTCCTTTTTTAGTGTTGAGGAAGCCCACCTTAGGTAAGTCAAACCCATGCACGTGAAATATTTTACTAATCTCCTGACCAGGTCAGACACGAGCGAATATCGAAGTGCGTGGCCCAGAAATTGTGAATATGCATCTAATGATTCTGTAGCTGTTTTTTGTTTGCTCCCCAAAAGCTAAATAATCTTTGACAGATCAGATGCTGAACTAACTTTACGCCTTACAGCAAAGTACGATATTGCTATATCAACGGCTTGTCCGGGACTTGACTATATAGTGGTGGAAACAACAAGCGCAGCACAAGCATGTGTTCAGTTACTCCGGACAGAGAAGCTAGGTGTTGCAACTTTCATGATATTGGTACCAACTGCTTGTTAACCCTCCTCTCTCAGATGCTACTTTAGACAACTGTTGTTTTTATTATGTGCCGGCTGAACCAGCTGATGCTGCTAGTTTGGCAATACACCAGTTCCCTGACCCTGTTGAGATTGATTATTCAGCCCCTCTTCCCTTTCTTCAATCTGTTTTCATCACCTTGAATGCACACACATCACTCTTCTTTGAATAGTTTTTCTTTGGCCTCAATTGTCCTGGTAGGTAGGCCTGCAGTGTTGGCAAGGAAAGTGTTGATAGTTGGGTAATTTTCTATTATGCCTTACAAAATTGCTTATTTTGTTTAACTTGTTTATATCCTAAATGAAGGAAAAGCAAGTTGGTCTTCTCCACAAACTGAAGGAGAAGGTAAGCACTCCAGAAGGAGTTCCACGTCTATTTGACCTAATCAAAGTCCAAGATGAGAGAATGAAGCTTGCTTTTTATGCCGCACTTGGAAATACTGTTGTAGCAGAGAATCTCGATCAGGTAATGATAAAGTTGTGATATCTCAAGTATCTTAGATTTGGTTTTTTCTTTGCACAACTGCAAATATTTTCTTTTTGGCTCTGTCTCTTGGCTTAATTAGTACCTATGAAGGTCCTGTAAGTTAGTGCCCCAAGATTGGAAATAATTGAACTTTTGGCAAGGCTTATTTTTGTCAGAAAGATATCTTAGTCCTGATGACCTGTCATGTAATCACTTTTATGTTCAACATTCAGGCAACACGAATTGCCTACAGTGGAAATAGAGAATTTAGACGTGTTGTAACACTTGATGGAGCACTTTTTGAAAAATCTGGAACCATGAGTGGAGGGGGAAGTAAACCCCATGGTGGTAAGATGGGTACATGCATTCGAAGCGCCAGTGTGTCTGCAGAAGCTGTTAGAAATGCAGAGAATGAGCTTTCTACCTTGTCTGATAAGTTAAGCAATCTGCGACAACAAATAGCTGATGCAGTGAGGCGTCACCAGTCCTCTGAAACAGTGCTTGCAAATCTGGAGATGGAGTTGGCTAAGTGCCAGAAGGAGGTACTTATTAGTTTTGGTCGTATTTCTTTTGTCATATGAACTGGTACTTACGGACAAAGATCTTGCTTTACAGATAGACAGTTTGCATTCCGTGCATAGCAACCTTGAAGAACAACTTGATTCTTTGAAGGCAGCATCAAAGCTAGGGAAGGATGAGCTTGATAGGCTTGAGGAGCTCAAGAAAATTATGCACGACGAAGAAAAGGAGATTGATAGGATCATGTCAGGATCCAAAAAACTGAAGGAGATGGTGGGTTTTTAAATGACCGTTCTTCTAATAAGCTTTGCTGCTTTTATCATTGTGCAACTAAATGTTGCATGTTGTCTTGATCTGTGTATTATTACGCCATAACAGGCAGCATAGAGAATCTTGCCCGTGGTACTTTTAACTGGATTTGTCTTACTGCTTACTTTTTGTGGTGATGACTTCTGTTTTCAGGCGTCGGAGCTGCAGAAGAAAATAGATGCTGGGGGGGATAAGATGAAAGCGCAGAAGTCCAGGGTCTCTAAGATTCAATCTGTGAGAACCCGCATCATTGAATATTGTATTATGTTGTCGAACATATATAAATCTATCTTTCCACTATCAGGATATTGATCAGCACAAGACAGAGATCAATCGCCACAAAAACCAGATAGAGTCTGGTCAGAAAAAGATAAAGGAATTAACAAAAGGGCTTGAGGAGGCAGAAAAGGAGAAAGAGAGACTAGCTGAGGAGAAGGAGAAATTACGGTCTGCTTTCCGAGAAATAGAACAGAAAGCATTTAAAGTTCAAGAAAATTACAAAAAAACGCAGCAGGTATTGTTGTGTCTGTTCTCTCTTTGTGCATGTGCCATATGGTTGTCGGCTGCTGTTGATATGTCATTAACTTTGGGTGCTTGCTTTTAGCTTATAGATCAGCATAGAGATGTCTTGGAGAAAGCAAAATCTGAATATGAGAAAGTGAAAAGGTCTGTGGATGAATTGCGGGCGTTAGAGGTACCATTTGGCAAAACCTTGTTCGCTTCGTGCTCCTGTCATCCACAAGAGCGCCATATGATTAGGATTTCTTAGTACTGCAGGTTGATTCTGCCTATAGCCTACAAGACATGATAAAGGCATACAAAGAATTGGAGTTGAAGGCAAAAAGTTACCGGAAAAGACTTGATGATCAGCAAGTTGCACTAACAAAACATATGGAACAGTATGTTGGTTTACAGAAAAAGAAAATTGATGTTGGCAGAGCAGTGCATAGTTTTTCAAATCCTATTTTGTCTCTTGTAGGATTCACAAAGATTCAGTGGATCCTGCAAAGCTTCAAGCTACATTGACTGATAAGTCTCTGATGGAGACTTGTGACTTGCGGAGGGTGCTTGAGAAGGTGGCACTACTAGAAGCACAACTCAAGGAAATGAGTCCTAATCTCGATTCAATCTCAGAGTAGGAACTTTTTCTCCTTGCTCTCAATATCCTCTGCACCTTGAGATGTGCCGGAAGAGTTTCTATATGAATTATCTTTGCATGTACAGGTACAGGACAAAAGTTGCATTATATAGTGAACGAGTTGATGATCTTAATCATATCACTCAACAACGAGATGACATAAAGAAACAGTATGATGAGTGGAGAAAGAAGAGGTAAGAATAATTGTCTTTTATTTTGCATATTGACATGGAAATGGTTCTGACTGGTATTTTCATATTAGGCTGGATGAGTTCATGGCAGGATTCAACACAATATCTCTGAAATTAAAAGAGATGTATCAGGTGCTTATTTCTCTCCCCTATTTGAGTAATTGTATATCGACACAACTCGTACACCTGCACATGTCTGCATAGGTTCATGACAATATACCTGACTCTATTTGTTTCTCTTTAATAGTTGATTTGATCTTTCCATATTAATGAACTTCTTGATGCATGCTTAGCACTAACTATTCTGGATGATGACAGTGCTTCCACATCTCTTGCCTTGTCTAGTCCATCTTCCAATTACCTTGACTTTTCAATTACTGGGCTCAGTTTTTTGTGCACTTGTAAAAAACTAGCTTCCAAATTGTATCAGGTGCTGAGCACCTGTAGTACTTTTCCTTCTGATCCTTATCTTATAGAAAACAGATGATCACACTAGGAGGTGATGCGGAACTTGAATTGGTCGACTCTTTGGATCCCTTCTCTGAAGGTGTGGTCTTCAGTGTCAGGCCACCGAAGAAAAGCTGGAAGAATATCGCTAACTTATCTGGCGGGGAAAAGGTAACTGGAGTACATAGCTGTTCTGCCCCTCTTACTTTGTGAAGCTTTATGTATTGGTATGACATTTGCCCTTCTGAATCTTCAGACTCTCAGCTCATTAGCTCTAGTCTTTGCCCTTCATCACTACAAACCCACTCCGCTATATGTGATGGACGAAATTGATGCTGCTCTAGGTACTCAGTGCCCATTCCAGAGTTTCATTCTTTTCTTGGCATGCTGTTTATCTTGCCTCTGTTCCAAGCTTAGTTGTATGTGTTATAATTTCTCAGACTTCAAAAATGTTTCTATCGTGGGACACTATGTGAAAGATCGTACAAAAGACGCCCAATTCATTATTATAAGGTACCTTCCGTAGGAGATAGTCTAAATATATTTCAGATGACAATGTTCTCCCAACTTACCATGTTCATGTTTTCTCTATGCAATGTGCAGCCTCAGAAACAACATGTTTGAGCTTGCGGATCGACTTGTGGGAATATACAAAACTGACAACTGCACCAAGAGCATTACAATCAATCCTGGGAGTTTTGTGGTGCGTGAAGATGATGACTGATTCTTCAGTTAAGATATTTTGAGCAAGCATGATGTTCTCTTTCATGACTGCTTTTTTCAATGAAGTTTTTGCTAACTTGCATAGCTTGCCATCTTCAGTGGCCTATAATTTAATGAATTTGCTTGCTGCTTATGTATGGTGCAAGAATGGTTGTCCCTAATGTAAGAGCTGAGGTTCTGAACCTCTCTCTCTCCCCTATTGTCATGGTTGTTAAGTAGCTTCATGCTGTAATATCCATTGCTGTTGACATGGGTTTTTGTTTTCCTGCATCATAATTCCAACGAAATCTTCGCATCACAGCTCATTAATGATGGAGATGCCATTCTCTTACACTTCTATTGACCTGGTCACCAATCTCTCAAGAGAGCTTTTCCTATTTTGGGTTCTGCCAGGGATTCTTTTTTGCTAGGAGCCAGAAGTTGAAATGCCAATTTTTGCGGAGCTACTGATGTTAGATTTCGGGAAAAATTGACAGGGTTGGCATACTGGTAGTGTACGATTGGGGGGGCTCGCAAGATTTTAAACTAAGGGTTTGGCCGAGGTTAGTAGCTCACTGATGTGGTCCCGGTTGGTGCGCGATCCCAAATTAGTAAGCAAAATGACTTTAAATCTCATGGATAGATATGAACGCAATCCAAGGACCGAACCCATATGGTACACTGCCTCTATATCTATAATAAGAATATGCAAGTGGGGATTCTTTTGTTTATCCTAACAAGACTCAAACTGTCCCGGGTACTCTTAAGGATTTAGAACCACCCATGTATTGTTATACAATGATGCAAGAGTTGAAGTCGAGAAGAAAAACTTAAACTTGGTTAAAACAAATGACAAGCCAGGTTGTTTCTTTCTCTCTTTCATTCTTATGTCATTTCTGAAATGCGCCAATTGTACAATCATGGCAGTTCACCAATTCTCTACGCTCGAAATACACACAGTCCGACCTGCGCAGTTTCCCTGAAACTTCCTATTGCATTGACTGCGGCATCGTCTTTCATGACGAAAAACGAGAAAGAAAATTTGATGATCAGTTTCTGTTTCTATTAACAACTTGTGGGTTGTTGCCATTCTCCTCCCTGTCGTGTCCCTGCCGCTATAAGGACCAACCGCGCGTGGGATTGACCTTGACTTACCCCCTAATCTCTCTCCTCTTTCAGCCGATGCTGCTGGTTGAAATTCTTATCACCGTTTCGTCCGTTTGCACGTCTGGAGTATTCTATTCTCTTTTAAATGACCTTTTTCGAAAGCATCATCTTGATTTAGAGTGTTGGACAGGACAGGGGCGGGCTATTAAATTGGGCTTTCTTCCTTGTTTCCTCCAAACAGGGACGTCACCTCATCTGCGCGTGCGTGGCGGGGGAGAAAGAGAGAGACAGAGACAGAGACAGAGACAGATGCAAATACCGTTCACATACCGATGCCCGTGGCTCAAGACCAAGACCAAGACCCACTCCCGAGTCTAGTGACGTGTTACCCTGCACGTCCTTCTGCATTCCTATTTTCTTTTAGGTTAATACCATAAAAAAATTTTAAACTGATACATCTATAATAAATTTATTTTAAACTATTTTTTTGATCACAAAAAACTCCACACTAATATATTTATGACAATTTTACCCCAAACTAATTTTTTGACCACTAAATTTCAAAATGGTACACCCGTGATAATTTTACCCAAAACTAATTTTTGACCCCCAAAAATAAAAAACTGGTACATTTGTGACAAATTTGTCCTTCGTTAGTGTTCGCTAAATTTGATTAATATCACGAAAAATTACAAATTGGTAAACTTGTGACAAATAGAGGGTTAAAACCCCAAAGTGGTATACCCATCAACTATCACGTGTCATCAGACTTAGTAATTTGGCAGTAAAATTTAGCGGAAATTAATAGAGGATAAATTTGTCACAGGTATACAAGTTTGTAATTTTTTGTGATAAAAAAATTAGTTAGGGGTAAAATTATCGCAGGTATACCAGTTTAGGATTTTTTGTGATAAAAAAAATAATTTGGGATAAATTTATCACAGATGTATGGATTTGAGATTTTTCATGGTATTAACCTATTTCTTTTCCTCCTGTACAAGAAAATTCTGCCGCGAATACGAAGAAGGAACAATGAAATAACACTAGTTGACCAGTCCTGGATCATACGAGCAACTTTGATCAGGAGGAAGTCGTCGGCTTGCCCATAGAAAAGAACCGTCCGAATGATACCCGAACCTCGTAATCTATTCAGTATCACGGTCTGTTCAAAGTAGTGAAGAGCGGTTAGCAAAACCTCGCGCCCCCGGAACAAGCGAAGGTACATCACTGTGGACATCTTGGAAATTCTACGCTCGAGCTTTTTTACTTCGTCTCGTACAGTCGACCCTCATAAATTTGGTCGTACAGCTAGCATTCGTATGCGGGCTAGCTATGTTAACATATGCCGGGAGTCCGACACAGAACTGGTTGCGTAAACCTTGTTCCGCAACGACAGCGATCGCAATATGGAGCCAAGTTTTTCTAACATTTGATTAAGATGAAAATTCAGTAGGATCCCTATTACGTTGTCACGATAGACACGTCCACCAGAATTCGAAATTGATATTTTCCAAGCAAGCCGGTTGCTTTCCGCTGGTCCAAAACCTGATTGGTCCCCAAGTTTGGAAGCGTGACATATTTGCGGATCTTGCAGGTTCACTCCCAATTGCTGGATAAGATCAGGAGACGAAATGTACTTATCTATTATCCCTCGTGCTGGATAAGATCCGAGTAAGCAAACAAGTGGCGGAACACTTAAACATACCCCTGAAAGGGCTAATCAAGACATGTACCATGCATATTCCGCGCCAAGACTCGGTCTCCCTTGTGAAGTAAGTGCCAAATAAATTATTCAAATCCTGCATGACCAATGACCATGACTCACCAGAAGCAAAATCAGTATTGTTCAACTCATGGAATTTTTCATTGCGTTGGCTAGCCATGGGCCGGCTGGTATATAATACCGCCTTTGCCTGCGTAAAGAGATTCAAATTAAGAACCTCCATAAGTCTATGGTCTTCCAGGATCAAGAATGGAGGAATTCCCTCGGGAGATATAACTGATGAGTTGATTGGATAGACAAATGGCTTTGTATGGCTCTACTTGGTACCTGATTGAATCAGCCCTCCTCCCAAATGGGTTTCGGAAGTGGTTTTATTTGAGCTTCTATATCCACCCTCTCTTTCTCGTTGCATGCCTGATTTTTCTCTGTCTCAAGACTCCGTTAGATTGGGTCTTGTCTCGCATCCTGGCCATGCTCAGGATAGTTCTGTTTCGGGGGAGTCATCTCTATGGTTCAGCTAAATGTGCCGTCTTCTATTGTTTTCGGTCCAATAGAGTCGGTGACTATCAAAACGATGGTCAAGAGGTTGGGCATCATGAAGCTTTGGAGACCGCCGATGGAAGTGTTACGGAATTTCTGTCTTATAGCTTCTCATTTGCAGCATCAGCTGTGACATGCGAGCTAGAAGCAGAGTTTATCCTTGGGAAATATGAGGAAGTCGAAGAAGAGCAAGTTCGCTTTGAAGATGCTACAGAGGAGCTCGAAGTTGAACCTTGTATTGTTGTTGATGCCTGTCAAGATGACTTGAATGTTGATGACAATGAGTACATGCACACTCTGTCTAGTCCTGAAGTTGAAGTGAACTTGAATGAGCATGCGTCTTCCTTTTCAATGTCAAACTTAGCAACAGAAGAAGGTTTCTCTATGGACGAGTGTCCGCTTCCGAGTTCGGTTTTTGGTAGCTTGGATTTGCTCCCTTTGGGCTCCGAACCAGTAGGCTCCGATATTTTGGCAGAGACACTGGAAGAAGACACTGATGTAAATCAGTATTCAACTTCGACCTGTGGGACTCATGTTGCGCCACTGTCAATGCTTAGAGAAGTTGCCGATGATGATGGAACAATCGAGGCCGATCCCTTCTACAGGACGTACATCGAGCACATGGGATGGTTCGACACCCTCAATGGCGAAAGGACCTGTGGAATCAGTATGTTTTCTCATCATCACATTGCATAAGAAGATGTCTCCCATGCTATGCAATCTTTCCTTGTTATGCATGCCATGCACAACAGAAATAAAATTCTCAACTTTCACACGTCTCACAAAATATCAAGTCGAACTGAACGAAATACGACGCATACAAAGTAACTTTTTATCTGCGTTACCAAGCAAGCTAAAACTTGGGTCAGAAATATTGCTTATTCAAGATCAACACGATAGTTTCCATTGATGAACAAGACAAAGGGTTGGTTAATTTTTTCATTTTTTTTTCAATATTGACTATTGACTGAGTTCGAATGGGTGTCATTCTGTAGGTGCGATGCTGAAAAAGGAATTGGGGACTGCTGGTTCGCCTCTGAACAGCATTGAGTCGGCCAATTTCACCATCCCTCAATTCTCACTAACCAAACTGTCGAAGCAGAGACTCTTGAGAAGCTTACAATGCGACTTTGAGCTGGTCTATGTGGCTCAAGCATGCTTGTCATGGGAGGCTCTCAATCACCAGTACCAAAAGGTCCAAGACCTCACTCACTCTCCAACCTCTTCTCTCCAATCCGCTTCGGTATTTCACCACGATCTGGCAGGTGAATTCCAAAAATTCCAAGTCCTATTGGAAAGATTCATGGAGGATGAGAGGTGTGAAGGGAAGAGGTACTTGAAATATGTCCAAGCAAGGTTTTCTCTCAAGAGTCTCCTCCAAGTCCCTGAATTAACAGGTATATTACGAATTTAACCAATAAATCTTGAATGACTATACCTATAACATATTGTATTGTTCAGGCAAAGTTTATCCATGATAAGACTGACGTGTATTTTCTTGCATTGCTTGGGGAAGTAGCACCTTGCATGGAGATGAACTTTGTTTTCTGGTTCTCAGGAGGAGTAAAAAGCGACACTTTAACTAATAGGCTGATTTTCCGTCTCTAAATTGAGGGGGGTCCATCTCATTATCTCACTCCTGATCTAGCAAGTTCTTTTAAGAACAATATCACAGTCTTCATTTGACCTTCTTACCAAAACATTCATGTATGCTTATCCTTTTGAAATTCTACAATAGGTTACTTGCACCCAGATAAAAAAATAAATCCACGGATTGGAATGCATTCTCTACCTCCCTCAAGTTTTATTATGTGGATGTGCAATATGTCCAACAGTTCCTCTAACTCCAAATGACTCTTAATGTTTTCTAACCTTCTTGATAAGATCTTCCTGACAAACATGATTGATGAAAATCACTGTTCTCATGAGAAACCTACAAATCGCGGAGAGACCCTTTTACACAGCTAAGTAATTGAAGATGGACGATTTTCTGGTGGTCAAGACCGCTTGTGAAGAATATTATCTTTTCTGCCGGTTGTTAAAATTGAAGATTGCACTCGACGCATATAAATTTCAAACTTTTGGGTATTTTCTTTTATGTCCTTCCCGATTGATTTCAGGAGGAAAAAGGGTAGGAACAAAAGAAGCAGCCATGGACCTGAAAGAAGTTGCCAAGGCCATAGAGAAGTGCATATGGGCCTTCTATATTTTCATCAAGACTGATCACGACAATGATAAGACTTGGTGGAAGCTCAAGAACTCCTTGTGGAGCTATTCACCTGTTGAAGACCCTAGAGATCTCCAACTCCTTGCTGATCTGAATCAGACACACCGCAAGGTGAAGGTTAAATTTCAAATTTTGTTCGCTCCAACTCAACCATTTTTAGTACCAAACACACAACCCAATAACAAGATTAAAATTCTTGTGTCGGCATAAGTTATCTCCATGCACGCCTGCATTTCCAATCTTTTCTTGAAGAGACGTGACTTGCAATAAAACTCGTCTCTTTCCTTATTCGCGCCGTACAAAGTGGAAAAGCTCGAAAACGAAGTTGGTAAAGATTTTTTTTATTGTTCATGCAGAAGACACTAGGGTTGAAGGATTTGCGAGGGAAGCAGAGGTGTTGGTTGAAGAAGAGAACAAAGATTGGCCCTCCTGCAGAGTCTCAAAGGAAAGAAATTTTGCTCACGCTCGTTGACTTGGGCCTTGCTTCAAAAGTCCTTCACATGTCCACAATCTCCTCTTCTCAGCTCAAATGGTGCCAAGCGAAGCTCGACAACATCTCATTCAGAGAAGGCAGGCTCATTAGGTCACCCACATTCCAATTATTCCCATTTTCCTGACTACAAGATGCCTCTCTTAAATTAAATTTCAAGTCTAAGGACTTCCTTTTTCACTTTTACAAGAAAAAGGGAACTTCTGTTTTCTTTATGCATGTCTTTTTGGAGTCACATGCAGGGTTTGCATATATATAAATGCATGCCTTGCTTTTTACAACTACATGCAGTTCTGGCTACATCCAGTGAAGGCAAGATTCTGTAACTTGTACAATGTGACATATAGCATGCGAATTGTATTAAATTATGATTCACGTCATTTGGGTTTATTCATAGTGGTTGAAAGATCACTCTGCAACGACATATTAATTAATCTAAAAGCAGAATATATTACCTCCTTGCGGATCAACAAAAACTATATGATTAATTAACAGTTGATCAAGGCCCCAGAAAACAACTACCCGTCAACAACACAATAAAAATAATCTTGTCCCTTTCCTTTTTCGTTTCGTTTTTGGTGCTATAAGATCTGTTATTGCAGTTCTTCCAGTTTATAAGGGCAGTCATCTCACTTCTATTGTAAGGACATGACAGAAACATGTGGGCCAAATCCTTGAGAACAGTACTTGAATCGACTATTTCTGGAACCGGCTCTTGACTCATCTATCAAATCAAGTGCTCCCACCAATGAGGTCTGAGCAATTGCAATCGACATTACTAGGCACTGTCAGTTTAGGAAAAGTCCCTCGCTCTAACCGCGTGGGTTTCAGTTTAAGTAACTTATCGTCTTTCTGAGAAATATACACACATGGTGATTTGGATTGCTTGCGGAGAATATCTCTGCGTCATGGCGTTTCGGGTGATCACCTACTATATGAAGTACATAACAGGTTTACAAACAGCGGGCAAGACACCTCGCACAAGCTTTATTATTGGTTGCATTGTACATTTAGAATAACTTAGTTACGGGCTAATAGTGAAGACATGATCTTGAGGGTTCGTTCAAGTGACGAAGCGTCTCCATCAACTTCACTCAAGATCCAAGTTTGTATCACCCCTCCTGTTTATCTTCTGGGACGCACAAACTCATGTGCTTTGATAATTACACAACGGTCTGAGGGACGGGACACTGCCACATTGAACCACATTGACTAGGGATTAATCGAGCAATCTGAAAGCATCAGGATGTTCCGTTATTAGCAGGAAAACTGAAAGACATTACCCAGAAGAAAATAGGGAGTGAAAATTTTAGTACCACGGTGCAGTATAGAGGACTGTGACACACTACAACAGCTTCTTTAGTTCTTCTCAGCAAGAAACTGAACATTAGGATAATATAAACAGAAACAGCAATAAAATCTAAGAAAAAGACTTCCCAGAAGCATGAATTCCGTTGGAAGGCACTGATGCACCTAGCAGGCTCAAAAAGTTCGAACCGGATACAATTATGATACGAACAAGAGAAGTAGTAACCTTAGAATGGATGATTAGGCCGAGGGACATCTAGTTTCCTAAGCTTAATCATTAGCTGATTAGTAAATTTAATCGCCTCTGTACTTCATGCAAGAGGCACATTCCATCTCTCCCCTCTCTACACATCATCTACTCTATAGTGGCTAACTGATACAGTGCAAGTGAACCAGCAGCTCGAAAAATATCAACTAGGGCTGACATCACGAAAAGATAAACAAGACGATGGTTTTAAGATGCGCATTCATGAGTTACACGTTCAGAAAAAGTCAGTTCAGTAAACCGGATGATTCAGCAGCAAGCCAAACCCAACATTTTCTATTTCCTTTGCCTTAAAAACTCTTCCCTTGGTGTTCTAAAACTGCTTTGCATCCCCAGATAAAAAGAGTTTGGGCTGCAGTACGAATCTGGCACCTTGATGAGGCTTTGCCATTCAAAAGCCTTATGGCCGTTCCATCGCATTCTTATATATTTCCCAACGAACCAGTAGCAGAGAATTTCAATTGCCAGAAAAAATGCAACAATACTACCTCCTTTTATTCATCATGGCCTTTACGGCGAATTGACATTGCCTCATCGCTACACATCTCTCATGTTGCTTTTGCTCCACAAAGATAGCGTAGTCAAAAAGCCCTGACAATTGCGTTGAACGGTATATAGCAAGTTTAAACTAGAAACCTAACAGGGCAAATTCTCCATTATATGATGAGAGGATAACCTAGATAAGAAACTCTAAGTACGCCAATTGATTAGAAAATATGCAAACATCTCATGGAAAACCACGAAATAACCTAGGGCATAAGCAATGTGAACTTCAGCATTGCAAATGCATCTGCAAAAACAATAACTTCGAAAATAACAGCATAGACAAAGTTGGTAGTGGACGCTCCTTGGCGTAAACTAAGTATAACTAGGATTAATCAACCTTTTAGCAGAAAAACCAAAGTTGCTTCTACAGCGACCAATCCTTGATGAAAAATTAAAAATTTATCACTGCAAGCAATGGAATAGTGCTCTCTCTAGAAGTAATGACATGAACATCAACTCATCCAAATGCAATTTCTAACCAAACTAAACATTTCTCTAGCATAACACCATTCAGCTCTGCTAGTGCATTATAACAAGATAACTCATGCCATAAGTAAAGGCAGTACCATGTAAACTCAGAATCTATAGGAACCATAGGGAAACTAGTCATAACCCCACAGACAACTAACATATTCCTATACTGGAAAAATTTACATTTAAAATCATTTCGCATCAATATGATATCTGTAAAATCAGATCTTGATATGCAATTACGCTGAAAGAAAATGATGGAAAGTGCTTAATCTCATAACATCAAGGACATGTGCTTTTATATTAGTGGTAGATTGTAGTACATGCAAGATCATCACTATAACATTTTCACTTTCAAAAGAATTTGTTAAGTTTGCTCAACATCAAGTGATTCGATTTTCTCAAAACGTTATGATAATTACTGGGATATTTCATAAATTTGGGACTCATATGTTTGAAATGAACTACTCCATCGTAAAAGAGAATGTATTGCATTTTATCCATATATGAGGTCAGGGATATTTTATCCTCATACCATAACTTATGATTGAGAAATTATAATTGTCGGACATCGACGGAAAAATATTAAGAATCCGCTGTATACTTATGCAATAGAATTTCTTTTCGAACCAACGATACGCCCAGTTTATTGTGTTTTACGTGATAAAGTGAAAAATACATTAGGGTATGTGTGAGTCAGGAATAGTGAAAATGAAAGGGAAAAAGAGTCAATTTATAGGAAAATCTTTTTTTTTCCCTAAAATCTTTTGAACCAGCGCTGCTTCTACGTCTTCCGCTCTTACTTCGCTCTCTTTCTTCTTCATCTCCTTCTTCATTCATTCATTCAACAAGAGAGTCGCCGGAGAGCGCCACATCCGGCCGTCCAGATCGCCGGCGATCGCAGGCTGACGAGCTATTCTGGTAACCCTTGATCAAACTGTGCTCTGCTGCTATGGCGTTTTTCTGGGGTTTTTGTCGCTTAATGCTTTGAGGGGCTTGGCCTGTAGCGAGTAGGCTATTTCGATTCCGGTCTGTGTGGGCAGATCGACAGTATTGATCGACGGGCGATGGACCAGGAAGCTGCCCGGACCGCCCGGGAATCCCTGGATCTCGCGTTCCGCATGTCCAATATTCTCGACACCGGGCTCGACCGCCACACCCTCTCCGTCCTCATCGCCCTCTGCGACCTGGGCGTGAACCCTGAGGCGCTCGCCGCGGTCGTCAGGGAGCTCCATAGAGAGCCTTCTTCATCCGTCACGATGCCGAGTCCGCTTCAGGTTTGTGCCCATTTCTGGCGAGCATTAGCTCTTGCAGACAATGCTGACATTCTCAAATTACCTTAGCATGATTCATGATTCAGCAGAAATTTGAATAGGTTGTCCTGAATTGCATTACTTCTATTCGTACCATTTTGGGTATGCTGAAAATTCAAACTTTTTGGGTATTTGACTCTTTTTGAGCCTTTGAAGTTCAGTTTTTCCATACAATTTCTGCCCCTGCGAGAAAATGGCAAGTAAAGGGTACAAGGGGGTCTGTATACCCTCTATTTTTTACTAATCTGGATTCTGGAGGACAAAGTTCAAAAATTTTGTGGTCGGTGTCGTTTTTTCTGTTAGTTAGATCTGCCTGGTCATCCTAAAGTGACCTAAGGTATGCCGCTCCTTAAAGGAATTTTCCCTTTTCATTTGCACAGGTGAATATACTTGTAATTGAACAATCTGCTATTGGCCCGATGGTGCCACGGTTCCCTACATCTACATTCTTTTGCGAAAATACTAGGTTAATTGACAGTTGATGATACATGTGAAGAATTTTTTGTGGCGCCATACTTTACACACGCATGATTGGCTTAGACATTAGTGCTGCATCTCTTGCAGGTAGATTGTTAAGTTCTTGCGATTATTTAGGGAGCTATGGTGCGACAAAAAGAAAAATATTCAGACCGGGCGCATCAATAAGATTTCCATATTGTTCTTTAGATTTACAGTTTCCGAGCAATGGATACAATTCTGAATGGATGCCAATTTTCTCTTGAATCCTCCATGTTGTGGAATCCTGACATGTTGAGCAGCCACGGGCCAAATATTGACTTGTGTTTTCATTGCTACTTTGCAGACTCAAAATCAGTGCCAAAATGCACGTCTTGGATTGCAGTGACAGTGCGACTGAAGATTGGGCAAGGCAGTGCTCTTTTTTTCAAGGGCAGATTAGTTGTTCCTGGACAAATCCTAGCTTCCTATGTGCAAATAAAGATTTCTGGTCCTCTGTTTCTCTGTTTGAAGAGATTCTCCATCTTGAAGATGTTACCTAGTGGGTTGGCGCATGCGTGGCTGGTTTTTCAATCCACAGAAGTTTGTACTTGTCTACTAGGAACACCCCAAATACAACTTGACTAGTTGTGAATATACTTATCTCTACCTATATGAACGCAGCCGAACATATTTGTAGAGTTCTGTGGAATTTTAAGAGTTGTGTGTTAAATCAATGATAGTTCAGTGGATCAAACCTGTTGTGACTCTTCCGCATCGATTTAAACACTGAAACTTGACTAGGTTGTTTCTTTGTCTGAAAGGAAAGAAACATGAAATGCAACGACATTAGGCACATCAGTTCTTCGGCCCTTGCCTCCTGTAATTTAAACTGCAGGAGCCGTCACTGCTTTATGGCCTTTATTACTCTGTTCGTGTTCTTCTGGGATGACTGTTTCATTGTAATCTATTTCTGAAGATTGTAGTAAACCTTCTTGGACATAGATCAGGCAGCTGACTCTGCTGGAAATATGATTAGACTAAACTTGCCCTTTATTAACTCTTCCCTCTCTCGAAGCTTTCCTCTCTTCCCTTCATTCGGAGCTATTTTCGGGAACTCTTAGCTTAGTTAGCCCAATTCACATGAGCCGTATCAGTCAATTTGCATGTAAAACATGTGTTGTCATCTAATTTAGATCATATTTATATTACTTGTTTGTCAAATATGAGCTCTCTTGTTATGTAATATTTTATCGGTATTTTAGTAGTTTATTTGTGAAATATGGCAAAATCCTTTGTCGTATGGGTTTCTGTATGTTATTCAAATTTACCTTGTTCTTATTTACTATAAAGTCGTATGAATGACGCCAAATGGCGAACTTTGTTCTCATCGATTATGAAATAATCAAGGATCAGATTCAGGATTTTGGTCATAAGATTTGTCAATAAATTTCCAGATATGTTTACAACTATACACTCACGAAGTATTATAAATTTGAACTTTTTATTAGATCCGGCTTAAAATATATTTACACATTCACCGTTGGATGATTGATATACAAAATAATTTAGTTAAAAAATAAACTCGAAACACACGTATCACTCATAAACAATTATGTTTGATATCTATTCATGAAATATGCGCAATTGGGTAATGTAACTTAAATTAAGAGAAAAGAAATTTTAGAACGAGATAGAATTATATCTGCCATAGATGTTTGATCATTCATCTAATAAAATTTATAGATACATGTCTAATTATTTTTATTTGTCATCAAAGTATGGATGGCTCTATTATTTCTTGTACATGAGAGTTTAACGTGGCTTAATGTTGCGCCCTCTTTACTTGATTCGTCATGCAATTAGCTTAACTTGATGTTCACAAAAGAGAGTATATAGGGAAAATCTTTCAAGTATATGAAAAATTCAGGCATGTAGGATATCTTCTGATACAAGTTTCGAATTGTATCCTTGAAATCCTAATCTCAGAATCTTTCAGCCTGACACAGGCAAATCTAGAGCAGTGGCAAAAGTTTTGTGTGTCCATGCTGTTCAAACAACTTTCGCCTCAAATCATCATCCATTTCGGGTTCATGATAGTCCTCACTCGTTTCCATTTTCCATGCTAGCAGCCCAGAAAGATCCACCACTGGTGTGGCAAGGACATATAGTTTTGATAGGTTCTTCAAATTTGAGAGATCAAGTGTGGAAAGTGACGGACAATTTACGACATGAAGCTTTGGGACGCTCGAAGGAATATGTGGCATGCATCCCAGAGCGTGGCACCTAAAAAGATGAAGAGACTTCAAGTGAGGAAGTGCACCTAATTCAGGAGATAGGCTAGTCATGTGTGGGATCGTCAATGTCAAGGCTTCCAATTTGGATAGCCTCCCAATCCACCAAGGCATGGGATCTTGAAGTTGCACCAACTCGGATGGGCCAGAGATATCATGCACTCCCATTGATAGTAACGAATTGTTTCAGATTGATCAGGCTTGAAAGATCAGGAATTGTTTTTAGATACAGATACGCGATCGTCAGAGAAGTGAAGCTTATGGGAAGTTTAGGCACTTCGGACCACCATAATTTCAACTCTTTCGGATTCTCCAAATTTTCCATAGAGTCAAAAATCTCCATGATTCCCGTTTCCAATAGATCCAATTTAGTCGATGATCGTAGTTCAACGATGGAGTGTAGAAGTCTGCCCATTTCCAAGCATCCATTCAAATATAAGCTTTAAGGTTTGTCAGCACTTTAATGGAGTTGGGTAGGTGAGTAATATCTGTATAGTCCAATGAAAGCTTCGACAAGGAAGCTAGACAATTGAGTGAATCTCCTACTTTTGCTGATGTTGAAATCTGAACATGAGAATTCTCCAAGTTCTCCATACCCCACCAATTAGGAATTTCTCGTATGGAAGTTTTATAAAGGAGAAGTTCTATGAGAACTGGTAGTCCACCCAACACTCGTGGTAGATAGACTATAGAAGTTCAAATTCAAGAAAACCAAGACTTCAATTGACCAATTTTATGACAAAAAAATAAAAAAATAAAACTGACCAATTGACGAGCCGATTTCACCCAATCTTTCACATTTTCGGAGAATCAATCTCTCCAACTTTAACAATTTGGAGAAACCAGGAATTTTGGTCAAGTGCTCACACCCGGAAAGGTTAAGAACTTACATTAAATCTGCTACATTAAGGAAACGTAACATTGATAAGAAGACTTCTCTAGAGCTGAGGGCACCTTGATATGTCTCCATCCGTCTCAATCTTGAGTGATTTTACACCTTGAGAAATCAAGAATGACTAATCTACGCACCGAAAAATATCTTATCTTGAGTGTTCATCGGGAAAAATTCTGCCAAGAGAGCCATCTTAAATTTGGAAGGAGTTGGTTCTCGCATAGTCTAAAGTCCATAGACGACATGATCAAGTTACGCCAAAGAAGTGTAGCTTGGGGCAGAACGGTCAACATCGTCACAAGCAATGGGTTGGCTAGCAACATGAAGAAACCTTAAATTTGGCCGCGCTGAAAATCCTTCTAGAGTAAAACGATACTCTGACCAATCCTCAAACTTCAAACAGAGTGCTTCGAGCTTTTCATTTCTCTAAAAGAGCAAACAAGAAAATTTAAGCAAAAGAAGAACCCGGTTAGCTAATTAAGAGAATGATGTAGGTCTTCTTTGAATTTGAGGCAAAGTTTGTATCTAGATAATTGGGCATATCTAAAGATTTTTAAGTTTGCTCAAAGCATTTTTATGGACCAATTTGGAGAGCACCGACCGTGGTTTTTGAAACTTTGTATTTAGTACTCTAAGAAAAGTTCGTAAAATACGTGGAAATGTTAAAATTGTGTATGTTGAATAAATTGTGATCATTTTCGTTAAGGGGAAAGTGCCCCGATTACTAAAATGTGATTTCTTGCACACAAATGAAATCGGACCCAGGATTTCCCTTCTCCCTTTGTAGTATGTCCAACACGTCATTGTGATTCCACAGCCTATTTTTCTTATCTAATACCCCCAACTTTTCTGAGAAACAATTTTTCTACCAGGATCTTTCAGTTGATCATGCATCCACAATTTATTATCTTCTCCAATTTTAATTAATGCGTCAACCAAAGAATTTCAACACCTTCTGTTGGGCATAAACAATAGTCTTCCCATATCTATATTACCGTGTTCTTATTGTATCCATTGAAAAGACAAGCTACATCAAGAAATATTTGTCTCTAACTAGGATTTAATGCTTCATAACTTATCATCAAACTTACTAGACTCTCTTGATGCCACCTTTTTTCCACTTCACCAAGTGATCATCCCACATTTCTTTTCTTTGTCTACATAATGATAAAGCCAAACACATAACATAACCTCAGCATGGCAAATGCATCTACAAAAACAATAACTTCGAAAATAACAGCACAGACAAAGTCGGTAGTGGGCGCTCCCTGGCATAGACTAAGTATAACTAGGATTGATCAATCTTTTAGCAGAAAAACCATAGTTGCTGCTACAGCGACCAAACCTCGATGACGAATTAAAAACTTATCACTGCAAGCAATGGAATAGTAATCTCTCTAGAAGTAATGACACGAACATCAACTCATTCAAATGCAATTTCTAATCAAACTAAACATTGCACTAGCATAATACCAATTCAGCTCTGCAAGTGCACTAGAACTCAGAATATATAGGAACCGTAGTGAAACTAGTCATAACCCACAGACAACTAGCATATTCCTATACTGAAAAATTTACATTATTAAAATCATTTCGCATCAATATGATATCTGTAAATCAGATCTTGAATTGCAATTACACTGAAAGAAAATGATTGAAAGTGCTTAAGCTCATAACATCAAGGATGAATGCTTTTATGTCAGTGGTAGATTGTAGTACATGCAAGATCATCACAAGTTCTCTAAGATTGTAATCAACATTTGCGCACTTAGATCTCGATATGCGAATACACTGACAGAGAAATACTAAAACTGCTTAGTTTCGTGACAAACAAATACAGTTATATCAGTGCCAGACTGCAATACATACAAAGTCTTCACAAGTTCTATAAGTAATGTAACCCATGATAGTGCAGAAGTCCATGTAAGCGCATCTTGTGGGGAAGGAATGTGTTGCACATGTAGAAATATGATCATAACAGCTCAAATGCTGACGATGAGTCATTCATATGCTTTTCAAATAATAACCTGCAGCAGCAATAAGATGCACAAGCATCAGTAATCTCATTGACCCAAGCAACTCAACTGATTAACCTTGATATGTTGCTAGTGCTATTCACTATGAACTAATGGTGCATCAGAAAGCTCCATTATTTAATTTTAGCAGATGCTGGAAAGTTCTTGGGATGTATAACTATGAGGATAGGTGGAGATGCCGATTCGCTATCCACTAAGTACTTCAGTAATTATCTTCATGTTTTATATACATGATGCTCCACTAAAGAATAAGGCACTCAAGATACTGAAAGATTAACCAAAACCTAAAGCCCTGGGTGCTGCATCAATGATAAGCTGCATATAGATAAGGCACTACCTGTGAGGGCCATAAAAAAGAAAGGAACTTTTGGTCACAAAAAAGTAAATCAATCCATAAGTGGCTGTGTTCACAGATAAGCTGATGGAGGAAAGTGTAATGATTAGGTGTATATAATCCTCACAAGTATTTGCAGTGAGATAAATATTCGCAAATTATTATTCATACAAGGCTAATCATAAAAGCCCCTTCTCTCTGTTATGATTACTCTGTCTGTGCTATATAGTTCCCCCAAGCCAAGCCAAACCAAACCAAACCCATTTCTATTTCTTGATCTTTCGCGGCTTCTTCGGCCCCGGAACTTCCAATCTACCAACAGAACACCCACACCTCGCTCTAAAAACAAGAACGGCCCTCCCGTTCTGCGGCGCCATCTTCTTCAATTCCGCTTCGAGTTCTCGATGCTGGTTTGTCGGCAATTCGAACAGCATCCTCTCTGAATCTTCCTTGGCGGTCGAGTTCTTAACGCACTCCTCCGTCTCCAGCTGAATATCGAACTCGGCCGCCTTCCTCAGTCCCCGGCAATTCGGGTTCCCGCATTTCCGATCCAAACACGCCACCAGGGCCAACATAGCGAAAGCGGCGCAGCACACGCTAAGTCCTATCGATCCATAAATCAACGGAGCCTCAGCAACCTCCTCCTTGATCACGCTCGTGATCGGGCCCACGTTTTCGATCAGCTGGACGGCTACGAACTTCACATACGGGAACAGGAGAAACCCGCAGGCACCCACGACAGCAATCAGAATGACGACATCGACCGCAGCCGATCGAGATCCATGGTGGTGACAAGAGGACGGCGAAATCGAGCGGCTCGCCGCCGAATTGAGCAATCTCCTATTCCTCTGGGAGAGATAGCTGGCTTTGCCCATCCTCGAATTGAGGAACGAATCGACCGAGTTCGCGGAACTCGCCATGAGCGCCAACTGGTCAACGAGCTTAGCTGAGTTCGAGCTACGGAGATGGACCATCTCAAATTGCACCCACAACCGGAAAAGCGAAAACCAACAACGATACCCGAAGGATCCGATAATTTACACGAAAAAACGCTTCGAAATCTGGATCGAACACGGAAAAAGGATCGGAATTTGGATCGACCCACCTCGTCAAACTCACAAAGGATGCATCTTTCGGGTCGCTCGATCCTCGAAGGCCGTCAAACCGTCGGTGGGTCGACGCGAATTTGGCCGAGCGAATCCCAAAGAAGAAGGGTAAGATGATGAAGGAAGGAAGGAAGGAAGGAAGGGGGAGCTTACTTAATGGTTAAGAGTATCGAACAATCGTCAAAGGAACGAAAGGTGCCGAAAGGAGCGAACTTTCTCGCTGAAGTATGAAATGGTTAAATGCCGGCTTGACAGGTTCAACGCACACACGCAGAGAGAGAGCGAGAGAGAGAGAGAGAGAGAAAACCAAAGAAAATTACCGTGAGAGGACAAGAAGAAGAGGGGATCGCGTTTTGCATTATTATTATCTCCTAAGAAGATTTTTTGGTTCTACAAACCCAAAAAAAGAAAAAAGAAAAAGAAGATTTATTTCTACTCTCAATCAATTTATTAAAGGAAAATTTTAAATAATGATCCGAATTATTCTAATTTTCTCAAATAAAGGCATGAAGTGAACTTTGTGTCAAATGAAAGCCTGAAATGAATTTATATTCTCAAATAAGGACTTGAAATTGCTATAATAGTTTCAAATAGAGGCTTTACCTCGTCAGGCGGTCAAATTTTCCGACCAACCAAGGGTGTTTTTGGAAGAAAAAAACAAGAAAAACGGGGGGCAAGGCTGGTAGCCAGCCCTCTCCACCTGTGGCTGCAGCCCTGTCGTAGGTGGGGCGGCGGCCACAGGCGGGGCTGGTTTCCCCCTTGTTATTTTATTTATTTAAACTTTAGCCTTTTTTTCATTTTTGAGTTTGTTTTTTTATGGAAAAAAACTAAAAAGTAAAAAAAAATAAAAATAATCAAATAATCAAAAAAATTAAAAGGCGAAAATGCCCTTGACTCTGGTGAGGTGAGGCCCTTTTTGAAGACTAAGATGATAACTTCAAACCTTTATTTGAAACAAGATTCACTTCAGACTCTTATTTGAAGAAAATGAGGACACTTCGGGTCCTTATTTGACACATGGTTCGATTCAAGCCCCTATTTGAGAAAATGAGAGCACTTTGGGTTTTTATTTGGAATTTTATCATTTATTAATTTCGGAATTATATTAATTATTCTACCATTGGTGTGGTGTGTTATTCATCGTGTACTATATAAAATATGCATTGATGATTTTGTTGCACTTGCTGAAATTAAACGTGTAATTCCGACCGACAAAAGGAGAGAAGGAATTAAGGACGTAAATCAGGTGCAAAATCTCGTGTGCTATGTTGTGTGCTAGTATCAGTCCATGAGATATATCGTGATTCGACAGTTATAACATCTACTTTTCGAAAATGTGTTGTGTTTTGCGTTCTCACAACTAATTTGGTCTGATACTAGCCTGACCGCGGTGGGAATGAAGATAACACGAATTGAAATTCGCAACAGTGACAACGGGATTAAAACTCGCAAACACGCTCACGAGCATATAATTAGAAAAAAAAAACCCTATAATTATATCATTGACTCGAGAAGGTAATTTGTCTTACCAGAAAACAAAATGTATATTTTATATCTAGGAGGCCCGACGAAAATCTTAATTCAAATAGGGAAAAAGACGAGCTAATGAAATAAAACATCTTATACCGCTAAATCAAAAAAATCTTAAAAGATAATCCCAAAGATTGAATCAAATCCTCCAATATGCTGACATATATGCTACAACTAACAAATGATAAGGAAATAAACTATTCAGAATCTTGGAAAAAAAAAATTTCCACGTAAGGGTGGCCATATTTAACTCGGCAAATAACACGACTAGAATACGGCATGAAGTTAGTGAGTTTAGGTTGAGAGTCATCGTGTTCCAGCCGATTCGTGTTAACTGGCGATATCATAGTAATAATCGTGTTCGTGTCCGACCCACTAGACTCAAAATTGACCCAAATACTTTGTTTAAATTAACAGATTGTATGTGATCCGTTTCAACATGATTAGTTAAAGTCTATTTTTTTCCATGTTATTTATTGTTAAGATTTAAATTCGATGATATTTCATTGACTTTGAACGTATCTTTCAATTTGATTCGATGATAATCTGTTGATGGGATTATTGTAATTTATAAGTAGATTTTATGCAAACTCGAGGATATTCCATGTCAAGTTCGTGTCGGTGGATTGATTTCCATGTCGTGATTGGTTATGCAATCGCGTTAGCTCGTCAATCTGCCATTTTATTATTTTATATGTGTCGTGTCGTGTTAGCTCATTAAGTTTTCGGTCGTGTTCGTGTCCAGTAGGATGATACGATTAGCAAATCATGCGTTATTAGAAGTCAAAGTGTAAATTTTGCAAAATTAGTAAAATAGTCAAAGTTAAGAGGTAGATAACAAGGCACTAAGCCCTCATGGACACGACTTCCTCCATTGATTCGACATTGTTGCTCAATCTATGATGACCAATGTGGGCAATTTCACGGGTTGGTCGTTTATTAATTATATTGGATACGTAATAGTCACAATTTTTAAAATATCGATTATACATAAAACCAAAAAATTAGTATACAAAAATTAAGATAATCGTTCAAAAAAGTGTTAGACTTATTGTACGGCGGCCATTTGAGTGACTTTCCAATTTGGCTAATTCAATCCTAAAGTTATTATAAAATCATTGAAATGTTTATGACTAAATTAGCCAAATTAAGAAGTTTAAGAATGAATTAATCATTGTACAATAAATTTAGGATTTTTTTGAAACAACTTTACCTCAATGATTACGAAATTTTACAATCGATCATTTAAATTTTAATGATCAAGCGTGGGACACCTTTCTGCCTTTACCCACAAAATCTTATTAGGTGTTTGGTTTTAGGAGCTTTTCATGGCTTTCCCTACGTAGTCTTATTGTGGCCCCAGATGAGTTATAGACCGTGGAATCATCACGTGCGCAAGCAAGTCACGAAATTTATCGAAACCCTACCTAACGAAATAAATTTAGTAGATAGACAGCAGCGTTCGTCATCGACTCAATCATTTTTTGGTCGATATTCAATTTGAAATGCGTAGGGTCCATGCTAAAAAAAAAGAGAATATTCGAAGGGATGAGTTTGATGCTTGACCGTCCAACCGATTTCCAACATAATGAAAGCTTGGAACACATGTGATTATCAAATGGAAAAACAAATTGTTAGGAGTCAGAATCCGACTATATCTTCAGTATGCATGTAAACTTTCTAAGCTGCACGAATTAATTTCCACGTGATAAACATGCGATTTTTTGGAATAGTTCAGTCTACGACTTGAGTAGACCCGTCAAACGGGGTGGGTTGGATCGAAAATGATCATGCCCAAATTAACTAATTTCCATGCAATATAAATCTAGTGACATATATTGTTGTTACACATATTATTAAAACACTTTCATATTTAACTAAATTTACGAAAACCTATACCCAAACCGATGTGAGAGTGCGAAGAAAGCAAGCACGAGATCAAGTGAGGGGGAGAGAGAGTTAAGATAGAGTCATAGAAATAAGTTGGGTCTAAAAAAGTTGTGAACTCATTTAATACTCATATCAGTTTAGCTTTTACCATTCTAAATTTATTTATAACTTATTTACTGAATATAACTAATCCATCTAATAACTCAACTCATCAAACATGGATTAAGAAATGGTATATGTAGGGGTGGGTAGAATCAAGAATCGAAGAATTGACCTGGTTCTAGGTTCTATAGTATGTAGGGTAAGTTTTAGGTTCCAAAAATTGAGAAACCGGTTCCGACAGGTATAGAACCTGGAACGAGTCTTCGTGTTTTTCTTGTTTTATGTCTTTGTGCAATCCTACAATATTTCATGATGTCCGATGATGAGTATGTAATATAAACCACTAATATGAGCTTTCATTTCCGGCGATATTCATGATTGAGACTTTGATACGGGAGCATTCGACTTAACTGCATCGACAAAATCAGCACCATCGATGTTTGTTCAAGCAAAAGGTAGATTTCGGTTTTAACATGCTTCATTGGATCATCGACAAGGAGACTATCAACCACGTTTCCAATTATTAAGTTGTCGATTCTTCCTTGACGTTTAAAGCTATCGTTTCACAAAGAATAGTTGCTGATTTCAATGCAGAATGACAACATATCAATGGGAGGTTGTTCTAATCAATTTCCTATGACATTTGCTGATTTATTGAGGTGCTTATCCTTTTATGAGTTCCTAGGTCTTTATGAGTCTTAATCGTTATGCAAGTCTTCAGAGTCAAAGTACTGAGTTCCTAGGATTTTATTTGCTTTCTAGTTTCTAAGTCTTTTAGTGTTTGTCTATTTCCTAAGTCTTAGTCTCTCTTTGAAATAGAGGATTGTTCCCCATTGTAATGAAGAAGACTTTGATGAATGAATGGACGAGATTTTTCTCTGCGTGAGCGAATTTCTTTGAAGAGTAGATAACTCTTATATCGATTTCTTTATTCCTGGAGATTGGATTACTCCTCAGTGATAAGCCAAGAAGCACTTTATCCTCGGTTGTTGATTTACCCTTTAGGCTCTAGTGGTGAGCTTCTCTTATTATAAAATCCTTTAATCTTGGCAGGTGGCTTATCCTTTAAGCCTCGATGGTGGACTTCATCGGTCTCAATCTTCATCCTCGGTTGGTAGCGCATATTTTATACCTTGGTGACGATTGTAATCTATGCTTCGATTACCTTTTTACCCTTCAGTAACTATTTCAAACACCCACCCACCCATACGCATAACCCATAAAACCTCATTTCTGGAATCACTTGCCCACGTACGCATCAAATTTTTACTTTGTTAATATTTCATATTTTTCATGTGTTTAAATATATATTGTGGTCGATGGATTGGAGCAGCCAATAATGGTCATTAGAAGTAACGATTCATTGCAATAATTCAATTAAGAATACATGTATTACCTGAGTAGATCCTATAATCGATCTTGAAATCTATGACTGGATAAGTTTCAAGTGGAACTTGAACCGACTTTGAAATCGCTCACGCTTGAGTATATGACCCATTTTAACAGGCTTAGGTTCGAGGGAGAGATTAGGACGAGATGCAACAAGGAAAATCCCAACCACGGGTGGAAACAAACCTTAATTTTCTCAGCAAAAACGAGTAGGAGGCTTTGTCTTGCAGAGCGGAAATTTCGACCTGCAGATGTTGGCCACGTTGCTTAAATGCATAGATTACTCCTCTTCGGGAATTAGGTCAAACGAGCGAAACCTTGGAATTTCCGATGTCATGATTAATCCCACGAAGGATTCCATCGAAAGCCACGTTGAACAACAGCGGCTTTTAGCACTTTACGCCGTTCGGTTCTTCAATGTCTTTCGAAGGAAAGTGCGGGCGTTTTGGTCAACCACACCAATCAAAAGAGTTCAAGAGTCTAACGCCGCGACGTCGGCTCTAGGAAGATAGTCGCATCTTTGTTTCAAAAGTCAACGAGATCTAAATGTTTGACATTGAGCTCCTTTTTGCCGACCCAAGAAAATCAGAAAGTTCGGCATATGAAAATTGGTTTGAAGCATTTGATATGCCAATTGTTCGACTGATTTTTATTGATGTTTGCACATGACCAGCTTATCTTAAATGTCGCTCCCGCGGAACGTTAAAGTGATTGGAACAACATAGATCTCTGGTCTTGACCGCCGATGCTATCATTCGTCCATAAAAATCTCAGTTTTTGAGGCGAAATTTGAACCACAATGGAGATCGTAGATAATTGTGCTCGTGTCGTACATGATGCAAATTTTTTTGATTGCCGCTGTAAATTGATTTAAAAGTCATTAGGAGGACGCCGCTGTCAGCTTATTTAGTTTTGTGGTGTCGCTATTGTACACGAATACGCAATTACAAGGTTGCCGGTTTCGTTCTTTTTTTTCTAGATCGAAGAAACTTTGATAGTTTTGGCAAAACTTTAATTTTGTCAATGCAAAAGGTAACACATGTACTTCCTTTTCTTCTCCCGTTTTTCTTCATTCTTATCCCTTTCTTTTCCACATATGAAACAAATCTCGACACAGCATGATACGGCGCAAGAAAATATTCTTCTTCCGTCACAAATCTAGTAAACTTGGATTTTGCTTTATCCGATTATCAGATGTGGGTTTCGACTTTCACGTCCTATAGGAGGCATGACAAAAATCTGATAGTGAGTCAAGAGTTAGAGTAGAAAAAAAAAAGTGTGCTTCAATAAATGCCGACAAAAAGGCGGAAGTGTATAAGATAGAAAATTTTAGGTTCTCTAGTCCAGTAGTACTGCGTCGCCAACTACACCCAACCGATTACTGTGTTTGCATCATTATGTACATAGAGTAGGCTTTTGTAACGCGCGTACGAGGTGAAACTCGGACACTCATAGAACGATACGACATAGCCAAGAACTTGACTCCAAGACAAAACCGTGCATTGCGATTTATATTAATCTCGTGTATGTCAAGATCATGTCAAGTCTGCTCGGCAAAACCAAGATTGGGTTTTGCTTTTGAGGCCGTTGAACAAGAGTAAGTACAACGAAAAATCTCAAATTAATATATTTATAATAATTTTATCAAAAATTAATTTTTGGGTTGTCAAAAACTCCAAATCGGTATATTCATGACATATTTACTTTTTATTAGCTTCCATCAAATTTTATCGTGATGATAACGTGAAAATCCATATTAATTTGGGGTCAATTTGTCACGTTTGGGGTTTTTGATGACTAAAAAATTAATTTGGAGTAAATTTATCATAGATATACCAGTTTGGGGTTTTTCGTGATATTAACTCTTGAATTATCTACTTAATGAAGGCTGGCTTTCTTTATTTCGCGGAAAATGAATGATTTGAAAAATATTTTCCAAAATATAATCACTTATATCGTTTAAAATAATCAGTTAATAAACGATTTTTTCATTATTGACAATAATTTATATTTTAATAATTTCGCGAACGATGAAGATATTTTTTATCAATTTATTTTCGTAAGTGATTCAAGCGATTATTTTTTGAAAGATATTTTCCTAATCATTTGTTTTTCCACGAAACGAATGCACATGGAATCTTTTACGAGATATGTGATTTAAGCACCTTCATACTTTACCTGTACTTGTGCTGATTAACTCAATTCTTCCAAGTCATTTGTTGAAGATAGGGTTACTATAACGAAAAACTTCAAACCGGTATATTTGTAATAACTTTACCAAAAATTAATTTTTTGATCACAAAAAATCCCAAATTGGTATACCTATAATAAATTTACCATCCGATAAATTAGATCAATATCATGAAAAATTAGAAATACGGAGGGTAAAATCCCAAACTGATACACCCGTCAACTATCACGAGTCAACCGACTCGGAAATTTGATGATAAAATGTAATGGAAATTAACGGAGGGTAAAATTGTCATAAATGTATCAGTTTGGGGATTTTGGTGGTCAAAAAATTAATTTTGGGTAAATTTGTTATAGGTGCACCAGTTTAGGATTTTTCGTGGTATCAACCCTTTAAGATACATTGGCAATAAGATTCCATCCACGGGACATATGACTTCATTTTGAGAGTGTTTTCATCACTCTTTGAATCGACACGCACCGTCAATGGGGTGAAATATGAGGGCTAATCTTTAACCCGACATGGTTTGCACGGATACGCCCGGAGCCAAACGACAGCTCCTTCGCGGGGCCTGGCATCGCGCAAGCATGTAGCAAAAGCCGCTAGGATTGTCCTCGTCCGCCCTTATATTCGAAGGCAGATATGCCAGAACTCGGATCAAGTACACGATGGCACGTGCCGTCCCTCCATCCTTGCATTTCAACGTGAGTCATAAACCATCTTATTAAGCGTCCGAGATAGCGTAAGATGAGTATGCACTCTTTATTAAAAGGATCGTTCTATTTTCCTCCGATTAAGAATCGTGCTCTACGAACCTCGGACCTGTCCACGTGCGTCGCACCGATCGGATATTAGGAAACAAGTTTTTTCCCGATTCATGTTATAAACAAATCTAGGGGTAAAAGAAAAAGCGGGTGCGCGATGAGAGAGAACTAATGCAAGATGATATGGTCCATCTCTAAAAGGGCGAAAGAGGACTCATTTTGATCACGCTTTCCAGGGCACTTTATGACACAATAGTTTATATTATCTTTGGTTTAGTTTTTGTTCCATCGAATTCAAAAGATGCATTTCGACCCCCCCCCGCCCAAAAAAAAAAAGAGAATTCAAAAGCTGCACGACCAAAACGGAAATCGTACGGTCCACCTCCTCCGCGCGCAACGGACACGTGTCGGATTCTCGGCAGATTATGCGCCTTCGCACATGGGGAAATCCTCAGCCACTAGAAGCAGATTCGTTTGTGCCCTTTTTCTCCTCCTCCTCCTCCCCCCCCTTTTTCTCTTTTTTTTTTTTGTTTAATTAATTTATTATATTGTTCTTTTACGAGTTTTTTTTTTTTTTTGGTATGCTTTACACGCGCGATCGACGAGGAAGCGTGTGAGGCTAGGGGAAAACGATGATGATAAGGGTTGGTGGCGGGCGTCACTCCTCACCAGCTTTGCTTTTCGGAGGGGGGGCGCGGGGCCCGCCTGGGGGGGGGGGGGGGGGGGGGGGGGAATATGGATCTGACGTGGCGGGGGGTGGGGCCCCAGCCCACGAGGTTACGTGGCCGTCGGACGTTGACGTGGATTCAATGCAATGGGCCTTTGTCCTTTCCTTTCTACTATGAGGAAAAGGTTCCTTCTTCTTCCTTTTTCCTTTCCAGGTTTCCCCGCCCGAAAGTACTTACTCGTGAAGATTCCGCAGGTCGAAAATTGACGAATATGAAAAGAAAAGAAAAGAAGAGAAGAGAGGTAAATCACAAAACTTGAAAAAATGGTAATCACGATTCGTAAAAATCAAGTTCGCTTTAGTTTGATTACTGAAAACAAATACATAAAATCTTCTTATCTTGCGATGCTAAAAGTTCTCGTATTTGATAAATCGGATCATCCTCGATTTCACTGAAATTAAAAAGAAAGGGCCGCTTTCTATGGTAGCAATGGAAATAGATAGCATGTGGCCGATAAAATAGATCAAGCATGGTTATATCTCATCTAAAAAATTTGATCAGGCAAGGGGCTTGATTGTAAAAAAGAAATCTAGAGCATTTTAAAAAAGAGAATCGTATATAGATAGATCATCGAAATAGCCTAGGAATATATAAAAGAAAAGGATGATTACTTATTGTCCCCAAGCTTTTAGGATTGTTGCACCCCCCGTCCCCTAACCTCAAGTTCTAGAAATAGGTTGCAATATATCCCTTGCCATTGACTCCGACCAAATTTTACTTGAAGTTCCAATCACCCGATTGCATGCGATTGATTAAGTGAGGGGAGAATTTATTGTATAAAGCACGCACATAAAAAAAAAAGTGGAAGAATAATTCAAAAAATAGACGGTGTGCGACGACATGCAACTGAAAGTTCCGGCAAGAATTTGATTGGCGTCAACACCAAAGGCACGTCGATGGGCATTCCCGAGACATACTTTTAAGCAGTCCCCATTTTTTCCCCACCTGTATATATAGATGATACATGACCGATCTGCCTTCCAAGACAAATCACGTGCGGTTACATGGTCAAATCCGCGACAAAAAAAATGATTCGACGGGGGTCGGCGGTAAGGGCGACACCCCGCCACCGATTTAAAAAAGAGAAAAAAATGACATAAATGATCTATAAACTTTCACCAAATATGCGATATGGTCTTCAAATTTTTAATTTGTTCGATACGGTCTCTAATGTTTAATGTTGGAAGGACAGCATCGGACATTTTCAAGTAATCCAGAGACAGTTTGAACATGTAGAAAAAAATTCAGAGACCGTATTAAATGAATTAAAAATTTTAAAGATCACGATAGGTATTATGCCAAAGTTTCAGGGCGTATCAAATATCAGTATCCCGTTTCAAAAAGTCGGGGGGGGGGGGGGGGGGGGGGGAAAAATTTGCAAGAATAGGGGTTGGAGGGCAAGGGACTGTAAATTCTCCCGGAAAAGTGCTGAGTAGGATTGAAAGGGAGAATCGTCAAAAAAGAAAAGGGGGGAAAGAGATCCTTGGAGGCCACAAAGGAACTTGTGGCTCAGAATTCTCCCCAGTCGGTGACGTGGCACCCCCGCCTCATTAAACGGATCAAAAGACCCCACGATCCCCGAGTCCACTCAACTCTCTTGCCCCCCCTCCTCCCCTTCCTCCCTCCCCTCCCTTCTCTCTCTCTCTCTTTATCTCTCTAAAAAAGTTGCCATTTTTTGTTCTTGTTGGGTCTCGTTTGTTTCCCCTTTTTTTTTTTTTTTACCTCTTTTTCTTCGAAAAAGGGCGAGTTTTTCGGGCGACCAAAAATGTCGGGGGAGGCCAAAGACCCGGCGATCAAGCTCTTCGGAAAGACGATCTCTTTGCCCGATGTCCCTCCTCCTGGGGATGCGGCGGGGGCCGTCGACACTGGTCAGATTCCGTGCGCAGATACTCCTCCTCCTCCTCCCTCGGCTGACGAGAATATAGGCCGGGGCAACAATGAAGTAGAAGAGGAGGAGGAGGAGGAGGAAGAAGAGGAAGGAGGAGACCGGGATGACAAGGTACGGGTTGATCCGTGATTTTTCCTTTTCCCCTGTCTTCGGAGCCTTTCTTTGGTTTTGGGGGATGCCCCCCGGTGCTCGGTTTTTGAGAATTTGAATTGGGTCGGGCTTCGTTCTTCTTGCTTGACTTAGGTTGACATGCCTTTTGCATTGATCCTGGATTCTCTTTTCTTTGCGGAGATGATGAATCTTGAACTGGGTGGGGGTGTTCTTGATTCTGAATGAACTGGGATTTCTCTGTTCGAATGAGGAGTTGAAACTGAGCATTCATTATGGAAGTTCGAGGATGTTCATGTTGTGGGGAGGGGGGGTTCTTTCTCTTAGGTGGATCTTTCCTTGTGTGGATGCTTGGGGACCGACTAGAAGCTTAGGTTGATTTGCTGGCGCTTGGGGCTTTTGCTTTTTGTGCGAGTAAGGATCAGCTGAATATAGCTGGGATGCTCTGTGCGAGTTCGTGTTTGTGAGCTGGCTCTGATCTCTATGGTTCAAAAATTCCAATCATCTCTTTCAACGCCAATTTAATCTTCTCAGACAAATAAACTGGAGACTTTTGGAGGTTCTGAAGTCGATATGATTAAGCTCTCGTGGTTTCTTCCTTTTCTTTTTATTCCTTGACATGACGAATCACAGCCGGTTCTTCTGTTAAAACACCCCAAAAAGGGTCTGTGATGATTGCTCTTAATAACCTGGGTTCTGGATGCTGCTACATGTTGGATCATCGCTCTATCTTTTTTCTCGATCTTTTTCTAAAATTCGCTTGTCATGGCGAAGACCTCGATTCCGTTTATCTATTTATTCCTTATGAGAACCCATCGAGTCCAATCTTTCTATGAAGTCTGCCATTTACTTGTTGCATATTCAACTTCTAAACGAATTGCAGAAAAATAAGAACATTTATAAATCTGAAAACCACCTGACTGGATTTCATTATCTGCACCATTGGAGATTGCCTAGAATATCCAATTCACTAGTTTTTGCTTAATTTAGCAATTGCCTATCTTACAGACAGTTTGTTCCTTTGCTGATTTAAGTATAGTGCTTGTATGGCTATGCCTTGAGTTGACTTCCTTTTGGAATAAGTTGTGTCCATAAATGCTATCATGCCATTCTTGGCCTGTTCCCCTGTTGCAGTGGAGGTTGTTTGGTTTGAACATTAGAAAATTGGTTATGGTGTGTAAACAGATGTTTTTCTCACTATTTAGGAAACACGGAATGAGAAATCAGCTATAACCGAGCTGGAATATGGAGCCCAATTCGTGAATCTTGAGGAAGGCACAAACCAGGACACAATATCGGTGACAAATGAGAACCCTAGGACGCCATCAGTCGACAAGGAGAGCACTACTCCAAAGACGTCGAAATCAGAAGAGGAGCAGAGCGACACGAGCAACTCGCAAGAGAAGGTGCTCAAGAAACCCGACAAGATACTTCCTTGCCCTCGATGTAATAGCATGGACACCAAATTCTGTTACTACAACAACTATAACGTGAACCAGCCCCGACACTTCTGCAAGAACTGCCAGAGATACTGGACAGCTGGTGGGACCATGAGGAACGTTCCCGTGGGTGCTGGCCGCCGCAAGAACAAAAACTCGGCTTCTCATTATCGTCATCTAGCCGTTCCTGAAGCCCTGCAAAGCGTAAGGTCGGATTTCCCTAACAGGGTCCGTCACCCACCAGTGAAACCTAATGGCACTGTCCTCACCTTCGGATCAGATACACCTCTATGTGAATCCATGGCTTCGGTTTTGCATTTGGCTGATAAGGCCATGCATAACTGCAGGAAAAATGGATTCCATAAGCCCGAAGGAGTGATAATTCCAACTCCTAGTGGAAGTGGGAGAAGCGGGGTTGAGAATATGAATGGATCGTCAGCCACCGCAGCGAATTCCAACTGTGCGGAGAGTAAAAATGGAACCAAAGAAATTGTGATGCCGAATTGTCAGGGTTTTCCTCCTCAGCTACCATGCTTTCCGGGGGCTCCGTGGCCTTATGCATGGAACTCTGCTCCCTGGAGCCCACCGATATCCCCTGGCCCGCAGACTTTCTGTCCACCTGGTTTTGCTGTGCCGTTTTACCCAGGGCCAGCTTATTGGAGTTGCGGTGTGCCAGGTGCTTGGAACATTCCTTGGGTTGCCCAGCCAACTTCTCCGAACCACAGTGCCACGAGCTCCGGGCCTAATTCTCCGACCCTGGGGAAACACTCGAGGGATGAGAAAATCGTGAAACCGAACGACTCCACTGAAGAGGAGCCACAAAAGGAGGCTAATCCCGAGAGATCCTTGTGGATTCCAAAGACATTAAGGATTGATGATCCAGGAGAAGCTGCAAAGAGCTCGATATGGGCGACGCTTGGGATAAAAAATGAAGCTTCTGATTCGGCTGGCAGGGGAGTACTCTTCAAGGCCTTCCTGTCTAAGAGTGAGGAAAAGAACCACGTGGTCGAAGCTTCTTCTGTGTTACAAGCAAATCCAGCCGCAATGTCTCGATCACTCAGCTTCCAAGAGAGCTCGTAATCGGGTGATTCGGAGGCTTGGTCATCAACTGGCGTTGTGAGCATCTGTTGTGCTCGAATGGTTCGTCAAAAAACCAGCTGTGAGATCCCCAAGATCTTATCGATTCACCGTCCTCATTTCTGAGGATCTATGTTGAAGCCATTCTGAGAAGGAAAAAGGAACGCGATTCTTTCCCGTCCCTTTCTCTCTCTCTCTCTCTCTCTATCTCTCGATGTGAAAGAGACTTCTCAGCATAAGTTCCAAACTGATGATCCTCCCCCCTTCTTTTGTTTAGTCGACAGTAAAAGCGGGCGCGCCTCTTTTTTCTTTGTCAGCATATTATAGTGATTTGGTGAGTTCATGTACGCACTAGATGTGAAATAATGAGAGCTATAAAATAAGTGAGAATTGTATTGTACTCAAGTTTTATTGTAATGTACATCAAAGTTGTAGTCTAAAGATGCTGCCTTTTGCAGTCTCTCTTTCTCTCTCTCTCTCTCTCTCCACTGTTCTTGTAATTACATTTATTTTGGAAGCAGCGCCAAGCGTATGTTACAATCTGCAGATACTTGACTCGCTTTTGCATTTCATAGATTCAAGCAGCTAGAAGCTGAGGCTGCTAAAAACTGGTCAAGTTTGCCTTTGCTTCTCATGGGTAGGTGGAAACTTCTTCCCTTTGAGAAAGCTAAAAGGGAGTGGGACATGAACGAAACCTAGAAGGCTAATCTGGGCAAATGATATTGAAACTTACCTATCCCAGAAATTGAAAAACCCACCCGTATCTCTCTGGTCTTAACCGGTCCAAATTTTCATGGCCACAGAACATAATCGATGCAAGCGGCATGTCGTCCGAATCAAAATGGGACTTGATGTCTTCGATTCGATTAACATGCAGGATCGATCGACCAAAATCAATAGAAAAGATGGTTTCATTGTTTTGTCCTTGACAGATATTGCAGCAGATAAGAGAACTTAAGATATTTTTGGTCGCTCAAGGACGGGAAACTTAGATCCACCAGTTTTGTATTGACAGGCAACAAACCATGAGCTGTTCATGGGCCACCAAAGCACGTGATGCACTCAAAACTTCTTCTTGGCTTTTCCACCTATTGCTTTTCCTTCCTTTTTTCTCGAGAAATCCCTTTTAACTCCATAAATTCTCGAGAACGCACACGAGCTTTCTTGTTAACACGTATCGAGTAAGGCCCTACCCTCGTAGCGATGGGTGTGGTGTAACGAAAGTTGCCTTCACTTGGACTAAATGTTTAACCACTCTGACCAATCTACCAAACGTTGCACGGTGTGATGATCTGTCCTTGTTTCTGAACCCACTTTTCACCTAACAAAAAGCTCTTTTAACCATCATCTTGAACTTCCAGTAGCTGTTGAGATAAGTACAGTTCAAAGTAGTTACAGAAGAATTTCAGCCGCTCAAATTACATGGGCCCTTCTCCCCCCCGGTTTCTTCAGTGACTGAGACATTCATGATGTGAACTTGCTACTTTTATGCAATATCTTATATGCGAGGCTCCTGAGAAACTTCAAAATTCTAAGAGCGCTGAAGCTCTCTTGTGGCTGTGCTTCACCGAGGCGATGGACCCTTTTCACCGTGCGTGTTGGCCAACAGCGACAGCACTTTTGTTGCCTGGAAAGTGCTCTTGCTTAGCACAATCCACCTTTGTACGGCTTTAGTTTAACCCCTATTTTAATTAAGGGATATTTAGAAAAAAAAAAGTCATACTAAGTATACTAAGACCAATTCATCAAGTGACTTCATAAAGTCAAGTGAAGCGATAGACTTTATTATGTGTTAAATATATCCGCTCATGTAAATGTTCATTGACAGCTTATCATGTCCTCTCTGATAGTAAAATACCCGTAATTTTATATAAGACACAATTGCTACATGATTCTAAACAAAATTTCCGTCTTCCGCATGTTTGATATATTCTAAACAAAATTTCTAAACACAATTGCCTCGGTGAACACCTCGCAGGGCCCTTTAAAGAAACGGGGGTCAGTGTACGGAGACTTCAGCGGGCTAACCAGTCGGTACACCCGAAAATTCTCCCAAAGAAAGTAGTGAAGACGAAGAAGTGATACTAGTGAGCATGGTCCAAGAGGAGGGATCGGATCATGGGAGGCACCAGACCATGTCTGAGTTCGTCGGACGAGGGAGGTGAGTGTGAGCTCTTGTTCTTCAGGAGGCTGGATAATGATTTCAACAAAGTCCTCGGATTTTATAAGAAAATGGTAGAGGAAGTGCTGGCCGAGGCAGATGAACTGATCAATGCAGATGAATGCAATGATCACTCTTCGCATCAGGGTCGAGAAACTGGTCATGGGATTACCGGGAACCAACACTAGCATCGCTGCCATAGGAATCTCGCCATCGCCAGCCTCTGTTGCTGTTAACGGTACAATGTCAGGTAAGGTGGTGTGCACATTAAGTTTCCGCTGCTTTTCTTGTCCTGCCATGAAACTTCTTTTTGTCCGTTCACCTACCAAGTAGAAAACAAAACGTCCTAATCAGGTGCGAGTCTGGATTTCTGTATTTGTTTTAGGTTTGCCGCCAGCGTACTGGTGCTCCAAATTCGTTTTCCTTAGAGCACGGTCAATTTAATCCGAAATTTACTATGAACTATCTAAAACAAACTCTGTTTTGACCCAAAAGAAGGAATACGGGGGAAAATTCTTGGAAAGCTGCGGATCATTGAATTGAGCCTGTTTGAATCTTTGCTTGTGGCAAAAATTCGGAAAACATTATTATGGAATCTAGATGGCCATATTTCATATTCAGACAGCTGGTTACGGTTCAACCTTGCAAACTGAGGGACTGGCACGAATTCCCCTTTTGGGATCGTGAAGAAATTCTCAACTTCACAATCTCATAATTTGTTCTTTTATTTGTCTAGGATGGACGCGAATGGGTGTTGGCCAAGAAGTTGAGATGACTAGTGAGGAATACAATGAACCAGAAGACAGAGATGATGGCACTGCAAAAGTTGCAGATACGGATCATAAGGTCAACAGAAGCAAAGCCGATAACTCCCACTTCAGACCAGCTCCGACTAATATCAAGGATCATGGGAAGATCACTGTCCAACCTCAAAGTCCGGTATCAGCTGCTAATTAAATCCTGATGAGTTCAAACTCGGATGTGTCATTCACCAAGGCAGAGCTGAGGAAATCAGAGGCATTGATAACTAGAGCTTTTACGGAATCCTACCAAAATCTTCAACTTCTGAAAAGCCACTGGTTAGGCCAATCTCCACCAATTTTAGCGTAATCGAGGATCATCTGTATTCCTTTTCTCAGTATAATGACAAGCCAGTTAACCAAACGGCTTCTTGAACCAATTGGCATTTTCCAAAATTATGAAGAAGTAGGACAAGGTACATTAACTTTATCAATCGAGCTATATTCTTCAAGGTCTTTCTGTGCTAAAATATGCTATGCTAATATCAAATTATGCAGATCACTCGTCCCAATGCTTCAATGTCTTACTTAAAAATGATGGATAATTCGTACCTCGGCAGCTTTGATGAGGTTGTTACTAGCGACTGAGATACTAAACTTTTTCTCAATGTCGATACCCATCTAAATAATAGAAACACTTTGGATCATCTTTTGAACCCCAGGTTTCAAGGCTCATGGGAAGAGTCGAAGCTGCATTTATTAGGCATTTTGCCAATGGAAACCGCCCTAAACCGATGAGAACCCTAAGACCAACAGCTAAGAGAGAGAAGCACATAATTACATTCTTTCTAGGTAAACATTCTAGAAGAAGAACCTCGTTAGTTCCAAATAATGAGCAGTCCTATACTTTCTTTCTCTACACGTGCGAGACAAGGCTAATAAGCTCTTTTGATTTGTGAGACCGTGACTCCCTCTTTCTACCTAAGTTCTTATTAGTTATGTACATTGGGGTACATTTTTCTGTTTATCTGCTGCTTGTAGGTTGCTTTACTGGATGCGCATTGAATCTTATGGCGGGATTAAAGGGGCTGTACATGCACGGGATCTCCTTAAAAAGTGACGGGCGCCAACGGTACAAAGAAAATATATTTCCCTTTTATAGGCAAGTTGAAAAGTTTCTGTCGAGTTCATTACCATTATCTTGAAACGTCTTCTGTACTGCGAAACGATATGATGGTATATCGAGTTAAATAGATAGATGATTCATTATGGATTGCCTTCTTTCTGCACCTTGTTTGGATTCAATAACTTGTACATGGCAATGTAAGCTGCGAACTTATACTTCTAGAGGCGCTATTGAATCTATTATCCTTTTACATTTGGATTCAAAAAAAGGACAGAACTAAAGAAATTGTCAATCTGTATCGCCTGAAGGAAGAAGGACTTCCTAATTGGAAGAAATGGTCCACATGTCAGCACTCACTCGAGAATTTTGGAAACCATTGAAGTATCAGAGTCCGGCTTCGACCTTAGGGTCCTGTTTTTTGATGGAGTTGCCATGCGAACAGTCTCAGCTTCTGCACTCACGACAGAGTTAGTCCATGAGGGCACCTATCCTATTCTGTGCTTGCAGTACATAGAAATCGCCACGGTGGCTTGAGGAAAAGCTAGACCTTGACACTAAAAGTTAGGAAAATGATTAACTAACAGTACCGGCAATTGGCAAAATGCACGGTCCAACGTCAGCCATACTTTTTTATTGAGGAAACAGGAAGACTGGTTCTACTGGTTTCAATTTTCTTTTTACTTCCCATGGCTTCCTATCCTCTTGGCTTAATTTAGCATTAGATTAGAGAACTTAAAAAGGGAAATGATTAATTAGCAGTACTGAAATAACAAATAGAAAAATCCCAGTAAGTGGACATTTTTCTATCAAAGAAAAGATTTAAGTGGACTGAAAAATTTTAAGTTGCAACCTTTAAACGAGTAAATATCATTCTCCACCAAAGAAAAGATTTGGCAGATATCGTTCTCAAATAACTCTAAAAAAAAGGAATGTGACTATCTAATATACTTTGAACTTTTGATTTCGGTATCGTTAGCTAATAATTTTCCTTTTCAAATTCTCTAACCTCATCCTAAATTAAGTCAAGAAAATAGCAAGCCATGGGAAGTACAAAAAAAATGAAACCGCTGGAACCAGTCTCCCTAATCCCTGCATAAAAAAGTGTGGCTGATGTTGGACCGTTCCTACCGTCACAAAAGTCCTAGCGTTAGGCTAGTCGGACTCTAAAAGTTACCTCATTCTTATCATAAGTTCTTTATTACACCAAAGTTTCAAAAGGGAAAAATTGCCTTAAACAGTTTTGGCGAAAAAAAAGAAATAGCCCCCGTAGGATCATGCTTATAATTTTTAGTTTCAACATTGGATCATTTAAATTGCATCTCCATATTTGATACACCGTCCTCTCTGAAGATTCATCAGAAATTATATTTTTAGGATAAAACAATCTCAGAATAGAGTAGAAGTATGTTATCTTCAAATTTACATCCAAAAAAGTTAATGGGCAGCCCCATCATGTGAAAAAGGGTCTTGAATTTACAGCCATGGCAACGATGATACAATTGCAATTCACCGGTTGGCCTTCACCAGACCTCCCAAGGTAACTGAATCAGTTGCCCACGAAGTGCTTGATTGTTTTCCTTAGTCAGCTACGTTTATTGAGAATAAGGATTTCCCTATTAAAGATATTATTAGATATTACGGATATTGTTTGATACTTTGTAATTATCTAAAATAGCTAATTTCCTTTTATATGCATATCGCCCAGGTATAAATGCCCTCCTCCAATGAAGGGTGTAGTAATTCTCCCTCTTTTTTAGATCCTGGAATATTTACAAAACCCGCTGAAATTACAAGCAAAAAGTACATTTCCAAATATACATTCTTGGAATAGCCCACCACGCCTTAGCATTTCGTAAAAGTCAATGTTTGACATTTTAGGGTTTGCTCTTCTGGATTTGTCATCCCTTGTCACGGTAAGAAAGGCGCGTGTGAATTCGTCGTTAATCCTCCGACACAAACATAAATCGAGGATCAAAGCTCAAAGGCGCACACCATTCTCTTCTAACTCAAAGAAGAAACAAACACATCATGCCTCCCTCGCCGTCTCCGTCGCCTCCTCTTCCTTTGCCCTTTTCATCGACATTCATAAAGTCAATAGGATTCGGCATTCTCACATACTTCCTCGTCTTGTTTGGCATCGGCTTGCTCTTTTCCTGGCTCCGGTGCCGCGAGATTCGGGATCTCTTTGATCGCTCCGTCGAGCGGCATCGTGTCGATTTGGAGAAGTTCGATATTAAAGAGTGCGCGATTTGCCTGGAGATCTTTGAGGAAGGAGAAGAGTGTTGTGTGCTCAAGACGTGCAACCATTCGTACCACGAAAGTTGCATCAAGAAATGGCTCTCCAATTATGAAACCCTGCATTGCCCGCTTTGCCGGAGCACGGTCGAAGCGGGGCGATTGGCTAGGGTTGTCCCATCTCCCGCCCGTTCCTAGTTTGACTCTTCTAAATTCATGGTACGGTCCAATTAATGGCATACCGAAATTCTCTTTTTGCGTTATGATATTGTATCTCGGAAGTTTTATCACTTTTTGGGACTCGATTGGTACAACTATCGTCAAATTCACTTTTGTTATATTTCCTCTTAAATTTCATGTGAGTAAATACATTTTGTTAGAGATTAATAGAGAGAATTTTCTAGAATAATTTCCTATGTTAGAGATATTTGATAATTCTGTTCATTCTTTGTATTTCTCAAGATTGCACATATATCTTGATTGATATGTTATCTTAGATAGTCATCTTATAAAGCCTGTGAGTAGGCTCGTGTGTGCTTTTTCAATGTATATCGAAATATGCAGAAATTCCCCAACACTCTCTTCTGCATTATGATATTCTTAACTCATTTAGTGATAATTGTAAAGCATGATCTCAATGTAATTTCACGCCTCTCGACGAGTGATGAGTAATTTATTTTGTTTGAATTAAGGTCTTATCATTGTCGTCGAGTAATCTAAATTTCATGGGGTGTATGGTTTGTTTCAAAGGCGATAATAGTTAGCGTGATTATGATGACTGAAGCTTGATCAATGTGAGATTATCAGTGCAATTAAATGAGTCGTCGGTAGTTGAAAGAGTTTCAAATCTTATGTGAGAAATCCTTGTTGCCCGGAAAGTGCTCTTGCTTAGCACAATACGGCTTTAGTTTAACCCCTATTTCAATTAAGGGATATTTAAAAAAAAAAGTAATACTAAGTATACTAAGACCAATTCATCAAGTGACTACATAAAGTCAAGTAAAGCGATAGAATTTATGAGGTGTTTGATATATCCACTCATGTAAATGTTCATTGACGGCTTGTCATGTCATGTCATCTCTGTTAGTAAAATACCTATAATTTTATATAAAACACAATTGTTATGTGATTTTAAGTAAAACTTCCGTCTTCCAGCGTGTTTGCCGAGCTTACAGAAAAAATGCTCATTATTTGGGAGTGAAACGAATGATACACATATAGGACGCATGTAGTATTATGCTCACGTAAAAGTACTTCAATTCTACACGTAATTTACGTCTTTTTTTTGGTCAATTAACGACTAACGTGTCAAGAATTATTTATACGCGGAAATTATGATTATTTGGTTTCGTATCTATAGAAACAAATATAATATTCTTTTGCTTTCTCACAAGATAACATAAATTAGTAAAAATCCAGTTATTAGATACGATATATCTACAAAACCTTGTACTTGAAAAAGTCCTATTAGAATATACAAGCATTTTTTGTTTATAATACAGTTGACGTGATATTATGATAACATCATTTTCCGATTTCATTACAACAACGTCGAACTTTTTAAACGTACTTTAAAGGAAAATGGCGATATATATCCATTCGTGTCTGGAGCTGTCCCGTCCCGGTTTATCACCGGAATATGTCATTTGTAAAATCAAATTTCATGAAATTGTCTTGTCATTGCCCAACACTAATGTCTACAAACATTATTTGTATTTCAGATCCATCCGATCATTATTAGTGTCAATCTTCGACGCTGGGTCCCATTATAGTTCATGGGCCTCGCAAGCCGCCCGCGTTGAAAAACATTTATGTCCGACTCGAGTTGGCCTACAGTCGGCCCATTGAAGCCCAGATTGCGTTTTAGTTGATGTGTGAGTGAGAAAGTTCGAGCTAGGCCCGGCCCACCAAGTGGAGCATCTACTTTAGGCCTCGAAATACATATCCTATATACTCAATTGATCTGATGTTCATCATATCCTTAAGAAAAGGAGCCTACTTAGCATCGCACAATAATATGTCCGGCAAATGTTGCTCAAGATGAAATGGTCTTTCTTTCCACAAACAATCACGAAGTGGTGCAACTAACTCTACGAATCAGCATTGTAATCCTCAACAGATATGTCCCCTTGCGTTACATTATCAGTCCGAAAACAACCCCTGACAGCGGATTCGAAGACAATGGCTTGGTCTCCATCTCGTTCGCCCTCAGTTCTTCTTGTTCCGACACTTCTGTTTCTTTGCATCTGTCTCGGTAATGCGCCCGAACTCATAGTAAGAACCCTAGCCACTTTTTTTTTGTTGTTTTTGTGGCATGGAATGTTTCTCGAACATCATGATCTCTCTCACCCACACACTCATTTCGGATTCTCAAAGACTCACTACGAATCATGGAGGAGGTACTGACGATGATGCTGCTCCACTGAAGGTTTGTCTCTCATCATCATTCTTTGTTAGCCCCTTGTTGGTCGGCAATCGTTTTTTACTAGCGAGAAACGCGGGCTTGTGTTTTGTTTCCTAGAAAACTGCTGCGAGAGAATCAATGGATCTGAACATGGAACTGATGGATTATGAAGATCCATAGCCGAATGTCAACCCGAGATCTTCTGGGCATCTCCTGGACCCTCCTCCGAGGGTCTAAAAGCTTCAGAAGACTCGGAATGAAATGTATGTGAAAAGGTGAATAAAATGAACATCTCATTTAATTTCTTTGTCTCGCCCTTACAGCTTTGACCCGTCCATATCAACCCGCGCTTGCCCGACAAGCGACTAGGAAGTTGCTCCTTTAGTCCTTATTTGATTAACTATGGATGTGTTGCCTATATTTCTTTCTATAGATAAGGAAAAAAAGTTATTATTATTTGAATATCTAAATTCAAATTCATCACCCATTGAGACTTGAATTCGGTCAATATTCTATCTTATCTCGATCTCGTTTCCCTTTATATTCCCTCTAGCGGGAAAAACTGGAGTTTTAAAATGTCAAAGTGCCAGACATGTCCATGCCATTGCCAAACTTTTGACTGATGCTTCATGACGATTCGCTTGTAGACAGTATCAAAGTTAAACTTGATTTTTGTCTTTCTAAAATTTTTCCATATCATGAAATCAATTTTCTGTGGCAAATTTTCGTCATTCCCCTCTGGCTCAAAAGATCATTTTGTCGAAGCTCTTACAACTTAAAAATCCTTTACATCTTTCAAAAATGAAAATTAAAAAAACCCCTAACCTCTTGTTCTTGAGGCTCAATTGATATTTCAAAAGTGTCAATTTCTTCTTGGTTGCTATAGAAAAGATCACGAGTTCGGTTTATGATGAGTATCTGCACATGAATTAGATAATCGATTCACGACGATAAGATCAGCCCATTTCACTAATGTCCTAATCAAGTGAAGATCACATGATTGTCATAATATACAATGGTCGACACGTAATTTCACATAGAATTTTCTCACAATTTTTGATAAGATTAGACAAACCAGTCCAGTCCACTCATGACCAAAACTATTTTTCATCAGCTGGCAGATGAAAGTCATGTGAACCCCTTCATCCTGCAATTTTTATTCCCACATTTTTTTATGTACTGAGGACCACAGATGCCAGAATAACAGAGGCAGATCCCCACCCCAGCCGTCGACAAAAGGCCAAGATTTAATTGGTCAAATCTCAAACTTGTCCCTCTGATGTTGCAATGCAATCTGACAGGAACTCATTCGGATTACCAATTATCTGGAGCCTTCCACTTTCGTAAACACAGGGAAGCCATTAGGACGCGATAAACAAGAAGGGATAATCTTCTAAAGAATTCTTTCCCTATTGCCTGGTTACTTCGTGGCAGCCTTCTTCTTGCTACGTTTGTTGCTATTCTCTTTTTAAACCTCTGAGGGCAGATTTGGAGTTCTCGAACTGAAAAGCGGTCCAGCAAGAGTTGACAAAGTGGGGAAAATTTCATGATTTTATCCAATCTTTGAGAAGTGCAATGACGAGATTAATCTCTACATGTTTGGCTCCCTCACATCCTTCTCAGAAACCTCGTGAGTTTGCAATCTTTGTGAGAACTTATGACGTGAATTACGTGTCATGTTTCTGTACAACCTACTAGTCTTTGAACTTGGAAATTCTTTCTACTGTAAATATGCAGCGTATCAGAAAAAAATGCATGATAAGACTTCTTATAGATTTTTTTTGTCGTTTTGTTCTTCTTAAGGCTATCTGATTCAAGTTCTTGCTTCTCCCTTGCACGTTGCAAAAGCAGGTTTTCTTTTCTTGTCAAATTCTTGATTTTCTTTGTTAATCTCTGAAACTTAATCCATTCTTTCATGCCACAAATCTCTTGGACAAAAGAAAATTTAGAGTCTGCTTCATGCTTTAGTATCTTACTCACAATTATCTCCAACTTTAATAATTATAAAACTAGTGACATATTACCATCAATCATAGAATCATTGTGCAGATGGACAGAGCAAGAAATTATTTCAAGGTATATAACTTCAGATTAATTGATGGAACGTACGCTAATCAACTTTTTCAATAATTTCAAATGCACATGTATCGCTAATGCATGGAAATAATTTCTTTTCTGCTGAGTGCTGACTATGTTTCTGGACTAATATAAAAAAACTTCGGTAGCTACATTATTATGATTAAAACTATATGCCTACTATTTTTGAAACCTATAAAGCACCTCATTAGCGAAAAGAGTTCAATTTAGCCTAATTTTGTTTCTTTCTCTTGAAAAATGACCTTTTCTTTTTCTTTAATAAATGCATCGAGCATGGCACCTTTCTTGGGAAAATTATCAAAAAAGTCATAAACTTATTATATTTTTGCTAATTTAGTCCTAAATCTTTCAATTTTGCCAATTTAGTCCTAAACCTTTTCACTTCTTGCCAATTTAGTCCTAAACCTTTTCACTTCTTGCCAATTTAGTCTATCTGGCCAATTTTAGCCGACCGGTGTTGATGTGGATGCTGGCTAGCCAGCCGGCGTTAACGTGGCAATTTTTAAATATACATATTTTTATTTTTAATCTCTCTATTTCTTTTTTTTTCCTTCTTCTTCCTTTGCCAATTGCCTAACCTCTAGCGACTGGCTAGAGGCTACAACCGGCGAGGGTCAGCCTCACCAGCCTTAGGTGAGGGACGACCTCGTTGGCCTTGGGCGAGACTCATGGTCGGCGAGGTAGCCCCTTGCCCGCTTTTGGTGAGGTAGCCTCACCCTTCTTGGCGAGTACGACCTATGCATTCGGAACTTCCCGGCAAATTAGGTGCTCACTGTTCCTCACAATTAGCTTCAATGGCAAGAGCGCTGCCCTATACACTCTGATTGTCGACGCAATTAAACCATCCTTCACTACTCTCTACCTCCTCCTCAATGCCCTAGTCCCCCTCATCACCTCCTTCATGGCCCTCATCCTGATCCTCCGATAGCCCTTCCTCAACCCCCTCCCACGTGATGCAGTTGACTGCGACTCCCTCAGCTACGAACTCACCCAAGGTCGATGAGGTTGCCCCTCGCCAAATCCCAGCATGGGTGACCTTGCCTGAGGTTGGCGAGCCTGACCCTCGCCAATCATAGCCTTTAGCCGGTTGCCGGAGGTTGGGTGATTGGCAGAGAAAGAAGAAGGAAAAAAAGAAAAGAAAAGAAATAAATTAATTAAAAATATAAAAAATAATTAAAAATTTTCGAAAAAATACGAAAAATTTATTGCATTAGTGTGGGCTAGCGTCCACAGTAGCGCCCGCTAGTCAAAATTGGCCGGATGGATTGAATTGGCAAGTGAAAATGTTTCGGACTGAATTGGCAAAATTGAAGGATTTATGACTGAATTAGCAAAAGTGTAATAGGTTGTTTATGATTTTTTGGATAATTTTCCCCACCCTTCTTATCAATAAAGAAACACTCCTAATTCTCCTTCAACAAAATTCCGAAAAGTCTTGCTAATGAGTGCTGTCGAAGACTCATAAACCATAGGGAAAATTTCAATTAAGGACCCCAAGTGGGGTCAAATTCTCAAAAAAGGACCCAAAGTGAACAAAGTGTTAAATAAGGGCACGAAGTGCTCAATCAGTCTTAAATAAGGACCTGAAGTGCCCAAAAAATCTCAAATAAGGACTTGGGTCCCCGGCTATGGCCGGCGGAGGAAGAAAAAAAAAATAAAAAGGAAAATAAAAAAAACAGAAAAGAAAAAACGAAAAAGTTAAAAAAATAAATAAAAAGTTACTGTTTCGGCACCGGAACAGTAGCTTTTTCGCCAGCCGGCGGGTATTTTGGCCGGCCGGGGACCCAGGTCCTTATTTGAGATTTTTTGGGCACTTCAGGTCCTTATTTAAGACTGATTGAGTACTTCAGGTCCTTATTTAACACCTTGTTCACTTTAAGTCCTTTTTTGAGAATTTGACCTCACTTGGGGTCCTTAATTGGAATTTTCCCTAAACCATATTTATATTGGAAAGGTGTTGATTTCAAATAAATTTACAACGCATACCACAAGAGGGAAACAATACATTGGAAATAACAAATCATTTTCTATCGGGTGCTTAACATGGGCATTTGTTAACAAAATTCAATTTTCAATCATGGTTCATGTGGACGAAGCAACATTAGAGCAACTTCTGCAAGGCGTGTTTTATCCTCAGCAATTTCCTCGATATCTAAAAATTGCTACCTACTTTATTGTATATCTCACAATTGTCATTTTAAATTTTCGAAGATCTATTTATTTGTTAGGAGTGTGCACGTTTCAGAGCGGGGAGAATATTTGCCAATGAATCTTGCCAATGTAGAGTCATCTCGGGTCTCTCAAAATTAAATTCTCATATTTCATGTTACGTCAAAATTTTCATCCTATATAAGTTATGTATTGATTTTGAATTTTACTTATCTAAAAGTTTTCTACTTGTTTGATTGTATAAGCACGATCTATCTATTCATCCAAATCAATTGCTTCGTGAAAATTTTCATCATCCGGATTTTTTTTGTCTTATTCTATCCTATTTCTATTTTGCAAGCCACGGTGGGTGCTATGTGTTGTGTGTAGGTTTCAAAATTCTGCTCCTTCACTCCCCCCCGAGAAGGTAGGAATTGAACTCTCCACCTTTCCTTTTCCTAGTGCCAACTCGATACTTATCGGGACTTTTATTTTGTACGCTGACAATTGCAAAAGTACAACTACACAAGCAAGTTCCACAATTTTCACTTTGAGTAAGTAGAAAAAAAAAATCTTTTACACAGATGGTGTAACATTCATTAGAATATTTTTCGATATTTCAAAGAGGAAATCATTTTCTTAAATTTAAACATCGGTTTTCTATTAATTAGGAAAACATTTTGCGTTTGACTCATTTTGCTAAGTGAACCAAACACTGGAAAATCAGGAAAACGTTTTCCATGAAACAACTGAAACCTTGGTTTCATTACATTCTGCAATTTTCTTTCAAAATTTTGGTTTATTCTACTTTCCTTTCGCTCGAATTTGTTGAAATTTCAATATTATATATTGATTTTGAATTTTATTTCTCTAAATTTTTTTTCTATCCTTTGATCATATAAGCAAGATATTTCTATCCATACAAATCAATCGCCCAGCGAAAAATTTCAATCATTTTGAAAAAAGAATTAGTTAAATATGTAATACTTGGCCTGCAATAATTTAATTTTGGTGAACGGGGAGCAGCTCACATAGTAATGTCTTGCATTCGAGCTTGAGCTCGTGTGGGTGGACGCGTACGAAAAGAATAACAAAGCAACGGCCGTACCCGTAAATTTCCACAAAAACAGATGCCCCATTGTTGGGATTCTCCTTAATTAGTCGGGAGAATTAATGCATTGATGACCACGTAGTTCCAATGCAACCAACTCGCTTGGAAAATGAAGAGTTTTGCAAATATCCATACTTTTTGGAAAGATGCTTTACGACCACCTTATTTATTGGTGAAGAATCTAAAGCATGGAAGAGATGTTTCATTGCCCTCTATAAATAGGGGATGAAGAGATATGTTGGAGTGTGACGTGAGATCTGGTGTACATTTCACATCAAAGACAAATTCGACGAGAGTCGATGAGGTCAAAGGTTTCGACAACCTCTTTTGATAAGAAAGATCCTCTGTGAGAGAGATTATTATCCTCCTATACTAAGTTGTAATCCACCAATAGGTGAGGGTGATCCACCAATTTTCGGCGAAGAAATATTGTTGTAAATCCTACTATTATAGTGAAAGATCTTCGTGGTTTTTCTCTTTCGAGGGATTTTCCACGTAAAATCCGTGTGTCTTCGTCTCTACATTTCTCTTATTTTCTTTTTTGCCAATCTTGATCACGCAAGGAGGGAGAAAGGGTTTCGCTTCCGCATCATTATTATTATATGCCTTTTTTCCCAACAGTGATATAAGAGCTTGGTTCAAAGGCATCATGTGTTTCAAAATGGAGGCTACCGTCACCCATTATGGTGATATGTTCAAACTCATTGCGGAGAACTATTCCTATTGGAAGCCAATGATGGAGGACCACCTATATTGTAGGGACTTGTACGAGCCTGTCATCAATGAGGAAAAGCCGGAGGAAAAGAGCGATAAAAAGTGGGAACTGTTAAATCGCAAAGCAGTCGCCATGATCCGCAAATATATCGATAGAAGTTTGTTCGAGCATGTGTTGACATCCACCAATGCTCACGAATTATGGGCGAAGCTAGAGTCCATGATTCAAAAGAAGACGCCTCGTAATAAAGCACACCTAGTGCGACGATTGGAGAAGCTGGAGTATAAGGATGGTCAAAGCATGATAGAGCACTTAAATACTTTTAAGGGGCTCGTGAATCAATTGACGAAGATTGAGATGAAGATTGATGAGTAGTTGCAAGCCCTTCTACTCCTCAGTTCCCTACCAGAAAGTTGGGACATGTTGGTTGTTACTCTAAGTAATTCAGCCCCGGAAGGCAAGCTCACCATGGATGCTGTAGCCGATAGCCTATTAAATGAAGAAGCTCGGAGAAAAGAACGAGGCACGTCTAGCCAATATGAGGCCAACATCGTCGACAATCATGGGAGAACCGAGTTCCGTGGTAGAAGTAAAAGCCATGGCCATGATAAGCCTCGTGGGCATTCCAGATCTCGCGCCAAAGTAATTTGTTACTATTGCGGGAAATCCGGTCACAAGAAACCGCAGTGCCAATTTCTTAAGAGAGATCAAAAGTCCGGCAATGTCAAGCCAGACCAAGTTGACCCAAAGAAGAAGGAAGAAAAGAACATTATAGCCGTCGCAGCAACTGAAGATGATGATGTCTTCCTAATTGGTGAAGCCAGCTGCCTCAATGTTGCTGACGATGATATTTCGTGGATTGTTGATTCAGGTGCGTCCTTCTACGTTACTCCACATGAAGGATTTTTTTCATCTTACCAAAGTGGCGACTTTGGTACAATCATGATGGGAAACCGTGTCACCAGCAAAATTGTTGGAATTGGTGAAGTCACTTTGATGACTGACATGGGATATAAGCTGATATTAAAGGAGGTGAGACATGTTTCAAATATGCGTCTCAACCTTATCTCAGCTGGGAAGCTAGATGATGCTGGGATGGTGAATGGAAACTCGTCAAAGGGAGTATGGTCATCGCCTGAGGAAAGAAAGAAGGCTCCTTGTACGCCATGCAAGGAAGAGTATGCAACGGAGATGCTAATATTGCCTACGTTGACTCAAGCCTGGAGTCATGGCACAAGAGGCTTGGTCACATGAGCAAGAAGGGATTGTAGATCCTCACCCAGAAAGAGCTACTCTTCGACGTGAAAGGCCAATTGCTAGAGGCTTGCACTCACTGCTTAGCCGGCAAACAACGTCAAGTATCATTTCAGAAATCAGATCGACCCAGAAGGAGAAGGCATGTTATTGATCTGGTTCATATTAATGTTTGTTCCATGACAGAGAAATCTCTCGGTGGTGCATATTACTTCGTCACCTTTATTGATGATCACTCCAGAAAAGTATGGTTGTATTTGTTGAGCATGAAAGACCAAGTTCTCAAAACTTTCAAGGAGTAGCATGCTATGGTAGAATGGGAGACTGGGAAGAAATTAAAGTGCGTGCGAGTCGATAATGGTGGTGAGTATTGTGGCCCTTTCGAAGCATACTGCAGGTCACATGGCATAAAATTGGAGAAGACGCCTCCAAAGACGCCTTAGCTAAACGGCGTAGCTGAGAGGATGAATTGAACCATTGAGGAAAGAGTTCGATGCATGTTATCTCATGCCAAACTACCCAAATCATTTTGAGGTGAAACCATGAAGACTGCCGTTGATATAATCAACTTGTCACTGTCAAAGCCTTTGGATGGAGAAATCCCAGAGGAGGCTTGGACAAGAAAGAAGGCATCATAAAGAAAGAAGAATGGGTGAAAGCCATGCGGGAGGAGATGCAGTCCTTGCATGAGAATCATATCTATGATCTAATTGAGTTACTGAAGGGAGGCGAACATTGAAAAATAAGTGGGTGTATAAACTCAAAACTGATGAAAACAGCTCGCGGCCAAGGTACAAAGCTTGAATTGTTGTCAAAGGATGCAATCAGAAGAAGGGCATCGATTTCGATGAGATATTTTCTCCGGTAGTGAAGATGTCATCGATTCGAGTTGTCCTTGGTATAGCCGCCTCCCTAGACTTGGAAATTGAATAGCTCGATGTGAAGACTGTCTTTCTTCACGGAGACCTTGATGAAGAAAACTACATGGAGCAACCCGAGGGTTTTAAAGCTCCAGGAAAAAAGCACCTAGTGTGTCTACTCAAGAAAAGTCTCTATGGTTTAAAACAAGCACCAAGACAGTGGTACAAGAAATTTGATTCATTCATGACGGAACATGACTTCAAGAAAACTCACGTTGACCACTGTGCATTCATTAAGAGGTATGCTAGTAGTGATTTCATTATTTTTCTACTTTATGTCGATGATATATTGATAGTTGGGCAAGACTCAAAGAAAATTGCTGCACTGAAGAAGGCCTTGAGCCAGTCTTTTTCTATGAAAGATCTTGGCCAAGTAAAGCAGATCCTTGGGATGAAGATCGTTTGAGATCATTCGAAGAAGCTATTATGGCTATCCCAGGAGAAATATATCGAGAAGATTCTCGAGAGATTCAACATGCGTAAGGCCAAAGCAGTAAGTACTCCTTTTACTGGACATTTCAAATTCAGTCAGAAACAGAGTCCTTCGACTGAAAAAGAGAAAGAAGAGATGATGAAAGTGCCATATTCATCGGCGGTTGGCAGCCTTATGTATGCAATGTTATGCACCGGACCCGATATTGCTTAAGCAGTCGGTGTTGTGAGTTGATTCCTTTTGAATCCAGGGAAGGAACATTGGGCTGCTATCAAATGGATATTTCGATACCTCCAGGGTACATCGAAAAGGTGTTTATGTTTCGGCAAAGAAAAACCCGTGTTAAAAGGATACACGGATGCAGATTTAGGTGGTGATGTTGATTCAAGAAAATCGACGTCAGGGTACCTGACTACCTTTGCAGGGGGAGCGATGTCATGGCAGTCGAAGCTCTAAAAATGCGTTGCCCTGTCAACCATTGAAGTCGAATATATTGTAGCCACAGAAGCAAGTAAAGAAATGCTTTGAATGAAGAACTTCTTGCTTGAGTTGGGTCATAAGCAAGAAAAGTATGTATTGAGATGTGATAACCAAAGTGCCATACATTTGGCGAAAAATTAAGCCTATCACTCTCTCTCAAAACACATCGATATGCGTTACCATTGGATTCGGAATATAATAGAGGAGAAGCATTTACAGCTCAACAAGGTTCACACCGATGAGAACTGGTCCGACATGATAGACCATGGTTATTCCGTCAAAGAAGTTAGATGAGTGTTGCAAAGGTGTAAATATAGCAATTATCCCCTCTAATTAAGTCGAAGGGGAAGATTTATTGGGATTCACCTTAATTAGTCGGGAGAATTAATGTATTGATGACCACGTAGTTCCAATGCAACCAACTCGCTTGGAAAATGAAGAGTTTTGCAAATATCCATGCTTTTTGAAAAGATGCTTTATGAACACCTTATTTATTGGTGAAGAATCTAGAACATGGAAGAGATGTCTCATGGCCCTCTATAAATAGGGGATGAAGAGATATGTTGGAGTGTGACGTGAGATCTGGTGTACATTCCACATCAAAGACAAATTCGACGAGAGTCGGTAAGGTCAAAGATTTTGACAACCTCTTTTGATAAGAAAGATCCTCTGAGAGAGAAATTGTTGTCCTCCTATACTAAGTTGTAATCTACCAATAGGTGAGGGTGATCCATCAATTTTCGATGAAGAAATATTGTTGTAAATCCTACTATTATAGTGGAAGATCTTCGTGGTTTTTCTCTTTCGAGGGATTTTCCACGTAAAATCCGTGTGTCTTCGTCTCTACAATTCTCTTATTTTCTTTTTTGCCAATCTTGATCACGCAAGGAGGGAGAAAGGGTTCCGCATCATTATTATTATACGCCTTTTTTCCTAACAGTGGCATCGGAGCTTGGTTCAAAGGAATCATATGTTTCAAGATGGAGGCTACCGTCACCCATGATGGTGATATGTTCTCGGCTAAGCTTCATAGACATATTTCCTTTACATTTCCTTAAACATCTATACAAAATCAAATGTTTCGATGGCTTGGCTAAGCTTATGTTGTTGGATATAGTTTCATTCCTGGTTCTCCATTCTTAAAATGTTTGCACATGGAAAAAGAGCTTCATTTTCTTTCCAGAGATTGTACTCCGTTCTACATGTCTTTGTGCGCCCTCTCTCCCTCTCCAGGTTAAGCTTCATAGACACATAAACATTTGTACAAAATCGAACCTTTGGATGGCTTAGCTAAGTTTATGTTGTTGGACAAAGTTTCGTTGCTGTTCCCCATTTTTAAAATGTTTGGCTGAATGTAAAAAAAGAGTTTCATGTTCTTTCTAAAGAATGAACTCTGTTCCGTATGTTTTTGTGCGCCCTCTCTCTCGAGTAAGCTTCATAGACGCATTTCCTTGCATTTCCCTAAACACATGTTATTGGGTTTTGACGTTCAAATTGATGACAAGGGTATTTAAAACACTTTTGTTGCGGAACAACACCAAGAGATGCATAAATCAAAAGCTCAAATAGTAAGGATGAAAGCAAAATCGAACCATGCGATATACAAAATATATGCGGAAACCCAAAACGGGAAAAACCACGGGGAGAGAGAGGGATTTCACTATCTTCAACAACGAGTACAATCGAAAGGCTCAAAAATCACTTGGTGAGCCAGAAGATCTAATGATCAAACAAAAATATTGAAAGAACAAACAAGGGAGAGAATGTGGAGGTTAGGTATAAGATGTGTTGCCCATGACATTTCTTTTATAGTCCCCTTTGAAAACCCCTTAAAATAAATGTGTATGGTCCAAAATACCCTTTTCATCAATTTGAAAGTCAAAAGCCAACGGTTACTTCAATAACTCAGAAATTACGATTAAAGGGTCTAAACTATGGTTGATTTTCTGATGAGTCAAAGAGTAAACAAAACAAGACCGTCGTTTGTTCTTGCTCGAATGCATTCCTAAATTAAAGACTCGCTCATACAAGTTTATGACACTATACTGTGAGTCAATTTGGAGTCTAATCACTTGCCCCTCTACTCTTAACAATTCTTTTCATGATTTTGCAAAACAACCTCTAATCTATTTCTCAGTTTATAGCAAATCATTTTCCTTGATGCTTTTGATGGAGCTTCGAGAGAAAACTGAAGTATAAAGAGCTATTTAAGTAAAGCTCTTCTCTCGTGCATTGGTGTAATATGTCACAAAAAGTTAGGGACATTTTTCATTGATCGGGTCCCACCAGGCGCCCTGGTTCCTCATCCCTATCCAACTTGACAGCCCTTGAAACACATATTAGCCGATCCCTGTGTATCATAGCCACTCGCTGGGGAAGAATTTCATCACGCTATTGTTTCGATCCATCAGGAATAGCCAATGGGTAGCTCAGCTACGCACCATGTGGCAACGCCAACACGTTCATCATGCTCATCGGTTTCACCTCCATCATATTATTAGTTTCAAGCAAAAATGATCCCATAAACCCAACATACTTTAGTGACTAATTACTTAGTAAGATAAGTCGACACCAAAGTCATTTAATATGCATGATTTACTAAGTATATGGCATTGAGTTGGACCTCATATTACCGTAATTGATCATTTCATTCATTAGGATTTTTGGTTTATCATCTGTGTCAATGCCTAACATGCATGCACTCCTTGGAAGTTTTATTTGAATGGAGTGGATTAGTGGAGTCCATTTGAAGATTTCCTCCACCTTCAAGTTGACCACTACCTAGATTATTCGACCCATTTACGCTCAAGAATTAGAAGGAATATATCTTAGCTTACATACGAAAAATCTAACAAAAAAAATCAAGTTGCAATACCACCTCACATTGTACCTAAAAAGTTCAAAGGCCTCCGCTCGAGCCTCCTCTCCCTAGACATCCCTCCTTCGTTGTGCCTCATCACCACAGCATCATCGACACAGATCGGGCTCTCCTATCAAACATTTCTATGGATGGTGGCTTCCTGAACATCGCCTCTATCAGCTGGCTTAGCCACGGCCCCATCTCAGGCCGGAGCTCACCCCAGTGGAACAACACCCACCGCTTGGGCGGGTGGTGGCAATCATCCCCTTGGTGCCACGCCATGTATGGGGACACCGTCGACAGGGTGTGCCATATGTTGCCGCAACGGTAGCTATTGTAGGACAAGAAACTCAGCCCGCTCATGGAGGTGGCATTACTGGGGAGGGCCTCAGGCCATGCGAGGTCATAGTAGATCCACAAGCCATCATGCACATCGCATCTCTCGAGGCATAGCCCTTTGAGCTGTCGGACGGGAATCGCGGGTGCTGGGGCCCACTGTTGATGCTAGTTCCGCCGAGGGAGCTCACGAACTGAGTGTGACCCTCGGTGGGTCAGTCGGTGAAGTGCCGGTCCTTAAGTGGGAGGTACATGGCCGCGTCGCAGAGCCACTTGGCCATGGCCTTGAGCTTATCAGCTTAAGTAGCGGTAACTGTGGCATTAGGTGCGACGTGGGAGGTGGTGTCAATGGTGACTTTTTGCCATTGGTGAGAGAGAGAGAGAGAGAGAGAGAGAGAGAGAGAGAGAGAGAGAGAGCATAGAGTTTGGTTGAGATGGAAAGAGGATAAAGAGATTAGTGGGAGTGATGTGTTATGACATCCACTTGATCGTCACCATCATTTTAATCCAAATTCGATGCAACATTGCATACTCGATACGAACTCACCGGTGTAGGTGTGGGCATCCTATTGTACTCTCGAATAGGAATTTATTCGTGGCGATCGGCACAATAAATTTATTAAACTATTCGATAATATTATATTATGAAATATTGGAAATAGTACCTTACTATGTTTAATATTTTAATTATACTAATTAATACGTGATGATAATTCGTATTTTTTTCAGCTACACAAATTTACTTTTTTCTAATTTTTGGATTATACAAAAGGAACATTCCTTTAAGCAAAATAATCAAGTGATTAGAACAAAATTCTCTTTTTTTGTCATATTCTGACCAAAGTTGATTACAGCATTTTCCCTCGCTCTCTCTTCCTTTGACACCCTCTGTCCACTCTCTCCCTCTCTCCCTACTCTCTCACTCGTAGTTTGCACTCTATTTGCGCCTAGTATGCACGGTACGGCATCCTCAGCTTCTCTTTTGCGCCCAGGTCTCCTCTTTTGGTCTCTCGGATCACTTTTCGGTCTTAGAACATCTGCTCATTTTCTCGGAACACTCCTCTCATTAAGGCACCCTCACTCTCTCGCTTAGAACCCTCTGCTAATCTCTTCTCTCGGTAAAGCTTCCTCCCTGCCTCTCGCTTGCTCTTGCTCTCAGTAGTCTACACTAACATTTTCTCCTTTCTCTTTCTTTAGCTTGCTCGTTTGCTTGGGAAGAACATGGATGAGTGGAATGCTGAGTTGATCATGACATTTTGTGGTAAATGTTTTGCATCCGTCTCTCTCGGGTTGTTTCTCATTGTTGCTAATTGTGTTTTTTTTTTCGCTAAATAGGTTGTACGTTTTCAAGCGCTTTCTCCATCTCTGCTGGGTAAGTTTCATAAACTCACTTCCCGTGCATTTCCCTAGACATGTGTACAAAATCAAACGCTTGGATGGCTTGGCTAAGTTTGTGTTATTGAATAAAGTTTCGCTTTTGGTTCCCCACTTTTAAAATGTTTGGGTGGAAAAAGATCTTCATTTTTTTTTCCAGAGAACATACTCTGTTCTGCATGTTTTTGTGCGCCTTCTCTCTCGGCTAAGCTTTATAGACGCATTTCCTTTACATTTCCTTAAATATCTGTACAAAATCAAACGTTTCGATGGCTTGGCTAAGCTTATGTTATTGGATACAGTTTCATTCACGGTTCTCCATTCTTAAAATGTTTGGTCGAACGTGAAAAAAGAGCTTCATTTTCTTTCCAGAGATTGTACTCTGTTCTACGTGTCTTTGTGCGCCCTCTCTCCCTCTCCGGGTTAAGCTTCATAGACGCATAAACATTTGTACAAAATCGAACATTTGGATGGCTTAGTTATGTTTATGTTGTTGGACAAAGTTTCGTTGCTGTTCCCCATTTTTAAAATGTTTGGCTGAATGTAAAAAAAGAGTTTCATATTCTTTCTAAAGAATGAACTCTGTTCCGTATGTTTTTGTGCGCCCTCTCTCTCGAGTAAGCTTCATAGACGCATTTCCTTGCATTTCCCTAAACACATGTTATTGGGTTTTGACGTTCAAATTGATGACAAGGGTATTTAAAACACTTTTGTTGCGGAACAACACCAAGAGATGCATAAATCAAAAGCTCAAATAGTAAGGATGAAAGCAAAATCGAACCATGCGATATACAAAATATATGCGGAAACCCAAAACGGGAAAAACCACGGGGAGAGAGAGGGATTTCACTATCTTCAACAACGAGTACAATTGAAAAGCTTAAAAATCACTTGATGAGCCAGAAGATCTAATGATCAAACAAGAAGATTGAAAGAACAAACAAGGGAGAGAATGTGGAGGTTAGGGTTTAAGATGCGTTGTGCAAGACATCTCTTTTATAGTCTCCTTTGAAAAAACCCTTAAAATAAATGTGCATGGTCCAAAATGCCCTTGTCATCAATTTGAAAGTCAAAACCCAACGGTTACTTCAATAACTCAGAAATTATGATTAAATGGTCTAAACTATGGTTGATTTTCCAATGAGCCAAAGAGTGAACAAAACAAGACCGTCGTTTGTTCTTACTCAAATGCATTCATAAATTAAAGACTCGCTCATACAAGTTTATGAAACTATATTGTGAGTCAATTTGGAGTCTAATCACTTGCCCCTCCACCATTAACAATTCTTTTCATGATTTTGCAAAACAGCCTTTAACCTATTTCTCAGCTTATAGCAAATCATTTTCCTTGATGCTTTTGATGGAGCTTCGAGAGAAAACTGAAGTACAAAGAGCTATTTAAGTAAAGCTCTTTTCTCGTGTATTGGTGTCATATATCACAAAAAATTAGGGACATTTCTCATTGACTGGGTCCCACCAGGCGCCCTAGTGCCTCATCCCTATCCAACTCGACAGCCCTTGAAACACATATTGGCCGATCCCTGTGTATCGTAGCCACTCGCTGGGGAAGAACTCCATATCGCTATTTTTTCGGTCCATCAGGAATAGCCAATGGGTAGCTCAGCTACGCTCCATGTGGCAACGCCAACACGTTCATCATGCTCATCGGTTTCACCTCCATCATATTATTGGTTTCAAGCAAAAATGATCCCATAAACCCAACATACTTTAGTGACTAATTACTTAGTAAGATAAGTCGACACCAAAGTCATTTAATATGCATGATTTACTAAGTATATGGCATTGAATTGGACCTCATATTACCGTAATTGATCGTTTCATTCATTAGGATTTTTGGTTTGTCATCTAACATGATGTGTCAACGCCTAACATGCATGCACTCCTTGGAAGTTTTATTTGAATGGAGTGGATTAGTGGAGTCCATTCGAAGACTCCCTCCACCTTCAAGTTGACCACTACCTAGATTATTCGACTCATTTACGCTCAAGAATCAAAAGGAATATACTTTAGCTTAAATAAGAAGAATCTAACAAAAAAGATCAAGTTGCAATACCACCTCACATTGCACCTAAAAAGTTCGAAGGCCTCCGCTCGAGCCTCCTCTCCCTAGACATCCCTCCTTTGCTGTGCCTCATCACCACAGCATCATCGAAACAGATCGGGCTCTCTTGTCAAACATTTCTATGGACGGTGGCTTCCCGAACGTCACCTCTATCAGCTTGCTCAGCTACAGCGCCATCTCAGGCCGGAGCTCACCCCAGTGGAACAACACCCATTGCTTGGGCGGATGGTCGCAATCATCCCCTTGGTGCCACGTCATGTATGGGGACACCGTCGATAGGGTGTACCATATGTTGCCGCAGCGGTAGCTATTGTAGGACAAGAAACTCAGCCCACTCATGGGGGTGGCATTACTGGGGAGGGCCTCAGGCCATGTGAGGTCATAGTAGTTCCATAAGCCATCATGCACATCGCGTCCCTCGAGACATAACCCTTTGAGCCGTTGGATGGGAAGCGCAGGTGCTGAGGCCCACCGCTGATGCTAGTTCCGCCGAGGGAGCTCACGAACTGAGTGTGACCCTCGGTGGGTCGGTCGGTGAAGTGCCAGTCCTTGAGTGGGAGGTACGTGGCCGCGTCGCAGAGCCACTTGGCCACGGCCTTGAGCTTATCAGCTTAAGTAGCGGTGGCTGTGGCGTCAGGAGCAACGTGGGAGGTGGTGTCAATGGCGACTTTTTGCCATTGGTGAGAGAGAGAGAGAGAGAGAGAGAGAGGCCATAGAGTTTGGTTGAGATGGGAGGAGGATAAAGAGATTGGTGGGAGTGATGTGTTATGACATCCACTTGATCGTTGACATCATTTTATCCCAAATTTGATGTAACATTGCATACTCGATACGGACTCACTGATGCAGGTGTGGGCATTCTATTGTACTATTGAGTAGGAATTTATCCGTGGCGATCGGCACAAGAAATTTAGTAAATTATTCGATAATATTATATTATGAAATATTGGAAAGGGTACCTTACTATGTTTAATATTTTAATTATACTAATTAATATGTGATGATAATTCATATTTTTTTCAGCTACACAAATTTACTTTTTTTTTTTTCTAATTTTTGGATTATAGAAAAAGGAACATTCCTTTAAGCGAAATAATCAAGTGACTAGAACAAAATTATCTTTTTTTGTCATATTCTGACCAAAGCTGATTACAGCATTTTCCCTCGCTCTCTCTTCCCCACTCTCTCTCTCCCTCCCTATTCTCTCACTCGTAGTTTGCACTCTATTTGCGTCCAGTATGCACGGTACGGCATCCTCAACTTCTCTTTTGCGCCCAGGCCTCCTCTTTTGGTCTCTTGGATCGCTTTCCGGTCTCAGAACATCTGCTCATTTTCTCGGAACACTCCTCTCATTAAGGCACCCTCACTCTCTCGCTCAAAATCCTCTGTTAATCTCTTCTCTCAATAAAGCTCCATCCCTCCCTCCCTCTCGCTTGCTCTCGCTTTTAGTAGTCTACACTAACATTTTCTCCTTTCTCTCTCCTTAGCTTGCTCGTTTGCTTGGGAAGAACAATGACATGTGGAATGCTGAGTTGATCATGGCATTTTGTGGTAAATGTTTTGCATCCGTCTCTCTTGGGTTGTTTCTCATTGTTGCTAATTGTGTTTTTTTTTTCGCTAAACAGGTTGTACGTTTTCAAGCGCTTTCTCCATCTCTGCTGGGTAAGTTTCATAAACTCACTTCCCGTGCATTTCCCTAGACATGTGTACAAAATCAAACGCTTGGATGGCTTGGCTAAGTTTGTGTTATTGAATAAAGTTTCGCTTTTGGTTCCCCACTTTTAAAATGTTTGGGTGGAAAAAGATCTTCATTTTCTTTTCCAGAGAACATACTCTGTTCTGCATGTTTTTGTGCGCCTTCTCTCTCGGCTAAGCTTTATAGATGCATTTCCTTTACATTTCCTTAAACATCTGTACAAAATCAAACGTTTCGATGGCTTGGCTAAGCTTATGTTATTGGATACAGTTTCATTCACGGTTCTCCATTCTTAAAATGTTTGGTCGAACGTGAAAAAAGAGCTTCATTTTCTTTCCAGAGATTGTACTTTGTTCTACATGTCTTTGTGCGCCCTCTCTCCCTCTCCGGGTTAAGCTTCATAGACGTATAAATATTTGTACAAAATCGAACATTTGGATGGCTTAGCTAAGTTTATGTTGTTGGATAAAGTTTCGTTGCTGTTCCCCATTTTTAAAATGTTTGGCTGAACGTAAAAAAAGGGCTTCATGTTCTTTCCAAAGAATGAACTCTGTTCTGTATGTTTTTGTGCGTCCTCTTTCCTGAGTAAGCTTCATAGATGCATTTTCTTACATTTCCCTAAACACATGTTGGGTTTTGACTTTCAAATTGATGACAAGGGTATTTAAAACACTTTTGTTGCGGAACAACACCAAGAGATACACAAATCGAAAAGCTCAAATAGTAAGCATGAAAGTAAAATCGAATCATGCGAGATACAAAATATATGCGGAAACCCAAAACAGGAAAAACCATGGGGAGAGAGAGGGATTTCACTATCTTCAACAACGAGTACAATCGAAAAGCTTAAAAATCACTTGGTGAGCCAGAAGATCTAATGATCAAATAAGAAGATTGAAACAATAAACAAGGGAGAGAATCTGGAGGTTAGGGCTTAAGATGCGTTGCGCAAGACATCTCTTTTATAGTCTCTTTTGAAAAAACCCTTAAAATAAATGTGCATGGTCCAAAATACTCTTGTCATCAATTTGAAAGTCAAAACCCAACGGTTACTTCAATAACTCAGAAATTACGATTAAAGGGTCTAAACTATGGTTGATTTTTCGATGAGCCAAAGAGTGAACAAAACAAGACCGTCGTTTGTTTTTGCTCGAATGCATTCCTAAATTAAAGACTCGCTCATACAAGTTTATGACACTATATTGTGAGTCAATTTGGAATCTAATCACTTGCCCCTCTTCCCTTAACAATTCTTTTCATGATTTTGCAAAACAACCTCTAATCTATTTCTCAGCTTATAGCAAATTATTTTCCTTGTTTCTTTTGATAGAGCTTTGAGAGAAAACTGAAGTACAAAGAGCTATTTAAGTAAAGCTCTTCTCTCGTGCATTGGTGTGATATGTCACAAAAAGTTAGGGACATTTCTCATTGACCGGGTCCCACCAGGCGCCCTGGTGTCTCATCCCTATCCAGCTCGATAGCCCCTGAAACACATATTGGCTGATTCCTGTGTATCATAGCCACTCGTTGGGGAAGAACTCCGTCACACTATTGTTTCGGTCCATCAGGAATAGCCAATGGGTAGTTGAGCTACGCTCCATGTGGCAATGCCAACACGTTCGTCATGCTCATCGGTTTCACCTCCATCATATTATTGGTTTCAAGCAAAAGTGATCCCACAAACCCAACATACTTTAGTGACTAATTACTTAGTAAGATAAGTCGATACCAAGGTCAATTAATATGCATGATTTACTAAGTATATGGCATTGAATTGGACCTCATATTACCGTAATTGATCGTTTCATTCATTAGGATTTTTGGTTTGTCATCTGTGTCAATGCCTAACATGCATGCACTCCTTGGAAGTTTTATTTGAATGGAGTGGATTAGTGGAGTCCATTCGCAGATTTCCTCAACTTTCAAGTTAACCACTACCTAGATTATTCGACTCATTTACGCTTAAGAATCAAAAGGAATATACTTTAGCTTCCATAAGAAGAATCTAACAAAAAAGATCAAGTTGCAATACCACCTCACATTGCACCTAAAAAGTTCGAAGGCCTCTGCTCGAGCCTCCTCTCCCTAGACATCCCTCCTTCGTTGTGCCTCATCACCACAGCATCATCGAAATAGATCGGGCTCTCCTATCAAACATTTCTATGGTTGGTGGCTTCCCGAATGTCGTCTCTATCAGCTTGCTCAGCCACGACGCCATCTCAGGCCGGAGCTCACCCCAATGGAACAACACCCACCGCTTGGGCGGGTGGTGGCAATCATCCCTTTGGTGCCATGCCATTTATGGGGACACCGTCAACAGGGTGTGCCATATGTTATCGCAGCGGTAGCTATTGCAGGGCAAGAAACTCAGCCCGCTCATAGAGGTGGTATTACTAGAGAGGGCTTTAGACCATGCGAGGTCATAGTAGTTCCACAAGCCATCACGCACATCGCGTCCCTCGAGGCATAGCTTTTTGAGCCGTCGGACAGGAAGTGCAGGATCTGGGGTCCACCGCTGATGCTAGTTCCGCTGAAGGAGCTCACGAACTGAGTGTGACCCTCGGTGGGTCAGTCGGTGAAGTTCCAGTCCTTGAGTAGGAAGTATGTAGCCACATCGCAGAGCCACTTAGCCATGGCCTTGAGCTTATCAGCTTAAGCAGCGGTGGCCGTGGCGTCAGGAGCGACGTGGGAGGTGGTGTCAATGGCGACTTTTTGCCATTAGTGAGAGAGAGAGAGAGAGAGAGAGAGAGAGAGAGAGAGAGAGAGAGAGAGAGGCCATAGAGTTTGGTTGAGATAGGAGGAGGATAAAGAGATTGGTGGGAGTGCTGTGTTACGACATCTATTTGATCGTCACCATCATTTTAACCCAAATTTGATGGAACATTGCATACTCGATACGGACTCACCGGTGCAGGTGTGGACATCCTATTGTACTTTCGAGTAGGAATTTATCCGTGGCGATCGGCACAAAAAATTTGTTAAATTATTCGATAATATTATATTATGAAATATTGGAAAGGGTACCTCACTATGTTTAATATTTTGAATATACTAATTAATATGTGATGATAATTTATATTTTTTTCAGCTACACAAGTTTACTTTTTTTTTTTTCTAATTTTTGGATTATACAAAAAGGAACATTCCTTTAAACGAAAGAATCAAGTGACTAGAACAAAATTCTCTTTTTTTGTCATATTCTGACCAAAGCTGATTACAGCATTTTCCCTCGCTCTCTCTTCCTTAGACACCCTTTATCCACTCTCTCCCTCCCTCCCTACTCTCTCACTCGTAGTTTGCACTCTATTTGCGCTCAGTATGCACGGTACGACATCCTCAACTTCTTTTTTGCGCCCAGGCCTCCTCTTTTGGTCTCTCGGATCACTTTTCGATCTCAGAACATCTGCTCATTTTCTCGGACCACTCCTCTCATTAAGGCACCCTCACTCTCTCGCTCAAAACCCTCTGTTAATCTCTTCTCTTAGTAAAGCTCCCTCCCTCCCTTCCTCCCTGCCTCTCGCTTGCTCTTGCTCTCAGTAGTCTATACTAACATTTTCTCCTTTCTTTCTCTTTAGCTTGCTTGTTTGCTTGGGAAGAACATGGACGTGTGGAATGCTGAGTTGATCATGGCATTTTGTGGTAAATGTTTTGCATTCGTCTCTCTCGGCTTGTTTCTCATTGTTGCTAATTGTGTTTTTTTTTGCTAAACAAGTTGTACATTCTCAAGCGCTTTCTCCATCTCTGCTGGGTAAGTTTCATAGACTCATTTCTCGTGCATTTCCCTAGACATGTGTACAAAATCGAACGCTTGGATGGCTTGGCTAAGTTTGTGTTATTGAATAAAGTTTCGCTTTTGGTTCCCCACTTTTAAAATGTTTGGTTGGAAAAAGTGCTTCATTTTCTTTTCCAGAGAACATACTCTGTTCTGCATGTTTTTGTGCGCTTTCTCTCTCGGCTAAGCTTCATAGACGCATTTCCTTTACATTTCCCTAAACATCTGTATAAAATCAAACGTTTTAATGGCTTGGCTAAGCTTATGTTGTTGGATACAGTTTCATTCATAGTTCTCCATTCTTAAAATGTTTGGTTAAACGTAAAAAAACAGCTTTATTTTCTTTCCAGAGATTGTACTCTGTTCTACGTGTCTTTGTGCGCCTCTCTCCCTCTCCGGGTTAAGCTTCATAGACGCATAAACATTTGTACAAAATCGAACCTTTGGATGTCTTAGTTAAGTTTATGTTGTTGGACGAAGTTTCATTGATGTTCCCCATTTTTAAAATGTTTGGCTAGATGTAAAAAATGAGCTTCATGTTCTTTCCAAAGAATGAACTCTGTTCTGTATGTTTTTGTGCGCCCTCTCTCCCGAGTAAGCTTCATAGACGCATTTCCTTGCATTTCCCTAAACACATGTTGTTGGGTTTTGACTTTCAAATTGATGACAATGGTATTTTGGACCGTGCACATTTATTTTAAGGGTTTTTTGAAGGGGGACAATAAAGAGATGTCTTACGCAACGCATCTCTAACCCTAGCCTACACATTCTCTCTCTTCTTTGTTCTTTCTACCTTCTTATTTGATCATTGGAACTTGTGGCAAACCAAGTGGTTTTTGAGCTTTTCGATTGTACTCGTTGTTGAAGATAGTGAAAGCCCTCTCTCCCCGTGGTTTTTCCCGTTTTGGGTTTCCACGTATATTTTGTGTCTCACGTGGTTTGATTTTGATTTCATCCTTGCTATTTAAGTTTTTTGATTTGTGCATCTCTTGGTGTTGTTCCGCAACAAATCGGTATCAGAGCGAACGAATTTCGTTATTTTGATCGAGATGGCATCTATCAAGTTTGAAGTGGCACTCTTTGATGGCCAAAACAATTTCGGGTTATGGAGGATCAAGATAAAAGCATTGTTGCGTCGCGAAAGTTTAGTTAGAGCCTTGGATGGAAAGTACCCCGACGACATGACTACGACTGAGATCGAGGAGATGGAAGAGAGGGCGCATAGCACCATCCAATTGTCGCCGTCCGACAAGGTGCTTCATGAGGTCACAGATGAAGAAATGGCTTCAGGATTGTGGAATAAGCTCGAGAGCCTTTACATGAAGAAATATCTTACAACAAGATTATTCTTGAAGCAGCGTCTTTACAAGCTAAAGATGCAAGAAGGTACTCCTATCTACGGACAACTACATGAATTTAATAAGATTGTGGTGGATATGAAAAATCTAGATTTGAAGTTAGATGATGAAGACTAAGCCCTGATTGTGTTATGCTCACTACCAAACTCATATAAGAATTTGGTGAATTCTATGCTGTATAGGAGGGAGTCCATAACTCTTAAGGATATGAAGGCTTCATTGAATTCTGCGGAGATGCATACAAAGTTGAATGAGAGTGGTAGTGGTGATAAAGCAGAAGGCTTAGTTGTTAGGGGAAGGTTGAATCATAGTGATAAGCACAGTAGTAGCAAAAGATGTTCGAACTATAGATCAGGCCGAGACAAGAGTAAGGTGGAGTATTACTGTTGTCACAAATTCGGACACTAAAAAAATGAGTGTCCTTTGCTCAAGGCTAAGGGGAAGAAGTCGATGGAAAGTTCTGATTCAGCTAGTTTGGTGAAGGATAACAAGTCAGCTAATGCAAAGAATGTTCTTACTATTTTGTCTTCAGATTGTCGTGTTGATGACGAATGGATTTTAGATTCAGCATGTTCACACCACATGTTTCCAAATAGATATTGGTTTTACACATATGAAAAAATAAGTGGCGGTTTAGTTTTGATGGGTAACAATGCAGTTTGCAGGATTGTGGGTATTGGTACGGTGCGGATCAAATGTCATGACAATATAGTAAGAACTTTGACAAGCGCTAGGCACATACCGGATTTGAAGAAGAACCTTATTTCGTTGAGTAATTTGGATTCCACTGGATGCATGTATGCAGGTTGAGGTAGAGTTTAGAAAATTTCAAAGGGCTCCTTGATTATGATGAGAGGTAACAAGATAAATAGTCTTTATGTCCTACAAGAAAGTACCATTATAGGTTCTTCAAATGTATCATCCTCTTCAGAATCTGAGAAATCAATGTTGTGGCATATGCGGTTGGCCCACATGAGTGAATGAGGAATGAGTATCTTGAGTAAGCGTGGTTTACTTTGCAGGGATCATACGATCTCACTTGACCTTTACGAACATTGTGTTTTCAGGAAGCAGCGTAGAGTTAGTTTTAGTACTGAAGTGCACTCGACAAAGGGCATGGTTGACTATATTTACTTTGATTTGTGGGGACCTGCACAAGTTACATCTAAAGGTGGTGTAGTTTATCTTTTGACATTTATTGATGACTTTTCTAGAAAAGTCTGGGTTTATTTCTTGAAGCGTAAGAATGATGTTTTTTATACGTTCAAGAAGTGGAAGATGTTGATTGAAAATCAAACTGGAAAGAAGATAAAGCGTCTCAGAACAAACAATGGTCTTGAGTTTTGTGAAGGTGCTTTCAAGAAGTACCATGAAGATTCAGGGATAGTCCGACACCGAATAGTTAGGTACACTCCTCAACAAAATGGGGTGGCGGAGCGCATAAACATGACACTTTTAAAGAGAGTTAGGTGTATGCTCTCCAATGTCGGACTAGGGAAAGATATCTGGGCCGAAGCCATGAACACAGCGCGATATTTGGTGAATCGTTCTCCTTCAACCGCAATTGAATGTAAGACTCAAAATGAAGTATGGTCAGGTAAACCTCCCGATTATTCTAATTTGAAAGTTTTTAGATGTCCCATTTATTATCATGTAAAAGATGGTAAGCTTGAACCTAGAGCCAATGAATGTATTTTCGTTGGTTATGCAGATGGGGTTAAGGGATATACGTTATGATATTATGATCCTCAATTACCAAAGTTTATAATCAGTAAGGATGTTACTTTTGATGAAAATTCCATATTTGATCAGAGAAAGATTGTTATTGAGTCTATAGGTATTCAGGAAGAAAATGTTGGGAAAGAGGTGGAACTTGTCGTGGAGCATCCACAGAGAACATTTGAAGATGTTCCTATTCAGCCGGAAAGTGACAGTGAGCAACAAGACTCACATTCGATCAAAGATGATGTTGAAGAAGTTGAACAACCTCAGACCTTGGTTGTAGGGAGAGCTAAATGACAAATTAAGCCTCCCTAAAGATATGGCTTTGCTAATTTGGTAGCCTACGCTCTTACAATTGCTGAAGAGCTTGGTATTGAAGAACATTCTACATTCCATGAAGCTACCATCAGTTCTAAATCTGAGAAGTGGCTTGTTGCAATGAATGAAGAAATTGAGTCTCTTCATAAGAACCAAACTTGGAATCTTGTGAAATTGTCTTAAGTCAAAAGAGCTGTTGGATGTAAGTGGATCTTCAAAAGAAAAGACAGAATTCCAGGGGTTGAAGATGAAAGATTCAAGGCATGTTTGGTAGCAAAGGATTTTAGTCAGAAGGAGGGGATCGACTTCGATGAAGTGTTCTCTCCCATTGTAAAACATAGTTCCATTCGTGTATTGCTCACATTGGTGGCTCTTTATGATCTAGAACTTGAGCAACTTGACATCAAGACCACTTTTCTGCATGGCGAGCTTGAGGAGACAATATATATGTCTCAACCCGATTGTTGAGGGTAAAGAAGATCACATTGGCAGGTTGAAATGCTCTTTGTATGGTCTCAAGCAATCTCCACGGCAATGGTACAAGAGATTTGATAGCTTTATGTTAAGTCTAGGCCACTCACGCAGTGTGCATGAAAGTTGTGTGCACAATAGGAGATTACATGACGGTTCTTTTATTTATTTGTTGCCCTATGTAGATAACATGCTTATTGCAGCAAAGAACATGTTAGAGATACAACGGTTGAAGAGGCAATTGAGCAGGGAGTTTGAGATAAAAGATCTTGGAGCTGCAAAAAAGATTCTAGGTATGGAGATTTGCAGAGACAGATAGGTTGGGAAGTTATACCTTTTGCAAAAGAGGTATATTGAGAAAGTGCTTGAGTGTTTTGGCATGAAGAATGCCAAACCGGTAAGTACTGCTTTAGCATCCCATTTTAGGCTTTCAGCTTCTTTGTTGCCTAAAACCAATGAAGAGGAAGATGAGATGTCTCGAGTTTCATATTCTAGTGTTGTGGGTAGTTTCATGTATGCTATGATTTGCACTCGTCCAGATATTTCCTAAGCCGTTAGAGTTATGAGCAGGTATATGGCACATCCGGGTAAAGCTCATTGGCAAGCTGTGAAATAGATACTTCGGTACTTCTGAGGCACATCAGATGTGGGTTTGGTCTTTGATAGAAGTTATGATATAGGACATTCGGTTGTTGGTTTCATTGATTATGACTATGCAGGCAATCTCGACAAAAGGAGATCTTTGACAGGTTATGTTATATGCTTGGTGGTTCCGTGGTTAGTTGGAGAGCAACCTTGCAAGACACGGTTGCATTGTCTACCACCGAAGCAAAGTATATGGCAGTGACAGAAGCGGCAAAGGAAGCTCTTTGGTTGAAGCGTTTGGTTACATAACTTGGAGTGAAGAAGAAGGGAGCCTCCGTTACTTTTGCGATAACCAAAGTGCGATCCAGTTGACCAAGAACGCGATGTATTATGAGAGAATGAAACATGTCGACATCTGTCGACATCTAGTATCACTTTGTGCATAATGAGGCTGCTAAGGGTACGATTACGGTGAAGAAAGTACCCACGGCGAATAACTTGGCAGATATGTTGACCAAACTAGTTCTTTTGACAAAGTTCAAGCATTGTTTTGACTTGATTGGCGTTTTTACCATTTGAGTTGCCTAAGTGGAGTTAGTGGCGTTTCATCCCTTGTTTCTTACACCGAGTACGAGCACGTAGGATTAGGGGTCTACGTCGTCAATTCCGCTATTTTGGGGTAGCCTTGTATGGTCATTTTTGGTAGTGAGGGAGAAATGTCTTGTGGCATTTGATATGTCGCTTTTTCCGGAGATTTGAAGTCAAGGTGGAGATTTATTGATTTTTGACTTTCGAATTGATGACAAAGGTATTTTGGACCATGCATATTTTTTTTAGGGGTTTTTTGAAGGGGGACTATAAAAGAGACATCTTGCTCAACGCATCTCTAACCGTAGTCTTTACATTCTCTCCCTTCTTTGCTATTTCTATCTTCTTGTTTGATCATTAGATCTTGTGGCTCATCAAATGATTTTTGAGCTTTTCGATTTTACTCATTGAAAATAGTGAAACCCCTCTCTCTCCCCATGGTTTTTCCCGTTTTGGATTTCCACATATATCTTGTGTCTCGTATGGTTCAATTTTGCTTTCATCCTTGCTATTTGAGCTTTTCGATTTGTACATCTCTTGGTGTTGTTCCGCAACACCTGTATATATAGCAAAATCGAATGCTTGGATAGCTTGGCAAAGTTTATTTGTGTTGTTGGACAAAGTTTCATTTTTGCTTTTTCAATGTTTGGCTAGACATGAAAAAAGATCGTTCATTTTCTTTCCAGAGACAATCTTCTCTATTCTAGCATTATCAATCAGCATGGCAAAACATGTAGCTAGTTTCTTATACAGGGCAGCATCTTGTTGTTCCTCCTAGGAGTTGATTTCTTAGGGGTTTACAGTGAAGTTCTACCTATTCAATTAGTAAATAAGTAATTCCTAAGACTGAAATAGTTTTGTTTTGCTTATCTTCTCCATTACTCAAGCTCCTCTTATTCCCGTAAGTTTGTTGCATAAAGAACTCATAATATTGTTTATTTACGAAAAGTTTGGGAAGAAAATGATGATTGTTTGTGCAATCATGGAGGACTAACACTTTGTTTGCTGTTGCTTTGCAGTGAGACCATTGCTATGATCATGACGAACCAATCCATACAGCAATTTAGTATGGATCCGTACCTCGCAGCTCTGTTGAGCTTCAGATTCATGATCATCTATGGCGTTGTCCAGCCGAACTCGGTCATCGTGTGCATGAATATCATTGGCCTGGTAGCGTATATCATGTATGTATCCGTTTTCTTTTGGTATGGCGACATCAATGCAAAAGTATTATCTAGGTTCTTTGACATTTACTTTCAAAAATCAAGCTCTTTCCACTTATGCATTTCATTCTATACATCTCATATATACTTATGTCAGCATCATTTTCCTTTTGCAGAAGAAGATCGCCTATTGCCTCTACGCGAAAGTTGCCTTCTTCGCCGCTTATTCACTAGTATTCATGCTTGCTGTGCACCAGCCCAATAGTAGAAGAGTTGCCTTCGGAGTGACGTCTGCGGTGTTCAACATCGCCATGTATGGCTTTCTGCTGGCAATCTTGGTATGTATACTGCTTCCCTCTTTTTATTTGTGAAGGAGAATAGTGTTTATTATATTTCTTAATGATGTGATTATAGTGTTACAAATATATATATATATATATATACATGCTTAACCCTACTCACAAACTAGATTACCATTCTACCCTTAATATTCACAAATTTCCCAACACTCCCCCTCGAGTTGGGATGTAGGTATCAAATAATCCCAACTTGTTACATAAAAAACTCACTCTATTCCCCCGTAGAGATTTAGTAAAAATGTCTGCTAGTTGATCTTCCGTCTTTGTGTGCTGAAGAACAATCTCGCCTTTTTGAACTTTTTCTCACACAAAATGACAATCGACCTCAATGTGCTTAGTCCGCTCATGGAAGACTGGATTAGATGCCATATGAATAGAGGATTGATTATCACAATACAGCACTGATGGAGTTGACAGTGACATTCCAATCTCTGATAGTATCATCCTCAACCATATTAATTCACTTGTCACATGTGCCATAGCTCAATATTCAGTTTCAGCACTTGATTGGGAAACAATATGCTGTTTCTTGCTTTTCCACGCAACTAAATTGTCTCCCAGAAATACATAATAGCTTGAAGTAGATCTCCTATCCATAGGACATCTAGCCCAGTCGGCATCAGAGAAGTCTGCAGCGTTTAGATGACCATAATTCTTAAACTGTAGTCCTTTACCTGGCGCTCCCTTCAAATATTTGACAATTCAAAGCACAGCATCCTAATGAGTAGTACGCGGAGAACTCATGAATTGGCTTACTACATTAACAGCGAAGGACATATCAGGTCTCGTGATGGTAAGATAATTTAACCTACCAACTAATCTCCGATACTTCGTTAATCATGTAATAATTCTCCATGTTCTGCGTCAAGTTTTACATTAGGATCCATAGAGGTATCAACTGGCTTTGCTCCAAGAAATCCAACCTCACTAAGAATGTCAAGTACATACTTCCGTTGCGATAAATTGATACCAGCATGTGAGTAGGATACTTCAACACCAAGAAAATATCAAAAACGTCCCGGATCTTTAGTACTGAATTCTATATGTAGGAATTGCTTAAATTTTTTAATACCACCTGAATCACTGCCAGTAATGATGATATCATCCACATATACAACTAGAATGATACAACCAGCTAAAGAGACAGTTGAAAACTGAATGATCTACCTAACACCGCTTTAATCCAAATTTGATAACTGCATCACTAAATCTACCAAACCAAGCACGAGGAGATTGTTTAAGTCTATACAAAGCCTTGTGTAAACGACATACCACATTCTCCCCCTGAGCAACAAACCCAGGTGGTTGCTCCATGTAGACCTTCTCAACCAGATCACTATGTAAGAAAGCATTTTTCACATCTAACTGATGAAGGAGCCAGCCAAATCGCGCAGCCAGTGAAATAAATACACGAATAGATGGTATTTTGGCTACTGGAGAGAAGGTGTCATCATAGTCGACACCATAAGTTTGAGCATACCCCTTTGTAACTAGTCGTGCCTTCAATCGATCAAGAGTGCCGTCTGGATGAACTTTAACAGTAAAAACCCAACGACAACCAACGGGTTTCTTATTAATAGGGAAAGAAGTAAGCTCTCAAGTTCGGTTCTCCATAAGTGCTTTCACTTCATCCTCCATAGCACGATGCCAACTCGGATGAGCAAGAGCTTCAGCAACACTGCTAGGCACAGAAATAGTAGACAATAACGAGACAAATGCAGAGAAGGTGGGAGATAAACGATCATAGGATAGAAAATTAGAAATAGGATGACGTGTACGGACACAATCAGAAAGACCGGAATAAGGAGCATATCGATCAACAGGACGACCCACACAAGAATGTGTACCTTTTTGAGAAGCAATGGGCTGATCAGGATTAGAGGTTGATACTGTAACTGATGGAGGGAAAACTGAATCAGGTTTTGATGAAGATGTTATTGTCATAGTCGGAACAGTACTGCGTCGATGATATGTGCGTTCAGCAAACTGAAATTCTGTTGATGTAGCTGGAGAAATGGAAAGCGGTGGAAGTGTCGGTAGGACACAACCATCACCATCACTAGATGTCATTGGGACCACCGAAGAAGAAAAATATGACTAATCTTCAAAGAATGTTACATCTGCGGACACGAACATACGACGGCGAGTAGGACTGTAACATCTGTATCCCTTTTGAGTCCGAGAGTATCCCACAAAGACACATTTTTCAGCACGAGGATCCAGTTTATCAAGACCTGGAGTAAGACAATGTACAAAACAGACATACCTGAAGACCCGAAGAGGTAATGAAAAGAGAGAACGATTTGGATGTAAAATAGAGAATGGTGTCTCCCCTTGAAGAACAGAAGTTGGAAGCCTGTTAATTAAATAACATGATGTAAGAACAGCATAGCCCCAAAAATTTTTAGGTAGATGCATATGAAACATAAGGCAACGGGCAACATCAAGAAGATGCCGATTTTTACGTTCGGCTACACCATTTTGTTGGGGAGTGTATGAGCAAGCAGTCTGATGAATAATGCCATGGGACTCAGGAAATGGTTAGAAGCCAGAAGTTGCAGTAAGATATTCTCTAGCATTAGCTGACCGTAAATATTTGACAGAGATATTATATTGATTCAATACTTCAAAATTGAACAATTTAAAGCAATGAAAAATCTCTGTACGGTCTTTTATTAGAAATAACCAAATCATTCGGGAAAAATCATCTACGAATGTAACAAAATATCTGAATCCAAAGACATCAAACACACGACATGGACCCCATACATTTGAATGAACCAGTTCAAATGGACTAGACACACAACTCTGAATACGGGAAGGAAAAGAAGTTCTATGATGTTTACAAAATTGACACGCTTCATACTGAAAGGAACTCACAGACTCAAACTCAGGAAATAGACGCCGAAGTATGGTCGGTGGTGGATGACCAGCACGACAATGCATTCGATATACATCAGTGGATGTACGCTTTACAGTTGCAGCAGCTAACACCTTCTTATCAAGATAGTACAGGCCATTTGATTCATGTCCCCCACCAATCATTTGTCCAGTCCTCAGATCCTGAAAGACACAACGAAAAGAGGAAAAGGTTACAGAATAGTTTAGTTCTTTAGTTAACGAACTAACGGAAATCAAATTATAAGGAGATTTTGATAGGTGAAGAACAGATGACAAAGAAAGTGAGGGACTCAAATGTGCAATTCCTGTACTGGTAACCTGAGATTGTGAGCCGTTTGCTAATGTAACTGAGTTTGATAATAAGGGAGATGTAGAGTGAAATGAAGACAGTAGGTTGGAGTTACCAGTCATGTGATTGGTAGTGCCAGAGTCTATAACCCAGGAGTCAGATGCTGCAGACAACAAACAAGATGAACTACCTTTGGAGGTTTATGCTAGAGTTGCAGTAGGAGCTGAAGATCCTCTCACCTGTGGAGAGCGAATCAATGTATCATACTCAGCATGTGTTAATGTAACCGAATTGCCTGTATCCTTCACATTAGTCGAACTTGATGGACTTGTTGAGGGAGGAACAAGAGAATCCTCAACTTCTGCATATGCAACCAGGGGTGGTCTGAATTTTGGGTGAAGTGTATAACAATAAGCTTTTGTATGTCCAGCTCTTTGACAATGATGGCAATAGCGTGAGCCACGATTATTCCCAGAATTCATGGTACCATGAGTACCAACTCCCCCATTACGGCCTCCACGACCTCTACCATGAACAAAACCGTGTCCACGACCTCAGTAACCACGACCTCGACCTCCACGTTCGTTAGGACCATGGGAAAGCATAGCACTCATCTCCACAGCCGGCATGGAAGAAATCTTCTCAAGAATTGTGGAACGGAGAGCCTGGGAGAAGACTTCATCCACTGTAGGAAGAGAACTCAGAGATGTAATATGTTGACGAAGAGATGAATACTCGGGCCCCAATGATTTAAGATATAATATTACCCTTAAATCCTCTTGGCGTTTGGCCAAAACATCTGGATCATTCGAGGCAGGAAGATAAGTATCCAGTCGTTGGCAAAGGGTCGTGAACCAAGCATAATGATCGGATAAAGATTGATCTCCACGCTAAATATCAAATAGCTTTTCCCACGCGTCACATACTCGCATCATATTATTTTGCCCCGAATAGAGTAATGCACATTTATCCCAAACTGCCTTAGCAGAGTCACACTGAATAAAATGAGGACTAACCTTAGGATCCATGCTATTCCACAATAGAGTCCGAATCATTGCATCTCCTGCAACCCAATCAGCAGCTTTACTCTTATCGGATGGTATCGTAGATGTGAGATAGTCAAGTTGCCTAGTGGCAGTAAGATAGACCTCAACGGCTTTTGACCAGGATGGATAATTAGTTCCATCCAACTTAATAGATGTTAATTGAAAATGACCAAAAAGGGATCCTGATCCTGAAGTTGATCCACTGTTCGCCATTAGTGAAAGAAGTAGTGTGATTGAACCCAAAAAATCGACTTCACAATAACCAGCACTTCAATTCAGTAATCCAATCAAATACACAAGTAATTCCGAGCATGAAAGGACTCAATTCAATTGCCACCAGCAGTTCACCAACACTTCATAAAATCATTCCATCTATCAGTGGGTAATAATATAAATTACCAAATTACCAGCAAGCGCATTCTCACTGGTTCCTTCGATTCAATGTAATATCGCGCACATAAATACTTAAGTCAGCAGCAAAAATTTCAATGGAAAACGAAGAATATGTCACTTTCAAGGAGAGGAGTAGCAACTTTATCCTCTGCAGGAGCCATAAAATCCAAGCAATAGTGATATTTATGAAGAAGAAGAGATTTCCTTGTGTATTCAGGGTCAATCTCGGTCAGACATCGCCAGATTTGAGAGGAGCTAGGTCCAGCAACGTCGGAATGGATTGCACAGTGCTAGATCTGGTCACCAAGGTTGAGTGACAACAATCATAGAGTTAGGCAACGCCGGGAAACTCGAACGTTGCCAGATCTGACTCGTTGAGGCTCAGCGATGGCTACTCGAGGGTCACTAGGGGTCAACGACGGCTCGTTGAGAATCACCGGGGTTCGGCGACGGCTGCACGTGGGTCGTCGGGGTTGGGCAACGGTTGCTCGTGGGTCGCCGGGGTAGGGCGACGGCTGCTCATGGTCGGCGACAGTTGGTTGTGGGTCGTCGAGGCATGAATCACCAAGGCACAACCAGATCTGGGTCGCCGAGGCTTGAATCACCAAGGCATGACCAGATTTGGGTCGCTAAAGGTCAGCAACGAGGTTGCTGAGGGTGGGCGACAGGGTCGCCGGAGTTTGGGTGCCGCCTCCCGGCGGCGGGAGGGGGACTTCACCGGTAATGGAACTATAGTTTTCGGCAATCTAGCGGCTAGGGTTTTTTTTATTATTATTTTTTTTGTGTGTGGGGCTTTGATACCATGAAGGAGAATAGTGTTTATTATATTTCTTAATGATGTGATTATAGTGTTACAAATATATATATATATATACACACACACACGTGCTTAATCCTACTCACAAACTAGATTACTATTCTACCCTTAATATTCACAAATTTCCCAACAATTTGTTTTTCTGCTAACACTCATTGTTCTGTCTCTTTCTTTGTATTTGTCTAATGCAAAGAAGGATAATGAACATGGGAGCGTTGAATATATGTCATTCTGGCTCTCGGTGGCCACCGTCCTCAATTACAATGTGTGGCTGGGCTATTCGGCCATCAAGGACAACATCTATCAAATGGTAATTGTAATAAAATTCTTATTCATATTCATTTCTTTTTCATTTGAAGTCAAGTCTAACAATTAATCAACAACCCTGCAGGTTTCAAATGCTGTTGGGATTCTGCTCGGTTTTTTGCTGGTCTCTATATATTGGTACTACATGCGCAGTGCTAACCCCATCATCCCTCAAGCAGTTGTCATCCCTTGAGTAGCTCCAGTCCCGTCTCATGGGATTCATTCTCTTCCTCCTCGTCTTCAAACAACATAGTCATGTTTCCTTATTGGTTTAAAGTGCTGTAGTTTCCAAGTTTTACCCTCCTGTGTGCCTAAGTAGTTTGTACTGGTACCTCAGATACAATTGTACTTCTGTTAGTTGTTTTACAGCACTCTTGGAACTGATCATACTAAACCATGTGTGTAGGATTGTATATGTTATCTGTTGGGAGCAGATCAATCCTAAAACCATGCGGTGAATAGCTGGGTTGCGGAATATCGTTGCCGAAATGAGATGAGAAATACTTGTGTAGGACACAAACTAATTGATCCACGAAAACTGGGTATGATGAGTTGTCCACAAGAGTATACTTGAAAAGTCGAGTTATCCAAAAACTAGTTGTCTAGTTCCTCAGTATTCAAATTTGTGCGTTGTAACGGGAAGACCATTGCGAATTTAACTCTGCTTCCCGTGCTGTATCGAGTTCATTCTTCATGATTGCAAATATATATCGACTCTGTCAGTTGTTTCGGTTCCTCTTCTAATAAACTTCTCTCTGAAGTGATATAAGCCAATTTATTCTTCTGAACCAGCATAAATCTGCGTCTTGGGTAGCACGGGTGAAATTAGCCAAACTATACTCATGAATGAGTAGAACAGAATCATACATAAACATTTGCATTACAAATGCTCCATCTAAATCTACAAGTAGAACTGTCCAGAAACCAGATGAATCATTCTGGAATGCCTTATCTCTGCAGCTTGTTTGGATTCATTATCTTGCATACGGCGATGTGCGCCGCGAACACATACGGAGGCTCTATCAGGTCAATCATCCCTTTACATTTGGATTCAAAAAAGGGACTTGAACTGGGTTATCGGGAAGTCCTTAGTTGCAGGCTCCCAGTCTTAATGTTGGCCAGCGTTCTGTCTAATATCCATATGGATATGGACCCAAGAACAAAAAGCTATACGGCGTTGAGAGAATTATTTCCCCTAGGGTTGGCCGTGGTAAGATTGAAAGAAATTTCTCCAATCACCCAATCTCGATACTTATGCATTTGAAAGTGGAAAGCTAGATTATAGGAGAGGCTTAATTTGGTATTTAACGAGACTAGGGGCTCTACTCGACAGGTTGTGATTTGCATAACATTCTGCCCTTTCAACATCATATACCATTTGAGCCGCTTCTTCCTGGTTCAGTGTGCTTTTCATTGTATTACGTGTTCCATATTTCAAGATAAGCATACTGACTTAGGACAAACCAGACACACATACATAACCTTCATGAAGAATGGGTTGATTTCATTTCACTATGACGATGCTGCAGGTAACACTACCTGATTTCTTCTTGGCAGATCAACTTACCAGCCAGGTTTGCTCTTGCAGTAGTCATAATTCTTGTGACAAAGTTGTATATTACGAGCTGTTACTATATTCCCAAGTGGTTTCATCTCGTGTTAGTCTAGAGCCTATGACCAGATTTTCTGAATCACCGAACATCAGGTCAAAGAATAAGTGCATCTTTTGTTTTTGACATGTTTTTCACTGGTCTGATCTCCTTGACTTATTTATCAACATCTATAGCAGGATTCTGAAAGTTGATCATTGTCTACTTCAGCAAAATCCTTTCTTGTCATTTGTGGGTCATGTTTCTCTTTCAAACAACATTTCTGTCAGATCCTGGGTGGAGGTCATCTGAACAAACAAAACTGAATCAACTCATTACATCGTCATTTCTTATTTTAATCTTTGAACAAAGGTTTCTTCGCATGTAATTATACCAGTTGCAATTGCTTTTCGGGTTCAGGCCTTCAGAAATTTGGAGTTTTATATCTGTTACTACGGTTGGGGGAATTGCAGAACAAGATCAAACAAATGTGATGAAAGCAAACTCTACAAAGTGTTTTACTTCAACGACGCGGTTATGCAGCATGGGATGCGTTTTCTTCAGGTAAACTCGCATGAAGACATAATTAATTTCAGATCTCATGAGATTCTCCACTGGCGAAGCCTCTTCGAAGAACTGCTTTTAGCGTCTTGTCTCATTTCCTTGGAGAATTTTCCGCTTTGCTATGTAGTATCATAATTATTTGTTCCATCATATTGGTTCTCAACAATCTCATGACATTCCATGTTTTTAGTGCCTCCGGCGCCTGTGCGATGAGAGATGCATAATGCACGGGCTCAACGACCTGAAGCACTTTTCATCCATCTTTGCGGCTGTCATGAGAATGGGCCATGATTTGAGAAGGGGGGTCACCTGGAAGATCATTGCAGAGGCCAGCTCCAGGTTGCAATGGTTGTCAACAAGTATCGGGATCTCGTCATTGATTGGGGCCTCCTGAGGCGAAACGCCAAGAAGTCCTGGCTGAGAGATAAACTCGCAATTCCAAACACAAGCATTTAATTCATGGCCATTGTAAGCAAATGGGCAGATTGTGCCACGCAACTTTCGTAATGTTTACCCAGAGGAGTTGAAGGCTGAATGCTAGAAGCTCTTCAACTTTCTTGTTTTGCCGCTAGCGGGCATATCTCAGGGACCAACTCTGCTTGACTTACGTGCAACAGCAGGTGCTAAATGTCATACTGAGACTGGCATGAATGCAGAGCATTTAAGGCTTCAGAGAAGCGCCTTTCTTACACAGAGTGGCCTTGATTGCGATCATCGCTAGCTTGGAAATCATCCGCCGTGGGATATGGAATTTTTTCTAGGTATGCCATGTTCTTTTCCCCTACGCTTACCTTTGTGCCATGAAGCAGAAGAATCCAATGACATACCTGATCGAACACCGCTGATTAATGAGCAGTGAATAAAACTTATCAGAGTTCATCCTAAAGTGAGCATTTTTTTTACCCTTTTTGCCGACATCCATTTCAGTCCCCTGCACCTTGATATTTTAGGACTTTCGCTTCTGTACAATAGTAATAAAACAGTGATTCCTTTTTCCCTCTAAATCGCCCAGGTTGGAAAATGAGCACTTGAATAATGTCGGCAAGTACTGGGCCTTCAAGTCAGTACCCCTTCCTTTCAACCATGACTAAGACAACTAGGGCGTTCGAAACAGCATCGAGAGCGAAGAACAGAACAAGGATGCCCATTACTCCTGGCATATGAAAAACCAAACTTTGTTGTAGTTGATTCATGGATTTTTGCCATGTAAAAAGCATTTCAGCTTATAGAAGGATGATAAGTCGAGCAAAGCACCCGAGGACATGAATTTTGCATATAAACAAAAGTGAGACAATACTTTGTGGAGTATTTGATTGCTTCGACCCAACACTGGGCTGCTTTGGACCTCGACTCAGTTTAATGAAGCATAAACTCATTCTGTTTCCTTGCAACATCTACTAACCCAATGAAACTTGAAACTCCATTAAAACAGAGTATACACACCTATTACAATTGCTCGATTAAGTTTGAAGAGAGGAAAAACAAATCAGTTAGGTCTCTCTCCTCGCACAATTAATGTAACGAATTAGAATCAATTAATACTGAGAGGAGAGATAGGAAAAATCGAAAATAGGTAAAAGCCAACAATGCGCTACTTCTCTATGGCACATAAAGAACGTGCTGGGTCAAGCTGGTAACAGAAAGTCCATCCAAGGACATCAACATGTCCGGGCAGCAGCCGTAGGCTGCTAAGTGGACAGCAGCTAATTTTAGTTCTTGCAAAACTAAACACTCAAACAGGCAGGAAGAAAACACAGGGATTTAAAAGAAAAAACAAACACAAAACAGAGAACACCGCCAAGAAATGAAACAGTGGTGGGAGAAGTCAACAGAGTGTTGATGGATACCGGGAATGAGAGGAACGCGTTTGGGGTGAGGAATTTCGTCGAACAGGCGGTGCGGGTACTGCAAGAGAGATCGTCCAATATGCCTTCTCCTTTGATGAACTTGCCATCTTCTAGGCAAGACTCTAAGAATGGAGAACACCAAACAATAGCAACGGGTGAGAACAAGAACGAGTCTCTCAGAAGAACGACATGAGACTGGAAAGGTCACCTTTCATTGGATGTTTCTTCTCATGCCTTAACTATAATTTCATTTTAACGGTAGAGAGAGAGAGAGAGTGGTTATAAGCGAAAATTGGTCCCGAGTAAATTGCGCATATTACCTGTGTGTCCCTACACTACAGAGATTCAGGGTACATCTCAATGAAAACACAGCAAACTGCCTTGAACTTCTTTCTTGTGCTAAATGGATCAACGGGCAAAGAACATTTTCCCTTCATCATTACTTTGCAGTTCACAACTTCTTGCAATTTCATTCCTGTTCAGCTGAAGAAGTAGCACCATGTGAATCTACAGTTTAATTATAAGCTTAAGATGAAGTTTGGGAAAGAGTTTGTGTTCCAAATGGTGCCGAAATGGCAAGACACCTACATGGATCACAACTTTCGCTAGTTGATCTTGAAGGACGTCTTGCGCCACCGGCAGCTGTATTCGCGGCCATCCCCAAGGGCACCAACGACCACCTCGCAGGGCCCTTTAAAGAAATGGGGGTCAGTCTACCGAGCCTTCAGCGGGCCGGTACACCAAGAAAGTAGTGAAGACGAAGAAGTGATACTAGTGAGCACGGTTCAAGAGGAGGGGTCAGATCATGGGAGGCACCAGACCATGTCTGAGTTCGTTGGACGAGGGAGGTGAGTGCAAGCTGTTGTTCTTCAGGAGGCTGGATAATGAGTTCAACAAAGTCCTCGGCTTTAATAAAGAAGAAGGTAGAGGAAGTGGTGGCCGAGGCAAATGAACTGATCAATGCAGATGAATGCATTGATCACTCTTTCGCATCAGGGTCAAGAAACTGGTCATGGGATTACCGGGGACCAACACTAGCGTCGCTGCCATAGGTATCTCGCCATCCCCAGTCTCCGTTGCTGTTAACGGTACAAGGTCAGGTGAGGTGGTGTGCACATTAAGTTTCCGCTGCTTTTCTTGTCCTGCTATGAAACTTCCTTTTGTCCGTTCACCTGCCAAGTAAAAAACAAAACGTCTTAATCAGGGCATCTAGCACAGATGCATGCCAGTCTGGATTTCTGTATTTGTTTTAGGTTTGCCGCCAGCATACTGGTGCTCCAAATTCGTTTTCTTCTTCGGAACACGGTCAATTTAATCCGAAATTTACTATGAACTATCTAAAACAAACTGTCTTTTGACCCAAAAGAAGGAATACGGGGGAAAATTCTTGGAAAGCTACAGATCATTGAATTGAGCCTGTTTGAATCTTTGCTGGTGGCAAAAATTCGGAAAACATTATTATGGAATCCAGATGGCCATATTTCATATTTAGACAGCAGGTTACGGTTCAACCTTGCAAACTGTGGGACCGGCACGAATTCCCCTTTTGGGATCGTGAAGAAATTCTCAGCTTCACAATCTCATAGTTCATTATTTTATTTGTCTAGGATGGATGCCAATGGGTGTTATCCAAGAAGTTGAGATGACTAGTGAGGAATACAATGAGTCAGAAGACAGAGATGATGGCCCCGCAAAAGTTGCAGATACGGATCATAAGGTCAACACAAGCAAAGCCGATAGCTCCGACTTCATACCAGCTCCGACTAATATCAAGGATCGCGTGAAGATCACCGTCCAACCTCAAAGTCCGGTATCAGCTGCTAATTAAATCCTGATGAGTTTAAACTCGGATATGTCATTCACCGAGGCAGACCTGAGGAAATCAGAGGAATTTGATGACTGGAGCTTTTACAGAATCCTACCAAAATCTTCAACTTCTAAAAAGACACTGGTTAGGCCAATCTCCACCAATTTTAGTGTAATCAAGGATCATCTGTATTAGGGGCGATCAGTTTCAGGGTGAGTTGGATCAAGACTTAAAAATTGAAACCAATCCTGTTATAACCGGTTCTCAATTTTGGAAACCTGAAACTTTCCCTATTTTTCCTGGACTCTGTTTTGGAACCGACCATGTTTTTCTGGTCCGATTTCACGGTCTACCTGAGAACCTGTTTTTCTAGTTTCATTTTCTTCCAGCAAAATAATATAGGTAGTAATGAAACAATTCAAAGTAAAAGATGAATAATAAAAACCACTATCCGCCAAAAGTAATAATCCCTAAAATGAACAATTGAAATTACAATCCATCAAAATCGACAATCCAAAAGAAAAACAAGCGAATCCACGGAGAATTTCGTCGCGTACTTACAGATCTACTGAATCGGCGAGCCAAAAAGGTGGAAAAAATACACGTACGGTACGGACGTCGAGATGACTGAACCCTAGCCTTCTTCAACACCCAGGCAGGCGATGAGCTGGGTTGTGTTCTTGTGGCGACTGACGAGGCGCTTGTGAAGAGAGAAACTGTGAGAGACAGAGGAGGTCACAAAGAGAGGAGAGAAATCGTGAGAGACAGACTAGGTAGCTAAGTAGGGTAACATGATCTAGAGTTTTTACTTTTTTTTACATTATCTCAAAACCAGTTCTAAAATCGGTTCGGGTTGATTTTTACTTGGAACTGGAAACCGAACTAGTTCTAACCGGTTCCCGAACCTATTTTTTGAGTGGGCCAGTCTAGTTTCTGGGTAAACCCGGTCCGGTTGCACACGCCTAATCTATATTCCTTTTCTCAGTATAATGACAAGCCAGTTAACCTAACGGCTTCTTGAACCAACTGGCATTATCCAAAATTATGAAGAAGTAGGACAAGGTTCATTAACTTTATCAATCGAGCTATATTCTTCAAGGTCTTTCTGTGCTAAAATATGCTATGCTAATATCAAATTATGCAGATCACTCGTCCCAAATCTTCAATGTCTTACTTAAAAATGGTGGATAATTCGTACCTCGGCAGAGCTGATGAGGTTGTAACTAGCGATTGAGATACTAAACTTTTTCTCAATGTTGATACCCATCTAAATAAGAGATACACTTTGCATCATCTTTTGAGCCCCTGGTTTCAAGGCTCACGGGAAGAGTTGAAGCTGCATTTATTAGGCATTTTGCCAATGGAAACCGCCGTAAACGGATGAGAACCCTAAGACCAACAGCTAAGAGAACCTCGTTAGTTCCAAATAATGAGCAGTCCTATACTTTCTTTCTCTACACGTGCGAGACAAGGCAAAAAAGCTCTTTTGATTTGTGAGACCGTGACTGCCGCTTGCTACCTAAGTTCTTATTAGTTATGTACATCGGGGTACATTTTTCTGTTTTATCTGCTGCTTGTAGGTTGCTTTAGTGGATGCGCATCAATTCTTATGCCGGGATTAAAGTGGCTGTACACGCAAGAGATCTCCTAAAAAGTGACGGGCGCCAACGGTACAAAGAAAATATATTTCCCCTTTATAGGAAAGTTGAAATGCTTCTTTCGAGTTCATTATCAATATTTTGAAAGGTCTTTTATACTGGGAGGCAATATAATGGTATATCGAGTTAAATGGATAAATGATTCATTCTGGAATACCTTCTTTCTGCACCTTGTTCGGATTCAATATCTTGTATATGGCAATGTAAGCTGCAAACATATACTTCTGGAGGCGCTATTGAATCTATTGTCCTTTTATATTTGGATTCAAAAAGGGGACAGAACTAGGTTGTCATAATTGAAAGAAATGGTCAATCTATATCGCCTGAAGGAAGAATGACTTCCTAATTGGAAGAAATAGTCCACGTGTCAGCACTTACTCGAGAATTTTGAAAACCATTAGAAGTGTCAGAGTCCGGCTTCGACAACGCAAAATGAGGTAATAATGATGTCTAACATTGTCCAAAAGTCAATGCAGAAATACGTTTGACACAGTCAAGAAGGTAGCAATACCTCCATTTGAGATTCCTCAACTTGATTATCAACACTTTTTTCTTGACCGTTACGGGATAATCGTCTGCACCCAACTCCTTCTTGTACCATAAATTTATAGTACAATCCCAAGGACCGGAACAGATTTGATGTATGCAACCAAGAAGAAACCCGCTCAGTTTTAGGACTACAGATCTAATTACCCTCCACGACCTTAGGGTCCTGTCTTTTTGTGTAGTTGCCATGCGAACACTCTCAGCTTCTGCACTCACAACAGAGTTAGTCCACAGTCAATATGCAAACTATACAAATGACTGCACCCTCAGGATGAGGGCACCTATTCTGTGCTTGCAGTACATAGAAATCGCCACGGTGGCTTGAGGAAAAGCTAGACCTTGACACTAAAAGTTAGGAAAATGATTAACTAACAGTACCGGCAATTGGCAAAATGCACGGTCCAACGTCAGCCATACTTTTTTATTGAGGAAACAGGAAGACTGGTTCTACTGGTTTCAATTTTCTTTTTACTTCCCATGGCTTCCTATTCTCTTGGCTTAATTTAGCATTAGATTAGAGAACTTAAAAAGGGACATGATTAGTTAGCAGTACTGAAATAACAAATAGAAAAATCCCAGTAAGTGGACATTTTTCTATCAAAGAAAAGATTTAAGTAGACTGAAAAATTTTAAATTGCAACTTTTAAAGGAGTAAATATCATTCTCCATCAAAGAAAAGATTTGGGAGATATCGTTCCCAAATAACTCTAAAAAAAAGGAATGTGACTATCTAATATACTTTGAACTTTTGATTTCGGTATCGTTAGCTAATAATTTTCCTTTTCAAATTCTCTAACCTCATCCTAAATTAAGTCAAGAAAATAGGAAGCCATGGGAGGAAAAAAAAAATGAAACCGCCAGAACCAGTCTCCCTAATTCCTGCATAAAAAAGTGTGGCTGATGTTGGACCGTTCCTACCGTCACAAAAGTCCTAGCGTTAGGCTAGTCGGACTCTAAACGTTACCTCATTCTTATCATAAGTTCTTTATTACACCAAAGTTTGAAAAGGGAAAAATTGCCTTAAACAGTTTTGGCGAAAAAAAAGAAATAGCCCCCGTAGGATCATGCTTATAATTTTTAGTTTCAACATTGGATCATTTAAATTGCATCTCCATATTTGATACACTGTCCTCTCTGAAGATTCATCAGAAATTATATTTTTGGGATAAAACAATCTCAGAATAGAGTAGAAGTATGTTATCTTCAATTTACATCCAAAAAAGTTAGTGGGCAGCCCCATCATGCGAACCAGGGTCCTGAATTTACAGCCATGGCAATGATGATACAATTGCAATTCACTGGTTGGCCTTCACCAGACCTCCCAGGGTAACTGAATCAGGTGCCCACGAAGTGCTTGATTGTTTTCCTTTGTCAGCTACGTTTATTGAGATTAAGGATTTCCCTATTAAAGATATTATTAGATATTACGGATATTGTTTGATACTTTGCAATTATCTAAAATAGCTAATTTCTTTTATATGCATATCGTCCAGGTATAAATGCCCTCCTCCAATGAAGGGTGTAGTAATTCTCTCTTTTTTAGAACCTAGAATATTTACAAAACCCGCTGAAATTACAAGCAAAAAGTACATTTCCAAATATACATTCTTGGAATAGCCCACCACGCTTTAGCATTTCGTAAAAGTTAATGTTTGACATTTTAGGGTTTGCTCTTCTGGATTTGTCATCCCTTTTCACGGTAAGAAAGGCGCGTATGTATTCGTCGTTAATCCTCTGACATAAACATAAATCGAGGATCAAAGCTCAAAGGCGCACACCATTTCTCTTCCAACTCAAAGAAGAAACAAACACATCATGCCTCACTCGCCCTCGCCCTCTCCGTCGCCTCCTCTTCCTTTCCACTTTTCATCGACATCCATAAAGTCAATAGGATTCGGCATTCTCACATTATTCCTCTTCGTGTGTGGCATCAGCTTGCTCCATGCCTGGCTACAGTGCCGCGAGATTCGGGATCTCTTTGATCACATTGTTGAGCGGTATTGTGTCGATTTGGAGAAGTTCGATATTGAAGGGTGTGCGAATTGAATGGAGATCTTCGAGAAAGGAGAAGAGTGTTGTGTGCTCGACATGCAACCATTGGTACCACAAAAGTTGCATCAAGAAATAGCTCCAAAATTGTGAAACCCTGCATTGCCCACTTTGCCGGGGCACGGTCTGAGCGGGGTAGTTGGCTAGGGTTACCCATCTCCTGCCCGTTCCTAGTTTGACTCTTCTAAATTCATGGTATGGTCCAATTAATGGCATATCGAGATTCTCTTTTTACATTATGATATTGTATACCGAAAGTTTTATCACTTTTTGGGACTCGATTGATACAACAATTGTCAAATTCTCTTTTGTTATATTTCCTCTTAAATTTCATGTGAGTAGTACATTTTGTTAGATATAATTAGGGATTTTTCTAAAATAATTTCCTATGTTAGAGATATTTGATAATTCTGTTGAATCTATGTATCTTTCAATATTGCACATATATCTTGATTGGTATATTATTTTAGATAGTCATATATAAAACCTATAAATAGGCTCATGCATTCTTTTTCAATATACATTGAAATATGCAGAAATTCCCCAATACTCTCTTCTGCATTATGATATTCTTAACTCATTTAGTGATAATTGTAAAGCATTATCTCAATGTACTTTCATGCCTCTCGACTAGTGATGAGGAATTTAATTTGTTTGAATTAAGGTCTTATCATTCTCGTCGAGTAATCTAAATTTCATGGGGTGTCCAGTTTGTTTCAAAAGTGATAATAGTTAGCGTGGTTATGATGATTGAAGATTGATCAATGTGAGATTATTAGTGCAATTAAATGAGTCGTCACCGACAATTGTTCGGTAATTGAAAGAGTTCCAAATCTTATGTGAGAAATCCTTTTGCTAATGTAGAAATACACTATTTTTAATTTAAAATTTTGAATACTCGTTGACAGACGTGTTGAGCGTCATGTCTGCTATAAAAGTAGCCGTACGGAAGATAGCTGTACAGAATTTTAGAAGACGATATCCATCTATCCAATATATACTATATTAAATTATAGATAAGTACTCTATCGATATTTATAACTATGTTATAATGACCACAACCTTATATTGTATTTTATTTTTATACTGTTTGATGATTGAAAAGAACACTTATTAGTTGATTTTTTTCTACGAAAATTAATAAATTATAATTTTCTTCTCTTTTGTCCTACAAATTTTGATTGTCAAGATCAATTCCTCGTTATTATGTCACAGTTCGACAAGACTTCCACGGTGAATAATATATGATACTGTACGCATGTATATAGCTAAACAATTAACTTCTTGCTTAAAACATAAATGATTAGGCAATATTAAGAACCTAAGTAACATAATCATGACATTTCCACTACATAACCAAGTTTGTTCGACCCTTTATGGAAACTATATATATCGATAGAGTATCCTACGAAAAATACAAGCCAGAAAGATCCTCCCACTGCAGATTATGGACATGTCAAGAACCAAAATCTAAAGTACTGTAAAAAGAACAGGTAATGCTCAGGTGTCAAGACTCATCACATACTTCTTTCGATCACCCTTGATTAAAAACAACTAACATTATTGTGGCCCCTTTATTCAAATAAATCTGGAGTTAGAGCCCTTAGTAAAAGCTTGGTGTTCAGAAAAAAAAATTCATAATACTTTCCCACCAGTAATATTCATATGTTTCAGAAAAAAATCATAATACAGAGGAGGAGTGTCAAAAGGACTCACAAGTCCCTGCTAATACAACTGGCATCCGACACCAAGGGCCAATTCATACTACATATCTGTGCGTCCATCTTCACTTGCCGCTACCAAACTTTTGACTCCGTAAAATATGATACAAGAAAAGCAGCATTTCCCTCGTATAACAAAGGAAGAGAGAGAGAGAGAGAGAGGTCGATAAGCTTTTGTCTTGCAAAAAGGGCAGCTGTCAAAGAAAATCACTACATGCAAGCTTCGAGGAATAGACCTCGTGTACACTGTACAGTGATATCAACAAAAAAAGTTTTGTAGAGCTCGAAAGAGTGAATAGATTTTGCTAATTTAAACCATAGTATATCACTCACTCACTGTCTCTCCCTCTTTGTGAGCTTCAAGGTCTATTTAAAGCTGGTAATACTGTTACTGTCTTCCTCAAGTAATCATCCCAAAGAGAAGAAGCTCTTTGATCTCATCTCTTTCAAGTTTCAGCCTCTTTCATTGCCATTCCCTATGGCCTTCAAAGCCATGCTCTTCTTTTTGGCCACTTTGCTCCTGATAACCACGAGGGCAATCACCCTCTCTCTCTCTCTCTCTCTCTCTCTCTCTCTCTCTCTCTCTCTCTCTCTCTCTCTCCTATGTGTGCGTGGGCGTGCCTTCTCTGTGGTCTAAATCATTGTCTTCTTTCGACTGGTTTCATCTAGTGACGACGGACTCAAGACGAAGGTAATGTGTAGAATCCTGTGAAAAATGTCTGTAAAGCTCATTCTATGTGCATCAAACGTTCGGAGCCTTGGAGGAGTAGGATACACAGTTGGGTATTCATCAAACAGTGGGCTTCATTTGTTTGTTTCCACCTTCTAGACATATGCTTGCATTTACTGGACTACCAAGCAATAATATATACGGTACTTTACAAGTTGGTCTTTTGAGTAGTTACTAGGTTTAATTCACAGAAGTTCTACAAAGAGACAACAGTAAAGTCTAGGGTTCACAAAGAGACAAGATTAGTCACCACCATCAAGGTCACTGCATTAACTTTTCAGAGAAGTCCAAGCCTCCAGATCTTTCAACGTGAGAGACACATTTCCTTCTTTTTGTTATTTCTGGTTGAATCACGTTAATATGTTGCTTGATTAAATATAACTTAATGAACTCTGAAGCAAAGTAGAGATCGAACGCACAACTTTGTTGCAGGCTCCGTCTCTGCCGTATAAGTCCCAATGCCACCTCCTGCTCCGGCCAAAGTGCCAGCCAAACGACCAACTCCATCTCCACCATATGCCAATTGCCTGTGCCACCTCCTGCTTCGGCTAAAGTCCAGCCAAACCAGCAACTCCATCTCCTCCAACGAAGGTGACGCCACCACCAAGCAAAGCCTCCCACATCCGCACGGTTGCCCCCACTTAAGTCCGAAGCAGGTGCCCATCTTCACCTCCTGACGTTGCCATGACTCAATAATGTCTTAATGTCCTCTTTCGCTGCTTGGTAGGGTGTCTCTGCAGATTGCATCCCACTTTGCGACCAGAGGTGCAAGCTCAACTCCAGGAAGAGGGCGTGCACGACGTGCTGCCACCGATGCAAGTGCGTGCCTCCGGGGGCACGTACGGGAACGGAGAGATGTGCGGGAAGTGCTAAATACACCGACACGACCACCCACGGCAACAGAATCAAGTGCCCACGAAGTGCTTGATTGTCTTCCTCAGTCAGCTATATTGAGACTCGTGAGGAAGTTTTGAAAGAGGGATGGCAAAACCCGTTGAGAATAGGAGGTTGTGGACTAGCCCCACCACGCTTTAGCTACCGTAAAAGACGCATATGAATGCGTGCGCAAAAGAGGACAAACTAATGAAGGAAAACCAGGTGTGATTTGACTTTGCATGTTGATTGTAAGGAAAACGAGGGGGTGAAAAAGATTTTTGGTATCTACAGAAGATTTCCGTCTTATCCATTCGTTGTTATTCCTCCGACAGAAACATATATATTGCGGATATCATCGGAATTATCGAGGAATGTAGTTGAGATTCCAAGGCTACTGGGATTATTTACATGCCTATTTCAGCATTGCTTTGCAAGTGGACTGTTACTGTCCAACGACACAACATCGAATCTTTAACTTCCGAAAACAGACCGAAACAAGTAGCGAGAAACCACAACATCGTTCCATCGCTCTTTAGCTATTTGAATCTCGTACTCGATCGAAGCTTAAAGGCGCACCCCAGTTCTCTTCCAACTCGAAAGAAGAAACAAACAACATCACGCCTCCCCCGGCCTCTCTGTCGCCTCCTCCTCCTCCTTCCGACGATTCATTGTTCTTCGTGACGTTGCTAGCATGCAGCCTCGTCATAGCCATCCTCGTCGGGGTTGGCCTCTTCTTTTGGTGCCACGACCGCACGAGTCGGGCTCTCTTTGATCACGTCTTCGAGCGGCATCGTGTTGATGTGGAGAAGTTCAATATTGACTGGTGCACGATTTGCCTTGAGAGCGTTGAGGAAGGAGATGAGTGCTGTGCTCTCAAGACATGCAACCATGGGTTCCATGAAAGTTGCATCAAGGAATGGCTCTTGAGAAACCGGCATTGCCCGCTGTGTCGGGGCTCGGTCCCAGCTGGCCAGGTGGCTAGTGTTACACGGATTCTTTTCTAGTTCCACTCTTCTAAATTTATGATCGAGATTTTCTTTTTACATTCTGATGTTATATCCGAAAAGTGTCGCCATTCTTTGGAACACAATGGATACCACGATGATCAAATTCTCTTTTGTAATCTTTCCTCCAACTAAATATAAATTTCATGTGAGTAAAAACGTTTGGTGATAATTGTAAAGTATGATCTCAATGTAATTTCATGCTTTTCGACTAGTGTTGAGTATTTTAATTATTTTCGTTGAGTAATTTAAATTTCGTGGAGTGTACAGATTGTTTCAAAGGTGATAATAATTAGCGTGATGATGATGAACGAAGCTTGATCAATTTGAGATTATCGCTGCAATTAAATGAGTCGACAACTATTCACTAGTTGAAAGAGTTTCGAATCTTATCTGGGAAATCCTTATACACTATTTTTAATTTAAAAATTCGAATACTCGTTGAAAGCCGTGATAAGCATCATGTCTACTATAAAAGTAGCCGTACGATACTACTGCATGAAATTTCAGAAGTTCATTACACAAATCCGTCTATATGATATATACTGTATTGAACTATCGCTAAGTGCTCAAACGATATCGATAAGTATGTTATAATGACCTCAACCTTATATTGTATTGTATTTTTTGATTGAAAAGAACACTTATTAGTTGATTATTTCTACGAAATTTAACATTATATTTTTCTTCTCTTTTTTTCCTACACATTTTGATTGTCAGAATCAATTCCTCCTTACTATGTAACAGTTCCATGAGACTTCCACAGTGAACAATATATGATAATGTACGTATATACATACGTAACTTAAGCTTAGCTAAACAATTGACTTCATGCTTAAAACATATATGATTAAGCAATTCAAAGAATACTAAATAAAGTACTCATGACATTTTCTACATAACCAAGTTTGTTCAACCTTTTATGGCAAAGATGGACCTTGTCCCACAAAATATCATAAATTTATTCCAACTTTCTTAAATGAAAAGGAAATGGATGATTGTCCAAAAAAATAAGTTAGCAAAACGATAAGGAAAGAAGTAAAAAGAAAAAGAAAATAAAAAATATTTATTCTGCATCAAACCTAATTTAAAAAGCGAACTGGTGTCAAAATAATATTATTATAAAAAAACCCTCATTTATGTGAGACAATTGCATAAAAAGTTCTAAACTTATTGCATTTGCAAAATGTCTTTCAGACCATTTGCAGCAGAAGTAAATTCTTATATGACCCTCCTCACTTGGCTTTATAGTTTGTTCAAGAACGGGTAATTCATTGATCTCCTTACTGTCTATTACTAGCTTATTAAGGATGCAGCCATGCATCTCCCTCCATCCACGGTTGATCTCTGACCTCTGTTAAGATCTCGTGCGATCGATGTCGACCGACTCAAAACCACGAGCTATATCAATGAACAAGTCAAGAACTTTAACATTTGCATGGACATCATGGATTCTGCTTCGCATCTCATTTACTAAGTGGAGATCCCTCAGAGGACCTACTCATCCGTTCATTGAATTCCCTTGTCCCACCCGAAAGATCTTTGATCCCTGAAAATCTACCTGCACTTGCCCAACATGCCACTAAGGAAGTTTGCTTCTTCAATACACACCCTTTGACATCGACAATCTGGCGAAAGCTTAGGGCTTGAGAACATTCAGATTCAGTTCAAAATGCTCATGTTTAGTGGGTGATGATATGGTTTTGCAGTGCGATGATATTGCAAACTCTAAACCAGAAGCCCACTAAACAATCGTTCTCTTATGCAAGCACATATTAGTTTCGAAATGACAGAAATATGCTGATACCATGAAATTTCAATTTGTATGATCCGAGTATTGTACGTGTATATCGGAACACATGATACCCTATTATAAATAGTAATGCGATGCCACGAAATCCAGGAATTATCTTACTTATTTGTGTTTATTTGGTAGGGGAGGTGACACTATACATGGAAGCCATTTTGTTACTTGAAAAGGTTGCGGGAGGGGCAACTAGATTAACTGTTCCTCTAGACGTTACAAGGCTCCAACACTCACGATGAGAATGGTTAGAGTGGTGACTACTTAATCTATTCATACACGGCGTGTCAAAAGTTAAGAAATCTCTTCACACGAAATAGAAAATACGCAAAGCACAAATAGGTAAGAAGTTCGCTCACGTCATACCTCAAGACCCTTAACTTCATAAAAGACAGACGCGACCTTGTTATCACCGGATTACCCCTTCATTATTATTGAGCTACCACGTTCGGTGATACCCATGAGGGCCTTGGGTTCACGAGCAGCTGTACAACACCAAGCTCGTTGGTACGGCATCGCAAAGCAAGAATGATTGGGTCTTGGCTTTGCCAAGTTCTGTGATTCTAAGTAAAAATATCTGCCGACAACTGAACTTACCCAAGAGTGTACTCGGCAGTGAAGTGAAACAAAGAAGAACCAGACATTTTTGTACGAGCAAGATGTGGAAAAGATGAAATGGAAGTAACTGTTTCACTACGCATTTTAATCTGCTAACTCATAAAATTAGACCGGACATTTCCTATTCCGATGAAGCAAAAGCAATTTCATTCACTAGAAACGAAACCGATAATCAATCTCTCTAGATCTGTACATCTTTCGTTCCCCATTAACAAAAAAAAAAGTCGATCACGGTGTGTACTATACTGCAATGGAAGTATACAAGCAGTACTTAAGGAGCAGGTCCCGCATGAGAGGAAAATGCATTAATTAAAGAAGGGAAGCACCATGCAAATACATTATGATTGGGTTGGGTGTGGGTCGCTGAGCCCCCTTTCACTTGTATTAATTGAACCATGTCTTCGTCCAGGATAAGTTTTCAGTTATGTCCAAATCAGTACAGACATGGCACGTTGGTTTCTCTTTCGTGGGAGCGTCGATTGCATCACTTTTCGAGCATTCATTTTCAAAGTTTGAGGGTTTGCTTTGCACTAAGCTCAACTCTATACATATCTTGCCAAAGATACGTGTGGTTGCTTTCTTGTTTCATCTCTTAACTATAGCTGCAAGTTTGCGCAATCGATTGATTACTTTAAAGAACATTAAGGTATTTGAGAGAACGGCGCGAATTATGTACAGTCCGTGTTTCTAATCCTCCCTCACGTCGATGGCGGTATCCGAAGCTGGCTCTTGATACCGTGTCATGAGGTCGATAGCGTGATGATCACAAGATTCTTCAGACCCGACTTAGTCATACTCATCCCCTGTCTACCGAGGACTTGATATAGTTTCTCTGTGTCTCGACATGTAAAGTAATCAAACCGCCAATAACCCTCGATTCGTGATTTCGAAATAACTTAACTTTATATGAGATGTCTTGTTAAATTTCTTGTATGCTCTTGATTGAGATCCCATAGAGGAACACTAACAAGCCTGTTCGAAACAAACGCAAAAAAACAAATACAGAACACAATGATTTACGTGATTCAATCACAAAGTGATTTATGTCCACGGGCGAGGCAAAACAAGATTCAACTATAATCAAAGAGAGTACAGTTTTCAGAAATCGAAAAAATAACTTAACAAAACCTCACGACTCACTAATATTTCCCAAAACAAAAATCTCTCTTGGCAATGAAAAAACCTAACCGCAGTATAAATAGGGCTCCCCAAAAAATTTCCTCGGGGGAATAGCCCCCGAACCCCCCAAAACATTTATTCGTTTACTCCAGCTTAGGCGAACCACCATAAAAATTTGTTCACTTACTCCGGGTTAGGCCTATCGGCCCAACCCTTTATGTCACAAATTGAATCTCAATTTTTTCTCCACTTTTGGGTCGCACAATAAATATGTCGGGTGATGAACCAAACCGAGTACATAAAATTCAAAACATATTTAACAAAGCCAAGATAATATTCATGCTCAATATAACCATGAGGGCTGTTTATCCATTCAGCCGGACATTTTGGATTACAAAAGCAGCCTAAACTCAGCAAGCAAAAAAAGCACTTGACCTGGACTTTCCCTGACATGTATACTTATCCTACAATGATTCAATCATCAATTCCATAGAGACTTCAGTCTTTCAACTCCAACTTGCTGATTGAATTCGTGCCTGGTTTGAAACGATCACCGGCGAATAGCAGGAAAATAAACCATAGAAATCCAAGTCGGATTTTCGACCTTAAAATGTAGTGCACAACTTGTGCTATTAAAAAGTTGTGTGCACGGATTCGATAATTAGTATCGGAATTGGCCTCCAGTATAAGTCTGGCCGAAGGACCAACTAGAAGGGGCGACATTGTAGGACACGACGCTCCGGCCGTCGCTGGCGGTGACTAGGAAAGAGAGGGTCTGTCCATTGAGGTAAGAGTTGCTCTGCCAGTTCTGTCCCCAGTTTCTCGACATGGGTTGCCACCGGGTCCTCGATCCTTTGATGGACACGGAGTGCACGTCCCCGGCTCCGCCAACATTGGTTATGAGCACGAGGTTGAAGTAAGAGTGGCCGTTGATGGCGAACCGGATCCCTCCGCTTCTCCTGCACCTCACTCTGCAAAAAAGAACCCGTCACGAGGGAAGCACGATTAGCCCCATGAAAGCGCGGAGGGATCAGCATTCAATTATTTGAGTGAAAAATTTGTCTAAACTTCTTGGTATTAATTGCACCAATTGACAAATGAAGGGTAGGACTCCAAATGGGCGTCCGAGTAGTACAACTGGATATGTAGAACACAATATTTTTTATTCTGCTAGGGGAAAGACAAAATTCGAACCCGAACGAATTGATTGTCTAGATGACAGCATGATATGTGCTCAGTCAAAAAAGAACTATATTAAGTGATTTATCACTAGATTCGACTATAATTTTTACTACCTAAGAAGTAGCATGATTTGTGCACCCATATATGAGAACCTCTCAACAGGAAGCAACTGATGTCTAGGCTATACCTTCGGTAGGCCACGGGGACGATCCCAGCCCTGTACTGTGCGATGTGCTGGAAGACCGGCTGGGAGAGGTCAAAGTGGAGTTGAGGAGGGTCACACCACCCTCCCGGTGGGCAGAAGTTGGTTGCCGTGACCACAATGGTGCCCGGGAGGCACCATTGCGGGTCATTCACGCACCGGAGCTCAAAGCACGCGCCGCAGCTCAACCCGTTGTTGAACAGTGCAGTGCTTAGTGCAGCTGTGTTTGTGCCGTACCCTTGGCTGTACAAGTTCCCGTACCCACAAGCCCCTCCTATTCATACAAACAACATAAAGAAGTAAAAGAAAAGTAGTTTGGTATTAGGAAGAGTGAGATTAAACATTCAATACGTCAAAATTCCTAACGTGGTGGCTTCAGCGTTTGAATTGTTTTAATTAACTTGGTCCACACAATGCTTACCCATTGTTCCCGAAGCATCGCTTCCTCCGTAGAAGGTGGCATGAGCATTCGTCCACCCACCGTAATGTCCGTATGCGCGGGAAACTGGCACGATTTGCGAGAGCAAGCCGACCATCAGGAATCCTAGAGAAACCATCTCTCTTTGCCCTGCACCGACACGATTTTCATGAGACGTTTTGCTTTGTTGATGCGGAGTGAACTGAACCTCATTCTTACTGCCTCCATACCTCAGGCTCGGAAGCAAAGTTAGAAGAGAGACGGCAAGAGCAGGACTGTGTATGAAAGAGACTACAACTCAACCCTTTTGAAAGGAGAGAAGATGCACAGAAAATGCATGAGTTTGTGGAAGATGAGGAGCGAAGATGGAGCAGAATAAATGGAGGCTCGTCGACATCACAACTGACAGAAAGTTCTTTGATATCTTATGAAGTACCTGGGTCCATTCAACTGCTCATATGCCAAACTGTAGAAAACTTCACATGCACACACAGACTCTCTCTCATTCATGTCATAATCTGTGTTAGTGACTGTGGCAACGATGCAGGCTCGCATTCAAACCTGGTAAGTGTAGTCCTGGATGGGGCAGGCGGGTGACTGACTGTGTCCAACATGAATCCAGAGGAGTGGGCTGTTGGAAGTGAAATTTACAGGGACCGGGAGGTCTTTAGCTTACAAATCAGCTGCGCAAGTTATTCCCACGAATCTTAGACCGTTAAAAACACGGATCTCACGCGAATCTCACCGATCACGACAGTTCAAAGTCATTTTTCGAGTACACAATATTTTGATATACCGACTTCCCGCTCAAATCTCGCGGTACGGGAAGAGAATTTCCTTTTCTGAGAAGCAAAATCGAGACTCGTTTTACAGGTTGAGTACACTTTTATGGGCAATTATTAGTCCGTGGCACTGTGTCTTTCCAATTTTTTTTTGGTTCTGGTGCATGGTTAGAATCCACAGAAAAGCATGAAATATCTCTGCAACGACTGCACTTGAGTCAGATAAAGGAGGGGTCTTGAGGTCAAATTTGGCCGTCTTCATATGGTCGTATCGAACATGTTACTTTGTTGGCAAAATCCAGGAGAACCGTTAAAACACTTTTTATCTATAAAAAAACAAAGATAGCTCGACTTCTCAAATGACGTGAAAATGTCCACAAATTCTTCCTTGAGCAGCAATACTGTTTATCCTTAAATTTTGCAATTCAGCGAATTTATGTGATGTGTGACGTGATTAAAAACGCAAATAATAACCATTATGTTTCTATGCAGAACTCATTTTCTGTTTCTGAAAATAAGTTTGAAACAAAAACCCATTTGGTAACGCAATTTCATTTTTCTATTTATGGAATAACTTTTTGTTCCAAAACTGATTTTGGACAAAAAATCAAAACAAAAAAATAGTAAGTTTTTTGTTTATGGATGAAAATTGAAAATCATTTCTAAAAAATCCTGTCTTCTCTCTTCAAAACACATATCTTCCTAAATTTGGCTCAAGTCTGACCCGGTCATACCGATTTGAACTAGTTTGGTCCGATTCATTCCCAATGGGAAAATAAAAAAATTCTAAAAAAAAATTAGAAAAATCTTAAAAATTAGAAAATTCAGAAAAATCAAGAAAAAAAATTCATAAAATCCATAAAATTTTCAAAAATCTAATTTTTTTTCAGAAAATCCATAAAAATTAAAAAATTCCAGAAAAATTCATAAAAATTTCCAAAAAATAAAAAAAAAATGTCAGATTTTGGGAAAATAGGAAATTTGGTGAATTTTTTCAAAAAAAATAAAAAAATAAAAAATTTTGAAACTTCACAGGATGGCTTAGATTACCTGTGACCACCCACTTAGATTACCTGTGACCACCCACTTTAAGTGAAATTTAAATTTTTTGATGTGCCCAAATGGTACTTTTGAAGACTTCTTAGTTTAGGGATTTAAAATGGGTTTTAACCCCTAAAAAACCCTAAAAGGGATTTAACCCTCAAAAGGAATTCTAAAAAAATGGGTTTTTGTTTTGGGAAATAGAAATTTGTGTTGTTATCAAGTGGATTTTTTATCCAGGAAATAAAAATTTTATATTGTTATCAAATGGATTTCTATTCTAGAAATAGGATTTTTTGGTTGTTATCAAACGGAGTTTCTTTTCTCAAAAACTCGTCCTAAGAACAGAAATAGAAAAATCTATTTTTGTTCCAGGAATTATTTCTAAAACAGAATGATTATTATTCGCGCTCCAAGAGTAATGTCTCAAAGAATCATATTAATGTGAAGCAGATTATGTCCCATTAAGAGGAATCAACGCGATGATGTTTTAGAGAGACCATGTTTGGTTTCTGCCTATGTGTCTGCGAAGTCGTTTGGCTCAAAAGGCGCGTTTTTTTTTTCGGTGTACGTCGGCACTGTTAGCCACTTCATATGTCACATCGACTTGCATTGAAGGAAAATTTAACGGTGGGTATTTTTATCTCTCGGGGAAAGTCGGTGAAATTTTTTGGATCGTTGGAAAAGTCAAGAAAAGGAATTAAGGGTAAAGGACCCAAGAAAAGGAAATGCATTGGCTCGTAGTTTCTTTGCTTTTTTTGGCTCCAATTCCCATGCAAAATTTTCAGCTTACGCCTCCAAATTTAGCGGGAAATGCATACCGGCATTGCGACAAAGGAAAGGGAAGATTATTAGACTCTCTCGATTTATGTTGGTCCACTTAACACGAATTATTAGATCATGTCGAATCCACCCGATTGAACAGCTCATGCGGAGGCCATTGTATAAAAATGATTCACATACCGAGTCTCAATTTCTCCTTGACATTTCCGAGTAATTACGATGTCGATTCTATTTCCCATCCGAGGCTTTGGATCCCATTTGAACTCGGTTTGTCTTTCTTACCGTTACTACACATCCTCGATCTCTGGTTCTCGATCCAAGAAAAAAAAAAAAAACGGCACGATGTCCATCCGGCAACCGGATTAATAACAACAATCACAAGTTTCATTTCGGTTGGAACAATAAATACATGTTGATTACAATTGCTAAAAACTGCGAGATCGTGATCATGTTCCCCTGTCTTTGTGGTCCCTTCATTTAATGAGAGACTTCTGTGATCCACATGATCCCGGGGGTTAATGGCACATGCAGGTCGTCCCTTTTGACAAGCATGGAATCCCAGTGTAGGTCCTTTCTCATTTATTAACCGTAGGGCACATACAGTTCCCTCAAATATCTCCTTTTTCACGCTCGGAATTTAATAAGGCGACTCTAGGATTAGGTTGAATCGGTTCAAGACTTCAGGGATTACTGCTTCAAAAACTGGAGGTCGCTCATTCAGATACCATCGACCCCGGGCAATTGATTGTAGACAAAGACCACTGGCACACACTAGGGCATATATGGTTCGCGAAATATTTTCTTCTCACGCTTGAAATTTAATAAAGCGATTCCGGGACCGGCGAAATCAATTAAAAAATTCAAGGGATTTCCAGTCCAGGAATCGGAGGTTGCTCCTTTAGATACCATCGACTACGAGCATGGTAATTTAGATAAGGCCCACCTAGATAGACCGAAGGCATGTAATTGCGTGGTTGATAAGTTTTGCAGCGTATTTCATGAGTGTACTCATCCTAATAAAATAAGAAAAAGTAAAAGATGTAACGAAGCGATATTAGCCATTGCCTTATTCATTTTAACCGTCCGGTGGCGACCCTCTTGTTTTCAAAACTCTGAAATCGCTTTTCCTCCGCGGGCCAGGCGGCTCCGAGCTCGCGAATGCCGAGTGGGGGGACCGCAGCTTCGATCGTGAGCGATGCAGAGCAACATCATCATGTGACAGCTTTCTCGCGTGCCTTGAAGGTACGCGATTTCGCTTGCCCGAGGTGGTAGCGGTAAAGTTTTTTCCTGGTAAAAATCCTGGAAGAGTCGCGACACGGTGCAGCTGGGGTGTTTCATCAATGCGGCAAGCTGAGGTGAACTTGGGATCTGCACGATGTGACCCCATATAACTGTTGGGTTGCTTAGGTAGATCTGGGAGGCGATCCGCCAGCTGCAAATCGGTCTGCTCACCTGCCAACATCTGCATGAACCTGGCATATGACATTGCCAAGATGTCCCTTTGCTTCGCCTCGGGCATAAGTTAGAAGCAAAAAATTAGGGCGCGTATAGAATCTATTCTGGAATAGAAATTTTATTTTAAAATATATTTCAGAATAAAAATATATTTGTTAAAAAAATTTTGAAATGCATTCTAGAGCAATTTTTGCATTTTGAAATAAAAATGCGTTTGCTAAAAATACTTGATTTTAGAATGCATTTTTTATTTCAGAATGTATTCTTGATTTCAGAATGAGTTTTGAGCAAAAAAAAAGAAAAGCTAGTTTTTATAACTTCTCTCTTCCAGAATGCATTCTCCCTATTTTCTTTCTTTTTCTCACTAATTTTTTTTTTCAGAAAATGCATAAAAATTGAAAAAATCCAGAAAATTTCATAAAAATTTCCAGAAAATAAAAAAAAGTTAGGTTTCCGGAAAATAGGAAATTTGGTGATTTTTTTTCAAAAAATATAAAAAAATTAAAATTTTCAAAACTTTATAAAATGACTTAGAATACCTTTGGGCACTCACTTTAAATGAAATTAAATTTTTTTTAGGTGCCCAAAAAAATCAAAAATTTCAAAACTTTACAAAATGACTTAGTATACCTTTAGGCACTCACTTTCAGTGAAATTTAATTTTTTTGAAATGCCCAAAAAAATAAAAAAATCAAAAATTTCAAAACTTCACAAAATGGCTCATAATACTTTTGAGCACCCACTTTGAGTGAAATTTAATATTTTTTGAGATACCCAAAAAAATCAAAAAATCAGAAATTTCAAAACTTCACAAAATTGGCTTAGAATACCTTTGGGCACTCACTATGAATGAAATTTAATTTTTTTGAGATGCCAAAAAAATAAAAATTTCAAAAATTTCAAAACTTCACAAAATGGCTTAGAATACCTTTGAACACCAACTTTGAGTGAAATTTAATTTTTTTAGGTGCCCAAAAAATTCAAAAAGTCAAAAATTTCAAAATTTCACAAAATGACTTAAAATACCTTTAGGCACCAACTTTGAGTAAAATTTATTTTTTTGAGGTGCCCAAAAAAATAAAAAAATAAAAATAGATTTCTGTTCCAAAAATTAATTTCTAAAGCAGAATTAGTCATGTTTTACTAAACAGATTTTTCCTCTAGAAATCAATTTCTAGCAAGAATTTCAGAAATCAATTTTTGGCAAGAATCTCTCTCTCTCTCTCTCTCTCTCTCTCTCTCTCTCTCGGTGTGGGGATTCTGATCTCGATCTGTCGAGCCGAGTGGGGCTAGCTAGGCAGGGCCGGGTGTACTCCCGTCAACCGGCTTGGTTCGAGCCCCCGTGCTGCGAAGAAATGCATGGAAAGGATCGGGTGGGCACAGGAGAGCCCATAGTCGAGGGCTCGGCATTGCTTGGCCGCATGTGCCGAGGGATCTTCATAAAGCCAGGTCGGAGCTCCTCCCTAGCCCATCTTTGTCCGCCTATCTCTAGCGAGAACCTTGCCGCTAGCTTGGTAGGAGCGTAGAGACACTAGCAGCTGTTGGTTTGCCGATAAGACAAACAATATCGTACGTCAATTAAACCGAATCTAAATTAATGAAAAATTTGTCGACATCAGTTAGATATTTCACGAGCTAAATATCAAAATCACACGAAACGGGATTTCTTGATATTAAGAAAAAAATCATGGGAACATCTTCCACTAAATGCGAGGGTACAGTTTTTGGTTAGGGACGCAAGCAAATGGCACTTTCATGTTCGTGCTGGATCGCCGTCATCGTTGGTACACAGAATTAAAGATCAAACAAAAAAAAGATAAACATCGAGAAACTCATGTAGTTTGTCCTTTTCTTAGGCCGGCGAGTTTCAAATTCAAATACGTGACTCAACTGCTGGCATAGATGATTGAATATTGCGTTGTTAGTACAAAGTACAACGGCATCTTGACATTTGGACAATGGATTTGCTTTAACTTTTAAAAACCAGATTTTCATTTTATGCTAAACGCATCAAACTTTAAAACACATGGTTTGAATTTAAATTTTAGTTAAGATAGATAGCATGAAAAACACAAGAGAAAATTTCAAATAAGAAATTGAAGTGTCTTCATTTTCTCAAATAAGGGTCCGAAGTGGATTTTGTCTCAAATAATAGTCTAAAATGCTATCATTTTATCAAATAGGGTCGAAAGTGAATTTTATTTCAAATAAGGATATAAAGTGATCATATTAATTTCAAATAAGAACATAAACTCGCCGGCCGAAGGGAATTTTCATCTTTTGCTTTTTTTCCTTTTTTTTCTTTTTTTTCTCCTCTTCTCTCCGTAGGCCACATCGGCTAAGAGAAGCCCACCCAACCCAGGCGAGGCAACCCTTGCTCGACGCTAGTGAGGGCGGTCCTCTCCTAAGGTCGGTGGAGGTCGCTAGCTAGGCGCAACGACGGCCAGGTGAAGAAGAAAAAAGGAAAAGAGAAAGAAAATGAAAAGAAAAGGAAGGTAAAAAAATCAAATAAATAAACTTATAATTTTTTTTGACTAAAACACTCATTCTCCGATGATGAAATAGCCACCGGCCGGTCAAAAGCCCTTATTTAAAACGATTTGATTGATCATTATTTAAGAAAATAAGAGTATTTTGTGTCTTTATTTGGAAATTTTTCAGAAAATAATATATAAAAAATTAATTTAATTTTACTTTCAACAAGAAAAGTTCGAACGGGGTCGGCTTAGATCCATGGCGCTGCGAGACTGATCCCCGGCGACACCAGCGGACGGCGTTTCATGCTCCGACTCGCCGCCCTCTCCCGTTCTCACGTCAAGCAGCAGGTTCTCACTCTCTCCTCTCTCGCCGACCGTCGCTTCGCCGCCGTTCACGCTCTCGCCGATGACGGCGCCCCTCGATCGCCACCGTCTCCCGAGGACCAGACCGCCGCGCCATCGCACGCTCCGTCGTCCTCGTCAGGTTTCCACGGCATTGCGGAATCGGTTCTGTCCGGGTGTTCTCGTCCGTCGGAGGGGAAGGACCGGAAGAAGGTGAAGACCCGTGGCGACGCTTCCCTCAAGGACCTTCTTTTCAAGATTTTCGACGTGGTGCCCGACACTGCCCGTGGTCTGCTTAGAGCTTCTGAGCTGAAACCTCGGGATGTGCTCCGAATACTGTCGGAGTTTTCGTCCGAGGTTGAAAGGGTTGCAGTTGGAGTCGAAAAGGTGGAGTCTTTGTGGGAAGTTTTCAAGTTCCCGATGGAACGGGGTGAACGGTTTGAGCATCTCCCCCGAGCATACGAACTCATGGGGTCGATGCTCGCGCGGGCTGGGCTACTCAGAGAAGCTGAGTTGTTGCTGCAGGATATCGAAAGCCGAGGAATTCCGTTGGATGGTCATGAAATATTCAGTGACTTGATTGAGAGGTACGCTGGAGTTGGTGATTTTGAGAGGAGCCTCTACCTGCTTGATAAAATGTCAAGCCGAGGTTTGGTACCGGCTTGCTCTTGTTATTACGCGCTTATTGAACTTTTAGTTAGAAGGAAGAAACCTCAGTTGGCTCTTAGGGTTTCTCTTCATATGATCAACAGTGGAATTAGCTTTGATGCTCAGAAAGTAGACTTTGGTGCTGCTATTAAATTACTTTGCGAAGAAGGCAAAATTCGGGAAGCGAGAAATCTCGTCAACAAGGCTGCTGGTTGTGGATATGAGCCGTGTAGCTCAGTTCTATTTGAAATTGTTTGTGCATATTGTGAGAAGAAAAACTTTGAAGATCTGCTGAGTTTGTTTGTTGAGTTGAACTGTGCACCGGATGTTCAAGCCGGCAATAGGATGATAAATGCTCTCTGTTTGAATTCTGGCTCAGAGAGGGCGCACCAGTTTAGACATAAATTGGAGCAGTTAGGTTTCAAGCCTGATAAAATAACCTTTGGAATCTTAATAGGTTGGTGCTGTCGTGAAGGGAATCTGAAAGGTGCTCTTGTTTATTTGTCGGAAGTATTGGGAAGAGGTCTCAAACCAGATATATGTTCGTATAATGCTATAATTAGTGCAGTCTTTAAAGAGGGTATGTGGGAGCATGCATGTCATATTCTTGATGAGATGATAGAGAGATGTGCAACACCGAATATTTCAACTTACAAAATTTTCTTAGCAGGGTATTGTAAAGCTAGAAAATTTGATGAGGTTAGGACTGTCGTTGACAGAATGGTGAAACTTCATCTAATTCATCTTTCTTCCACTGAGGATCCACTTTCAAAGGCTTTCACAATGTTGGGTTTCGGTCCACTAGATGTGAAGTTGAAGAGAGACAGTGATACCAAATTTTCAAGGACAGAGTTCTATGATAATCTTGGCAATGGACTTTATTTGGATGCAGATATTGATGAGTTTGACAAAAGAATAAATGGGATCCTCAATGACTCTTTCCTTCCTGATTTTAACTTGCTCATGATGAAACAGTGCAGGCATGGAAATCTAAAATACACATTGAGGTTGGTTGATGAAATGGTTCAATGGGGGCAAAAATTGTCTCTGTCCGTCCTGTCGGCTATAGTCAAGGGGATTTGTACATCTTATCCTTCTGTCAAACGTATAGATTATCTTCTGGAGAAAATGCCTAGATCTATCAGCCAGTTAGATGCAGAAACTCTCAACTTGCTCGCCCAATTTTACAGCAAGAGAGGATGCAGACAAAAGGCTAGGATTCTTTTGGATGGGATGCACGAACGAGGCTTAGTGATTGAGAACGAGACTTATAACATCTTTATGGCGAGTCTTTCTGAGAAAGGATTTCTGAGAGAACTTAGCGGTTGCTTGGATCTGGTTAGAGAATCTAAGTGGGTTCCAGGACTGAAAGACCTTGAAGCTCTTGTTGGTTGTCTTATCCAGAATGCATTGATCAGTGAAGCACTAGAGCTTTTTGAAAGCACTCTTACGGGCTTCCCTCTCTCTAATGTTGTTGACGTCTTCCTTGAGAAACTCTGTGATGCGGGTTTAAGTACCATTGCATATACACTTGTGAAAGAAATGCATCAGAGGGGTTGCTTAATAGAGGATACGGCATATACTCACCTTATAAGGGGATTTTGTGGGGAAAAGAAATACTTAGAAGCCTTAAGTATATTTGATACCATGCAAGCCAAGAGACTCTTCCCTCATCCAGATGCTTCAGTTTTGTTAATTCCTCTCCTTTGCAAAGCAAAAAGGTTTACTGAAGCAATTGCAATAAACAAGGCTGTGCCAGGAGATAATTCTTCCTTGTCACTTTCTGCTCATTGTGCTTTACTAAAGGGTTATTTTATGGCAGGTGAATTAAAAGAAGCGTCAAATTTATTTTGGTATCTATCCTCAAAGGGAATGGGTCCACATGCCGAAGCCTGTGCTGTAATGGTGTGGGGGATTTGTCAAGCAACCAACTTAAGGAAAATTGAGGAGTTGCTTGCTTATATGCTGAGAAGAAATTTGAGCCTCTCTGTTCCCTGTTTTAGGATGATTGTCCGCTTGATGTGCATAGGAGGGCAGGCCTATGTGGTATTAAACCTTAAAGAGCTTCTGGTGGGACCAAGCAACTCTCATGGCCTCATCGTCTATAACATACTTATTTTCTATGCTTTCTCATCTGGAAAGATGTTTCTTGTGAGGAAAATTTTGGATGAGCTGCAAGAGAAGAAATTGCAGCCAGATGAAGTCACCTACAATTTTCTTGTACATGGGTTTTCTAAAATTATGGACTTCTCCAGTTCTTTGCATTATCTATCCATCATGATCTCCAAGGAACTGACTCCGAGTAAGCGCAGTTTGAGGAGTATCATTACCTGCTCAAGTGAATTATCGGATCCTGGAATGTGCATATGGTTGAGTCAAGAACTGGAATCTAGGGGCTGGATGACTCATTCAACCATTCAAAGTGCTGTGGTTAAAGGTCTCCTTTCTCATGGTAAGCTTGGTGAAGCAGAAAAGTTCGTGGATCGGATGGTAGAGAAAAATTTGGTTCCTGATGGTGTCATTTATGATGGTCTCGTCAAGCAGTTGTCTCGTCAAGGAAAAATGAAGAAGGCAGTCCATCTTATGAACATAATGTTGAAGAGCAGAAGCATTCCTACTTCTTCCTGCTACGATTCTCTCGCATGTGGTCTCTGCAGATGTAATGAATTGAAGCTAGCATTGGATATTCATGCTGAGATGTTGAGTAGGGACTTGAGACCAAGCACGCAGGCGTGGGCTGCACTCATACGAAAATGTTGCGAAGTTGGAGAAACAACAGAAGCAGAGAAGCTGCTGGCTTCAATGACACAGGTCGGTGAACTCCCGACCAGGGAGATGTATCAACTTGTGATAAACAGATACTGCTGTGAGAATAATTCCGAAAGGGCATCTGACCTTGTGCGAGCCATGCAAAATATTGGTTATGAACCAGACTTTGACGCACAATGGTCTATCATAAGCACTTTAAACAAACCAGAGGTCAACGCTGATGGCAAGAGCAATGGGGGTTTCCTATCGCGGCTTCTTTCAGGAAGTGGATTTGCTTCAAGAAAATTATAAGCTATGTAAAACCGTCCCAGACTTCTTTTGCTTCACACACAGAGGGAACTTTTTCGAGTGACCAGATGTAAATGTGCCTTTCTTGAATAGCCCTCTGGTCCATTGATTTCATTCAACATATATATATTCGGAAACATCCAGGAGGAATGTCTGTCGAATGTCTCTTGGTTTGCTTTTAGCCTCTAGCAAGGATGTAGAAACATTATTAAGCAGATGAGTTTACAAATTTTGACTTAGCCAGACAGAAATCTGTGGTATTGCATGCAAACCATGCAATGCGATTATCTTTATGAGAATGACGTTCTGGCTTGCCTGCGAAGGGAGAGCTCGAAATATGTTCTCAGGCCTCTTGAATGAAGTTGGTGGATCCATATCATGAGACTGTACAGTGGCAGTTGTGTAGGGCTTCTGATGTAAGTACCTCTTGACTAGACTCTAGACTTTTTTCTTTTTTGGTCAATCTAGACTCTAGACTTAGGTTTCAACAAATTCCATATGTTTGGCAACAATAGGAACATAATAGAACAATTGTTCAAGAAGTATCAAACTCGGTTTTGTAAAGAGACGTAACAATTGTCATTGAATGCTTGAATGCATCAATTAACATACTTTTGGTTGACATGGTTCTGTAAGCTAACTTGTGAATCGGCTTCTATCTAAGATTTGACCAGTCTAGGAATAGTTATTAAGTATTGGCAGACTTGGACATGGCCTTGCAATTACAATATTGGATTTTATTTAGGTTTTGGGGGGGGGGGGGGGGGGGGGGGGGGGGCGGGGCGGGGGGTGGGGCTCCAGAGAATGACAAACAAGCTGGATATCACTCCATATTGGCTCTATGCGATGCATATAAACATATCGAGTCTGCGGTGTGCGCACGAAGGAATGTTTTGTGCGGGTGACTGCTCTGAGATTGGAGTCGAAGCTTGAGTTTTAGAGGAGGCCAACTTTCGTTATCTAAAAGCACAGTAGGGGAGAAAATTGTATCTATTTGAGAAACTTTACTGCGTGTATAGATTGAGTGCATGCATGGACTCTTGATTGAGTCCATTCCAACCATTGAATTTGGCAAGCGATGAAATTGTCTGTTCATTCTTTCCACGAAATGTCAAATATCTAACAGAATACACGCGATTATCGGACGAAGCCTTGAAGATATTCTCTTGCTTTCTTGCTAAGAAGGTTATGAATATAAAGAAGTATGAAGACAAATGACTCCGAATTTCGTCTCCCCGTCGCTGCGAGTAAGTGGCGAAAGCGTTGTCGCAACGAACAGAAGTCATGTTAAGTAGGACGAAGAAATTCTTCCGTCGCGTGGTGTAACCACTGGTGCTCCGACATTTTCCAACTGTTTTATACATTTTAGTCATAAGTTTCGTAACTAACCTTGTCCGCGTAAAACTCCATTCCCTCAAATCGGTCAGGATCATTGAAGTTAGTGAAAGAATAGGCTTAACTGAGGCTGGAGAATCGATAAGAGAAAGGGTAGCACAACAAGAGGGCACACATTCAAGTGGATTTGTTCATATCACTGATGAAGCCGCCTACAACAACAACACAACGACCCATCAAACCCGGCCATATTGTCAATCAAAACCACCAACTGCTCCAATCTTTGCCAAAACTCCACTCAGCGGAAAACATGTAGAATTGCACTCAGGCATCAATGATGGTACTATACTAAATATGCACTAGTTGTGGATTCTCGTATCTTCCCTTTTTGGTTTAGAAGCCACTTTCCATTTAAGGTCCATAAATAATGGAGTTGGAAGACGCAATGACGCAACAAACGTGTATGTTAATCTTTATGCCCTCATCACCTCCAATGTAATTGAGCTAGTACGGGCAGGTGAGCACTTAAAAAATGCCCTCTAAACTCAGCTCTAGTCAGTGCGGTCATGTTACAGACACATCACCACATGGTGACTCTTAGTCGCTATTGATCATTGGCCAAGAACCTGCTACAACTCCTTTTTGTCAACTTTTCCTGGCATATATATAGATGGTCATGAGCCCTAGTTGTATCCATGCACATTCAAGCTTTGAGCTCTTAAGTATTCTCCCAAACCCTAGAGAACCACATACCCCAATCGATAAGCTCGTCCTTCGGAAGAAGAGGAGAGGAGAAAAATGAAGTCAGGTGGAGTTGAAGCCGGAGAAGTTGCGAAAGCTTCCGTCGCAAGTTACAGTGCCAACAAAGGAGTGTCGGTTCTCGATTTTATGCTGAGGATACTCACATTCGTGTGTGCCCTCGGGAGCGCCATAGCCATGGGGACGACGGATGAGACGCTTCCTTTCTTCACTCAGTTCATCAGATTCCGCGCTAGATATGACGACCTCCCAACTTTCACGTAAGCTTTTCGCTCCTTTTGTTTTTCCTTTCGATTGCACTGGCAAATTAAGTGATCGCAACACTGATCTTAATCGATATGGAACAGGTTTTTCGTGATCGCTAATTCCGTTGTCTGCGCCTACCTCATCCTCTCACTCCCAGTCTCCATCTTCCACATCATGAGGAGTGTTGCGCAAAATAGCAGAATTGTCTTGGTCATCTTCGACACGGTAAATTATGTCGACTGGAAGGAACCGTTTTTCTTAGAACGCTTGTAGCTATACTATATATGTATTGGTACTCTGAACCAGCATATCTCCTGATTGTAATTCAAGATTTCATCAAAAAGATACAGGGACATGCAAATGCAGTATATCCTTCTTGTTAACATACTTTGTCGTAAAGAATTAGGCATGAAATGCACAACTCCATACTAATCAAACAAAATGAGCTCATCCAATTAGAACGATATGCAAATGTTGCAGGCGATGTTGGCGCTGTTAACAGCAGGTGCTTCGGCCTCGGCGGCTATTGTGTACTTGGCCCACAAAGGGAACACCAAGGCTAACTGGTTCTCCATCTGCCAGCAATTCCACTCTTTCTGCGAGCGCATCTCGGGCTCTCTGATCGGGTCGTTCGGCGGAGTCGTCTTGTTCGTGCTCCTAATCCTGCTGTCCGCCATCGCGCTGTCTCGCCGTTGAGCCAAGCTGCATGATGCTGCTATATATATTATGTTTATCAGTCTGAAAGCGTATTTTTTATTCTAAATTGTGAAGGAGTGTGATTGTTTTCTTTGTTCATTTTCAAGAGCTTGTGCTGTGTGTCATTGTGATTGTAATGCAATTTCTCTCTCTCTCTCTCTCTCTTCCAGACTTGTCCACTTGAAAAGGTTATGTCTAATAATCGAAAAGAAGTATATAACCAATAAATTTTCAAAAACTATGAAAAGAAAAGTAATCATCTATGAATCCAAAGGTGGATAAATAAATTAGGGAATTTTTCGCCAAGACTTAAAGCATCATTTGTACTATGTGTGAATCCACATATCTATTCATGGAAGTGTGCGAGCTGCAAAATTTGAAAAGTCAAATTTTTCGAAAAGAATTTTAGTTTGTCATCATAGATAACAGGCGAACCCGAAAGATCTCGGGCGAGCATCACCCGAGCCCACCATTTGTGAGTGGACTTATTAGGTGGACCTTCAAACTAATAGGTTCCTCGATCGAGTCTAGCGACATAGAAAAAATCACGAAAGTTCATCACCCCGCTCAAGCCCGCCCGGCCCGTGAATATGTGCCTAAGGTGGAATTCTTCTTGGAAGGGGACTAGCAGACATGTGACAATCACACGGAGAACAACAGGACTTTATCGTATGGACAAAAATTGACGATTGGTCCTTCCTGGTGGAAAAGTGGGTACAGCTCGTCTTCTTCCTGTCAAAGGCCACCAGCCCTTCGGTCGTTGTGTCTTATTAATCTAGGAGAAATTCATGCACCCAGAAAAAAGATGGAATCTGCGAATGACATGTCAAGCCGACGACCTTTTTGGTTCCTCGGATCTGTGTTACTTCCGACATTACAGAATCAGGAGCTTCTTCACCTTTAAATTGACTCTTTATCATCATGTTACATCACCGGCCGCGTGCGTTTGACTACTTGATGAAAACGAATTAGCTCTCCACAAGCTGTTTTAGCTAGCTCAATAGAAGTTAAATTTCAAAGTTCATTTCGCAAATTGACATCTTATCAATAGGATACCATGCAAAATCAAATTCAACGATGACTCCCCGTACAGATAAAACCTCAAATCGGGTATCGTGACATCACTCAAATTTTATGGTTTTGGACCATCGTTTACTCGATAAAAATGAATGGGATAAGAACGCTAGCAATGTCCTAATTTTTATACAACGCTATCGTAACTTTCTCAAGCGATCATTTAAGTAACATGATTTTTAAAAACAGATCATCTAAATTATATCAGTGATTTTCTTGCTGGAAATTCTTGCATGGCATTAATTTCGAACCATGTTGGATGATTCAATACTCAAGTGAATAAAATCGCGGATGTAACTTTAAGTAATTGGTTTCTAAAAGTTACGGCACTACTTTTCTGGCAAGCCGGATACTTTGCTCGTGCGAATCTCTATATTCCGCGGTTTCAGGATTCAATCGGAATTTAAATCAGCGTACTGGCCAAAAGAAAGGGATTTACATCGGCATGAATGCATGGACGGAACTTGTACACGTCCATCAAGAAGTCAAGGTCTGCGGGTTTTGGTGTGTTGATTTTGCGACCATAAGATCATAACTGCATGATAGAATAGACACGTCATGGTCTTTTGTGGTTTCTCGTGTGTTGAGTTCTCGATCAGTACGCGTTAGAATGGTTCGTGGGAAGTCATGGTCTTTACGCAAATTTATTGGTGATGTTTGGCCCTTGATATTTCTAATTCATAGCGAGGGAAAGGTCATGGCGCAATTATCCAGCCTTTTCTTTCATTTGACTCACAAGCCTTCAACTTATAAAGCAAAAAGATTCTTGTAATTCCAATACGCAGTGTGTAAATATCAAACCAACTCCAATCTTATTCGAAAAACGCAAAAAAAAAAAAAAAAAATACCGACGATCGTCCTGTGTACACTGTCTCTCATGACATAGTATGGACAAAGTCTAGAGATTCACCACCGGCAACTACCTTAGGGAGGAAAATTTGATCCGTATTATGTTTCTGTTAATATAAAATGGACGGAAATGAATAACGAAGTTATGTTGGACTTTGAATTTGAATGGATTGGCCCCATGGGCAAATCTCGAATAGAGACGAGGCAAGTCCGCACATGGAAATGCTAAAGCTCGAATAAATTTTATTTTTTTCGGTTCTTATATTCGATTTGTATTTACCTAAAACCCCTTGTGGGTTGCATCTCGAGAAAATAATGCATCCGCATATATCTAATTTTATAACATAAATGGCTACTTGATAAGATGATCTAGTAAATGAAATCAATCCATCAAATCATTATCGTGCGACATTAAGGAAAAAGGATAGAAATGCATATGAAAGAAACGCGAGGCATATCAATAAAAGTTGGACTTTAAGTTCCAAAAGAACGGGACACTGTCATCTAGAAATCGTGACACATTTGTGTCATAATCTTCTCTCCCCATTTGACACTATTAAAAAACACATTTTACTTCAGTTCAATCCGTTTATCCTGAATTTGACCCATTCGACCCGTTTAGTTATATGGGCTGTGGCGACTTGGTTAATGACTTGATTTACATTGACCCTATTAGCTAACCCTAAACTTATTAGCAGAAGATGCTTGTACTGCAACAATTGAGTTGTAGTGGGAGAAAGGTACACTAATCAGTATAACTAACTAAGGGCATGTTGCATGTTATGCTCATCAATGGTGGCCTTTTCTTTTGCTTTCTGCAAAGCTAGACACCTGTACCGGCTCGTCAATGGGCACGACTCTTTAATCAACGTCACTTTCCAGATATAGCCACCGAGTTCGAAACGGGAAATAATCTGCGGGAAAAAATACGAAACCCGGAAATTGACTCATTTCGAAGTGAATAATCTTCTTCGAGTTGATCTTTCTTTTAGCCGTTCGGAGGAAACCCGATTCGAAGAGTTCCGACATAAGAAGAACATACCGGGATTGAACTTTTTATTAACTTGATCCTTACGTTCAACTGTGACTCTCTTCATCTTTCCTTCCCTTCTTTGGAAACCATCCATCCAGACATCCTAGTTTGTGAAATTCCATTTTATGTAGCCAGCAAAAAACAAAGTTTGACATGACTTAAATTGCACAAGCCTTATACTTCATATCCTCAATCACGTTCAATAATTTACAGCATCTCATTTTATCAATCAACTCTTCCCTCTTTGGAATTTATTGTTAGTATTGGGGCAAACACTTCACTGTCCTTGCTCTTCTTGTAGGCTTGACGACGTTTCTCTTGATCCACCTTCCCACCATACTCCTTGATTGTTTTTTTGGAGCTGCGCAAGCGAGATTGAGCGGAAGGGCTTGGGAAACGCTAGTTTTGGAGCTCGTAAAGCTTCCAAAACTTGTTTCATTGCGGGTTGTGACTTTGGATCATTACTTAAGCAAGCAAGCGCCAGAGAAACTACCGGAACGATACTTCTTGCGGCAGAATTCTCTCTTGGGATTGGCAAGCGCGGATCTAATATTTGATGTAGCATACTATATTCTCTGAAGAATGTCATTAGCATTAAGATGATATCACTTGGATGCTCACCCATAATTGTTTTCATTGCTACCACTCCAAAGTTGTATCCGTCGCATTTCTCATTGATGACCAAAGTGTAAGCGAGCTCTGAAAAATTGAACAAAAGGTTGATGAATTATATGAGGCTTGAAACCAAGTTCTCAATGTTAGCTAGTGCACAATCAATCGATAAATTTTGTAAGCATGATAAAGCGTCAACGGTGTTGTTTACGACATGGCAGGTAGAGTATATTGATCTAACTATGTGCCTCTAGTAATAACATTTTGGAAAAGTATCGAGGATTGTTACTCACCCGATGCTATATATCCATGAGTGCCTACTATATTTGCAGTGAGATTAGATGAGAAATTAGGTCCCAGGAGTCTTGCCGTGGTAAAATCTGATAGGAAAGCCTGCATTTTGTTGTTGAACAAAATGCTGTTGCTAGATATGTCTTGATGAACAATTGGCCGAGCACAATCGTGGTGCAAGTAAGACAAGGCATGTGCCATATCCGAGACAATATTGAGTCTTTTAGACCAGTCTAGCTCCATCGCTTCAATGTCATCTCTCAAAGCATAAAATAGACTCCCCCTTTCCATATATTCATAAACCAAGAACATACATTGTCGGTGTAAGCAGAAACCATGGAGCTTAATTATGTTTCTATGCCGTACTTCAGTCAAGTGTTTCACTTCATTTCAGAAGCTTTGGTCAAAAGATGGGTCCTCTGCTTCTAGACGGTGAAGTTTCTTCAGTGCCACGATTTTCTCATTGGGCAATTGAGCTCTATAGACACTACCATAATCACCAATTCCAATGTAATATTTGATGTCTTGGTCTTCAGTTGCATTGATTATATCTTCATATGCGATTCTCCCATCATAATTCCATATTGACAAGAATTCTCCATTTTTTTCTACCATCTCCGATTGCATGCTCTTCACTCTACGTCGAAATATGAAGCATGACCCAAGAACTAAAAAGGAAATGAACCGTATAGCCATCAGAAGTATATATATCTTCATATGCATGACCCTTGACATTCTTCCGGAGCTGTCAATCTTTTCCAAAGTTCCATTGCCGTAGAAAAATTGATTGCCATAGAAAGCTCCATAACGAACATTTGCCAGATTATCTGGAATTTTTCCCGTGAGATGATTGTATGACAAGTCAATGTAATCTAAGTTCGAAAGATAATTAATTTTGGGAACTGTGCCTCGAAGAGAATTGTTCCGAAGATTGAGATAGCTTAACTAACCAAAATCCCAAGTTCATGAGGGATCTTTCCAAAGAAGTTGTTAGAGCTCAAATCTAGATGAGTGAGACTCTTCAAACCTCCTATTTCCGATGGAATGGGGCCAGTGAAGGAGTTTGAGCTCAGCCTCAACCCAATCAAGCTCTGCAAATTACCTATTTGCGACGGGATGTATCCACTGAATTTGTTCTCTTCCATGCTTAGATATGCCAAGTTTGTCAAGTTCCCTATTTCCAGAGGAATAGATCCAATGAAGAAGTTTCTTTGCCAATATAATTGCTTCAAGTTCCTCAATTTTGCCACAGATGAAAGAATGGGACCGACGAAGAAGTTTTCTTGTAATATAGAACCGTCAAGCTTGTTAAATGAGCCAGAGATGAAGGATGGGGCCAACGAAGAAGTTTGAGCTCAGCCTCAACTCAATCAAGCACTTCAAATTACCTATTTTTGAAGGGATTAACCCACAGAATGTATTATCTTCCATACTTAGATATGCCAGGTCTGTCAAGTTCCCTATTTCCAGAGGAATAGATCCACTAAAGGAGTTTCTATGCAAATATAAATGCGTCAAGTTCCTTAATTTCGCTAGAGTCGTAGGGATCGTGCCACTACGCAAATTGAAACTGGGGTCCAAGTGGATTAGCCTCTTCAGATTTCCCAATTTAGGAGGGATATAACCAACGATTTGATTAAGATGAACGTCAAGAACTTCTAACAGGATGAGGTTTTGGAGACAAAGGGGCGTTTGGCAAGTTGCCAAATAGTGAAAATTTCTATTCGTTTGTTCCTAAAATCAGTTTGGAAACAGAAGCCCGTTTGTTAAAATTATTGTGCCCAGACACAAATTTGCAAAAAATTGTTTTCAGAATCAGTTTTGGAACAGAATCAAGAAGCACAAAAAAGTAGCTTCTTGATTTTGGAACAATTTTTTCATTGATTTTTCTTGATTTTCTTTTTCCTTTTTGGTTTGTTGTTCTTCTTCTTCCTGGTCTGCCGCCAGTCACCGGCCATCGGTGACTGGCCAAGGTCGATGAGGGTGGCCCGCGGCCATGACGGCGAGGCCTAGCTCAGCCATGGCAAGGCCGACCTTGCCGTCGCCACCCTCTAGGGCAGCGGCTAGGGTCGCGACGCCCTCGCCAGCCATGGCCAAGGAAGGGAAGGAAAAAAAGAAAAAAAAAAGAAAAAAAGAAAGAAAGAAATATTAAAAAAATCAAAATATTATTAATAAAAAGAAATTTTGTGTCTCCTTTTCTATTCAAAGAATAGAAATTTTGAGAAGTTACTAAATGCCTTCAAATGCTTAGAAATTATTCACAAGCACTCATTTTTTAGTAAAATCAATTCCCTAACACAAAATCGTTAACATGTGCATCCAAAGAGGTAACTCACTAGTGAAGTAATTGTCGAACAAGTCGAGTTGCCTGAGCTTTGGTAATACACATATTTGAAGTGGAATGGTGCCAGTGTGTAAATTCTCCGGCAACTCAAGAAATGCAAGATTCCAGAGCAAAGAGAAATTCATGCTGCTCAAATTACCTCCACCCCTGTAGCTGTAGAAACCTCCTAGTGGCGTGTATATTTCGACGACGCTTCCAGAATTGTCGCACCAAATGCCATACCACCTGCAATGTGACAAGGAAGTGTTGCTCGTAATGGAGTCAGGCCACCACCCATTGCGACGGAGAGCATCCGCCTCTGTTTCCGTAGCAAGGGCAGGGAAGTTGTGGGAGAGAGCCAGAACAATAAGGATCCATGTAGCTGCGGTCATCAGCTGGCAAACACGCAAGCTGACGGCGGGTTCTAACCGGTTCCAAAAAAATGAAACCGGTTCCCGGACCGGTTTTAATCGGAACCGGTTCCTGGATCTGTTTTTCCGGTAGACCGGTCCGGTTTCCGGGTAAATCCGGTCTAGTTGCACACCCCTACATAGAGGGGTGTGATGGACTTCACATCTATTATCAAGAATATTCGTTCGCAAGAGGGCTCCGTGATTGATTTAATTCGGTCATGACTTTGATCTTAGTCGAATCATTTTGCTTTAGAACCTCAAATTAATGACTAAATGATTAAATTTTAATTTATATATGATGAACTCCGTCTTAGTTTCTCACATTCCGAAGAATCTCGCCACCTACTCTATGGATAGAGCTTTACTAAATACATGTGAACATGCAAATTACGTGCATTCGTGACATTTGTTTAAGTCGCACAGTCCGGATAATTTGTGTTGTCAATAAAACAAGAAAAAAAAAAGTTAATAACTTATTTTGGACTATGTGTCATGGTTTTCGGGGTTGTGGTAGCTAGTCAATTACCCTTATGTCCCATGAGTTAGTAACTTGTTTGATAACTCAATGTAAACAAAATTAACTCTTATATCCCAAGAGCTGCTCTAACTAGCTCAATAGAAGTTAAATTTCAAGTTCAGTGGGACACTACACAAAATAAAATCAGTGATGGCTACAAATAAAATCACAAGCTAGTTGTCGTGACATCGCTCGAATTTCGTGGCTTCCAACCATTACTTACTCGATTTAATTGGATGGAATATGGACACTAACAATCTCGTAACTTTTGTACATGGCTCATTTTGATGTAATAACTTTTGAAGCGATCATGTAATTGCTATAATTTTTATAAGCATATTACATCAATAATTTTCTTGGTGGAAGTTCTTGCATGACATTACTTTCCGGTGAGCCATGTTGAATGGTTTAACATTAAATTAATGTCATAATGGATTTTCAAGTAAGGGAAATTGCCAATGTAATTTAAGTGATCAATTTTTGAAAGTTATGGCACTAATTTCTGGCAAACAGAATATTCTAATCATGCAATATCTAAATTTGGCAGTTTTATGATTCTATTAGAATTTAAACCAACATACTGGCGCATAGAAAAGAATTTAAATGAGCATGCATGTAAGGATGGAACTTGTACACCCCCATCAAGAAGTCAAGGTCTTCTGGGGTTTCATGTGTGTTGACTTTTGGGTCAGTACATGTTCAGTGGTTCATGGGAAGTCATGGCCTTTATGACACTTTTATTGGTGAAGTTTGACCCTAAAAATTTCCAACCCATCGTAAGGGAAAGGTCATGTAACTATTTTCTAGCCTTTTCTTTGTTTGACTAGCAAACCTTCAACTTAGAAAGCAAAAGAGCCTTGTAATACCAATACGCAGTGTGCGCATGTCAGACCAATTATGTTGATCGTGTACTCTCATCTTACAAGAACTGTCCTATGTAAACTGCCTCTCATGACTCCTCCAAAATAGCATGCACAAAGTTTAATACACGACTTAAATTGTAGAGTCCACATTAAATTCGAGATGAACTATAGATGCCCATGTTCGTTAATAGGAGCCAGATTATCAATATGGAGGAAACCTTTTTCATGGCGCACAGTTTCAATTGACAATTACTCAACAATTTTATCGTTCATGAAGTCCAATGGCCTTCCGCTTTGGCTTCTTCATCATTTGCCTTTCGTTTTCTCCATCCTTCTCGCGGTTCTTGCAAGCCATTTTGGTCTTCCAATTTCACATGAAACATATCCTATGAAGATCCCAATATGATTTCAGATGCATAACCTATCCCCATTGCCTTCTACTCGAGGCGGTTTCCATGCTCTCTTGTAGCATCCTCTTGGGTGAAGACAATGGCAGTGGAGGGCCTTGAGCATTCCCAAAGCATACTTTTGGTAGTGGTGTTTCACGTAAGTCCGAATTCCTACTAAACCACTTGCCTGAAAAAGTGCTCAAGTGAATTGGTTCTTAGAGAGGTCCAAGTATCCAAGGGATGCCAAATCACTAGTACTTAAGAAATTCCTCCGTCAAGCTTGTTTGACGATAGATCAAGCCATTCAAAATCAGTTAAAGTTGGAAAGATGGAACTTGTAAGGTGGTTGTGCGAAAAGGTTGAGCCCTACGAGTGAGTGAAGATGGTCAAAGACTCTGGGTACGTATCCTTGAGAAGAATCGCGCAATAAGTCAACGGTTGTGAGGGCGGTCAAGATCGTTCACTGGCTCAATCTCTAGCTCTTTTACCGTCATGGTCTTGAAATTTTCATAAAATATCCATTTAAAGTTCAATGCAATATACAATAATTTGTCTCGCCAAGTTTCTCTATTAATCATGCCTCTGATGTTCGTTACAAAATTAATGCGTAACTTGAGAAAAAAAGGTGAGCTCCCATCGAAATATTCAAAAGCCCCTTAAAACAATTGGACAGGGGCGATGTGCCTTCAAATCAATTTTGACTCTAGCGAGCGGTGCAAATTTTTCTCAATTCCCTTGCAAATAGAATATGGAATTTTAAAAATAGACACAGTATTAGGGGTGTGCAAATGAACCGGGAACCGCCCGGAACCAGATTAGACCAGCCCAGAATCGGCAGTTCTCATGAGGACCGATTCGGTTCCCGGTTCTAGGCGTAGAACCGTCTACCCGTCCATTTGGACCAGAATGGTAATATATATGTACATATATATAATTTTTTAGGAAAATTTTGACCAACAAAAAAAAAAAAGAGAACATGTTTAAAAAAATGAAAACCCTAAAATCCATAATCTAAAGCTCGATTCTCAACTCCCAACAATTCACGGCTGCGCCTTTAGCCGTTCATCGCCTCCCTCTTTCAATTTCGGTCACCTCTACTTGCATGAAACTTTATGGGACAAGTTCTATGAATCCACCCGAGAAACGGACCGGACCGATTGTCCAGTTCCCAGGTGGATTCATAGAATCAACGGGCGGGTTCCCAGTTCCAATTTCTCGAAACTAGTCCTTAGTGGGCGGTTCCCGATTCCATGTCGGGAACCGCCCACCCGGACCACGCTCACCCCTACACGGCACAAGTCAGAAGAGCTTGCGTTATAGTTTTAGTCAGAATCTCTTTCATCGAAAAAGAAGAAAAAGAATTCACTCTTAAAGGCATTTTCTCAGTTGAGAGTGCCTAATTGGTGGGATGTGTGTGGTCCATGAAGACAAGCATGACTGAAGAATGAACTCTTCATGCTTCTTATATCTTCCTACATGTTAATCCCCTTCCACGAAAAACTTCTACCATTGGCACATATTCATGGTCGGTGCGGGCTCAAGTAGGTTTATGGACTTTCGCGATTTTTACTAATCACTAGACTTGATCACAAAGCCCGTCAGTTCAAAGGGCCCGCCAAGGTCCGCTCACAAATGTATGGGCTTGGCCCAAATCTGTACACTGGCGTGTGGGCTCCATCAACTTGTTTGGGGCCGGAGCTTCGGGCTCGGGTAAGACCCTTGGCCCGCCCGAGACGATCGAGTTCACCCATCTAAAAGACTTGAACCGGAGTCAGATCGTGTAAAATCTAGGTAACGCTCTGAGCAAAGGCGAACGAGTAAAATGGGGAGTACAAGGCTCGGTTGATAATTGCAGATCTCGGAGGGTCTACCAATATCACCCTATTATTCTGTCCAAGAGAAACGAACTCCGTAGCTGATTGGGCCGCGAGAGCCCATCGTTAAAGAGGCTTCAAAAGTACTGGGCTTCGCACCCCCCCCTCCTTCTGCTCTTCGGAGCTTTAATCTGTGCACGTACGAAATCCTCTGTACTCATCCAATTAGAACGATGCGCGCAAATGGTGCAGGCGATGTTGGCGCTGTTGACGGCGGGAGCTTCGGCCTCGGCAGCTGTCGTGTACTTGGCCCGCGAAGGGAACACCAAGGCTTACTGTTTCTCCATCTGCCAGCAATTCAACTCTTCTGCCAGCACATGTCAGGATCTCTAATCAGGTCGTTCGGTGGAGTCGTCTTGTTCGTGCTCCTAATCCTGCTGTTCGCCATCGCGCTGTCTTGATGTTGAAGGGATAGCGCTGTCTCGACGTTGAAGGGAGCTGCATGATGCTGTGTAACATATATCATGTTTCCCAGTCTGAATGCGTATTTTTTATTCTATTAGTGTGAAAGAGTGTGATTGTTTGCTTTGTTCCTTTTCAGAAGCTCGTGCCATGTGTCATCGTGATTGAAATGCAATTGCTCTCTCTCCCTCTCTCTCTCAATCTTTCGATCTCTCGATCAATCGTCCAGGCTCGTCCACGTAAAAAGCTTATGTCTAATAATCGAAATGAAGTATACAACCAATAGATTTGCAACAACTATGAAAAGAGAAGTTATCATGAATGAATCCAAATAAAGATAAATTAGGGACTTTTCTGCCAAAACTTAGAATATCATCTATACCATGTGTAAATCCACATATCTATTTATATAGTATGAAAATGTTTGGTTTTTTCACGTGGGTGCGTGAGCTGCAAGATTCGAAAAGTCATATTGTCAGATGACGGGTGAACTCGGAGATCTCGGCCAAGCCGAGGGCCTTGCCCGAGCCCACCCATTTGTGAGGGGACTTAGGTGGGGCATTTGAAGTAATAGGTTTCATGATCGAGTCTAGCGATTAGAAAACATTACCCCACTTGAGCCCGCCCAGCCAATGAACATGTACCTAACGTGGAATTTCTCTTGGGAGGGGACTAACAGGAAACAATGTGACAACCACACGAAGAATACAACATTCTTCAATCGTGCTCGTCTCCGTGGACCGCACACACATCCCCACCAATCGGGCACTTCTAACAGGAAGCAGCCTTGCACGGTTGAGGAGCTAATCGATCCAGCCGCAATGACTTGGCACGAAGAACAGGTGAACGAATGTGTCGAAGATGACATTGCAGAGGGAATTCTCTAGCTATTCCTCCCGAGCCCTGAAGAACAGCAGGACTTTGTTGTGTGGACAGACTCGGGGGCTTTTTCACCCTTAAATTGACTCTTGATCACCATATTACATCACCTGCCGCATGCGTTTGACTACTCGATGTATACGGATTAGCTCTAATATCCCACAAGCTACTCTAACTAGCTTGATAGAAGTTAAATTTCAAAGTTCATTCCGTAAATTGGCATCTTATCATGACTACTCATACAGATAAAATCTCGAGTCGAGTATTGTGACATCGCTCAAATTCTATGGCTTCGGACCATCGTTTACTCAATAAAACTGGACAGGATAAGGATACTAACAATGTTCTAATTGCTGTACGACGCTTACCTTGGTACCGTAACTTTTTCAAGTAATCATTTAAGATTTATGTTATATCGGTGATTATCTTGCGAGAAATTCCTACGTGGCATTAATTTCCAGCGAATCATGTTGGACGATTCAACAGTAAATCAATGCCGCAAATAGATGTAACCTTAAGTGATCGTTTTCTAAAAGTCACAACACTAATTTTCTGGCTAGCCGATTGCTCTGCTGTCTGCGGATTCTGGATTCGATCAGAATTTAAACCAGCATACCGGCCAACAGAGAAGGATTTAAGCCAGCATGAACTAATGGATGGAACTTGTACACGTCCATCAAAAAGTCGATGGTCTTCGGAGTCTCGTGTGTTGATTTTGTGACCCTACGATGATAACTACAAGATAGAACAGACATGTGCCTACTCAACGAGTCCTGGTCTCTTGTAGTTTCGCGTGTGTTAAGTTCTGGATCAGTACGCGTTAGAATGGTTTCATGGGAAGTCGTGGCCTTTCCGAGCACATTTATCGGTGATGTTGGGCCCTTGATATTTCTAACTCATAGAAAGGTGGGGAAGGTCATGGCGCAATTATCCAGCCGTTTCTTTTATTTGTCTCGTGAGCCTTCAACTTGCAAAGCAACAGATTCTTGTAACTCCAATACGCAGCGTGTAAATATCAAGCCAACTCCAATCTTATTGGAAACACACACACACACACACACACACACACAAAAACAAACGACGATCGCGTCCTATATACGTTGCCTCTCGTGACATAGTATGGACAAAGTCTGGAGATTCATCACCAGCAACTACTTTAAGCTGGAAAATTTGATCTGTATTCTATTTAATGGACGGAAATGGATAATGAAGTTACGATGGACTTCGAATTTGAATTGATCGGCCCCATGGGTAGATCTGGAATAGAGATGAGGTAAGCCCGCACATGGAAATGCTAATACTCGAATATGAAGAAGCAATGTTGAAGCTTTACTTTTCACTTCTTATATTCGATTTATATGTACCTAAAACTTGCTGCGGGCCGCATCCTGAGAACTTATAACATAAATGGCTACTTGATAAGATGATCTAGTACATGAAAACCAATACATACAAATATTTATATTGTGACATTAAGGAAAAAGGACAAAAATATATATGAAAGAAACATGAAGTATATCAATAAAATTTGGACTTGAAGTTCCAAAAAAAGGGGACACTGTCATCTAGGGATCATAATTTTTTACGTGACCCAAAATCAACCTTCTAACAAGCTAGTTGGAGTTTATATTAATCGTGTTTGTGTCATAATCTTCTCTCCCCGTTCGACACCATTAAAAAAACGTATTGTACTCGAGTTGAATCCATGTAACCTAAAGTTGACCAGACCTATTTAGGCTGTGTCATCTGGATTGATCACTTGATTTACATTGATCTAATTAGCTAAACCTAAACTTATTAGGAGGTGCTGGTGCAGCAACAATTGAATCGTACTAAGGGCATGACGCATCTTATGCTCATCATAGGTGGCCCCTTCTTTTGCTTTATGCTAAGCTAGACACCTGTACCGACGCGTCAAAGGACACGACTCTCTTTAATCAAAGTCACTTTCGAGACATAACCACGGCGTTTTGAACAGGGAATAATCTGCAGAAAACAATATGAGTGGACGAAACCAAGAAAATGAAATCGACTCATTTCAAAGGGAACAATCTTCTTCCACTTGATCTTTCTTTTAGCAGTTCGGGAGATAACCCGATTTGGAGAGTTCCCGACATCAGAATAACATCCCGGGATTCAACTTTATATTGACTTGATCCTTACGTTCGGCTGCGACTCTCTTCATCTTTCCTTCCTTTCTTTTGAAAAAATGCAAACAAGCAAACATCCTAGTTTGTGAAATTCAAATTTTATGTAGCTAGCAACAACAAAACAACAAGAAAGAAGATTGACTTGGCTTAAATTGCACAAGCCGTATACTTCACATATTCAATCGCGGTCACCGATTTGCTGCATCATTTTATCAATCAACTCTTCACTCGCTGGAATTTATTGTTAGTACTGGGGCAAGTACTTCATGGTCCTTGCTCTTCTTGTACGCTTGACGAAGTTTCTCTTGATCCACCTTCCCACCATGCTCCGTGATTAATTTTTTGGAGCTGCGCAAGCGAGATTGAATGGAAGGGCATGGGCAACGCTAGTTTTTGAGCTCGAAAAGCTTCCGAGACTTGTTTCATCGTGGGTCGTGACTTTGGATCACTGCTTAAGCAAGCAAGTGCTAGAGAAACCACCAAAACGATGCTTCTTGCGACAGAATTCTCTCTCGGGATTGGCAAGCGCGGGTCTAATATTTGATGTAGCATAATATCTTCTCTGAACAGTGCTATCAACATCAAGATGATATCACCTGGATGCTCTCCCATTATTGTTTCCATTGCTATCACTCCAAAACTGTATACGTCGCATTTCTCATTGATAACCAAAGTGTAAGCGAGCTCTAAAAAATAGAACAAAGAGTTGATGAATTACATGAGGCTTGAGACCAAGTTCTCAATGTTAGCTAGTGCACTATAAAACAATAAATTTTATAAGCATGATAAAGTGCCAACGGCGTTATTTACCACATAGTAGGTAAAGTATATCGATCTAGCTATGTGCCTCTAGTTATACATTCTAGAAAAGTATGGAAGATTGTTGCTCACCTGGTGCTATATATCCACGAGTGCCAGCGATATTTGCTGTGAGATTAGATGAGAAATTAGGTTCTAGGAGTCTTGCCGTGCCGAAATCTGATAGGAAAGCCTGCATTTTGTCGTCGAGCAAAATGTTATTGCTAGATATGTCCCGATGAACAATTGGCCGAGTACAATCGTGGTGCAAATAAGACAAGGCATGTGCCATATCCCAGACAATATTGAGTCTTTTAGACCAGTCTAGTTCCACCGCTTCAACGTCATTTCTCAAAGCACAAAATAGACTCCCCCTTTCCATGTATTCATAAACCAAGAACATGCATTGTTTGTGTAAGCAGAAACCATGGAGCTTAATTATGCTTCTATGTCGTACTTCAGTCAAGTGTTTCACTTCATTTCGGAAGCTCTTGTCAAATAATGGGTCCTCTGCTTCAAGACAGTGAAGTTTCTTCAATGCCACGATTTTCCCATTAGGCAATTGTGCTCTATAGACACTACCATAACCGCCAGTCCCAATGCAATATTTGATGTTGAAGTCTTCAGTTGCATTGATTATGTCTTCATATGCAATTCTCCCATCATAGTTCCATATTGACAAGAAATCTCCATTTTTTTCTACTGTCTCTGATTGCATGCTCTTTGCTATACGCCGAAATATGATCAAAGGCCGCCAAACTATAAACAAAATGAATGGTATAGCCATCGGTGGTATAAGTACCGTCATAAGCAAGACCCTAGACATTCCTCTTCTCGAACCCTCAATCTTTATCAAACCATCGGTGGTATTGCCATTGACTGCTACATGATGAACATGGTATAGATTATCTGGAATATTTCCTGTGAGATGATTGTCCGACAAGTCGATGAAACTTAAGTTAAAAAGCTTCTCAAAACTGGGAATTGAACCGCGAAGAGAATTGTTTCGAAGATTGAGATAGCTCAACATGGCCAAGCTCTCAAGTTCACGAGGGATTTTTCCAGAAAAGCTATTGGAGCTCAAATCTAGATGAGTGAGACTCTTTAAGTATCCTATTTCCGATGGAATGGCACCGTCAAATTCATTCCCATCTAAATATAGAACCGTCAAGCTGGTTAAATGGGCTAGAGATGAAGGGATGGGGCAAGTGAAGAAGTTCGAGCTCAGCCTCATCTCAACCAAACTCTTCAAATCTCCTATTTCCGATGGAATGGCACAGTTGAATCGATTTTCATGTAAATCTAGAACAGCCAAGCTTGTTAAATTGGCCAAAGATGGAGGGAAGGGGCAAGTGAAGGAGTTTGAGCCCAGTCTCAACTCAATCAACCTCTTCAAATTACCTACTTCTGCCAAGATAGATCCACTAAATCGGTTTCCTTCCATACTTAGATATGCCAAGTTTGTCAAGTTCCCAAATTCTGGAGGAATATATCCGTTGAAGTAGTTTCCTTCCACACTCAAATATGTCAAGTTCCTCAATTTCGCTAGAGATGAAGGCAAGGGACCGAACAAGGCGTTGAGATCTAGGTCAATGTGATACAAATTTATGCAGTTCCCTATCTCAAGCGGGACCAACCCACTTAAGTGATTGTAGGTGAGCGTAAGGCTGCGTAAATTGGACAAGAGACCAAGAGTCGGAGGGATTGTGCGCTGGAGCAAATTAAAACTGAGATCCAAGTAGATTAGCCTATTTAGATTTCCCAATTCAAGGGGGATTTGACCATCGATTTGATTATTACGAATGTCAAGAACTTCTAGTATGGTGAGGTTTTGGAGACAAAGAGGTAACTCACCGGTTAGGTCATTATCGGATAAGTCAAGATGCCTGAGCTTTGGGAGTGCACATATTTGAGGGGGAATAACCCTGGTGAGGCGACTATCCGGCAGCCCAAGAGAGGCAAGATTCTGGAGCAGAGAGAAATTCATGCTGCTCAATTCACCTCGGTAGTAGACTTGTCGTGGTAGGTTTATTCCGACGACACTGCCGGAATCGTCGCACGAAATGCCAGGCCACGTGCAATGCGACAAGGAAGCGTTGCTCGTATCGAAGTCTCGCCACCGCAACCCACCGCGAAGAAGAGCATCCGCCTCTTCGCCCACGGCAGTGGCAGGGTAGTTGTGGGAGAGAGCCAGCGCAATGAGGATCCATGTAGCTGCGGTGATCAGCTTGCGAAGATGCAAGCCGACGGGACTGCTTACAGGATTCAAATGAATCATTTGGAAGATCTCGATGCTTTATAGAGAGAGAGAGAGAGAGAGAGAGAGAGAGAGAGAGAGAGAGGGAGGGAAGGAGGACCTCTTCTTTTTTGCATGGGAAGTGGAAGGCCTGTGTTTGCTGTAATATATAAAGCAAGGGCAACCCAAAAGAAAATAACATTGTGGAGAGCAATTCGACATAACGACTTGGAAGTCTTCAATTTTGACTAAGATTGGAGCCTCCGTGTCACCGTCAGGCGATGGGCCCCGTGGTTCTAGCGCGGATCCAATTCACACTTTGCACTCCATGAACCGTACGCGCTAGAATGATTGTTGACCTCGGTCTCACACTTCCCACTTTTCTCCATTTAAATTTGAGTTAATATCAGCAAAAAATCCAAAATCGATACACTTGTAATGAATTTATTTATAACTAATTTTTTGACCACAAAAATTTGCAAACTGGTACACATGTGAAAAATTTACCTTCCATTTATTTCCGTTAAATTTTACCATCAAATTGCAAGTTAGAGGACACATGACAGTTAATAGGTGTATCGATTTAGGATTTTACTTCTCTATTTGTCATAGGTTTTAATAGAGCGTATATTTGTTACAAGTATACCAGTTTGAGGTTTTTTGGTAATAAAAAATTTAGTTTAAGCTAAACTTATTATATGTGTATCAGTTTAGAGCTAAAAACTCTTCCATTGAGCTCCAATTGTATTAAGGGTCTTTGAATATTCCTAAGGGAGCTCACCTTTTTTTCCAAGTTATGCATTAACTTTATAATGAACCTTAAAGGAATGATAAATAGAGAAACTTGGCAAGACATATCATTGTGTATTGCATGGAATTTTAGAGGGATGTTTTTTGAAAATTTCGTGACTATGACTATAAAAGAGCTAGAGATTGACCTAGTCCTCACAATCATCGACTTGTCGCCCGATTCTTCTCAAGGACTAAACCTTTTGCGCAACCACCTTACAAGCTCCATCCTTCCAACTTCAACTGATATTGAATGGCTTGATCTATTATCACAAAAAGCTTAATGGGGTCTTCCTAGAGTACTGGTGATTTGGCATCTCTTGGATATTGGGACCTCTCCAAGAACCAACACGCTTGAGCACTTTTTCATGCGACTTGTTGAGTAAGAATTTGGGCTTACATGAAACTCTACTACCAAAAGTATGCCCTGAGTATGCTCAACCTCCTCCACTACCATTGTGTTTCATCCAATGGGATGCTACAAGAGAGCATGGAAGCTGGCTCGAGTGGAAGGCGGTGGGGATAGGTTATACATCCATAATCATATTGGGATCTCCATAGCCTACGCTTCCAGTGAATTATTAGATGACCTCGGTCTCACACGTAACCCGTTTCTTTGTTTGAATTTTGTTGTGAAGCACATGGTGCTTGAGTTTGGTCTCCATAGAGGTGCCTAATGGACCTCACATCTTATATCAAGATTGATTGTTCAAAGGAGGACTTTGTGATCAAAATAATTCGGTCGTAACTTTGGTCATAATCAAAACATTTTGTTTTGAAACTTCGAATTATTGGCTAAGTGATTAAACACTTAATTTAGGTACAACGGATTCTGTCATAACATCTCATAGTTATAATAATCTTGCCTCCCACCTTGTAGATAGAGCTTTACTATATACATGTGAACATGCAAATTGTGTGCGTTTGTGACATTTTTTTCAATCAAACGGTCCGGGTACTTAGTATTGTCAAAAAACGAAAAACAAAAAAGAAACTAACAACTTATTTTGGACTACATGTCAAGGTTTTCGAGATTGTCACATCTCATGAGCATGTAACTTGTTTGATTGCTCAATGTAAACAAAATTAGCTCTTTTATCCCACGAGCTGCTCTGACTAGCTTGATAGAAGTTAAATTTCAAGTTTAGTGAAACATGATACAAAACAAAATTAGCGGTGGCTACAGATAAAATCTTGAGTAAGTTGTCGTGACATCGCTTGAATTTCCCATTACTTACTTCATCAAAATTGGAGGGGATAGGAACATTAATAATGTCATATTGTATAGTGTTCACTTTAGTGCTATAATTTTTAAAGCGATCATTTGATTATCATAATTTTTAAAAGCACATCACTTAAGTTACATCAATGATTTTCTTATTGGAAATTCCCACGTAACATTACTTTCCGGTGAGCCATGTTGGATGGTTTAATATCAAATTAATGCCACAATGGATTTTAAGCAAGAAAAATCGCCGATATAATTTAACTGATTGGTTTTTAAAAGTTATGGCACCAATGTCTTCGCAAGCAGAATATTTTGCTCATCCGAATCCCTAAATTTCACGGTTTTATTATTCAATTAGACTTGAAGCAAGCTATATCGGCCGAAAGAAAAAAATAAAGAACGTAAACAAGCATGCATGTATGGAAGGAACTTGGACACATCCATTAAGAAGTCAAGGTCTTTCGGGGTTTCACATGCGTTTGACTTTTGGATCTGTGCGTGTTCAATGGTACATGGGCAGTCATGGTTTTTACGACACTTTCATTGGTGATGTTTGGCCCTAAAAAATTTCTAACCCATCGTAAGGGAAAAGTCATGGACCAATTTTCCAACCTTTTTTTTGACTAACAGGCCTTCAACCTATAAAGAGAAATATCCTTGTAATACCGAACTAAGTACATTGGCCGTGCACTCCACTCTTACTGAACTTTCCTATGTAAACTGCCTCTCGTGACTCCTCTAACTCAGTATGCACAAAGTTTCAATACACGACTTAAATTGTAGATGCCATATTAAATTCCAGATAAGTTGTAGATGCCCATGTTCGTTTATACGAGCCAGATTATCAATATGGAGGAAACCTTTTTCACGGTGCACAGTTTCAATTGACATCACATCAACAATCTTGTCGTCCATGAAATCCGATGGCCTTCCGCTTTGGCTTCTTCGTCCATTTGGCTTTCCTTTTCTCCATCCTTCTCACATTTCTTGCAAGCCGTTTGAGTTTTTCAATTTTACATGAAACGTATGCTATGAAGATCGCAATATGATTTCTGATGTGTAACATATCCCCACTGCCTTCCATTGAAGGCAGCTTCCATGCTCTCTTATAGAATCCTCTTCGATGAAAGACAATGGAAGTGGAGGAGGCTGAGCATCCTCATGGCATACTTTTGGTAGTGAAGTTTCACGTCTGCCATAATTCTTACTAAATGAGTTGCTTGAAAAAGTGCTCAAGTGAGTTGGTTCTTGGAGAGGTCCAAGTATCCAAGAGATGCCAAATCACTCGTACTCTAGGAATTCCCCGTTAAGCGTGTTTGGAGATAGATCAAGCCATTCGAAATCAGTTAAAGTTGGAAGGATGGAACTTGCAAGGTGGTTGTGTGAAAGGTTAACCCCTACGAGAGAGTGGAGATGATCAAAGACTCCATGTATGTATCCTTGAGAAGAGTTGTGTGACAAGTTGATAGTCGTGAGGACTAGCTCAATCTCTAGTTCTTTATCGTCATGATCACAGATTTTTCATAAAACATTCCTCTAAAATTTCATGCGATATACAATGATTTGTCTTGCCATTATGAAGTTAATGCGTACCTTGGGAAAAAGGTGAGCTCCCTTTGGAATATTCAAAAGACCCTTAAACTTTGGACCTCAATAGAAGAGTTTTTAGTTCTAAGAGTAATCCCAATCAACTCGGGAACATATCTTTTATGTGATTGCAACTGAAATCCAAAATTTCAAGATTTTTACAATTGACAACGAACACATTGCCGTCAAATTGATTTTGACTCTAGTCAAGAACGGTGCAAATTTTTCTCAATTCCTTTGCATATAGAAATTGGGATTTTAAAAACGGACATAGCACAAGTAGGAAGAGCCTGCACTATAGTTTTAATCGAAACCTCTTTGAGAAAAAATAATTCGCTCTCAAAGGCATTTGGGAGTGCCTTATTGGTGGGATGTGTGTGGTCCATGAAGACAAGCATGACTGAAGAATGTATTCTTCGTGTGCGTGTTTCCTCTTCCTATGTCTTCCCACATGTTAATCCCCTTCCACCAGAAACTTTCACCATTGGCACATATTCATGGGCCGGGCTGGCTCGTGTGGGTTTATGGACTTTCGTGATTTTTTCTAATCACTAGACTCGATCACGAAGCCCGTCAGTTCAAAGGGCCCACCTAGGTCCGCTAAAAAATGTATGGGCTTGGCCCAAATCTGTACACTGGCGTGTGGGCTCCATCAACTTGTATGGGGCCGGAGCTTTGGGCTCGGATAAGACCCTTGGCCCACCCGAGACCATCAAGTTCACCCATCTCAAAGACTTGAACTGGAGTCGGATTGTTTAAAATCTAGTCAATGCGCTGAGCAATGGCGAACGAGTAAAATGAGGTGTACAAGGCTTGGTTGATAATTGCAGACCCATCCAATTAGAACGATGTGCAAATGGTGCAGGCGATGTTGGCACTGTTGACGGCGGTAGCTTCGGCCTCGGCAGCTATCGTGTACTTGGCCCACGAACGGAACACCAAGGCTTACTGGTGCTCTATCTGCCACCAATTCAACTCTTTCTGCCAGCACATCTCGGGCTCTCTAATCGGGTCGGTCGATGGAGTCGTCTTGTTCGTGCTACTAATCCTGCTGTTCGCCACGGCACTGTCTCGACATTGAAGGGAGCTGCGTGATGCTGTGCTACATAAATTATGTTTATCAGTCTGAATGCGTATTTTTTATTCTAAAAGTGGGAAAGAGTGATTGTTTTCTTTGTTACTTTTTAAGTGCTCGTGCTGTGTCATTGTGATTGTAATGCAATTGCTCTCTCTCTCTCTCTCTCTCTCTCTCTCTCTCAATCGTCCAGGCTCGTCCATGTGAAAAGCTTATGTCTTATAATCAAAAGGGTTAATACCACGAAAAACTCTAAACTGGTACACATGTGACAAATATACCCTAAACTATTCTTTTTTTTTTTTGGTAAGGCCCTAAACTATTCTTTTAACTACAAAAAATCCTAAACTTGTACATTTGTGATAATTTTATCCCGAACTATTTTTTTGACCACAAAAAACTCCAAACTGGTACATCTGCGACAATTTTACCATGAACTAATTTTTAATATTATTTTTTATTTTTTTGAATTTTAAAATTTGTTTTCCTTTCATCTTCTTTATCTTCAACCTATGGCTGGCGAGGTTGGCCCCGCCAGCCATTAGTGAGACCGACCTCACCGTTGCTGGGCGAGGCTAACCTCGCTAGTTGCCGGCGAGGTCGGCTTTGCCCACCCCCGGCCGCGAGGTCGTTCTCGCCAGTTGCCGATGAGGTTGAGCCTTGCCAGTGACAACAAGAACGACCCCTCACCGGCAACTAGGCAAGGCCAACCTCGCCGTTGCTGGGTAAGGCCGACTGCTGGTGAGGTCGGCCTTGTTGGCGGCTAGCTAGGGAAGATAAAGAAGATAAAGGAAAAAAATAAAAAAAGGAAAGGAAAGGAAAAGAAAAAGAAAAAAATAATTCGAAAAAAATATGAAAAAATTAGTTAGGGGTAAAATTGTTATAAGTATATCAATTTGGGGTTTTTTGTGGTAAAAAAAATAGTTTAGAGTAAAATTGTCATAAGTGTACCAGTTTGGGGTTTTTTATGATAAAAAAAAATAGTTTTGATAAATTTGTCATAGGTGTACTAGTTTAGGATTTTTCGTGGTATCAACCCTAATCGAAAAGAAGTATATAACCGATTTATTTGCAAAAACTATTATCATGTATGAATCCAAAGATAGATAAATAAAATAAAATAATGACAAACTCTACTTTTGGTCTAAAAATCATTTACTCACGTTTCCGCCAAAACTTAAAATGTCATCAATACCATGTGTGAATCCATATAATCTATTTTTTTTTTGGTCAAACCATATAATCTATTTATATAGTATGAAAATGTTTGGTTTTTCCTCGGAAGTGCATGAGCTGTGAAATTTGAAAAGCCGTATTTGCCAAGAAGAATTTTAGTTTGTAATCATAGATGACGGGTGACCTTGAAAATCTCGGGCGAGCCAAGGGCCTTGCTCAAGCCCACCCATTTGTGAGCGGACTTGGGCGAGCCCTTTGAAGTAATAGGTTTCATGATCGAGTCTAGCGATTAGAAAATATTACCCCACTCGAGCCTGCCCAGCCGATGAACATGTGCCCATGGTGGAATTTCTCTTGGAAGGGGACTAACAGGGAACAATGTGACAATCACACATTCTTCAATCATGCTCGTCTTCGTGGACCGCACACACATCCCCACCGATTGGGCACTTCTAACAGTTACCAGCCTTGCATGGCTGAGGAGCTAATCGATCCAGCCGCAATGACTTGGCACGAAGAGCAGGCGAACGAACGTGTCGATGAGGATATTGCAGAGGGAATTCTAGCTTTCCCAATTCGAGCCCTGAAGAACAGCGGGACTTTATTGTCCTGACAGAAACTAGCGATCGGTCCTCCACAACTCGATTTCGGGAGCTGAACGATGTCTCAAATAATAGTCAGCAGGCGTCTTCTTCCTATCACAGACCACCAGCCCCTCGGTCGTTTTATCTTATTATTCAAGGAGAAATGTTATGCACCCAGAAAAATGATAGAATCTGCGAATGACGTTTCAAGCCGACGACTTTTTTGGTTCCTTGGATCTGTATTACACAGAATCAGGGGGCTTTTCACCCTTAAATTGATTCTGTATCATCATATTACATCACCCGCGGCATGCTTTTGACCACACGATGTAAACAAATTAGGTCTTACATGCCACGAGCTACTCTAACTAGCTTCATAGAAGTTAAATTTCAAAGTTCATTCCGCAAATTGGCATTGTACCATGGCTACTCATACGGATAAAACCTCGAGTTGAGTGTTGTGACATCTCTCAAATTCTATGATTTCGGATCATCGTTTACTCGATAAAACTGCACGGAATAGGAACACTAATAATGTTCTAGCTATTATACGATATTCATTTTGGTATCATAACTTTTTCAATAGATCATTTAAGTGTTGTCATCTTTAAAAATAGATCATTTATGTTATATCGGTAATTTTCTTACTAAAAATCCTTGCGTGGCATTAATTTCTGGCGAACCATGGTGGACGATTCAATACTAAATCAATACCACGATGGTTTTCCAAGTAAATAAAATTGCTGATGTAACTTTAATTGATCGGTTTCTAAAAGTCAGGGCACTAATTTTCCGGCAAGCCGGATCTTTTGCTCGGGCGAATCTCTATATTCCGCGATTTCAGGATTCTATCAGAAATTAAATCAGCGAACCGGCCAAAAGAGAAGGATTTAAACCGGCATGAATGTGCGGATGGAACTTGAACGCGTCCATCAAGAAGTCAAGGTCTTCGAGGTTTTATGTGTTGATTTTTTGACCATAAGTTCATTACCGCACGATAGAATAGACGTGTGTCCACTCAACAAGCCGCGGTATTTGGGGGTTTCATGTGTGTTGGTTTCCATGGGAAGTCATGGTCTTTATGCACGTCTATTGGTGATGTTTGGCCCTTAAAATTTCTAACTCCTCGTAAGGGAAAGGTCATGGAGCAATTCTCCAGCTTTTTCTTTATTTGACTATCGAGCATTCAACTTATAAAGCAAGAGATCCTTGCAATTCCAGCACGCTGCGTGTAAATATCAAACCAACTCCAATTTTATTGGAAACACCAAAAAGGACGACCGTCCTACATACGTTGCCTCTCATGACACGGTATGGACAAAGTTTAACTCACAACTTAAATTGCGGATGCCATATGATCTGATAACCTCAATTTTTTTAATTAGCATGACTAGCAAGCTAAGCTGCTCTTGAGCCCAATCCCAGCCGTTTGGCTCTTGCCTCGACCCGACTGTCATTCAAAACGTAGGTGGGCTTGCACATCTAAGCTCGCAAATCGATCCAAGTCTACTTGCGAAATGCTAAGTAATGCCATTCCTTCGATGAAATGACAATATAGTAGACCTGATCATGGCCGAACGCCTCACTCGCTCGAGCTTGGAAGTGTTCAATTACAATACTCTACCCGTCTAGAGATTCACCACCGGCAACTACCTTAGACCGGAAAATTTGATCCGTATTCTGTTTTTGTTAATATGTAATGGATGGAAATAGACAACCATGTTACGCTGGACTTAGAATATGAATGGATCAGCACCACAGGCGGGTCTAGAATAAGACGAGGCGAGTCCGCACATGGAATGCCAATGCTCGAATATGAAAAAGCAAGTTGGTGACATGCCAAAACTTTACTTTTCGCTGCTTATATTCAATTTGTATTTACCTAAAACCTCTCGTGGGTTGCATCCGGAGAAAATTATTTATCCGCAAGTATCTCATTTTATAACATTAATGGCTCCTTGATAAGATGATCTAGTACATGAAAACCAATCCAGCAAATCATTGTCGTGCGACATTAAGGAAAAAGTATATAGATGCATATGAAAGAAACGTGAATTATACCAATAAAATTTGGACTTTAAGTTCCAAAAGAACGGGACACTATCATCTAGGGTTCATTATTTTTATATGACTCAAAATCAACATTCTAACAAGCTAGTTGGAGTTTATATTAATTGTGTTGTGTCATAATCTTCTTTCGCTGTTTGACAATATTAAAAAAACATATCGTACTCGAGTTCAATCTGTGTAACACGAATTTGACCCGTTAGACCTGTTTACTTGAATTGGCTGTGTCGACTTGGTTACTGACTTGATTTACATTGACCTCATCAGCAAAGCCTAAACTTATTAGAAGGTGCTGGTGCTGCAACAATTGAATTGTAGTAGGAGAAAGCTATAGTAATCAGTATAACTAAGGACATGTTGCATATTATGCTCATCATAGGTGACCTCTTCTTTCGCTTTAGTCCCAGAAACAGAGTCTGCAAAGCAAGACGCTCCACGGATGCGTTAAGGGAAACAACTCTTCGATCAACGTGACCTTCCATATGTAAAACGGGGGATAAATCTGCAGAAAAAAATATAAGTGGACGAAACCAGGAAATTGACTCATGCAAGTAGTTCAGGGTCCTTGGTCTTCTGGTAGACTTGACGAAGTTTCTGTTGATCCACCTTCCCACCATACTCCTTGATTTTGTTTTTGGAGCTGTCCAAGCGAGATTGAATGGAAGGGCTTGCGCAACGCTAGTTTTGGAGCTTGAAAAGCTTTCGAAACTTGTTTCATTGTGGGTCGTGACTTTGGATCACTACTCAAGCATGCAAGTGCCAGAGAAACTGTTAGAATGATACTTCTCGTAACAGAATTCTCTCTTGGGATTGGCAAGCGCAGATCTAATATTTGATGTAGCATAATATCTTCTCTGAAGAGTGTCCACAACATTAAGATAATATCACCCGGATGCTCCCCCATTGTTGTTTCCATTGCTACCACTCCAAAACTGTATACGTCGCATTTCTCATTGATGACCAAAGTGTAGGCAAGCACTGAAAAAAAAACAGTGGATGAATTATATGAGGCTCGAAACCAAGTTCTCACTTTTAGCAAGCGCACTATCAAATGATAAATTTAGAAAGTATGATAAAGTGTGCAACGGTGTTGTTTACCGCATGCCGAGTAAAGTATATCAATCTAGCTAGGTGCCTCTAGTTACAACATTCTAGAAAAGCATGGAGGATTGTTGCTCAACCGGTGCTATATATCCATGAGTGCTTGCGATATTTGCAGTGATATTATATGAGAAATTACGTTCTAGGAGTCTTGCCATGCCGAAATCTGATAAGAAAGCCTGCATTTTGTTATCGAGCAAAATAAGACCAGTCTAGTTCCACAACTTTAACATCATCTCTCAAAGCACAAAATAGACTCCCCCTTTCCATGTATTCATAAACCAAGAACATGCGTCGCTTGTGTAAGCAAAAACCGTGGAGCTTAATTATGCTTCTATGCCGTATTTCGGTCAAGTGTTTCACTTCATTTCGGAAACTCTTGTCATAAGATGGGTCCTCTGCTTCAAGATGGTGAAGTTTCTTCAATGCCACAATTTTTCCACTGGGCAATCACGCTCTATAAACACTAATGTAACTACCGGTCCCAATGCAATATTTGATGTGAAAATCTTCCGTTGCATTGATTATGTTTTGATATGCAATTCTCCCATCATAATTCCATATTGACAAGAAATGTGACATTCCGAATTTCGATCCATTTTTGGGATTTATAAAACGTGTAATTCGTCAGTATGCTTATAGTAAAATCTCGCCCGGAAACTGATCACTTCCGGTTATTGTTTTAAAATAGAGATTTCGCTAGAATCGCATTTGATCGAATTTAGCCGTTATTTAGAGCTCGAACTTTGATGTCGAATTTTTCGGAGTTCCGTGACTAATTTAATTAGACGGTGTCGCTATTCACGTGGCCAACCTCGATATTGCCCGGAATAAGTGAAAAGTGAATTTTTGACCGGGTGCAATTTGGACTGGTAGACCACCCTCGCAGTGTATTTTTATTAGTACCCTTCAGCCAAAATCCTAAAATTATTAAATTAGTACCCTGCAAACCCCCCCCCCCCCCCCCCCCCACCTACTCTCCTCTCTCTCTCTTCCTTTTTCCCCTTCTTTCTCCCCTTTTCTTTTCTTTTTCTTTTTTTCTTCTTTTCTTCCTCTTTCTTCTTCCCTTCTCCTTCGTTGCTATGCTCACGCGTCTTCTGGCTTCTGTCTTGCCGCCAACGCCGACGCGCCTTGCCGGCGACAGCCCAGTCGCCGCACGCCGCTGTCGCTCGCTCGCCCCCGTCGCCGGCCTGTTCCGGCCAAACGCGAGCAGCCGCGCCTCTCGCCGGCTCGCCCGTTCGTCCGTTCGGTCGAGCTCCACCGCACGCCGCCGTCCACCTCCGACCATCGCCACCGCGGTCCCAGTCGCCGGAGCAGCCCCGGATCAGCCCCCCAGCAGCTATTCTTCGCCGTTCGCCGCCGTCCGCCGGTCGCCGTTCCGAGCCGGAACCACCGCGGACCGCCCTCGTCACCGCCGTCGTCCTCGTATCGACGCCGTCGTTAGTGGTGTAAGTTAACCCCTAATCCCGTGTTTAGGGTGTTAAACTTGCTTAGGGTAGTTTAATTTATGTTTAGATTAGTATTATGTTTGTTTAGTTAGAATTATGTGTTAATTGTGGGTTAGTGATTAGTTAAGTGTGTTTAGAGTTTAAGTTGTTGATTAGTTTATTGTTATTGATTATTATTATTATTTTCAATTATTTTCGGATTTATATATTATTTTATTAGTTAATATATTAATTCCGAATTAAATATTATTATTTTATTATTAAATAATTAATTTCCGAAAATTAAAAAATTATTATTTTCGGAAAATTTTCTAACGCCAATTATGATGCCAATGTTGGTTTTCGCCGTTTAAATTGTCGTTTTAGAAAATTATTTGAGCGATTTTGATTTGAGAAAATATCTCGAATTCTTTGAAAAGAAATTAATTTTTGATATTATTAATTAATTATATTCCGAATTTAATTATTATTATTTCGGAAAATTTATAATTTCAAATTATGATTTCTAGCTTGAACGTTGGCGCGTATGCCATGATTTGTCGTATAAAATTATTTTTTGTTATGACAATTTATTTTGATCGGGAGTTTCAAGAAAATTTACGAGATTATTGGTATTTAATTGTTTTTGTTGTTATGCCAGAAATTGAAAGTGGTGTTTTGTGATTGATATTCATAATCGAAGCTTGCGAAATTGATTGACGGTTGCATGTGTGACCATGTGATATTGTTGTATGGCATTAATTAGAGCACGATTCATGTATGCATAGGCTAACTGAGAAGATAATAATTGGCCGGAATACTTGTGTGCTCGTGTGGTCACACGTTGGAGCCGTCTTGCTGTGTATCGCTTGACGATGCCCGATTTATCGGATGCCTGGGGATAATCTGGAGTGCCGATACCCCGGATGCCTTGTCGCGGCCCGAGGCCGGACTTGATGCTCCTTACGGGATACCATCTTACTGTGTATCGTTTGATATTGCCGTATTGGAATGCCGTCATCCTGTGTATCGTTTGACGTAGCCGTGCCCAACGGGGTGGGACGGAGCCCGGTTTTTGCCGGTAGACCGCCATCTTGCTGTGTATCGCTTGATGTGTGATGGCTCCGAGGGGGCGTAATAATTGAAATACGTGTGATGCATAGTGCCTGATTATGTGGTAGAAACTGCTAGGCATGGTATGGGACGTGCCCAAGTGGATTCTATCTTATAATCGAGACACGCGCGACTGTGATGCATTAATGCATGGGTAATTTATTTAAATGCTTCAAGTATGCGACATATGCATTTCATCAACGTGTGTATTAAGACGAGGTAAGGATGCCTGTGGTTGCTGCTGTTGTTGCTGTTGTGCCTGTTAGGGACCCCCGTGCGAGTTGGCTTCCTAAGCGGGGCTTAGGCCGTTAGCTTACTGAGATTTTATCTCATTCGTTGTTAAACCTTTTCGGGGCCTTAGCTTGTCGTTGCTTCCCCTGTGGTTCGGAGTACCGCAGCTTTTGGTTGGTCCCTGAGGATTAGGCCTGAGAGCTGTTTTGGTGGGAGTAGATTAACCCTAACCTTTCTTTTTGCTGGCCTTTTTGTGGTAGCGCCCGAAGCGGGCTTGTAAGAATATTCCCGGGGATTAATCAAGTGAAAATTAAATTACTGTTGTGTGCGGTTTTTCTCTGCTATCCCTGCTTGTTGTTGTTTGGGGTTTGTTGTGTTCGTTTCCGCATGCGTGTTAAGAGATAAAATGACGGGTCGACGACGAGTCCTGGGACGTCGCATCTCAACGACCAAAGCGGGGTGTTGCGCGCCCGTAGGGTCCAGGGCGTGACAAGAAATCTCCATTTTTTTTTACGATCTCTGATTTTATGCTCTTTGTTCTACCTCGAGATATGAGGCAATGCCCAAGAACCAAACCGAAAATGAATGCTATAGCCATCAGTGGTATAATTACCGTCATTATAACCTTAGTCACTCTTCAAGAACCATCAATCCCTCCCAATCCTTCATTGCCTTGGAAAACTGCATTAACTAACATTGGCCAGTTTTGGGATTTTTCCCGTGAGATGATCGTTTGACAAGTCGATGTGACTTAAGTTAGAATCCTGCGTTTCTAAATAAAGCGTTTAATCACTTAGCCAATAAGTCGAGGTTTAAAAAAATGATTCGATTAAGATAAAAGTTATGACCAAATTATTTTGATCACAGTGTCCTCTTTCGAACAATCATTCTTGATATTAGATGTGAAATCCATTCGGCCCCTCTATGGAGACCAAACTAAAGTAACTTGTGTTACACAACAAAATTCAAACACAGAAAAGTGTTATGTGTGAGAGACCAATGTGAACAATCATTCTTGTGAGGGGTGAATTGCATCCGCACTAAAACCACAGGGCCCAACGCCTCATGCTGACATGAGGCTTCAAACGGTCTGGATACTTTGTATTGTTTTAAAAAAAAAAAAGCTAATAACTTATTTTGGACTTTGTGTCAAGGTTTTCGGGGTTGTGGTAGCAAACCAATCACCCTTATATCCATGAGCTTACAACTTGTTTAATTGGGTCAATGCAAACAAAATTAGCTCTTATATCCCATGAACTGCTATAACTAGCTTGATAGAAGTTAAATTTCAAGTTCAGTGGTTTACCATACAAAATGAATTCAACAATGGCTATAGATAAAATCTTGAGTAGGTTGTCGTGACATCGCTTGAATTTCATGGCTTCCGACCATCACTTGCTCGATAAAATTTGAGGGCATAAGGACACTAGCAATGTTATAATTTTTGTACAGTTCTCACTTTTATGCGATAACTTTTTAAACGATCGTTTAATTGTCATAATTTTTAGAAGAATATTACTTAAGTTACATCGATAATTTTCTTGCTGGAAATTCCTACTTGACATTACTTTCCGGTGAGCCACATTGGATGATTTATTATTAAATCAATGCCATATTGGATTTTCAAGTAAAAAATTTGCTGATGTAATTTAAGTGATCAGTTTTTAAAAGTTATGGTACTAATTTTCTAGCAAGTAGAATACTTTACTCATGCAATCTCTAAATTTGGTAGTTTTATGATTCGATTAGAATTTAAACCAGCATGCATGTACGGACGAAACTTGCACACATCCATGAAGAAGTCAAGGTCTTTTGGGGTTTCATGTGTGTTGACTTTTGGATCAGTACGTGTTCAATGGTTCATGGGAAGTCATGGTCTTTATGACGCTTTTATTGGTGATGTTTGACCCATCGTATGGGAAATATCATGGACCAATTTTTCAGCCTTTTCTTCTTTTGACTAAAGCCTTTTAACTTATAAAGAGAAAGATCACTGTAATTCCAATCGCACAATGTGTAAATACCAAAGCGTGTTGCGCATCCCAGACGATAGTGTCCCTATTGGAATCACTTCTCAAAATACAAATTAGGCTCCCCCTTCCAACATGTACTCATAAATCAAGAACACGCATCGCTTGTGTAAGCAAAAATCGTGGAGCTTAATTATGCTTCTATATTGTACTTCCATGAATTGTTTCACTTCATTTCGGAAGCAAAAGATGGGTCCTTCGCTTCAAGACATTGAAAATTATACATCCGCAAATATCTTGTTTTATAACATGAAAACCATTCCGTCAAATCACTGTCTTGCAACGTTAAGGAAAAAGGATGGAAATGCACATGAACGAAATGTGAAGTATATCAATAAAATTTGGACTTTAAGTTCCAAAAAAAGGGAACACTGTCATCTAGCGATGGTGATTTTGACATGAGAAAAAATTAACATCCTAAAAAGCTAGTTGAGAGTTTATGTTACACGTGTTTGTGTCATAATCTTCTCTCCCTGTTTGACACTATTAAAAAATATATTATACTCGAGCTCAATCTGTATAACCTGAATTTGACCCGTTCGACCTATTTAATTAAATGGGCTATGTCGATTTGGTTAATGATTCGATTTACATTGACTTAATTAGCTAAGCCTAAACTTATTAGAAGATGCTTGTGCTGGAACGATTGAATTTTCGTAGGAGAAAGCTAGAGAGATCAGTATAACCAAGAACATGTTGCATATTATGCTCTTCATAGGTGGCCTCTTGTTTTGCTTTCTGCAAAGCTAGACACCTGTACCGACGCGTCAAAGGACACGACTCTTTAATCAACGTCAATTTCCAGACATGACCACGGCGTTTTAAACGGGGAATAATCTGCAGAAAAAAATATGAGTGGACGAAACCAAGAAATATGAGTGGACGAAACCAAGAAATTGACTCATTTCGAAGTAAATAATCTTCTTAGACTTGATCTTTCTTTCAGCCGTTCGGAGGAAACCCGATTTGTCGGGTTCCCGACACTAGAAGAACATCCCGGGATTGAACTTTTTATTGACTTGATCCTTTCGTTCAACTGTGACTCTCTTCATCTTTCCTTCCTTTGCAAACATCCTAGTTTATGAATTTCCCTTTTGTGTAGCTAACATAAAAAAAAAGTTTGACATGACTTGAATTGCACATGCCGTATACTTCATATCCTTAATCACGTTCGCCAATTTACAGCATCTCATTTTATCAATCAACTCTTCACTCGTTGGAATTTATTGCTAGTATGGAGGCGAGTACTTCAGGGTCCTTGCTCTTCTTGTAAGCGTGACGAAGTTTATCTTGATCCTCCTTCCCACCATACTCGTTGATTATTTACTTGGAGCTGTGCAAGCGAGATTGAATGGAAGGGCTTGGGCAATGCTAGCTTTGGAGCTTGAAAAGCTTCCGAGACTTGTTTCATCGTGGGTCGTGACTTTGGATCACCACTTAAGCAAGCAAGGGCCAGAGAAACTATTTGAACAATACTTCTTGTGATAAAATTCTCTCTTGGGTCTGGCAAGCGCGGGTCTAATATTTGTTGTAGCGTAATATCTTCTCTGAAGAGTGTCATCAGCATTAAAATGATATCACCTGGATGCTCACCCATTATTATTTCCATTGCTACCACTCCAAAGCTGTACACGTCACATTTCTCATTGATGACCAAAGTGTAAGCAAGCTCTAAAAAAAAGAACAAAAAGTTGATGAATTATATAAGGCTAAAAACCAAGTTCTTAATGTTAGCTTGTGCACTATCAATTGATATATATTGTAAGCTTGATAAAGGGTCAACGGTGTTGTTTACCAAATGGCAGGTAAAGTATATCGATCTAGCTATGTGCCTCTCGTTATAACATTCTAGAAAAAGTATGGAGGATTGTTGCTTACCAGGTGCTATATATCCACAAGTGCCAGCGATATTTGCAGTGAGATTAGATGAGAAATTAGGTTTTAGGAGTCTTGCCGTGCCGAAAACTGATAAAAAAGCCTGCGTTTTGTTGTTGAGCAAAATGTTATTGCTGGATATGTCTCGACGAACAATTGGCCGAGCGCAATCGTGGTGTAGGTAAGACAAGGCATGAGCCATATCCCAAACAATATTAAGTCTTTTAGACCAGTCTAGCTCCACTGCTTCAATGTCAACTCTCAAAGCACAAAATAGACTCCCCCTTTCCATATATTCATAAACCAAGAACATGCATCGTCTGTGTAAGCAGAAACCATGGAGCTTAATTATGCTTTTATGTCGTACTTCAGTCAAGTGTTTCACTTCATTTCGGAAACTCTTGTCAAATGATGGGTCCTCTGCTTCAAGACGATGAAGTTTCTTCAATGCCACGATTTTCCCATTAGGCAATTGTGCTCTATAGACACTACCGTAACCGCCAGTCCCAATGCAATATTTGATGTCAAAGTCTTCAGTTGCGTTGATTATGTCTTCATATGCAATTCTCCCATCATAGTTCCATATTGATAAGAAATCTCCATTTTTTTCTACTGTCTCTGATTGCATGCTCTTAACTCTACGTCGAAATATGAAGCAAAACCCAATAACTATAAAGGAAATGAAAGGCATAGCGATCAGTGGTATAAGTACCATTGTAAGCATAACCCTAGACATTCCTCTTCTCAAACCCTCAACCTTTTCCAAACCGTCATTGCCGTTGACTGCTACATGATGAACATGGTATAGATTATCTGGAATATTTCCTGTGAGATGATTGTCCGACAAGTCGATGAAACTTAAGTTAAAAAGCTTCTCAAAATTGGGAATTGAACCGCGAAGAGAATTGTTTCGAAGATTGAGATAGCTCAACATGACCAAACTCTCAAGTTCACGAGGGATTTTTCCAAAAAAGTTGTTGAAGCTCAAATCTAGATGAGTGAGACTCTTTAAGTATCCTATTTCCGATGGAATGGCCCCGTCAAATTCATTTCCATCTAAATATAGAACCGTCAAGCTGGTTAAATGGGCTAGAGATGAAGGGATGGGGCAAGTGAAGAAGTTCGAGCTCAACCTCATCTCAACCAAACTCTTCAAATCTCCTATTTCCGATGGAATGGCACAGTTGAATCGATTTTCATGTAAATCTAGAACAGCCAAGCTTGTTAAATTGGCCAAAGATGGAGGGAAGGGGCAAGTGAAGGAGTTTGAGCCCAGTCTCAACTCAATCAACCTCTTCAAATTACCTACTTCTGACGGGATAGATCCACTGAATTGGTTTTCTTCCATACTCATATATGCCAAGTTTGTCAAGTTCCCTATTTCTGGAGGAATAGATCCATCGAAGTAGTTTCTTCCCACACTCACATGTATCAAGTTCCTCAATTTCGCTAGAGGTGAAGGAAAGGGACCGACGAAGGAGTTGTTATCTAGGTCAACGTGATACAAATTTATGCAGTTCCTTATCTCAAGCGGGACAAACCCACTTAAGAGATTGCTGCCGAGCGTAAGGCTACATAAATTGGACAAGAGACCAAGAGTTGGAGGGATCGTGCCATTGAGCAAGTTAAAACTGAGATCCAGGTGAATTAGCCTCTTTAGATTTCCCAATTCGAGGGGGATATGACTATCGATATGATTATTACGAATGTCAAGAACTTCTAGCATGGTGAGGTTTTCGAGACAAAGAGGTAACTCACCAGTTAGGTCATTGTCGGATAAGTCGAGGTGCCTGAGCTTTGAGAGTGCACATATTTGAAAGGGAATGATACCGACAATGAAATTATCAGGCAGCCGAAGAGAGCCGAGATTTGGGAGCAGAGAGTAATTCATGCTGCTCAAAATAATTATGAACCAGCAGTTTTGGAGCCGAGATTTAGGCTTGACGAAGTTTCTGTTGATCCACCTTCCCACCATACTCCTTGATTATTTTTTTGGAGCTGTGCAAGCGAGATTGAATGGAAGGGCTTGGGCAACGCTAGTTTTGGAGCTTGAAAAGCTTTCGAAACTTGTTTCATTGTGGGTCGTGACTTTGGATCACTACTCAAGCAAGCAAGTGCCAGAGAAACTGTTAGAATGATACTTCTCGTAACAGAATTCTCTCTTGGGATTGGCAAGCGCGGATCTAATATTTGATGTAGCATAATATCTTCTCTGAAGAGTGTCCACAACATTAAGATAATATCACCCGGATGCTCACCCATTATTGTTTCCATTGCTACCACTCCAAAGCTGAATACGTCGCATTTCTCATTGATGACCAAAGTGTAGGCGAGCTCTGAAAAAAAAATGGTTGAATTATATGGGGCTCGAAACCAAGTTCTCACTGTTAGCGAGGGCACTATCAAATGATAAATTAAGAAAGTATGATAAAGCGTGCAACGGTGTTGTTTACCGCATGGCAAGTAAAGTATATCGATCCAACTATGTGTCTCTAGTTACAACATTCTAGAAAAGCATGGAGGATTGTTGCTCATCCAGTGCTATATATCCCTTAGTGCCTGCGATATTTGCAGTGATATTAGATGAGAAATTAGGCTCTACGAGTCTTGCCATGCCGAAATCTGATAAGAAAGCCTGCATTTTGTTATCGAGCAAAATATTGTTGCTAGATATGTCTCGATGAACAATTGGTCGAGCGCAATCGTAGTGCAGGTAAGACAATGCATGTGCCACATCCCAAACAATATTTAGCCTTTTAGACCAATCTAGCTCCATCGCTTCAACGTCATCTCTCAAAGCACAAAATAAACTCCCCCTTTCCATATATTCATAAACCAAGAACATGCATCGTCTGTGTAAGCAGAAACCATGGAGCTTAATTATGCTTCTATGCCGTACTTCAGTCAAGTGTTTCACTTCATTTCGGAAGCTTTGGTCAAAAGATGGGTCCTCTGCTTCTAGACGGTGAAGTTTCTTCAATGCCACGATTTTCCCATTAGGCAATTGAGCTTTATAGACACTACCATAACCACCAGTCCCAATGCAATATTTGATGTCGAAGTCTTCAGTTGCATTGATTATGTTTTCATATGCAATTCTCCCATCATAATTCCATATTGACAAGAAATCTCCATTTTTTTCTACAGTCTCTGATTTTATGCTCTTTGTTCTACCCCGAGATATGAAGCAAAGCCCAAGAACCAAACCGAAAATGAATGCTATAGCCATCAGTGGTATAATTACCGTCATTATAACCTTAGTCATTCTTCTAGAACCATCAATCCCTCCCGATTCCTCGTTGCCTTGGAAAGCTGCATAACTAACATTGGCCAGATTATCCGGAATTTTTCCCGTGAGATCATTGTTTGACAAGTCGATGTAACTCAAGTTAAAAAGCTTTTTAAAATTGGGAATTGAACCGTGAAGAGAATTGCTTCGAAGATCGAGATAGCTTAACATGACCAAACTCTCAAATTCATGAGGAATTTTTCCAGAGAATTTGTTAAAGCTCAAATCTAGATGAGTGAGACTCTTTAGAAATCCAATTTCTGATGGAATGGCACCGTAAAATTGGTTCTTACCTAAATCTAGGTGGATCAGCCTCTTTAAATTGGCCAAAGATGGAGGGAAGGGGCAAGTGAAGGAGTTTGAGCGCAGCCTCAACTCAATCAACCTCTTCAAATTACCTATTTCTGACGGAATAGATCCACTGAATTGGTTTCCTTCCATACTCAAATATGTCAAGTTTGTCAAGTTCCCTATTTCCGAAGGAATAGATCCACTGAAGTAGTTTCTTCCCATACTCATACGTATCAAGTTCCTCAATTTCGCTAGAGATGAAGGAAAGGGACCGATGAAGGAGTTGTTATCTAGATCAACGTGATACAAATTTATACAGTTCCTTATCTCAAGCGGGACAAACCCACTTAAGAGATTGCTGCCGAGCGTAAGGCTACATAAATTGGACAAGAGACCAAGAGTTGGAGGGATCGTGCCATTGAGCAAGTTAAAACTGAGATCCAGGTGAATTAGCCTCTTTAGATTTCCCAATTCGAGGGGGATATGACTATCGATATGATTATTACGAATGTCAAGAACTTCTAGCATGGTGAGGTTTTCGAGACAAAGAGGTAACTCACCAGTTAGGTCATTGTCGGATAAGTCGAGGTGCCTGAGCTTTGAGAGTGCACATATTTGAAAGGGAATGATACCGACAATGAAATTATCAGGCAGCCGAAGAGAGCCGAGATTTGGGAGCAGAGAGTAATTCATGCTGCTCAAAATAATTATGAACCAGCAGTCGTAGCAAACCCTTGATGGCATGTTTATTTCGACAACGCTTCCAGAATCGTCGCACGAAATATCCCCCCACATGCAATGTGACAAGGAAGTGTTGCTCGTAATGGAGTCAGGCCACCACCCACTGCGAAAAAGAGCATTAGCCTCTGTTCCCGCGGCAATGGCAGGGCGGTTGTGGGATAGAGCAAGCACAATAACGATCCATGTAGCTGCGATCATCAGCCGGCGAACATGCAAGCCGACGACGGGTTTGCTGACAGGATTCAAATGAATCATTTGGAATATCTTGATGCTTTATAGTTTATAGAGAGAGAGAGAGAGAGAGAGAGCGGATGTCTTCTTTTGCTTGGGAAGTGGAAGGCCTGAGTTTTGCTGTAATATATAATGGGCAATCCCAAGAGAAATGACTATGTGGAAAGCAATTCAACATAACGACTCGAAAGTCTTCAATTTTGAGTAATTGGAGCCTCGTGTCACCGTCAGCCGGTGGGCCCCGTGGTTTTAGTGCGGATCCAGTTCACGCTTTGCATTCCATGAACCGTACGCCCAAGGATAACTATTCACCTCGGTCTCGCACGCCACGCTTTTCCGCCTTTGAATTTTGTTGTGTAACCCGCGTTACTTTGCAAGTTCGGTCTCCATAGAGGGCCCTAGTGGACTTCACATCTAATACAGAGAATGATTGTTCAAAGGAGGATTCTGTGATCTAAATAATTTGGTCATGACTTTCATCTTGGTCGAATTATTTTGTTTTAAAACCTCGAATTATTGGTTAAGTAATTAAACATTTAATTTAGATACAATGGATTCCCTTATAACATCTCATATTCATAATAATTTCGCCAGCCACCTTACGGATGAAGCATTACTAAATGCATGTAAACAGGCGAATTGCATGTTTGAGTTAAACGGTCTGGATATTGTATTTGTCCAAAAAAGAAGAAGCTAATAACTATTTTGGACTTCATGTCAAGGTTTTCGGGATTGTGGTAGCAAGTTAATTACCCTTACATCCCATGAGCTAGTAACTTGTTTGATTACTTAATGTAAACCAAACTAGATCTTATATCCCATGAGCTGCTCTAACAAGCTTGCTAGAAGCTAAATTTCAAGCTGAGTAGGACACCATACAAAATCAGCGATGGTTACAAATAAAATCTCGAGTTAGTTGTTGTGACATCATTTGAATTTTGTGGCTTCAGACCATGGCTTACTAGATAAAAATGGACAAGATAAGGACACTAAATGCGTCATAATTTTATATAGCATTCATTTTGGTATTATAACTTTTCAAGCGATCATTGAAGTATCATAACCTTCAAAAGAAGATAACTTCAGTTACATCCATAATTTTCTTGCCGGAAATTCGTACGTGGCACTATACTCTGGCAAGCCACGTTGGATGATTTGATATTAAATTAATGCCACAATACGATTTTTAAGCAAGAAAAATTGCCCATGTAACTTAAGTGATTGGTTTTTAAAAGTTATGGCACTAATTTCTTGGCAAGCATTTTGCTCATCCATATCCCTAAATTTCGTGATTTTATGATTCAATTAGAATTTAAACAAGCTACAGCGGCCGAAGGAAAAAAAAATGAATGTAAACCAGCATGCGTGTATGAAAGGAACTGGTACGCATCCATCAAGAAGTTAAGGTCTTTTGGGGTTTCATATGTGTTAATTTTGGGACCAGTACGTGTTCAATGGTTCATGGGAAGTCGAGGTCTTTATTACACTTTGATTGGTGATGTTTGACCCTGCAAATTTCTAACCCATCGCAAGGGAAAGGTCATGGACCAATTTTCCAGCCTTTTCTTCTTTTGACTAACAAGCCTTCAACGCATAAAGAGAGAAATCCTTGTAATACCAAACCAATTACATTGACCGTGCACTCCAATCTTACTGAAACTGTCCAATCTAAACTGCCTCTCATGACTCCTCTAACCTAGTATGCACAAAGGTTAATAAACGATTTTAATTATAGATGCCCATGTTCATTGATAGGAGCCAGATTATCAATATGGAGGAAACCTTTTTCAGGGTGCACAGTTTCAATTGACATCCCCTCAATAATCTCGTCGTCCATTAAATCCAATGGCTTTCCGCTTTGGCTTTTTCATCCGTTTGGCTTCCTTTTTTGCCATCATTCTCACAGTTCTCACAAGCCATTTGGGTCTTTCAACTTGACATGCAGTGTATGCTATCAAAATCCCAATATGATTATGGATGCACAACCTATCCCCACTGCCTTCCCCTTGAGCCAGCTTCCATGCTCTCTTGTAGCATCCTCTTGGATGAAAGACAATGGTAGTGGAGGACGTTGAGCATTCTCAGGGCATACTTTTGATAGTGGACTTTCACGTAAGCCTGAAATCTTACTAAACGAGTCGCTTGAAGAAGTGCTCAAGTAATTGGTTTCTGGAGAGGTCCAAGTACCCAAGAGATGCCAAAACACCAGTACCCTAGGAATTCCCCATTAAGCTTGTTTGAAGATAGATCAAACAGGAAGAGCTTCCTGCAGTACAGTGTTAACACTTTGGCGGAGTGGGGCTATGAAGTTAAACATATTCATGGGACGGGCGGGCTCGAGTGAGGCTATGAAGTTTGGCGAGTTTTTTCTGATCACTAGACTCGATCACGAAGCCTATCAGTTCAAAGGGCCCGAATAGGTCCGCTAACAAATGTGTGGGCTAGGCCCAAATCCGTACCCTTGCGTGTGGGCTCAATCAACATGTTTGGGGCCAGAACTCTGGGCTCGGGTATGACCCTTGGAAAGTACTTGAACCAGAGTCGGATTGTTTCGCTCTGTCAATGCTCTGACCAACGACGAACGAGTAAACTGGGAAGGACAAGACACGGTTGATAATTGCAGATCTCTCATGATGGACCTTACCAATGTCACCCTGTCGTTCTGTCCAAGAGAAAAGGATTTCGTGGTTGATTGGGCCGAGAGAGCCCATCGAGAAAAGAAGGGTTCGTAGCAATTGGATTCCGTGCCGAATGATCTTTTCAGATTGCAAAGCCCAAGAACCAAACCGAAAATGAATGCTATAGCCATCAGTGGTATAATTACCGTCATTATAACCTTAGTCATTCTTCTAGAACCATCAATCCCTCCCGATTCCTCGTTGCCTTGGAAAGCTGCATAACTAACATTGGCCAGATTATCCGGAATTTTTCCCGTGAGATCATTGTTTGACAAGTCGATGTAACTCAAGTTAAAAAGCTTTTTAAAATTGGGAATTGAACCGTGAAGAGAATTGCTTCGAAGATCGAGATAGCTTAACATGACCAAACTCTCAAATTCATGAGGAATTTTTCCAGAGAATTTGTTAAAGCTCAAATCTAGATGAGTGAGACTCTTTAGAAATCCAATTTCTGATGGAATGGCACCGTAAAATTGGTTCTTACCTAAATCTAGGTGGATCAGCCTCTTTAAATTGGCCAAAGATGGAGGGAAGGGGCAAGTGAAGGAGTTTGAGCGCAGCCTCAACTCAATCAACCTCTTCAAATTACCTATTTCTGACGGAATAGATCCACTGAATTGGTTTCCTTCCATACTCAAATATGTCAAGTTTGTCAAGTTCCCTATTTCCGAAGGAATAGATCCACTGAAGTAGTTTCTTCCCATACTCATACGTATCAAGTTCCTCAATTTCGCTAGAGATGAAGGAAAGGGACCGATGAAGGAGTTGTTATCTAGATCAACGTGATACAAATTTATACAGTTCCTTATCTCAAGCGGGACAAACCCACTTAAGAGATTGCTGCCGAGCGTAAGGCTACATAAATTGGACAAGAGACCAAGAGTTGGAGGGATCGTGCCATTGAGCAAGTTAAAACTGAGATCCAGGTGAATTAGCCTCTTTAGATTTCCCAATTCGAGGGGGATATGACTATCGATATGATTATTACGAATGTCAAGAACTTCTAGCATGGTGAGGTTTTCGAGACAAAGAGGTAACTCACCAGTTAGGTCATTGTCGGATAAGTCGAGGTGCCTGAGCTTTGAGAGTGCACATATTTGAAAGGGAATGATACCGACAATGAAATTATCAGGCAGCCGAAGAGAGCCGAGATTTGGGAGCAGAGAGTAATTCATGCTGCTCAAAATAATTATGAACCAGCAGTCGTAGCAAACCCTTGATGGCATGTTTATTTCGACAACGCTTCCAGAATCGTCGCACGAAATATCCCCCCACATGCAATGTGACAAGGAAGTGTTGCTCGTAATGGAGTCAGGCCACCACCCACTGCGAAAAAGAGCATTAGCCTCTGTTCCCGCGGCAATGGCAGGGCGGTTGTGGGATAGAGCAAGCACAATAACGATCCATGTAGCTGCGATCATCAGCCGGCGAACATGCAAGCCGACGACGGGTTTGCTGACAGGATTCAAATGAATCATTTGGAATATCTTGATGCTTTATAGTTTATAGAGAGAGAGAGAGAGAGAGAGAGCGGATGTCTTCTTTTGCTTGGGAAGTGGAAGGCCTGAGTTTTGCTGTAATATATAATGGGCAATCCCAAGAGAAATGACTATGTGGAAAGCAATTCAACATAACGACTCGAAAGTCTTCAATTTTGAGTAATTGGAGCCTCGTGTCACCGTCAGCCGGTGGGCCCCGTGGTTTTAGTGCGGATCCAGTTCACGCTTTGCATTCCATGAACCGTACGCCCAAGGATAACTATTCACCTCGGTCTCGCACGCCACGCTTTTCCGCCTTTGAATTTTGTTGTGTAACCCGCGTTACTTTGCAAGTTCGGTCTCCATAGAGGGCCCTAGTGGACTTCACATCTAATACAGAGAATGATTGTTCAAAGGAGGATTCTGTGATCTAAATAATTTGGTCATGACTTTCATCTTGGTCGAATTATTTTGTTTTAAAACCTCGAATTATTGGTTAAGTAATTAAACATTTAATTTAGATACAATGGATTCCCTTATAACATCTCATATTCATAATAATTTCGCCAGCCACCTTACGGATGAAGCATTACTAAATGCATGTAAACAGGCGAATTGCATGTTTGAGTTAAACGGTCTGGATATTGTATTTGTCCAAAAAAGAAGAAGCTAATAACTATTTTGGACTTCATGTCAAGGTTTTCGGGATTGTGGTAGCAAGTTAATTACCCTTACATCCCATGAGCTAGTAACTTGTTTGATTACTTAATGTAAACCAAACTAGATCTTATATCCCATGAGCTGCTCTAACAAGCTTGCTAGAAGCTAAATTTCAAGCTGAGTAGGACACCATACAAAATCAGCGATGGTTACAAATAAAATCTCGAGTTAGTTGTTGTGACATCATTTGAATTTTGTGGCTTCAGACCATGGCTTACTAGATAAAAATGGACAAGATAAGGACACTAAATGCGTCATAATTTTATATAGCATTCATTTTGGTATTATAACTTTTCAAGCGATCATTGAAGTATCATAACCTTCAAAAGAAGATAACTTCAGTTACATCCATAATTTTCTTGCCGGAAATTCGTACGTGGCACTATACTCTGGCAAGCCACGTTGGATGATTTGATATTAAATTAATGCCACAATACGATTTTTAAGCAAGAAAAATTGCCCATGTAACTTAAGTGATTGGTTTTTAAAAGTTATGGCACTAATTTCTTGGCAAGCATTTTGCTCATCCATATCCCTAAATTTCGTGATTTTATGATTCAATTAGAATTTAAACAAGCTACAGCGGCCGAAGGAAAAAAAAATGAATGTAAACCAGCATGCGTGTATGAAAGGAACTGGTACGCATCCATCAAGAAGTTAAGGTCTTTTGGGGTTTCATATGTGTTAATTTTGGGACCAGTACGTGTTCAATGGTTCATGGGAAGTCGAGGTCTTTATTACACTTTGATTGGTGATGTTTGACCCTGCAAATTTCTAACCCATCGCAAGGGAAAGGTCATGGACCAATTTTCCAGCCTTTTCTTCTTTTGACTAACAAGCCTTCAACGCATAAAGAGAGAAATCCTTGTAATACCAAACCAATTACATTGACCGTGCACTCCAATCTTACTGAAACTGTCCAATCTAAACTGCCTCTCATGACTCCTCTAACCTAGTATGCACAAAGGTTAATAAACGATTTTAATTATAGATGCCCATGTTCATTGATAGGAGCCAGATTATCAATATGGAGGAAACCTTTTTCAGGGTGCACAGTTTCAATTGACATCCCCTCAATAATCTCGTCGTCCATTAAATCCAATGGCTTTCCGCTTTGGCTTTTTCATCCGTTTGGCTTCCTTTTTTGCCATCATTCTCACAGTTCTCACAAGCCATTTGGGTCTTTCAACTTGACATGCAGTGTATGCTATCAAAATCCCAATATGATTATGGATGCACAACCTATCCCCACTGCCTTCCCCTTGAGCCAGCTTCCATGCTCTCTTGTAGCATCCTCTTGGATGAAAGACAATGGTAGTGGAGGACGTTGAGCATTCTCAGGGCATACTTTTGATAGTGGACTTTCACGTAAGCCTGAAATCTTACTAAACGAGTCGCTTGAAGAAGTGCTCAAGTAATTGGTTTCTGGAGAGGTCCAAGTACCCAAGAGATGCCAAAACACCAGTACCCTAGGAATTCCCCATTAAGCTTGTTTGAAGATAGATCAAACAGGAAGAGCTTCCTGCAGTACAGTGTTAACACTTTGGCGGAGTGGGGCTATGAAGTTAAACATATTCATGGGACGGGCGGGCTCGAGTGAGGCTATGAAGTTTGGCGAGTTTTTTCTGATCACTAGACTCGATCACGAAGCCTATCAGTTCAAAGGGCCCGAATAGGTCCGCTAACAAATGTGTGGGCTAGGCCCAAATCCGTACCCTTGCGTGTGGGCTCAATCAACATGTTTGGGGCCAGAACTCTGGGCTCGGGTATGACCCTTGGAAAGTACTTGAACCAGAGTCGGATTGTTTCGCTCTGTCAATGCTCTGACCAACGACGAACGAGTAAACTGGGAAGGACAAGACACGGTTGATAATTGCAGATCTCTCATGATGGACCTTACCAATGTCACCCTGTCGTTCTGTCCAAGAGAAAAGGATTTCGTGGTTGATTGGGCCGAGAGAGCCCATCGAGAAAAGAAGGGTTCGTAGCAATTGGATTCCGTGCCGAATGATCTTTTCAGATTGCAAAGCCCAAGAACCAAACCGAAAATGAATGCTATAGCCATCAGTGGTATAATTACCGTCATTATAACCTTAGTCATTCTTCTAGAACCATCAATCCCTCCCGATTCCTCGTTGCCTTGGAAAGCTGCATAACTAACATTGGCCAGATTATCCGGAATTTTTCCCGTGAGATCATTGTTTGACAAGTCGATGTAACTCAAGTTAAAAAGCTTTTTAAAATTGGGAATTGAACCGTGAAGAGAATTGCTTCGAAGATCGAGATAGCTTAACATGACCAAACTCTCAAATTCATGAGGAATTTTTCCAGAGAATTTTTTAAAGCTCAAATCTAGATGAGTGAGACTCTTTAGAAATCCAATTTCTGATGGAATGGCACCGTAAAATTGGTTCTTACCTAAATCTAGGTGGATCAGCCTCTTTAAATTGGCCAAAGATGGAGGGAAGGGGCAAGTGAAGGAGTTTGAGCGCAGCCTCAACTCAATCAACCTCTTCAAATTACCTATTTCTGACGGAATAGATCCACTGAATTGGTTTCCTTCCATACTCAAATATGTCAAGTTTGTCAAGTTCCCTATTTCCGAAGGAATAGATCCACTGAAGTAGTTTCTTCCCATACTCATACGTATCAAGTTCCTCAATTTCGCTAGAGATGAAGGAAAGGGACCGATGAAGGAGTTGTTATCTAGATCAACGTGATACAAATTTATACAGTTCCTTATCTCAAGCGGGACAAACCCACTTAAGAGATTGCTGCCGAGCGTAAGGCTACATAAATTGGACAAGAGACCAAGAGTTGGAGGGATCGTGCCATTGAGCAAGTTAAAACTGAGATCCAGGTGAATTAGCCTCTTTAGATTTCCCAATTCGAGGGGGATATGACTATCGATATGATTATTACGAATGTCAAGAACTTCTAGCATGGTGAGGTTTTCGAGACAAAGAGGTAACTCACCGATTAGGTCATTGTCGGATAAGTCGAGGTGCCTGAGCTTTGAGAGTGCACATATTTGAAGGGGAATGATACTAGTGAGGTAATTATCAGGCAACCGAAGAGAGGCAAGATTGGGGAGCATAGAGTAATTGATGCTACTCGAATTACCTTGGTAGGAGACTTCTTGTGGTAGGTTTATTTTGACAACGCTTCTGGAATCGTGGCATGAAATGCCCCGCCACATGCAACGTGACATGGAAGCGTTGCTCGTAACGGAGCCGGGCCACCACCCACTATGAAGCAGAGCATCCGCCTCTGTTCCCGCAGCAAGGGCAGGGAAGTTGCAGGAGGGAGCCAGCGCAATGACGATCCATGTAGCTGCGGTCTTCAGCTGGTGAACAAGCAGGCCGACGGCGGGTTTGCTTACAGGATTCAAATGAATCATATGGAATATCTTCATGCTTTATAGAGAGAGAGAGAGAGAGCGAGGATCTCTTCTTTTTGCTGGGAAGTGGAAGGCATGTATAAGCAAGGGCAATCCAAAAGAAATGACTTCGTGGAGAGCAATTTGACATGTAACGACTTGGAAGTCTTCAATTGACTAATTGAAGCGTCGTGTCACCGTCAGGCGGTGGGCCCCGTGGCTTTAGTGCGGATCCAATTAACACTTTGCATTCCATGAACCGTACGCTCGAGAATGACTGTTCACCACGGTCTCACACGCCGCACTTTTCTGCGTTTGAATTTTGTTGGGCAACCCGCGTTGCCTGTAAGTGCGGTCTCCGCAGAGGGGCCTAGCTAATGGACTTCACATCTAATATAGAGAATGATTATTCAAAAGAGGACTCTATGATCTAAATAATTTGGTCATGACTTTCATCTTCGTCGAATCATTTTGTTTTAAAACCTCAAATTATTGATTAAGTGATTAAATATTTAATTTAGATACAACAGATTTCGTCATAATGTCTCATATTCATAATAATCTCACCAGCCACCTTACGGATAGAGCTTTAGTAGATACATATAAAGAGGTGAATTGTGTGTTTGAGTTAAACGGTCTGGATATTATATTTGTCAACAAAAAAAAAATAAGCTAATAACTTATTTTGGACTATGTATCAAGGTTTTCGGGGTTGTAATAGCAAGTTAATTTCAAGCTGAGTAAGACACCATACAAAATCAGCGATGGCTACAGATAAAATTTCGAGTTAGTTGTTGTGACATCATTTGAATTTTGTAGCTTCAGACCATGGCTTACTAGATAAAAATGGACAAGATAATGACACTAAATACGTCATAATTTTTATATGGCGTTCATTTTGATGTTTAAACTTTTCAAGCAATCAGTTAAGTATCATAATCTGCAAAAAAAGATAACTTAAGCTACATCCGTAATTTTCTTGCCAGAAATTCGTACGCGGCACTATACTGTGGCGAGCCACGTTGGATGATTTGATATTAAATCAATGCCATAATACAATTTTTAAGCAAGAAAAATTGCCCATGTAACTTGAGTGATTGGTTCTAAAAGTTATGGCACTAATTTCTTGGCAAGCAGAATATTTTGCTCATCCAAATCCCTAAATTTCGTGATTTTATGATTCGATTAGAATTTAAACAAGCTACAGCAGCCGAAAGAAAAAAAAATGAATGTAAACCAGCATGCGTGTATGAAAGGAACTTGTATACATCCATCAAGAAGTCAAGGTCAAGTCAAGGCCTTTGGGGGTTTCATATGTGTTAATTTTGGGGCCAGTACGTGTTCAATGGTTCATGGGAAGTCAAGGTCCTTATGACACTTTGATTGGTGATGTTTGGCCCTAAAAATTTCTAACCCATTGTAAGGGAAAGGACATGGACCAATTTTCCTGCCTTTTCTTCTGACTGACAAGCCTTCGACTTATAAAGAGAAAGATCCTTGTAATGCCAAACCAATTACGTTGACCGTGCACTCCAATCTTGCTGGAACTGTCCAATGTAAACTGCCTCTCGTGACCCTTCTAACTTAGTATGCACGAAGGTCGATAAACGATTTAAATTATAGATGCCCATGTTCATTAATAGGAGCCAGATTATCAATATGGAGGAAACCTTTTTTCAGGGTGCACAATTTCAATTGACATCCCCTCAACAATCTTGTCGTCCGTGAAATCCAATGGCCTTTCGCTTTGGCTTCTTCATCCATTTGGCTTCCCTTTTCTCCATCCTTCTCAAAATTCTCGCAAGCCATTTGTGTCATTCAATTTCACATGAAATGTATGCTATGAAGATCCCAATATGATTTTAGATGCATAACCTATCCCCACTGCCTTCCACTCAAGCCAGCTTCCATGCTCTCTTGTAGCATCCTCTTGGATGAAAGACAATGACAATGAAGGAGGTTGAACATCCTCAGAGCATACTTTTTGTAGTGGAGTTTCACTTAAGCTCGAATTCTTATTAAACGAGTCTCTTGAAAAAGTGTTTGAATGAGTTGGTTCTTGGAGAGGTCCAAGTATCCAAGAGATGCCAAATCACTGGTACTCTAGGAATTTCCCGTTAAGCTTGTTTGAAGATAGATCAAGTAGGAAGAGCTTCCTGCACTACAGTGTTAACCTGAATCTCTTTGGTGGAGTGGGGGCTATGAAGTTTCACATTTTCATGGGACGGGCGGGCTCGAGTGAGGCTATTTGACGAGTTTTTCTGATCACTAGACTCGATCTCGAAGCCCATCAATACCCTTGCGTGTGGGCTCAATCAACATGTTTGGGGCCAGAACTTTGGGCTCGGGTAAGACCCATGGAAAAGACTTGAGCCAGAGTCAGATTGTTTCGCTCTGTCAATGCTCTGACCAAATGATGAACGAGTAAACTGGGATGGACAAGACACGGTTGATAATTGCGATCTCTCGGGACAGACCTTACCAATGTCACCCTGTCGTTCTGTCCAGGAGAAATGCATTCCGTGGTTGATTGGGCCTAGAGAGCCCATCGAGAAAAGAAGGTTCAAAGCAATTGGATTTCGTGCCGAATGATCTTTTCGGATCGCAAGAGGGCGGAAAAGTTTGCAGTTTGGTACTTGTGAACAAAGCGCGTGATCTCACATTGCTAGCCCTCGGATTGGTTTTGGTTCTTATGAGCCGTGCTAGACCCCAAAGATTCTGAATGTTATGCATAGAGACAAATCCAACGGACTAGAGAGGACAGTGAAAAGGAAGTATCAATGGTGCTGGGGATGGGCTAGGGCGCATGCCTCGAGGGAAACAGAACTCTTTTGCCATGTGTTGTGTCTGATTAGGCAATTTGATTACGCACTTATATTCTCAATTCGTATTATCCATCCAATGGTGGTACCTACTGGTTTTTCTTCGTGAAATTACGCGTCGCCGGTCTTTCATGCTGCCTCATCAAGCACATTCGTTTGGACTGAAATCGAAAAGAAGTATCCCCTGCTCCTCTCGCGGGTCTATTGTAAGTTACTTCTTGCATGCCTAACTAAGTCCACTACTCTAGTTTGATAAAATTTTAGACCATGAGATAAGAATTAATACGTAAGAGAGAATAGTGTAAGATCTTTATATTCCTCTATATATTATTGCATGAAATAATGAAAAGTACATGAACCTATTTAAAGGTTTTTTTAGATGATTATAAGGTAACATATCAGTCAACGATATGCAATTAAAGTGAAATATGGAAAAATCTCCTAAATATATGCAACATCACAAGAGATATGGAAAATTGAGTGAAATATCCAAAATATCTCTAACATCCTCTCAAACGCAAAGTGGCATTGAAGAAGTTGTTGGGGAAACTCCCCATGACATTTTAATGATTTCAAAATTATCCTCGGTTTAATATCTACTTGATTAATGCAAATGTTCATTACGATGAAGTTATGATTGTTTCGGAAAGATTGTGATAATATTGTTGGTCTCTAACGCCATGCTCGCCGAGTTAAGAGATGATTCATGGTGAATTAATTGTTTGTGATCCGACTCCAAGGGATGGTCTCAAGCACGAATCAAAATCCAAGACCGGTTGATATATCTCTCAATTAGATGGAAATATCTCTCTCCCTAAGATCATACAAACCCTTCGAAGACAAGTTGGTTTTGGCTTTCTTTTTTGGGGGTGATACCAAAGACCACCTTTGTGAACAGCTGGCATTGAATGGTCTTACGATGGCAAAACGACATTAATGGTTGAGCCCGTGAATTGGATTGAGGCTAAAGGTAAGTATAGTACCACAATTGATCGAAACAGCTAGGTAGCTATCTTATCCCCCTTCCTCATCTAGACTATGGTGTGTAAAGCAACGAATAAAAATATAAATCCATAATATCTTTTTCGATGTGGACCGGTTCATCGCCACATAATTCTCCCTTAATAGCTTGGGCTAAGATAATTCCAAAATAATCTGTGCCAAAAAGTCTCTAATTGCCTTAGATCTAGGCATTCTTTTCTCAAGTTTTGTCAAATACCTAGATTTCATCACTTCGAATCTCGCATCTTCCGCTCTTTCAAAGGCGAGTTAGAAGATGGAGCAGGCCTTTTGGAAAGAGTAGACCTTTGCTCGATTCCTTCCTTCAAGAGGCAAGCCCCTTCTTTGGCTGATGAATGTTCTACTCTCGCTAATTTTTTATCAACTTAATGATGCAGCTGATAAATAAGAGAGAAAATTGTCTAAAAAGTCATAAACCTATTATACTTTTACCAATTGAGTCATAAATCTTTCGATTTTACCAATTAAATACTAAACATTTTTATGTTTTGCCAATTGAGTTTATCCAGTCAATTTTAATCGGAAATCACTAATATGAACACCAGCCGTAACGCTGGATGGACAAAATTTAATAATATTTTAACATTTTTTTCGAATTTTATTATCTTTTTATTTTTTATCTTTCTTTCTTTTTCTTTTTCTTCTTCCAGGTCTAGCGGGGGCCGTCAACCTTGTCGGGTACAAGCGAGGGCCGACTGACCTCGCTACCGCACATGAGGGTTGCAGCCCTCGCCCAGTGGCTGGCTCTCGCCTATGGCCGGTGAGGGTTGGCCGACAACCCTCTTTGGACTTGATAGAAAAAAAAAAAGGAAAAAGAAAGAAAGAAAAAGAAAAAAGAAAAAAATTTAATTTCTTTAAAAAAATTATAAAAATTGCCATCGTCGGCGCTGGCCATCCTACGCGGCACTACCGATGTCCACATCAGCAATTTTCGATTAAAATTTGCTAAATGAACTCAATTGGCAAAACATGAAAAAGTTTAGAAATCAATTAGCAAAATTAAAAAGTTTATGACTAAATTGACAAAAGTGCAATAGATTTAGAACTTTTTAAATAATTTTCCCTATATAGAATGACTCAAGCTCTAGAAATGAGCGACGTGACTCTACATTTGAAATACCAACTCTCCTCTTTTTATCTCCTCAACAAATTGCATTACTCGACCTAGGCTAAATTTCAAACAAACCAAAGCAAACTTTTCGAGGATAAAGGTCGATTAAATGCGTTCATGTCGAATCTGGCATATCCAGCGGTCATGTAAGTAGATCGGGACCTCGGATAGAAGCGCAAGCAAGCCCTCTCCGAATCACTTATGATCGAAGCATGCGCATCATTTGTGGATTGATTTGAACACAACATGATAAGAATACCTTACCAAAAAAAAAAAAAAACATGATAAGAGTAGACACGCGGAACGAAACTCCACGACCTTCCCATCTTTGATTTTGCATGACCTTTTCGAGCTGACCACATAGATAGCAGAAGTCGTTGTAACTAATCTCCATTTGTCAGCATCCCATGCACCAACGGGACACCGCCACGTCGCTGTCTCCTGTCGTGGCGTCAAGCTGGAAGGGCGGGGGACAAGGGCCCGCATGCCAACTTGGGAACCCTAGGTGCGTTGTAATTAGTCAAGATCAGGAAAACCCGATTAAATCTAAACATGGAGATTTCCGGGGTGCTTTACTTTTGTCGCCGCCGTCCAATCGCAGGCCCGCATGTAGCTCCCAGTTTGGTTGCTCCCCCGTCGGCAAACGGCGGCACTGTCTCTTTCCTATGGTCTTTCGTTTCTTTCCTTTTTTTTAAACAAGCATATAACCCTTCGACGTGGCGGATTAACTACGTTGACAAACCTCTCGAATCTCGGCCGTCGGATCCACTTCGGTTGCCCAAATCATGTGAATTCTCCTCGTGGTGGCCAATGCTGCCACGACATGTAAATTGGTGGGTCGATTGAAAAAATTCTTGTCCTCTTCCTTCCCCTCCCTCCTCCCTCTGAAAACGAAAGGTGTGGCGCCACTTTTCTGCATTGTTAAGCTAATCTTATGTTAATGTTTGGGTGATATTTAAAAACCATTGCATGATCTTTATGTTCAACGATTTGAAATTTGTATGGCGGATTTCCAACTGATAAAGGGAGCTCCAATCGGCCAATAATTCAGCAATTGTTTAGGCTAAAGAAAGGTTTGCACTAGCTTCCATGGCCATCTTTCAACGTCCGCCCTTTGTCCTTAATGAGCCAAGTCTTCCACAGCTTTCCAATGTGCGAATATCTTGACGTAAATGTTTGATTAAATATAGTACGCTAACGATAGGTGAATAAACAAGGCATGATTTGCGATGGAATTACGTGGTAAAGTGATAATCAACGTGACTTTGGTTTGTTGTTTAGCCGATAAATATATATACTGTCGTGTGAAATTAAGCCACTTTCCACATCCGTGCGATGCGGGGATCTTCGGCTGGTGTCGTTAATCCTGTGGCTAAATGGTGTGTGGTAAGCTCCCTTTTCATGTCCGAGCTTGCCTCCAGCATAAGATCGTCCAAACCAGTGTCGACACATTTGTAGATGAGCGGGTTTAAAACATGTCGTCCTGATTCGAAATCACGAGAAACTTATCTATCAGCACAATGGCTCGGACACAGCAGATACGAGATTGGAGCCGTATCTGTTCCCCCAACACCAATAATTTGCAGAAGCAAGCCAACTGATTCTCCCGAAAAGGTGAGCAACAGGGACATAGGCTATACTCTTTATGGGAGACAAGGTCAAGCAAGACAAGAACGTATGGGTTTTGAACTGGGATTGGAGATAGATTCACATTGCCAAAGCGGCACCATACGACTTTGACGATTTTGGCTCAAGTAAAAGCGAAACAGAACTTGAATTTGACTTCGGCAGATCAGGACTTTAAGAAGTGAAGAACTCGGTTGAATCTTTTGAATTAGAACCGTATGTATGGAACCTTGTGACAGCATTCAAACCATTATGGAGGCTAAGTAAATGAACCTCTGTAAAAATATGTTTTCGACGGTATCGCTTATATGTAGTTAGACATTGGTATATGCTGTGATAGGAACTTCAAAGGCTTTCAAGTATTTAAATTCTAAGTAGTTGATCAAAGTTCGACGAAATGACTTGTTGTGTTCATGAACAAACGGTATGCACATATTGTGCTTTATAGTCAAAACCCTCTTCGATTGATGATGCAGCTCAGTGTTTCTTAACATAATTTCATTATACTTGATGATTCTTGATGGGGTCACGGTAGCAAAGATCCAGGAGGCTTCTGACTTGAGCAGAACATATTGGTATTCTCTCATTGTTTAGCCTCTTTTGCAGAACTTATTTCAGGAGATGCAAGTCTAGTGACTTCATAACTAAGGTTTCAAAACGGACGGCATCAACACGGGGAGTTTGACCTAAAAACCAATTGACATACTTCTTCATAAATCAAGCGTGGTATGGTTAGGATAGCACGAATTTCAGTTCTGGTCTCGTTTATCGGCTGATAAAATTCATAACTATAGTTGTTCCTGGAAGATCTTGATTGAACAGATAAAGCTCAAGTTACCATCATTATCGTGGATTGCTGTAAAAGATGCCTGGAGGTTGTGAACCCGTTTATATCGCGGGGAACATAGTTGAAACTTTCCTGTTTTGACTTTTGGAGAAATTAGATATGGATTGAAAATATAAAATAATATAACCATTTGAAAGCTTAGAACTTGCCCACCAAGTTGCCTTGCAGCCTACGCTTCCGTACCTCCAAAAGAGCAAGTATTTAGAGAGTTGTGTTGCTCCAAAACCAAACCTTCTTCTCTGTTATTGAGAAGATTTTTGCACCACAGCCTCTTTTGCCTTCTCAAATAACATCACCTGATTAAAAGACCATTTAAAGCCTCTATTGCCCTCCGTTTAACTCCAGATTTTTCGATTGATTCGCCATTTAGAACCTCAAAAGACCATCTGAAACTATTCGGGACTTAAAGGGTGTTATGATGAATGACACACTGATTCTCGAAGAAGGTGAACAGATTGAATTGCCTCCGGGGTTTCGATTCCACCCGAACGACGAAGAGCTGATCACTCACTACCTCACCCCAAAAGTTCTCGATGGTGGCTTCTGTGCAAGAGCCATGGGGGAGGTTGATTTGAACAAGTGCGAACCGTGGGACTTGCCTGGTAATGAACCCTTTAAGCCTTGCATCCTTGGGGCTGCTTCTTATTCTTCTTGTCGTTTTTCCAATTTGTCATATAATGATGTGCTAATAAGTTTGTTTAAATATTGTTCGGCTGTGAAGGAAGAGCAAAAATGGGCGAAAAGGAATGGTACTTCTTCTGTGTGAGAGACAGGAAGTACCCGACCGGTTTGAGGACGAATAGAGCAACCGAAGCTGGTTATTGGAAAGCCACCGGTAAAGACAAGGAGATCCATAGGATGAAGAAGTTGGTTGGGATGAAGAAAACTCTGGTTTTCTACAGGGGAAGGGCTCCTAATGGCCAGAAGTCCAACTGGGTCATGCATGAATTCAGACTAGAAGATGGCAATCAACACCATCTTTCAAACCCACAGAAGGTATGGCCTTGCCGGGGCTATGTGGCGGAGCTTTAATCGGGTCATTGCGTTTTAGACCCTTTCCATAAGTTCATTGAACCGCCAAAGCAGTTTCGAATACAAGATCATTGCCTCGAGCGTCCTAATTCTCAAATACTTGATTGCTCAGCTCAGTTTTTGATGACTGTGTTTCTCTTACCTTTTGCAGAACGACTGGGTCATATGCAGAATCTTTCAAAAACGACCTGATGGGAAGAAAGTTGATCAGCCTGTGGCTCCGTCTGGTGGTCTAGAGAGGCTGAGCACGTTTGACAATGAACCGAGACCATCTCTCTTGCCTCTGCCTCCATTGGTGGAGTCGTCTCTATTCACCACCTCCTTCTCCGATCGAGCCGAGGATCACAACGCTCAGAACGACCTCATGATGAGCACGCACAACCAGAAGGCTTACCTCTTCCCTCGTTCGTCTTCATCGGAGCTAGACCTGTCTCTCGATGCCACGCCTTCGTTCGGCTGGTCCGACACAGTCTTCATGCAAGAGCAGTCGATCCTGAGGATGCTGCTCGAGAACTCCGCGTCGAACGCAAGAGCGGAGTACGCAGATTTCTCGCAAGCTAATCGCCCGAGCAGAGAGACGATCCAGACATCTTTTCAGTGCGATGAGGATTGCCTCTGGAGAAACTGAGGGTGGAGATGGAAGGTTAGGCATCAAAGTGAAGGTGGAGAGCGCGGTGGTTTAGATGATTCGAATCTTTTTCTTCTTCTTTCTGGTTTGTTCTTCATGGGTGGAATAGGCTGGAGGCTGTCCTTGTTTGAAGAGGCCTTTTGTGTTTGTGCCTGTCTGTACAGTCTCTGCATCTTCAAAACTTTTTTGGTTTCTGCAGCTTTTTCTATGTCTATATACATACAGGGTGAAAGCCTAGGATTATTTCCAACCTCTGATTTTTATGCACGAAATTTTTCATAAAAGTTCATACTTTGTTCATTAAAATGAATGGCAAAGGTATGTTATAGAGCGATCGAGTGGAAAAGTAATTTGTTGCTTAAATCTCTCTTAAACTCTTAATATGGATATAACAAACCTTAATCTTGCAATTATTTAAACATGTTCTCTAAAATACTCTAAAACTTCATTGGTTTACTTTCTGATTATATACACGACTACGATTTCGTTTGCTTCTGTAACATGTTATAAAGCTCCGCAAGATTGCATATGAGATCAATATCCGATTACAAAAAATTGATTAACTCGTTGGTCGAAACTTTTGAATAGAACTCGAGTTTAGCTAGATTTCTTATTTGGCTGAGGCTCTTGAGTTTCTTTCTGTGACATGAGGCATGGACTCAGACCTTACGTAGCCCATCTAACCATCCATAATTTGTGGTGGGCTCACTAATTAGTGCATGAGATTTGGGTAGACACAACCCCTCATTCATCTTGTCCCAACTATGTGTTCCTATGGATTTGCTAGATCCAATTAATAAAAGCCATGACGTACCAAATCCGAATATCATGAAAAAACTATTCATTTAAGGCATGTTCACTGTCCGGCAAACTCAAATTGGATCCGATCGATGAGCCGGCCGGACCTACGTGACTATTGAGCCTAAAGATCCTAGCGTAACTTGCCCTGCCCTTGATATGAAAATTAACGCTTCAAAAATATCATTGGGCCTGAGAGGGCTCGACGGGCCTAAGCGGGTGGGCTGAGCCGGAGGGTGAATCTGCTTATCTAGGCCTGATTGAATTGTTATTCGGGCCTTTGTACATTGAAGTGCATAGTGCATTGAGGAATTAGTATGCCCATGATCTTCAATTTCACTGTGAAAACTTGATCTTACCGGAACGGAGTGGGAATAAAGAATTCTCGATCTTATCCCATAGGAAGAATGATAGCACATCTCAATTTGAATGGCATGAAGATACATCCAGACAAAATAGATACCTTGTGTCCTGTTCACAAGGGGGAAAGTATCAGCGTTATCAAATTATGCTTCGATACCACATGATTCGATCAAAATAAAAAAAAATCATGACGTCTCGAAAAGGTATCTCGAGCTAGCTTTCATCCGCCGAACAAAAACCTATGACTCTTTACACCACCTAGAGGCTAGAGTCGATAAAACCATCATTCATTGTTGGCAATGTCACCCACGCACGATCATGTAAAGTCACACCGGTTCACAATCGCGGTTCAAGTTTTTTATTGGTTCGAATTTTGTAACCTACTCTATACTTGCCAAGCAAATGTTTGAATGCTTCTATGGTACAGGTGGGACCGAACCACTGCTTATAACAAGAACCATGAGCACATTCACTGCTCGGGGCCACCACATGTATTTCCATCAATGGATTCACTCGGAAGATGGAACGATTGGATTGAGGAGACATGCAAAACCCGGCACGTGACAAAACAACAGCCGATGAACGTGAAGGAGAAAAGGTACAAATGTCTCCTAACCTTTGGAACCAAACGTTTAATAAGACAAACCATGCTGACTCGAGTCGTACGAAAACGATTCGATCATTGACCTTAAGGCCGAAAGAAGGCCTCTCATCAGATGAACTCACAGAAACAAACACGGCGTTCATCCAAAAAAACCATCCGACTGGCTTAGTTAATTATGACCTTGCTTTGACGAAGAAAAGGTTTGAGGTCTTTCTATGGCTATAGCGCATCATGTTTTACATGTCTCGACTGGCTTAGTTAATTATGACTTTCCTTTGACGAAGAAAATGTCTAAGGTCTTCCTATGGCTATCGCGCATCATGTTTTGCGTGTCTTGTTGCCGACCCCAGATGCTATTTCCAGCGATGCGATGGCGGCCACCATGTGTCTGGAATTTCACAAAGGACAAGCCTTGCTGGTTCCCGCATCCCAAAAGTATCTCCTGCGGTGATGCTACCACCGACCACAGGTCCCGTTTGAAGTTGTGTCCCCAAGATCGTGACTAGCATCCTAACTACAGCTACAAGGAGCAAAGGGTAACTTGCTGGGTGTGGTGCTTAAATAGATGATATCTATAAAGTTCTTTAGGTGGTTTTACTAATAGGGTCGGGTCGGGTTTAGGGTTTTTTTTGTTTTAAGACAGGGACCAATTTTCGAACCATCATTGAGAGACAGATAGCTCCTTTGTTCTCTCCAGCTTGTTGTGTACCTCCTCCTCTGCCTCTCTCTTTGCATTTGCAGTATTAGTTGAGCACTACTCTCTCCACCCAATCACGACCCAAGAAGGCCAACGGGAGTAGCTCCAGAAAAATGAGCGTCGCCGCTGAGTCCAAGAAGAAATCGCCCAAGCCCCCGGCGGCAAAGCCGCGCTCCGACGACTGGAAGTCCTCGTCAGCCTCCTCTGCCGCCACCAACCGCAAGACTGTCATCAAGAGCGTTGACATGACGACCTCCAAAGCTTGGGCTTTTTTGACAACCCTAAAGGACAGGACGACCTCTCAAGCTCGGTGTTGCTTCAAATCTTGAGTGCAGAACCAAAGACGAGAGCCGTGAAGGCCGCTGCTCCAGCGGAGAGGATCGACGGGGAGACGGAGCTCACCAGGGAGGTCGGGCTCGGCGCCAGGGCCTCGACTTGGGCTGTCACGGCGAGCACCATGGGGGTGAGGACGAAGGCCACCACAGCCATGTTCGCGAACTTCACGGCTGCCATTGCCACGAACTCAAACTCGAGCTTTTCACACGCCCTTTAGAGGTTGTAAGGGCGAGGAGGAGCTAGGGTTTCTTGGTCACGCGCACGTGTAGAGAGAGAAGAGAGCGAAGGGGAGAGAGAGAGAGAGAAGGGGGGAAGGGCTATTCTGAACGATTTATGTTTGGTGCCAAGGTAAAAAAAAGCCCGGCCCAGCCCAACCCCAACAATTACCCACACCTAAAACCCACCTAAAACCCTTACCCCAAAGAAGGCCAGGACCTGACCCCAAAATACCCCAAAATTTTGGGGTCGAGACGGGGCCGGACTGAACCAAGCCGGGTCAACTCGGGCTTTTTTGACACCCCTAACTATGTCGACGCGAGCCACAAATAATGCAACCAACTTTGAGATGGGCCGCATGATCGAGAGAAGTGCCAGATCGCCAAAAGTACCAAATACGCGACGACCGGGAGAAGTGCAAAAAAAGCCCTAAACCTTTTGCATTAGTGCCAATTTAGTCCTAAACCTTTTTTTGGTGCCAATTCAGTCCTAAACCTTTTGTATTTGTGCCAATTCAGTCCTAAACCTTTTTTTTTATACCAATTTAGTCATAAACATTTTAAATTGGTACCAATTCAATCACAAATATTTTGTTTTTATGTCAATTTAGTCATTCCAATCAATTTTGACCGGAATTTACCAACGTGGACACATGCCGGCCGGTGGTTGGTCATCGACGCTGACGTGGCGCCGATGTGGACAAAATTAATAATATTTTAATATTTTTTTTGAATTTTTATTTTTCTCTTCTTCTTTTTTTCATTTTTTTTGGGTCTCTCTCTCTTCCTCTGGCCAGTCTCCGGTCCGACTACCAGCCAGAGGCCAATGGCCGGTGAGCTCGACCTCGCTGGCCGCTAGCGAGAGCGAGCCTCGCCTTGCCTTAGTTGGGTGAGGCTCAACCTCGCCAGATCCGGCGAGGTTGGGCCTCACCCGACTATGGCGAGGCTCACCCTCGCCGCGGCCTTTAGCAAGAGTTCGAGTCTTGCTCTTGTTGGTTGAGGCCCCCTCACCAGTGGCCGACGAGGTCGAACTCGCCAGCCTCTAGCCGGTTGCCGGACTAACAAGGTCAAGCTAGCTAGCCTTTCGCTGGTCGCCAGACCGGCGACCGGCCAGAAGAAGAGGGAGAGATAAAAAAAAAAAAGTGAAAAAAATAAAAAAATAAAAATTCATAAAAATGCTAAAATATTATTAAAGTTGTCCACGTCAACGCCGGTGATCGGCCGGCAGGCATTCATGTTGGTAAATTCCGGTCAAAATTGACTGGAAGAACTAAATTGGCACAAAAACAAAAGGTTTAGGACTAAATTGACACCAATTTAAAAGGTTTAAGACTGAATTAGCACCAAAAAAAGGTTTATAACTAAATTGGCGCCAATGCAAAAGGTTTAGGACTGAATTGGTATCACGCCCCGAACCCTGCGAGCTCGCAACACCTCTCTTCAGTTGATAAGATGCGACGTGTTAGGACTTGTCGCCGACCCTTCATTTTGTCTTTTAATTACGCATGTGGAAGTGATCGCAAAAAATCCCCGGACAACGACAAATAGGGATAGTTAGGAAAACAATTTGCAATAATCAAATAATACTATTTTGATTTTCACTTGATTAACCACTGGGAACATTCTTACAAACTTACTTCGGGCGCTACCACAAAAAGTCAACAAAAGATACAAAGCTAGGGTCAATCTACTCCACCAACAGGTCAAGCCCAAAAAGCTAACTTCCAGACATCCTAAACCAAACTAGATGCATCAACATGCTAAGGGCTTGAAAAAGGGTTAACAATAACAAATGAGACAAACGTCTCAATAAGTTAACGGCCTAAGCCACATTTAAGAGGCCAACTCGCACGGGGGCCCCTAACCAGGCAATACAGCATTAATAGTAACATCATTAAACAACCACATGTATCCTTACTTCATTTTGGTACACTCGTTGATGAAATACATGTGTCACATACTCGAAGCATTTAAATAGATTTCCCATGCATTAATGCATCACAGGCGCGCGTGTTACGATTATAAAACAGAATCCATTTGGGCACGTCCCATACCATGCCTAGCAGTTTTTATCATATAATCAAGCACTATGCATCACACGTATTCAAGTTATTACGCCCCCTCGGGCATGGCTACGTCAAACGATACACAAAATGACGGCATTCTAGTACAACAATATCAAACGGTACACAGTAAGATGGTATACCATAAAGAATATCGAGTCTGGTCTTGGGCCGCGACAAGGCATTCGGGGTATCGACAATCCAGATAATCCCCAGGCATCCGATAAATCAGGCATTATCAAGCGATACACAGCAAAATAGCTCCGACGTGTGACCACATGAGCACACAGGCATTTTGGCCAATTATTATCTTTTCAATTAGCTCATGCGTCCATGAATAGTGCTCACACAATACCGCATAACAAACCAAGTGGTCGCACATGCAAACAGTCAATCAATTCTTGCAAGTTTCGATGCCAAACACGTTTATCAACCACAAAGCATCATTATCATTTCTTGGCATAACCAAATAATAGTTTAATTCCAAAAATCTCATAAATTTTCTTGAAAATTTCCATTCAAACAATTTGTCATATAAACAATTTAATACGACGATTTACGACATAAACGCCACCTTTCAAACTAGAAATCATAATTTGAAATTAAAGATTTTCCTAAATAATAATAAATAATTTCGAAAATTAATTATTTACTAATAATATATTAACATTTAAATCCGAATATAATTTATTTTCAAAGATTCAAAAATATTTTCTCGAATCATAATCATTGAAATCATTTTCTAAATACGCCAATTTATACGGCGAAAACCAATATTGGCATCACAATTTGACACTAGAAATTTTTCGAAAATCAAATATTATTATTTTCGAAAATTAATTACTTAATAATAAAATATTAATATTTAAATCCCAAATTTATCATTTAATAATAAAATAATATTTAATTCTGAAATAAATTTATTTAATAAAATAATCAATAATAATAAAATAATTGAAAACTTATCATTAAAATAGCGATAACTTATCATCAAATACGAAATAGCTTATTACCTAACTAATAATAATTTATCGAACCAAAATCGATAACCTATCACTAATCCTACTCAAACAATTAATAAATTAACCTAAACATAATATAAACTACCATAAGCAAGTTTAACACCATAAATACGTGATTAAAGGTTAACTTACTCGGCTAACGTCGTCATTAACACGAGAACGATGGCAGTGGCGAAAGCGGTCCAGGGTGGTTTCCGGCTTAAGCTTAGCGGCCGGCGGACGATAGCAAACTGAAGCGACGAAGAAGCAGCCGTTGTGGGGCTGCTCCGATGCGGCTTGGGGCTGTTCCAGGCGGGAATGGCGGCAGCTAGGCGGCTTGGACCGCAGCGAACGACCAAGACGGCTGTGCACAGTGGCGAGCGGAGCTGGGCAGGGGCGAGCTAGGCCTAACGAGCTACAAACTAGTTTGAAGGCTGAACGGCGGCTGATGGTAGTGTCCCGGCAGCTAGGACAACGGCAGCGAGCAGCGGTGACAAATGAAAGGTGGGTGGATTGGCGAGGACATGACCCGCTTGCGGCTCGGCGGTCCGACAACGGGCAGTTTCGGGGCGACGGCGGCAGCGCTGCTCGCTAGAGAGGAGTCGAGATGGCGGTGGCTTGACGAGAGAGAGGAGCGGCGCTCGGCAGTGGACGGGTGGTGGCTGGGTCGGCGAGAGGCGCGGTTCGCACTTGGCTAGAACAGACCAACGACGGGAGCGACAGGCGAGCAAGTGGCAGCGTTGCTCGGCCGAGAAGGAGCTGGGGTAGCGGCGGCTCGGACGGCGTGCGGCTCAACTAGGGCGGAGCCGGGATGGCGTGGCAAGCGGTCAGTTCCAACGAGTACTAGTCGGCATGGCAGTAAATGAAGAAGCCGAAGGAGAAGCAGAAGCACAGGCAGAAGCAAACTAGCGAAGGACAAGAAGAAGAGAAGAAGAGAAAAAGAAAAATGAAGGAAATGATGGGGTATGGTGGGGGTCAGGTGCATGGGGGGGAAATCGGCAAAGAAGAAGGGAAGAGAGAGAATGGTCACATCACACTCAAGTGCAATCCGACGGCCACGAATTAAATCTGAAAATAATCCAATGGTCCCCGAAAATCCTAATTAATAATTAGGAAAAATGGTCAAAAGAAAATAACTAGAGCACACTACGAGAGTGGTCTACTAGTCCAAATCCGTATCCGATCAAAATTTCACTTTTTATATATCCAGGGTAATATCGAGGTTGACCACAATAATATTGACATCGTCCAATTAAATTCGTCACGAAACTCCGAAAAATTTGACACCAAAGTTTGGGACTGGGCTCTAAATAACGGCCAAATTCGATCGAATGTCATTCTAGCGAAATCTCAATTTTAAAACAGTAACCGAAAGTGATCAATTCTCGGGGCAAGATTCTACTATAAGCACACTGACAAATTACACGTTTTATAAATCCAAAAAATGGGTCAAAATTAGAAATGTTACAATTCTTCTCTCTTTACAAAAATTTCGTCCTTAAAATTTACAATCTAACTCAATTACACAAACAAATTGGGGTATTAGTGTCGCATCAACTCCTCGCTTTCCCACGTTGCACTTTCGGTTTCATAGTGCTCCTATTTCCATTCTGGTATTTCCAGCGATTGCAATAGTCCGCCAGGTTTACAATATTGAGCCTTCACCTGTTGACTTGTTAAACATCTAACCACATATTTGACAATATCTCCTTTCATGCCATTCCACCAACAATATTGGCGAAAATTCTGATACATCTTTGTGCTGCCCGGATGAATACTGTAGTTACTGCGATGGGCTTCCGCTAAAATTTTCTCCTTGAGTCTTTCATCATTGGGCACACACAACCATCCACGAAACTTCAAGGTCTCATCATCGGATACTTGAAAGTCAGATTTTCTCTTAGTTGCGTCCATTTGCAGAATTTTTTGTAGCTCAGGATCCAAAAGTTGCACTGCTTTAATCCTGATTTGCACTTCGGGCTCAATTCTGAGAGTAGACATTAAACTTGAGAGGTGACTTACCTCAAACTTGAAATTCGAGTCCCGAATTCCTTCAAACAAAATCCATTCTTGAACCATCATATGCGCAATCGAGGACTTTCGACTCAACGCATCGGCTACTTTATTAGCCTTACCTGGATGATACAAAATGTCACAATCATAGTCCTTAAGCAGCTCCGTCCACCTACGTTGTCTCATATTCAATTCTTTCTGTGAAAATAGATATTTTAGATTATGATGATTCATATAGACGTGAAACCTTTCTCCGCACAGATAATGTCTTCAAATCTTAAGCGCAAATATGATAGAAGCCAATTCCAAGTCGTGCGTCGGGTAATTCAATTCGTGTGGTCTTAATTGTTGAGACACATATGCCACAACTCTTCCATGTTGCATTGAAACACATCCCAATCTTTTCTATGACGCGTCGCTGTAAATCTCATATCCTCTTGAATCAGACGGTAACGTTAGGACATACGCAGTAGTTAGCGTCTGCTTAAGCTCTTGAAAACTACGCTCACATTTATCCGTCCATTCAAACTTCGTGTTCTTTTTCAGTAATCACATCAAGGGCATAGTCATGGCAAAAAACTTTTCCACGAATCTCCTATAATAGCCAGCCAATCCTAAGAAACTCCGAACTTCAGTTACCGTCGTTAGTCTAGGCCAATTCATAACCGCCTCAATCTTAGCCGGGGTCATCTGAAATTCCTTCTCCAAAAATCACGTGTCCAAGAAAAGCCACTCGAGTTAACCAAAACTCGCACTTACTAAACTTGGCATACAACTTATGATCTCGAAGGATCTGCAGCACTGTCCTTAAATGCTATTGGTGTTCCTCTGAACTCCTCGAATACACCAGAATGTCATCAATGAACACGATCACGAACTTGTCCAAATACTCCTTAAACACCATGTTTATTAAGTCTATAAAAGCTACAGGCGCATTTGTCAGACCAAAAGGCATTACGGTAAACTCATAGTGTCCATAGCGCGTTCTAAATGCCGTCTTCGGTATATCTTCCTTTCTAATCCTCAACTTATGATAACCTGTCCACAGGTCTATCTTCAAGGATATCGAAGCTCCTTGAAGTTAGTCGAACAAATCATCTATCCTGGGTAACGGATACTTATTCTTAACCGTTACCTGATTGAGTTACCGGTGGTCGATACAAAGGCGCAACAACCCGTCTTTCTTCCTTACAAATAGAATTGGCACTCCTCAAGGCGATACACTAGGACGAATAAATCCTTTGTCCAACAATTCCTACATCTGAACCTTTAACTCCTTCAATTCCGACAATGCCATTCTGTAAGGTGCCTTAGAAATCAGTTCCATTCAAAGGGCTAACTCAATCACGAATTCTATCTCTCTCTCTGGGGGCAATCCAGACAATTCCTTAGAGAAAATGTCCAAAAACTCTTGTGCTACAGCAATATTTTCCATTCTCAACTCCTCTACCGACGTATCCACTATAGTTGCCAAATAACCTTGGCAACCCACGTCCAATAACCGAGTCGCCTCGAGTGATGAGATCAAAGGGATCGAAGGTCCTCATCAATTCTTGACAAACTCAAAACCAACACTCCCTACTGGCTCAAACTGTATCATCTTACGATGGCAGTTTACCGTGGCTCGTTGCTTGGTGAACCAATCCATTCTAATAATCATGTCAAAGTCGAATATCACAAAAACAATCAAATCTATGCTGTCCTTACGACCACCAACAGATAACTTACCACCAATACAGCCTACTGCAGACACTATACTATCCTTTAAAGGGGTAGAAATACTATAAACTACTCCCAGCGGTTTCGGACTTAACCCCACTAATTCCACAAATTGCTTAGCCACAAATAAATGCATAGCTCTAGGATCAAACAAAGCATAGGCAGCATGGTTGTGTAACGAAACTGTACCTGCAATTACGGCAGGTGAGTCATCCGCCTCCTTCCTTATGACAGCATAGATTCTTCTTTGCACTTGCAGTCTGTTCAACTGGTTCGGCAGGGCGTTACTTGCAGGTTGTCCTACCTGTTGCATTGGTCTTTGCGCTCCCACTGCCTGGCGTGGACAATCTCTAACGTGGTGGCCGGGTTGGCCACATCCAAAGCAAGCTACCGTCCTCATAGGATATGGGACTGATCCATGGTGTCTTCCACAGGATCAATAGGGGCTATTGTTGTTGTACACCGGCTTTCTCACTCCACCTTTCTTGTTAGGAGGGATGAGAAATCTACCTCCCACCATCGGTTTCTTCCCAAGCCGATGGTTATCCTTGTTTGGCACAAACCGCGATTCAGACGCGACTGTCCTCTCAGTCAAGTTTCTCTCAATTAATTACGTTCTCTCATACAACTCATCATAGTCCTTCAGATTCAGGGGCACCAATTGGTCCTTAATCTCAGGTTTCAATCCATCCCTAAACATTCTTGCCATATCTACTGGGTCTTTAATCAACCTCGAGGCATACTGGGACAGTTCAGCAAATTTTGCCTCATACTGGTCTACCGACAGCTGGTTTTGCCGGAGACACTGAAACTTATTCATCTTCTGCTCCTTAACACAGTCTGAGAAGTATTTGTTGTAAAAAGCATCCACAAATACACTCCACACCCAGGCCGTACCTTTGGGAAATACCCTCATCTGGGTAGTTTCCCACCAAGTACTGGCTTTACCTTGTAATTAGTAGACTGCCAATGTCACCTTGTCTTCATCCGAACATCTCAGCAAGGCAAAAACCTTTTCGAACTCCCTGATCCAGAGAGTTGCAGCCTCAGGATCATCCGCGCCATTGAACTTGGGCAGCTTGAGCTTTAGAAATTGCACCACCAACTTGTGCATGGGCCGATTCCTATTTCCATTACCGGCTAATGGAACATCTATAGGCATAGGTGCAGGTGCAGGTACGGCGGCGGCGGCTTGATTCTGAGCCTGCTGCCCTACTAAGGTCTCTAAAGCTTGTAGGATTCGGTCCAATCTAGGGTTCCCTAGTGCTCTCCATCGGGCACCAGCCTGACCTGGCTTGGCCCTCCTCTTAGGAGCCCTCGATTCAGAATTATCTATCTCGTAGGATCTTTACAGAATCTACATTCCAATTCCAATAAGGAATTAAAAATAATGAACAAGCCGCTGAAAAATGAGAAATCTAACACTCAAGCACATACACTTATTGTCTTCCTAACTCACTATCCCAAAACCCATCACACCTTATCACTCCAGGTCTCGACCAAACTTGGATCGAGCTAACCTTGCTCTGATACCAATTCGGACGAGGATGTCACACCTCGAACCTCGCGGGCGCGCAACGCCCCTCTTCGGTCGATGAGATACGACGTCCCAGGACTCGTCGCCAACCCTTCATTTTATCTTTTAATTACGCATGCGGAAGCGATCACAAAAAATCCCTGGTACGAATAGTTAGGAAAACAATTCACAACAATCAAACAACACTATTTTGATTTTCACTTGATTAATCCTTGGGAACATTCTTACAAGCCCACTTTGGGCACTACCACAAAAGGCCAACAAAAGATACCAAACTAAGGTCAATCTACTCCACCAACAGGTCAAGCCCAAAAAGCCAGCTTTCAGACACCCTAAACCAAACTGGATGCATTAACATGCTGTGGGCCTGAAAAAGGGTTAACAATAACAAATGAAACAAAAGTCTCAATAAGTTAACGACCTAAGCCCCGCTTAGGAGGCCAACTTGTACAGGAGTTCCTAACCAGGCAATACAACATCAATAGTAACATCATTAAATAACCACATGTATCCTCACTTCGCTTTGGTACACTCATTGATGAAATGCATATGTCAGATACTTGAAGTATTTAAATAGATTTCCTATGCATCAATGCATCACAGGTGTGCGTGTCTCGATTATAAGACAGAATCCACTTGGGCACATCCCATACCATGCCTAGCAGTTTCTATCATATAATCAGGCACTTTGCATCACACGTATTTCAGTTATTACGCCCTCTTGGAGCTACTACACATCAAGCGATTTGCAGCAAGATGGCAGTCTTCCGATAAAAACCAGGCTTGGTCCTGTCCCGTCGGGCACGGCTACATCAAACGATACACATGATGATGGCATTCCAGTAAGGCAACATCAAACGATACACAGTAAGATAGTATTCCGTAAGGAGTATCGTGTCCTGCCTCGAGTCGCGACAAGGCATCCAGGGTATCAACAATCCAGATAATCCCCAGGCATCCGATAAATAGAGTATCATCAAGCGATACAAAGTAAGACGGCTCCGACATGTGACCACACGAGTACACAGGCATTTAGGCCAATTATTATCTTTTCAATTAGCCTATGCGTCCATGAATAGTACTCACACATTACCGCATAACAAACCAAGTGGTCATACATGTAAACAATCAATCAATTCTTGCAAGCTTCGATGCCAAACACGTTTATCAACTACAAAGCATCACTATCATTTCTTGGCATAACCAAATAATAGTTTAATTCCAAAAATCTCATAAATTTTCTTGAAAACTTACATTCAAACAATTTGTCACATAAACAATTTAATACGACGATTTACGACATAATCGCCACCATTTAAGCTAGAAATCATAATTTGAAATTAAATATTTTTTGAAATAATAATAAATAGTTTCAAAAATTAATTATTTACTAATAATATATTAACATTTAAATCTGAACATAATTTATTTTCAAAGATTCAAAAATATTTTCTCGAATCATAATCATTGAAATCATTTTCTAAATATGCCAACTTATACTGCGAAAACCAATATTCGCATCACAATTTGACGCTAGAAATTTTTCGAAAATCAAATATTATTATTTTCGAAAATTAATTATTTAATAATAAAAAATTAATATTTAAATCCGAAAATTTATCGTTTAATAATAAAATAATATTTAATTCCGAAATAAATTTATTTAATAAAATAATCAATAATAATAAAATAATTGAAAACTTATCATTAAAATATCGATAACTTATCAACAAATACGCGATAGCTTATCACGTAACTAATAATAACATATCGAATCAAAATCAAAAACCTATTGCTAAAACACCAATAACCTATCACTAATCCTACTTAAACAATTAATAAATTAACCTAAACATAATATAAATTACCATAAGCAAGTTTAACACCCTAAACATGGGATTAAAGGTTAACTTACTTGGTTAACATCATCGTTAACATGAGAATGACGGTGGTAACGAGAGTGGTCCGCGGTGGTCTCCGGCTTGGGCTCGGCGGCCGGTAGACAACGGTGAACGGAAGCGACGAAGAAGCGGCCGCTGTGGGGCTACTCCGGCATGGCCTAGGGCTGTTCTGGTGGGAATGGCGGTTGGTGGCGGCAACTGGACGGCGGCGGATGTCCGGGACGGCAGTGTACGGCGGCGAGCGGAGTTGGGTAGGGGCGAGCTCAACCCAACGAGCTGCGGGCTGGTTCGAGGGCTGAACAATGGTTAATGGTGGTGTTCCGGCAGCTGGGATAGCGGCGGTGAGTGGCGGTGACAGACAAAAGGCGGGCGGACCAACGAGGACATGACTCGTTTTCTGCTCGGCGGTCCGACGACGAGCCGTTCCAGGGTGACGGCGGCAACGCTGCTCGGCCAGAAAGGAGTCGGGATAGTGGTGGCTCGACAGCGGGGAGGAGCGGCGCTCGATGATGGATGGGCAATGGCTGGGCTGGCGAGAGGTGCGGCTCACGCTTGGCTGGAATAGACCAGTAACAGCGGTGACGGGCGAGCAGGCGATGGCGTTGCTCGACTGAGAAGGAGCTAAGGTAGCGGCTGCTCAGACGGCGTACGGCTCGACTAGGGCGCAGCCGAGGTGGTGCGATGAGCGGCTGGTTCCTGCGAAGACAAGTCGGCGGTGGCAGCAAATGAAGAAGCCGAACAAGAAGCAGAAGCACAGGCAGAAGCAGACCAGCGAAGGAGAAGAAGAAGAGAAGAAGAGAAAAAGAAAAAAAGAAGAAAAAGAAAAAGGAAGGAAATGATGGGGTTTGGTAGGGGTCAGGCGCATGGGGGAAACCAGCGGAGAAGAACGGAAGAGAGAGAGAGAGAGAGAGAGAGAGAGAGAGAGAGAGTAGTCACCTCGCACTCAAGTGTGATCCGACGGTCACGATTCAAATCCGAAAACGATCCAACGGTCCCTGAAAATCCTAATTAATAATTAGGAAAAAGGACAAAAAAAAAATAACTAGAACATACTACGAGGATGGTCTACTAGTCTAAATTTGTATCCGGTCAAAATTTCACTTTTCATATATTTCGAATAATATTGAGGTTGGCCACAATAATATTGACACCGCCCAATTAAATTCGTCACGAAATTCCAAAAAATTCGACACCAAAATTCGGGCTCTAAATAACGGCTAAATTCGATCGAATGCGATTCTAGTGAAATCTCAATTTTAAAATAATAACTGAGAATGATCAATTCTCGGGCGAGATTATACTATAAACACACTGACGAATTATACGTTTTATAAATCCCAAAAATAGGTTGAAATTAGGAATGTCATAATTGGCACTAAAAAAAAGTTTATGACTAAATTTGTACTAATGCAAAAGGTTTAGGACTTTTTTGGCACTTTTCCCTGCGACGACCCGTTTCACTTTTCAAACCACAGAAATCTCCTTCGAACATTAGGGCCACCCACCCTTCAGTCAATCCTTAGTAGCCAACAAAGTGCAACTTGATTAAAGAACATATCCAAAGGGTAATCAAGCAAGCAAGTGTCCAAAGGGAACAAATTCAACTTGGTGTTGTCTTGTGTGCATACAAGAGTTTGGACCACTCTTTGTCAACGGGAGGTGGCAGGTGGCTACCATCTTGGTCCCTATCCTCAGGTCTATTGAATCTATTTGAGTTTCGTGTATTGTGGTAGGTAAATTAGGTGGATCCTACGTGGGATTTGATTGAAAATTGAGGATCGTGGTGTGCCGAGATCGCATCGGTTTGGCTTGAGTTGGAACTAGACTCGACATTTTTCCTTGGTAAAAAATTAATGATCGGATTCAAAACTCTTCCAATGTGGAAAAAGAAGGCAATCCAAGACCTCCATTAGAAAATTGATCAATGTGGATCGAGTAAAAATCTAGTCCCTTCTTCCACCTAATGCTAACTCCTAATGTGCACATTAGGAGCCTCCTCAATTGTAAAAGTTATCATTTGGTGTAAAGATTTGGGTAGGCCTATCCGATTTTCATTAAAGGGGATGGTGACAACGCAAATATCTTAAATTGATACTCGTTTTACAATTCAATATCCAAACTTTTTTTTGTCCTCAATCAAGCACCTTAACTTTTCAAAGTGGTGTATCATCGTAAATTGGTTGTATGCATGATTGAACAAGAATAAATTTGTGTGATTTTGATTCAAGAAAGCACAAAATAAAAAAAAAAAAGTTGTGTAGAATCTAAAAGGGGAAAATGGTATAAATAGTCCCCAAACTTTTGGTCTAATGTGCAATGTAGTCTCCAAACTTTTAATTTGTTCAATGTAGTCCTCAGACTTTAGTTTAATATGCAATGTGGTTCATAAACTTTTAATTTATTCGATGTAGTCCATAAACTTTTGTTACATATTCAATTTAGTGTCTGTACTATATGAAAATATCAAATATTGTCCATAATTTTGAATTAATGAAAGGATCACACTAAATATTTTTCATATAGTTCAGGAACTACATTGAACATGTACCAAAAATTCAAAGACCACATTGAACAAATTAAAAGTTCAGGGACCACATTGAAACAAATTAAAAGTTTATATATCACATTACACATTAGACAAAGTTCATAAATCATTTAAGTCATTATCTTTTTTAAAAGACACCAACTATGTCGACATTCCACATTCCCACTTGCATGTCCAATTTTCTTTTGTTCCTAGGTACATGTGTTTTGTTGGGGTTATTTTTATGATTTCACATGCTCTCTCTTTTTTTTAATCTTATTATTCATGATAGGCGGGCCCCACTTGTGCACGGACTCATCCTCCCTCTCGAGAGAAAGTATTTAGTGGTTAGGTAATATTGTATTATAAATTGACTATATGAAAATATTTAATGTTGTTTATGATCTTGAATTTATGAAAGGACTATACTAAACATTTTGATATAGTTTAGGGACTATATTAAATATGTACCAAAAATCCAAAGATCATATTGAATAAATTAAAAATTTAGGGATCATATTGAAATATATTAAAAGTTTATATATCATATTGCACATTAAATCAAAATTTCTAAATCATCTGTATCATTATCCCTTTTAAAAGACAACAAAATCTCACACAATGTAGACACTCCACGTTCCCACTTGCTTAGTTTGCTTTTGTTCCTAGGTAAATGTCTTTTGTTGGGGTTATTTTTGTGATTTCACATGCTCTCCCTTTTTTTAATCTCATTATTCATGATAGGTGGGGCCCACTTGTGCATGGACTCAATCCTCTCCTGAGAGAAAGTATTTAATAGCTAGGTAATATCATATTATAAATTGATGTGACATACATTTTTATATTGAAATCCAATCAATAATTGATACATGTTCATGAAGTAGCAAGTAAATAAGAAAAGATCAACCTCCTTTTTTCTCTCTCTCTCTCAAATGAAATGATAAACATATAATGTAGCTCAAGAGCTTAATACATGCTCCGGAAAATTAAAAAAAAAATCGCAATGAACAAAATGCTATGAAAGCTTAAAAGTATAACCCGAAAATAATTTAGCTTACGGATTACATATTAGGCTTGTGTAATATAAACTAATGAAATGTGATTATTGTTTGATCTACATTTCGCTCAATAATATGTTCCTCATGTCGATATAAAATTTCAATTTTACAAATGTTGCAATAATGATTATGACGATAACAGAAATCAACTAGTAATGGCTTAGACGATAAGGTGCATTTGGCTTCTTAGTTTTGTTGGGTGGAGAGCTTTTGTTTATAGAGTTCTGCTTTAGGATAAGGAGATAAGATAATTGAGATTATGAGCTCAGAGATCTAAAATGTAGAAAGGAGCAATGTTTTGTTTAAAAATTTACAAAAAATTAACTCCGAACTAAAATGCTAAACTTAAAAAATAACCACGATCTGGTATGTACAACTCTAATAGTAAGTTAAGACGTTCCATAAAGAATAAAAAGCATCTTAATATGCAAAACGGAATAATAAAATAAACAAGTATCTATTTTAATTGCCTAGATTTTAAGGTAGAATGACATCAAATCCAACAATAAATGTACATAATCTTTTTAATAAGGAGCAAATTCACCTAACGTCGCATCTAAATACATATGATTACTACATATCCTAATTCGCATCAGCATTGATACTTTACACAGAGAACTTAAAAATGTACGGTCATAAGCTTATTTTTTTAATTCTTAGTTACATTATATTGAAAATAAAAAAAGTCAGTTCTGATTTTTTTTTTAATTTTCATTTTTTGTAGATTAATGTACTATATTTCTCATAATCTTAATTAATTTTTTTGTTCAAATAATCTTAATTAATTGACCATGAACAATATATAAAGTGGATGTGCGGAGAGCGTCTATGCTTAAAAAAGAAAATGACACAAATAGTCCATAAAATTTGTATCAATGTACAACGTGGTCTACGAACTTTAGCCTTATTCAATGTGGACCAAGAACTTTAACTCAATATGCAATACGGTCTTTCAACTTTTAATTTGTTAAATGTAGTTTGTAAAATTTTGGTATATGTTCAATTTAATCTCCGGACCATATGAAAATGTTTAATGTTGTCAATGATATTAAATTAATGGAATGACAATATTGAATAATTTCAAATAATTCAGGAACTGTATTGAATATGTACAAAAAATCTATAGATTATATTGAACAAATTAAAAGTTCGAGAAATTATATTAAATATTAAGTTAAAGTTCATAAATTATATTAAATAAATTAAAAATTTGAACATCACATTACAAGTTGTTTAACTAAAGTTTAATGACTGTCGGCCTCAAATTCCCGCTAAAAAAAAAGCGACGAATGGATCATTCCCTACCTACCGCTGCTACGGTCTACGTCAGCAAAACCCCAAACCCCAATCGCTACCCTCCGAAAATTAACCCGAGTTAGTTACATCCCTAACCATGGTCAATCCTGCTCGTAGATACCAGCGAAACGACAGGTAAGAACTGCGCGTTCGTATCTATTTAACCACCCACGGTATCTTTTCGGTGCCACGCATTTGTTCCCACTTCTCTTTTGCGAGGAAGACAACGAGCCGGAGCCGCCACCTCACCTGCCTCGCGCCGCCGCATCGCCGCCGCGTCCATGGCCGTCTCGGGCTCTCTGCACCTCCAGATCGCCCCCGCCGCCTTCGAGTGCTGCTCCGATCCGGACTTCCGGAGCCCGCCAAGGCCGGAGAGCGCCGGCTACGGCCGGTTCAGCTGCCGGCCCAACTCGGCGAGGCGGGCGGCGCTGTCGTCCGGCGGCGTGTCGTCTCTGATCTTCCGCTTCCCCCCGAACTTCGTGCGACAGCTGAGCACCAAGGCCCGGAGGAACTGCAGCAACATCGGCGTCGCCCAGGTGGTGGCCGCCTCGTGGTCGAACAACAACGGCCCCGCCCCCTCTGCCTCCGCCGCTCCGGGCGGAGGCGCTCCATCCCCCGCGGCGGCCATAGCCGGCGCTGCGGCCGCGCCGGTTGTTCCGGCGCTGGACTTCGTGGCCGGCGGGGAGGCGCTGGCGGTGGACGGGGACGTGCTGCCCGAGGATTTGGGCACGCACGGGGAGTCTTCGTTTTTGAGCTCCGATGGGAGTCTCGCGGTTCACGCAGGTATGGATCTCTTGCTTTGTTAGTGGCGATTAAGCTCATTTGATTAGAAAATGAAGACAAACGTGCGATGAGTTGTGGGCTCCATTTGTGGGAGCTGACCATCTTCTTCTAATGGTTATTAGTAGGGCTGTGGGGGCCCTTGTGTCATTATTAGGGTTCTATTGTTGATCTCCTGATTGGTAACCGCCTTCCTTTTGGCATATTTCTCGACAGCAGGTCATTTGTAGCTTTTGAGTTAGTCAAATCATGGGGATGTGAACAAGGAGTGACCGTCTCTTATGTTTTGGAGTTTTACAACTTAACTCTGGTGCATTTGCAAAGTTGGAGAAAATTTGTTGATAAAAACCAGCTCTTTGATCCAATTACACCTTGGGGTTCTTTCTTTTAGAAAGATTTGTCTGAGCTCATGTTGTTGTTGCAAGTAATAAGGTATATTGATTATGCAGGTGAGAGATTGGGACGCTGCATTGTCACCGATGCAATTACCACACCTGTGGTCAACACTTCTGCTTATTTCTTTAAGAAAACTGCTGAGCTAATTGATTTCAAGGTACTGACATATCATGATGGATGATCTCTGTATCAACCTCACTATTGCCCATGTTTTTTTTTTTGGGTAAATGCAATTTGATGTGCAGTTTGTCCTTTCCTTTGTTGGGGTACTTGTAATATCTAGTTTTGGATATTGCCACAAGTATTGATGGAGGGGCTAATGCCTAATATCATGTGATCATTTTTGCATTTATTTTGTTTCTCTTCCTCTATATGGGAAACTTGCTGGCCTTTTACTCTTCAGTAGTATTGATGCTACTTGCAATCTATCTAACCCATTAGTATTTCCCTGATTCCAATGATAGGAAAAACGCCGTGCAAGTTTTGAGTATGGGCGATATGGGAATCCAACCACAGTTGTGGCGGAAGAGAAAATCAGGTCTGTCTTATTTTCCTCTTAACTTCCTGTTTTTGATGTTATTGACACCCATCCTACGGGGCTAATCGGGGGTTATCTGTCCTTTCCAATGATACAGTGCTCTTGAGGGGGCTGAATCAACGCTGATTATGGCCTCTGGGATGTGTGCAAGCACAGTTATGTTAATGGCATTGGTTCCAGCTGGAGGACACATTGTGACCACCACGGATTGCTACAGGAAGACCAGGATATTCATCGAGACTATTCTTCCCAGAATGGGAATCACGGTAATTGGTTCTACACATTTATGCATTGCACCGGCACAATGTGTACCTTCATGTTCATGGGCTTTCGCAATCGTTTCTGAAAATTTTGTGCTGGGATTTTCCAAATATTATCTTCCATTTCCATAGTGTCAGATGAAACTTCTTAATTAGAAACCAACATTTTCAATCTTTTTACTTTGATGAAGACTTTTAACTATTTTTTGCATTTTTTTATGACTTGTGTTCCATTTTCTAAATATTGTCTTCCTTTTCCTCATTGGTATTGTTGAAAATGCAGGCTACGGTTATTGACCCAGCAGATATAGGAGGCCTGAAGTCTGCACTTGAGAAGAATAAAGTCAGTATGCTTATTTTCACTCACTGAGCCTTTCTGACGGTAATAGTGATGGAAAATTGAGTATCTGTATTGAGCTGTGATTTTGCCATTTTCTGCAGGTTTCTCTTTTCTTCACAGAGTCACCCACCAACCCTTTATTCAGATGTGTAGATATCAAGTTGGTCTCTGACCTTTGCCACAGTAAAGGGGCTTTGGTCTGCATTGATGGCACTTTTGCGACACCTTTGAACCAGAAAGTTCTGGCCCTTGGAGCAGATTTGGTTTTGCACTCGGCTACCAAATTCATTGGAGGGCACAATGATGTGTGTAATGCTAGAGTTGCTACATACTCAGCCACAGTAATTGCAGAAATCTGTTGTTTTCTATTTGACACTGATTTTTTACAAATTCATTTTCAGGTCCTAGCTGGTTGCATTAGTGGCTCGCTGAAATTGATTACGGAAATTCGTAATTTGCATCATGTTCTTGGCGGTGCTCTCAACCCTGTGAGTTATATCACAATGTTGTCTTGTAGGCTATAAAGTTCCCAAAATCTGCAGGAAATGCTAGATGTTCATTTGAGAAGGTTTGCTAATGTCAGAGGCGAGAGAGGGGGTGGGGGTGAGCAAAGATATGATTGATGGTCTCGGCATCTGAGCTAGCTTATGTTTGGAATTTAGACAAGAATTGTGAACGTGTGGAGTAAAATGAATGGGGCAGGACTGTTAGCCAGCAGAATGTTGGTTATTGAGAAGCCAAGAGAAAATAGAGAATGATTAGTTTTGTCGCATACAAGTTTACAGTGTCTGTGATCGATGCTAGCATTGAATTTGCTCCTGTCCTTTTTGTTTTTCCTCTCCTTATAGTCCTATTTATAATTGTTGTGCCCTATTGATAGTTGTTATTTGCAGGAGTACTGATCATGGTGGTTTTCCTTCCTCTTTTATGTACAGAATGCTGCTTACCTGATTATCCGTGGCATGAAGACTCTACATCTTCGTGTACAGCAACAAAACTCAACGGCGCAGAGGATGGCCGAGATTTTAGAGGCACATCCTAAGGTATTTTTGGTATTTTGTTCTTCATGTCTCCCAATTTATGTCTGGTGAAAGAGCCTTCTATTATAATGTTTTCTGAAGTTTTTCATGCTGAGTTAATGAAAAGTATGAGTTGAGTGGTGCATCTTCTCTCATTCTTCCTCTTTTTCATCTTTTCTCCCTTTCTTGATTTTTCCATCATGTGTTGTTTCCTTTTTGCATTGGTTTAATTATTTTATTCTATTGTTATCCTGTTTGCCTAATCATTTCAAAGATCATTTAAAAGAACAGGATTAGAAAGTAGCTGTTACTTATTTCATGTTCTTTCTCATTTGCAAGTTACTTTCTTTGCAATCAAATAAAGACAGTTGTAATTCACTACTAATTCTGATCTTAGATGGAAAATAGCTAGTACATTTTGATTTTTGCATACCAAGTTATTTTTGAAGAATTTGATGATGCTCCTATCCCAATATAGTTATTGAGTACAAGTAGAAAATATGCCAATCTGCTCAAATGAGATCTTGTATATGTGTAATTTAGTCAATAATCAAATAAACTGCCAATGCTTATACCAGATTTTGCATTTAGTTCCCAGAGCTTAGTTTGGCACTTGTGTCTTTTAAATACTTGTGAAAGTAACAAAGCACTTTTACGGCCCTTGGCAATAGGCGTATAGGGAGGACACCAATTGTGAACTATCCATCTATCTGTTAATTTTCTCCATTCTATAGAGAGCACATAGAGAAGCTCTGGGCATGGTTGCTTTAATCCTTTTCTGCTAGTGCAGTTGGGATCATGACACACCTCCTGGCTGCTTGAATTTGAGTATTTACATTCGGAGTGTAGAAATGATGCGCATTGAAGTGCAGTCTGTCTTTGGGATAGCCACTCTGTCCTTCACTACATCTTTTGGACGTAGTAACGATTGAGTTGCTGTTCGAGTTGATATCTATCTTTCATTGTTTTTTTTGGGTCGGACATCTATCTTTGATTTAACTGGCATTTTTTTCACGATTTCATTCAATGTGGATTTATGGAAGTGAAGATGATTGGATTTTGAATAGCTTGCTGTCATATCTTCATTGTTCAGGCATTTTTTTGGAGCATATTTTGTTTGCTATGTGTATCTGTTGTACATGCATGGAGATAGGTATCTTAGAGTTGGCATTTGCTTTCTAGAAGACAATATATTAATGGTCACATTTGTTATCAGGATGGAATGCTGAATCTTAGTGTTCTAGATCATCCATATGCTAAAACACTAGCTTAATATTCTTTTCAGGTGAAGCGTGTCTACTATCCAGGCTTGCCTAGTCATCCTGAACATCACATAGCCAAGAAACAAATGACAGGCTTTGGTGGTGTTGTTAGCTTTGAGGTGATATAGCGTCTTAATTTTCTGTACCTGGCCATCAAGCCATCTCATATTGGCTTCCCTGCGCACAGCCTTATAATTTTTGTTCTTCAAATCTTGCAGATTGATGGAGACTTAATGACCACCATTAAGTTTGTGGATGCTCTAAAAATCCCTTATATTGCCCCGTCTTTTGGTGGCTGTGAGAGCATTGTGGATCAACCTGCCATTATGTCTTACTGGTATCCTACTGATTTCTGTCCTGTGTTGTCTTCTGTGTCCTCTTCTTGAATCTTATTGTACTGAACCGCGATACAAATACTTTTACTCAAGTCTTATAAAAGATTATGTGGAGTAGTGTGGTGTGTAGACATTTATCCACTGTACTGGTACTTGATTCTGCTGCTCATCTTTTTCTGTTGCATCCAATTCGGAACAGGGACCTGAGCCAAGCAGAGAGGGTCAAGTTTGGGATTAGCGATAACTTGGTGAGGTTCAGTTTCGGGGTCGAAGACTTTGAAGATTTGAAGGCTGACGTTCTTCAGGCACTGGAGGCCATATAGTGGGCATGTGCCCGCCTGCAACTGCGCTCTTATTTTTGTGTCTTTGTTTCTGTTTGGTGTTTCAATTGGCTTTTGATCACCAAATATGTCTTTCGGCAAATATTCTCTTTTGATGAAAACTTGGCTTATCTATAGCCATTCTTTAGATATGACTGTTTGTTTTCGGCGAATGTTTCCCGTCCATCCTTTTTATGTTCATACAAAAGCCTTGATGCGCTCTTTTTTGTGGTGACGGGCAGGGATCTTTGTGTAATGGAATTAGGTAGCATCAAGCGCAAAAAGGAGGAGAGACAAGAGTTAAAAGAGTCCCGGATAAGTAGTGAACTGTATTCGTTGGGAATAAGTTTAGTAAACGCATTGACTATGGACTTTTAGAGGATAGCGCATCAACCAAAATCTTTGCATCAAGTCGAAACAGTAATTTTTAGAAAGGTGTTGTGGTTCGTGGCTAGTCGCGGCCACTCCCTGCAAAGCACGATGCTCATACATCGTTGCAGAGGCGGATCCAAGCTTTCTCCGAAAGATCCCTCTCAAATGACACCCCCGGTCCTGGTTCCACACGGGTTGGACTGGACCGAGCCTCATGTATTTAGCTTAGCACAGGTCGGCCGGCGGCGGTGTTATTTGGTAAGTGTCATGGAAGTAGCACGAAGCGATGGAATGTCGAGTCCCGACGCTGGGTGCTCTGCCGTGAGTGACGAATTGGATCTAAGTGTCACCTTATCGCGATGATACCAGATTCCCCAAACGGAGGCGAGAACAGTGGTTCCGGTGCATTTTTTTCACAACGACATGAAATATTTCTCATCGGCGTCACTCTGCGAATTTGCGAATCTGTTATTACAATTTTTAGCAGTGCTCCGCCAAAAAGAAATACAAAAGAATGCGCTTGGTTCACGAGAAATGAAGGACGCAACAAAATATTTCCGTAAAAGTAATTATTTATAACACTCGAAATGATTAGTCAACAAGAATAACCCCACGCTATCTTCTAGCTTCGAATATATCAAGCTTTGCATCCCGATCCACATATTCTCATCAGCACGTTCGGTAGATTCCATTCTCTCTCTCTTCCTCTCCCTCTCCCTCTCCCTCCGTCTCTCCGCGAGCGTTATTCTAACTCCTCCTCTTTTCCATTCTGTTTTCACTTTAGACAGAGAAACTCTCAAAAGCCAGAGAGCCTCTCGGTCTTCCGTCCTCTTCCGACTACACCCCCGAAGAATCGTCCATACCCATCGCTGGCCGTCCCCGTTTTTGTCCTCATGAAATTTGGGAAGGAGTTCACGACCCATCTGGAGGAGACCCTGCCGGAGTGGAGGGACAAGTTCCTCTGCTACAAGCCCCTCAAGAAGCTCCTCAAGCGCTTCCCCCCTTCCTCCGCCGCCGCCGCCGATGATGCCCTCCCTCCCCACCTCGACCTCGCCCCCGACCCGAACCCGAACCGAGGGGGGGCCGATCCGGGCGATGATGTCGGGCGCGAGGGTGGCGGCAACGACGTCGTGGGCGGGTCCCTGGTGGACCTGCAGGAGTGGTTCGTCGGCATCTTGAACGAAGAGCTCGACAAGTTCAATGATTTCTACGTCGACAAGGAGGAAGAGTTCGTCATCCGTTTTCAGGCATGTCAAATATTCTCCCCCGGCCCCGCCCACTTTCTCCTTTTGATGTCATGCGCGCGGCTTGTGATTTTCTGTGGCAATTTCTGCTCGTCACTTGTGGTTTCGTAGTTCTCGTGCTGAATTGTGGATACGGTTCTTATATTTTGTATTGGGTCGAATGCGATTTTGGCTTGGAGAACTCCATGCTGCAATGAATGGACAATTCGGGGTTGGAATCTTCCGGTGATCACCGTGAATTAATGCGCTGTCGGGTCGTCGATCCTCAAGCTTCTTTATTTGACTTGAAGCTAGTGGTGGAATTGCTCGTGAAATTGTTCGTGTGATGCTTGAAGTTGCATTGAAGGAGGGGATTGGGAAGTCAAGAAAGAGTGATTGGGTTGGGCTCTGTAGACACATTTAGTCACTATTCCAGTGTACGGTTCTTAGTAAGAACCGGAGAAGTGATTGATTTTGTCTCCATAGCAAACTCTAGCAACATGGAGTTAGGGTGGGAATTTGTCGGTTTCGTGAACGGTTGTTGAAATGCCTTTACTGCATTTTGGCTATACAACCGAATTTTGCAGTCTTCATTGTGGGGTGTCCACACACTTATGTATGCGCCTGGATTGTAATTCTTCTTCTTACATAATGATGAGTTCAATATGGTGAGGTTGCAGGGGCATGTGAGCTGGAGAGAGCATACTCCAAGAGTACTGCATATATTCTGTGCAGCCTACAACCCAAAGAGAGTGTCAAATTCTTAAACCAGATTTTACAACTTGCTTTTGCTTGTATTGGCAGATCACTGGCTTAAGTGACGAAACATCTTAATCAAAAAGCTTCTTTTGAAGGGGTATCGTCCATCACTGTAGAAAGAGCTGATTTGGGAAGTTTTGTTTGGCTCTTAATTTGGAGAATCTGCATTTTTATATCAAGTAATTCAAATCATTGTAGAAAGAGCAAGAGAGTGGTGGCCTTCCTTGCCCTCATTATCTCTGATTAATGTGGCCCTACTACGTAGAAACAGATTGTTCACTAGGGTCAAATTGTAGTCATTGGACCTATTGTAATCTACATGCTGTGTCATGCTTGCTTTTTCCTGACCTTGGCTTTGCATCACTGCTTTCTGCTAGCTAAGCATTTTCTTTTGATTTTCTGCAATTTAACATGTGCTAGTATCGTACAGAGAAGTCTCGTGGATGTCATCGCTGATTCCTGCTTGTTATCTCCTGGCTGGTGTTGCATATCTAATTTGGTTCTCAAGTTCATCTGTTTAAAGCTTTTTTAAGTGCAAATGAACATTTTGATGGGGTGGGCCTACGAAGTATGATAATTTTTCTCTTCTTTCGTGTTAGCGCAATCATTTTTACTTCTTGACTTTTATATGGACATTGGTATCATGTGTTGGGCCATGCCGAAATTGTTATGGTATTGTTTTAAAAATGAGTTGTCAGTGTTGAAACTTTGTAATTGATATGATTGTGCCACTTGATGCCTCTTCAAGGAAGCATTGATCATTTGTTCATTTTTGGGATTTTATTTTCCTTTTTGTTGCCTTGCTGCAGGAATTGAAGGAAAGGATAGAGCAAGTTAAAGAAAAAAGTAGCAAGGCTGGCACCTCTACATCAAAAAGTGAGTTTAGTGAACAGATGATGGAAATCCGCAAGGACTTTGTCACAATCCATGGGGAGATGGTGCTTCTTAAAAATTACAGCTCCCTTAATTTTGCAGGTACCTTGGCTTCTTATTTTGGATTTTCATTTCTAATTCTCTTTTGAAATTTCACCTGCCAATGAAGGACACTTTCTTAAATGACAAAATGGTGCTTCCTCTAGCTTGTAAAATCTTTTGCAAATGCTGTGCGGTGGTCAGTTGTGTTTTCATTATCTTTCGTGCTATCAAGTAAGAAAATCATTCCCTTTGTTTTTGTAGGCCTTGTTAAGATCTTGAAGAAATATGACAAAAGAACAGGAGGTGTATTGCGTTTGCCATACACTCAGCTTGCTCTCGATCAACCCTTTTTTACAACGGAATCACTCACGAGGCTAGTACGGGAATGTGAAGAGAATCTTGAGCTCCTCTTCCCTCTGGAAGCGGAAGTTATTGAATCAAGCTCCGCCACTGGCAACCCGTCAAAGCAACCAACGAATGACACTACTGATGTCCCAACAGAGCCGTCCTTGACACTTGGGGAGGAAACCATGGACGTTTACCGGAGCACCCTTGCTGCGATGAGAACGATACAAGGCCTCAAGAGGGCGAGCTCTACCTACAATCCACTATCCATGTCATCCTTCTATATGAGACATGATGATGAAAGTAATGGCGCTGTGACCTCCGAAGACTCGGCCTCGAATTCCCCTTGCATGGTGCAGAATGGGGAGGACACTGATCGGGAGGACGCAGATGGGTCCCTCTAATCCAGTGAAGTTAATTTTATTTGATTTTGGAGAACTAATGGAGTTGAATAATCGTGCTAATGTGAGCAGCGTGCGGACACTAACTGCAATCAATGCGAGCGAACGACAAGGCACTGTACAGCCCATAGGCACAGCTTCTGCAGTTGATGTAATTGAGCTTCTTTAAGTACACTTTCTGGAGGGTTTGCTCTTGGTATAAGCCATTGGAAGTTTGCTTTGCATTAAATGTGGCTTGTGTTCTTGAAAATTTTAATCATAGGAAGTGTCGAGCCTTTGATTAGTCGACTGGTAAGCTTGTATTTTTGTTTTGCTCATCAGGTAAAACAAGAAGTTTAGTTGCTGAGAATTGAGAACTGCGGTATCCATCTCCCCGCTCGACTTCTCGCACCTCCTTTTTCATTTCTTGGTGGTGTTGTCTGTTCGATTTTCTTTTCTCTTTTTTTCATGAAATCCCTGTATTTTCTTCCTGGGAATGTGAGATGGGGAAAGCGAAACCGGGTGTGTTTGATATGAAAGAACCCGGATTAGCTGCTGTCCAGTTAGCAGCCAATGCCTGCTGCTGTCCGGACATGTCGATGTCGTTGGATAAACTGTGTGTCACCGGCTTTGGCTCTGCACGTCCTTCATGTGCCATAGAGAAGAAGTGCATTCTTGGTTTTCACCTCTTTTTCCATTTTTCTTCTCTCTCCTCTCGGTTTCAGTCTATTCTGGTACGTTACGTCAATTGTGCAAGGCAGGAGACCTAAACGATTGATTTTTCCATTCTATAACGCTACTCTCAAATTTCTGTGAATTTGATCGAGCAATTGTAATACGGGTGCGTAATCTGTTTGGGTCAAACTCCAAGTTTTGTTGCATTAGTAGGTGTTGGGTCGCATGTAAGTGTTGGGTCGAACCAATCAAATACTCTATGTTGAATTTTCTCACTTTCGTTGATTTACAAACTTCATGTCCGAGGGTTCTTTGCTCGGACCTATTATCCTTCTTCAGTCACTGACAAGCTTTGTACATGGAAAAAATTGGGGAAAGAACAGCAACAATGTAATGGTTTTTCAATTCGCCAGGAGTAATGGACTTCCTCGCTTCGTTCTTCAATCCCGACGCCGTTTCAAGTGCCCTTGTCATCTTAGTCTTGGTTGAAAGGAAGGGGTACCGACTTGAAGGCCCGGTACTTGCCGACATTATTCAAGTGCTCATTTTCCAACCTGGGGGATTTTAAGGAAGAGGGAATCACTGTTTCATTACTTATGTACGAATGCAAAATTCCTAAAATCTCGACGTGCAGGGGGCCGAAATGGAAGTCTGCAAAAATGGTGTGACCAATATTCACGCGAGGATGAATACTGATGTGTTATTCACTGCTCATTGACCGGCAGTATCAATAAGCAATGAGCAGGCGTGTCAATATATTCTTCTGCTTCAAAGTACGAAGGCAAGAGTAGGGAAAAAGAATATGGCATACCTGAAAAAATTCCAAATTCCACAGCGGATTATTTCTAAGCTAGCGATGATCGCAATCAAGGCTCTTCTATGTAGGAGAGGCGCCTCGTTGAAGCCTAAGATGTTCTGCATCCATGCAAGTCTCAGTATGACATTTAGTACCTGCAGTTGCACATAAGTTGAGCAGAGTTGGTCCATGAGGCACGTTGTCCGTAGTGGAAAACAAGAAAGGCAAAGAGATTCTAGCATTCCGCCTTCAACTTTTCTGCATAAACATTACAAAAGTTGCGCGGCACAAAATGCGCATTTGCTTACCATGGCTACCAAGTAAACGCTTCTGTTTTGAATTGCAAGTTTATCTCTCAGCCAGGAGTTCTTGGCGTTGCGCCTCAGGAGGCCCCAGTCGATGACAAGATCCCCATACGTGTTGATGACCATTGCAACCGCCGAGGTGGTCCCAGTGATGATCTTCCACGTGAACCCCCTTCTCAATTCATGACCGGTTCTCGCAACAACTGCAACGATGGTTGAAAGTTACTTCAGGCCGTTGAGCCCATGCATTGTGTCTCTATCGTCGTACAGGTGCCGAAGGCACTAAAAACATAGGAACATCATGAGACGAATACTGCATCAAAACGCAAAGTGGAAAATTTTCAAAGGAAACGAGACAAGATGCTAAAGCAGTTCTTCAAAGAGGCTTCATCGACAAATTTTTATGAGAACCTGAAACAAACCAAGTTTCCATGCGAGTTACCTGAAGACAATGCAGCCATTATGGAATAACTGTGACGATGAAGTAAAACACTTCAAAGAGTTTGCTTTCTTCAAACTTGTATGTTCTTCTTTTGAAGTTTCCCCAACAATAGTAACAGATATAAAACTCCAGATTTCTGAAGGCCTGAACCTGAAAGGTAGTTGCAACAGGTACGAGTCACATGCAAGGAAAACCTCGGTTCAAAGATCACCATAAGAATGACGGTGTAATGAGCTAATTCAGTTTTGTTTGTTCAGATGACCTTCACCCAGGATCTAACAGAACATGGTCACTAGATGTTGTTTTAGAAGATAAACATAACCCGTAAATCATGAGAAAGGATTTTGCTGAAGTAGGCGATGAACAATTTTCAGAATCCTGGTATAGACGTTGATTAATATGTCAAGAAGATCAGACCAGTGAAAAACATGTCAAAAACAGAACATGCAATTATTCTTTGATATGGTGTTAGGTGGTTCACAAAATTTGGTTATAGTCTTTACACCAATGCGAGCTGAAACCACTTTGAAATACAGTAACCGCTAGTAATGTAGAACTTTGTCACAAGAAATATGAGTACTGCAAGAGCAATCCTGGCTGGTAAGTTGATCTGCCAAGAAGAAATCAGGTAGTGATTCCTGAAACATCGATATAGAGAAATGAGTATCACCTCGTACTTCATGAAGGTTATATGTCGGGTTTGTCTTAAATCAGTGTGGTTACCTTGTAAAATGGAGCACATATACAATGAAAGGCACACTGAATCAGGAAGAAGCGGCTCGAACGGTATATGATGTTGAAAGGGCAGAATGTTATGCAAATCACAACCTGTCAAATGGAGTACTTAAGTCTCGTTAATCACCAAATTAAGACTTCTCCTACCAACAAACTTTCCACTTTCAAATGGATAAGTATCAACATTGAATGATTGGAGCAATTTCGTTCAATCTTACCCCGACCAACCCAAGGGGAACTAATTCTGTCAATGGCTTATAGCTTTCCGTTCTTGGGTCCATGTCCATATCAAGATTAGACAGAACACCGGTCAACGTTAAAACTGAGAGCCCAGAACTAAGGAGGAGGACTTCCCGATAACCCAGTTCTGTCCCTTTTTTGAATCCAGATATAAAGGGATAATTGATCCAATAGTGCCTCCAGAAGTATATGTTTGCGGCGTACATCACCATATGCAAGATAATGAATCTGAACAAGCTGCAGAAAGAAGGTATTCTGAAATGATTCATCGATCCATTTAACACCTTTCTAAATTTCCCAGTTCAAATGGTAATGAACTCGAAAGAGACATTTTAACTTGCCTATAAAGGGGAAACATAGTATTCATGTACTGGTCGCGCCCAGGACTTTTTAGGAGATCCCTTGCATGTAGAGCCACTATAATGCCCACTATAAGAGCCACTGTGCATCCAGTAAAGCAACCTACAAGCACCAGATTAACAGAAAAATGTACCCAGAGGTGCATAACTGATAAGAACTTAGGTAGAAAGAGGCAGTCACGGTCTAACAAATCGAAAGAGCTTATTAGCCTTGTCTCGCACGTACTGAGAAAGAAAGTATAGGATGGTTCATTATTTGGAACTAACGAGGTTTTTTCTTGTAGAATGTTTACCTAGAAAGAATGTAATTCTATGCTTCTCTCTCTTAGCTGTTGGTCTTAGGGTTCTCATCCCTTTACGGCGGTTTCCATAAGCAAAATGCTTAATATATGCAGCTTCAACTCTTTCCATAAGCCTTGAAACCTGGGGTTCAAAAGAAGATCCAAAGTGCATTTATTACTGAGAAGAATGCCAATATCCACAAAAACTTTAGTATTTCAGTCACTAGTTATAATCTCATCAGAGCTGCCGAGATACGAATCATCCACCATCCTTAAGTAAGACCGTGAAGCATTGCGATGAGTGAGCTGCATAATTTGATATTAGCATAGCATAGCTGAGCATCGAAAGACCTTGACGAAGATAGCTTGAATGATAAAGTTAATGTACCTTGTCGTACTTCTTCATTATTTTGGAGAATGCCAGATGAATCAAGAAGCTGTTAGGTTAACTGGCTTGTCACTATACTGAGAACAGGAATACAGATGATACTGGATTATGTTTAAATTGGCAAAGAATGGCCTTACCAGTAGCTCTTTATAAGTTGAAGCTTTTGGTACAATTCCCTAAAAGCTCTCATCATCAATTCCTCTGCTTTCCTCAGCTCTGCCTTTGTGGACGATACATCCGAGTTTAAACTCATCAGGATTTCTTTAGCAGCTAATTCTGGACTTTGAGGTTGGACAGTGATATGCACATGATCCATGATACTAATCGGAGCTGGTCCGCAGTTATAGCTATTGGCATTTCTGCTGTTGGCCGTATGATCCGTATCTGCTGCTTTCGCGGTGCCATCATCTCTATCTTCTGGTTTATCAATTTCCTCACTAGTCTTCTCAACTTCTTGGATGACACTCATTCGTGTCCATTCTAGACAAAAACAGAACGAATTATGAAATTGTTAGATTGAGAATTTCATCACAAGCCTGAAAGGGGAATTCACGTTAAGTCCTCCAATTTGCAAGGTTGAACCTCTCACACTAAGATCACATAATTGCAGAAGCTAAATGTGAAATATGGTCATCTAGATGCCATATTATTTTTTTTTCAGAATTTTTGCCACGGGCAAAGATTCAGACAGATTAAATTCTCTGATACTTGCACTGCCGCTTTCCAAAAATTTTCACCCTAAGAAAACGAATTTGGAGCACCAGTTTTCTGGAGGCAAACTAAAGAAATACAGAAATCCAGACTGGCATTTGTGCTAGAAGCCCTGATGAAAACATCTTGTTTTCTACTTGGTAGGTGAACTGACATAAAGAAGTTTCATACCGGACAAGAAAAGCAGCAGCAACTTAATGTGCACACCACCTTACCTGATCTTGTACCGTTAACAGAAACGGAGGCTGGGGATGGCGAGATACCAACAGAAGTGATGCTAGTGTTGGTCCCCGATAATCCCATGACCGGTTTCTCGACCCTGATGCAAATAGTGATCAATCTATTCATCTACTTGCTCAGTTCATCTGCCCTGGCCACCACTTCCTCTACCTTCTTCTTATAAAAGCCCAGGACTTTGTTGAACTGGTCATCCAACCTCCTGAAGAACAAGAGCTCATATTTGACTCTGTTGTCGGATGACCTCGGAAACATGGTCTGGTACCTCCCGGGATCCAATCCCACCTCTTGAACAGCACTGACTAGTATCACTTCTTCATCTTCAGTACTTTTCATGGGAGACTGGGTGTACCAACTTGTTAGCCCGCTGAATGCTCGGTAGAGCGACCCCCTTCTCTTTAAAGGGCCCTGCGAGGTGGTCGTTGATGCTCCCGGGGATGGCTGGGAATTCAGCTGTCGATGGCGCAAGGCATCCTTCAAGATCGACTTGAGAAAGTTGTAATCCATGTAGGCATCTTGCCATTCTTGCACCATTTGGGACACAAACTCCTTCCCAAACTTCATCTTATGCTTATAATACAAATGTTGCTTCCCAGTGTACTGCTTCTTCAGCCGAACATGAATGCAACTGCAAGAAGTTGTTGAACTGCAAAGTATTGATGAAGGGAAATTGCTCTTGGCCCCTTCTTATATATGGAGAGGCTAGGCAAGACTCAAGAATGGAGAACATGAGACAAGATCAACGTGTGAGAACAAGAACAAGTCTCTCAGAAGAATAACATGGGATTGGAAAAGGTCGCCTGTCTTTGGATGGGATGCCTCAACTGTCATTTCAATTTAACGGTTCCACTAACACATATATGATGAATAGTCAGACTGAGAAAGGTAGAGAGAGAGAGAGAGAGAGAGAGAGAGAGAGAGAGAGATTGAAAGAGAGATTTGGGGAGAGATTTGGGGCGGAGTTAATTGCGAATGTTACCTGTGTGTCCCCTACACGACAGTCACGGCAGAGAATAATTTGAGATAAAAAGGTAGTTCCTAACAATGAACACTCACAATTGTGTTTTAATATGATGTTCTCCACTTACATCGTCCTTTGTATCTCGTTTTCCTCTACTTTTACTTTCCCGGTTGGAGCGGCTCAGCCTCGAAGAACATCGCACAACCCAGATTCGAACTCTGAGATCTTAAGCTTGCTGTTAACTTCAGTAACAACCATTTGAGGACAAACTTGGGCCTTGGATAAAAAAAAAACGACCCGCTTTCGATACTAGTTCTTACCTTACTATGATATTGGATATTATTAAATAGCATGGCCTGCGTATGGACACAAATGTCACTTTCTGGTCCCATGCAACGACCAACCTGCGCCGGCGCCACCGCTGCCGGAAGAATCGCGTCGACAAAAGCCATTAGTTGCTACCGCAAAGATGGAATCGTTGTCGCACTCATGAATACTTTTCTTCGTCTGGGGCCAATCTCTGTCTTCTGAACCTTTCAATTTCTGCTGTCTGTGTTGTGCCTAGCGACATCGGAGGTCATGACCCGCCACGGCCACCGCCTTCCGGTGGTAGCCCCCAAACGCGAAGTTCTTTGTCCGCCGTCGCATCACGCAAGAGTGAAGTTGGAGGTGGCAAAATGGGTCATGGACTCAGTATTTTAACCTGTTTTAGTTAAACGTAAGAATGCGGTAGAGAGAAAATAAAAAATTTGTGTATATTTCAAAATATGAAAAAGACTGCATGGCGAGTCTATTTATAGGTTTTATGAGATGACTATTTAAGACAAAGCACGATATTAAATATAATCAATCATGGATATGCACTATCAAATGAGATATATGTATAATCCTGAAAGATATGCAAAATGAGATAAATATCCTAATATTACTAACGGTTTTAATGGCTTGGGTGACATATGCATTGCCATAACTTTAAAATGTGGATTGGAATGGGTACGATAAAACCAACCTGGGGTTCCAGTGGGTATGAAAAATCAAGCCTGATACTTTTGAATTTGAAACTAAGTTGAAGAGAGCAACTGAATGTAGAGATATGTGTTTCCATATTTCATAGCGATGATGTCTGTTACTTAATTTTTTATTTGCAATGGTATATGTTAATTTTTTTTTGTTCTTCAGTATGCTATTTTCCATATTCAAGGGAAAATTTTGTTAAGAATTGGAACTTGGATCTGATTAGGTATACTTTGGGTTCGGAACGGGTGGAGATAGGTATGAATCAATAAAATTGTAGTACATGAATATATGTTAACGTTAACATGGGCTAAATTGGTCAATTTGGATTGTACCCAATTTCAATCCATTCAAACCCAACTCAATCCATCCATTTGAAAAGCTTATATGGAGGAAGTTACTTGTCACTCGAGCAAGATCCACCACCTTCTGCCTCACCATCAACTCCACGCCTCATCCGTAATCTGACCACCAAACCCGTCCATGCAGGTATTTTTTGTCCGTCAGCGTGATGCTCACCCATGTCTCCAAGTTGCTGCTATGCCACATGAAGTCCTAGCCCACAACTCGGCCCAAGTGCCCAAGCTCCCTCATCGACTTGACGAGCTAGTCTATGGAGTCACCAATTTTTTAGAGACAACAATATCAGGAGAAAAAATTAGAAGAATAATATTAAGTATGAGCTGAGATCAGGTCAAGTCAAGTATTGATTGCTAAAATTATATTGCATAAAAATGCGTCAATATGGGTTATATAGGGCACTTTGGTTTGGATCAATTTTGACCCGACCTGTCCATTTGCCTAGCCTAGAGTGCACCAATCTCACACAAATTTCGGAACGACTAGACCCAAAACAAACACTATTATGGTGCACCCAGAGTATTGCATGGACTTAGAACTTGCAACATATCATCGTAGTTAAGTGTAAGAATCTCGTAACATGTCGGAAAATGGTTGTTCGAGATTACAACACAACATTGTGATTAATCGCAAAAGCGATTAATAGAAGTTATATGGTGCAATGGTACGCCTAAGTAACGAATGGATCAAATTGTGAGAGTCATCCGTTGTGTGTTGCTTCCCGAATTTCGCAAAACAACTAACAATAACAAGTAACAAACCCGCTAAGTTCTCTTACCACCTTCTGAAAAGGGGGAAGAAAACAGTAGATCTCGCATCTGAGTGAGGGTAGCTCACACACAACCAAAACGTCTTCACGTAAATCACCAATCACTGAACCAGAAGTAAGGAAAGAAGAGGAAGAGAACCACGAAATGTCGAGGTTTAACGCGGTGTCAAGAGTGGTGATGATGGTGATTTGTATGTGGAAGGTGGGGAACTGCATGCGGTTCGACCTCGAATCGGGCCGCTCCAAATGCATAACAGAGGACATCAAGATCAATGCAATGACTGTTGGCAAGTACTCCCTCGTCAATCCTAACGAAGGCTATCCAATCCCTGACGATTACAAGCTCACTGTCAAGGTACACGAGACAATACCCTTCAAGTAATTTTCGAGAAATTACAGTTTTTCGGAAATGATTTGGACAATACGGATGTGCACAACTCCCTGGCTTGTATCTGTTTGTCAATGAGGCGTTGTTCAGAGGACTGATGAGATGACTGTTGAGCGGGGGGGTTTTGTGTTTGTAGGTGAACTCACCTCAGGGACACAACTATCATCACTCGGACCATGTCGACTCAGGTAACTTCGCGTTCACAGCAGCTGAAGCAGGCGACTACTCGGCATGTTTCTATGTGCCCGATCTCAGGCCCCCTAGGACATTGGTGATAGATTTTGACTGGCGGACCGGCGTTGCCGCCAAGGACTGGTCTAGCGTTGCTAAGAAGGGTAACATCGAAGTAAAGATAAAAACTCGTTCTGCAAACTTCAGTTCAATGTTATGTACTGTTTTGTTGACTGACTAAGATTGGGTTCCCAATGATATGTTCATAATATACCGGCATTTGCTATATTGGTGGGTTAATCTGTCACTCTCTCCCCACTTTGGACTAGGCAATGGAAGTCGAGTTGAAGAAGCTGCTGGACAAGATCGCATCCATTCACGAGGAGATGTTTTATCTTCGCGAGAGGTATAATAATGCGAAGCCTTCACACAATAGAGCATGCTCAAATTGGTGACTGCTAGTTGTCTATACACTAGAGAATTAGACAGAACATATTCTGTTGGTTCCATCTTTACAGAGTTGAAGCTCTTATTCGCATTATATTTTAATGAACACACAGCAAACTGCATTTAACTTCTTTCTTGTGCTAAATGGATGAAGTCACTGATTGCATCAGCTAAACTCTTGAGCACATTGAAAAAATCAATGTTCAATCTCAACATATACTCTTCATTTCATGGCATGGCATTCAGTACTTACTTAATACTTCGATATTTGACTATATCTCTATTGCTGCACCGTGATGATCGGTACATGAAAGTAAAATCCCTCAATGTGCGTTCTGGTTGTGTTTTACAGGGAGGAAGAGATGCAAAAGCTTAACAGGTCGACCAACTCCAAGATGGGCACCTTCAGTTTCCTCTCACTCCTGATTTGCTTGTCTGTGGCTGGTCTGCAATTCTGGCATCTCAAGTCATTCTTTGAGAGGAAGAAGCTCCTTTAGACCTCTAATTTTAGACTCGAAAACCCGTCATTTGAAGCACTGTCATATGCTTTTATAGTTCTCATCATTTCATTCTGCATCTGCCTTATGCTGATGTGAACGGATCGATTCAACTTTCCTTGATCATGCACCCGGTCAGACTATGATGATCGATCTATAACAATGCTTGTATCATGTATATTTGTACGTCGATCACTCACTTCTAAATGGAGTTAGAATAATTGCAGCCCACATGATATTATTAATGGTTTAATAATTATTTAAATGCTAGAAACGTATTGGCTATAAAAAATTGTAATTTTTATGAAGAAAGAAAATGAGAAGTTGCCACTTATATGAAGAAAGAATATTCTATATGCTTTGATGGAGGCATTCATTGATAGCTTATAGAAGGAAGTCTGGTCCCCTCTCTACCTACACCGACAATGAAGGATTGTATTATATCCCCCATTAAGCAAAAGTGGGTTAAGGGAGAGGAATAGGTTTCAACAGTCGATTAGGGTTGTTGCCCTTCTCAAGGTTATTGCTATGAATAAAGGTGTGTGTTAATCTTCCCGTCATGAATAAATCATAAAGATCTAAGATTCTTCTTTTATGAATTTCTGCATTATCGATTACTTTATTGCTAATAGTTGGTATCATAGCATCGTTAGAGATCTCATGATTTTTCCGATTAATGAAATATATGGTTTCGTTAATGTTCTCCCACTAATGCTTGTTATAGATATATATGCATCGAATTGATTAATTCAAGTACTTGCTTAATGAAATTGCACATAAATATCCATTTTGCTTTAGTGCTCTTAATGTATGTATATTCCAGCACGTTAATTGTTTTGCTATATGTATTCATATATTTTTATATGAATTGACATATATTCTTAAGGCATCATGATATATAATTTGATTCTCATAACTTTATGACAATTTTATCAAGAAAGTGATTAAATATTAATGTTTTGAGATAATCAAATTATGAAACAATTAATGTGTAATACAATTTAAAAATTCAATTATGAACGGTTTGTTAGTCACCAAAGTGGCCGAACCTTGAATTTTGAAATTGTATGATGTTTTATTCAATTAATTGATGCTATGACTGAAGTTGATATGATACATAAGTATATTGAAGTTAAGTTATTATTAGAACTCGGAGATTCACCCCAAAGGTAAAATCAATTTCTTATAATTCATGAATGTAATAGTTGATAATTAATATCTCTTGTTAGATTTGTTTGTATATCCAAAGATAGCAAATAAATTTTAATGAGTTTTATTTATAATTACCAAGTAAAAGTTACTAACATCATTATGGTTTAGTGTATGGTTGCATATCATAGGATCACCCAAAGGAGAACTATGTTATACATGTATTATTTAATTTGAATCTGATTATGCGATATTCTGAAAGCATTGATGTATGAGTTTTTTCTTGTATATTTGCAGTATTTGTACATGTTTCTCTTTATTTGCATGCATTGTTTGTTCCTTTATTCAATGGAATGGATTTCTCTGTTGTGTTAACTGTGCAAAGGTGAGAGACCTAAATGATTGATTTTTCCATTCTATCACGCAACTTATGAACTTTTTTGAACTTGAACGAGCAATTCTGATACGTGTATATAATCTGTTTCAATGGAACTTCAAGTTTTGTTGGCTTAGTAGATGTTGCAAGGAAACAGAATGAGTTTTCTCTGAACACGAACTTTATCCAATGCTTCATGAGAATCGGGGTCCAAAAGTAACCCAGTGTTGGGTTGAAGCAATCAAATACTCCATGAAGGTATTTTCTCGCTTTTGTTGATGTGCATGATTCACGTCCTCGGGTGCTTTGCTCGACTTATTATCCTTCTAGTAGCTGAAATGCTTTGTACATGGCAAAATTCGGTGGAGGTGCTGCAACCAAGTCATATGCCAGAAGTACAAGACATTCCTTGTTCCGTTCTTCAATCTCGAAGCTGTTTCGAGCACCCTTGTCATTGTCGTCCTAGTCATGGTGGAATGGAAGGGGTACTGACTTGAAGGCCCGGTAGCTGCCGACCTTATTCAAGTGCTCAATTTCCAACCTGGGCGATTTAGAGGAAAAAGGAATCACGGTTTCAGTGCTTATATAAGGAAAGTAGAATTCCTAAAATCTCGAGGTGCAGGGGACTGAAATGGAAGCCTGCAAAAATGGTATGAATAATGTTCACTTTAGGATGAACTCTGATGCGTTATTCACGGCTCAGTAAGCAGCAGTGTTCAATCAGGTATGTTGATAGATTCTTCTGCTACATGGTACAAAGGTTAGAGTAACGAAAAGAACTTGGCAGACCTAAAAAGATTTCAAATCCCACGGCGGATGATTTCCAAGCTAGCGACGATCGCAATCAAGGCCACTCTATGTAGGAAAGGCGCTTCTCTGAAGCCTAAAATGTTCTGCATCCATGCAAGTCTCAGAATGACATTTAGTACCTGCAGTTACACATGACTCAAGCAGGGTTGGTCCATGAGACATGCCCACTAGCGGCAAAACAAGAAAGTCGAACAGCTTCTAGCATTCAGCCTTGAACTCTTCTGCGTAGACATTATGAAAGTTGCGTGGCACAATGTGCGCATTTGCTTACCACGGCTGCAAAGTAAATGCTTCTGTTTGGAATTGCGAGCTTATCTCTCAGCCAGGAGTTCTTGGCGTTTTGCCTCAGGAGGCCCCAGTTGATGACGAGATCCCAGTACGTGTTGGCGACCGTTGCAACCCCTGAGCTGGCTGCTGCAATGATCTTCCACGTGACCCCCCTTCTCAAATCATGACCCTGTTCTCATGACAACCGCAACGATGGTTGAAAAGTACTTCAGGCCGTTGAGCCTGTGCATTATGTCTCGCTTGTCATACAGGTGCCGGAGGCACTAAAAGCATCGGAACGTCACGAGAATGTTGAGAACCAACATGACGGAAGAAATAATTGTGATATTACATAGCAAAGAGGAAAATTCTCTAAGGAAAGGAGACAAGACACTGCAAGCAGTTCTTTTTGAAGAGGCTTTGTCAACGGAGAATTTCATAAGATCTGAAACTAATTATGTCTTCATGCGAGTTTACCCGGAGAAAACCCATCCCATTTGGAATAACTGCAACGATGAAGTAAAACGCTTTGTAGAGAGTATGCTTTCATCACACTGGTTTGATCTTGTTCTGAAATCTCCCCAACCATAGTAACAGATAAAAAACTCCAAATTTCTGAAGGCCTGAATCTGAATAATATTTGCAACAGGTACAAGTTACATGCAAAGATACGTTGGTTCGAAGATTACCATAAGAAATTACCATACTTTTGTTTGTTCAGATGACCTTCACTCAGGATCTAACAGAACAGGGTCACTTGTTGTCTAGAAGAGAAGCATGACCCATAAATGACGAGAAACGATTTTGCTGAAGTAGGCAATGAGCAATATTCAGAATACTGCTATAAATATTAGGTCAAGAAGATCAGACCAGTGAAAAACATGTCAAAAACAAACCATGCACTTATTCTTTGATATGATGTTAGGTGATTCAGAAAATCTGGTCATAGGCTTTAGACCAACACAAGCTGAAACCACTTGGGAATATAATAAAAGCTAGTACTATAGAAGTTTGTCACACGAATTATGAATACTGCAAGAACAAACCTGGCTGGTAAGTTGATCTGCCAAGAAGAAATCAGGTAGTGTTACCTGCAACATCGACATAGTGAAATGAAATCACCCTATACTTCATGAAGTTTATGTATCTCTGTCTGGTTTGTCTTAAGTTAGTGTGCTTACCTTGTAAAATCGAGCACAAATACAATGAAAAGCACACTGAATAAGGAAGAAGCGGCTCAATCGGTATTGGATGTTATGAGGGCAGAATGTTATGCAAATCAAAACCTGTCGAGTGGAGTCCTTAGTCTAATTAATTACCAAATTAAGCCTTCTCCTACTAACAAACTTTCCACCTTCAAATGCATAAGTATCGACATTGGATGACTGGAGCAATTTCATTCAATCTTACCACCACCAACCTGAGGGAACTAACTCTGTCAATGCGTTGCAGCTTTTCATATTTGGGTCCATATCCATATCAAAATTAGACAGAACCCCGGCCAACATTAAGATTGAGAGCTCGGAACTAAGGAGGACTTCTCGATAACCTAGTTCTGTCCCTTTTCTGAATCCAAATATAAAGGAATAATTGATCCGATAGTGCCTCTAGAAGTATATGTTTGTGGCGTACATCACCATATCCAAGATAATGAATCTGAACAAGCTGCAGAAAGAAGGTATTCCAAAGTGATTCATCGATCCATTTAACTCAATATGCCGTCATATTGTCTCCCAATAAAGAAGACGTTTCTAAAGTTTCCGTCGTTCAAATGGTAATGAACCTGAAAGAAACATTTTAACTCACCTATAAAGGGGAAATATATTTTCCATGTATTTTTGGCCCCCGTGACTTTTTAGGAGATCTCTTGCACAGCCACTATAATGCCCACTATAAGAGCCAATGAGCATCCAGTAAAGCAACCTACAAGCACCAGATAAACAGAAAAATGTACCTTGATATACATAACTGATAAGAACATAGGTAGAAAGAGCTTATTGGCCTTGTCTCGCACTTACAGAGAGAGAAAGCATAGAATAGTTCATTATTTTAACTAATGAAGTTTCTTCTTGTATATGTTTACCTAGAAAGAATGTAATTCTATTCTTCTCTCTCTTAGCTGTTGGTCTTAGGGTTCTCATCCCTTCACGGTGGTTTCCATTAGCAAAATGCTTAATAAGTGCAGCTTCAACTCTGTCCATAAGCCTTGAAACCTGGGGTTCAAAAGATGATCCAAACTTTCTCTTATTGAGAAGGGTGTCAACATTCGGAAAAAGTTTAGTATCTTAGTCACTAGTTACAACCTCATCAGAGCTGCCGAGGTACAAATCATCCACCATTTTTAAGTAAGACTTTGAAGCATTGCGATGAGTGATCTGCATATTTGATATTAGTATAGCATAGTTGAGCATCAAAAGACCTAGGGGAAGATAGCTCAAATGATAAAGTAAATGTCCCTTGTCGTACTTCTTCATAATTTTGGAGAATGCCAGTTGGTTCAAGAAGCTGTTAGGTTAACTGGCTTGTCTTTATACTGAGAAAAGGAATACAGATGATCCTCATTTATGCTAAGATTGGTGAAGATTGGCCTTACCAGTAGCTCTTTAGAAGTCTAAGCTTTTGGTAGAATTTCGGGAAAGCTCCAGTCATCAATCCTCTGCTTTCCTCAGCTCTGCCTTGGCGAAAGACGTATCCAAGTTTGAACTCATCAGGATTCCATTAGCATTTGATACTGGACTTTGAGGTTGGACAGTGATGTTCACGTGATCCTTGTTACTAATTGGAGCTGGTCTAAAGTTAGAGCTATCGGCATTTCTTCTGTTGGTCTTATGATCTGCATCTGCAGCGTTCGCTGTGCCATCATCTCTGTCTTTTGGTTCATTTTTTTTCCTCACTAGTCATCTCAACTTCTTGGATAACACCCATTCGCGTCCATCCTAGACAGATAAAAAGAACGAAATATGAAATTGTTAGACTATGAATTTCTTCACAAGCTCAAAAGGAAGATTCATGCTAAGTCCCACAGTTTGCAACATCAAACCGTCTTACAGTAAAATCACATAATTGCAGAGAGTAAACTGCTGTCTAAATATGAGATATGGTCATCGAGATGCCATATTATTTTTTTTCTGGATTTTTGCCACAGGAAAAGATTCCAAGAGATTCAATTCAATGATTCTTGCACTGCAGCTTTCCAGAAATATTCCCCGTATTCCTTCTTTTGGTTCACAGTAAATTTCCGATTATGTTGACCGTGTTCTGAAGAAGACGAATTTGCAGCACCAATTTGCTGGAGGCAAACTTCAAACATAAACAGAAATCCAGACTGGCATTTGTTCAGGGTGCCCTGATAAAGACAATTTATTTTCTACTTGGTAGGTGAACAGACAAAGAAGTTTCATAGCAGGACAAGAAAAGCAGAAAAAACTTAATGTGCACTATACATTACCAGATCTTGTACTGTTAACAGAAACTGAGGCTGGGGATGGCGAAATACCGATGGAAGTGACGCTAGTGTTGGTTCCCGGTATCGGTACCCTGTTGCGAAGAGCGATCAATGCATTCATCTGCTTGCTCAGTTCGTCCGCCTCGACCACCACTTTCTCTACCTTCTTATAAAAGCCAAGGACTTTGTTGAACTCATCATCTAGCCTCCTGAAGAACAAGAGCTCATACTCACCTTCCTTGTCGGACGACCTTAGAATCATGGTCTGGTACCTCCCGTGATCCTATCCCTCCTCTTGAACAGCACTGACTAGTATCACTTCTTCGTCTTCACTACCTTTCCTGGGAGAATTCCAGGCGCACCGACTAGTTAGCCCGCTGAATGCTCGGTAGAGCGACCCCCTTCTCTTTAAAGTGCCCTGCGTGGTGGTCGTTGATGCTCTTGGGGATGGCCGCAAATTCAGCTGTCGATGGCACAAGACGTCCTTCAAGATCGACTTGAGAAAGTTGTAATCCATGGATATGTCTTGCCATTCCGGCACCATTTGGGACACAAGCTCTTCCCCAAACTTCATCTTATGCTTAGAATTCAAATGTGGCTTCACACTGTACTGCTTCTTCAGCCGAACATGAATTTAACTGTAAGAAGTTGTGAACTGCAGAGTATTGATGAAGCGAAATTGTTCTTGGCCCTTATTATATATGGAGAGGCCAGTGAAGACTCAAGAATGGAGAACATGAAACAAGAGTTATGTGTGAGAGCAAGAACAGGTCTCTCAGAAGAACAACATGGGATTGGAAAGGTGACCGTTCGTTGGATGTTTCTTCTCATGCCTTTACTGTAAAATTTATCTCATAGGTTCAACTAACACATATAATGAGGTTATCAATGATGTATAGTCAGACAGAGAGAGACATTCGAGTTTTTAGAAGCGAAGTTGGTTTGGAGTTAACTGCGCACGTTACTGTGTGTGTGTCCCCACCCTATAATCACGGGGCCAATTACAGTATCAGATCAAAAGTTCATAACAATATGAACACTCACAAACGTGTCGTTGAATGCTGTTTATTAGAGATATTTAGAATAATTCTAATGATTTTCAATATCTCTCAAGATTATGAGAATATCTCTTTTGATTGTGCATATCTTAATTGATATATATTACCTTATAAAAATATCTAGTGAAGCCTATAAATAGGCAGACGTTAATCTTCATCATCATGTATCTAATTATATTGAAATTTCTCACATTAATCTCTTCCGCAATTCTCATATGAAGTAGAGCCCGTCTTTTTTGTTTTTCAATAAAACCTGACCGGAAATAAAACCTGCTCCGGTCAACGTTGATTTCAACGTTATTTATCTCGTCCTATGGCCAACGTGCTTTATCGCAAAGTCTGCACGGCCGCTTAGTTGAATCAATTCCATGATGGTTGTGTTTATATGCCAACCACAATGGCCACGTTACCTAGTTGAGCCTTTCGTGGAGGCGGCTTTTCTTTCGATGCTAACCGCATAGGCCACATTGCCCAGTAACTATTTTCCCAAGCTAACTGTATAGGCCGCTTGACTATTTTCTTAAGCTCGCTCTTAACTTCAATAAGAACAACCATTAGAGGACATACTTGGGTCTTGAAAAGAGATAAGTAGATACATAAATGCTCAACTTGCTCTCTTGATTGATCTATCTTGAGAAATGTATGTGAGAAGGGTAAAAGATTAAGACGTATGTAAGGTCACTTTCTGGTCCATGCATTAATGGCCCAAAAAAATATTTAGTATGTATTAAGTAGTGATAATCAAATGAAGTATCTCACGAAGATCTCGCTGACAAAAGCTGCTGATTGCTTCAGAATAGTGGATTCATTGTCGTTCTCATAGGCCAACCATCGGTGTTAAGCAGGGTATGAACGCTCAAAATAAGCTGAAGAATATCAAACTCAAGACTGAGTAAACTAATATTATGTTAATCAATACAATAATCGTCTTTTGAAACATTGAATTCTGCGGATTGCTCTGTGACTTTATGTTACAATATCAATAATGTGATCCCATGATCAGTTTATTATTCCCACATTCAGTTAATTTCAGTAACGTTTAAATTGCATGGTAACTGCCGACTTCTTGAAAGAAGTCATATGAAAGGGTATGAAAGGTAGGACTTCTTCATGAAGAGGTGTGCATGGATACAAAAGAGTCTTTTAAGCAAAACCCTCTCATTAATCAGAAAACACACCATCGATATTGAGATGATAATTGGCTACTAATACTCATTCACCGATCGTTCAACGCTCGATGATTCAAGTTATCAATCGAACTTCATTAAAGGCTGGAGGTCAGTAAAGAAATTTCACATTTCCACATTCGATCCTAATTGTGCATGAGTTTTGTTCATCCATGCAAAATTGGGATGTTCAGTCCCTTTAGAATTTCTAACACTTTAATCATAAGTGACTGCTCACATACACACATACGATTCCCTAGCTCCAACAACCTCCTCGGACCTTATACTAAAAGAATATTATTCACCCATTGCGAGTTTCTATCTTTGGCAACTCCACGTGGAGGAGACTCTTTCTCCCTGTTTAAATGGGGCTATGAGGAATTTTCACAGCAAAGCTTGGAGGAGCTTCCAATCTATGTTGATGGATCTTCCAGTTAATGGTCTTTGGACTCTGCTCCGAACTTATGTATAATTTTAATGATCATAGGAATACCTACCCACATATGAGGTCATGGACCCACCACGGCGGTTGCGCAAAAAGCTATGTATCTTTTCTAGTTAAAACTTATCGTGCCATCCCCCACTGAGAAATTCTTTGCTTGCCGTTGCGCCTCGCTAAGACACTTCTATGGTGTATCTAGTGTATCGCACAAGCTTGTGACAAATCGCCGGAGTTAAGTATAAAAAGCGTCATAAGATGCCATACAATGATTTTATGATGTCAAAAAGTGTCAATGTGGTTATGGGTAGAAGTGTTGTCAAAACATGTCAATGCGGTTATAGGTAGAAGTGTTGGGGAAATTTGATTTCCGATGAAAATAGAACGGTCGTTATAGGTTTTTGATACTTTAATGCGTGATGATGATCATTATACTTAAGGTATTATTTGCCTCTACTATTCTTGCTGTTGGATTTATAACAAATATACCTCCAAGATATACACCAAAGTTACGGAGAAATAAGTTCAACAACTACTCAATTTTTCTCTTGAAATTTCATTTTAAATGTGTTATCAAAGTTGTGTATATAAAAAGAGAAGAGGGGAGCGTTACGTAAAAGAAACCATTGTTTTGAATAGTTATGCTAAACAATGTATGATTTGGTGCTATTTATAGACAATCAATACATCTATTGGGAATGAGTATCTTATTCTCACCATCACCACTTTTTAAGTCAACAATCATTTCTTTTCATAACCATGAGTCATATCTTTTCATTATAACAAATAATTTCAATAATTCCCCACTTAGTTTGTTATCTGTGCTAATTTACATAAATTCATATTTACAAGGAAGTATATATTAAGATTTGAATTTTCAATTAATGTAAATAATTCTATGAACGAAATTAGTGGTAGATAAAACTTTGAACCATAATTCCATTTGTTAATTGAATTATCACTCATATGAATTTATACACATTCGGTTAAAAATTTCCTATACCATAAGCACTTTTTATGGCCTTGTGCTCCTCCTACATTCATGAACATTTACAAAAACAAAAGTTTATCTGCCTTTTGTTAGAAGCGACACCACTTCTTATACTCATATGGGTGAAGTTTCTAAATTATTACTTGCCTTGCCAAAACCTTAAACTTCATTAAGAGTGTTTTATTACACTCGTCCTCCTAGTTTTCCTTGAGTATGAACCTTGTACCCTAGTCCTCGATCACTGTCAAGATACAATAGCTTGTTATTACCCATTGAACTATGACAATTGGGTTTCCACTATGCGTGACCATTGTTAATTGGTCTAAAATCTATTCCTTCAGTTGTAGTGCTAATTAAACCTCTCGATTGTCCCTTAGTGAATAGAGTAGCCAAGCTATTATTTGTCCGAACGTATATTACTAAAATAATTCCGTTAGTAATTAATTGTTGAACATACTCATGCCGCAAGCCAATGTCTAGATTTTTTATTGTATATTTAACTGTGTGCCTTAGACATTGTTGCCTCTTTATCATAATGTATAGACATGGCTGCCATCAGCTGTGGTCACAACTCTTTATCCCACAGCAAATTCCGCGGCCATTCAGCCTTGTTATTAGCCCTCGATGGCGCAATAAATTCATATTTATTCGTTGAATGGGTTATACACGTTTGCTTCTTTGATGCCCATGAGACTTGCACCATTTGCAAGATTGAAAAGCTCATCCAAACGTCGACTTGCTATCAGATTGTGCTAGTTAACCAAACTAGCATCTAAATATCCTTCTCCTACTACTGGTTGTCTTGCATTAAGTAGACAATTGAGCATCTCTGCTAATCAAGCGCTTCGTCTCAGATGATTGCTTTTTTCCTTAATTGGCATAATATGACACTATTTGACAAACAAGTCACTAACTATACATGAATGTTTGCTCTACTATAAGAGAGAAGCGAGCCATAAGTTCAAACTCGTGTGAACTGGTTCGGGAGTTGTTAATAACTAATCTACAGTTCTGAAGCGTTTCTGACGAGAAGTTATAAACCTTTGTTCTCCGGAAGTTAGTAACTTAGGAGTGTCCTTTTCGTGCGATTTCAACGTTCCTCGATTGTCCTGCGATTCTTGTCAAGATCATGTCCTGCCTGTGCTGCGCTTCCGAGAGGGATCGGACGCTTAGCATGAAGAAGGAACGGCCCTCGGCCTCGAGCTCAGCATATGCAAATGACCCATGATTCGGGTACAGCAGCAATGCGGAGCCCAAGCATCACTTTGTCTCGCGTCCGCTCTGGCTTCCCTCGCCGAGACCTGCCTCTCCATGCAGGGCCTCGCGCAGATCCACGCCCGCGCCCTTCGCTCCCACCTCCACGACCACCCCATGGTCCTCGCGAAGATCTTCCGCTTCGCGGCGGTGTCGCCGTCCGGCGACTTGCGGTACGCGCACCGCCTGTTCGATCAAATTCCTCACCCGAACACGTTCTTCCACAACCTCCTCATTCGCGGGTACGCCAGTAGCCCGCGGCCTTGTGCCTCCGTCGACCTGTTCAATCAGATGAGGCGAAACGGGGTCGACCCAGATGGGCATTCCTTCACATTCCTGCTGAAAGCGCGGTCTAGAATGAAAGGGAGGAGCGATGATATCCATGGGCTTGTGGCGAGGCTTGGATTCTCTGGGTATCTGTTCGTCAAGAATGCTTTGATCCACGTGTACGCGATGAGAGGTATGGCCGCAGGTGCTCGCAGAGTGTTCGATGAGACCTGGGCGGTCGATGTTGTTTCCTGGTCCGGCTTGGTGGTTGCTCACGTAAGAGCTGGGGAGCTGGAACTTGCGAGGGAGGTGTTCGACGCAATGCCTGAGAGAGACGTGGTTTCTTGGACTGCCTTGATTTCAGCATATTCGCAGGCAACCCATTCGAGGGAGGCCCTGGAATTGTTCTTGGACATGAGGGAAGCAGGAGTGTGGCCGGATGAGGTCACTATGGTGAGTGTGATCGCCGCTTGTTCAAACTTGAAGGACGGTGAGACAGGGTTAGAGATCCACCGTTACATTGAGGAGAACGGGTTTGGATGGATGGTTTCACTTAGCAACGCATTGATTCACATGTACGCGCAATGCGGATGCATGGAACGGGCATGGCAGGTGTTCAATGGCATGAGGCGGAGAAGTTTGATCACATGGAACTGCATGGTCTTGGCCTGTGCAAACCATGGTGATGCAGAAGATGCTCTAGAATTGTTCCAACGCATGATTCAGTCTAATATGAAGCCTGACAAGGCGACGTTTCTGGCCCTTTTTGTTGCTTATGCGCATAAAGGACTGGTCGATGAAGGGTACAGGCTATTTGGGCGTATGCAGAGGGATTACGGCATCAAAGCGGGTGTTGAGCACTATGGATGCATGGTAGACATATTAGGCCGGGCCGGAAGGTTAGAGGAAGCATATAACTTGATCATCGGCATGCCTATGCCGAGCAACGACGTCGTTTGGGGGTCTCTCCTGGCGGCATGCCGGACTTATCGTGACGTCGAGATGGGTGAGAGGGTGGTGCAGAAGCTATTGGAATTGAATCCTCGTAAAGGAGGTTATTATATTCTTCTTCGCAATATTTACATTGCTGCAGGTCGGACGGATGAAGCGAATGAGATGGAGCAAACTATGGCGGCCAATGGAGCTTTAAAGACTCCGGGATACAGTTGGTTGGGAGGATGAAGTCGCTCATGTTTAGTCGCGAGCAAGAAACGTCCTCACTAGTAATCAATCGAAGTCTTGGAATGTAGTGTTTTTTTTTTCTTGACATGTTTAGTCCTCGCGAGCAAGAAACTAATTCTTGCCCAAACTGTGTTGGAATGTAGTGTCTTTTTTTTTCCCTTTTGATAATTTAGAGGGTGGGAAAGGGCGACCGTTGTAGCTAGCTCCTTTTGGCGTTATCATCACAGTTTCACAACCGTTATAGAATTAGTTTGAGTCCTAACTATTCAATACATCCACAGAGGTACAAACATGTCACTGCAACGCTGGCGTGCCGTTAGTGTTGAAGATTAGAGTTAGACACAAGTTTGGTTTGCAACATCACTAAGTACATATTTTTGCACCATTCACCATGATTAAAACTTGCATTTTATCTTATCCATGAGATTAGTAATATAAATACATACATGGGTGCAGTGTTTTCCATATTTGACGAATAAATTATCTAAGAGTTACACGTCATTTTACAAATGAATGAGCATTTAAAGATTCAAAAAATAAATTTTGGCAAATGAAGGGGAAAATATATTTTTGAACTAATTAGGCAATTTTTTATATTTCTAAGTGCGTTATTAGTGGTGACTTTATGATTAAGCGTTTAATTATAGATCATTGTTACTATTTATATCTGAAATTACAAATCAACAAGCACGCAAAACTAAATTAAAGGCTCATTATTTTAAATTTTCAATTTATCCACATATAATAAAATGATAAAATAATGATTTGTAAACAAACAGCCGAGCTTATCATCAAAATAAAAAAAAAAAAATTTGTGGTATATTTCAAAAGGATCATCCAACATGACTGTGCATTTCTCATGGTTTGAGTATTGCCAAAAGATAATTAGTGATGATCCTCATCATACATTATGGTTTATATTTTTCCAACATTTTCTCGATCAAAAGGGTTACCTCCACACTTAACAAACATCTAATTGGAAATACCCCCGCTTGAAGTAGTAGCTGTCCGAAGACATACCAAACTCCAAACACAAATAAAGAACTTGAAGATTGAGAAAGTCCAAGTCAACATGCTCACGAGTTTGATGACAAGTGTTTTTTCCATCAATGTTTTGATGGCTGAACTATTGAAGTATTTCAAGTTTTCTTGGAATAGGTGTCTAAGGTAAGAATCAATTTCACACCCAAACACAGGAACAAGTATTCATGGAATGGTGACAGGAGAGGGTAACTTTTCCTACTAACTGAGCCTGCTGATATGCACATCAGACGCGCTCCTCTGTTGCATGTTATGTCGGTACCACCGTCTATTGGGCAAGGGAAAAGTGCTGTTATCTGCAAGTTCCGTGTTGCCATATTTCACCGGCGAAAGCAGAGAGATGAGAAAAGATTGAAAGTCCAATCAAAACTCGCAACTTTATTGTTGCTTGATTTACATATTTTCGAGAAAGAATGAATATACTGAACAATATTATTGGTAACTAACAGAGCAAAGAATTCTATAGTTCACTTCTGCATATCCTCGTGGGCACATTCATGGTATGTGTAGGGGCTCATGTCATTCCATGATAAACAGCACTTGATCTTCTTCTGCTGAGGAATGTGAAACTTGGGTTCTCTTGGGATAGTTGGGTTTTTCGATGACCTGCACAAGGGAGGAAATTCAATTGCAGGGTCAACCACTGTCGCAATCTACAGTGTCTTCAAAGAAAAGTAGCCGTTTTGATCTGAGTAGAATTAACAGAAATTCTTTCCTTTCGAAACAAAAGATCTCATAACATAAGTCACCAAACTCATCTAATAATGTCTCACATAACCTTTTCAACAGTAAAGACAACCGATGTGAAATCATAAGAAGATAGCCACTCGAGCTGAATGGAGTCTGAAAAGGGAAAAAACAGAAGTAGAGTCCTAAGCTAAATTCAGTCAACTTATAACGTCACTGTTAGATTGATTAGTGTTTAGTTTTTTATAAAAAGTTGGAACACCTATGAAGAACCTTCATCATATCTTCGGTGCACAACTTTACCTCTTTGGGATGAAAGGCCTGTCGAAATATGGCATGGGTTGAGCCTTGGGCACGAGTTCTCTTCTCAGCCTTCTGATTTCTTCTTCTTCTGCCAACTATGAGAGAAAAAGAGAGCTGAGATTGATTTTGTTAATGAGAAAAGAAGTGACACCAAGGCTTACTTCTTATCATACACTATGTACCTTTTGCTGCCTCTCCCTCTCCATCTTGTATTGCTCGATCAAGCTCATCTTTTCTGCTATCTGAAGAGCAGAGAGAGTACAGAACATGATTGATGTTAGTTTTGCATTATCAAATATCTAAGGCATGAAAAGTGTGTCGACATTAAGGCAAGAGCACCTGGTGGTCAAACTCAGCTCGCTCTGCTGCCCGCATATCACTGTGTAGCTTCAGGTCAAGCGGCCTTGTATTCTCCTTTACGGGAGGTTTGATGAGATACTGAGAAAAAAAAAAAACAGCACAACGATGAAGAACAGTGGCCTAGAAATGTTCTTAGAGCTTGAAGCCTCAGAGCATAACAAGTTCTAAATGGATCAGGATTTACATATAAGGCAGTAAAATCATGCTTTCAAAGACCAGTTGCATACAAAATCCCCAATGAGCGATTCCCTTCTCTCAATGCTTTGTCTAAGAAGGCATGTTTGGCGCCCTATTCCCACAAGAGTACCATATGACAAAAATTAAACTGTTTTGCAGATTTTCTATGGAAAGATGAACCTCACCTCGGGTTCATCGGTCGTCCATGGCAGACCTTGCGCAACCGGTATCCTCAGTCTCTCTTCCTCAACCATAGTCTCTTGCATCTTCTTCATGAACTCCTCCTCTTTCATTCTTCCCCTTTGCTGCACAGTTATGACCAATAGCAAATCGCAGTCAGTCAGTTTGGCGGCCCTTCTATATAGTTTTGGCACATCAAGGTAATTTCCAGTTGCTTACCTCAGTTCTCAGCTGAAAAGGCTTTTGGCTGGTGACTCTCAGCTGTTTCTTCTTCCATCTACTTCCACCTAATGTCCCATATGATTCGAGGCTCTAATATCACACACAAGAACACAAAATCAGTACGTTGCCTAAACCAAATTATCAAGGAGAATTTCCAACCACGTTCGAACTAAAAACTAACAACAGAGGAAATTCCTTACGTTTCTACGGCTTCTCCGACCCCCATTAGAAGCTCTGCTCGAAACGCTAGAAGTCACAGACAAATCAACCCAATCAGAAGACAAAACTACAGAATAAATCCCAAAATAGGCCCAGAAAGATGTCCTCAACATAGAAAGCTCAGTATAACTGCGCTAGTGTTTAACAAACCTTCCTTGGCTGCTGTCCCACGAAGAAGAAAGAGAAGCCCGCGAATCCAGGCCTAGATTCTCGGCTGTCAAGTGCAATTCCGACGGAGAGAAGGAAGACGAAGACACCTCTGTCTCCGGGGCCTTCGGGGGCGGCAATCCCGGCAGCGCCCAGCTCATCACCTTCTTCCTACTCTGCTCCTCAGCCACCTCTATCTCGTCCTTCAAATCCGCCTCCTTCGGATTCGGTATCTTCAAGAGATTCTCGAATGCTTTAACCAAATGCATCACTCTCCCGCAGCCGCTCTCAGGCACACTCTTCCTCGCCTCTTCCATCAGCTTGTCCCTCCTCCTCTTCACCGTGGAAACCCCGACTTGAACCGAAGCAGCATCAATCTCACCCAGCTCACAAAATTCAAGATCCTCGAGTGGAGACGACCCATTTTCCCCAATTTTCCCCTGAAACCCCTCCTCTTCATTCCCCAAATCATGTATCATCAATCGATTCTCCATCTCTTCTCCCAGTTCAATCAACTCACCGCCCTCACCGTCCTTGCTCTTAAAGAACTCCTCCTGCGAAGCCCTCAAGCTCTCATAAGCCACGCAGAGACACTTCTTCCCGGCCTTGTCCTTGCACTTGCACTTGCACGCCGCCGCCGCCGCCGCCCCCCTCGGCCCCCCGGCCTCCCCTCTCCTGGCGTTCCTCCTCGCCCGGACGAACTTCCGATCCCGGATCCTGTTCCTGTTGGGGGAGCAGCAATTGCTAGCCGGATTCGGGTTCTTGGAGGCCGATTTCTGCGACTTGCCCGACTTGGCCGCCGCGGCAGGGGAACTGGCGGCCGCGGCCGCCCCCCTGGGGCCGGGGCTGGCGTGCGAGAGGTTGGGGTTCACGTTCTCGGACAGCTTCGCCGCCTCCTGCGACTGATGCTTCGACCTGGACGACGCCGCCCCCCTCGGTTCCTTCATCGGTGTCGTCGCCGACGAGCAACTCTTGTGGACTGAATCCATCATCATCATCGACCACAGGAACGAAGGAATCGAATTCAGGATTTAGGGGTTTTACACAGACAGAGAGAGAGAGAGAGACTTGGGTGAATTGATGATGCAGGAGGAGGAGGAGGAGGAGTTGTTAATGAGAAGAGCGAGAGGGAAGGAGGAGGAGGAGGAGGAGGAGAGAACGGGAAAGGAAAGGAATGGAACGTTGAGGGTTTCTGTGCTGCGGGGGCGCTCTTCGTAACGGCTAGTTTTTTTTTTCTCTTTTTTGTTTCTGTTTTTTTTCGGAGTGGGAGCTGGGGCGCCCTTTTGGGACGTTGGATGATCGGTTCCAACTGCTGTGGGTTTCCCAGCCGTTGATCTGTGGGGGGGAGAGATCGGGATCTTAATTAGCCCCGATTAAAGAGGAGAAAAAAAAAAAAGAAAAAGAAGAAGAGGCATCGTATATGATTTAGCCAAAAGAATTTTGGGAGCCGATTTCAGATTTCGGTTTGGGCCCGAAATAGAAAAAAAATTACGAGGAATATCACTCCCTCGCACATTTCTTTCATTCATTCAAGTCGTTTGCCTAAGTGTTACGATGATAAGATTTATTTTCTAATATAGCTCACAAGTGAAAAATTGCGTGACTATTTGAATTGTGTTATACTCGAAATAAACAAGCAATTGTCTCTTTTTGTGGAAAATGTCATACTCATACTAACAAAAAAGAAATGATGCTAGACCATTCGATTATTATTTTCGAGAGAGAAAAGGCACACGGGTTGAGAATTACTATCACCGTTGAAGATGAGAAAATTTTCAAAGTAGAGGCTATGTTGGTGGGGGAGAAAAGATTAAAAATTCAAAATTTTGAATTTTTTATTTATAATTTTCATAATCAGATCCTTCTATTTTTAAGTTTCTTAACGAAATTTTTTTACTTGGACAAATTATCCAATCAAGCTCGTTTGCCACAAAAACCGACCAAATCAAGTGGACACGATAGTTAGATGATGCCGGAGTGTGATTTGGACAATAGCTTTCAGGATCGAAACTCGAGTTCATATTAAAAAATAGAGAGATCGTGGGTGAAAGAACGATATTTCTTCATTTTTGTGCTTGAGCATTGCCAACGATCATATTAAATAGATTTAGCAGAATGACTTGTTTAGAAAAATGAAAAGTAATGAAAACTCGATTTGGAAAAAAGAGGGGAAATAAAATCGAACCGAAAAACAAAATTTTTCACAACAAAAAAAGGAAGCAATGTACCAAAATTTTTTGGATTTCAGTCCAATCCGAAACCAACGGACCACGGCGGGTATAGTCCGACCCGACCCGACCCGAATTGATGACGTCGTATCGTACGTATAACCCCCGCTCGCTCCGCAGTACCAGCGCGTCCAGCACTCCCTCCAGTCGCTGTGCTCGGCCATGGCGGATTCCGATCGACGACCGATCTTCAGGATCGACCATCGTTCGTGCTCGTCGTCTCGCTTCGGGCTTCATCTTCTCCTTCTCCAGGTAAAAGCGTTCGTCTTTATCTATCTTTGCCCCCTTCTTGATCGCATTACAGACTCACAGCTACAGTTGAACACGGGCTACTATGCATGTCTATTTAGTCTTTACGCGACCGGAAATTGACGATGGCTATTGGTGAATAGCTGTAGGATCTAACTGGTGTGGCAATGTGGGTCTGGTGATGCTTGCCCCTCGCTTTAGTTTGTCTACGCCTTCAAGAAGTTTTTGAGTTGGAAGAAGTGCCGAGGGGGAGAGTGAACTTTGCTCAGAGCTGGATGAAGCAAAGCTGCTCTGCACTTGGGTTTTGGCCATTCACCAAAAAAAAAAAAAGGGGGCCCGTTTGTTTCCTGCGGTAAAATTCGCCTAAACCCCGACGTTACTGAAGTGGGAGAGTTGCTAATTATCTCTGATTGAGAATGATCAACTGGTCTCCGTGCGGAACACATGGCATAAGTGTGCTGAGAATGAGTTCCGGTAGCAAAAGTTGTGAGTGTTAAGTGAATCAGTAAGCTGAATCAAGTATAGTTTAGTTCTTTGGAAATTCTTTGAGACTTCTTGGTCAGTGATATGGTCGAACGGAGTTAACCAAGTTAATATTCGGTTTCCCTTTGAAGAGCTAATTTTGATTATCAAGTCTTTGCTCATGTGATATACGAAGACCTAATAAATATAACTCGTTCATATATGAGCCTTAATCACACATAAATCACTCATGTCTAAGATGAATCTAGTATTAACCATAATCCCTTTATTTGGTTTGGTGAAAACTACGTCTCTTGCTATCAAGATTTTATTGGGTCGACTTTTTGTGCAAATGTTTTAGGTTTAATTGATGCTATTAATGATTCACTCTGCGATAAAATTTCTATATCACGCTTGAATACCTCATGGATAGGCCCATGAGAAATATTGGACTTTAATGCGGAGCTCTGCTAGAACCAGGGTGAATTATTGAAGTTATTGAGGGCGAAAGAACTTAGTCTCAAGAGCATGGTTCTACATGCTTTGGCTATCGTATCTTAAAACTTTAGAGCCACCGTGTTTTTTAAGTACCACGATCACATCATTGTCAAAAAGCAAGTCTTCTAGCAAATCGTATGACAAAAGTTAAAATTCATGTTACCATCTGTCCGTTGCTTTGATGTGTTTGCTTATCAGCATTTTCACCATGTTCTGTGCCAATTACCTATTGCGCAGGAGATTCCCTTGAGAACCCCCTTCTCATCCATTCATAAATATTGTGTAATATTTAGTAAATAGATCGAACATAAAAAGAAAATTAGATCCTATAAGTTCTATCTTATTCCAAGGCACTAAATACTTGTAAATGCGGTCTTCTTTCCTCTTGCTTAACACTACATCACTTCCTTAATAGGTGTTTGCATGATGATACAGCTAAATATTCTAATAGCAGATTGCAAGAGGGGAATGGTATCTCTTTGTAGGTTTTCTATAATCTTCATTTTATATACCGGATCGTTTTATAGTTTATAGTATGAGTATTTGTTACTCTTTATTGTTGATCATTTTTACTCTACATAATGCCATAGGCATTTGCATGATAATGCAAATGGCTCGACTTGTTCATGATTGTATAAGGGCAATGTTGAGGCCAATTCATGTACTGTCATGGCACAAAAGATTAGGGAGGTACACTAATTTTCCAGGTCAGTTGACTTCAATCAAGGAAAAGGGTTTCTGCTCCTGAGCGTTCTATGCTTTATATTGATTTAGTGCTTTTTTTGTCTTTGAAAACCTTTACCTTGAATGATACTAGTTTACCATTCAGTGATTTTCTTGCTTTTACACGCATTTTTATTATAAGTTACAGTTTAGGCTCCTCAAATTGCTCGAGCCATCCTCGTTGCTTCACAGCTCTTCATAATACGATTGACATTTGTGAAGAATTTGATTTCCAATTAACATTTGTGACAGACAAAGAGCGAGATTGTTCTGACCTGCTATTTCCCGCATATTCAAGTAGTCTTTGACGAGCATTTTATTTGCTGAAGTTAATTGTGAGCCTAACAAATTGTCTTGATATTTAGGGCATATATTTGCACAAATGTTGCATGAGACTCGATACTTGTTCTAATTTGTTTTGCATTTTGCATTTTGTTTTGAAATCATGTTTGACTGTTTGCAATAGAACAACTGCTTCAAATTCCTATCTCAGCATTTGCTTTGAGATTGGTATGCCCAGTTATGACTGTTATCATGCGGCTTTGAAGTCATTGAGTATGAAAAGGACTCTGGAAAAAGGAGGGAGATGGCACAACAAGAGATAATGTGGTTTGGACATGTGAAATGGATGATGTGTTGATAGATGGATTGTTAGAGGAACAAAGAAAAGGCAACTGTCATGATATCGTGTTTGGCAGTGAGGCTTACCATAATACCACGAAAACCTTGAGGAACTCCTTTGGTCCATTTATTTCGGATATCTAATATATAGAATAGAACTAAGATGATGAAGAAATATTTTGCTGAATGTAGTACTACATTTCATGGTTGGAGTGACTTTACTTGGAATGCCATCATGAAGATGTTTGATGCTCCAGATGAAGGAGAAGTCACGTCTTGTTCTAGGTCATTTCAATCATTATTTCTTCTTTGGAGTTTCTCTTTTGACTTCTCATGTGTATTAATGCCCCTAGCAAGAATACAACAACTGCATATATTACAGGAGAGACCTGAAGCAAGAAGGTGGAGGCCATTGCTTACAACACACTTTATGAACTTTATTCACAAGATAGGGTGAGCATGCTGAAACTACTAGAGAGAGAGTTCATAGAGAAGAGGCTTCCCCACAACTTGACTTACATGACTCGCGGTCGCAGGATAATGGCATGGCTCTGGTAAAAGACTTAATTGGCGGATCGCAATGCACTTCGCCAGAGGCAATCAGAATAGCTTCACTCCCAAGTTTTTGACTGCTAAGAATTCTCATGAGAGAGCATCTTCTGGTGGCTCGAAGCGAAAGGCCACGGTGCTGGATGTGTTCAAGAGTCGGTGCACAAGGCTGAGCACGGGAATGGAAAGAGTCACAGACACCCTAGAAAAGGTGAATGTGATAGCTGAAAAGTTTCTTGCGATTTTTTAAAGTGGCCAGCCGCGACACTATTGAGAAGATGAGATATATAGTGAGCTTGAACCAATGAGACTGCACCCAAATTTTCTGCTGGATGCTTATAGTTTTCTCGCTGGCAATCCAAAAGCGACAAGGACAATTTTTGGCGCTCCATGGACTAGGTGCATGGAATTGCTGACGAAGATCGTGAATAATCATGGTATTGTAGATACATGACAAACAGAACTGAAGATATGTAGGTTTGCTGAGCAATGTTGGATCATAGTTATAGCCATTACTTGTCAATAAAATCTGTACTTTCTTATTGGCCCAGGTGGGAGGGCACTTTTGAAATGAACTCCCTGTGTACATATGGGTAATTATGTTTGTGGCATTATGGTTCTGGTGGTGTTGCGAAGATGGTTGGTTAGAAGGTTTTGTTTTTTAGATAAGGTTTGCAAGGTTAATCAAACTTTTGCCAAGAGTGAGGTGACTGTTTTTGTTTACTGAGATTTGATTTGTACTTGGAGCAGTGGTGATTGCTTGCTTCTTTTAATCATCATGTATTCATCATTCTCCTTCTTATTCCTTGATGTGGGGTTGCAATAATCATGGCCGACAATGGAGAAAGACACTTTTCCTGTGCTAGCAAATATTTAATCTGACAAATTGTACAATTGGCGAATGACTGCAAGTTTCCCACTAAAACTTCATTCAGAGCAGAGGAGATGGAAGCTAATGATCAAACCCAAATGTGTCCATTAGTTCTCTCTCTCTCTCTCTCTCTCTCAAACCCAAATGTGTCCATTAGTTCTCTCTCTCTCTCTCTCTCTCTCTCTCTCTCTCTCTCTCTCTCTCTCAGAGCGTGGAATAATATTTTTCTTATAAAAGGAGTTATGAAATTATTTGGGGAATGCCGAGATATAAATGAAAATGAAAAATTGAAATGTTTAATATATCTTATAAAATTCACATTACCTTTTTAAATTTGAAGTCGAAAGTGATCTTGTAATTACTTCTTAAGCATTTCAGAACTTCGGTGTAATCGATGAGATTAGATTTGGTTATAGTTTCAAATCGAAAATTTAGATCACGACAAAATCCTACCCATATCGAGAGTGATGATTTGGATTGTTTTATTATATTTGTGCCATCCTTTATATTTCAACATGATTCTAAGAAGTTTAAGACGAAAAATGCGTGATAACATGTCAATTCATGTCAGTTTTAAGCTAAGTAATGTTAGAGGTATTCAAAAAAATCAAGAACAGCCTGGAACTAAACCGGACCAGACCGGCCTAGAACTGGCCTAGAACTAGCAATTTCCATGAGGACCGGTCCGGTTTCTAATTCTAATTTTTTGGAGCCAATGAGTACCGATTCAGTTTCTAATTCCAAGTGCAGGATCGTCCACTCAGATCGGATCGGTACATATATATAATTTTTTTAAAATGTTTATATTTTCAGATCAAAACCCTAGTTTCCTCTTCATCTCTCTCCGTCTCTCGCCTCACTCATCTTGCGGTCTCCATATAGATTCCTCAAAATTATCGACATTACTCCTACCTCAGCATAGTTTCTAAGGCTACGTCCATCATCTCCACCTTCTTCTCTTCCATTAGAAAATATTTATGAAGGAGTAGGGGCCAAACATCGGCCACGACAAATGACATTTCTTGTAACCTTTGCTGGCAATATTCGGCCCATTTGAATTTGATTTTCGTAAAAGGTTGATGTTGGAAAGCGATTAGTATTGGATATTGAGAAGGTGCCTTGGATGACCTAGAGAACCCAACCTTTCGTATAGACTCCCTCTAAAGCTACGCTTTGCTAGAAAGATATAGAAATAAAAACATACACAAATGGATCACAACAAAAGAACGTGAACTGCTTCGCTTTGAACAGATGAATGGCATGAATTTGTTGGGGACATTTCGACCGGTTTTTGGATAGGTCTATGGAATCAATATGCGATTTTCGGTGTCAGGATGGGAAAAGAAATTATCATTTTCTTCCCAAATGTAGTGGATTTTGCCAATTATTGTCTCGACCCTTAAATACCTTTAAATAAAAAAGAGGAGTCTTATATCCCGAAATTAGACGTCCGTACCAAAAAGGAGCAGAGGAGAGAAGTGCGAGATCCATCCCCGGCGGGGAGTACGCCTAATTCCAAGTTGCTTTCCATGCAAGTGCGGTGTCTCTTCCCCTCCCCTGCCCTGCCCAACGTGGCCACACGGAACCAGCAGCGAAAGTGATCATCCCGTATCCCTTCTCGTGCTAATCTCATTCCCGTATCAATCCCAAACTGGAAAATCTCTCTCTCTCTCTCTCTCTCTCTAAGAGTTCACTTCCACGTATACCACGCGGATCCCCCCCCCCCCCCCCCCCCCCCATGGCCAAACCAGAGCGAAGATAAACGAACACACGAACCCATCTCGGTGGTTCCGCGTAGGGTTCTTTTGTGCTTCCGATGCTCTCTGTCCCGTTGCCGTTCCCCTGTAGCCCCGTATCTGGCCTTTAATACCCAGAAAGAAACAATGCAGATGCAGAGCCTCTCCTTCTTGATTGATTCCTAGAGCCAAGACGCGTCCTTTCCTTTTTGGGTTTCTTCCGATTGCTCTGCTTTTCCACCCCTTTTCGTCGATTCCTCCTTTATGCTTGCTTCACCGATCGATCCTCTCTCTGCCCCTCGCTTTTCTGTGAAAAAGATTCAGACCCTTTTGACCTGTTGGGTCGTTTTTCTGTTTTTCCGCCTCCGTTTGGGTTGCTTCGTTTTTTGGCGTGATCTGCGTCGGGATGACGGAACTGGATCAAGAAGAGAGGAGGTACCCGTGCAAGCTCTGCGGGAAAAGTTTCGCCAGCGGAAGGGTCTTGGGAGGCCACGTCAGGAGCCATCGCGCCGCGGCGGCCTCCAAACCGTCCAAGAACCAGAGGTCGCCCCTCCGTGGCCACGGGACGGAGTTTGCTTGGAGTCTCGAGAATGTGTGTTGGGTCTGCGGGAAAGGGTTTCGGTCGCGTCGCGCTCTGTTCGGCCACATGAGACTCCACCCAAGAAGCGAAAGAGGAAGGGATGCTTTTGGGGTTCTTCCTCAGGAATGTGGTGAGGCGTTTGAGCCGTTGGGCTCTGTGTATGCCAATTCGAGGTCCCAGTCCGAGAAACCGAGGATCTTCAATGGAATGGACGCTGATACGCCACAATCCTCGACTGCAACGGCGGCTAGCGAGATTTGGCGGCCAGACGAGGAAGAGGCGGCGGCTTCTCTTTTGATTCTCTCTATGGGCGCTGTGGCGCATCGGATGAAGAGAAAAGACGTAGAACACGGCGACGATGGTGGACCAATGCTCAAGAAGGTGAGAACAGAGGCGATCGTTCCTGATTTCTCAGAAGGTACGAAATTGCCGTGCAGATATGATCGCACTGATCTTGGGTCCGCAGATGATGAAGTTCACATCGAGATGTTCCTCGGGGGAGTAGAATTCGAGAAGGTGGCTGACAAGGGTGATGCTTTCGGTTCTGTGCATGGTGGTGGTGAATTTGAGAAGGGATTTGATGGTGCCCTAAGTTTCAAGCTCAATGGAATAGTAACCGAAACAAGAGAGGTGGTCAAGTTAGGTCATCCTGACACGAGAGAACACTCCTGCAAGATGATGACTTTCGCTGCCGGTTCTGAGAAATCTGATGATTCCACAAGAAAGAAGGAGTACAAGTGCAAGAACTGCAACAGGGCATTCCCATCTCACCAGGCCCTCGGAGGCCATTGTGCGCACCCCGGCAAGAGAGGAAGCTTCTGCTCCGCAGTACTGAAGGCTGTGGAGATACGCGACACCAGCGGTGGTGAAGGGTTTGCATCAGGAAAGGCCTTGGGTGGTCACAAGAGTGCTCATCGTGTGGAAGTGGAGGTGGGAGGCTATGCAGCCAAAGCCAAACAGGACCTTCCTGAGAAGCTGGAGATTTCAGCTGGTTTGACCAGGCTGATTGATCTCAATGTGCCATTTGAGCTTCAAGAAGGAGAAGAAGATGGTGCCCATCATTTGCTCAAGAGATGTTTAGTAAGAGAGCATGAGCACGGGCCTCTGGTGGGTGCTGTGGTGTAGATAAAAGTCGATTCTGCATAATTTGTTTTAGGGAGCTCTACTGAGCAACAGTTGAAGAAGAAGATGCGAGTACAGTACAGATGCCATCGTTGGGTTGTAAATGAGTTTCGATGATACTGTACAGTGAGCCAGCTTTTTGTTTCCTATTGCTCATGCCTTGTCCTTGGTTCTGATTCATTCCCTTGATCTGGTGAAAAATCTTATTTTTTTTTTGTCTTTTCCTTTTGCCGCTTCATCCATGCTCACATGTACAGATGTTCTTTTAAGGGAAGATTTAAGGGAAGATGGGGTCCTTTGCAGCTGTTGGCTCCTCGCTCTTTTTTGTACTTTTGTCCCTTTCCATTCTGCTTGCCAACACGATATCAAATGGCACTGACTCTCGTACTAACCTTAGCTTGAATCCATCAGGAGAGCAATTTTAAAGAAAGTGTCAACTTTTGGCCATAGGGAAGTAAAATAAGCAGAGGAGGGGAGAGCATGGAAACAAATCCACTGGAGGTGAAAATCCACCTGAGAGGTGAGAGAGAGTAGCCTCCATCGAATGAGAAATTAGTAGTTTAGAAATTGCGGCCATTGATTTCACTCTTAGTATCTGCCCCATACTTTATGAAATGACGTTACATCAAATCGCCCCTTTATTAACTCGAAATGAAAAACTGTCCTCTCATCAAATCACATGGGCGTAAGCCCCAACCACTAATCATCTCCCTTACACTGGATTACATATTAACCTCGTTGATAGAAAAGTGAAATGTTTGTCCTGTCTCTTGCTAATTTCAAATATATTGCGTAGAAAACTTTATCGGCAAGCCTCCTCGAGGTGTAAACGCACACCAAATGCAAAAACATTGCTTTGCCTAGTTCACTTAAAGTCCATGTCAGACTTACCACATCTACCTTATTATAAAGTTCAAATTCGGACGTTCTTTAAGTTCACTAGTGTAGTTTATTTAACATGTAGTTTAATTAAAGATTAATATCACGAAAAATCATAAATCGGTACATCTGTAATAACTTTACCCTCCGTTAGTTTCCGTTAAATTTTACTGTCAAATTACTGAATCGAATAACATGCGGTAATTGATAGGTATACAAATTTAGAAATTTACCCTCCGTTTATTATATATGTAACCGTTTATGGTTTTTAGTAGTATTAATCCAAATTAATGAAAACCAATAGATGATAAATTTATTCCAAGTATACCCATTTGAGATTTTTGGTAATCAAAAAATTAGTTTAAAATTAATTTGTGATAAATCTATTATAGATATACCATTTCGGGGTCTTTCATTTAACCAACCATTCTACTTTTTTCTTTGGACTCCCACATTTTGCCCTTCAAGGCGAGAAACCACCTAGTCACGCGAGAGCATGGACCGACCTTCGGGGAGAATTTAGCCCGGAGCTGACCTCGGGGGTAAAATTGAAACCGGATTTCCAATGGTCTATTTCGAAAATTGACATTAATATGGGGGGCCAAATTGCAACAACCCCAATAATCCAGGGGGGCATGGTGTAATTATCCCTTTTGCACTTTCTTCCCAAAGATTCCTGTTTTTAATTCCAGTTTTTCATCTTGGAATGAGCTCTTCTCCTCGCAGAAAAATTAGCTGAAAACGGTGTAGCCAAGCAAGCTTCCATGGACCATCACGGCGCCAGCTTCGCTCGCTTTCACCAGAGCTCGCGTCCTCCGCCATACCCACAAGCCGCGGACCGAAACGATGCGCTCCTCTCATCGTCATCGTCAGACCCATGTCTTCGCATCCCCCAGCTCTTCGACCCCAGCCCCAGTTTCGCCTTCTCCTCCCTTCCCCAACCTCGGGGGCGCGATCCCTTCCACGCCGGCGCCGGTCCCGGAGCCGCCGCCGCACTGCCCGGTGCGGCCTTGTTGAGCCCCTTGAGCTCTCACACGGCCCACCATACTGACGTGGCACCCGGCTATGCGGCGTATCAGGCGGCGAGTGCGGCGAGTTTGGCCGCCGCGGCGGGGATTCAACAATTTGGGGTGGACCCAGCTACGTATGGAGGAGTTGTGAGTGTTGTTTTTATCAAGAAATATTTTTTTTTTATGGTTTTCTGGTGTTGTTCTTGGGGCTATCGATGTTGATTGATGCGGAAAAAGTAATTGAAATTAGTCCCTGCATTGTGATTGATAACGTGTTGCTGATTGAACATTGAAGTGAACTGATACAGAAAAGCGGAATTGATCTGCTGGTGAAGTAATCTTATTTCAGACGGAAGTTCACTTATCCCTTATTCTATCAAGGGTGGGCTGTGAGTGGATTAACTGAATTGGGTGCTCATGTTTTTTCAGAATATGCTGATGATTCAGGAATATCAAACTTCTTGTGTAGGGAAAATAATTGTTCTGTTGGGGTGGAGGAGCATTTCCGCCGCCTTGTTTGATTTATAACTTTAACCGATCACAAAGGGTTGATTTTAGCTGATGGTTTCACTTTTCCGGTAATGTTACACATGTTCTTGCCTCTAGACAAACTTAAACAGACAATAGGAGTGAGAAAATTTTCCAATGAGCACTTTGGTATTCAATTTACTCTACGTATAGAGGACTACATAGAGCTGAATAGACCTGCAGCTTATTTAGGCGAATCCGTGGAGGGTTGTCATTGACAGGAATTTCAACCCATTTTAGTGGAAGGACATTTATAATGCTATAGCGGCTGGCGTAGTAATTAAAATCTTTGGAAATATTGATGCTCTTGGTGCTAATTTATTGACTTGTGTGCTTTCTTGAATCAAGGTAACTGGTTGTTTTCTTGTAAATTTGCACTCGGCATTGGATTAGACTGGCTGTGGGAATGAATTCTTGCACTAGTGGTGTACAAATAGACATGACTATGGGAGACTGTGATCTCAAGTTCCAGTCCGCTTGCCCGAATGCTTTATGTATTAATGTGGCGCTGACCTAGTTCATTCTTATCTGCATTCCTAGTTGTTCGGCTGATTATTCATCATTTGACATAGTAGTTCCCCCATTTGGTTGGTCTAAGAAAGCACTCGAGTTTCTTTTGCATTTTTGAAGGAACCGGAGGCAGTGGTTTGTGCCTTTGTGCGGTGTCTCCTTCGTTTTGCGCTCGTGTGAGTTTTTTTTTTTCTCTTTTATGAGTTCGTCAAATTGAAAAGGAGACTTAGAGCTTCATGTCTATCGAAGCTAGGATTTCAAAGCTGTCTGAACTATAAAAATGGTAGTAGTATGTAAGGTTGGGGCATAAAAATAATTTTATGTATCTCCATTGGCCATGACCGAAGGACAAGTCTTTCCAGTTGTGCTGCCTTTTCCTTTTTCTTTCCCTATCTTATGTGTTTTGTGGTGCAGCTTGGTGGCTTTTTTTAGAAGAAGGGTGTGCACAGGATTGGGGTATGAAGACCGGTCTATGTTTTGCTTTTTATCCTCTTGAAAACAGCCTTTTAATGATTTTTGTATGATTGGTATTTCGGATATTTGCTTGCGCTGGATTGCTGAGTGTAAAGCACTCATGCCATTGCATTCTTCTTTTGTTTTTCTGTGCATAAAAAAACTTTCGAATTCGTAACACTTGCAATTTTTCGTGAAGCAACTTGCAGTACCTACAGATAGGACAGGACAATTGGCTGCTATAAATCTCAACCACGCCTTCTGGAGTAATCCCAAAGTTAAGCCTCCCAAAATTGGTGGATGGAAGAAGAAGCATCCAAAGAAAACAAAGTTCGTACAATCTGCTTACTGTGGAACTTGCAATGTCAACTGTAACAGCAAAGACATGCTCGATCAACACAAATTGGGAAAGAAGCACATGAAGAATCTTGAGAAGCTAAGAAGGGCAACTAACGCAATTCCCATCACTTCAAATGGGTCATGCAATCCACTAACGGGGCCACCCGAGAACCCTGATCAGCACAGCGGGGTTACCAAGCAAAACGTTAGAAAGAAGGCAGCATCTGAGCGCGTGGAGGACCTGGAGACGAAGAGGAGGAGGGTTGTCCAAGGTGGGGCGGCAGCAGATGCAGTTAGGACGTGCACCATATGTAACGTGGTGTGCAACAGCGACACAGTATTTATGCACCACCTAACCGGACAGAAGCACGCCACCATGCTGAAGAAACGGGCAGCTGGATCATGAGTGCATCTCCCTCTTTATTTTTTCTTTTTTTGTGATTCCGAGTTACCGATGCCCCATCGTTTACGTACAGAAAGATGGCGGGTGGGTGAGGTTCGTTTTTGGTCTCTTCTGTTACGCTCAACAGTCAACTACATCTCGAGATCCTTGTCTCTGAGATTACAAGTCCGGAAACATTCTTTTCAATGGACTGACCGGGAATGACGATTGAACGATATGCTCTGGAGGGTCTAGACATTCATTCGCATTCACCTTCATAGCTATCTTAGCTCGTTCTCGTATTGCAAAAGGTTATCGGAATTTCCCATAAAAAGTCCCTTAAAACCGGGGAATACAGGCCTCGTAGGATGCGTATTCTCATTCATTATTATTCCCGAAATCAAGACCGTATAGTTTTACCATGGCCCAGAAAGGCAAGTCTCATTCATTATTATTCCCGAAATAATGATCGTATAGTTTTACCATGGCCCAGAAAGGCAAGACAGCTCGGGGGGGGGGGGGGGGGGGGTCACTCACTCGTCAATCATCGTCTGATAGCTGCCCTACCCCAGCAAACGATTCCCACCGATCTGCGCTTATGCAGCGCGGTGCAATAGCCAACGGATACGAGCCTCGGCCGAGTCAACTCCGCATCAAACGAGAGTGGTAATGGCCAAACAAGATTGCCCATGAACCGAAACGGAGCCAAAAAGTAGAAAAAATATGAATACGGTAGTAGTGCAGCAAGGACTGACTGTGATAAGCCCCCCCCTAGATCGGTTTCGATCACCCCCCCAGATCCACTACCTTCTCTCCTCCTCCCGCGTAGCCCCCATGGCTCAACCCCACCACCACCCGCCGCCACCCCCGACCCCCGGTTGCTGCAGCAGCTACTGGTGCCACTCCGGCGCAGCCCACCACCCCCCGGCTCATCCGCCGTTGGACCCGCTGGTCGAAGCCCTCATTTCGCGCCTCCTCCAACCTCCTCCTCCTCAAGAACCCCACAGCCCATTTCCGCGGACCCACCAAGAAACGAGCTTCGGTCAACCCCATCACCGCCACCCGCGACAGCAGCTGCTCCGGCATCACCCGGATCCCATCTCCTCTCTCCTCGATCGCATCGAAGCTCTCGAGTCCTCTCTCCGTTCCTTCTCCGTCTCTCCTCCTCCTCCTCTCGCTTCCTGTGGCCACCGTCGGTTTTGTCCTCTCAGGGACGCGGCCGCTCGCGTCATCCAGGGCCACTTCCGAGCCTTCCTCGTCCGCAGATCCAGAGCCCTCCGAGACCTCGAGCGCCTCGCTTCCATCAAGTCCGCCGCCGCCGCTCTCCGGTCCTCCGTCTACGCCTCTTCCCAGCTCGATCTCGATCGCGTCTCTTGGAAAGTCACCGCCCTGCTGCTTCAGCTCGATTCCATTCAGGTAGCTGAGAAGAATCGCTCTGTTTTGGTGTCTCTTTTTGTGTTGTATTGCTTTGCTTTGATAAAAGGTCGGCTTTGCAGGGTAATAGTCCTGTGATTAGAGATAGTAAAAGGAAGATTAGCAGGGATTTGGGTTGCTTGTTGGAGTACATTGATAGCGTTGCTGTGAAAAGATATGAGATTTCTTATAAAGCTAAAGCTAAAAAGTGTGTGAAATCTGTGGGAGGTAGAGGCAAAGCGAAGAACTTGAGGGATCAGAGAGAAGTGGTTAATAACCTGAGGACGAGGGTCGAGCGGGTCAGAAAGTTGTCTAGGGCTTTAGAGAATGATGCTGGGGAAGATGGAGAGCTTGAAGGGTTCCACGGTGTCGGGGAAGGGGAAGTGGACGGTGGGAGGGTGAGCAGGGTGCCGGGGAAAAGGCGTGGAGTGAAGAAAGTCGTGAGCTTCGCGGAGGATGGGAATGTGTATAGGTTCATCAGCAGCAATTCTGATGAGGCAAGCTCGAGTGGGGATGATCGAGGCGGTATTGGTGGTGGAGAGGTTTTTGAGGATTTCCAAGCCCACAATGAGGTTGAAGAGATGAAGGGCTCTTCTTATGTGGCCGAGGATGATGACGACAACGACGATGATGACGAAGAAGCTGAGAAGGGGAGCGAGGAGTCTCTGGAGAGCAGTGATGGAGAAAAACACCAGGGAAGGGTGAGGAGTGAAGGTAAAGTCAACAATGGCGGGGCATGTAAGGGCCAGAACAGCAAGTTCTCATTCTCTGCTCCGGTACCTGAGAAGATGGAATCAAGAGCTGATTTGGTGAAGAACAGAAGGAATGTGAAGATTGTAACGTCACAGCCATAAGCCAAGAAGACTTGCAATCGACTTTTGGTTTCGGCAATTATGCAGCTGTTGACTTGGCCATTCGAGTATGATTTGCGACACTTTTTCCGGTGATTGTTTCTTTGGACCGATTGGGATACAGGCGAAATGGCGTAGACGAGTGCATTTGTGGTTGCGGCAATCTTGTTGTTTTTTAGGTTGGGCAGAGCATCACATTTTTCTTCATCTGACATCCTGTGGCTGTAACATGTATGCTGTTCTTGCCTTGTATGCTGTTGTTGCTTTGATGATTCTGCGACAGATAGAACATTGCTTTCTTTTCGTGGACATCCTCTGGCTGTAACATGTCTGCCGATTTTCTCATGTTCTGATTAGTGTGGCTAGCGGACCCCATGTATCACGGCATCCTGCTCGTGTCTCTGATTCTTCGCCGACTGAGATATGGGGAGGTGGTCCAAAATCTCTTGAAGGAAAAGCATCTGACTCCGCCCTGCGACACCGAACAAGTTACCTAACATTCGGCTGAGCTTCATGCGTCCGATGAGCGGCATATGTATAAGGAAAACTCAGCTATGTTCTTGAGGATGAGCTTGAAGAAGTGCATATAAATCATGCAGATGTGGTCAAAATTTTCAGACAAGCTTACTCAACATGAATGTAGGAGGAGAACGATTTTCCTATCCAGGGTCCAGTATCCTCCTCCATGGGGATTATAGACAGATTAACAAGCTAAAGCTGCTAAGTCAGACCATCGTTGTCAAGATTACATCAACCTTTGACCAATTGGAGTAACTAGAGTTGCCTCATATTATATGCTAAGTTAAATCTTCCTTGCTTTTGAACAAAATAAAAGCGGGCTTTTTACTTCATATTTATGTATTAATGCAAAATGTAGGGACTCAGCCATAGTTAAAGAACTGCCAATTATCGTTATCATATGATACATGAAGATTTTATATGTTGTCAACAGCATTACTGTAATATTGAGAAAAAATAATAATAGAAAAATATTTCGAGGGAATGTCAATAGGAAAGTTTAAAAAATTGTTAGAATATTCAATGATTGCTAATTTATAACACTGAAACTGATTAAAATCTTAAATTATGTTTGGTATGATACGCTTACCTTAAATTATCCAAAATTTGTAACTATGTAACGCATTTTCAATCCGTCAAATTTTTATCAATGAGATAAAAAGGACTTATTTTTGCTTAAGAAATTATCTGACGGAGTTATGACAAATGGTAGATGTGTTTATTTTTAATTGGATAATGATAATGTGTTATATAGATACAAATTTAAAATTTTTTTAGAGTAAATGTATTAAGGTCCTTCTTTAAATCAAATCGATGGATTTCACGTGAGTAGCATCCGGTTCGATGGATTTATGTCGATTTCCGTTCCCAACGGACCGAGCATACGCTTCTCATCACCGTGCGGCCGTGGAGACCCGGTTCCATTCGTCCTTTCCGGCGCGCGACGTCTCAGACGAGGAATCGCCGAACCGGGCATGAGCACCCGCCGCCGTCCGCCTCCTACACCGAGTCGGCGCCGCCGGACTCATGAATGGCCGGAAGCCACCTTCTCCGGCCATCGCTAGCCCAGTGCCGGTCACTTCTTCAGCGCTTCAAAGCGACTCGGTCCCTGACGGGCACCAAGCTGCTCCATGCCCGGATCGTCGTCTCGGGGCTGCTCCCCACGTCGGCCTCCACCGCGCAGGTCCTCTCCGATCTCGCCCTCGCCTACGCGTTGTACGGGCACGTCCCCCACGCCGCCGCACTGTTCGACGAATTGCCCGAGAGAAGCCCGCCTCTGTGCAATGCCCTCATCAGGATGTACAACCTCTGCGGCCGGCATCGCGAGGCGCTCCGCGTGTTCGCCGGGATGCTTGCCTCGGGTCGGTGCCCGCCGGATAATTTCACGTACACGTTCGTCTGCAAGGCCTGCGGCGACCTGTCGCGGCTTGATGTCGGGTTTGCTGTCCATGGGAAGGTGTTTGCTGCCGGGTTTGATTCGGACACCTTCGTGCAGAACGCTTTGCTTGCGTTGTACATGAATTGCGGGGAAATGGCGGCTGCAAGAAAGGTTTTTGACGAGATGCGGGAGCGGACGGTGGTCTCGTGGAATACTGTGATTAGTGGGTACTCCAAAAATTCATATTCGGGGGAGGCGGTGATGCTTTTCAAGTCGATGGTGAATGCTGGTGTGGAGCCTGATAGTGCCACAGCAGTTTCAGTGTTGCCAGCTTGTGGCAATATGAAGGGGTTAGACATGGGTAAGTGTGTTCATAATATTGTTGAAGAGAAAGGTTTAGGGAACAAGAATATAGCTGTGAGTAACGCATTGCTTGATATGTATGCAAAGTGTGGTAGAATGGATGAAGCTCAGGCAGTTATCTGTGAAATGGATAAGAGGGACGTTGTAACATGGAGTGCCATGATTAACGGACATGTTTTGAATGGTGATGTCAGAAAAGCTTTGGATAACTGTCGGCTAATGCAGTTTGATGGGGTGAAACCAAATCCGGTGACTCTATCTTCTCTCCTTTCAGCATGCGGTAGCTCCTTTCTGCTCAAGCTTGGAAAGTGCTTGCATGGCTGGTCGGTGAGACAAAAGCTCGAATCTGATGTACTGATAGAGACAGCACTAATTGACATGTATGCAAAATGCGAGCGTGTGGATGTCAGCTTTCATGTTCTCGCAAGAGCTTTACAGAAGAGGACTGCACCATGGAACGCAATCCTGTCGGGATGTGTCCACAATGGCCTTGCTAAAGAAGCCATACAAGCTTTTAAACAAATGCTGATAAAAGAAGTAGAACTGAACCTCGCAACTGTGAACAGTCTCCTTCCAGCATACGCCATGCTAGCAGATTTGCAGCAAGCAAGGAATATACATGGCTATGTAGCAAGATCTGGCTTGGCAATAAATGTAGAAATCATCACAGGTCTTATTGATATTTACGCAAAGTGTGGACGTCTAGAATCTGCTCATGAACTTTTTAATGATATCCCTAGGAATGAAAAGGACATTGTAGCGTGGAGTGTAATAATAGCTGGTTACGGAATGCATGGGCATGGTGAAGCTGCTGTTTCGCTTTTTAAGGAAATGGTTCACTCGGGAGTTAATCCCAATGAAGTCACTTTTACCTCTGTTTTGCATGCTTGTGGCCATGCAGGTCTGGTGGAGGAAGGCTTGGATTTGTTCAATTTCATGCTCCATAAGAAACCAGTGAGGCCTCATTTTGATCACTACACATGCATGGTTGATCTTTTAGGCCGGGCAGGTCGGCTGCAAGAGGCTTATGGTTTAATTAAAACAATGCCATTTAAGCCCAACCATGCTGTTTGGGGTGCATTGCTCGGTGCTTGCGTAATCCATGAGAACGTGGAATTGGGTGCGATCGCTGCAAAGTGGCTCTTTGAGCTTGAGCCTGAGAACACAGGCAACTATGTACTGCTGGCAAAAATTTATTCAGCATTGGGAAGGTGGAAAGATGCAGAGGACATTAGACATATGATGAAGAAAATAGGATTGAGAAAAGCACCAGCTCACAGTTTAGTATAAGCTATGCAGGTGTAGATACTGGAATTCTTGTTATTGCGTATAAGAGCCTGTACACTACCTGTACCATAGAATCCCCCTGAGTTGCAATTTGCGAACTGTTGCTGGAGCTGATTTACCAAGCGAATTGCAAGAGGTTTGTTCATTGGAAACTGGATCGTTTACCATCTTCAGTGTATAGGAATTATAAGAGTGGAAATTTGCAAAGAAAAATTCCGATCAAAAGCAATTAACTGGTCGAAATGACTTGAGGACTTTGTGCTCTCTGTTCTCTGAGCAGGGGCCACCTATCAATGGATGATTTGGTTTCCAGAATATCCAAACAGTTTGGGCATTTGCTTCTACTCGCACCTGCAATGATGCTTTCTCAGGTTGGTGATGATATTCGTGTTTGTGCTATTTGTTGTCATGGAAAGAATTGCATCAGTTGGATTGTGCTTTCATCACGGCCACAGAGGCTAGAGGTCATAAGCATGGCAACTTGGGAACAACAGATTTTCCCCCTTTGGTGAAGTGAATTCAACTCGGGAACAACATACAGCATATTGGTGATCGTTTTCGTAGTTATGGTACAGCCACTTTGTTGGACGTCTGAAGTTATTACACATCTGTCCTATTTTCACCATTGATTATGCATGCTGGTTGCCTGGATCCACTTAATTTCGGCTTACTGACTGCTTGGACTTGATTCAGCAGTTATTGGAATACAACTACATGAGTATGAAAAGCTACTTGAGCGGCTTGCAGGTTTATCTGACCTGGAAATCGGGCCGACTCCATTTTTCATCGGCTTATTTTCTTTGAAGATCGAGTTCGATACAGAAATTCTGACCGGGATACCATGTCTCTGGTTTTTTAGTTGGGCAAGAGTTGAGTTCCTTTGGCCAATATGGCTTAAAATGCCCGCAAAGGATTCTCCCATATGGTCACAAAGAAAAAGCTAATCGCAGGGGGCAAGTCTTGGTGCTTATCCAAGACAAGAATATGCTGCATTCATGTGTGGATCCGTCCTGTTTAACCAGGAGATACTAGGACTAGTGAGCTAAATTGGTGTGTAAAGTGATGTTGGCAGGTTCATCCACTTATTTAAATAACAATTTACAGCTTGTCTTGTTATTCTGTACATTGGTTTAGCATTATCGATTTTAGTTATCGCCGGACACTTGTGAATTGACCCCTCTTTGGCTTTTATATAAAGGAAAAAAGAAAGTGCCGTCTTTCTGTCTCCATCCCAAGACTCCAAGACATGTGACACACCTCTTTTCTCTCCCTCATCGGAGCATGTGCTTTGTTCTCAGAGGACCCACGGATGGGAGTTCCTTTCCCCTTCCTTTAGATCTTGAGTGCAGGCATGAAACTATGCCGGCCAACCATCTTTTATGTGGGGGGTCACCTTTCTGCTGAATTGAAAGACAGCCTTGACACGATACCAAAAAGAAAGAAAGACAGCCTTGACATTGCGAAGTCGAACGGGTGAATGATTCGGAAAATGACCCCCTAATCTTCGAGACGCGCCCTACTGCGAATCGCCGATTTATGCAGCCTGGGTGAAATGTTTGATTCGTTCAAGAGAGAGAGAGAGAGAGAGAGTACAGAACATATCCGTTCGGGCATCTTCGCTATGTTGCGACTTTTATCCGCCCGATTAGTCCTTAATTTTGTTCTACAACTTGGAATAAAAAGCTGCATCATTCACGTCCTGTGCCAGTTCAGATGTGAATGGGCATACGTTCAATTTCAAAAAGGGGAGAACGGTAAGGTCATCATGTGTGGTTTCAATGATTCTTTTTCCTCTGCTCGTGCAGGAACATTGGATTCAATTCATGTCAGCGGAGGTAAAATGCAGCAGGACAGTTTTTAACTTTTTCTTCCTGTTTGGTCCTCATCCTTTGCATGGCCAGGAACGAATTTGGATTTTCCTATCTCTCCCATCCTGAGCCTCCCCCTACTGACAACCCACCGAAGTCGAAAGTTAATGATATATGATCCGTAGCAGTAAATGCTAAGCATGGCAACATTGCCCTGTCATCTTGAACAACCCACGTTAAATGTTCCAGATCACCAAAAAAAAAAAAGAAAGAACAATGATAAAAAAAGGCGAGACTACATTTTTAAAATGTTGGTATAAATCGAGATATCAATCATGAAAAGTATGAATTTGTAATTTGTTTAGCCGGTCATCGGACCTCGGTGGCCCTCACCTTATCTGAAATCGTGGACATCGGCAATTCTGTAACCGTCGGATGTGGACGGCACGGATCGGTCGGGTGGTCGTGGTGGGCAAAACACGGTTTCGCGGACCTTTAGGACGAACCTGTTTATGACGTCACGCGATTCGTTTTTATTATTTTGTTATTTTTCGTCAAACCCATTTTTTTCAACGAAAACAATAAACAATCGCGAGAAAAAAAGAAGAAGAAAAAAAAAAAGAAAGGAGGGAGGAGGAGCAGAAGAAGGGGGGGTGGGGGGCGGGGGGTGGGGTGGGAGGAGGAGGGAGAGGAATGAGATGGGGTTGACTGTTCATTCGAGCTCCCCAATCAAAGCCTGAAAAAGGAAAGAGCAACAGCTCCACATAACAACAAACTCCAAACCCTACCGACCCCACTCCCCCTCCCTCCCTCCCATTGTCTCTCTCTCTCTCTCTCTCTTCCATGGCGGAAGGCGGAGCCCAGCTCAACCCGGCGCCGCGGCGCCGCCGCTCTCCTCCGGCGCTCGCCTGATTCCCGATCCGGTTCCCTCCCCCCGAGATCCGGCGGCATTCCGCCGGGACCCCCGACCAATGCGGTCTCGGGCATCGCCCCTACGCAGCAACGATCCCCGCATTGCCGTTCCCAACAGATCGCGCCGGGCGTCCGGATCCGATGGTGGCTGCCGCCGGGCGATCGCGAACCGCCGCCGCTGCCGCCGCCGCCGCCGCTGCCGGTGCCGTTGTTGTTGTTGTTGTTGTCGTCGCTGTCGGCGTTGTGGTGGAATTGAGCGCGCCTAGAGAATGATGCAGCTTAGCTTCTCGCCTAGCATGAGGAGTTTGACCATATCGAGTAGCAATGGATTCGCTGACTTGATGAAGATCAAGATCGCTGCCCGCCACTTCTCGTACCGGACGCTCTTCCACGCCATTCTCATCCTCGCGTTCTTGTTGCCCTTCGTCTTCATTCTCACCGCTGTCGTCACTCTCGAAAGTGTCCCCAACTGCTCCTCCTCCTTGGGTACTCCTCCACATCATATGGCCATTTTACTGTTGACGTGTTTTTGGTTCAATCTGTTTGATCAATCACGTTCGTACTGGGTTACGAAATTTTTCGTTGCTTTGAGTTAAATGAGTGGAATTGATCGTGATTGAACAGCTGGCTTGTAACTTTAATGGATGATCAAATGGGCACGATTGTTTGGCCTTGCACCGTGGAGACTTCGTACGGGACCATCGATAGAAATCGCTTATTTGCTTAGATTTTCTTATGTGGGGTTGTCAGAATAACGTTGATGCGGCAATAAATGTTTTGCTGAAGCACCTATCTAAGGAAAATCTGTGAATGCGAACTACATAAAAGACATTGTTTCAATACACGACCTGGATTGATGCTTTTATCCTTCTTTTTCCTTTTTATCTTTCAGGCACATTGACACTGATTATTTTGATTTTTTATAACATCTGTTTCATGTGATAATTTTTCTGGAAGAGAAGATTCTGATTGATTTGGCATTTTCTTGGTCCCCTGCATTTTCATGTTGGACTAGAAGTCTTAACTATTTCTTACTGAGTGTAAGGCATGAAAATCAGTGTATTCATGTGCTCATGTCGTTCTATGCTTCAGGCTGTTTAGGCAGAAGATGGGGCCCTAGCTTTCTTGGTAGGGCTGATGCTTCAGAGGTAAGTAAATGTACTTCATGTCCAGTTTGATTCTTTTTTTGACATTAAATTAAGAATTAGACTAGAGAGGACTTCTAATTTTTTCTCTTTGGTTGGGTGGCAGAGATTGGTGAGAGACTTGTATATGATCCTCAATGATGTCAATACCGCAGCAATCCCAAATGATTTAGAGCTCCCGGATTCATTTAGTCAACTTGTTCTTGATATGAAGAACAACCAGTATGATGCAAGAACCTTTGCCTTAATGTTAAGAGCAATGGTATGTTATGCTGTACAATTGCATGTTGTTTGTTTATCTAATTTTTCCATGTGCTATTTTGTTTTCTGCAGAGTGTTTGCTTCATTTATGCCGCAGGTTGGACATGCTAAGCATTCCACCTGCAAATTATTCTATGAGTAAAATTCATGAAGTTGAGCTGCAGTTTTTCCATTGTTTTATTATTTTAATTTTCTGACTTACCATTGGGAAAAGTTTCAAATGCACATTCTACAATTTATAGATAGTCCTCAAATTCCCAAATTTGCAAATATGGTATGTGAAACGATACCATCCATGGGAAGTCACGGAATCTTTTAGGTACCTCTTATGCTATTTAATCAATGCCATATAGCTTTTAACTATTTTTTTTTCCGACTTCATTTTGGTAAAATCTGAACCGAATCAATGTACAAACACTGAGCAATTACCGCTGTACGTGCAATAAGTTCTAAACATGTGACGTATCATTTTGACATTGGGAAATTTTAAGAACAAAATCAACAATTAGATTATACTGTTAAATGAATTAGCCTTTTCACTCTTCTTAATCTTCCTTTGATGACACTTGATTGTTGCATTAGACCTGCCGCTTGTTCCATTAGTTATATTTTGCAGTCACCATTTCATTTTCAACCTATTTTTATGTCTTATGGTGAATATTCTTGGATTCTCTTGTTGACTGTTGATATGTTTGGCTTACCTTCCGCTGTCATAATTCTGACATAATTGTTTTGAATGATGCATAAAGAAATCACGCCACACCTAGTTTGAAATTTACAAAAGATTTTGATGCTTAAATGCAGTTTCTTTTTAAATGCCTGTCAAAGAGTGAAAGTAAATCGGAAAATCTTGGCCTAAGTTCCCTTTCTTTTCATTACAGATGGATAAATTTGAAAGAGAGATCAGGGAGTCCAAATTTGCTGAACTGATGAACAAGCATTTTGCTGCCACATCTATTCCAAAAGGCATCCACTGTCTGTCTCTGCGTTTAACGGATGAATATTCCTCTAATGTTCATGCACGAGTACAATTGCCATCTCCGGAGCTCCTTCCTCTGCTCTCAGACAACTCCTATCACCATTTTATTTTATCTACTGACAACGTTTTAGCTGCTTCCGTTGTTGTCGCTTCTGCAGTGCAGTCATCTTTAAAACCTGAGAAGATAGTCTTTCATGTCATCACTGACAAGAAAACTTACTCAGCGATGCACTCATGGTTTGCACTTAATCCTGTCTCCCCAGCTATTATCGAAGTAAAAGGTATTCACCAGTTTGACTGGTTAATGAAAGAAAACATTCCTGTGCTAGAAGCAGTTGAGAACAACAAGGGAGTAAGGACTTATTACCATGGAAATCATATTGCTGGAGCAAAGCTTGATGATACAACTCCAAGGATGTTTGCTTCGAAATTGCAATGGAAAAGTCCAAAATACATTTCCTTACTCAACCATCTGAGAATATATATACCAGAGGTAATCAGAGTGATTAAGTTTTCAATAAGGGGTTCTGGTGAAGGGTTGTACTTAAGTTTGCAAAACAAGGCACAATTGCTTAGTTTGCTTTGTTTTGACCTACTACATAATTCACTGATCCTAGGGGGAAAAAGCAGGCGGGTCCCTGCTTTTCTCATCATTCTTATCCCTCTTGCACTGGTTATCAGATGATGAAGCCATTCTTTACCTACTGCAGATCCTTTAGCAATAATCCATTGTTGTAGGTCTAGGAACGAGAATATATCAGGGTAAGGAGAATCGATAGTTTTGCTTGAGGAGAACCTCATCACAGAATTCCTTCCACCTCTTCTATATCTTATATGTGTGTTTATCATCTGGTGTACATTGTCCTTTGATATATCCTTTCTTGGACTTCTCATACTTCGCAATCAATTATATTGAGATTAGGATATTGATACATGTACCCAATTTTATGCAGTTATTTCATCTCCCAGGAGGGAGATCGAGGTAATATTTCATAGGGGTGTAAGTTAGGCCGATTTGCATTAGCATTCATGCTCCAAAAGTATGGCATGGATATCGCGTCTCTTTACTCTGTTCTCTTCATAATAGCTTGACTTGGGGATTAGGATTTGTCCTTCTAAATTTTGTTTGTCAAGATTCTTTCTTCTGTTTATTTGCCTCATATAAGTATGCTGATTGAGTGATTTGACAGCTATTTCCAAACCTCAAGAAGGTGGTTTTCCTGGACGATGATGTTGTGATTCAGCGTGATTTATCTCCACTTTGGGAACTTGATCTTGGTGGAAAGGTTAATGGAGCTGTCGAAACTTGTAGGGGTGAAGATGACTGGGTTATGTCCAAGCACTTTAAAAATTACTTCAATTTCTCTAATCCACTAATAGCGAAACATTTGGACCCCGATGAATGTGCCTGGGCCTACGGCATGAATATATTTGATCTTCGTGCATGGAGAAAGACTGATATAAGGGAAACTTATGAGTACTGGCTAAAAGAGGTACATTTTGCTACTTTTAAACCATCTGATGTTTTTTAGTTCCCCTGATAATCTAGATTCGGTTGCGCAGTGGTCAATGTTGTGATTATATATATTCAGTGGCAGTCTGCTTAGAGAAGATAGGAATATGTCCTTCAAGTAGTGGTAAAGTTAATGATCCAATCTGGATATATCCGCATTGTTTTATATTAACCATTAAATTCCATTTGAATCTTATTTGAGGGAAGATATTTTGATGCTTGTGAAGAATTTGTTTCTCTGTTAACTAATTTATCTTACCCTTTAATTGCTAAATTCCTCCCATCTCCTAACAGTCCAGTGTGGTCGATGCGTCCTATGTGTCTTAGCTTTTATGTGTACTGGAGGCTTATGAGACGACTCATCACACTCTTTTGGGTATCTTACCGCAGAATCTGAAGTCAAATATGACAATGTGGAAATTGGGTACTCTTCCTCCTGCTTTGATTGCATTCAGAGGTCATCTGCACCCAATCGACCCGTCATGGCACATGCTTGGCTTGGGGTATCAGATTAAGACCGACGTCAAGAGTGTCAAGAAGGCTGCAGTTATACATTATAATGGTCAGTCGAAACCCTGGCTGCAGATTGGCTTTGACCACCTGAGGCCATTTTGGAGCAAATACGTGAACCACTCCAACGATTTTGTAAGAAGCTGTCGGATATTGGAGTCATAGTTGCTCAGCTTGGAGAGCTTGTAGCAAGAAAATACATGGAAGGACGGATGATATGGTGAAGGGCCATATTGCCAAAGGCATTTGTTCGCATAATGCATTCATATTGCAAGTGGAATTTCTCGGAGTGTACTACCTCGCTCGTCAGATTTGATTCATCCGTTGCACTTTCGGCAGAGAAGAAGCCAGATAAACTGGGTCACGAACCCGATTTTCTCTGTACGACACCAGCAACAGAAAGGGTATGAGATCAATTGCAGGGCCACTCCCTTTTGGCTTCCAAATGCAGGGGTTCTCACTTCTAAACAGCACTTCAGTTACTCGGCAATTTTTGTTACCATTTTTTTCCTCCCAATTTTCCCAATATTATTTGTAGATGTAATTGAATCGGACACTGCTACGATACCAATCGGTAGGAAGAAATTGTTTCTAGATAATTTTTTGTTTATGTCATATTGTACTATAGAAGATATGGTTTATTTGTGCAGAAAATTCTTTTGCATGATAATTGATTTAAACTTTCGCACGGTAAAGCAAATTTCTCTTAGTTGGAAATTCAATTTACCGAATATGCGCGCCTATGTATGCATATAAATGTATACATTTGTGTGCGCGCACGAGCGTGTAGAAGGTGAAACTGGTGATGACAAAAGAAACCCACTTGGAATCATAGGTGGTTTAAGCCTTTTTAAGCATAAACCAACAATTCTGGTGGCTACTTCATTTTAAGATTCCTTTTAAGCTAAGGTGGTTAAGAGAATTTTTTTTAATTTTGAAGCCTCAGCAAACTCCTAGATGACAACACCAGAATGTCACTCATTGCATTTCAATAGTTTAATGGCGGATTCCCCCCCATCTACCAGATTTCTCTTGTGGTGCTTCGATGAATACGATTCTCGTCAATTACTCAATTGCATGATTAGCATATGGGACTCGTGTCATCTAGTGCATGTTCACATCTTACTATTTGATTCTTCCAAAGCCTTAAACAAAGGAACCGAATTAGAAAAAGCAATATCAATTCGAGTTTTCTTTTTCCACATCCATCAACTTCTCCAAAGCAAAAAGAAGCCAACAGGAGGGGCCGCAGTGACCAAATCCCAATCTTACCCACATCGAACTTTGGCACTTTCGAATTCCACCACAAACTGAGCCATTAAGCTCCATCAACAGAAGGAAAAAAAGAGTTCTTGATGTGTGCATGATCTTCTACCAGTTTCTACACGGATCACCACCACCTTTGCTGATCTCATCTTTCTCGGTGTCTGTGCAGCGTCGTGTCTTTATCCCTCTTTCTCTGTGAACTCATTAATGGGGCTTAATTAGCATGGCGAGGAAAGACTAAAGAAAGAACAAGAAAGCCCTCCAAACTTCCCCCACCAAATTTAATATTTTGATCATTTTGCTCTCGCGTGGGATCATATCCAGTTCTGACCCTTTTCACAGAAGGCCCTTATAATATTGCAATTCGAATTCTTTAACCTGACCCATAGAGATGGTTGAGGCATCGAGATCATCAAAAAGAAAATTCAACCTTTTTACCCCATCCGGGTCAACGAGTCATTGAATGTTTCCCTTCATAATGTCGAAATTTTCTAGTCCCATGAAAAGTCGGGAATTCATGTCGTGGCCACAAACCGAGGGCCCCACTTGGTGCTCCCGCAGAACACCTACGTACCTACACACGAAAGCACCTCCGGTACCTCGCACTTTTCAACGCTTGCGATGATGTGATCAGCATATAGATGGTATGCGGGTAATGCATAATTGAAACGGGTTGTCCATATATGTATATATATGACATGAGAGCTGGAATCTGTCGATTTCCATGGTATTAGGAGGGCTGAAGGAGAAGGCGAGGCAAAGGGAATGGATTGGTTGACCCGCAGATTCACGAGGCCTTGAAAGCTCCGGAACGGCCTCGTCCTAGGAGACTGCCTTTTGATCTTTTCCTCTGTTCCTTTTAATTGACTTTTCTAAGCATCTCTCCAACCGCATCCATCGACAAAGGCTCGTCCCGGTTTCTTCCGAATTCCGGCTTTGTTTTCCGCGTCAATTAGCTGTGCGGGGAACAAGAAGCGCCGCCACACCCCCCACCCAGATCAGCTGCTCTTACAGGCAAGTGAGTGTATTTTTTTTTTGTTTGGTCCTGAAACTTGTCAGCTTCTTTCGGCGTTCTTGAGTTTTTTTATTGGGGACCCAGAAGAATTTGCGGGCTGATCTGTGGTTATTTTGGAGGATTCGATCTTGTTCGACTTCTGCTCACTTTGTGTGTGCTCCTCTCTTCTTTGGGTGTCACTGTAAATTGCCCTTGGCTTCATTTTTCTGTCTTGTGTGGTTGCGGGAAGACCAAGCTTTGTAAATCAATTTGCCGATTTTGTGCGGGATGAATCATGTCTGTGTGATTTGTTTTTTCTGCTGTCAGCTTCCGTTGGCAAGTGCATGTCCTTGAAATTGGATTGATTTACTTTGCAGGACAAGTATTGGGGGAGTGAGGACCAAAACCTTTCCCTTGATTTACAATTGCCGAACTTTTTTGGGATTTGCTCTGGATTGAGCACAAAGTGAAGATCTTGGCCATTTGGGTACTGAAAACCTGTGGGGTAGCTGAAAGATGAGTGGCGTGCAAGATCAGTTGGAGATCAAGTTTCGATTGACCGATGGGTCGGATATCGGCCCGAAAAGCTTTCCTGTTGCTACAAGTGTTGCCACTTTGAAGGAAAGCATTCTTGCTCAATGGCCAAAAGGTTACGATCTTATAGATTCGGGCACTCAATTATTGTTCAGCAGTGCCTTATTTATTTACCGATATCTGCATCATTCACCTTATTCTCCCTCTTCAATGTTCAATTTCTTCTTTTCTGTCATATTTTTTATATTCGACGTAGGATGAAACTGAACAGTTCGAATAAGATAGACCAGGTTATGCACAGTTAGTGTTGGATGCTGAGGCGAAAACGATACCGCGTGTTGTGCCGTATCTTTTTAGTGAAAAAGCTTCAATCTTTAAGAGAAACTGGAATTCAAATTTCAGAAACAATATCTTTCCACATGATGTGAATATTCCTGAAGCAGTTGGTTGTCTTTTGCTCGAAAGTTGATGGTGATCTTCTTTAAGAGTAGGCTCTTTGAAGAAACATCTCAAATCAAGCTTGAGCCTGGTAAAGGACACAAACAGGAGAACGCATCTCCTGATGGCAGACTGTTTTGAAGGTTTTAGCATGTCAAATGATGCTGCTCGGGGACAATGAACTGTTCATTGGAATTCCTCTTCAGTTAAAGAATCTTTTTCTAATTACTCTTGGGGAAAAGAATCAGGAAACTATCTAAAAGCAACACCGGGTTAATAAGCCTTGTGATTCTTACGCTGGGGATTGGGAAATGGTGACTCTTGCAAACGAAGGGGGAATATGTTCTGCATAATCGATGCTCTTTTTGAGAACATTCATGTCTCTGACTCTTGTGCAACTAAAATGTCTGATTTTCTGCATCTTACGTAGTGCATCACAACTCCACCCTTGTACGTTTGCTTGTCTAGCCAGTTCCTGTTTTTCATGAATGTCTTGGTCTTGCTACGTAAGAGGTCCATTTACAAGTGAATTGACTGCTTTCCTTCTTATTAATTAGAGAAGGGCAATGGTCCAAGGACTATCAAAGATGTGAAGTTGATTAGTGCGGGAAAGATTTTAGAGAATAGCAAAACAGTCGGTGAGTGCCGGAGTCCCCTAGTCGACACTCCTGGTGGAGTTACCACTATGCACGTTGTTGTTCAAGCACCTATGGAAAAAGGTACAAACATTGTTTCCCGAAATTGTCCAATTCTCTCCCATTTAAAACTTAAACAATGAACTATACCGGTATCGCAGTGCAAATTTCTTTTTCTGACCTGTTCTTTCCTCTTCTTGATTGGTGCCCTTATGTTATACGCATGGAATTTCAATTTGCTGTTAACATTCCGCAGAAAAGAAGGAATTAAACCAACCACAGCAGAATAGGTGTGGTTGTGTCATATTATAGCTTGTGGATTCTGAGTGAAGACAGCATCGTTACAGGTGCGTTGACGTAATTATTCTCGGTGCCAACAAGTTTTGTTCTTGACCGAAATTGCCCTAAATATTCTGTCCGTGATATTATGCAGGAAAACAGCGTCAAAGCTGGTCCAGAGAATGGTTTTGAGAAATCGGTGTTCAATGAGAGGGTGTCGGCACAATACACATTGTTATACAAGTCAATTTTCGTCACAGGTCTTTGGTTTCTTTATGCTGCCCTTGGGCCCTTCCATTGTATCATTTCGACATACCTTTTCTTTTTTTTGTTTTTTCACCGATTGTTCGCTTTGTAGTTCATAAAAACTTGGTATTCAGCAATAATCTCATCTCTTCAGGTCGAATTTCTATATCGCCTTCTGTTCTTGGTTCCCGAATCCCCTTGCAACATACGATGACAACCACAGACTGTCTGGACCTTTCTATCTAGGGGCATACTCCCAGCGCCAACATAGGATTTTCTCTAAGGTCGCTGCACATGCACTTAGCTCGCTTACAAATTTCATCAGTGATAATCAGTTAGTATCAAGAGATCTGTTGTTCATAACCAAAGAATAACTCTTAAATAACCCGTCCACGCTGTTTTCACAGTTTTCAGTTTTCTTTCCCCTCACGTGATCCCTGTATCATTGCACCCAGAATCTGAAGTGAAAATTGTCGAAAATCGAAAGTCCAGCGACTCGCACATCGGATAGTAGGCATTTGATGAATGTGTCACGAGTCTCCATCATTGCTACCGTTGCTGCTGCTGCTGCTACTGCTGCTGTTGTTGTCGGGGGATCCTCAATACCATTGCAGAGTCTCTGTGCAGATCTGTACTGGGTAGGCTTTGTTCCTTTCTTTGATCTGATGGTCAATGGCAAAGATGCACGTTAAAAAAATGATCTTTCTTGAGTGATTTGGATCATGAAATCTCACTTTAGACCGTCACTGGTAAAGAAGACGATTTTTGTGTGGTTATTAACAACTTAAACTTTTAGAAGTAATGATCGTATGCTCAAATTTTTGATATGAAGCTTCGAATTTAAATTCTTGCACTCTGTTTCTTTCTCAACCTCTTTAAGATGCGGAAGATTATGATGATATAATTGTCCATAGCAAAGGGGACAGCGATTTGACCAGAAAGAAGACAGGTCAATACATAGGAATTGTTCAGGACGAGGTAGTATTGTCCTGTGGGGACTGTGCTGAGAGTCAAAACAAGTGATTGAAAGGCCTTCTGGGGTTTTTTCTGACGTTGCATTTGTTAATGGAGCCAGTCCTTTGAGCAACTCAGTAAGGGAGAAAAGTTATCTCTCCTCTCTTTTTCCATTTTAATTTTTGGTTTTTTAAGTGAGTGGGAATTGATTTTTGTATATGGAAGCAGCACAGATTAAGCAGATTATCGTGAGGAAGGAATGGTTTAACCGAGGTAAAACTCATTGAAATTGCAATTTCGTGTATTTAGGACTTTCTAAAACCGAAAGATTTCATTTTTCTTTTAATTATGAAATAGGCTTCAAGTTAGAAAATTAAAAAAAAAAAAAAAGAGTAATGTCGAGAATGTACCATCTCCTACAATTTAACACCTGATAAAACATGAAGTAACTTTCCACTATCCTCATAATTTTAACACTCGATGAAACATGAAGAGGTAATGATGCAAGTCCAGTGTCCAAGCGCTTACCGATTTCGAGATTAACCCAATGGGAAGAAGAGCAGGAGGAAGCAACGGAAATATGGTATGAAATTGCCAGCCAGGGAAAAACGGACAAAAAATCGAGAAGAAAATCACACATTCCTCTTAAAATTAATAATAAAGCAAATCTCCCATGTACCATTTATTTCTTTTTTGTCGAGTTTCAGTCTAAAATTTTGCCAATTGAGCCGAAAAAATCGGAGAAAGACTCCAAATCACTCTCGCTCCTCGCGGCCATATCCCATCCAAACAAACGGGGGATGGACGTGAGGACGGAAGGAGGGAAGGAAGGCTCTGCAATCTTCCAGGGGGAAAAGGAACGAAAAAAGCTCGAGACCTTTCACGAAGCATCTCTTGCCCCCCCTCCCCCTCCACAGTCCCCGAGAAGAGCTCGCCCATGAATTTCATAACATAAAATGTCTCTCCCCGCTGCCACTTTCCTCCTTCCTCAAGCAATCCTCTCTCTCTCTCTCTCTCTCTCTCTCTCTCTCTCTCTCTCTCTGTGTCCTCTTGGCTTCGGTTCTACTCCCCTGTCTCCTCTCCTCTCCTCTCCTGCCTTAATGGCCTCGACCACCTCCTTGTCCGGGATCAGCCTCCGCCCTCCTCGGCCCCCGCCGCCGAGCTGCTCCTCCAATCGGGGCGCCGCGCTCGCGAGCCCGCGCTCCTCTCTCGGCTTCCCCTGTGGCTCGAGACCGGTCGGGAGGATTCGGCTGAAGTGGGAGACCGGCGGCGCCGGGAGGCTCGGCGGGCGGCGGGGCTCGCCGCCGTCCAGGTCGCTCGTCGTGCGGTGCGAAGCTTCCGGCGGTCGGGTGATTGCCGGTTCCTCCCTTGGCTTTTTGACCGCTGCGTGTTCGTTTCGTTGCTCTGTTTTGGGGATTTTGTTAAGTGCTTGTTCGGGCTGAGGCGATGAGGTCGCGTGCGTCTAGGCGCGGTGCTAGTAGTATTTTTTGGTGTTCGAGTGCGTTGGGATTTTACTTGCCGCGTTCCCATTTGTCGCTCTGTCGTGTAGTGGCCATGAGCTCGCTAGTCCTGAATGTCCTGGTAGGATTGCGTTGATTGATTGCTAGTGCGATTGCTGTGCTGCTACAGTGGGCTGTGCATTGCCATGGAAACTCAGATATGCATTTTCAGTTAGCTGCTTTGTTTACTTGGGTTCCTCTTCATTTCTTTATATGTTTCTCTCGTCTCCTCTCTTGTGCCCATAGTTAGTTTCTCTGGGCTTACTTCGTCGGAGATTTTAGAATAGAAATTAGAAATTTCTCTCTCTTACCTTCCGACCTGTCTTTGGTCTGTTATGCTGCTAAATGGATGAACGTGCACATGTAGCTTTTCGGGTGGTGTTTGAAATATTTATAATCAGTTTTGTACGCTTGAACCCCGATAAATTATTCATTTTGTAGTTGTATCAAATGACAGATCACACAGCAAGAATTTACAGAGATGGCCTGGCAAGGGATTGTTTCCTCACCAGATATCGCGAAAGAGAATAAACATCAGATAGTGGAGACTGAGCACTTGATGAAGGCTCTGTTGGAGCAAAAGAATGGGCTTGCCCGGCGGATCTTCTCCAAGGCTGCAGTTGACAATACCCGTCTTCTGGAGGCTACTGATAAGTTTGTCCAACGGCAACCAAAGGTGTCTTTATTGAATGGCAATGTCTATATGAGCACCTTGTTTCTGCTCAACGGGTGATTGTAGTAAGATGCTGCTATTCAGTTTTATTAACCAGTTAAACATTTTCAGCATAGGCGTTGCCTCTTGAGAGCGAGTTCTTAATTGAATAATAGAGGATTTAACATAACTTGATGTTCTCAGCGGTTAATGGAAACAGATAACGACCATTTGGCTTGTTTGATATGTATTTAATTAATAGCCGTTTCTGTTTAAACTGCTGCAGGTTCTTGGCGAGTCAGCTGGTTCAATGTTAGGGCGTGATTTAGAAGCCTTGATCAATCGGGCTAGGGAATTTAAGAAAGAGTTTGGGGATTCGTTTGTCTCTGTTGAGCACTTGGTTCTTGGTTTTGCAAAGGATCCCCGATTTGGAAAACAACTATTCAGGGATTTTCAAATAACTGAACAGAAGTTGAAATCTGCGATAGAAGCAATAAGAGGACGACAATCTGTAATTGATCAAGGTGACTCTGAAACCCAGTTTATGTGTTGATTTCCCTTCTTCATTGTGTGTGGAGGTAGTGGAGAAAGTCAGCATGTTTTTTTTTTTTTTTTAATCTCGATATTCATCATTGTTATTATTCTGGGGCCCTTTATGTCACATATATCATGTCTTGTAAAGAGGAAGCTGAAACTGCCTACTCTGTTCTTGTGGCATGTGTGTACTTTTTATTTGGGACAAGCAGAAGAGTGTGTGCTTTCAGTTTAATTGTAAACAAACTTGGGAACTTCTAAAACCTCGTCTCATGCAGCCATCTTTGGAATTTTCTGTATATATTTCATCGTGTCTTCAGTGTGTATCTCATGCTATGAGTTATTTATTGCAGATCCAGAGGGAAAGTATGAAGCTCTGGAAAAATATGGGAAGGATTTGACAGCTATGGCAAGAGCTGGAAAGCTTGATCCTGTCATAGGAAGAGATGATGAAATACGTAGGTGCATTCAAATTCTTTCTAGGAGAACAAAGAATAATCCTGTGCTAATTGGTGAGCCTGGCGTGGGGAAGACTGCAATATCGGAGGGGTAAGTACTTATAGAGATGTGGGATGTTTGTGAAGTAGCGCCGAGCTGGGACTTTTGATCTGCAGTAGGCTTAGCTAGGTAATTGGTTTCATTATTTGACAGAACTAACTCGTTGATTCTCTACTGCATTGCCAAGTTTCTGCTCTTATAGTTGTCTAAGTTAGTACCTGTCAACGAAGAAACTGCAATATAAGTTTTACAAAGCATGAGTATTTGCTGTCACCATTGTATTGCAATGGTGCTGTACCTTGGGGAGGCATGATTTGTTGAACGATTGTTGGAATTTGACGTGAAACTTTTGACAGACTTGCCCAGAGAATTGTGCAAGGTGATGTACCACAGGCTTTGATGGATCGTAAGGTGCGTATTCTACTTGATATTTTTTTGACAAAATTCCCGATGGATGTATGATCTCCATGTGTTTATGCACATTGGTCGTAGAATTCTTGGGATATTGAATGAGCTGTGTGTACTCCTACTTGTTGCTACAATGATCATTGACCTTAACTTGAATTTCACAGCTTATATCCCTTGACATGGGTGCCCTGATAGCTGGAGCAAAATATCGAGGGGAATTTGAAGATAGGCTGAAAGCTGTACTGAAGGAAGTAACTGAATCTGAAGGGCAGATCATCGTCTTTATAGATGAGATTCATACGGTAGTTGGCGCAGGTAGTGTACTTGCCGGGCAGATGTCTGAAATTCCTGTTTTAAAATATATGCTGCTGCACTGATACTGCTTGTGGTTCTAATTTGAAGCAGCAGTCCCGATTTCCTAAAGAATTCTTTGAAATTTCTAGTTCAATTTCTATCAGCGGCTAATGGCCAGCTCATTTTAGGATTTTGGGAGATGTTCTCTTCTTTTCTTAGAAAGCTCTTTTGTTTGACGTAATTTAGGTTATGAAGATTGTTATATAACTTGTTGCAGGTGCTACAAATGGTGCAATGGATGCTGGCAACTTATTGAAGCCAATGCTTGGACGAGGGGAATTGCGCTGTATTGGTGCAACAACACTTGACGAGTACCGCAAATATATCGAGAAGGATCCAGCTTTGGAGCGCCGTTTCCAACAAGTCTATGTGGATCAACCTTCAGTCGAGGACACAATATCAATACTTCGGGGATTACGTGAAAGATATGAGCTGCATCACGGAGTCCGAATCTCTGACAGTGCACTGGTAGAAGCAGCAATTCTTTCTGACCGGTATATAAGTGGACGATTTTTACCTGACAAAGGTACATTTCAAACCATCTAATGAAGTATGAATATCTTTCTTTTCACTATTAATCTGCTTCGTGCTGATTACATGTCTGGTTCATCAGAAGGCTGCCAGGACTATAGTTCCCTTCACAGTAGAAAGTGCATTTTCTCAACCGATAGGATCTTGCATATTCTGATTGGAGCATTATTCTAAATTGGAGCTCTGAGAATAAGTAACATGTAGATTTATAGGTGATGGTACTATTCCATGAAGAACCATCAGATATGTCCTGCTGGGAAGTGGGCAACATATAGTTCTTCTAGCTGGCTGCACTGAACCCTGCTTCCTTTATCTTATCTTTCTGTCTGCATCCGTATTTCATATAGATTGCTCATTTTAACGCTCAAAGATCATTCTCCAAATGAAAAACACGACATACTGATGTCTTCCGCATAATCGGCAGCATATAGTTCTAGCTGGCTGTATTGGCCCTGCTTCCTCTCTCTCTCTCTCTCTCTCTCTCTCTCTCTCTCTCTCTCTTTTGGGTTTTTTACAAATTTGGAATAGGTGATTCTTACAGAAAACGAGTGTCATTGAGGAACGAAAGCATTGTAGAGGACGGTCTGGTTGAGCTCTAAAAGAGAGAATCTATTAAAAGTTCTATTTTAGTAAAATATTTGTTTGGTTGAAGTAGTGTTATGTGAGGTTATTATTGGCTGGCTTTGAATTGTAGTCATTTGAAGGAATTCTGAAGGAAGACTGAAAACATAATGTCCTTGCAATTTCAGCTATTGATCTAGTGGATGAAGCGGCTGCTAAGCTTAAGATGGAAATTACTTCAAAACCCACTGCTCTTGATGAGATCAATCGATCAGTCTTGAAACTGGAGATGGAGAAGCTGTCACTAGCAAATGATACAGACAGGGCTTCGAAAGATAGGTTCAGCCGCCTTGAGGCAGAGTTATCTCTCTTGAAGGAAAGACAAGCTCAGCTTACTGAGCAATGGGAGCATGAAAAGTCTGTCATGACACGAATACAGTCCATCAAAGAGGAGGTATGGCATTTTTTCCCTCTTAATTTGTTGATTTGATGAAAATAATTTTCTTCGGAGGGTTCCGTGAGTCACTAAGGGGATTGATTTTGATAAATCTTCTTCTAATGTTTTTACATTTCAAAGTTTGCATCCTCAATACTGAGTTTGGATTCCCATCAGATGGGAAATTGTCATTGAAACTAATCTTATTCGTTAAGATGTGATATTGTTAGATATTGCAACTTATGTGCTAGGAAATTGAATTGTCTTCTTATTTTTATGCAGATTGACAGAGTAAATCTCGAAATCCAGCAAGCTGAGCGGGAGTATGACCTTAATCGTGCTGCTGAATTGAAGTATGGGAGCCTAATTTCATTGCAGCACCAACTTGAAGGTGCAGAAAAAGAGCTAGATGAGTACATGCGATCTGGAAAATCTATGCTTAGAGAAGAAGTAGCAGGAAGTGATATTGCTGAAATTGTTAGTAAATGGACTGGCATCCCAGTCTCCAAGCTGCAGCAGTCAGAGAAGGAGAAGTTATTACATCTTGAAGAAGAATTGCATAAGCGTGTTGTGGGTCAAGATCCTGCAGTGAGATCAGTTGCAGAAGCGATCCAGCGGTCTCGAGCAGGATTGTCAGATCCTCACCGACCTATTGCTAGTTTTATGTTCATGGGTCCTACAGGTGTTGGGAAAACAGAGTTGGCAAAGGCCCTTGCTGCTTATTTGTTCAACACTGAGGAAGCGCTGGTACGAATTGATATGAGTGAGTATATGGAGAAGCATGCAGTTTCAAGATTAATAGGTGCTCCACCAGGTTATGTAGGGTATGAGGAAGGAGGTCAGTTGACAGAAACGGTTCGCAGGAGGCCTTATGCTGTCATTCTCTTCGATGAGATAGAGAAAGCTCACTCTGATGTGTTTAACGTATTTCTTCAGATATTAGATGATGGGAGGGTGACTGATTCACAGGGTCGCACTGTGAGCTTCACTAACACGGTCATAATTATGACTTCCAATGTGGGTTCACAGTACATTCTAAATACTGATGATGATAGTTTACCCAAGGAAACTGCTTATGAGACCATCAAACAGAGGGTAATGGATGCTGCAAGGTCTATCTTTCGCCCGGAGTTTATGAACCGGGTCGATGAATATATTGTTTTCCAGCCTCTGGAACGTGAGCAGATTAATAGCATTGTGAGATTACAGGTATGTAGTTCGTGGTTTATATCTGTAGCATTCTCCATTTTATTTTCTTCAAGAAAAAAACAAGTTCCTATGGTTCACTACAAGGTTATGCTGTTTGTCCCTATTGTCTCGCTTTAGAAATCTGACAACATGCTTAGGTTGTTTGCTAGGACCATGCTTTTGTCCTCAGCTGTCTTGGCTCTCATTTTCAATTTCCTAATATCTAGTCTGTAGAGAAAAGGTCTTCTGACTTGCGTGATAAGATGTGATGGAGTTACAGATAAATTCTGGGGTTTCTCATCCTTAAAGAATTTTAAAAATAGTATCAAGATGTATTGTTTACAGCAAATTTAATAATGAACATCTGAAGAACTCAGAGAGTACATATATGCAATGTCCTATACCAGTCTCGATGCAGCGTGTTGGCTTCAGATGGTATTGTAATCATAACTTATTCTCATGCTTATTCATGTTTTGTTGACAGCTGAAGCGTGTACAGAAGAGAATCGCAGATCGAAAAATAAAACTAGTGGTGACGGATGGAGCTATCCAGCTGCTTGGGAATCTTGGCTATGATCCAAACTATGGCGCGAGGCCGGTCAAGCGGGTGATTCAGCAGCACGTCGAAAACGAACTTGCCAAGGGCATCTTGAGGGGGGACTTCAAGGACGAAGACATCGTCGTAATAGACACAGAAGTTACAGCATTTGCCAATGGTCAACTTCCTCAGCAAAAGTTGGTGTTTAGGAAACAAGACGGAGACTTGGATATGGCCGCTACAGGAGACCAAGAAGCCTTCTCGCCTCCTGTCTGACTGTTTTGAAGTAATCTATCTCCCCCCTGTTTAAGGTTCCGGATCAGTTCTTATACAGCAACATATATAGGTTTCACACCTTTCCTTTTTCTTTTCCGCGGGAAGGACAAGGCGTAATGCCAGTGAACCTTTTGTAACCAATACATGCTCCACATGTCGGGGTGTATAATGCGAGATAATAATTCAAGAGTACACATAGAGAAGGCACATGATATTCACTCTTTAAAGATTCGGGTTTCAGACCGGTTCGATTGGGGAGCCACGTCCTGGTTTCTTTTGCAGTCGCGTGTCCGATGAAATACTGTGTATTCCATAGGTATCATTGCCTCGCCTTTATGCTTGGGAACTAGTTTTTCCACCAGGAACTTGGGGCATGCACCAAGTGCGTAGTGAGGGCCGATGCATTGTAAAGAACAGTATGAAGAGGATGCATGAGAATAATAAGGGATGTTGAAACCTTTTCAGAACCTATCCGGTGAATGATTAATAAACAGGTAGAGAGAATTTGGGTTGGCATCTTCACATTTCACTGTGGCTATGGACTTTATAAGAACTCCCCCCCGTTTGCACCGTAGCCTAGCATCAAAACTACACTACATAGATTTAACAAAACTACAAAAGTGATGAAATCTAATGCCACGTAATTGCTAAAAAAAGTGAGACCTCACTTGTTGGGCCTTGCATTGATATAAGTATTTTTTTTATTGGTCGAAGCATTAATATAGGTATTAAAAAGGTTGATTCTGAATTGACAAATTTGTGTTCGCTTCATTCACTTCAACTTCATCGTAGAACCATCCATGTATCTTCCATACATAGTCAATCAATTTCAGGAATGCCTAAACGCTACTTAGCCATTTTGAGAAAATTGGTCATTTGGTTAAATTTAAGTGATGACGACATAAATGGTTCTTGAATTTTGGCATAATGTGCAATGTGGTTCTTTACCTTTTAATTTATTCATTGTAATCTTTAAACTTTACTTCAATATACAATGTAATCACTGAACTTTTGATACATGTTTAATTTAGTCCATAAATTATATGAAATTATTCAATACTGTTCTTTCATTAATTTAAGTTTAGAAGGACAATATTAAATATTTTTACTAAGTCGATGGACTAAAATGAATATGTACCAAAATTTCATAAATCATATTTAACATATTAAAAATTTGGGAATGATATTATATATTAAGTTAAAGTCCAGATATCATATTAAACTAATTAAAAATTTACTGATCATGTTGCGAAATGGTCAAAAGTTTAGAAATTATTTGTATTATTTTTCCTAACTTTAAAGTGTCTAAGAGGGCGCTTAGCAGAAGTGCAGTTCCCTTCTCTCTCTTGGCGCGTGCGCGTTTTAAGCAGATGGCTCCACTGATGATGGCTGACGTTCCGTCGTCGTAGTCGGCGTTACAGTATCAGAGGACCGCAGTGAGAAGAAAAGAAAAAGAAAAAGAAAAAGGAGCTGTCTTTCTGATCATCCATCGAAGGAGTTCAAATGGGTCGGTGACAGTGTGAATCGTTGCTCGTCTCTTTGTTGAGAATCCGAAATTTTTTCTCGTCCTCTTCTTGTTACTGGGTCGATCAAGAACTTGTCCTGATCTTGTTTTCGTCGCAGCTGGTGAAAATGGAGGAGGAGGAGGAGGAGAATGGAAACAAGGGGAGGTGAAAGAGGGGGTGGCCTCACTAGCCCTTCTCCCGTCTGGCTCCATCTCGGGCCACTTCATCCACCTCCCTCATTCCATCTGCTATGGCCTCCACGGCACTGGTTGGTACCCACCTCTCTCTGTGTCTGCCTTTTCTTGTTTCTCTTTTATGTTATCGCATTACGTGTTGAGAGCTGCTGTGGCCAAGCTTTTTTTCATGGGCAGAGTTGGCGTGCGAAAGGGAATGCAGCAGGGGAGAGGACTACCGCCTGATCAAACTCTCCATCACGGACTTCAAAGTAGGGGAAAATTTGTTCTGCTTTTCGTGCTCACGTTGTCCCAGAGACATTGTGGTTTCGACCCTTTTTCCGGATAGACTTGCCTCAGCACTAATTTTATGTTGACAGACCAAACAAGAAGGGACTGTTGTGGTGGAGTGCAAAGGCCATGATGCTGCTCGGTTTCATAGCATAGATCATGCTCACGGGTGAGCGTCCCTCAAGAAATTTGTCTGGACTTCTTGGGTGCTTCAGTGAGGCACTTTTGTTCCATTTCAATAGTAACCTCCGCGTACTGGCTTTCCTATCGGTTCTTGCTCTGGGATGGTGCTTCTCTGATTTATAGTTTAAGAGAAGCGTTCAGTACCTCCGCTGAATTTATAACACGAGACGGTTTCTTGGGACGGAACTCGTTGGTTTGACTGGAGCCTTTTCTAGTGCAGTTTTTTGCTTCTCATATGGTTCGGATGTTGTTGCTATTAATGTTATTTGTGAATTCAACCTTGTCGATAACCTCCCCACATGTCTTGTTGAGCAGTTGGGAAGAGGACGTGGCAGGGCTACTGGAGCAAAAACATCAAAAGAGCAAGATTGTGGTCTCTTTTGAGTGTGAGACCCTCAAAGCTGAGGAAGCAGCTGAGGACCATATCAAGAAGTTTATGCCAAAATTAAGTGGACTTGATGCTGTTGGTAACCGTTCTCGCTCACATACTTTTGCAGCTATTTAAGTGGTTCATTGTTATCATTGTCGACACCAGCAAAGTGAAGGAAATATTAGTTCTGTATCGTTTGGTTTCCCCGCTGCATGACTCGTCTCATTCTGGAGAAGACATACCACAAGAACTTACTCTGGTATTAAATTACTAATACTGTGGATTATTGCTTGGAGCTGAATGCTGGTTATCTTTATCCCTATAAAATGAGAGTGACACGCTCTAACTTCAATCTACTTTTGTTTGGGCGCAAGAGTGGACTGTCGATTATAAGTTGTAATGGCGTCTTAGATTTTTGAACTTCTCCTTAAGCAGTGGCATCTTCAAATGAGACATCCCCCCTCTTTATGTGTATCCTAGATCAATGATCTTCGATTTTGAGTTTTCTGTCATATCACTAAGGGTTAACCATGCTCTGATTGATCATGATCGCCAACTACTATAATATTAGCTTAATATCATGAACAACAGAAATGCTTCTTGTGACTTTTAAACTTCTTGTTTTCTTCCATCAATCTTTTTGCTGCAGTCTGGTTGTCAATGGTAATAGCTCCTTATATCAAACTTGGAATGTTCCTGAATTGCAGGTTATTGTTCTCGGCTTAAGGTAAATCACTTATCCTTTATTTGTACTGCAGTTAACATTGGGCGAATGAGGATTGCAGGGTTGGACTTTGATGCAGAAAAAGCAGACTTGGAGCAGAATCTGTGATATTCATGGTGCACATATTTTTGGCTGAAACTTCAAGCTTCCTTTGTCATAGATAAGAGCATGCTTTGTCTGATGATATGTTTTGTGATTATCTAGATAATTCATCCAATCCTTACATATTTACAGTCAGTATGCCCCTGATTATTCTGGTGAGAGAGTGTGATACTTGCACGTGTGAGTAATCAAAGCTTGGTCATTAGCCACTCTGGTTCAATTTAGTCGTTATATAGCTCGAAGCTATTTGATATAAGAATACTTTTATTATACTGGTTTCCATCCTGGAGGTGGTTTGCAAGACATAAGTCATTGGAATACGAGTATTTAAACAGGTGCTGATTTCCAATCTATATGGCCTTTTAAACGATTAAGTTCAAGCTCAGTGGCACCAGTACTTGATTTAATGGCAATGCTAATGTAGGCAGATCATCAGATCAACTTCAAGCAGACCTAACTTTCACCCGGTTGTAACTTGGAGGACTATACACGTTAATTGTAATTGGATTTCTATTTTTAAGTGTAAGTTGGGTGAATTACATTGTTGTAAGTAACCCAAAAGGAAAATTATATTGAGTCACAGCATGATCTCCTTATGAGGATGAATTAAACAAGAAAAGGAAAGTTAGAAAACCAACTTCAGATCAAAAGCTCACTCTGAGGCTCAGAGCATGGAAACATAAATCTGCACATTGGAGGAAGAAGAAGATGCAGAGCACTAAAGATGAAGAAATGGTGTGCAACTAAAGCCAGTACTTCAAAGATCCAGAGCAAAGCCAAATGAATGCAACTAAATGAATTTACACCTCAAGGTTACCATTTATGGTACCGGCTGTTAAACTAACTGCATTTCCATTACACGGAAATATCACAGTAAAGAACACAAAAAAGACTTAAACCCAACCCAAGCACTCTGTTGTATGATTTGCAGCATCATTGTTGATCTAAGTAAATCTTATGTCTTTGATTCCCTGTTATTGGACTTACTTCGTTGCCAAACTGTGCAATGATCTCTGCACATACCTTTCAATTGCCTACTTCACCAAGTCTTTTGGTTCTTGAAGGGAGATCACTGTTTCAAAAGCGCCAACCAAAGCCTTCACCTTACTCTTCCGGGTCTTAACCAGTTGACTAGCTGTTTCTTCAATCATATTGTTGAACAGTCTCTGGCCTTCTTTCTCCTTTCGGACATCTTGATGTTTCAAGGTGATTTTTATGGAACTCGGTGTGCTGCTATGCTTGCCACCCTCAATTGCCTCTCTTCTCTTGAAGGTTCTCCTTCTGGCATCAGCCTTCGGATTTTGGTTCTCTCCAAAAGCTCTTCCTTGTCTAATCTTTAGCTTCCTTGGACTACTGCTTCCAGCTTGAGTGCCAACCACCACTTTGCGATTCCTCAGGCTAAGATCCACAGCTTTACATGTTTCATTTTTCACGGAATTTGTCCTATCTTGTGTTGGCCTCTGTGAAGTCCCTGCTCGTACTGAACTCTCAGATTCACCATGACCAGAATCAGAGCAACCTTCTCCTTTATCATCTGTATAATCAGAAGACTCATGGAATTCTTCTTCATGTGATTTTGGAGTTGGGCATTTTGGGAGGGATAGATGCTGGGGCAGTAAAAAGGATTGATCCGGAGACATGTTAACAGTGCTTCCATTTTGGTCATCCACAGCAAAAGTGGTAGTGGTAGAAGTAAATTCTGAAGGTATGTGCTCAGTCTCCTTGTTAATGACATGAATGGTCTTCTCCTGGACCGCCACTTCTTTGGTGATTTGTACGACCTCAGCATTCTTGCTACTATTTTGATTTTTTTTCTGATTCTTCAGAGGGTACATAACTTTACTGGCTATGGCCTTTCTTGGTCTCATGCTTGGAGATCGAGAAGAAAATTCTAGGGAATTAGAAGTAGTCGAGGATACTGACAGATTCTTTGCCGCTACTTTGGAGGAGGTCCTAGTATCCCTGCTTGTCATGATGCTATTCTTTTTTCTGTGGCTTGATTCTCCTGATGAGTCAGCCAATGACAATGGCTTGGCTCCTAAGGGTTCCATTTTCGTCTTCATTGACCTTGAGTATGTTTCTGATGATAACATCGCTGAGGCTCCCGGAGAAAATTGTTTTTTTCCAGTTGATGCCATGCCCGGTTTCACTTTTTTACACAGATCGGAGAATTGGGTTTTTGAGCTGCGCGAAGATTTCAACTCAACCTCTGATTTCTTCTTCCCTTTTGCCATGAACTTAACCCCGGCATGGTCAGGGGCCGGTCCTTGTTTGCCCACGTTAGCTGTATCAGAAGTTTGGCTTTCCAAATCTGACGGAACCTCGAGCTTAATTGTCGGTTTTTGTGCTGAACCTGGCTCAACCGCATCATCTGCCAAAAGCAGTTGGGCAGGCAGCTTCCTGGTCATCTTCCCCCACATCGGATTTCTTGGCTTTGTTTTGAATATCTGTGTCCCTTCATATTTGCAGTACTCATGGCATGATCGCCCTGGAGCCCTGAGATGGTGTGGGGTTCTTCCACTTTTTGAAGACCTTGGTTTTCCTGCAGAATTTCCTTCATCTGTCTTGATTATTCCCGAGGTCGCGGGGGACTTTATGTCCTCCTCAGCCATTTAATGAGGAGAAAATATACAATATGAAATGTATATGAACCCTGCAAAACAAGATTTCTTTAATAATAGAGAAAAGTTAAAAACTCTGCAAATAGTGGAGGCTTAAGTTATTGAACAAACTCCCAAGACATCGTTGAAGCGAAACATTGGAGCTAAGACTATAATCACGAGCTCCAGAAGCAGACATCAGTTGAGAGAAGATTATAAGACAAGAATCGATTGAAGAATAACTGCAGGATATGCAATTTTAGTAAACGTTATACGAGGAAAGGCAACAGAGTCATTCCATAATTTGACATTGCATTTTGGAGATACGGTTTGTTTTACAGTACAACGGAAGAAAGACGTGTCAAAAACTTAAAATTCCCGATCTTACGCATTTTAAATTGCCTTGTTTTATGTCTGTTTTGAGACGTAATCTCTGTGTGTTAGTCACGCTGTTTACATTTAGAGATGATTTAATTGCCTCATTCTATTCGTCAAACTGCAAAAGGAGTTTCACTTTATGCAAAGTATAAGAAATGTGAAAGGAAGAAATACATACCGATCTATAATAGCGTATTGGTTTTAGACCCTCTGTCAAGGTCCAACAGAACAAAAAAAACTGTCCTAAGGCACGCTATACCGAATGTCAATCGGAACACGGCAAGGCAAATCAGTTGACTACGACTCTCGTGAAACAGGGTATTCTTATCGGGACGATATGCTACAGGTTCTGTGAAACCCAATTACCGTGCCGCTTTCTACGCATGGTGTCTATCTACTGATCAGAACAACCTCCATTTCATTTGAATTATCAGTGGACATTGATTTCCACCCAAGAGAAGGGTAACTTAAGGGATGCTCTGGAAGAATCAGTGAGAACCTTCACATAACAAATCAAAGCTCACACGCCCTCAAAACCCATCAATGGTTGAATAACCTACAAAACATCAGTTGATACAGCCAAGCTTCATCAAGAATAGAGGAACATAGCAATGAGAAGTTACTGCATACGTAGTGCTCCCAGTTACTACGAGGACAATCGGCGTTTTGAAATCCCAACCGGACCAGCCATCAACTGGGCACTTACCCTGGCTGATCCTGGTTTTGGCGGGTTAAACCGGCTCACCACCACTGCCACTTAAGAACCTGGTTCAACCTCTGATACGGTTTTGAAAACACCGGCGAATAACATAAGAATGGCGCTATAGGCCCATCTTCGATTCAAGAAAGTGCTAGCAAACGTACCTTTGAACTAGCGTGTGCAAAGACTGCTTAACAACAAAGCAAAGTTGATATGAAGCACAAAGGATATTGTCTGAGTTCCACCTTTTGTGTATAGATTTCATGTATGAGAGAGAGAGGAATACGAGTTCTTGGCCATCGATAGATCGTGCGGGCAAGTCTTTTGTGGCTTTAATAAGTGGAGGCGGGCTTTTTGGCGTGCGTAATGGGCAAGTGCATTTGTTGAAGGATTCTGTGCCAGATGGCCTTGTTTATCTATTTTCTCTTCTTGGACAGCATTTAATTCTCTGGATTTGTTAACTCAAACATGAAGTTGGACTCAAAAATCGTAATCCAAAGGTAATCTTTATCGGGAAATATATCAAAAACAGTCATTACTTAGCCTTAGGGAAAATGTTTGCTAAGAGAATGTGTCGTCAGTATGCAAAAGACCGGCAAGCGCAGGATAGTATTTTATCCGGAATAAGATAATCTCACACTTTTTAGAAGAACTGCTCATATTTTTTTTGTTTATCCGTTTTCTGAGTCAAAATTCAGACAGAAGGCCGACTTTCGAGTATATGCACAGAGCCGAATAAATTTTAAGCAATAACTTTCCAATGCGTCAACAGTACGCAAAATACCGGCATGCGCAGAATTGTATTTTATCCGGAATAAGATAATCTCACACCTGTTAGAAGAACTGCTCATATTTTTGTGTTTATCCATTTTCCGAGCCCAAATTCAGACTGAAGGCTGACTTTCGAGTGTATGCACAGAGCCGAATAAAAGCAGCTACTTTCAAACTATGGCATTGATCTTGTATCATATAAGAATGCTAAACAAGAAGTTTCTGCTAAGTACATTGCCTCTTTCATTTTCTGAGTAGATGGCATGAAAAATATCCTATCAACTCCAAATTATCCAGGGTTTTAACAAATCTTCATTTGCTGACGATAGCAGTTCACATGTAAGGTTATGTTCGTAATGGCCGTTTCCTCCCTGAGACGGTCTTCTTCACAGCTCCGACAGAGACCAAAAACTGGTCGAGGGATGACAGGGTCTTCATGTCATCCGGAGGGAAGTAACTAGCGGCCTTCCCCAAGAGTAATGTGAACAGAAGAGACAGTGATGGTCGAGTCACGTATCGCTCGCCCAACAGATCATCTAGAAATGCAAACGCTGCCAAGAAATCGGATCTGCTGGCATTTAACGGCGCAGCAAAATGAGCAGGGATTATTCTCTTGAATCTCCAGTCCCGTGCAATACTGTCAATCCAATCTCTAACCTGAAATTTAAGAAAAATAAATTAATTAATTAACATAATCACACCACAAGGTTCTGTGAAACGGTTTCTACACTTTTTCAATAGGCTTTATCCAAACATATCCATAGGTCCTATACTAGACCGGCTACGGCATAATCAGTACACTTTACTTTGGCATACAGTAAGGAGAAAGCACAAATTCTAACAAAGAGGAAAGTTACATAGTCAATGGTTATTTTTACCTTTTCAGGGATCTTGCTGAAGACTAGTGTCTTCACAATGGGAGAAACAATCAGCTTCTGTGACATCTGAGAAAAGCTGGCATTCGGTTCCAAAAGATTGGATGGACCAAGAAACAAAATTTGGAGGACCATTCTTTCCCACCCTGCAGATTTTTTGGCATTGCCTCATTTTCTTTGTGATTCTAGTAAAACAACCTTGATCTGCACCTACAAAATCTCTTGATATTTCATGAAGGCAAATAAATTGAGACAGAGAATGATCTAACCTTTCTGACGGTTCATGTTATTGTCGACAACAGGCTCCTCCGGCACTTCCTTCCCCTTACTCAGGATCTTCACTGCCAATCCGTTCTTTGCAGATGCTAACAAGGACTCTTTGCTAATACAATCCGGTGGCTTTCTAGGGACGAATATTACGGCATCGGTTACAAGTAAAGTTCTCGTGCGCTTGTGGTAAAAAGCTACCTCAACATACGGCCCAATTCCTGTAATCAGTACAAAATAGAAAATTAGTTCCTGCTGCAACCCTTCAAAGTGATGGTAGGAATTTCATTTGTGATGAGTATTACCAACTTCTGGTGAGCTCAAGACCTTCTGCTCAATCTCGTCGGCCCACGGGGTTGACAAATCCTCGTCTTTCAATGTTTTAGCACGAAATATTCCAAAAAACTCTAGGGGCAAATTGAGTGGCCAACTCCACTGCCTTGGTGCTACCCATACTCTGGCCTTTGGGAATTTCCTTGAAAACGGGCCAACAAAAATTTTATGCTCATATGCGAATGTGGGCAGGACAATATACTCAACCGGCGCCCCTAATTCCTTCACAAGCTGGCAACAGAAAAGGAAATATGCTGTCAGAAGGTGCATTTATATCATAAATAAACACGAATGCCATAGAGGCTAGAAATCAAGGTTAGAACAGCTTGTGAATGGGGCTGCGGCAACTAGATCCCTTGCAAAAAGATGAACTTCAATGAATTTAAAGATGACAGATGGTGGCGGTTTTCTTTACACAATTCATTTTTCGTGGGTCAATCTGCATTTTGCCATAATTCCAAAAGCATGAGAATAATTCAAAATTGCTCAGAGAATCAATATAGAAAGAAGATGTCATCATGCAGATATTGAAGGAAGAGATCTTTAAAGAGTTTTTGTTCTTAATGTCCTCAGTGTACTTAGATGCTACATTAAATGTTCTTTGGACATGCAAAAGGGTTTTTGCATGTTTTAAGAACGTGTCGTGTGTAGAATTTCTGACCTTTCCCTTCTTTCAAGTCTTTACATGAACTTACAATATGTATTTGGCTTAATTGCTGCCTAAGTCACTAGTTAACAGTCATCATGCCATGTAAGATTGATCAATAGAGACACATTTCTTATCAATGACACTCATGTTCGGTCAGAAACAACAATATCAGGATTGAAGAAAGAGGAAGAGTGACACTCGTTATCATACCCTTAGGAAAAAATACATCTCATCCAGGTTTTTTCCCCTCTTACGAAACAGAACACTTCTAAAAGGCCTGAGGTTTCCATAAAGAGAGACAGAAATGGGAGGAGTCTGAACATATGGTTTGACAAACCAAGTAAATGAATAACTAGGAAACAAGATTTAACCTCAATACACTCCTTTGTCGGAGCAATGGGTGCATGGACCCATAATCCTCCAGATTTGAGCTTAATAACTGTCATCCGGATATTCGTAGAGACGCTGCTAAAGCCCAATGCTTGCTCTTGTTCAAATAGCCATATGCATCCTTTCACTGCCTGGGCACAAATGATTATTAGTCTATGAGAATCAGCAAGAACACAGCAACGATCCCATCAAACTAGCCAATGTTGCCTTCCGCAGCGATTAAAAACTCTTCATCAACCGTGTGGTGCTGTATATACTTCTTTAACATCTGTAGGGAAGGATAACAATTTCCAGCAACCACGGCAATCATGGACGGTTTTAAGATGGGGCAAACAGTACCTAACGGTATGAATCTCATTGAGGTTGAGCTGTTTCATTAGTTATAAAGTGAATGAATTTCCGCAGGCTGTTGTTCCCTTGCTTTTCATTATTGGCCTTGCGAACATACATAATTCAACACTACGATCCGTAATGGAAGACAAACTAATGCCAAATAATTTGCTTCACTGGGCATTCCTCTGTTTATTTCTTCGAATTCCCCGACCAGAACTATTTTGCCCACATAGACTCTTTATTTCAACTAACTCCAAGGACAGTTTTTTTTAACCACTTTTTATTTTCAACTAATTCCAAGGACAGTGTGGAAGGGAAAAAATGATTGAACAACTGAAGAACTAATATCCCAATGACTGTGCAATCTGGTCAGGGGCTTTATATCATCTAATGTCCAAAATTCACTAGAGGAAAACATTGGGGGCTAGAATGAGTAGCAAGCTAATAAATATCCCAAATTAAATGGAGGATCACGGAAAAGCCAACCTCGGTCCTAATGGTGCGCCTGTTGAGGAAAGGGCCAAGAGGGAAAGGAAACCCCGTGATGTTCAGATAAAACCTCCCGCCGCCGCCAGTCGAGGCAGCCTCAGCTGCAGCACTGGCCGAAGCAACCACCAAACTGGGGTCATTCTTGCCGTCTTTTCTTGGCTTTGGCTGCAAGGAGACACCCTTCGACGACCCACCGAGAAAGCTCGAGCTTTGTTCTTTGAGACCGCTTGAATTCTGAAAAGGAGTGGATTTTGGACAAGAAACAGCCATGGTCGCCACCATTTTTTCATGCAATAGTACCGTTCGTTGGGCTTTAGTTTTGCTTGCGCCAAAAAATGAGCGGGCAGAGGAAGAGATTTTATTGTGGGGGTGCATCCTCGTGCAGGTCCCGATTGGTGTACGAAATTTCCAGGCTCTGCTTTTGACACGTGGAGGATCCGAATTGCTTTGTCCGATCCTAACCTGGATCTTCCAAGGGTTTATTGTGGACGTTAAAATTTAAAAAAGAGAGAGAACACAAGGAATTTAGAAGCAAACAGAACTATCCGGAATCAATGCAACCGAGGAACATTTCCACAAAACTGTACAACACCGTCTTCTTGTTGTACTGGCCAAGTTGCATTGTTGCATAGGTTCCATCTAACAGACCCAAGGCAATGGAAAGTAACCCAGATCGAATTCGAAAGATCGAGTCGAAACCGTGTCTTGCATTTACTGTCGAATCCGATATTCCGGCAACGGCTTTAGATTTGTCAACCCAGAGAAGGCCTTACTGGTCTTTTCACTAGTTCGGACTCAAGGCGCGCCATGACCATGAACTTTAGTTGGAGGAGTCAACGTCGTTCACCACATCAATAGGCAAATTCAAAATCGACTTGGATGACTTCAGTTAGTTTTTACGTGCCCCTCTCACACTCACGATGAAAGTTCACTTGGGGCCCTGTTTGGCAACTTGCCAAATAGTGATTGATTTTGTTCTTTTGTTCCCAAAATCAGTTTAAAAACAGAAATTCGTTTGTTAAATTTTTTGTAACAGGGCATAATTTTGCAAAAAATTGTGTCCGAAATCAATTTTGGAACATAATCAAGAATAAAAAAGAAGGTAACTTCTTAATTCCGAAACAATTGTTTCAGAACTGATTCTTCTTGATTTCTTTCTTTTTTTTGTTTGTTGTTGTTCTTCGGCCCCGCCATCCGCTGGCCGCTGGCAACCGACCACAAGCCAGGGCCGGCAAGGGTGTCTTGGCCCTCCCCAGTGGCCAAGAAGGGTCCCCTCAACACCTGGGCAAGGGCGGCTCGCGGTCTCACCTAGCCAAGGCGAGGCCAACCTCGCCGTTGCCACTCATGTCCGTCGCCATTAGCGAGGGCAGCGGCGATGGCCGCAACGCCCTCGCCGGCCCTGGCCTCACCCAGCCAAGGCGAGGCCAACTTCGCCATCACCACCTAGGTCTGTTGCCACTAGCGAGGGTGGCGGTGATGGCCACGACGCCCTCGCCGGCCCTGGCCTGTGGCTGGTCGCCGGTTGCTGGCCATGGCCAAGAAAGGAAAGGGAAAGAAAGAAAAAAAAAGAGATAAAAAAAATAAATATTAAAAAATTCAAAATATTATTAATAAAAAAAAATTTTGTGTAGTTATCAAACGCATTTCTGTTCTTTTTCTATTCTAAGAACAAAAATTTTAAACAGTTATTAAAAACTTTCAAATACTTAAAAATTATTTTTGGACACAGAATAAAAAAGAATCGTTTACGCCCAGAATCAAATTCTGGGCATCCATGCGCAGTCTTGTAGTAAAAGCTGCCAGATCGGTGCGGCACGTATGTTGCTTTAAATGGCTTTTTATCTTCCTTACTTGAGAACATTATTCGCTCAAAAAGCACATTCTGAATGCTGCCGGAGACTTTCAAGCTGAGTACAGTTTCTACACAAACTTGAAAATGCATATCCGGGACCTTCCTGCATACAGCTTCCAATCACTACCCAATTCAACATTTGTTCGGCATAATTCACATTCACTGTCTGGATGCCGTTTTGTTTTTCTGGAAATGATCATCTTTACATCGACAGCAATCAACCTCAAAGTCAAAACAATGAACGGCTGGAAATCTCTCATCATCACTGGAAACAGAAAGAAAGACCTGACTTGACTTCATGACAATCCACTGGTTAAAAAGAAATTGCAGAGATGAAATGTTCCTTTACAATGCCACAAACCATATCCGCCAGCATAATCAAACAGAGATTTCATTTTTAACATCGATCTCCATACAAACTCACAGATTTTCAAATCAACTAAACCCCACTAAACAGAGTTCCTACCTTATTCTATAAGAGCCCCACCACATTAAGAAGACATAGCAACCTCTGGTAGCAAACTACTGGGGAGTTCCAATACAGGTACAGTTGCCCATCATTCTCCTGATAAGATAGTCATAACACAGATTTATTACGAGTAGCTCTGAGGATGAAGAACCAGCACAAAATCCTGGTCGTCAAATCACACTGCTGATGAGTTGCAGAAAAGACATGGCAAAATTTAATCACCTGACCCATGAGCTGAGTTGATGATAAGGGAGATAATGAGATCATGGACTTACGGAAAACGAGCAACTGAGAATGCCATGGAAGGTGAGATTTCGACAAATTTATAGATGTATGAGGGTATTCTTCACAGATGGAAGCTAATATTCACACTGAAATAGGCAAAAGCAACTGCCCTCTTAAGTGATGATCTCTCTCACAAGCCAGTCCAAACTAGGATATGCAAAATACAAGATGAGAAAGGAAGGAAGAGCGAAAAGAACCGTGATGAGCATGTACAAAGCCAAGATGGCTGCACTGGCCGGTATTGCATATAGCACAATGAGGAGGAATATGACAACTAGAGGGAACTTTGCTGTCAGATGAACAAAGAAAACCAGAGATTTCCGCAAGGAAGAATGTATTGTTTCCATATTGAGATAGACATTCATGCGATTTTGATCATGACTTGATCCAGCTGACTCAGTACGGTGGACATGTTGCACCCTCCTCAAGTTGCCCCTGCTCACTCGACTTCCCAAAGATGGATTACTGTTTGATGACCACTGTGGCTGATGATCTTCACACAAGGATGAGCACAATTTCCCTCGGTCACCATTCATGCTCTCAACCATCCAGAGCAAGAAATAGTTCTTTCGGGGGAAATTAAGGTTGCCCTTATAAACTAGACGGAAGGACAAGAGATTGCACCATGGACAGGAGATGAAGAGCGGAAGCTGAATTGGTAGAGTAGGAAACTTCACAACGGCCCATTGCAATCCTAAAATACAATTTTTGCAAAGGGTATGGCCGCACCACAAGACATAAGGGACATTTTCAACTATATTAAAGGATTCCCAGCATATAGGGCACTCCAGACCTTCCTCTCTGCTAGTAATGGAAGAGACCTCATCGTCTGAGCATTCTGATGCAGCTTGAGTTGATTTTTGATGCTCGCTTTTCGAACCAACATTTCCAGCAATAAAGTTGGGTCCAAAGTTCCACATTCTACAGAAGTTGTGAGGCCACAAGGCTTCACAAGCGACACTATTAGGAGAAGTTAAAGAAACTGATGCACTAGGTCGGCATCACGGAAAATTAGCCCTGCCTGGGTCGATCGTGCTCGCCAGAGCAACTAGCTATCATCACTTCACCTGAAAATAATAGATGACGAAAGATGAAATACATGCTTGGCAAGCATTGGTAAAACAATAACCTATGCATACTGACTACATAATCGACGTGTTCTCTCATGTGATAAATAAAAATGTATGAAGTACATGAAAATAGGATGTACCATTTTGCCCAAGTAAGCCACTAAGAAGTAAGAAACCATTTAGAAAGAAACTGCTCAAGTCAAACAAAGACCAAATAAGCACAAGGATGTGTAACAGGCGACGTAAGACTGTAAAAGTGGGAAAATAACCGGCAAGCACATATAGACAAATAACAAACAAGCTGTCGTGCGATTCATAACTATCTCATTTTCTCCAGTACATTCATGCAAGGAATTATGTGCGTATAAAAAAGACAAGTAATCTAAAGATAAAGGCAGACACAAACACATGAAACAAAACAACATCACATGATCGAGAGCGCATAGCATGGAGGTTCTATTCGTGACGAACAATTAAAATCTCTTGATTTAGCGAATCACTTGAACTTCTCAAACGATTCGACTTATCAATTACCGCGCCCAAGATAACCATATGCAACACAGAGCACGAAAAGTGAAGAACCCATCGTCGAGCACTCATTTTTTTCCCCAAATCTATAGCACACTGAGCCCAATCAGCAAACACAATCAACCAGCGCCCGACAGAAACCTAGCCCCCAGTACAAGCATAGAGAAAACTCTGCAACCCGAGTTCAAGGAGATACCGATCGAGCCCGATAAAACTCCATGTTTCCCAATTCCTGTAAAGGAGAACCAAGCCAAAAGACCTAGCCTCTAACCCGAAAAACAAAAACAAACAAACAAAAGAGAAGAGGAACGAGCTCACTCGACAAGCAAATTCATAATGGGTGCTAAGAAATAGGACTACCCAACACAGCAAGCGATCAACCCAGAAGACTCCAGATCTCCAGAAGACAAGTTCGACGGCACACTCTTGAAAATGCACGAACCGACGGCGCGAGGCACCAAAATACGTCTCTATATCTCCAATCTCCTCGGCACCGAGGAGCGTAACTCTACCGACTCCAAATCTCAGTCCCCGTCAGCTAAGAAATTTTCGTATCTCAACGAACACAACACAATAACAAACAAAAAGGCAGCGAAAGACGACAACCTAACATTCAACCGACAGAGACCCTCGTCGAGAACCCAACATATTTATTGAAAAAAAAAACGAGAAATTGAAGAAGACCCAATTGAAAACCCCCGGGGGAGGTGAGGAATTTGCAGGGAGGACGGAGATGGGAGCGCGGCGGCGGCGTTACCTCGTCAGCCAGCTCGAGCAAGACGGCGGTGTGGGAGAGAGAGAGAGAGAGGAGATCGAGGTATCCGTGGACGCACGCACGCACGTGACGAGATGCCGAGCGAGCGTGCCGGAATTCGGAGCGAGAGGCAGGTGCAAGCGCAGCGTGCCCATCGTGCGGCCACGATGCGTCGGCTGGGGAGGGGGGGGGGGGGGGCATGGTATCCGACGTCGTGGAGCCGTCCCCGTTCCTCGGGGCCTTCCCTTAGCGACACGTCACCGCCTGCCGACATTCTTCTATATACAAAGCAATTGAACTGAACAGTGTTGCGATACGCGAAAAGCTGAATGGACAGATCACCAAAAATGTCAAGAGGCAAATGAGAACGGACAAGCAAAGAAGAGGCACGTCAATTAACGTCGCACCCAACATCTTGTACGAGCGCATCCGCGCCTCTGGATGCGAAATCTTGTCGACAGGAGCGATCGCCCATGGCCAAATTATTCTTTTGAGGCGTTTTCTTAAGTCAAAAATTTTTTTTTTTTTTTTTTTTTAATTTTACGGTGCAATGCCAGCCGGAAAAAAGGGAATTGCCTCTCGTATTGCTATCGGAAGAAGCACGCAAGTCGCATGCGGCATATATTTGACCGGCTAATGAGTTCGTGCATTATTTGAGACTATATTCCTAATTTTAAATTTTACTTAAGATGAAATTCACTTTGGAATCAGTACGGATCGTTATTTGAAAATTTTACTTAAAGGTCAAAACAAGAGAAAGGAAAAACCCCTAGAAATTCCTGAGGATTTTTATTCTCAACCAAATCACGACTCATTGGTCTGTACAGATTTCTTTTTTGGGGGGGTTGGTTAAAAGAAGGCTGGCTAAAAATAGAAAATTAAGCACCAGGAAGCTGCATGCTTGTGGAAAAGAAAATTTCGATTATTTCACGTAATTCCAAGTTTTTCTCTTTTTCCTCGAGTGTAGTAGACTCGCAAGTACAATGCATTCCATCAGCGAGATCCCAAAGTGAGCGGGTCGGAGCAGGAATACACCAGTACAAGCAGAGATCTGGGAAGTGTCTGCTGTGTTCTGAAATGCACCCATCAAAATGCAGATTGAAAGAGAGGCTACAGCCCTGACTCCAAGCATTTGTGCAGTCCATCCAATATCACGGCCGCGTTTGTGTAGATTCACCGCTATTCTGGAAGGCTTCTGGAAGGCCAGAGGTTCTCGACACAGAACGGGAAAAAGCAACCGTAGGCACAAATAGCATTAGAAAAGAACACATCTCTAAGAAATTCAAGGCAAGATCTTGATCCCAATCTCCACAAGAAACCAAGGAGCATGAAGCAGAGACAAAATTCCGATGAGAGGCTTAATCAATACAGAAATATGTGCACTGTTTGGCAAATGATTTCGAACATTATACCATCTGAGCAAAGCACTGATGGTCTGTGTAGAAAGGTCTGATGGAACTGGTAATTAGATCCAAACAAATGGGAATGAGTAGCTCTTATTGGAAAAATTGGATTTGACAACAAAGCTGTGGCCACCAGCAACTGATAGCAAAGCAAGAAACATCAAAGCTCCTTTTTTGTCATTCAAGCGCTGACAGAACTTGATTCACAAGCATAAACAAACATGAGATCTCAAAAGAGGTCGTTGACGGGCTCCCGCAAAAACCTCTCCATCTGCTTCGCCCTGGTCACTATAGACATATCAAAGACCTTCATGTCGAATTCCACCACGAGCCCTCCAAGAATACTGGGATCAATCTGCCAGATTCAAGCAACTCCAATTAATTCCCATTTTAAAGGACACAACACACTGAAAAAGGGATAAAATACAAATTCACTATGCACCTTCTGCTCAAGCTGTACTTTCTTCCCTTTTCCAATTACATCTTGCAGTGTCTCCTTCAGCTCTTTCTCCTCTTCAGCGGGCAACGGCTGGAAGGAAATGAAAATGCCTTAAGAAACATAGAAATCAGTTTCAACTACACAGCAGTCCACAGCTTTGAAGCACCAAAATACTCCAACTTCCACATAACTTAGACTATGCAAAGCAGTTTGCTAGGCCAAGTCACGAGTAGATGAAGTACAGGGCACATATCCAAATATAATCTAAAGAAAAACGCAACTCTTACATCTGAGAATCCTTAAAACTGTCAATGCTACCAACTACATGGAATCTTTTTCCTTACAAATTGCAAGTGGAGGCAATTGAACTAAAGGAAAGTGAAGGAACTCACGGGAATTATAAATCAAAAACTTATGAAATCAAAGGCCGTTTCATCTTCAAAAGTGATACAAGCTGTTGTTGAGGCAAAATGAATTGCAGTGCAAAAGTTCTATGTAAGCTACCATTACAGCTGACTGCCATGCAACCACAATCGCTTCCTCACTTTACTCTAATCTACATTTTAACCAATCAAGGCATGTCTCCATACTACACTTACATGATTGATTAATTTTCAAATTATAAAATAAAAATTAGAATTTCGCCGATATTTTGAATGAGCTCGTCTAGATAAACGTTTCCACAGTTCTGCCTAATCTGTGACAGCGATATTGCATTACTTGAAGCAGGGATTATATCATACAACATTTCACAGCAAGCTTAAAAGAAAACAAAAGAAGGAAGACTTGTGCTGCTTCAAATTATGGAACCCAAATAAATAGTACCACATATTCACACGCATCTGAGAGTACATCCAACTAAATTACATACGATGACAGTCGTCACAATGGCCTTCACTTCTCCTCTGTGTGCCATGGTCAGCTCTCTGAACTTCTTAATAATGTCATCTAGGTATCTCAGCCTCCCATTCTCAGCCAGCAAAACTAGAAAAGACAACTGAGTATAGTTACAGTCGGCATGGCAAAGAGATGCAGTGAAGGGGAAGAAAGTGATCCCATTACCAAGGGGCTCAAACTATGAAGGCAATCAATCAAATAGTTAAGGCAGAAGCCCATATGGAACCTTGCAACAATGGTAGCTTTGCCAAAATGGAGGAAAAGCAACAGGAACAATATTGAAAGGGGGTCATCATAACAAGAGCACTAACAATGCATAGCACTATAATCCATTGCAGAGATGACTAGCAAGAAAATGCCTAAGCCATCAAAACAACAACATCAAGTTGACCACAACAAGCAGCAGTAATGAAATTAAGCCAGAAGCCAATATGGAATCCATCAAGTAGTTAAGGCAGAAGCCCGTATTAAATCTCGCAAAGGTAACTTCGCAGAAATGGAGGAAAAGTAACAGAGAAAATATTGAAAGGGGGTCATCATAAGAAGAGCATGAACAATGCACGGACGCTATAATCCATTGCAGTAGCAAGCAAATGCCTAAACCATCAAAACAACGACATCAAGTTGACCACAACACGCAGCAGCAATGAAATTAAGCCAGCCAAAGACAATAACTATGATCAAAAGCCTACCAAAGGGGTACCAAGACACAGTTAGAAGGCACTGTACAGTCCAGCCATGTGGAGTATATGGTAAGTGATTGATGTTAAATAAATGAATAATATCCTATAAAGTATACAAATGCCAGGGACAACCGGAGATGGCAAATGAGCTCAGAAAGGCAGCATCTTCAACCTACATAAGCCACACCAGGCTTTTTGAAGGAAAAATGAGGTCATGGATACAAACCAATACACCGCTAAAGATCTTGCAAAAAATGAATGCTCTACTAAACATGGATCAGCCATATCAAGGACCACGCACTGGTATATAACATACCACTAATAAGAGGTGTCACTGAATATGAAATGACGATAGTAGAACTATAAGGTTTTCAAGAGGTGGTTCATGCAGCAACTTGTCACCAACTACAACAAGAGAAAGTAAAAGGCGGATAACAACAATGAGCCACCCTAGCAAACAAGTGGAATAATACTCCAAGGAACTTTCAAAACACGATTGCAAGCTAAGAGCTATAACCAAGCACCAATTGGTTACATATATATAAAGGATAAAAGCACTAGTAACAGAACAAACAAAGAAAATGCAGTACATATTTGAGACACAAAAGCTCCACCAATTACTTCCTACTGAAAATTTGGGGGGGATGCTACTAGTCTGACAGAAAGGAAAAATGACGCAAAACCAAAGTGTCAGTTTCTCCAAATATACAGATGAATGCAGAATGAGCTCAAGAAATATTTCTTGTTACGATGCAGAATTTGCTATTAAATGGACCAAGAGAAGTGTATAAAGCGAGATACAATGTAAGCCGACTGCTGTTCTCAATCATAGAGGCAATAAAAAAAAAACAACAGTTATTAGTAATCACATCTAACAAAGTAGAGCAGAATCTCATACCCAAAAAGTTCTTTGTGACTTCCGAAAATTTAGCTTCATCGCAGATAGCATTAACAGCCTTAACTCTAATGTCTGCAGGAACAGTTAAGTCCTTCATAAACTGTGAAAAAGTAGAACTCCTTTCTGAGGCCTCCACCAGGTCAACAAATTCAGACTCAACCTTATCCAAGGCATTAGCCTTCACTGCAGATAGGTATAGAGCAGAAGCATAGTTTCCTGAACCACCATACAAGACAAGAGGCACCTGCATTGCCACACAGGCAGAAGAAGACCAAGTTAAATCACTCTATTCTCAGTTTCCCAATCTTTTACAGACCTCAACAGCTTCCTTACCTTACATAATCAGGGAAGAGTTGTCTACATAGTGAAAACTCAATTGTTTGCACCGTAACATATCTCGAGTTTACATTGACTAAAACAAAGTTCAATGAGAATGGTAGCTTTGACTAGGATATTATAGCCATCGAGCATTTACATAGTGAATGCGGATTGAGGGAGCATTTAATGAGAACATTCCAATCCCAGGTAAGAAAATTTCCGACAGAAGAGGAGGATGTCTCCTTCCAAGCATATGAAAGAGAAAACAGCGTTTCCTACAACAGACTGTCCCTTTAAAAAAAAAAAAGATTTTCTTAAGAACATCGTGAACACTTTAGTTACCTTGACTTTGTCGCCCTTCTTTGCCAAATCAGTAGAATAATTCCTCAAAACCTGCAAGAAGCCAATGTCAAACAGCATATGAAAACTGAAATGGACATATATGCTTTTCAAAGTTCGGACATCATAATCTGCATCATGAAAAGCAAACAAGCAACTAACGGCTGGAGATAAAGCCGTGCTAATGGGTGTAACCAAGAAGCTACGACATCTTACAGAAAGTCTCCTAGAAGAACCTGCCTTACCTAATCAATTTCACAAAAACGAAAAAGTAAGAATCAGTGTGATAGTCCACAACTGCTACCGCAAGAAAGGAGCCGCCAGTGAAACAAGAAGAAACCAATTGATCATAGACATTCACACACTTCAGACAATAAACTCCATGTAATGGAGCTCCCTTACTTGCCATTCCCTCCCATTTTCCCCTGTTTTTCGCAGCAATACATCAACAACCAGACAGCCGACAAGTAAAGTAAAATAGAACTAAAACCCATTATTCATTGTCACAAACTATAACGACAGCATCCTTGAATAGCCAGCTCATCGTAGTCGAAAAAATTGCACCAAATTGCGATCAAAGAGCTACCAAGCCGACTGATCTCTCTAAAAAACCATGACAAACGAGATCATCAAATCCCAATGTGCGCCATACCTATCCCTACAAACACACCTGCCCAAATTCAGACAGAAAAATTTGAAAGCGGCAGTACAATACACATTGCGATCCCAAATCCAACATTTCTTCCCTTTTTCATTACTCTCGATCAGTAGGTACCTCGGATTTGGCGCAAGTAGGGCACAGCAGAGCGCGGCCGAGAGCGCGTCTCTGACCCGACAGCGAATCGGCTGCGGCCATCGCCCTGCTGAGGAGAGGGAGGCTCGATCTGATGCGCCCGGCCATGGCCATTTCCTCTCGACGCCGGAACCAAACCCTAATTCGCCCTTCCGCGCAAGCGTTCGACGAAGCTGAGACGACGGTGAATGTGAGAAGAGAGACGAGACAGTGCGATAGAACTGACTCGGTAGAAGCAGCTTGCGGAGGTAAACGGCGCCGTTTCGTCCGACTTTCCGAAACGGCGCCGTTGTGAATGACCACTTCCTTTCGTTCCGATTGCTTCCAAATTCCAAATCCAGTCCATCTAAAGCCTTGTAATCCATTTTGGCCTCCCGAAGAAAACGATTTTGATGACTTGACCCCATAAAAAAGGGGACACTTGATAATTAGTGCTTTGCATAATTCACCGGGGATTATTCCGTATTCCTAAAGGGGTCGAATCGGGTTAAATTGGAAAAAATTTGTTCAAAATTGGATCAACACCAAGTCATCAACCAACCACGTCCAATGCTAGTGCTCAAGGCACAAGTTGCTTGTTAATATACCATGATTAGAAAGTGAAGTAGCAAGACTTGATTTTGAGTGGAAAGTAAAGAATGCGAACGTAATTATGTAAATTTTAATTGCACAACTATCTTAATGATTGCTGTTTTTATCCTTTGTTGTACCCTTGGTTTGAGGTTGATACTTAGCAATTACCTAGCCATCTTTTCGATTTTATTATCTCTTTTGGTATGTTTGATGATCGAATATCAACTTAAGAACGAGGAAGACATCTATACAAGACATGAGAGATGTGAGATACACTCAAGTCTCTATCGCGTGCAAATCAAATGACAGCACCGAAAATGCACATGGAGTTGAAGAGCAATAAATATGATGAACATGAATCACACGCAATACGAATTTACAAATTAGGTTTGAAAATTTAAATTCGGTTATGACATACAACATAGCATGTCTAATCAAAATTTAACCTCTCTATGCATTAAACGGGGGTTATATTTGTATAAGTTTGTACACGTGTTGACATCAAAATAAGAATCGGCATAAGTGCCGAATATGCTTTAATACCAAATCCAACGTATAATGGAAATCAGCCATCTTTTGAAACACGTCCGGACCAAATTCGGCAATATGCCGAAAAGCAAGTAAAAATGGCATGGTATCCAAAATTCGGTAAGTAATAAAAATATGTATATTTACCGAAATATAAAGAGTTATAGTTTGGGACGTTGGAATATTTATGCTTCGTGAAAGCAATCCTTTTCGAGAGTATCACACTTCGAAAATACACTGAAAAATCACAACATAGCCATGACAACAATAAGTTTTGAACAGGAGTGGAGATAATAAGCACGAACATATTATGGAAGGTTACTGATCCAGATTTGAAATCATCTCAGCAGTTGAGATCAAGTTTTGGCGGACAATAAAACTGAAAACGTGGGAAGAAAAGGCAGTTATTGGAAGCGCCAAAATATTCAAAGTTTGAAAACATAGAAGTAACCAACGAGCAGTTGCAAGATAGGAAGAGATCCAAATACTCATATGAAGCGAAGAAGAACAACAACAACACAAAGAAAGACCACTCAAGCTTATCTGCACTTTAGTTTTCTATGCATTTTCACTTCCTGTATTTACAGTTTCATGTATCCTTAATAACTTTCCAGTTCCTTACAGCTTTCATAGGAGTATTGTAACGTAACTTAAAACTTTGTTAGTCCCAGATCCATTTTCAATTCATACGTTTTTCATCCATTCCATATAATCCTGTTCCGATTTCCATCCATTCCATACAATTCTGTGTTACACTTTATTTTTCGCCATAACTCTCTTAGTAATCAAATCACAGAACCTACTTTAATAAAAAAATCGAAAACAAAAATTTCGGTAAAGGATATTCCTCGTAAAAATGAGCGAACATCTTTTTGGCACGCCCGGTAGGACTCACGTGATAAGATTTGGAGAAATGGTGAGAACCAGACAATCTGAAGCAATACCGGTGGATAACATCAACAATCCAGTTGAGGGGGCACGTTCTGAGCATTCTGCGGCTAATCAAGTAGATGAAAATGCCAATATTCCTCGGCATTTAACTGAAGAACAAGTCCGCGCGTTGACACCTGATAATACCTTGATAGCCATGATGAAAAGGCTGTTTGAAGAATAGCAGAACGAGCTTACCAACCATATAGTACGACATGTGACAGATGTGATAAAACCCATGGTGGTCAATGCTATAAATGAGGTAATATCACGTCCTAGTTCATCTTCTCAAGTTCTGCCCTTTCATGGAAATTCTCTTGGGGCAACACTGTTACTACCAATTTCGGGACCTCTTCATGTAAGGTATAATTGCAATGGATGATCAAATTTTCAACCTCCCGTCAGAATTATACCGATGCCAGAGAATCCTACTCCTATAAACCTAGTGAATAGTGTGAGTACTTATAACTTTTCTCAAAATGTACCGAATGATGCTAATTTGGTCATTCCCATGGTCACAAATGCACCGCCAATGATGAATGTACCTCCACCAGTAAGTATGCCTAATGTTGATCATATAAGACCACCTGGACCTCAACCGTATTCTCATGTAATAGAAAATCCTCTGTATGGGCCACTACCACACGTTAATTTTAACATGGAGTAGCAAGGGGTGAATCGACCTCAACAGTTTGATCCTAGGGGTCAAGATCCTTGGTTAGGTCAACAAAATTTCAGGCCATGGAACCCAGATAGAGTTGCAGAGTTGGTAATGCAACAGTTGGGAGCAAAGAGTGGATTGTCAAGGCCAGTATATAAGAAACCACATCCCGATTGGATTGATAACATACCATATCTGAGGGGTTTCAAGATGCCGGACTTTGCTGTATTTACTGGAGAGGAAGATCAGTCAACCGTGGAACATGTGGGTCGATTCTTGGCACAATGTGGAGAAGTTGGAACTAACGAGTATCTAAGGTTAAGGTTGTTCCCATTGTCTTTGTCAAGAACGACGTTTACTTGGTATACAAATTTATCTGCGAATTCTATTCAAACATGGGCTGAGATGGAGAGACAGTTTCATTCACAGTTTTATCGAACGGTACCAAAGGTAACAGTAGCCGATTTGGCCAGGATATATCAGTATAATATCGAAACAGTGGATTAGTTTATTGCTCGTTTCAAGAAATCCCGAAACCGATGTTTAACATCACTTACTGAGAAGGAGTTCACAGATTTGGCTTTTAGGCTTGAGGTTTAACCTTAAGGAAAGATTTAAAGGACAAGCTTTTGACGATCTCTTTCAGTTAAACGCTCGAATTTCTAAGTATGAACACTTGTTGAAGGAAAAAGATAAGAAACCGAATAAGGACAATCGGCAGACAGTTGCATTTGCCAAAAGTACCAAATATGCAGATATAGCCGAAGAGGAGAATGAGATAGCTGTAGCAACTATGGTATTAAACAAACCATATGTGTGCCCAGCACTTAAACCGGCCAAGTGAGAGATGTATCCAAGTTCAAGGTTAAGGAGATAAATAACTATTCCTTTGATATCTACAAGTTAGATGAAATATTTGACCTGCTGTTGAAGGATGGAATGATCAAATTATCCGAAGGACAAGTAATCCCGTCAAAGGAAGAGATAGCAGATAAGAAATATTGTAAATAACATCACTCTTCAACTCATGATACGGTAAATTGCATTATGTTTAAAAAGATAATCCAAGAGGCAATTCGTCAAGGCAAAATTAAATTTGCCAAAGATAAAGGCAAAGTCCTAATGGAAGTAGATACAGATCCTTTCCCGAAAATGATCAGCATGGTTAATATACGAGAGACGACAGATGATGACAACAAACAACATTGTACTCGCTATCACCAGGAGCTAACTCGGCAAGATCGGGAGTCAAATCGGGAGTTTCCCAAGTTCCGAATTACGAGGGGAACAAGAGGGAGATACAGATCGGGATCATTTGTTCGCAGGACAGGTGAACCACGAGTAAAATCCGAGATTGTAGCTGCCGAAAACTCTTCGGTACGAGCAAGAGAAGAGGAAATTTATCCAAGACAGACTGCATAGGTGCTTGAAAGAAAAGATGCTAATCATAGGCATGAAAGGAAGGAATACCATGGGTCATCTCAACTAGCACCCCCAATTCGGGAGTCAACTGCGCAAATTCATGAAGATAACGAAATATTACCGAAGCCTGTAAAGAAAAAGAGCTTATTGCAGCGATATAAAGAAGGTAATCCCAAAGTTAGATTGCTTGGAGAACCTAGTGGGAAGTTTGACTATGTGGTATATTATGGAAATATGGACGATAATCCATCTCCATCATTGCCAATTGAGCCAACCGGTTGGGGAGATGAATTTGATGATCCACCACTATTTAAATCTTAGGAAATCCACAGAGGAAAAATGGTTAAGGTGCCCCATAACCCTCCCGAAGGAAAATGGTCAACAGTTAAATCGCCAGGACAAGCATTTTATAGAACTATTAAGAGACGTTTCCAACGAATAAGAAATAGGCAAAAGAATTTTGAGAATAGCCAAGCTAAAGGTATGGTAAGGCAAGGCTTACCCTTCACATCTGTCAGCAGGAAAGATAATTGGGTCTGGAGAAGAAATCCCGATGAAAAAGATCGGAGTAAGCCAGAACCAGGTGATTCGGAAAGTAACTCTTACCTTGAAAAGAAGAAGGAGAAAAGGTTGCTCAGGTTCCACAAACAATTAATTTTGGGTAGATTACTGTAGCTATCAATTCAAAGCAAAAAGGGAAGGCGAAACAAAAAAGATTTGGATCCTAAATGGTCACAAAAAGATGGCAGGAGTTACCAAACTGGCTATTCCAAGATATCGAAGAACTATGGTTCGCCAGTACGGATAAACATGGTCCACGCTAGACTTCCAGCAAAGTATGGAACTAATTTGAGTGTGGAAGAAGATATCGAACATATTTTAGAAAAGGAAACAGCCATGGCAGAATTTCGATTTCCCGACAAAGAAGCCATCAAGTTTGATAAGGTACCTTTTGAAAAAGCAAAACATTTAAGATCCTTGATTGTTTCAGGAAGAGTTAATGGTAGGCCCGTCGGTAAGGTCTTTGTTGATGCTGGAGCCACTTTGAACCTCATATCTTATAAATACTTCAAGAAATTAGGGAAAGATGATAATGATATCATCCCATCTAATGTTCAATTATCTGATTTTCTTGGGGAAGTTACCGAAGTCAAGGGGGCAATAATTCTTAATTTAACCATAAGGTCCAAATCGTCTGAAACGATTTTCTTTGTAGTAGAGTTTGATGGTTCATATAATTTGTTACTTGGAAGAAATTGGATACACTCTAATCAGTGTGTACCTTCAACTTTACATCAAATATTGGCATTTTGGAATGGTGAGAAAGTGGAATATGTTGAGGCAGAGTCGGGATATGCTTCAATCAGTTGGACTAACATTTGTCAAGAACATCGGGATCGTTTACATGAGCGTTATGCTATTGAAATACCAAAAATAGAACCACAATCACTTGCTTATTATCGTTTCAGGAATAGAAAAGCTGAATGGATTCCCAAATCAAGCTTGGCATTAGAAAAATTACACATTCTTTATGGAAAACAAGTTTGCATTGCAAGAAGTTTGTGAAAGATATTTCACACATTTGGCGGAAATGGCAGAGCAAAATGTTGAAGCCTCAGATTGTATAAATGAATGGGAAGAGCTGTTAGTCGAAGAAGACAGAACAATGGAGACTCAAGATCCGTTATCAGAGGTTGATATAGGAGAGCCTGATTTTTTCTGCCCAGTATATGTAAGTACGTTTTTACAAGGGGGCATGAAAGACAAGCTGGTTAATCTGATCAAAGAGTACAAAGATTGCTTTGCATGGGATTATTATGAAATACCCGGTTTGTCAAGAGATATTATAGAACATCGCCTTCCAATCAAGAAATGGTTTCGTCCACATAAACAATTAGCAAGAAGATTTGCTCCAGATATGATTGGTAAAGTCAAAGAAGAAATAGAAAGGTTGCTGAAGGCAAAATTTATTGAAACAACCAGGTATGTTGAGTGGCTTTCAAATATTGTTCCTATGAAAAAGAAGAATGGAAACCTGAGAGTTTGCATCGACTTTCGGAATCTAAATAATGCTACTCCAAAGGATGAATATCAAATGCCCATGGCAGATTTGTTAATAGACTCAGCATCGGGAAATGAGATGTTATCATTGATGGACTGTCATTCGGGTTATAATCAAATTTTTATTGCTAAGGAAGATGTCCCAAAGACAGCATTTAGATGTCCTGGTGCAATCGGGACTTTTCAATGGGTAGTTATGCCTTTTAGATTGAAGAATGCAGGGGCTACATACCAGCGGGCAATGAATTTTATTTTTCATGACATGATCGGTAAATTCTTAGAGGTTTATATTGACGACGTGGTGGTTAAGTCAGCCCAAGAAGATCATATGGATTATCTCGAACAGGCATTTTTTAGGATGAGAAAGTACAAATTGAAGATGAATCCAACCAAATGCACTTTTGGAGTACGAGCAGGAAATTTCTTGGGATTTTTGGTCAGTCAGAGGGGAATTGAAATTGACAAGAACAAAGCAAGGGCTATCATGGAGCTTTCCCATTCTACATCCAAGAAACAGTTACAAATGGTGATTGGAAAAATAAACTTTTTTAGAAGATTTATCAATAATTTGTCTGTTAAAATGGAACCGATGACACAACTTATGTGCCTTAAGAATCAGGATGAATTTATATGGGGAGAGAAACAACAAAAGGCTTTTGATTTGATCAAAGCCTATCTAATGAATCCTCCTGTATTAGTGCCGCTAAAAGCAGGCAAATCACTGAAATTGTACTTATCGGCTATCAATATAATTATTGGGAGTATGTTGGCACAGGAAAATGAAAGTGGAAAAGAACAAGCGGTATATTATTTGAGCAGAATATTAATTGATGTTGAAAAAAGATATACCGCAATTGAAAAATTATGTCTATCTTTATACTTTGCTTGTGTGAAGTTAAGACATTATTTATTGCCAACTAAAGTGCATGTGATTGGCAAGACCGATATAATAAAATACATGTTATCCGGACCTGTAATAAAAGGGCGTATAGCCAAGTGGGCATTTATTTTGTCTGAATTTGATTTGATATATGTGCCGATTAAGGCAGTAAAAGGTCAAGCTATTGTCGATTCTCTTATCGAATACCCATGTTTACAAATGGAAGAAAATGAGCAGAGCTTCAATCAAGTACTACCATGGACTATGTACTTTGATGGATCGCGTGTTAAGAGTATGGCTGGAGCAGGATTGATAATAATTTCTCCCGATGGAAAACTTACAAAGTGCGTCTGTAGGTTAGACTTTAAATGTTCAAATAATCAAGCTGAATATAAATCACTTATTATTGGCTTGGGAATATTGATTGAGTTGAAAGTACAGTTTATCAAAGTATTTGGTGATTCACAATTGGTGGTGAAACAGTTAAGAGGGGAATACCAATGTTTAAATGAAAATTTGATTGGTTATTACTATTTGGTAAAGAAGCAATTAGAGCAGTTCAGAGAGTATGACATAGTCCATGTTAAAAGAAGCACAAATTTCGAGACAAATAAGTTGGCTCAAGTGGCGTCTAGATACCGAATATCAAAAGAATTGGCAGACGTCATAACTACCATAACGCTGTCGATACCTTCAATTGAACAAAGAAAGATACTGATAGCAGTTAGTAAAGTAGTCCAAGAGGATTAGAGACAAACTATCATCGAATATTTGAAGAATCCAGATTCAAGAGATCGAAAGCTGAGGATGCAGGCCCAGAAATATGTTTTATTAGGAGAAGAATTATACCGAAGGTCCTCAGATGGATTGCTCTTACGTTGTCTTGATGAAGATAATGCGAAATTGGTTATGGCAGAAGCACATGAGGGTATATATGGAGCTCATCAAGCAGGTATCAAGATGAGGTGGCAATTAAAAAAGTATGGATATTTTTTGCCAGCAATGATACAGGATTGTATCAATTATGCTAAAGCATGTCTTTCGTGTAAAAAACATGGACCATTGCAACATGTATCTGCTATGAAGCTCCATTCTATTATAAAGCCATGGCCATTTAGGAGATGGGCAATGGACATAATAGGTAAGATCTATCCACCTTCTTCTCATAAGTATAATTACATTTTATTGGTTACGGATTACTTTACAAAGTGGGTGGAGGCCATTCCATATAAAAGCATTACACAAAAGACTGTTGTCAAGTTTATCGAAGAAAATATAATTCATCGGTTTGGCTTGCTTGAGTCAATTACTGTGGACCAAGGAACAATATTTACTCGAAGTGAAGTAATAGAGTTTGCACGATCAAGAGGAATCAAGTTAGTCTATTCTACACCATATTATCCCCAGACGAATGGACAAGCTGAAGCAACTAATAAAGTTGTTATTGGACTGATCAAGAAACACCTAGAAGAAAATCCAAGAGAATGGGATGTTTTATTGTCAATAGTATTGTGGGCGTACCGAACATCACGAAGATTAAGCACGGGTATCAATCTTTATATGCTTACATATGGACAAGAAATAGTTTTACCGATGGAGATAACAGTACAATTTTTAAGAGTCCAATTGCAGAGCGAAATGTTGCCTGAAGATTATAGAGATTGGATGCACATAAATTTGGATGAGTTAGATGAGATTCGTGCGGCTTCTTTGGATCATTTGATTGCACAAAAGAGAAGAGTGGCTAGAATTTCTAATAAAAAGGTTAAACTCAAATAGTTTATTGTGGGGGATTTAGTATGAAAAGCAATTTTGCCATTTAACCTTCAAAACAGGGAATTCGATAAATGGTCATCAAATTGGGAAGGACCATATTTGGTTACCGAAGTGTTTACTGGGAATGCATACCGATTGATGGATGTCAATGGAAAAGAACTATCACGTTCTATAAACGGGAAATATTTGAAGAAGTATTATCCATCAATCTAGGAAACACAAGGAAATTATTCTATTAATTCGAAATGAAAGTACATTCCAATGTTGATGACAAAAGTCTGCAAATCATTAACAAGTTTGAGGTTCTGGGCTACAAGATGAGAATGTAGGGTAAGATTTTGATAAAGTTTAGATTGTTGTCTCTCGAGATTCTTCAGATGACGAGAATGAAAGCGGATAATTTCAAACTTTTCCCAAGCTTCTTGAAGCAATTGCCTATACGTGTTTGAAGCAGCTTCAACCATAGACTTGACATGGGAAATTTCATCCCTGAATATCCTCCGCTCCACACGATGATGATTGGAAAGGAAATTGAGGAGTTGACGGGTCATCTGAACGCCATCTCTAGCTTGAGTACAGGAGTCTTGGACTTGAGCATATTTCTCTTTGGAATTTCGTAATCGGGAAGATTCTTTTTCAATTTGAAGATGAAGAACATCAGCTTCCACAACAAGTGGCTCCAAATTTCCTTCACATTATGCTCAAATTCATCAAAGTGAGCAGGGAATAAAGAGCATAGCTCTCAAACCAGATCTACGAGGGCAGAATCTGCAGACAAAAACACTCTGGATCTAAAGAAGTTAGTCAAATCAGTAACTTCTACCTTATACTTGTGTTTTAATAATAATGCGTGATGCCCTTGAGATAATAATTCATGCAGTCACCTCCACATAGACCGTTCACCTAGATAATGGAACAAGCAAGATGTCTATGTTAAACAGCTATCAAAGCCTAAATTTGATCATGTTCAGTGGAAAATTTACCCTCATAGGGAATGCGTTGTCGTTGTGGTTGGGACCAAATAAGCAGTTGAGATGAAGAACCATGCAAAGACAACATGAACGAGACTGTGAGTTCTCAGGAAAGATTTGGTAACTTAGGCAGTTATAAAGGTAAAGGATATGGAGCAAATCGTGAAAGGTAGTGTGCTAGAGTTCTTTTTGAGAAACAGAAATAGAAGTTGAACGTGGTTTATGCTTGTGGACAAACAGTTATTTTTGAAGTCACTAATTTCAGAGGGAATAAGCAAAAGAAGGTGATTATTTGACTCATAAGTTATGAAAGTTGCGATGGAGCAGTTATCTTTAAGTTGATTTAAAAGTCAAAGGAACCAAATGGAGATTCGGTTTAATCTTTGGTCAAGAAGGTCAGATTATTGATGTGAACAAAGAATAGCGTCGGGAGTTTGTATCATCGGGATATTAGGTGAATGCAAGGGAGATCAAAATCTAGCCAATGAAACTTTCAATTTATTCCCATTCAGTCAATAAAGTTTTGACCTCGATTACAAAATCTCTCAGTTCAGTTTCAAGCCTATGATTTTCATCCATAATCTCGGCTCTCTTTCTTTCATGGATTTTGACTATTCCAGCAGAAGTATCAAATTCTTTTTCCAACTCCCGACACTGCTTCATTTTACGCCTGAATGTAGGACAAATAGCTGAAACTGTAAACTTTTGTTGTTCCAATTGAGCATTCACCATCCTCATCTCTGTCTCAAGTTCTTCCTTCCTAGCCTCCAAACGTTGGAGCTTGCTCTCTTCGACTTTGAAATTGTCGTAGAAAAGACGAGCATCTTCACACTTACGGGCAAGCTCATCTTGGATTGCCAATGCTCTTTTTTCCCCAAAGAGAAGATGAGAAAGTTGATCAAGGTTGACTCTTATTGTGTTTACAGCATCCACAAAGCCAACAGCAAAGAGGTCAATCTTGTCCTGGAACGGTTTAGATAAAACAAATGATAGATTACTAGAGCATACTTCTTGGAAAAGAATCCTTGCCTGGCTTTCCTTATCAGAGTCATTGATCAACTTTCCATAGCCAGGTTCCAATAAGTGAAGGAGCTTTTCCCATTTAGCCTTAGCTATTTCTCGAGGAATTTCAGCAAATATTGATAAAGTTGAGGGTTCTGAAGAATCAAGAGCTATAGAAGAGCTTGGATGAGTACCTGCCAATATCCTTTCCAGTTCTATCCGTTCATCTTGAGAGAAAAGTTCTATCTCGGCAGGTAAATTAGGTATTGTATAAGATGTGGAAGGAGGCAAAACAGTAACTGTATAAGTAGCTCTTTCAGGAATTGAAGTCTTATGAGACTCATCAGTGCTTGCAAGTGATGGTACACTTGATGCTCTTTCATAAATTGGAACCTCTTGAAGCACAGGAATTGGCTCATCTATGATTGTAGGAAGAGGTACACATGATGCTCCTTCAAAAATTGGAGCCTCTTGAAGCGCAGGAGTGGTTTCATCGATAACTGCAAATGTTAGCCTATCTATATAAGACAACAGTATAAGATTTTGAATCAAATAAGATATAGTAATAGTGACCGATGAAAGATGAAGTAAGATTTGCTTCAGGATCTACAACAGAGGCAAGAATATCTGTTGGTGGCATACTCTCTGTTGGAGTTGGAATAGAAAATTGTTCTTGAATCGATTCAGCTTCTGTTAAAGGAGTAAGTATTATCGGTAAAGGATTGGAAGCTGATGGGGTAGGATCCTTGCTAGGAAGGGAAACGGGAGAAACAGTACTGGGTTGATAAGTCTTAAGAGCCCCTAGATTAATCAAGAAGACAAACAAGTTAATGTTGTAATATTCGCTAAAATTAAAGCATTAGAATTACCTTTTGGAGTACGTGGCTTTATCATAACTCTTAGTGTGGGTTCTAGAAATTGATTCATGGTTGGAGATCCTTCTGGAGGTGATTCTGAAGATCGAATGATTACTTTCCTCACACTACGTTTTGCTAGTATTTTCTTTGGAGCAGGAGAATGTGGGTCTGAAGCTTTCCTTTTTTTACTCACTACAAAAATAAAAGTCAAACTGGAAATGGAGTATCAAATGAGATATATGGATATGAAAAAAGCAGAATCTAGTTACCTTGAGAAGTCTCTGCTTGTTTGACTGAAGATACATTGGTGACTTTGACTGTTTTTGACAATGTAAGAGGAATATCATCTCTTATCTTCAGGAGAATCTGATCCAGAGGATCTGAAAATATGGTCTTTCGATAATTATCCCACCAGAGATCAAAATCGACTGAAGAACGATTGGGATGTCCAATGAATTCGACAACACGAAACAACCGATAAACACTCCGAATAAGTGTGGTCAGCTCAACAAAAAGTTGATTATCTTTTAGCTTGTAGGATATTTTGTCAAAGGAGGCATAAGAGAAAGTATAAAGGGCTGGAATAGGAACTCCTTGAATCAATCCAAGCTGTCTGGCACAGTATTGAGGAGAGTAAATTTCAAAACCATCAACGAATCTGCCTTTTGTTGAAAATCGTACAGGAAGATCAACTGAAGTCAGAATGGTTTGCCAGAAGTCACTCTTATTTTTCTGAAAAGCAGAAAGGTAAGACTTAAACTGGGAAACAAAGAAAGGAGTAAAAGAATGTGGGTTCTCCTCAATAGAATATATTTGAGAAATAAAGTACCAAAAATAAGAAGATGGTTCTTCGGAAAGAGGGATTAATTTCCTACTCAAGGCCTGGCAGACTGGATGATTAGGAATGGAAATCCCAAGAGGTTGAATGACTTGATCTTTAGAAAACCATGCAGGGAAATAGAAAACTACCAATGCTTGAAGGAGCCAAAGAGGACCACCAAAAACTCCACTAACTTCTTCCCAAGCAATAAGGAGGAAGCATAGGTTAAGCCCCGATATAGTAAGGCTAACATGGTTTTACCCAAAGCTAATGGAGTCCTTGATGCTAGTGTGGAGGCAATAACAGCAAAATCATTTGAAATCCTAACTATGGGGTGGCAGAAAAGGAATCTACAGAGCCAATATAAAAGAAAAGCAATATGCTCCTATTCGGTAACTATGTTCTCCTTTTTGAAATACTTTTTCATAAATACTCCATAGGCCATTTCAGAATTAGACAACTTGCTAAGCTTTGAATGAAAATCAGGAGACAGGGTAGATGGGTCTGTACCCAAAGGAAAAAGTCCAGTGAGATAGTATACATCAAGTAAAGTTACCGACATAGGAGAGAAAGAGAAAAAGAAGCAATTAATGGAGGTCGACCAAAAGCAAGATAATGCTCCGATTAGCTCACGATTCACATGGTAATCAAAGCCACTAAGACGTAGAGTATCATGAATTGAAAGAGTGTCCCAAAGAGAACCCTTAGAAGGGAGAAGACGAAGATACCATTGGTAGAAATCAGGTTCAAAGTCTGAAAAAGCCTAAGACGAGAAGGACGAGAATGCCATTGATAAGCCAAGATAGATGACTCGTGGACTGAAAGCACTTCAAATTGATGACGTGAGAAGTGGATTGAAAGGCACTTCGGAATAGGGAAATGATTGTGAACTGCTGGACCGAGAGTGGAGGAATCCTCGAAATCGTTCTCCACGGAGAACAAATGAAATTCTTCGTTGAAATCTTCGGAATCTCGGAATATATGGTAGCGATCAAGAGCATCTAATGCAGAAAAATAGAAAGTTTGCTCCTTGGAAGCCATTGGGTTCAGGTGAATATCGAAAAAGAATGCAGAGAATCAAGAAGTTGCAGAGAGTCGAAAAGGTGAGAATGCAAGGGCACGAAGAAAAGAAAGATTTTTAGAAGAAATGTTTTGAAGATGAAAAGCAAAACGCGCGAAGTAAGGTGACAAAGCGACAACAATAATAAAATGTAAGCATCTTTTCTTCTAGCATTTAAAAGAATTAAAAGTCCTTTTAATTCTTTTAAAATGGGGCATATGTTGACATCAAAATAAGAATCGGTATAAGTGCCGAATATGCTTTAATACCGAATCCAGCATATAATGGAAATCGGCCATCTTTTGAAATACGTCCGGATCAAATTCGGCAACATGCCGAGAAGCAAGTAAGAATGGCATGGTATCCCAAATTCGTTAAGTAATAAAAATATGTATATTTACCGAAATATGAAGAGTTATAGTTCGGGACGTTGGAATATTTATACTTCATGACAGCAATCCTTTTCGAGAGTATCACACTTCGGGAATACACTGAAGAATCACAACATAGCCACGACAGCAAGAAGTTATGAACAGAAGTGGAGATAATGAGCACAAGCATATTATGGAAGGTTACTAGTCCAGATTTAAAATCATCTCATCAGTTGAGATCAAGTTTTGGTGGACAATAAAATTGGAAACGTGGGAAGAAAAGGCAGTTATTGGAAGCGCCAAAATATTCAAAGTTTGAAAACATAGAAGTAACCAACGAGAAATTGCAAGATAGGAGGAAATACAAATACTCAGATGAAGCGAAGAAGAACAACAACACAAAGAAAAACTACTCGAGCTTATCTGCACTTTAGCTTCCTATGCATTTTCACTTCCTGTATTTACAGTTTCCTGTATCCTTAGTCACTTTCCAGTTCTTTACAGCTTCCATAGGAGTATTGTAACGTAGCTTGAAACTTTGTTGATCCCAGATCCATTTTCAATCCATACGCTTTTCATCCATTCCATATAATCCTGTTCCGATTTCCATCCGTTCCACACAATTCTGTGTTACATTTTATTTTTCGCCATAACTCTCCTAGTAATCAAATTACAGAACCTACTTTAATAAAAAAATCGAAAACAAAAATTTCAGTAAAGGATATTCCTCGTAAAAATGAGCGAACAACACGTAAGATACTTCAATTAGAAATGGAATGGCTTGTGTTGTTGTTCTCATTAGTCTCGTTGTTGGGGAACTTACACTACAAAAAAACACGAAATTTGCGACGGAAATTTGCGACGAAATTTTTGCCGTCGCAAATTTGCGACGAAATTTCCAACGTACTATGTTTTCCGTCGCAAATTTGCGACGAAATTTTTTCCGTCACAAATTTGCGACGGAAAAAATAATCCGTCGCAAATTTCGTCGCAAATTTCCGACAAATAATAATACCGTCGCAAAATCCGTCGCAAATTTGCGACGGCATTGTCAGTTCATCGGAAATTTGCGACGAAAACTCGCGTCCGTCACAAATTCATGGTTTATCAGCCCGTGACATCGCAATCGCTATCTCTCTCTCGCTCTCTCTTGTTGTCTCTCGCTCTCTCTCGGTCTCTGTCGCTTTTCTTTGTCTTTCATATATGTGAAATTTGCAAAACCCGCGCACGCACGTATTAATCTCTGTGAAACTTTTGTACCGGTAAATGCAAAATTGCTAGCTTCATGGCTATTCGTCGTTGCATTGTAATTTTTTTTTTTTAATATATGTTTATGTTTGTTATTTTTTCGTATCTGCATCACCGGTTTAATGACCGGCGACCGGTGACACCTCGCCGGCCTTCGGATGAGCAGAATGGCCACGCCGTTTTGCGACGGAATGAGGTATCCGTCGCAAATTTGCGACGAAATTGTTTTTCCGTCGCAAATTTGCGAGGGATGAATTTCGTTTCCATCATACATTAAAAATTATTAAAAAATATTGATTATTATGTGATTAATCTTTTTTGGGTTTGTGCTTAATTGAAGGTCTCGCAATCCAAGTGAACTTTACAATTCTCATCAAATTGATCACTTTGTCCTACCAATATTTCAGTCAAATATTTAGGTAAGTCTTCTTTACATTGTAATTTTTTCTATTTTTGCAATTTCATATTAATTGTTGCGTGAATAAAAAAAATTATAATTTCCAAAATTTTATAATTTTGGAAATTAAGAACAATAGATATGATATTTTAAATATTTTACCATAATTTTTTATTTTAATACAGACACAATGCAAAGAGAAAGGGCTTGGATGTATAATAAGAACTTACCTGGATGTCAAGGATTGACAGATGAGTTTCGTACTGGGTTGGAATTATTTTTAGAGTTTGCTAGTAGTAAATATGAGTTTATGGATGGAAATAAGTTAAGGTGCTCGTGTAAAAAGTGCAGTAATAGTAAATTTCTTGTGTGTGATCAAGTTAGATAACACCTTACTAGATTTGGGTTTACTCCGAACTATTATAATTGGACTTCCCATGGTGAACTATTTATATCTGATGAAGGATATGAAAGAAGTGACCAATTTTCAGTTAGGGAAGAATGTGGCTATTATGAGCAATTGAACCCAAACAAGAGGATGGTGATTGATGCAGCTAGTTATAATTTTGTCCCAGAATCAAATCATGCAAGTACTAGTTTTACTCCTACACGTGAACAAGTGGGTACTAATCATGCTTCACAATTGGAAGATATAATGAAACTTTTCAATCTAATCAGTTCTGGGATGTGTTGAAAGCAACAGATGAACCTCTATGGGCAGGTTGTGAAGACCACACTAAGTTATCGGTGACAACCCGACTATTAAATATCAAGGCAGAGCATAATGTGTCTGCGGATTGCTTCAACTCTTTTGTTGAAATAATGCGGGAATCATTGCCTCGTGATAACAACATGCCAAGTGATTTTTATTATATGAAAAAACTAGTGAATAACTTAAGTCTTCCGGTTGTAAGAATTGATGTATGTAGTAGGGATTGTATGATATATTGGAGAGATGATGAAAATGCAGAATCTTGCAAATTCTGTAGCCAACCTAGATACAAGATTAACAGGAGGCCGGGTCGTAATAAGAAGCGTAGACCATGCAAGCAAATGTTTTATCTGCCCTTAATCCCCAGATTGCAAAGGCTTTATGCGTCTAAAGCCACTGCTGAACACATGACTTGGCATGCAAATCATAAAACAGAAAAGGGTCTAATGTGTCATCCTTCAAATGCGGAGGCATGGCAACATTTTGATAGAACATACCCTGAGTTTGCAATGGAGCCTCGGAACATCAGGTTAGGTCTATGTGCAGATGGATTTGCTCCATTTAGGAAAACAGGAAAAAGTTATTCATGCTGGCTAGTCATCTTAACGCCATACAATCTTCCACCTGGTACGTGCATGGAGACACCTTATATGTTTTTGACATTGATCGTGACAGGGCCACAAAATCCGAAAAAGTTTATAGATATTTATATGCAACCATTGATTGAGGAGTTACAACGGCTATGGGTTGAAGGTGTCCTTACGTATCACGTTTTTACCGATCAAACATTTGTAATGAAGGTTGCCTTTCTTTGGACGATAAATGACTTTCCAGCTTACGGAATGTTATCTGGATGGAGTACAGCTGGGATCTTAGGATGTCCGATATGTTTGGAGAGGTCAAAGTCATTTAGATTAAAACATGGAAAGAAACCTAGCTATTTTGATTGTTACAGACAATTTTTGCCGTCAAGTCATCCTTTCAGAAGGAATAAGAAAGAGTTCATCAAGAATAGGATTGAAAGAACGCATCCACCATTGAGGTTGACTGGCGATCAAATTTGGGAGCGTGTACAGGACTTTCCAACCGTTGTTGAGAACCCGTACGGCACGACTTTTGCGTACGGAAGTACACATAAGTGGAGAAAACGCAGTATATTTTGGGATCTACCATATTTGAAGGCGCATCTTATTCATCATAATCTTGACATCATGCACATAGAAAAGAATGTTTTCGACAATGTCATAAATACTGTGATGGATGTCGTCGGAAAAACAAAAGACAACTTGAACGCAAGAAAAGATATGAGAGATATTTGCGATCGGCCAATACTAGCTGTTGATGCAAGCAGCAGGGGATCAAAACCGAAAGCAGTTTATACATTGGATAAGGAGCAGAGGCGAGTTGTTTGTCAATGGTTGAAATCTGTGCGGTTTCCTGATGGATATGCTTCGAACCTCGGGAGATGTGTTGATTTAAATGAATGCAAGTTGACAGATTTGAAGAGTCATGATTGTCACATTCTGATGGAAAGACTAATTCCAATAGCTTTGAAGGAAGTTCTACCGAACTTTGTATGGGGCACCATTACAGAATTAAGCAATTTTCTCCATGATATTTGCTCGACAGTATTAAAAGCATCGCACATGGAAAAACTAGAGAGAGATATTCCAATTATTCTTTGCAACTTAGAAAGGATATTTCCTCCAGCATTTTTTGATTCGATGGAGCATCTGTAAGTTCACTTGCCTTATGAGGTCAAAGTTGCAAGTCCCGTCAAATTTCGATGAATGTATCCATTTGAGAGGTAATGTTTTTTTTTAAAATACAGTTCAAATTAGTTTGTCATATAATATGTTCCAATAAGCTTCTTTCTATTTCAACTAGATTCTTATATCATTTGAAGAAAAAAGTGAAGAATAAGGCACGTGTTGAAGCTTCAATTTGTAATGCATATATTGTGGAAGAAGTGACAACATTTGCATCATACTATTTTGAGCCGCATGTTCAGTGCAAGAGCCGGAGAGCAGGCAGAAATGATGAGAGCCCTATTGATCCTAATTGCATGGCATTCTCTATTTTCAATTATCTGGGTCGACCAAGCGGCACATGTCAGTTTCGTTACTTATCAGGCGAAGAAATTCATGCAGCCCATACTTATATTTTACTGAACTACCCAGAAGTCGAGCCATACTTCAAGTAAGTATCAATTTACAAATATATATTTTGCGTGTCAAATATTTGCTAATAATGATATGGTTTTTAATATTAGGATTTTCCAAATTTCAATGTCTGGACTACAACCAAATGAGTTTGACCGTTTGTGCGATGAACAATTTGCAGCGTGGTTCAAGACATATGTAAGTTGCCTATGTATCAAAACCAAGTTATTAAAATTATATACATCATTTAGTAAAATATTTATGGTAGGCTTTGCATATGCAACCTTAGGTTCATAATAATCGTGATGAAATTGGAGGGCAAAGATTGTTATATTATCTGTCATGGGGTCCACAGTTACAAATTCGAAGTTGGCCAGCATATTTCATAAATGGATATAATTTTCATACTCAAGAATACGGAATGGAAAAATTCACAATGAATAGTGGTGTGTCTGTTTGGTCATCCAATGGTGACAGTTGGAAAGAGGATTTTTATGGCTTGTTGGATGAAATCATAGAGATAGAGTACCCTGGACCATTAATGATGCGAGTTGTGTTATTTAAATGCACGTGGTTCGACCCCGTCAAAGGAATGAAGGTGCATACGAAACTCAATTTGGTTGAAATAAATCACAAGAAAAGGTATATGAAGTATGAACCATTTGTCTTGGCACAACAAACAAATCAAGTATGTTACGCATCATATCCTAGTTTGAAACGTGACAAAACTGATTGGTGGGCTATATGTAAAATCAAAGCACGGAGGAAAATCGAGGAACACTGGAAGGATAGAGCCTACCAACAAAAGGAAGTGTGTAACACGGTTGAAATTGAGGAATATAACATACCAACTTTACGAGATCCGTATGGAGCAATGATAGATGTGGATCCATATGAAATATACGAATTAAATGTACAAGAATGTTCTGAATATGATTTTCAGACAGATGACAAAGACGAGGACGAAAACGAGGACGAGGACGAAGACAAAGATGAAGACGAAGACGGAGATTAAAATTTGTGACACACAACACTACAAATGTGTAATTATTAATGCTACAAGTGCTATTTTTGTTGTTATCATTATTGTTATTGTTGTTATTGTTATTGTGCTTTTTTATTATTGTTATTGTCGATTATTCTTTCTATTTTAATTTATCATCCAAAATTTTGTTTCTAAATGCCGACAAGTCAAATATTATTAACGTGCCGTAACATTTCCGATATTCTAATTTCCATTGCAAAATTTGAGATGCCATAATTTTGGACTGAAAAAAAGACGTAGCAAATTTATAACCCAAATCAATGAGACACTAATTTTGCTAGGGAATATTTACCGGTAGAAATTTGCGACGGACTCAGACCTGTCCGTTGCAAATTTTGCAAATTTTTATCCGTCGCAAAACACAAACCTGACCATCGCAAAATTGTGACGGACAATGTATCATTCGCAAATTTGACGAGGGAATTTTCCCGCTCAAACTTTGCGGCGGATTTTTTATTTCCGTCGCAATTTTTTTTATAGTAAATTTGTGACGGACATTGGAGTGCCATCGCAAATTTGCGACGGACCCTAATTTGCGACTGAAGTGCTTGTCCGTCGCAAATTTGACGATGGAATTTTCCCGCTCGAAGTAGATTTGCGACGAATTTTTTATTTCCGTCGCAATTTATTTTATTAAAAATTTGCGACGGACCTTCAACGTCCGTTGCAAATTTGCGACGGACATGCTAGGTCCGTCGCAAATTTTTGTTGGCAAAATATTTGCGACAGACCTAATTTCCGTCGCAAAATTTGCGACGGATATTAGAGTGCCGTCGCAAATTTGCGACGGACATTAGAGTGCCGTCGCAAATTTGCAACGGACAAGCACGTCTGTCGCAAATTTGCGACGGACAAGCAGGTTCGTCGCAAATTTGCGACGGACATTGGAGTGCCGTCGCAAATTTGCAACGGCACTCCAATGTCCGTCGCAAATTTGACCAGGAAATTTTCCCACTCGAGCTTTGCGACGGATTTCTTGGTCCGTCGCAAATTTGCGACGGATAGATTGAGTCCGTCGCAAATTTGACCAGGGAATTTTCCCGCTCGAACTTTGCGACGGATTTCTTTGTCCGTTGCAAATCCCAACGGGCGGGGGAGCTGCGACAGCGGTAGCGACGGGGGACGGCTAGGCGGCAACGGCGACGGACTGGTCTGCAATTGTTTTTGGGCAGATCTGAGTCGGGCAGGGGCGTCGGCGAAGAAATGGAGAAGACAAGGGGTACAGATTTGCGACGGACCAAGAGCGTCCAGACAAAGAAATCCGTCGCAAATTTGCGACAGACGCTCTTGGTCCGTCGCAAATCTGTACCCCTTGTCTTCTCCATTTCTTCGCCGACGCCCCTGCCCGACTCAAATCTGCCCAAAAACAATTGCAGAACAGTCTGTCGCCCGTCCACGCCGCCCAGCCGTCCCCCGTCGCCACCGCTGTCGCAGCTCCCCCGCCCGTCGCCGCGCAGCCCCGCAGGCCCCCCCGCCCGTCGCCGGTCGCGGGCCAGCCGCCCCCGAGGCCCCCGCCCGTCGCCGCCCTCGCTCCCAGCGTCGCCCCCGCTGTCGCCAGGTCTCCACCGCCCCGCCCGCACCCCGCTTTGTCGCCCGCCCTTCGCCGGTCGCGCCCTCGCCCTGCACCCCGCCACCGCAGTCTCCCCGATCGCCTCTCCCGCAGCCCCACCCAATCCACCCCTCGCCCCAGCCTCGCCCCGCCCCGGCGCTCGCCCTCACCCGCCCCCCGCCCCCCGCCATCGCCCCCGTTGCCCTCGCCGCGGCCGCCGTCGTGACCACAGCCGCCGACTAGCCGCCGCCGTGACCACCGCCCCCTCGGCCAGCCGCCGCCGCTGTCGTGACCATCACCCCAGCCAACCGTCGCCGCCGCCGTCGTGACCATCGCTGCCGGCCAGCCGCCGCCGACGCCGTTGTCACCGCCCCCACCGCCGCCGTCACCCACGCCCGTGCCGGGATCGCCACTGTCCATTCCACCTGTTTTTGTTATCCTTGAACCAAGTAAGTCAACTTTCTAACCCCTAGTTAGTATAATTAGGTAATTAGTCGGATTTGGTTATGGATTATTTAGGATTACTTTTCATTGGCTAAATTACGGGTTGATTTCAGGATTGCATGTGGCTTTGATCGATGGTTAACTGGCTAATTTGTTTATTATGTGGATGATTAAGTGTTAAATGACGATAGGATAGGATAATTGATTTAGCGTTTTCACAGAAAATGCTTGAAAATTACACAGTTCTATAAAAAATCATCGAATATTATGGAAAATTAAAAAATGGTACATGCTAACAACAAATATGAAATTTAATCGTAAAAGTTTGTTAAAATTTTTAACAAACTAAAATTTCATAATATCACAAAATTGTAAAAATTAATAGTGTCCACCCATTTTCAGTGAAATTTAGATTTCTTAACATTTCGGAGAAAAAATTATTAAAAAATTTAAAATTTCCATAACCTGATAAAATGGATTAACATAAATGCACTCACCCATTGTGAGGGAAATTTTTTTTTTGGTGAAGGAAAATTACAAAAATATAAAATTTAAAAAATGCACAAAATTGCTTAGAAAACATGTGGCCATCAACTTGCGGTGAAATTTAAATTTCTTTAGATGGCAAAAAAAATTAGAATTTAAAAATTTTCAAAATTTCACGGAATGACTTATAATACCTGTGGCCACCCACTTTTAGTTATATTTAATTTTTTTAACGTGCTCTAAAAATTATTAAAATAAAGAAGGACTAAAATTTGGGAAACTTTACCTAACAGCTTAGACTACCTGTGGCCACCCAATTTTAGTATGGAATTTTTTTTTCACGGAAAAAATTTTATATTAAAAGTAATAATTTAAAATTTCTTACAATTTTAAAATTTCAAAACTTTATAGAATGTCTTAGAATATCGGTGGCTACCAACTTTTACGGAATTTTTTTTTGCACTAAAAAAAATTTAACAATAATAATAATTTATTTCTTACAAAACTTTACAGAATGATTTAGAATATTTATTGCCACCCACTTTCAGTGAAATTTAAATTTTTGTACGTGGTAAAAAAAATTTAATGAAAATGCATGCGATTCATATAGTGATGTTTGATACCTGTGGCCACCCATATCGTGCTCATACATTGATGTTTCATATCAAAATGAATGGGATTCATAGTATATTTGTTTGTAGGAAATTGCATGTCATAAGCACTCGACATTGGCTCATTTCAAGGAAACATTTTCTCAGTCTTTCCATCAAAATGGTAAGCTTCGTCATGTACATCATTATGTGTTCGTCCTGCATGTCAATAGTTCTTTACATATTCGCATAACCTTCCTACTTGTCAGTTTAAACGTGGAGGTCACGTGTTTAGAAGACAAGACTCTTCCTCGTCCTCGTCCCCGTCCCTTTCCTCTACTCCTGTCCCGACATCTAACCCACAATCACAATATGATCCGTCACAATATGGGCACGTTGGCCCTTCCTCCGACACTCAATAACATGTTACGGGACTTCACCACATGCGAACTGAACGTTCTCCAATTCAATCTCCTGTAGCTTCCTTTCCTTCCGTTCCACCCAATTATACGGCGGAACAATCGAATATTGACGGAAACAGAGGTCAAGAAGATAACCGATTCTTCATATGCCCATTTGGAGATTCGTAAGTGCTTCATCTTTATTTTAGTATATGTCATGCATACGGGCTTTAGATATTGATGTCAACTGAATTATCCATGTTGCACAATATTCGTATGAATGCAGATTCACGGATGCTACGTCTGTTGTGAAGGATTTGAACAAAATAGTAAGAAGCTTCTGGATGGGAGAGTATATTAATTACAGAAGTGTTCCACAAGAAGTGAAAGAAATGTGGTGGAATGAGTTTAAGGTAAGTTTTACATATTTTATTTTCTCACCATATGAAGTTTGGTGTAGTATATTGTTGGTCAAGAATGATGTAAAGGGACCAGAACAACTCTGTAGTTTTCGATACCTAAAGGACCAGATATTTTCCCCGACATGAACTTTACAAAATCTGTCTATATGTGTCTGGTGCATGGTTATGGATATGTGATCATCATAATAATTTTCAATTTATGTTTTTATTCATTGCAGCGGAAGTTCACGTGGGACGAAGCGGAAGACAATGAAGTGAGAAGAATTTTCGATAAGAAAATAAGTGATTTTATGCGAAAGGTTATGAATAGAGCGAAGAGCAGGCAAGAGAAGCCGTCTTTCTTTACAGCTGACAATTGGGTGGCAATTAACACATTTTGGGCATCTGAACAGAGTCGGCAACTCTGTGAGCAGAATAAGAAAAATCGATCTTCTAGTTCTAGTGATGGGTCAGCCACATATGCTGGGGGCTCTATCAACATTGCGGAGCATCGCAAACGACTGGTAAGTCTGTTAAATGAGTTATGAGTTAATTTAATTCAATTACTCAAGTTTACATTTTGTAGGCACATGAATTAGGGACGGAACCGACATTTGCAGCTACATTTGAACGCACATTTCAAAAGAAAGATAAGACATGGACTGGCGATCGAGCAAAAGCTGTTAAGGTATGTAAGGTTATACTTTGGCTTATATGTAAACTATAATGAAAACCGTGAATGCTTATAGTGATTTTATTTTCATCTACATTGTTAATGTAGGAAAAATATGATGATCTTTTAATGAGTAGTGCTAGTGGTAGTGATGATTGTCCTGAGTCCCGGCCACCAGTTGATAATATGGCATTATGGATGGAGGCAACGGGTGGAGCGAAAAAAGGGAAAATATTTGGGCTGGGATCGTTGTCAAGGATGTTCATGCCGAATAGTCCTGGAAGTTCATCATCCGCTGGGACTAGTCGAAGGAGGTCACGAACAGAGGAGCAATTGACCGAAGAAGTGGGTCGTCTGAAAAATTTACTTGTTAGGAAGGATGAACGAATATATAACTTGGAAGAACAAATGAGAATCGTTATGCAACACCTTAACCTCCAACGCAATGACAGACCTCCTGTACCTCCAGCCAATCCAATAGGTGATAACCAACACATTCATGCCGAAAATGCTGATGCTGATAATGATGATGATGATGATGATGATTTTCTCCAGTCTCCCTAGTTAAAATTTTGGGTAAGCTTGCTTAATAATCTTGATTTTTCATAATCTCACTCATATTCATATGTAAGAACATTTATGTTCGTCCTGAAACGTATTTTTGTTATTTTACACCTAGTTCCACATCCATGCTAAAACGCTGTTTTTATATTCTGGACTGATTTATGTATCGACATTTCCTCAGGTCTTGACAAAGGTGACTACTTTTGGTGTCCTGCCATCGTACCAAAGCCGCCTCTTCTTCTGTATGGTTTTTTTACGTCTTCTATATTTGTCCCGTCTCTTAGTTCATGTTTTGAATGTATTGTAAGATTGAATATCAAATAGCATCATGTCATACTATATAACTTTCCTTCTGTTATTTGTTTCAATTATATGTCATTGTGGCTGATTTGTCAGCATTTATGGTTTGTTCGTTTTGCTGTTTCAATTATATATCATTGTCTCCTTTGATTGATATGGACAATAATTTATGGCTGAAATGACGTAAAAATAACGACGAATATTTTAAGTCGAATTTTGCTGTTATTAAAGTTTGTCGCTAAGTTGCGATCATATTCGCGACGAATTTTCGACGATATTCGCGACGAATTTTCCGATGATTTTGCGACGAATTTTGCGACTTCATTGCGACGGATTTTTGCGACGAATTTTGCGACGGATCGAGTTCACTGCAAATTTACAATGAAATTTGCAACAGATTTTTCCGACGAATTTTGCAACGGATCGAGTTCGTAACAAATTTGCGACGGATTTTCGCGACGAATTTTACGACGAATTGTGTTCGTCGCAAATTTGCGACGAAATTTACGACGAATTTGCGACGGACGTTTGCGACGGATTGTGTTCGTCGCAAATTTGCAACAAAATTTGCCACGAATTTGCGACGAAATTTTGCGACGGATTATGTTTGTCACAAATTTGCGACGATATTTGCGACGAAATTTGCGACGGATTTTGCGACGAATGTTGCAACGGATTGAGTTCGTTGCAAATTTGCGACGGATTGCATTGGTCGCAAATTTGCGACGAATTTTTTTCGTCGCAAATTTGCGACAAATTTTTGAATTTTCCGTCGCAAAAATTTGCGACGCCCAAGTAGCGACGGAATGTTTTCCGTCGCAAATTCGATTTGCGACGGATTTTTCCGAAATTTCCGTCGCAAATTTCGTCGCAAAAAACAAGTTTTTTTGTAGTGTTAATTAGCTAGCTTTTCTCCAACATTGGGAGTTAGGAGAGAGTCATTTAGTTGTCAATGAACTTGATCATGGCCGTGGAAGACGGCGGCACGGCATAGGCCAGCCCCGGCAAATGGGCTCAAGGATCGCTTTTGGGCGCGCTTGGGTGAGGTTATTTAGCCTAGGCTAGGGTACGGTGTGAGTAAAGGTTGGTCTGGCTAGAAGAATACTGTGATGGTTGGGTCTGGCCATCTAGGCAACAAGCAAAGGCTTGAGTTTCAAGAGTGGAAAACTTAGAGAATGAAAAAGTTGGGGTGAAAATTCGAGAGAAATTTCAATATTTGTGAGAAGGCCGGAGATGGTGAAAAATACAAACTTTATGCAATTTCTAACCCAAGATTTCATCTCCCCCTCCTCCCCAAACACAGTTGCCCAATGAATGAGCTGCTGCTGCTACCCACATGATATCAGCGGTCCATGCAGTCTCGATCCATATACACGTATAAAGATCTGCGGACCATGCCCCATCCTCGTCTTTCATGTTCGTGCGTCCATCCGTATAACCATTGGGCCAAGGCAAGTGAAGGAGGTTTTGCAGACTCTCTCTCTCTCTCTCTCTCATAAAGATCTACAGTCTCTGCCCATTTTTCGTCTTTCATGCTCGTGCATCCATGTGTGCATTGGCCCATGGCAAGTAAAGGAGGTTTTGCAGACTCTCTCTCTCTCTCTCTCTCTCTCTCTCTCTCTCTCTCTCAGATGTTAAGTTGCGTATGGGGAGCAAACGAAACCTCGTGGAGTCGTTAAAAGACAGAGTAACTTGTACGCAGTAGTAGTAGTGTACCCGCGTGATGGAGACGACGAAGCAACACTTGGCTGGGGAACTGGCCGTGGCCGTGACGTCATTTTTGAATCTTTCGAACGCTTCCAAAACGTTCTTCTTTGATCCTCATGCACGTTAGCAATCGAGCGCACCAGGCAAAAACCCTCCTTTACATTGCGTGTGCCTCGAAGGTTCCTTGATTGCATTTGCATGTATCGATCCCGTGACGGCATATGTCGACAGATTCCGTACCAAAACCCACCCATGCACATCACTCGCCCTCTTGCTGCACCTTTCGACGGATGCTTGGGACCGGTTTGATTCATCAACGATGTTATGAATATTTGAGTACGGTTTTGCGTGTAAAAATGGGTTTCTTTAGTTTATATGGTGAGAGATTAATGTGGATATGAATTGATTTTTTCATGAATGAAATATTGGATAGCTCCTGATTCTGGCTTTAGTTATTTATCATTAATCCTTACATTCAATTGAGCAATAAACAAGACATCGTGTTTGGGAAAGTAACACCATGTTACGAGACATGAATACTTAAAGGAGTGGACCCCACAACAATTTATAATTATTTTGTATTTTTTTTCCGAAACCGGTTGTTAATATCACAATGAATTAAGGATAGTCATATAAACATTTTTTTCTTTGAAAAAAAACATTCTTGTAAAACTCTCTCTCTCTCCACACATCTAGTAGAGAGAGAGAGAGAGACAGATGTGGATCGACAAGTGAGTGGCGATGAGCAACGAAGGTTGATCATTCGACGGGTTATGGCTAGGCAAGCCTAAAATACTTGCTCAAGTCCTCTCATCATAAAATTTATAAATGTGAATTTCAAGTTAGGCCATGCAGGCTCTCTCGTTTAATGCTCCTACCTCAACTTGCCCATAAAAGGTCTTCGACTTGGGCTTGCAGGGCCTCGCCAACTGCAATGTTGTATAAATGTCTAGTGATCGATCGTCGAGTGGCAATGAACGGCGAAGGGACAAGCCCTAGGTACATCGATGAGGTGTGGCGCCAATGATAATCAAAGCAGAGTCGAGCAGAGAGAGAGAAAGAAGATAGTAAAGAAACGCGATGAAAACGCTTCAAGGATTGAGATGTTTTCTGTGCGCTTCTTTTTCCAATCTGGTCCACTTTAGAGTAATATCAATTTATAATCCAATTACATGCATGTGTATGGCCATTAATCCTGAGGCTTCCGGTTTGGTTCGTACGTCGGGAAATTCTCAATCAAAAAGAGAAAGGGAGAAAAAGCAAAAGCCACTTTGCTGAAATCGGAATGCGATCTATCTGTCTGCGGTTCGTAGCTTTAAAGGAAAGTATGATTGGATGTTCTGACGTCCTGTCGCGGCCAAAGCTCATCAATGATTGATCGATCGATTGGCATTTGTTGAATACCATGCGCATCTAAAAAGCTTGCAAATCATCATCTCCTGTTCCCCTAAAGACTGCCCATGATTTCCTTATTGATCTGTCCTTCTTTCTCGTGTTCGGAGACCGGATTAAACAGTGATCGAACCGCACCCAGCTCGGGATTTACTTAACTAAAACAAACTCCCCCGTCGTAAAAAAAAAAAAAAAAAGAAGGCCAACAAATTTCGTTAGCTCCATAGTGACGCGTGCATTACTTGAAGGCATGCATATTCGATTCGCGAAGAATTTCTCGTGGTTAATATGTGTTTGAAATAGAATCATTGAAGATGAATAATAGCATGCGTGATGTTTATATTATGCAGAGTTTTGGGATTGTACGGAGAGAGAGAGAGAGACTTGAGTGTTTGAGCCGTATCTTATGAAGAGGACCACGAGAGATACTGTTCTCGCCCAGTGTGGGTCGATCCAACCGCCCTTTCGTGATCTAAGAAGCCGAGGCCAAGGGGACAGAAAAGCAAATTGGGATCGGGACCATAAGTTCAAGCTCCCATGTCGCTTGATGTGAAATCTCTCCGTGGAAACATTGCCGGATCGATGATCATTACGGATCAAGTTGGACAGGGATAGGATACTCGCTTCGCGATCCCGTGTTGAGTGGTCCATGATGATCGGCTCGCTTGATTGCATCGTCCTGCGCAAAAACGATTAAACCCCCTTGTCACATCGCCGCCTTTCCCCTCTTTGGCTTGGCCTCGGCTTGGCACGCACGCACGTCCGGGGGCGTCGAGTGCTCTGTTCCACAAACCGAGCCAAGATTCGCCGAGAAGGAGCGCCGGCAAAGCCGAGAAAGTTTCTTGAATTAACTATCTAAATCGAATACAATCTGTTAATCATGTCGGGCGAAGCTCTCGAGCAGGTCACGGCGATACGGAAAACGGCCCGATCGCCGCGCACGACGCAGTGGACTCGACTGACGTGAGTAATGAGTCCGGGTTGCATTTTGAGTGCGAATCGAAAGTATGCACGTCGCACCTCGGATCGATCCTAGAAATAGTTAGGACTCGAGAGAGCAAAATATCGTACATCGCGTCATCTGAGAACGACCTCCAAAAACGCCAACGTCGCAACTTCCTCGGACGCACATAATTCAAACGCTAGCTCCATACCCTCCTGTCTATCCCTTTTTCACGTTACAACCACTTGATCTCCCCCTCTCGCGCACGCACCCAAGGAAGGCCACATCGTAATCATCGTCCTGGCAGTACCGAGGGAGACGGATCTGCAAAACGGGAAGCTTTGCTGGGGCTCTTTACTGACAAAAGACACAAAAGCTTCGATGCCTACGGTTCACGAGCGAGATTCTCGACGACATCTTCGAGAATTGTGAGCATTAAGCTCGTCAAATCACCCTAGTTTTTCAAATCTTGGGTCCCGCTGGCCTTGGACTATCGAGGCTAGAAAGAGAGAGAGAAAGAGAGAGAGGGGGGGCAAAAACGATAGAGCGGGATATGAAATCCACGAAATAATTGAACAAAGACAAGGTATGCTAGCGTGGGGGAGCTTCTTCCATGTCGGAGATGGGTCGTTCTCAGTTTTTTCCGTACCCCACCCATCCTCGTTCGTACCGAAACGGAGAAGTGTTGATGACTCAGGGGATCGTTACGACAAAATCGCACGAATCTACGAAATGGATGAACGTTGTTAGTCGTACAAAAGCGACCCCATCCTCCACAGTGCCGATATTTATTTCGAAGGGATAAGGATATTAATAATATTTAAATTTTGATTCAACATGTAATATAATTGATGAACTTATAATTTGTTTAATGTGATCTCTGAACTTTTGGTACATATTCAATTTAGTCTCTCGACTACGTAAAAGTATTCAATGTTGTCTTTTTTATTAACTCAAGATTGAGGACAATATATAATCTGGGGACTAAATTGAGTTCGGAAACAATGCTAAACGTTTTCATATAGCTCGGGACTATATTGAACACGCACAAAAAGTCCAAGAATCGCATTAAACAATTAAAAGTTCAAGGACCACATAACAATTTATGTCATTTTCTCTATTTTGAATGAGTAATACATTTACCGCCGAGATAGTATGTTTAGTGGTAAAGGAGCGTGTCTTCCGCGAGATCACAAGTCCGATACATATCATGAGTGAAAGGCTAAACGACTAGTGTTGTGTTGCTTGGCTGTGTCATGTCTCATGTAGAGAGATTTTTTTACTGTTGTATATTGGTGTATCGACATAGAATAGTTACGACTTAAACTGCACATCCTGTAACGGTAAGGAACTCTATAATAACATCTAGATCGGATCAACTAGTACAGATCGTCCCTCCCCAGCCCTTTACTTGTAAAAATAATTTCAAATAATATATTACTTTAAGACTTTCAAAAAGTTAAATCTTTTTCTCCTTTCCTTTCGCTGTTATATGAATATTATAGGATTTCTTTTCGAGGCAAAGATCTTTAAAAAGGCAATATACGCTTTCCGTTTTGCATCACCGATTCATTTGAAGCTCAGATGGACTTGCAACAATACACATATTTTTGGGATATCAACCGGATCGAGCCTCTTTCCCTTAAAATTCCTCGTCATCCAGCTCGGCTCTATCCCGAGCCTTTTCGAACCCTAAATTCCTTTCGATACGCGAAACAAGATATCACAAAGAATCCCGCTTTTACAGGCCCGGGACCTGTTCTTTTTCGGCAGGTTTTCCGTCCTAAAGAAAAAGAAAAAGAAAGTATTTTCCTTACATTACGAAGCGATCCGCGTCCGGGAATACAAGAAGACGGCGTGCATCACGCAATGCCTTGGCCAACCTAAAAACGGAAGAGAACAAATGGAGCCCAAATTGCAGCAAAATTGACCCCCATCGTCATCTCCTCCGTACGGCTCTTTCGGATCCCCACCGGCTTGTCCTTATGAACATCACGATAGTCGCAAAGCAATCCACATCTCGGCCCGGATTGTGTGCTTCGGGTCCAGCGTAAATGGCATCGATGTGCTAATGTTTTAGTGGATCAGCGTCCAAATTGTCCTAATCACCTTCCTTAAGCATGCCGATATCTCTCCATGCCTGTCTGATCAGGCGTACCCTAATAACGACGTTTGACTTCCAAACCTAGATTTCGTAGATTTCCCACCTTTGATTCGCTTCCCGGTTTACATGTGTCCTCCCATCTGTCGCTTTTTGATATTGTACAACAAAGGCCACTGAAAATGGTCGATAAACCATATGGTCTACTAACCCCAACATGAAAATTTCTCTCTATGGTTATCTGATCAGACATACCTATTAGCGACGTTCAACTTTCGGGCCTAAATTTAAGAGATCCTCTGGTTCGCTGCCAGGTTCACAAGCGTCCTCCCGTCATCGCTTCTTAATATTGTACGGCGAGGTTACCTAGACGATTGATACACCAGACAGTCAACCAACCCGGTCGAATCAGCATAGGGATCAAGAAAACGCCTCGTTCAGATGAATTGTGGATCCGATACCGGTTCGATTTCACAAATTTAAGTACAAATGATTTCATCTTTCGCGCTCTGGTTCGAGCTCTAGCTCCCGTCTTACCACTTAAAAGGAAAGCAACATTTCGAAAGAAAAAAGAAATAAAAGAAGGGAAATGAAGTGCGACAACGAGAAGCGGGGTGAGAAACCACTTTCTTGGATTCATTGGGACCAAGTACTCTCTCCTCAATTTCCTCAATTTCCTCGATCACTCGTTGGGAGGAAGAAACGAAAAAGGAAAATAGGAAAGGAGTCGCGGTTTCTCTTTGGCTCTTTCTCTCATCACTTTCTTATTTTTGGCCTTTTCACGTTGTTGTTTACTTGGTTCTGCTTTCTATGAATGGCGGTCATGGGGACCATGGAGAGAAACTCGTGATGGGAAGAAGAGGCACTCGGGATGGGGATCTTGAAAACGCACATGGAGCCATGCAAAGCTGCAAAGTCTTTTCACGGCCAGCGAATGATTGCAGTGGTTCTCCACAATTATCGAGGGGAGCAACTCTTCAAGGGATTTGATGGCCGATGAATCGCAAATGATTAAATAGATTCTGATTGTTTATTCAAAAAAAGCAATTTCTTTCTATAGGGTTAATGCTACAAAAAGAATTCCGAACCGGTATACTTATAATAAATTTATCATAAATTAATTTTTTGATAAAAATAAATTTCGAACTGATACATATGTGATAAATTTAGCCTCCGTTAGTTTATGTTAAATTTTACCGTTAAATTATTGAGTTGAAAGAAACGTGGCAGTTGACGGGTATATCCGTTTAGGATTTTACTCTTTTATTTGTTACGGGCTTATCAGTTTGTAATTTTTCAAGGTATTAATTCAATTTAATGAAAGGGTAAATTTATCACAAGTATATCGGTTTTGGATTTTTAGTGGTCAAAAAATTAATTTGTGGTAAAGCCGTCACTAGTGTATTAATAGAGTTTTTGGAGATCAAAAAATTAATTTAAGAATAAATTTATTACAAGTATACCCGTTTTGGGTTTTGCTTGCTATTAACCCTTCTTTTTTTTATAAGTTATGGCAATTTAAGTAGAAACTACAAAAAAATTCACTCGAGAACGACGTAGTACAATGGTAGGTCGATCTCAAGGTACAGTGATGTTATGTCAGGGAACTGGCCTTGATAGGTACGGTTTCCGATTTTATATCGAGAAGGCGTTGCTTAGCTTTTCTTACTTATCTAGAAGAAAAAATGATGCGTTGGAGATGAATTGAGAAGGTTGGGAAATCCATCAACGCCTTAACTGTCATGCACATATTTTTCACATTGTATGTTTTTGTATAATAATAGTTATATAATTTCAATTAGGATTGAAACCCTAGCCAGCCATAGAACTGGTTAGTTCGGATTTAGGCTAGTTTTTACGAGAATCGGTATGGTTTCTCGGTTTCATAAATTGAGAACCGACTTTGATAAGACAGGTGCCACGCTTTTAGCCCGGAACTTATCCACTTGAAAACCGATCACCTCTAATATTAGCTGCCGCGAATCATCGGAAAGGAAGGAGGCACATGCGATTGCCAATCCTCCTTCGGGGAAAAAGCTTCGAAATTTGGACGGAGGTCTGTTGATAAGTACTACGCCTTGGCCAAAGTACATCTGTGGAAGCTTTTGCCTATCAGTGAAACTTGAACTTCGGGGGCATTCTATGCCTATACAAAGAGGCACAAGGTGAATAACGAAGGGGGTTTTTGGGTGTGCGCGTTTGTTCTTATCAAATAGTTTGCATTGCCTATATGCCCAACTAGTCAGGTGCTTGTAGGGTCAAATGCACAGGATTGTGTTATAGGATCCTCTTGGGTATCAAGCCGAACCGCAAGACAAAGGTGCAAAAACCGGGGAATCATTTTTATTGAGATTTTGTATTGATCTGTTTCTCCGTAATTTAATCCGTAAGGAAACAAACACCGAAAATGGATCTTCGGCTTTTAATTGAAGGACGGGTTCTGTGGTGATTTGACAGGAAATATCCAAGCGATCATAAAAATCAACGTGGAATTGTACAAGCCTAAACCAAACCGGAGTTTGACCCGACGGAAAAGTTTAGGAGGTACTATCGAAACAAACTTCGACGGAATTTGACTTGAGGACGAAGCTTGAAAGAGCGGCAGTACTACGCCGGGATTTGACTCGACGACGAAGCACCAAGGATGAAGATTCGTATCGGAGGACGACTCGGCGACGTGAATCTGAGCATTAGAACTACTTCTAAAGAATTAAAGCTTGTAAATTTCAGGAAAATAATGGCCTCGGCCACATGTAAAGGTACGAGTGCATGAAATGTAAAGATAAAAGAAAGATAAACTGATAAAGAATGTGAGTTCTGTTGTTGATTAAGGGGGGTCATACAATATACAAACTTGAAATATTTATAATCTCGTACAAGCGTTTACAACTTTTAAATTTTAAATAAAAAGCAAATTCCTAATGGTGGTTATTATCTTCCTATTTTCTATACACTCTCCACGTTCAAATAACCACCCTTATCCATAAGTAGTTTTGTTATTGCTCATCCACTATCGGTAAGTTGCGAACTATCGGTAAGTTACCGACGCCAAAGCTCCCAATGCCTTTTTCCATGATTTTTTTTCACTTATTGGTGTAAACACGATCAAATGAAAAATGAGGTTTACGCGCCAGCTAGTTAAATTCGACTCAGATCCTTTCGCCTCACGACTTGCGCAGTTCTGATGACTCGTGGGTTCGATTCTTTTAGATTGAATATGTTGCATAGCCGATGATAATAGCATTCGACACTCATACGCCAAGCTATACATTCGTATGATAGTAGGACCTTGGCCATAGCAATGAGTAAAAAAATTACAAAAGAAGCCTTAAACCGATTGGAATTAATTATATCAATTTAGTTTTAAATCTTTTTTTTTTTAACAATTGAGTCATAAATCTTTCGCATTTGTTTAAATTCAGTCCATCTGGCCAATTTTGGATGTCAACTGTCTTATATGGCACGGCTGTCATTGACGTAAATAATTTTTAATAATATTTTAATATTTTTTCGAATCTTTTTATTTTTTTTCCTTCTTCTTCTAATCGATCTCTGGACCTCAGTGATCAATCAGAGGCGAGCTCACTAGCCACCAGTAGAAGGAAAGAAAAAAGAAAGAGAAAGAAAAGAAAAAATAATTAAAATATTAAAAGATATTGTCTACGTCAATACCGGCCGTATTACGTAGGACGCCTAACGTCCATGTCGGTATCAGCCAGCCAAAATTGGCCAAATGGACTGACTTGGCACAGATGCAAAATGTTTAGGATTCGATTGGCAAAAAAAAAAAAATTTAAGATTAAATTGACACAATTACATAATAATTTATGACTTTTTTGGTAATTTTCCCAATGAGTAAAGTAATTTAGAGTTTTATTTTGACAAACTTATTCTCGAGCCCCAAATTAGATGCCCCTCCCGTTGCATCTATCGTTTAATAAATGAAAACGAGGAGACTAAAATTTAGAGATCAAAATAAGATCTGCCAACATTTCGACGATCTGGCTTTCGAATGTGCACAATTCTGGCGCGTGCAGGAATTTCACGGCTCCTCCTTTGAAGTTCAGCTACTCTATCAGGTTCCCGATCCAACCGTATTTCCAACTCTAATCCGATCCGAACTAAGCACTCGAGCTAGTCGAACTTGAAGGGAAAAAAAAAAGAAAGAAAAAACGGAGCGAGACGGAGTGAATCGGGTCGACATGGTCCTTGCGGGAGCTAGCTTCCATCTCTCCATATGTGGTCCTAAATAACCCGCGTGCGGCCGAGGCAAGGCTTACCTAGCTCCGGCCGGGGCCGGTGGTGGGAGCCACCGCTCTCGGCCCGGTCGCGGCCCCTCCTCCTTCATGTGCTACGTGACACTCGCCTCTATTATTGTCGCTCCAAAATCAAAAAACACCTCTCCCTCTGTCTCTCTCTCTACCTCTACCTCTACCTCTCCACCTCTCCTTTTCACCCCCACCGCCTGCTCGACCATTTCCTACTCTCTCTCTCTCTCTCTGTCTCTGTCTCTATTCCATGGTTCCTCTCCCTCCGCCATGCCTCCTCGACCCATCTTCCTCTTCTCTCTTCCGAGGTCTCTCTCTCTCTCTCTCTCTCTCTCTCTCTCTCTCTCGTCCATAATTGGAATGTTTGGTTTGGCTGAAAGATGGTGATGGGGTTTGCAGTGCGTTGAAACTTGACGTTCCCCTGTGCTTGTGTTCGCCGCAGGTGGATTGGACGCCAGCTGGGGCTGCAGAGGCCGAGCAGCGACGGCGGCGGCGGCGGCGGCGGCGGCTCCCCCGGCGACGGCAGGAGCGACGAGAACCCGGTGTCCCACTCCATCGAGTGCTACGCGTGCACGGAGGTAGGCGTCCCCGTGTTCCACTCCACCAGCTGCGACCGGGCCCACCAGCAGCCCGAGTGGGAGGCCTCCGCCGGCTCCTCCCTCGTCCCCATCCAACCCAGGCCCGGGCCGAAGAAGGGGCCCGGCCACCGGGGGGCTCAGCACGGGCCGTTCGGGCCGGTGCTGGACCCGCGGAGCAAGCGGGTGCAGCGGTGGAACAGGGGGTTCCTGATGGCCCGGGGGATGGCGCTGGCCGTGGACCCGCTCTTCTTCTACGCGCTGTCGATCGGGCGGGGCGGGTCGCCCTGCCTCTACATGGACGGCGGGCTGGCGGCGATCGTGACGGTGCTGCGGACGTGCGTGGACGCGGTGCACCTGTTCCACCTGTGGCTCCAGTTCCGGCTGGCCTACGTGTCGAGGGAGTCGCTGGTGGTCGGGTGCGGGAAGCTTGTGTGGGACGCCCGCGCCGTCGCCTCCCACTACGTCGGCTCCCTCAAGGGCTTCTGGTTCGACATCTTCGTCATCCTCCCGGTTCCCCAGGTCCGTCCATCCTCCCCCCACTCTCTCCTTCCCATCTAAATTCCTGAGCTCGAAATCCCATCTCACTCCCCTGCTTCTTTCTTCCTTGAGCTGTCACTTCTTGACAGTGGAGAGCTTGCGGCTGTCGTTGACGTAGGATTCCGGTTACCGCACCGTAATAATAATAGAGAGTTCAACACGTACCGCCTATTTTCCGAGGTAATAATTGGGAAAGAAAAAAGCGCTAATGAGTTGGCGTGTCGCGTTTTGAACGGAGGGAGAAGATAAAAATGCATAACGTGACATCAAGATGTGAAAGTCTCTGCGTCTGTGTGGTCCAGTCTGAACGAAAGACTGACGAGAGTGACGACCGTCTGAGGTGGGGTGACGGGTCCAGCACCGCCAACATGTTAACCGTCTCGCTCTTTTAACGCACGTTCATCACGCCCGCAGCCAACTTTTCCCCTTCCTGTTTTTTTCACCCCGAGATCCATCCGCTTGGACGACGACGTCGTTTTGGCCCCGTTACTGACGTCCGCCTCCGCTTCTTTCGCCCCTCGTGCAGGCTGTGTTCTGGCTAGTGGTGCCGAAACTGATCCGAGAAGAGAAGATTAAGCTGATCATGACCATACTCCTCCTCATCTTTCTGTTCCAGTTCCTTCCCAAGGTCTACCACAGCATCTGCTTGATGAGGAGAATGCAGAAGGTCACGGGTTACATCTTCGGCACCATCTGGTGGGGCTTCGGCCTCAACCTCATCGCCTACTTCATCGCTTCTCATGTAAGTTCCATTCACCTTCTTGGCTCGGAATGCTGGCGAAGCGGGTGTAAGCTATACTAGTTTCGAGCTCATGCTTAGCAGCCCTCATCTCGCAAAGTATTTCTATCAAAAAGAAAAATTTCTAAATAAACTGCATTCTTTTGCATCGATTAACCAGGTGGTATTCTTGTCTTGCTCTTCCTCTTCTGCAACAGTTACCTACCTTATTTTCTAGCATGTCCACGTCCTAAGAAAAACTTTCTAGCATTCAATTGCGTCAGCGAACGAATCTTGATTTGCCCCTGTACTAAAGCAGATTCAAGAAATCCTCTAATTTTCGCGATAAGAAAGGACCTACGGAGCAGCTCTAGTCTAGAGTCGACTGTCACACACCGGGAAGGCCGGGTGGTCTTAACATCATAGAGTACTACAAGGCCATCCTCCTAATTACTAGACCAACCTGCGGTATAGGCAGCAGCTAATTCATGAAGGCAGGGCAAACAGATGAATCAAGAAATGAAGTTTAGTTTGCTAATGATTGTTTATTCCTGTGTGTTCAATGGTCTATTCTAATTATTTCTCAACAGAAAACAAAGAACTTACTCTGATTGGTTATTAACACTTCTCCTTACCAAATGTGGATCCATTTTAGGAAGATATATAACAAACAGCCTGCTCGCAGGTAGCTGGTGGGTGCTGGTACGTCCTAGCAATACAACGTGTGGCTTCGTGTCTCCGACAGCAGTGTGAGAGAAACATTCACTGTGATTTCTCTCTGTCCTGCGCCGACGAGGTCTGCTACGAGCTTTTGTTACCTGCTGGCATGATAGGGAACCCATGTGGCGGAAACAGGACAGCTATGGCCAGAAAGCCACCGTGCTTAGATGAGAGCGGGCCATTTCACTATGGGATCTACCAGTGGGCTCTTCCGGTCATTTCTAGTGACTCTGTAGTTGTGAAGATCCTTTATCCCATATTTTGGGGTTTGATGACCCTCAGGTGAATTCTCAGTTGAAGTAACTTTGTATGGTTTGCACTTGCAGAAGATATGCATTACTAGTTTGAACTCGCTTTCTGCTTGTCTGATCTGATATAAAATCCCGCATCTTTGCTTACAAATGCTTCTATTATCTAGATTTGCAATTTGTCTTTCCTCCGTTGGTAATTGAGACTTAAAGTTTGCGGAAGTATTTGGAAGATGGATGTCTAAACGGTTGTTGTAATTGCAGCACTTTTGGTAATGATCTGGAGCCTACGAGCCACTGGATGGAGGTGGTATTCAGTATATGCATCGTCCTTAGTGGCCTACTTCTGTTCACCCTTTTAATTGGAAATATCCAGGTATGATCAATTAGAGACATTACTTCTTAGCCCATCCTCACATTACGAAGTCAGAATCCAAAATGTGAGCGTAATCATTGCTTGAAAGGTGTTTCTGCACGCTGTCATGGCAAAGAAGAAAAAAATGCAGCTGAGGTGCCGCGACATGGAATGGTGGATGAGGCGGAGGCAGTTACCCTCCCATCTGAGGCAAAGGGTGCGCCATTACGAGCACCACAGATGGGCAACCATGGGAGGGGAAGAAGAGATGGAACTGATAAAAGAGTTGCCGGAGGGGCTACGGAGGGACATTAAGCGCCATCTTTGCTTGGACCTCATCAAGAAGGTAACCCAATCTGCAGTGGCTTTGCTTTTTACAGATAAAAGAACTGAATATGCCTTTTGCTCTTCGAACTGTTGTTATTTACACTGCTTCTTCCTACATTGTGTGGGAATACTCTATATCCGGACCGTTCTAATGAACTCATCTCCAGCTTGTGATTATGCGTTCAGGTGCCGCTATTTCACAACTTAGATGATCTTATTCTAGACAATATCTGCGACCGGGTGAAGCCCCTCGTCTTCTCTAAAGATGAGAAGGTACCACTTCCCTACAGTTGCAGAGTTTCCTTTCATTATTTGCCACCAAATGAATTCAGGATGACTAAAGATTCTCTTCTGATATGCCAGATCATTAGGGAAGGCGACCCCGTGCAGAGGATTGTCTTTCTTGTGCGCGGACAGATCAAACGCATCCAAGGCCTGAGCAAAGGAATGGTGGCGACGAGCTTGCTCGACCCTGGTGGCTTCTTGGGCGACGAACTCTTGTCCTGGTGCCTGCGACGCCCATTTATAGACCGACTTCCGGCCTCATCTGCAACATTCCTGTGTTTGGACTCTATAGAAGCATTTAGCCTGGATGCCAACCATCTCCTGTACATTACCGACCACTTCCGCTACAAGTTTTTAAACGAGAGGCTCAGATGGAGAGCAAGGTACTACTCATCCAACTGGCGCACCTGGGCCGCGGTGAATATTCAATTCGCTTGGCGCCGTCACAGGATGAGGACCCAGGGTCCGGTGAGTCCGGTGTCCGAAGTTGGCGGAAGTGAGCGGCGCAACCTCTTGCAGTATGCTGCAATATTCATGTCGCTGAGGCCACACGATCACCTTGAATAACGAGATCACTCGGTTTCTTTCATTCCTTTAATCATCGGACAAATCGGGACGTGCTGAATTCTTGTTCATAGTAGGCATTCTGACAGTCCCCAGTGGAGCTGATCGCATCGAACAATTTTTTCAATGATTGAATAAGATATCTTCTCTTGATTAATTTGAGCATTGGTTGATGATTAGATGAATTTCCTTCCCTAGAAAATCAATTCCTTCGAGAAGTTCATTCTAGAGAATTGAAAACAAGAACACACACACTGCCGATCAATGTGGAATGACTGTTTGATTTTTTTAGCGGGTATTTTACAACCTTCAAACTTTCTTGCTAGTACCGTCTCTCCTATTGAGTTTAGACCTAACCATTGCGGTTTGACACCCTTCCTACTTGAGAAAAGGGAGGTGGCGAATTAAATGCTCCACTTTCTCAAAGAGGTCAGGAGCGAGAACGTTAATTTCAGATATATATTTCAATGCGGAATAAAAGTCTGAGAGTTGGAGCATGACATATTAAAAAAAAAAAAACACTTAAGACCTGATCAATGGACGGACCTAAACTCGTTGAATCGGATCAGATGGACTATCAAATTCTTATCCAACTCGGAGTTAAGGAAGAATTAACAACACTTCCTTCTAAAGATGATCAAGCATGGACGGGACTAATCACTTGGGCAAGACCGAAGATGAAAATAATCTATCCGGCCGGCTCATCCACGCCTGGAGCCTCACGGGCCGGGGCAGACCAGCTCGTCCGTCAGGCGCACGGTCAGGTCTCTCCCTCCGGCTGCTGCAGGATATCCAGAACCTTGGTAGGTCCAGGAGCCCCGTCGGGGGCGCAAGCGAGCGGAAACGGCGCCGTTTCCTGGCCAGGCGAATCTTCCATTTCCGGGGTCATCGTCGACTTTGGTTTTCGTCCATCCCAAGCCCGTCTGCATTCCTTCCTCCTCCTTCCGAGCGACCAAAAAGCACGGAAGAGACGAGACTTCCCCCGCAGCCCCCCCCAACATCCATTTTCTTCTCGAGAAAATCCATGAGCTCCTCCTCCAGCTAGCTCCCCTCCTCAAGAAACCTCATCCTTCAACAAAAAAAAAAAAAAAAAGGAGGGAGGAAACTTTTTTTCCTTTCGTTTTCTCTTCCCAATTCCGAGTACCTCCCGATTCCAACCCCCCACTGATTTTCCCAGCTACCGCTTTCGTGCGAAACCCTCTGAAATCGGGAGCGGGGTGGGTAAAAGCTCCCTTCCTCTCTCCGACCATGGCCACTCCGAAGCCCCAGCGATCGCCGCAGGAGATCGAGGACGTCATCCTGCGCAAGATTTTCCTTGTCACTCTGTCCGGTTCCCCCGAGGCCGACCCTCGTGTCGTGTACCTGGAGCTCACCGCCGCGGAGGTCCTCAGCGAGGGCAGGGAGCTGAGGCTCGCCCGCGATTTGATGGAGCGGGTCCTCATCGATCGCCTCTCGGGCGGCTTCCCCAACGCGGAGCCCCCCTTCCAGTACCTGATCGGGTGCTACGGCCGCGCGTGCGACGAGGGCAGGAAGATCGGCTCGATGAAGGACAAGAATGTGAAGTCGGAGATGGAGGACGCGGTGAGGCAGGCTAAGAAGCTGGCGGTGTCGTACTGTAGGATCCACTTAGGGAATCCTGAGATGTTCGGCGGCGCGAGTTCGGCCGGCGCGGGCGCCGGCGCGAGCAAATCGAATGTCTCGCCGCTGCTGCCTTACGTTTTCGGGAAGGTGGCGAGTACGGTGGAGGGCTTTGGCAGCACCAGTGAAGGCGTCAAGCCGCCTCCCGGGTTTATTGAGGAGTTCTTCGAGGACTCCGATTTCGATAGCTTGGACCCTATACTGAAGCAGCTGTATGAGGATTTGAGGGGCAGTGTGCTCAAGGTGTCTGCTCTTGGGAATTTTCAGCAGCCGTTGAGGGCATTGATGCTTTTGGTGAGCTTCCCGATGGGCGCGAAGTCGCTGGTTAATCACCCTTGGTGGATACCGAAGGGAGCTTACCTGAACGGGCGTGTCATTGAGATGACCAGCATTTTGGGCCCATTTTTCCACGTCAGTGCGTTGCCCGATCCTACGATATTCAAGAGCCAGCCTGATGTGGGGTGAGCAAATTCTTGGTTGTTTTGTAGGTGAAAATGGGGCTGTTGTGCTGTTGTTGCCTGTCGGCAATGATGATTCAATTTGTTTTTGAGTCTGTTTGATGTTATCCTTAATGGCATCTGAATTTTCACTCTCATTGTCGCACTGCACTTTTCAGTAGCATAGCATCAAACAGTTTTGAAAGTTTTGACTCTCTCTCTCTCTCTCTCTGCAGCCAAAAGTGCAGAGATATCTAAATGAATTATTTTTTAGTGTTTGCAGCTTCAAGATACTGTCTTTTTCCAGTCAATCAACGTTTCTCTCCAATGACCATGGAGCATCAGTTCACTATTCGACTTCAAGATAATTGCAAAGTTCAAACCACTAAGAGTCACAAAGTTAACATTGATGAGGTGAATGTTGTCCTATTGTTGTCCGTTTAATAATGGATGAAGGGAAAGAAATTCACTACTTCAAGTGTTGTTCTCCGTTGCTTTCATTGGATGAAAGCCTCGTTCTTGTTGTTGGCCATCATTCACCTCGTCATTGTTACTCTTAGTGGTTTGAACTTTGCGGTTATCCTGCGGTCAAATAGTGAACTGATGCTCCATGATCGTTCGAGAGAAACGTAAATTGACTGGAAAAAGACAGTATCTTGAAGCTGCAAACCCTGAAAAATCTGTTAATGCTTGAGGGTGCATAAATACCTTGGCATTGTGTTTATCTTGTAACATCATATGTGAAGTAAATAGGCCTGCTTTTCCAAAGAACCCCTTCATGTTTCATCCATGTAAATTTCTATCAACTCAATTTTATTGATGTTGGTTAAAGTGCTTGCAGTTCTGACACATGCTCTTAATTCTCTGTCCAATTGGGATGAACAAATGGTTTTGGTAGTCATCCAACTAGAACTTCTCCAACTTTGAAGAGTTCTATGCTCATACAAGCACATTATTATATTGTGTTCTGATCTTTTTATGCAAAGCTTCTTAGTATTGTACTATGTCCCCCCTAATAAAAAGTCCCATCTGCTGCCTTTAGCCCTTGATACGTTTTCAAGACTCAATTATATTTCGTTGTGATGCATGATTCTATTAAAATACCAGCCAGCAGTGCTTTTCAGAGGCATCAACAAGACGGCCATCCGATTTACTATCTTCCTTCACCACAATCAAGACTGTCATGAACAACTTATACACTGGTCTGAAGGATGTTCTTCTCTGTCTCCTTAGAAAGGCTGAAACGCGGGATAGTGTCCTGGAGTATCTTGCAGAGGTTATCAACAAAAATGCCTCAAGGGCTCATATACAGGTAAAATCTTCCCTTCTGTTATGAACCTTGACAGAGTGGTAATGGCCCCAATCATGCATGGAGAACATGTCTAGCCTGTTCCGTGAGTTGGCCTGTCATTTGTTCCTGCTATCCTGATTTTTGCTTTGCCATTATTTCTGTATCAGGTTGATCTGATGTCCTGTGCAAGTTCAGGCATGTTTGTAAATCTCAGTGCTGTTATGCTTCAACTTTGTGAACCATTTATAGATAGGGATTTGTCAAAGAAGGATAAAATTGATCCGAAATATGTATTCTATAGCAACCGTTTGGATTGGAGGTAATGACCGTTTCACATGTATACTTGTCTGATTATATTTCCTTTTATTTTTAATTATCCTGCTAATTGTTGCTTCTCAACTACCTCAGACCCTTGACTGCCCTGCATGCATCCTCAGAAGAAGTTGCTGAATGGATTAATAAAGGTGATACCGAGAAGAGTATTAAGTCAGGTGAACATAATGAGGGTCAAAATCGGTTGTTACAATCTCAAGAGGCCACCAGCTCTGGCAGTGGACAATCAAGTCGCTCTGAAAGGGAGAAGTATCCATTTATATGCGAATGCTTCTTTATGACTGCGAGGGTGCTTAATCTAGGCCTACTAAAAGCATTTTCTGACTTCAAGCATCTTGTTCAGGTGGTTGTTGCTATTGTTTGGTTTCATATGCGTACATCTGGCTTTAGAAAATAAAACTTTTCACATGTAAGTTGTTTATGAGTTATATAAGGCTGTTTCTTTTGTGTCTAACACTCTCGAATGATGATTTTGATCAGGACATTTCAAGATTCGAAGATACTTTATCCACACTAAAAGACATGCAAGGCCAAGCGCCTTCTCCACAAGTGGATAATGAGATTGCTCGCCTTGAAAAGGAAATAGAGCTATATTCCCAGGAGAAACTATGTTATGAAGCTCAGATACTGAGGGTAAGTTGGCTCTCTAATTTATTAGGCAACCTGACTTCAGCAATTAGATAAATAACCATTAACAATAAGATGAACTTGGTATTGTGACCTCTTTCCGGTACAGCTACAGCAGTTGATTATCTCCTGGTGAACAGTCATCCCGAGCTTTCTTCTCTATGATTTTTAACTCTCATTCAGGCTCATTCATTAATTTTGTGAAATAATGCTCTAAATGGTTTTTATGGAAACCTTGCGAGAAACTAAGGATTTTACCTTCATGTGAAGATGTGCCTTTTCTTGGATGCGTACTAATACAAAATGATGGTCTCATCCCATCTTTAACTTGTTCACGTTATCTGTTGTGTAATTGAAGGACAAAGACCTCATTCAGTGGGCACTCTCTTTTTACCGATTAATGGTGGTTTGGTTAGTTGATATGGTTGGTGGGTTCAAGATGCCACTGCCATCAGACTGCACAAAGGAATTTGCATGCATGCCTGAGCATTTTATTGAAGATACAATGGAGTTGCTAATTTTTGCTTCGAGGATTCCAAAAGCTTTGGATGGAGTCCCGCTGGTGTGTATATCTCGTCTCTTTCTAAGGTTTAGAGTGCTCATTTTATCTAATATATTTCCTATGCTGTTCTTGCTTGGCAGGATGATTTTATGAACTTTATAATCATGTTCATGGCAAGCCCACAATTCATTAGAAATCCATATCTCAGAGCAAAGATGGTCGAAGTTTTAAATTGCTGGATGCCTCGCAGGTGGTAATTTTAATTTCTCTCTATAAATCCGCTCTTCTGTTGATCTTAAATAAATAGCTTTTACAATTTGATTATATTATCTGCAGTGGCTCATCCATTACGGCATCTCTTTTCGAAGGGCACCAACTTTCCCTGCAATATCTTGTGAGGAATCTTCTAAAGCTTTATGTGGATATAGAGTTCACTGGTTCTCATACGCAGGTAATTCCCTCTTTAAAGGCATTATGAATATAAGTGAAACTAACTCCCTCCCCTCCCCTCCCCCCTCTCTCTCCTTACTTATATGGAGGAGCTAGAATGCAGAAAACTCAGTTGCAAGACAAGCATATGAATACAGCACATAACACCAATTTTGTAGTCCTCCCACTGTTAACAAAAATGCAGAGTGAGAAAAAATTGTCTACAAAATGTATACCCCACTTCATCATTTTTAGTCTGTACACTGTCCTCCTTTTGGTTATATCTAGATATAATTGTATATTTATATCCCGTTGTTCTCCACATTTTAAAAGGTAGTATTCCTCATATCGTCAGTTTATTGTGGTTTTGTTTCCGTGCAGTTTTATGACAAGTTTAACATACGACATAATATTGCGGAGCTTCTAGAGTACCTGTGGCAGGTGCCCAGTCATCGTAACATCTGGAGACAGGTTGAATCAATATTATCCACTAATAATTATCTTGCTTCTGCATTTACTCCGATATAAATATTGTGTTTTTTCTTGTCTGTATGAGATGCTGTACATATTTTTGTTGTTGTAGATTGCCAAAGAAGAGGAAAAGGGTGTCTACCTTAATTTCTTGAACTTCCTGATTAATGATAGCATCTATCTGCTCGATGAAAGTCTCAACAAAATTCTTGAACTTAAAACGCTAGAAGCTGAGATGTTGAACACTGCAGAATGGGAGAGTAGACCAGCTCAAGAGAGGCAGGAAAGAACACGCCTATTCCACTCCCAAGAGAATGTGGGTTTACTGTTTGATGTACGTATTCGCCTAAATAGTGGTTGAGATATGCCTTTTTAATGTACATTGTTTGACCTTGGCAGATAATTCGTATTGATATGAAATTGGCAAATGAAGATGTGAGCCTGCTGGCATTTACTTCGGAACAAATTACAGCTCCTTTCTTGCTTCCTGAGATGGTAAGATTAGTGCACATGCATGTTATTCCTCACATCCCACAATTTAGGCTGCAGGATTTTTGTGCCGTTTTAGTATGTTTTACCTTAAGAGCTGTTGCATAACCGTATTACAAGTTTGATCTGTTAATGTTTCCTTTCTTTTCAGGTTGAAAGAGTAGCCAGCATGCTCAATTACTTCTTATTGCAACTTGTGGGTCCACAAAGAAAATCTCTTAGTCTGAAAGATCCTGAAAAGTACGAGTTTCGTCCAAAAGATTTGCTTAAACAGGTTGGAATCCATTAACTTTTTTTCGCTTCCAGCACATTGGTGCATAGTCGATTTTGTTTACCTCGTTTGATGATGGAAAGTCAGCTGGAAGTGAACAACCAAACAATTTAGCTGGCTTAATCTAGTCAAAGGACGAGTGTGAGAGTTAAGGAATTGTGTTTCAAATCCACATTATGAGAGGGAAAGCTCTTATAATGTGGATCATAGTTGAATCATCTTACAAGCTTTAATATTTAACATGAACATGGATGTTGGTATGGTTGACTAACAACTTTACCAGTTTGGTAATGAATTCTCATTGTTTGTCTGCAGATTGTCCAAATCTATGTTCATCTGGCACGCGGTGATTCAGAAAATATCTTCCCTGCTGCCATCTCTAAGGATGGTCGATCATACAATGAGCAGGTTATTATCTTGAGGATGCTTTCTTTTAGCATTGCATGAACGGAAAAATATTGGAACCTTCAAGTATTTCATGGATTTTGGTATATTGCCTACTCATAAATCTGACATATTCTAATTGTTTGGAGAATATGCTAGTTGTTTGGTGCTGCAGCTGATGTTCTTCGTAGGATCGGTGAAGATGGGAGGGTTGTAAGGGAGTTTCTTGATCTTGGTGCAAAAGCTAAAGTTGCAGCGACTGAGGCCATGGACACTGAAGAGGCTCTTGGAGACATACCTGACGAATTTCTTGACCCAATTCAAGTATGTTATTCATTTCATTCAGTGAGCTTCAAAGTAAAATTCTTTTGTAATTATCCGGTTCAGTACGAGTAAGGACTGGATTAGCCTTCAGTCTTTATTGTTATGATTATAGTTATTTCGGGCAAATAGATCCAGCTTGTTGGGTTGTGACACATCTTCTCATTCCAACTAGTGGTTTTCACCGAACTGATCTCACCTATAACCTTTTCAGTACACGTTGATGAAGGATCCAGTGATTTTACCTTCTTCAAGGATCACAGTGGACCGACCAGTGATTCAGAGGCATCTTCTCAGTGACACCGTAAATATCCTCTCGACAGTTCAATTGTGCCTATATCAACTGTTTTCTACTGTATGCTGATCAAGGTTTAATTGCAGACTGACCCGTTCAACCGCTCCCAACTTACCGTGGACATGCTGATTCCCAACGTCGAGCTGAAGGCGAGAATTGAAGAGTTTGTCAGGTCCCAAGAATCAAAGAAGCGTGGGGAGGGGCTGAGCTTCCCTTCTCCCAAGGGATTGATACAAACCACTAACGAGGAGATGCTCATCGATTAGGACTGTCGTCGTACTGGATTTTCTCTGTCAGGTCTAATTATAGTCGTTAGGGGGATAATTACATGGTGTATTTATAATGATACGCCTGCAGTTACATGCAGAGATGTTTATCCACATTTGTTTTTGTTACTTCTGAAAGACCCGGCTCTGTCTGGCTTCTGTTACTTTTATACGAAATTCCACATGGAAGGAACGGAAATTGGCAGTTCTTTGTTCATTGAAATTTGGAGATTCCAGCGACGATGTATGTATGTGAAAGTATCTTATGCCAGACTCATCAAAGGCATGTAACCTATTGTCTTTCTAATGAAAAAACATGTATGTGAACGTGAATATCATTAACAATATAATCGGGGTCCTGTGTAAGCCACATATGTCATGCGACGAGTACCTGCCCTTTCCCAAAAGCTAAACTTACAAGTGCTTCCCTATCGATATCAACTGAGGCAGGCAAATCGTGAGCCCCGACAACAAATGTGAGCCAACTTGCAGCTCTCGCAGCAATGGTTACAGAGTGTTCTGCCTCCTTCGGCGCAAGAACAGCATCTTCCAGCTCCAAGCAGCTCATGCAGCCGCACCCTGGCACTTCAATGCTGCGTCGTGGCAGATCTGTATCTCCTAGTTTTCTGCCTCGGGATTTGGTAGAAAAGATATTGCTGAGCTTTTGAGGCCACGGATGGGGCAAACGACAACAATAAGACACCCGACTTAATTGTATCAATCAAAGTTTTGGCATGAGAGTTGCATCCCTCCTCCTGGCATATTCATGAGCAATGCTGATGGCACTCTTGCTGTGACGAAGAGAGAATTCTGCAAGCAGGATTTGGCTTTCTTCCATTGTCAGATCACCATGGTGCCCCTGTCGATATCTCACGGTAGTTTGACTTTAGTATTCCAACAACAAAAACTAAATGAAAAACCGACGTTAGATGTTAACAGAAGCACTCAAAGAGATATGGCGTCCGATAATAGCCTCTTCATATAACATGTATAGACTGATCAATTAAAATAGTGATAACCAAGGAATCTAAAAGAATTGCATAGAAGACATCAAAGTATATGACAACTTTCACTAAATGGCACAATTTGGCAGATTGTAAATTCAATCATGAGCTGGTTTCAATATAAAATGAATAAATATTTCATATAGTCATTGTAAGGAAGGTAATAGAAAAGGCCGTACCAATCGAGAAGTTCTGTCACAAACAGCATGATGCATTAGAATACCCGCAGCAACAGAGACATTGAAGGAGTCTACCATGCCCTTCATCGGGATGCTGCAATGGAGATCCGACAACTTCAGGGCCTCGTCACTAATTCCCCTGCGATTGAACTTTTGTTAAGCTTGCTCATTGCATGGACATACATATGCAATCACGTTCAGAGCTAGTAACATAACATAACCCCAGAGATGAGGGCTTCGGGTGATTCCAAGTTTCACCTTCCAATTTCGAGAAGGCCTAAACTAAGTAATGGGAACACAATTTTACATCACTGAACTGTAAATAGACAAACCACTTTGCTCAGCATGACAATCTAGATTAAATGTAACAAAACTGCCATGATGAATGAAGGATACGTATAACTACAACTACCTGTTCTCATTGCCAACTACAATTGCAGTGGGATAAGACCAATCCATATCATAAATGGACACCTACAAAAAATTTACCAGGAGTCATTCGGCGACAATTGCTTTATAAAGTCTCTTGCTGTCAGAAACTACGCTTCATATAACAAGGTTATGATAACCGAAGACTTCATCAGTGCTAGTCGCAAAAGAAATGTATTCGCTTACTAGTAAGAGAAGAGAAATTCATGGAAGAGGCAGAATCAACAAATACCGCATCTGTTGCCAAATGAGTTGTGGCAATTCTATAACCGCGAGATCTGAGAACTCTAAAGCACTCTTGGGTTGAGTTCCAAAGTTCAATGTCCAACCATTTCTCCGCACCCATGCTGACGTGCCTATTTTCTCTATACCTTCAATAAAAACTCATTCTGTTAAGTATATTCAAAGTTGCTTATTCAACTAAGAAATCCAATGATACGTATTCCTCACAGAAGAAGAAACAACAAAAGAAGAAACTTTACGGATCTGTCCTCTTAAAGAAAAGGAGAAGAAACATCAAGGAGCAGCAACAAGAAGACAGACGAAACTTTGCCCATTCGGGAAGCAAAAGTATATCCTTTTTTCACTTCACACCAGACTATTTATTGCTACCTCCAAGAAATCACATAAAAACCTACGAAAACAAAACTAACCACAAAATTTACATGTCTGAACTTCTGAAGTCACCGCATCCATGAAGCCAGATACTTCAAAGTTCGAACATGAAACTAACAGTAAGAACTGAGACATTATCCCTCACCTCTATGTACATCATTTTATTACATAATTTTTCAAATGAAATTCAGAATGTATCAGCATCAAACACGCGTACATACAGCTCTAAGATATTGAAAACACGACGCATGAACCAGGCAGCTCGAAAAGTCTAGTTATTGCACTAAAATTCGAGAGTCATTGAACACGAGCAGAAAAAGCACCAAACTAAACAGCAATTGATGCACAAGGAGCTAAAACAAAGAGAACCATTTTCACCTCGGACACGACCCAGCACCTTTTCGAGCTATCGCACGACACGACGTGAACGGACTGGAACCCCAGGGCGTCCGCCGATCGGAACGCGGCGGAGACGTTCCCAAAGTCGCAGAGCCCTTCCACCACCAAGCACACCGAGTAGCTCCGGTTCCTCACCGCGTTCCTGAACCTCTCCTTCCTCGCGTCCATGATGAGCGGATCGAGAGCTTCCAACACCTCGCCGCTGCTCAGAAAGGAAGCCCCGCACTCGAACCTGTCCAGATAAGGGAACCACCTCTCGCCGGAACCGCCGCCGACCGCGGACCTGCGCTCCATCTTCATCAGCTGCGCCACGTCGTCGCGGTCCATAACCAAGTGCCCCGCGGCGTCCTTCGACGGGCCCTCGGGCGGCGGCGAGTCTTCGTCGGACGCTTCGGCCGGTTCCAGAGCGACGGCTCCCGGAACCGAGCCGAAGCATCTCGCCGCAACTCCGTGGCGTCTGACGAGGCCCGATCCTGCACCGAATCGCAACGACGCGCGCACTCGCTCACAGAGATGCTTCGGAAATGGCATTTCCGGAGGCAAAATGGAAGCCGGCGTGTTCAGAGGAAGAGAAGCCTTTTACCTCGAGGAGGCAGAGGAAGAGGGTGCAGGGACCGGAGGGGGAGAGAGAACGAGACGCGGCGGCTGCTCCGGAGGCCGGACTCGAGAGAGAAGAGCGACGCGCGAGCCAGGGTCCTGCAGGCGCTCATCGTTCCGGCGGTCCACGCGCCGCCGCGGACGGTGCCGAGCAGAGAAGTGGCTGAGCTGCTGACCGACGAGGAAGACGATTTTTGCCTTGGTCTTGGACGAAGAACATATCGACTAAACTACGTCGTTTCATGGATCCGGTGACCAGCTAGAGGATGCCGTTTTAAGTACTGCTCTGATTTGTTCATTTTCTTTTGTGGTGCTATGTGGTCGCTCTTTTTAAGACGAAAAAACAATCTGGAAAAATAAACGTCCGTATTATTTGATGATGATGGGAATTATTATATCATGATTTAAGTTGAATATCTTCGGGGGATAATTCACGGGGTAACATTATCTTTATATCCATCATTCAAACTTATGAGAATAGTAACTAAATCAGTAAATTATATTAACTTAAACTGATCGAAAGATAACGTCGAATAAATTCATATAGCGTAAAAACTAAATTGATCATTTGCCAAAAATTTAGGAACTATACTGAACAAATTAAAAATTCAAGGACGATACTACACATTTGATTAAAGTTCAGAGATCACAAAGAACACATAAAAAATTCATGAATATCATTGCATATTAATCTAAAGTTCATGAACCATACATTTAATTATCCTGCTAACATTTCTAGCGCTTCCCCCATGTTTTTTTTTTCCCTTTTTTGACTGGCCTAAGTAAATTTATTTTCCCCTTCTTGTTGCACAGTCATCGCATACTCTCGCAGCAGAAAGTACTCTGTATAATTACACGTGCAAATAATACATGAAAGAGGAATCCCACAGTTTGAAACGAAATTTTTTTTTTTCATAACGCACGTTCGAATTTCTCATGAGCTTGAGATAAACTTGATTCCAATCATGCCCTCCACCTTCAATGGCAAACCCAAGTGATCAAACGATCTCACCAAACCTTTTTAGGGCCCACGAGCCCAAGAACCTCCTCCCAGAGCCCGACGCTGCCGAGCCCGATGACACTTGGGCTACACGCCGCGACGGTCCAGTACCCGGCCCGAATCTCGTCCCCAAGCTGGCGTTTGTCCCACCCGCAACAGCCTTCAAAGAACTTGAAGTCCCCAACCCTGACCACCCCTCGCTTCACCATCTCTGCCGCGCACCCGCCGCTCTCCTTCCTCCCATAGTACAGCCCCTCCATCACCTCCTCGAAAACCCCGCTCTTGCTGACTCCGTCGTCGCCGTCGCCGTCGCCGTCGCCGCCTCCGCCTCTCATCAGGAACAGGCCCGCCTCGATGGGCCCGCCGAAGTAGAGCGGGCGCCCGGAGAACGCGCCCGCCATGTCGAGCCCCATGGACTTGGACTCCTTGATGGACATGAGGGAGGGCCGGTTGAGGATAACGCCCGTCGGGCCCACGGGCCCGGTCGATAGGAGCAGGATGACAGCCCGCTCGAAGATGTGGGCCCCGTCGAGCTTCTCCGTCGCGATGAGCAGGCAGCCCTTCTCGGGCTCGTGGATGATATGGGCCCACTTATCCCCGATCATGATGGGGGACGGCCGATCCACCGGGGCGTCAAGGTCGACCGACGGGGAAGGCACTTCGGGCCTCGATGCCCTTTCTCCCACCACGAGTCTTGCTCTGAACGACCGCCAATCCGAATTAGGAAAGCTCCTGGCGACATCTCCGAAAGGTGAGTTGGACTCGAAGTTACAACCTGCGATCAAAGACTCGATGAGATATACTCGAAGCCAAGAAGTTGGAGAAGAGTTTTGGATAAAAACGATCAAACTTGAAGGACTCACACTTTATGGACAATGAGCAGCCCGAGGATTTTGGCTGATGAAGAGCAGAATCTGATTTGGGGTGAGGGGTGAACGACTTGGGCTTAGCCGAAGGGACGATCTTGATGGACTTGGTGAAGGAATTTGAGGTGAGAAAGCAAGCCCCCATGGTCGCTGTCGCTGATGCTCTAACTAAACTGAACTTGTTAACGCGATCCTCTCCTCTCACAGCCTCAGAATGCAGATACGATAGAGATGGTGCAGAAGTGGAGACTTGAGGAAGTATTTTGTACGGGAAGCGAGGTTGAATGTGCGCCACAGAGTGTCTTGGTCCTGGTTGGATGACAGCTACGGTGAGCTCTCCGAAGTATGGGCTATTCGATATGAACCTCCACGTGGCACAAGCTTGAAGCCTTGTTTCGGGACATGCCCTTTGTTGGATCAAGGATGAAGGGAAGTGAACTTTTTCTATGTGGCTTTTTGGGTGACGTGTCATGAGGCCAGCCGCTTACTATTGATCTTTCTGGATGAAAGGCCACCAAACTTCCACTTCCGGCTGATTAACAGAAGTTTTCTAAATTTAGAAAATTACTATTCCAATTAGTTGTAATTGGTAGTACTATAGCTGTATTTGTAACTGCTCACTCCAATCTCTGTATTATATATTTTGAATTTCTTATTTGATTGGTTAAAAACTTCTTATCCTTTTAACATTGATGACGGGACAAAAGCACCGCCGTGCACGCGAACATGTAATTTTCTAAACACACAAGAAACCATTTTGTCTCTGCTTGATCTGATCAAAGCAGAGATGATCTGATCGGAAAAGTCATGTAAATGAATTACGCTAAGACTATACAATGAATGAACTGACTAACCTCTCAGCTTGGTAAAGCATGAATCTCCCTCCAAATTTCTTTAAAACTGTCTCCTATCTTCCTGCTTCAGTAATTGCTGCGCAAGTATCTCAAGGAGAGCGATCCATCTAAGGCTGATTGTCTGTATGCAAATGTCCCTCTTTGGTTGTCCTGCCAATTTACACATGAACCAGGAATTAGATACAGAGAATATCCATATGGTATCAGAAGGACAACGGATTGCAGCTAGGACCAAGTTACAAGCAACAATTAGCGGCTGTATGTCTTCTCCCTGATAGGAACGTCTCCAATCCTCCAGGCAATTCACAAAATTAACGGTGGAAAGTGCCTTGTAGGCTGTCGTAACAGTCAGGATTCGCTAGCGCAAATTCTTAAAGAAAGAACCTCCCTCATCCAATGGCTGCTATGCGGACTAGATGATGCATCGAGCAAAAACTCATGGAGTGCTCGGTTTTGCTTTGCCTCGTCAATCTCCCAAAAGATGCCCTCATCTTGCATATGCAGCTTCAGCGGTTACATTGTAAATATCTATATGACATTTAAATGTGCCAGGCCTGAATGAAAATCTAAATGAGCAATAGTTTAGTGTCACACTCTGGTCAGTTTTGCTTAAAAAATCCCGAGCTTATATTTCCATGCAAAGCCAACATGATGGGTTATCTCGCAAATCCTAGCTAAGAACAAAGATAAAACAAAAAATCTGTGGGATAAAGAAGAGACTTTTTCTCAAAATAAAGACAGATTCAGTAACATGTACAAGTCGTTGAGGATATAGTATGAGAGAGTAAAATCAGAAATTAGGAAGCTGCAGGTATTTGAATTTATCTCATTTATCTACAACTTATGTACAGCCAATTTAGTATTGGGTTCTGATGTATGAGAGAACCAATGCTGACATGCATCTTCTTTCGACTCCATCAGGACTCAGAACAATAAGGATTGGTCCGAACCTCATGAAGAAAACATTGATTGGCGTCATCGGCATTAAGCCCGTCCAATGCACACAAAGAGCCAAAGAGAGTAAGCAATAGCTAAAGCTCGATAGATGCACCAGCGAGATCAGAATGGCTACATGCCCTTGGATGAACATGCTTCTCATTTTGTGAAGATCTCAGTGTTGGCGCATCCAGTCACCTTGAGTAGGAGTGGGATTGACTAATGAAACATCTGTGCCAAGTTCTTTTAGTACCCTTTGGGATTAGTCTTCTTTTACTCAAGCTCCAAACCCAAAGTTGTTATCATTTGATAAATTCCATCCGATTCAGGGTGTGATGTATCAAATACTGTAAATTCATGGACCCCATTGCCCAACTCTACTGAACTTTCTCCGGATGGTTTCTGAAGCCTCGTGTTCTTCATTTGCCGCCTTATATCAGCAACACCCTCCCAGTCACCCATTGCAGCGTGAATATTTGACATCAGAGAGAAATTACCTGAATCAGAAGTATCCAATTTAATTAGATGATCAACCACCTTTGAGGCCATATCGGTATTGTTATGGATATGGCAGGCCCCCAAAAGTGTACCCCATATAATGGCATTGGGTTCCATCGGCATTCTCTGGACAAGAGCAAAGGCCTCCTTAAGACGACCACCACGACCCAATAGATCAATGACACAGCCATAGTGCTCAACTTGAGGAACGATCCTAAAATCTCTTTCCATTGCATGAAAGTAATCTAGGCCTTCATCAACAAGACCTGCGTGGGTACACGCACGCAACACACCAATGAACGTAACTCCATCTGGTTCAAACCCTTCCTCTTCCATTCTAGAGAAAAGGCGGAGTGCTTTCTCGCCATTCCCATGCATTGCCAAACCTTGGATCATAATGTTCCACGATACTGTATCTTTCTTGGTCACCAAATTAAAGATGCTTAGAGCATCATCCAACCTACCGCACTTTGCATACATATCAATCAGTGCATTGTTGACCAGAGTACTACACTTGAATTTAGTCCTCTCAACCCAGGCATGAACTTTCATACCCAGTCTAAGCAGACCAGACTCTGCAGAAGCAGCCAAAATGCTAATAAGAGTCCCATCATCAGCCACTAATCCAGACTCCCCCAATTGATCATACAACTGGCTGGCCTCCTTCGCCATCCCCTTCTTGGCATATCCCGATATCATTATAGTCCACGGAACCAAGTTCTTCGCAGGCATCTTGTCAAAAAGAACTCTGGCCATATCCATCTCCCCAGCTTCACTGTAACCAGAAATCATAGTAGACCATGACACGACGTTCCGCCGTGGCATTTCCCCAAACAATTCAAACGCAGCATTCATTTCTCCAGCCTTCGCATATCCATCCAAAAGGATGTTCCAACTAATCGTGTCTCTATCTGGCATTTCATCGAACAGCTGGCGAGCTTCTAGAAGCTGCCCCTCCTTCACCAGCCCGTTGATCATAGTATTCCAGGATACCGTGTCTCGCACCGCCATCGAATCAAACAACTTCCTAGCTGCTCTAACACCCAACGAACCACACTTGCAGTAAGTATCAATCAGCGAATTCGGCACGAAGATATCCGCACAAAACCCGAACTTCTCGACGTGGGCGTGTATCGTTTGCACCAGCGACAAGCTAGCTTGGCCACAGCACGCCCTAAGAAGATAAGGGTACGTGAAATTGTCCGCGAAAACCCCATTCCGCTGCATCTGGAAGAAAGTCGCGAAGGCCCGGGAGGCCTGCGAGTTCTGCGCGTAGGCCCGTATCAGGATGTTGTACAGATGCGCGGTGGGCTCCGGAATCTGGTCGAAGACGCTGACGGCCAGCGCCATGTGGCGGCAGAGGGAGAAAGCCGCGACGAGCTTCGCGGCCACGTCGATGTCCCGGTGGAGGCTGGCCTTGAGGACCTGGGCGTGGACTTGCTTGATGTGGCTCAAGTTGGTGCACCGGTGGAGGTCCGACAGCTTCTGCTCGAAGATCCGCCGCGGGGAGACCCACCGCGGGGTCCGGACCGGCACGGACATTTCTGGGTCGGCGTCCGCCGGAGGGGCGCGTCCGAAGATGAGGAGGTCGCTCGACCCCTCTGCACTGCAGCTTCCGGCGATGAGACGTGGTGGTTGATCTGGAGGGAAGCAACGGAACCCCGAAAGGATGAAACAGAGGAGGGAGACCACACGTGGATTGAAGAGTTCGAACAAGTATAGCTTTTTTCTTAAATCCGACCACGCTTTTTACGAGTCGGATAAAAGATGACAATGATGATGCCTGAATTGGCGTTGGAGACGCTTTCGTCCTTGATTAGATTTTCATTAATACGAGGGTCGAGCCTAATATCGAGATATAAAATCTTTTTGCATAACAATTAAATTTTAAGGTTAATACTACAAAAGAACACCAAATCAATATATCTGTGATAAATTTATCTTCCATCAGTTTATATTAAATTTTACCGTCAAATTGCCGAGTTAGATGACATGTTAATGTACCTTTCTGTTTATCATATATTTATCAATTTATGATTTTTTTCGTGATATTAATTCAATTTAACGGAAGGTAAATTTGTCACAGATGTATTAATTTGAGTAAATTGGTACACCTGAGTTGGATGATATGTTGGCGTACCTTTCTGTTTATCACATATTTATCAATTTATGATTTTTCGTGGTATTAATTCAATTTAACAGAAGGTAAATTTGTCACAGGTATACCAATTTTGGGTTTTTAATAGTCAAAAAATTAGTTTTGAGTAAATTTATCACATGCGTATTAGTTTGTGATTTTTCGTGGTATTAACTCTAAATTTTATTAAATGATATATATCGAATTTAGATAAGTTAGGCAATATGAGGTGGTTAGGTCGTGCTAAGTAAGGGAATTACTTGCTAAGACTCGCTCCATTCGTCTTTCGATCTAGGCGACTTCCTTGAGCCACTCCTCAAAAGATCGAGCTTATCTTAAATAAATACATGCCCTTTTACATGTCGCGTGCTCGAGAAATTTTCGGGTATACCAACGCGCTACATCTTCATCCATTTAAGTCAATCGCAATGTATCAATATTAATTTCCAATAATTAAAATTCGGAAAAATGTAATAGTGAGGTAATATAAGGATATTGTTTTTAATGGGAAAAGGGTGGGGAGACAGCAATCTTTGTTAGCAACCCCATATAGGAGTTATATACCACCAAATTATTAAATTGAATCATAACTACTCCTCACCACTCGTGACCTGAAGATTTAATATTTAAGGTTAAAAAGTTCATTACCGCAATCCTACCAAGAAGTTAACCATGAGAAAATCTCATGACGCAAATATGCTTTTACCGGGACGATTTATAGATGTGCATCTTACTCCCCTAGAAGGGAAAAACGAGCAAGCTTGGCAACGACTTTACTTGAGAAAGTTCCGGCTCAACCAACTTTTTATCTTAGCAGATCTATCTGCAAATTTCATATTATGAGCAGGATCGGGCAATACATCAGAGCTGACCTGTAGCCTGAGCCTGTGTGATGAGCACTTCTAGCTGTGGTAATCCCATGTACAAATCTTTTAGAGGTTCCAGTATAATGACGTGTGGGAATTTAAAAAAACTAATTCTTTCACTTATAGTTGATAATCGTGTCGTCGTACATATCAATTGGATTTTGTTAACGAATGCACTCTAACATATTCTCCACTTGCGCTTGGTGGGACTACGTGGACAGGCCCGTCCAACTTATAGATGATGCTTTGTTGGGGCTTTAAATCGAACGTCCTAATAGTGTGTGAGATAGGTCTAGGTCCGCCAAACTGGTAAGTAGGATCGGATTTGGATCGGGTCAAAGATTGGGTCGGGTTCGAAAATAATCCGGCGTAAATTGACGCATTTAATCCGTTTTGACTAATTTTTATACGATACAAATCTTGTGACCCACATATCTAGCCCATATCAATTCGCCTCATGTTATTAAAATATTTTCATATTTTACCAAATTTGGGAAAACGCATATTGAAACTGAGGTAAGAGTTCAAAGTGAGTGAGTGGAATTATAAATATGGGTTAGGTTTAAATAAGTTATGAATTCATTTAATAACCATATTATTTTGAATTTTACCATTCTAAACTCATTTATGATCAATTTATTAAATATAATTAACTCATATAATAACTCGACTCATTAAATTTTAGTCAAGAACAAGTCTACTTCCCAGGAATGAAAAAGGTAGCCCCATTTCACTTGTTAAATACATCACTAAAGAAAATCTTGTTGGCCGGTCTCGGGCCTCTATGCCCCCCACTTATAACTCGTACCTCTCCCGCGTGATTATCGGGTTTAGACTGGTTGGCAATATCGCGCTTTTGCTTTTTCTCACACTTATCAATCGACCACCAATCCCTTTTCACGACCGATGCGGGACAACCTTAACAGATTTGTCGTTTTTTTCTAGCCTTACGTGTTACCGATGTATCCAAAACGAAAGACAATCCCATATTAGATATGATCGGCACCTGTCTCAGACAACCCTCGTCGCGAAGATCAGCGGGGATGTTTGTGTCGCCCATCTCCCTATCGAGTTTCGAATCCGAAAACCGACCAACCAATCGGCCGCGACTTGCAGGCGCAGGCCAAGGCCAAAAGCAGTCCACGCGCGGCTCGGCAACAAGACGCCGAAAGGTGGTGGAAGGCAAGAAGTCACGCTGGGGATTCCCACTCCCAACGGCCCCACCTACCGCTTCTCGACACCACGCCCACCCACCACCACCACCACCACCCTACCCAACCTTCGCTCCAACTCTCTCTCTTGCACTGCCATTCTCCTCGACGCTGTACCCGCCCTTCAATGGAGGCCAAGCTGCTGCAGGCCGCGTCTCCCGCGATCGCGGCCCCTCCCCGCTCCTCCTCCTCCTGCAGGCCCCCGAGGCTCGATCGCGGCGCCTTCCTCCTCGCCGCGGGGCTCGGTCCCGGCTCGCGGCGGCGGCGGCGGCGGCGGGGGGCGGGCATCTCGTGCGCCCACGCCTCCGCCACTCCTGCTGGGTATGTGGCTTCGCTTCCCCACTCGTGCAGGAAGTTGGGAATTCTGTTCTTTCCGCCCCTCGCGAATTTTTGGGCACGCGGGGCTTCTCGTCTTTTATGGTTTCCGCCGGTTCTGGTGGTGGGGCGGTTAGGAGTTTGGTTGACGTGATTGGGGTAGTGTGGTACGATTGTCTGCCTTGTTTCTAATTCTGTCGTGTCCCTCAAATGGTCAGAAAAAAGTTATAATTTGTGCGGCTTTGGCAAAACGATCAAAAGCCAATTGCCCTTCTGAAAGGATAATGCCTTCCCTTCTTCTTCTTCTTCTTCTTCTCAGACAATCCAAATTCTGAGGTGCGAAGTTTGAAGTAGAAGGGCGAAATTTCAGTGGTTGTTGCTGTGTGGGTACGTGGAGGTCTCTGGATTCTGGGTAATTTGAGTCTCTTTCCTGACAATTGATGCTGGTGTCAGTGTTTGTCCCAGAATACTTATGAGGCTTAGATCTGTGTTTGTGCTGTTACTTCCGAACACCAAATTCTTACACATTTTATTGTGGATATGTTTCACTTTCATTCTCGGAGTTTCACTACGAATACTGTGAAAGGAACGGGCTATCCTAGTTGATAGTGGCATGGAACTTGCTCTGAATTTCGGTTCTTCTGTATGTAGATTCTCGCCGAAGAAAAGGATAGACAGGAGCGAGAGCTTGACGCTGGAGGGTATAAGACATTCTTTAATTCGGCAAGAGGACAGCATAATATTTGGCCTTCTCGAGAGATCTCAATATTGTTACAATGCTGAAACATACAACCCTCATGCATTCCCGTTGGATGGTTTTGATGGTTCTTTGGTTGAGTTTATGTTGAAGGAAACTGAAAAGCTTCACGGTCAGGTGCGTTATGCTTTGACAAAGAAACATAGGTGTGCGTTGTCGGAGGGAGAAGTGACAAGGAAGATTAATAATCACAATTTCACACATCTTTGTTTCCATGATCCATTATAAATTAGGTTGGTAGATACAAAAGCCCTGATGAGCATCCTTTCTTCCCAAATGACTTGCCCAACCCAATGTTACCACCGCTGCAGTACCCACAGGTGAGACATGATATAACCAAACTCAATCCTCTGCTGATATATTGCCAATTTGTTAATTGACCTATTTATGCAGGACAATAATCTGTATCCATCCTCAATACTTCTCATTAAATAAAAACAAGAAGAAATGGTGCCTGTGAATACTTTGAAAGTTATGTTGATGAGGTTTAATTGAATCCACTTTCTAGTTCTGGCCCTTGGCAAGTAGAGAAATTGGGCAAATGGACTTTTTTTTTTTTGAAGGGACTGTGACATAGAATCAATACCTTGCTTGGTGATGACCTCGAGTATTCTTCATGCATAGGTGTTTGAGACAAGCTGTAGATATCTTATTTAAGAGAGCAGAAGTTCACAAGCGGAAATTGTTCTTCGGGATTGGCCCTATTTAGGTCTCGGTAGTCCAACCATGACCTGACCATCTTTCTTGGGCACCAGTGCAGATTTAATGAGCCAGATTGAATGAGCGCCGACGTCAATGAATTTGGCATTATATTTGTTTGAGCATGCTTGATAGTTGAATATAGCTTACCCATCCTGCCAAATTGATTAATGTTTAGCTCCAAAGATCTGCTCCTTTTAAAGTTGTCATTTACAACCAAATTATTGTTACAAGGCTTGTTCTTTTGTTTTGGAAGACTATTGACAAAATTGTTGGTGTCCTTTTTCACTTAAGATGACTTAGATGTTTCTACATGAATTAAATCATGGCTGCAGGTACTACATCCGTTTGCAGACTCAATCAACATAAACGGTAAGGTTTGGCAAATGTACTTCAGAGATCTGCTTCCAAGATTGGTTAGTGAAGGAGATGATGGCAACTATGGTTCATCAGCTGTTTGTGACACAATATGCCTGCAGGTATAAATTAAACTAATCTTGAATTGATTGGCAAATGCAGAGATGTCTCTTTAAGTCTCGATTTGTTGGAATAGGTTTTTTGGGTCATTGTTTCCAGACATGGTAACAGATGCTGGAAGGTTATGTGAGCTTCAGTTTAGATTTGTGAAAGGAACCTTATTTTTTATTGAGGCCTTCATTGGAAGCCTGGCAATTTTAGCTGATTTTCTTATCTACAAGTTAAAAGAGTGAGGATGAAACTGGATGGCAGTTGCATTTGACCAGTCATTACTATCGCCTTGTAGAAAATTGACGTGAGATCGTTATATAGCATACATATTTGTCCATCCTTCGCCTTCTAAGGAGTTAAATAAAAGAATTAAGACGAGTTTTTCAATTTGATTTGTACACGTGTTCAATAAAGTCGTTAAGTAAACAATGTTGCGGGGAATTCAGGGAATATGTCCCAACTATCACTTGTCAATAACCTGCATTAGCCTCGAACATTGATCATTTCTCTTTATTGGTGAACTTGGTATATTTCTCCGGCAGACTATCTCAAATCAGCAATTGACTTTGTCCATGTTCCAGAAGGAGAATGATTGTAGCCCAACTTGGGCTGAAGTCTTTATACCATTGATCTGTTGTACGTGTGTCATGTCTGCATCTGCACGTGGCTGTCTAGATTGTCCCTTGGCGACACCGGGCCTTGTGGTTGTTACTGATGCAATCCTTTTTTTACAGGCTCTCTCAAAGAGAATACATTATGGTAAGTATGTGGCCGAGGCAAAATTCCTAGCCGCCCCTGATGACTATAGAGGTGCTATTATTGCCCAGGTAACTATCCTTGAATGCTTTCCTGCTCGACTTAACCCATTTCCACCCTTCTGTTGTAGGTCCCGTGTTATTTCCATTGATCTTAAGATTTTGACTTTTTAATTCGGATCATGCAGGACAGGGACAGGCTCATGGATATGTTGACATATCCAGCCGTCGAAGAGACAGTCGAGAAGCGAGTAGAAATAAAGGCTAAAACCTTCGGGCAGGAGGTAATTGTGGATGTTAAAGGAGATGAAGCTGACCCAGCATATAAGATCGAACCAAGCTTAATAGCAGATCTCTATGGCGACTGGATTATGCCGTTGACAAAGGAGGTTCAAGTGGAGTATTTGTTGAGGAGATTGGATTAGTCGGAGCTAGAGCTTCCTAAGCTATATATCGAAAATAAAACAATTACTTTGGTCAACACAGGAATACCATTGTTGGGTTTCGGAACTATGTATGCGAAGTAGGAGGATATCAGAAAGATGTCTTGGGAATATAAGAAGGACAGCAGCTCATTTTAGAACTGAAATGCGCATATATCAGACCGTTGGGTGTTTCAGAATAGCAGAGAGGTATATGCTTTCTGGTCTATGCTTAATTCTCCCTCGATGTCGAAGGAAATGTGAAACCTTGTTCGCCTTCTATAGTCTGCTCTTATTTTTTATGCTAGAACCGAACTAAAGTTTGTTATTCCCTCCTCGAGATTGGATTTCGATAATGGAAGGGGGGAAATGCTAATATTGTTTGGTCGACATGCTGATGATCTGCCTAGTCGATGGCACAAACGGTTGAAAAACAGTATCCCACCGGGGACTGAATTGCATGTTTTCCTAGAAAAAGACGGGATGGAAATGCACCATACCTTTATGATACTCCGCCATTACATTGAACTGTAACAAACTTCAGCCGTTTCAATTAATTTCAATCTGAACTGCTGTCATTTTTGGCATTTCTATTCAACGGAAAAAGGTCAATGAGGCACGCGAGGTGAGTAGGATAGTTCCCTGTTGTTCCAAAATGCTCTGTTATCATGCCACCTTGCCCTGTTAGATAAGACAACAGCAATTATTATCAGCACATGCGCAGAAAGTGCCCAGAATGCCTTTTGAGGCCCAGTGCAACCCTATCCATTTGCTACTTAATAGTGTTAAACTATCAAAAAGATTTGAGCTTCCTTTCCAAATGGACGGTCCATTTCGTTGATCGAAGTAAATGTGGATATCCACTGACAAATTCGAAGAAATGAAACATAGAATGTATTTGTTTCGCGTAAAATAAGTAATTTGTATCGCTTACGAGAATGCAAGAACGAAAAATATTTTCATAATCCACATAAATATCTGAACATAAATTATTATCTATAATAAAACATTTCTCGTTGACTAGCGATCATTTTTAAGATATTATTTTTCGAATCATTCATTTTCAGCAAAACAAACGAGTCATAATTCTGAAGTCAACCGTAGTGGTTAAGAGTGAAAAACCAACGCCTCTACCCCAGAAAGGTGATTAGATTCTTCACCAGTTAATGTCATTTTAGTGGCTATTGATCTGGGTTGGGAACTGAACTACGAACCGGGCGAGACGGACCGCACTCGCACTAAAGTTGGAATCTGCAAAGAGGATGTAGGTCAACGGGACCACTGATTTTCTTTCTTTTGTGTTTGTGCAGCAAACTCGAGACGCTTCCATAACGTTCATCTTCGCCCTCTTTTTCTTGCCTTGTACTACATCTAATCAGACAGCGAGATCCACATTATTTATGAACACCACCCTTGCCAACACAAGCTTGCTCCATCCACAGAAGAATAGAATTGAATTCTTTGTGGGACACTGCATCTGACAACTCGAAATATTCTCTTAGTCGGGCGTTTGCGATTCCAAACCATTAAGTGAGAGGCCCCGTTTGGTTTGGCTTTTGGAAGGGGCTTTCAGCCTCTAAAACCCCTTGGGAAATAAAAAGCCGAAAATTTGCATTTGAAATGCTGAAATCTATTTTTTCCTTCTCAAATTGCCCTCACTCAAATTCATTTATTCCAGTTTTACCCTTGTTACTGTTTATCTTCTTCACCGACGACGGCAGATCTGGCCGACGAAGGGGCAGCGAGGGCGGATTTGGCCGGTGAAAGGCTGGCGAGGTCGCCTGGGTTGCGTGACTCAGGCAGCTGCTGCTTGGGTCGCACGACCTTAGGCGGCCGCCACCTGGGTCCCGCGACCCTCATCGAGGGTTACCTGGCCTCGGGCGACAGCTGCTGGCCCCAGATCTAGCCTGTCGGTGGTCGCCCGACCTCAAGCGACGGCCGCCAGTGCCAGATCTGGCTCGCCGGCGACCGGCCGGCGCCGGTTCCAGTGAAGGGTAAGTTGGGTTTTTTATTCTCAAAGTCCATTTGCAAAAATAATTCATCAAACACTATATTTTGCCCAAAGTAGCTTTTTGAAATATTTTTACCAAACACCATTTGCATTTCCCCAATGGGTTTTCACCCAAAGGTATTTGCATTCTCCCAAAATAGCATTTTCAAAGTTAAATCAAACGGGCCCAAAGACCTATTGAGGTGGTGGTACTTGCGTTTTTATTGGAAGGGCTATATCTTGAGTTTTGAGAGCACTCGTCGAATATGATTAAGATGGAAAGGTTTGATTTTTAATTCTGTAATATCTACAATGCAATTTCCATATTTTTTTAAATTAGCTTAACGGGTATTCTAAAGACAAGACCATCAAAAAATTTTCCCTTCGCACTGACCTCGGTGAGTAATGCTGAGGAGCAACTGAAACAGTGGTCCATGATAACTTGATAAGCATAAAGAATCTTTTTTTGATCTTGACCTTAGTAAGTAATAGAGGTGAGCATGGGAACCAGACCGAACCAGTCAGATTCTTAAAATTTGAAACCGGTGATAATTGGTTTGATTCTAGATTCCACGTGTGGACCGGACCCCCCGAATCAAACCACTAGGACCACCCGACTTTTTCTTCTACTTTTTTATTACTAGAAGGCTGGAGAAGAGAACAAAAACCAAGTTCATAGACACACTCGCATTATGTAAGAAAGTTCCTTCAAAAAAAGAAAGAAAGAAATCACTTCAGTTCCTAGACCCACTTGGGAATTGGACAGGACCAGTTTCAGGACTAAGTAAGCCGGTTTCCTATTCAACAAACTAGGAACTGACCCTTCTGGTCCAGTTCCTAGTTATAAGGTGATAATTGGTGTTGGAGAGTGATTCATACTCCTCATCGATAAGAAAACATGGAGGTCCGTATTTTATTGATAATTTGAATTTAAGCTCATGAATAGTTACTGCCTATATATAAATTGAGAATTATAATAGAGATGTGAGATATGCTAATATGGTGGAATCCTCATATATAAGTCTAGTTTAAAGGTGAATTAGGATAAAATCTTATGTTTTGATTTCTTTTTCTCACGTTTACTCTCTCTTTCATTGTATTTGTAAACCTAATCTTAACAATCAACCCGCCCTGGATTGACCACCCTAGTAAGCAATGCGTACTCCAAGTCACTGCCTCATATTCTTTTTCGAAATCTGGATTAACGTTGTTTAATTCAAACAGAAGGGTAGATCCAGAAAGTGAGTAGCTAACAAGTTCCTAAGGACAAATAATTGCCGTGTAGCCCGACCTTCTATAAAAACGAAGCGTACACAACCGCTAGAAAGAACAGAGCTAGTTAGAGAGAGCCGGAGACAGAGACGCAGAGAGAGATGGGGCGAGTGGCGACGTTCGCGGGAGTGGGGGTGGTGCTGTTGCTGGCGGCGGTGATGTTGCCGGGGGGTGGCCACGGTGAGGTACCTGGTAGGGAAGGACATGGGCGAGTCAGGCAACGCATGGACCACCAACGTCAACTACACTGTTTGGGCTCAAAACAAACACTTCTACAATGGCGACTGGCTCTGTATACTCTCTCTCTCTCTCTCTCTCTCTCTAAACGTTCCGGGTCTATCCAAATGAGTCAGATCTGAAGATTGGTCTGCGCTGTGCATGAAAATGAGCTCACTGCAGTGTGATTCTGCTGACCATGAGCCCAGTGTTGCCTGCTGCTGTCTTTTTGGCTTCTTCTTAAACCAATGCTACTCTCTGAAAAGTGATAGGTCGCTTTTGAGTTTGTTGCTGTACCAGTCCCTCATTTTTTTTGTTGGGAGCACGCAAAACCTAAGTCCGAGCTTGTCAATGTATTCAGTTAAATCCACATTTTCAAGTTATGAACCAATTATAATATATTAACTGTTTAACATCACGTCAATTCTTTAATGTAAGATTTTTTTAACACAACTCCCACGTGTATATTAACATTGTTAAGATGAGTTGAAGAGTAAACTTGCTACATGTGGTGAATCTTGGGGTGCTCAGAGAGTTGAAATCCTCAACGTTGGTTGGGATAGTCATATGCTAAGCTCCTTCAGATCCGAATCTCTCTGTCAATCTCAGTTGTTTCACCTATTGGAGCTTCTTCTTCTGTAGCAATTACTTCCTCAGAGTCGATTCTGCTTCTAACTTTTTTTTGGCGTCGGTGATCCTCGCCGATTTGAGGTATAACTGGTCGTTTTCACTTGTTTCGGATTGGTGGGATCACTTCTTTTCCGTTGAATAAGTAACGTAACCGTTACTAGAAAAACTAAACATGTGCTAAATCTTAGTAACGAAGTCTGTTATCATCTTTAGGTGCTGCTTTGCATGTGGTCGGGGAGATATGCAGGTCCTAGAGGGCAATAACCTTCTCTGGTTTACTATTTTCACAATTTGCTTAAAGGAGTTCGCTCTTTTTAACTTTCTGCTAAGATTTGATGCCTCCAAATCGGGCGCGACCATTTGCAGGTCACAATTCGATGATGAACGAGCTACTAGCTCGGCCATTAAATTGCATGCGATTCATGTTCGACGCTTGGATGCCGGCATTCTATTGCTGTCCGCTTACTCTTTTGCGTTCTTCCAGTCTTCGTGTACGATAGGAACCAATTGAACGTGCTCGAGGTGAACGAGACGGACTACGAGTCGTGCGACTCCAATCATTCATTGGTGAACTGGACCACAGGAAAAGGGAGGGACGTCGTCCCTCTGAACGTTACGAGGCCTTACTATTTCATCAGCGGCAACGGATATTGCTACGGAGGAGCGAAGCTCACCATCAACGTAGAAAACCCGCCACCCCCACCCGTGGCCGCCCCGGTGAAGAGCGGATCCCCGGCTTCCTTTTACCGGGGACGGATCATCCTCCCGGCGGTCTTCGCAGTCGGCGCCATCTGGGACGCGTTCCTCCGGTTCTGCTAGCCCCAAAAACCGCTCGAGAAATGGCTTTCCACGAGATGAACCCGGCAAGTCCTTTCGTCAGCTACAAAATTCCTGTGAAGTCAAAAGAATTCAAGTTGTTTTCTTCCACCTGTTGTTCTTTAGTTAGAAAGGAAAGCTGCCTGTTTGAGGGGTCTTTCTTCATGTTAGTTGTTGACCTGAGTTTGGTTTGGTTTGATTCGAGGGAGAAAGAGTGAGTTGGGCCGGAACCTTGTGACCGCGGTGTTGAGTCTCAAAGACCTGAAGTTCGATCCGTAAAGAGGACGTGGGTCGCCGGGACCACTGATTTTCTTTTTGTATTTGTGCAGCTAAGACCTCATTTAGCAGACTCGAGACGCTTCCGCAACGTTCATCTTTGCCCTGTTTTTTCTTGTCTTGCACGAATTGATTGTCCAATGTCTTGGCACTACATCTCTAATAAGGCAGCCAGATCCACATTGCGTGTGAACACCGCCTTTCCCAACACGAGCTTGCTCCATCCACAGAAGAATCAAATTGAACTCTTCCGTAACACCGCATATGGTAACTCGAAATGTTCTCTCCCTCGGGTGCTTGCAATTCCAAACGTTGGGGGACGGTATTTATGCCTTTATTGGAAGGATGATATCTTGAGTTTCGAGGGCACTCGTCCAATATGATTAAGATAGAAATGATAGGTTTTTAATTTTGTAATATCTAGAGTTGTTGAAACAGTGGACCGTGACAACGTGGTAAGTATAAAGAATCTTATTTTGACCTTAGTGAGCAACGCGTAGTCCAAGTCACCATCTCACAAAGTTTTGTCGAAATCTTGGATTAACGTTGTTTAATTCAAACAGAACTGTGGATCCAGAAGGGCAAGTAGCTAGAAAGTTCCAAAGGGTAAATTATAATTGCGACGTAAGCCGACCCTTTATAAAAAGAAGTGTGCACAGCAACTAGAAAGAGCAGAGCCAGTTACAGAGCCGGAGACAGAGGCGGACGCAGAGAGAGAGAGATGGGGCGAGTGGCGACGTTGGTGGGAGTGGCGGTGGCGCTGTTACTGGCGGCGGTGATGCTGCCCGAGGTGGCGGCGGTGAGGTACATGGTAGGGGCGGGCATGGGCAACGGGTGGGCCACCAACGTCAACTACACCGTTTGGGCTCAAGACAAACACTTCTACAATGGCGACTGGCTCTGTACGCGCTCTCTCTCCTAGCCCTTCAGATCTGTGACTCGTTAAGCTCGCGTTAAACGTTCCGGGTCTATCCAAATGAGTCAGATCTGAAGATGGGTCTGCGCTGTGCATGAAAATGAGCTCAATGCAGCGTCATTCTACTGAGTAATGAGCTCAGTGTCGCCTGCTGCTCTTTCCTTTTGGCTTCTCTCTTTAATCAAATGCTGATTCAAGAGTGTGAATTTTGCTTTAGAGTCGCTACTTCTCTGTAAAGTGACAAGCCGCTTTTGAGATTGTTGCTATATTAGTCCTCTGATTCTTTGAGGTGACACAATGTCGGGTTCAGTGGCTTATTGGGTACCTTTAAGATGAGTTAAAGAATGAACTTGCTAGATATAGTAAATCTTGAGCTACTTAGAGAGTTGAAATCCTCAACGTTGGCGGAGATGGGCATATGCTAAGCTCATTCAGATCCGCATCTCTCGGTCAATCTCAGTTCGTTTCCCCCTATGGGAGCTTCTTCTTCTGTAGCTGTTTTGGAGAGCTCCAGCTTCCTTGGGTTGAAAATTTCTCATCTTTTCTGTTCACTTCTCAATCCTTCCTCCTGCAATTAGTTCCTCGGAGTCAGTTCTGCTTCTAATTTTATTATAGCATCGGCGATCCTTGTCGATTTGAGGTATGATTGTTCGTTTTCACTTGGTTCGGATTGGTGAAATCACTTCTTTCGATTGAATAATGCATGGAAGATGCGCGTGTAAAAATCTCGTATTCTTAAACGCTATGTGCTCTCAGACGCTTGCTACTGGAAGCAGAGAAGTCATGGGACTAATGCTCTATCCGACTGAGGAGTTAGATCGGTCTTGTTGATGAGGCATGGTGTCAAGCCGCACCTGAGATACATGGCTATTTTGGTTTGATGAAGTGATAACACTACCATCTTTGCGTAACGAAGTCAGTTGTAATCTTTCTGTGCTCTTTAACATGCGGTCGATGAGAAATGCAGATCCTAGAGGGCAATAACCTTCTCTGGCTTACCATTTTCGTAATTTGCTTAAAAATGTTAGCTCTTATTATCTTTCTGCTAAGATCTGATGTTTCCACATTATCATCTTAGGCGACCATTAGCAGGTCGCAATTCAGTTATGAACGAGCTACTGGCTTGGCCATTAAATTGTATGAGATTTATGTTCGACGCTTGGACGCCAACATTCTATTGCTGTTTGCTGACTCTTTGCGTTCTTCCAGTCTTTGTGTACGATAGGAACCAATTGAACGTGCTTGAGGTGAACGAGACGGACTATGAGTCGTGCAACTCCGATCACCCATTGGTGAACTGGACCAGAGGAGCAGGGAGGGACGTCGTCCCACTGAACGTCACGAGGCCTTACTATTTCATCAGCGGCAAAGGATTTTGCTACGGAGGAGCGAAGCTTGCTGTCAATGTAGAAAACGCACCACCTCCTCCCGTGGCCTCCCCAGTGAAGAGCGGATCCCCAGCTTTCTTTTACAGGGGACGGACTGTCCTACCAGCGGTTTTCGCAGTCGGAGCCATGTGGGACGCGTTCCTCCGGTTCTGCTAGCCTGAAAACCGCTCGAGAATCTGCTTTCCACGACATCAGCGGCAATTCCTTTGAAGTGAAAAGAAACCAGGTTGTTTTCTTCTTGTTCTTTATTTAGGAGGAGAGCTGTTTGAGGGGTCTTTCTTCATGTTAGTCGTTGACCTGAGTTTGGTTTGGTTTGGCTTGATTGAGGGGGATAGCGTGAGTTGTGCTGGAACCTTGTGACCGTGGTGTTGGGTCTCAAAGACCTGAACACCAAAGCTTCAGAAAAAGAAAAAAGAAGAGTTGTATATTGTTTCCGCTAGGACTCTGTGGTTTTTCCAAGATTGAAGTCATAATTTTATGTTGCGTGTTGGTCCCTCAAAGCTTGACCAGCATGGGGTGTGTCATAATATACCACTGCTGGTTCATTCATGGCCCGCTGATTCCGCAGCGATTCTCGCCATAAAAGTTCACGATGCGCTTATCTCGTGAGGCTCGCCATGTGGGGGTTGTCTTTCTCAATCTGAAGTCAGCTTTTGGGGGGCAAAATCACGTGAATTCTGACCTGGGAGGCACTTTTGCTCCTTACTGATCAATTCAATGGCGGGGGTCAGAGGGAAGAGAGATCTGCTGAAAAGGAAGATTTGGCAGCAAAGAAAGTTTTTAGGATGGTCTCATAAAAAAGAGTGGACATGGGGGCGGGCAACCAATTTGAAACTTTTAAGAAAGATCCGAGCTTTATAGTTGACTAGGGAAAACGGTGCGAGCGGAGAGAGAAATGATGCGAGCCACGAGTAGAGGCGGCAATGAGCCGGGTCGGCGAGGCCGTCGTCGGTTTGGCAGGGTTGGGCTGCTCAAACCCGGCATTTTTGAGGAGTTGCCCTGGGCACAATCCCAGGTGCACTATCTGTAGAAAGAGAGTGAAATGGGCGATCGAGGCTTGACCTTCGGCTCATTTCTTGCGAGTCTTGTTGTGCAAGCCCGAGGCTCGACTCACTTGCCAAGCTCACAAGTTAGCACTGTGCCGATCTGCAAGTCATATTGCTTGCGGGGAAATGTAGAAGGAAAGTATAATGGGTGATCAAGGCTTGACCTTCGGGTCATGTCCCGCGAGTCTTGTCGTGAGAACCCAAGGCCCGACTCACTTGCCGAGCTCACAAGTTAGCGTTGTGCCGATTTGGAAGTCACATTGCTTGCGGGGCCTACTCACGTTCTTTCCCTCGATTAAACTCGTTTAGTTTACGATGATGTATAAATGAAGCTTGAAGTCAGAAAGTGAAGTACTTCATTCAACTATTCAAGCATGATAGAGCCCGAAAGATGGGGCTTCAGGACTCATTTCAGAGGTCAAGAGTTTATCCCATGGGTTCTAACTACTCAATCCGTAACTAAATTGGCCTCTGTAAAGTAATGGGCTACTCGAATATTTGAAAAAGATGGTAACATATCCATGCAGTTTATCATAAGTGTGATATCCCTAAATTAACTCATTAAGGTATTATCCGCTTTGACCTATTGCATACAATCCAAGGAGATCACTCATCTTAGAAGATCTCACACTTGAGTACGTTTGACTTTGTAGTTCCAAAACTAAGTATTGACATTACGTCAAAATGCGCCCTTGTGAATTAATTCCAGTTTTCGCGTATATCTCATAATCGCCCTCTCCGTGTTCGATATACTATTCGGTTCATTTCTACCCCATTTGCCATCCTAGAAACCTGCTAGGAGCCGCTTCTTGTTTAAGCTATCTGGCCTCGACGATCACTCCTTGCTCCTGTCAGATTGGGTTGTTACAGGCCCATCGGCTTCCGCCTAGTTTGTCCCCGAATCACACCCTATCTGATATCATATTGTGAGCTAGATTAACTCACTGAGGTATTGTATGTTTTGGCCCATTGGGCATTTTCTCAAAAGGTCACCCATCCTAGGCATGCTCTCACTTGAGCACACTTAATTTTGAAGTTCCAAAAATAAGCACTGTTGTTATGTCAAAAGGCGTCTCGATGAGTTAATTCTAGTTTTTACACACATACACACAAATTGCCCTCCCCATGTTTGGTGAGACTCAGAAAAGAAAAGAAGAAAAGAAAATTTTTAAAAAAATTACAAAAATTATTTACGTTTATTTATGTCGGCGTTATCCGATCAAAATTGATCGGAAGAATTTAATCAGCAAATTATCAAAAGGTTTAAGCTAAAATGATCAAATTAATTTATGATAGAACTAGTACAAATGTAATAGGTTTAGAAATTTTCTGGTAATTTCTTCTGTATTATCATCGTCACATAAAAATATTTTTCCCGGTGCGAACTTTCTAGAAAGAGTATTGCTTTTTTCTTTGTCAGTGCCAATGAAGTTTAAAAACGAACTTAACCAACGGTTCTTCCCGTTTCTGACCCAAAAAAAAAAAAAAGGGTTCTTCCCGCAAAGCATTTCCCGCTGCCGAAACGACGTCGTCGGACGGATCTGATCGGCAGATTTTTTTTCCTGGGGACAGGGGAGGAGCGCTTGTTATCATCATCATCATCATCGCAACTTCGCAAGCTGCGGGACGGCGCTCCCTCTTCCATGGCTTCCATCTGCAATCCCTCTCTCTCTTCCCTCCCGAAGCTCGAGAGCTCGCCGGGCACCGGCAGAGCGCTCCCCTCGTCGTTCCACCCCGCGCCGAGGTCGAAGCGTCCGAACCGCTCCGCCGCCTCCTCGATCCCGGCTCCGAGATGCCGCGCGGCGGCGGCGGCGGCGGCGGCGCGGAGCTCGGTTCCGCGGCAGGGATCGATGACCGCCGACAACCTCCGCCGCTTCGTCGACCTGAACTCGGGCGAGTGGAGCGGCTCTCTTCACGTGAGTCCCGCGTTCGGTCGCGCATCTTTGCAGTAGGGTCGTCGTCATGCCTCTGTCGTTTATGTTGCTGCGCTAATGCCTGACCCAAAAGCAGGCCTGAAATGATGTTAGGGTTTGACTGGTCGTAGAGGGTGCTGGCGGATTGAAGTTTTTTAGGATTAGGCGAGGTCGTTCGGTGGCACAGATGCTTTCTAGTTGAGGGAGTCTTCGTTTAGAAGCATCCGTGTCATTCGAAGTTTGACATTTGGTTTAATGGCTGATTCTGTGTCGTTGGTGTGGAAGCTTCGCTGTTACGAATGCCTCATGACTCGCGTTGGCAACTGGATGCGAAGTTTTTAATAATTGATGCAATGTCTTTATGTTGAAGTATGTGTTCCGCGTCTGCAGCAATTTGATGCCCGCGGGAATCTGTTGCATAAGATAAGTACGAAGCTTGCCGCGAGTTCTTATGGAGAAGATGAGCTCATCAGTCTTATCCAAACGTAAGACTCCGTCGGGCTTCCTCTTGTTGGAGTTTCGATGCGGGCACGCCATCCGTTATGGTCTAATCGGACTGCACCTTGTAGGCTTTACATAAAACAGCCGCAATCAGGCACTTCGATTTCCGAACACGACGAGAAACCTGAATGGGCAGAGTATAAGATAAAAGAAACCAACATGTTCACCGTCGACAAGTATCAACAGGTAAATTTCCGATATGCCGATGCTTGAGAGAGTTCGTGTCACTGGATTCTGCTTCATTCATTGGCTCCTGTTGTTATCCTACATAATTAGTCCATAGTTAGGGTTTTTCCCAGATGAGAGGGCGTTTGCTCTGAGGTATCAGACGGCAGGCATGCTTGAAACTGTATTAAGGCAAGGAGTTCTCGGGGAAGATGACACCGGCGAAGAATCTCCAAAGTGAGTGCTTGGTTTGTTTAAATTTTTTTTTTCTCGGTCATCTGTCCATCTTTGGCCGTCATTCATGGTGACTAAGGCTAGAGAGAAGACAAAGGTGACTAATTCGCTGAATGAAAAACATATATCCTTGTGCATTTTAAATAAAGCATCGCTTTCTTTCCTCTATGGCTTCCTGTTGCATTAATTGAATAGACAGAACAAATGAGCGATAGCTACATAGGTTTCAGACAATCACTTCTCCACTATGAACAACAACCGTGTTGATGGCTTGGCACATTACGCTTCAATTCATATTTCCAAGGACGGGAGCTACGCACAGAGCAGGTCGACTGAAAAGAATGTGGTCTGAATTGTCAAATTACTTTCAAGCAGGAAAGGAAAAGGAGATAAGTCTCAAATAATGATTACTACTTGTAGGTCTCAGTAAACCTGCTCCTCTTGACAGAATCCAGAGAAATTAGTTACACAGCTTTGTCCCAATGAGGGTTGTATTCATTGAAAAGGCAGATTTGCGCCTCAACAGATTTACAAGCTGCTTTGTAATCAATTCTGGAGATGCATCATAGCAGAGACCGATTGTACATGATTGTCGATATGTTGTTGATTCTTCACATTTATTTTGGTTGGTTCTATTACATGACCTGTCTAGACAGTCTACTCTTTAGCTGGAGACTTTAATGCGATCAATAGAGCCTCCGTGCTTTTATCGTAGCCAACTGCATCCGGCTTTTTGGGTGGAGCATTGTCATTTGTCTGATCTTTTCTGTTGTTATGGCTAAGGCTTCTGTCTATGAGGTTTCAGAGCTTCAAGATTATCCAGTGTATCCTGCTCTTCTTTTGCGCTCCAGATTCTTGCTTCTTTCTTTTGCTGAAAAGGCTTTGCTGCGCAGAAATCTCAAGCTTCCATCTCGCCGACCTTCTCTTGTATGTGAGAATTGCCTCTATTCGCAACAAGCAGATATACGAGCAAGAGCATTCCACGTCATGGACCCAAAGGGTGTCATCGAAATGCTTCTCATATTTCTCGAAGAAAGAGGGAATGGGTTGTCTGTACCTCCTTCACTTGAGAACTCTGACGTAAGCTTTGAGATATGGCTCATCTTTTAAGTGGCTATCGAAAGTGAAAGATTAAGTATTTGCTGTCTTTCCTCTTAATTACAGGGAAGCATAGATAGGATTATGCCGTTTCTCGGCAACTGGAAGGGGCATTCCGTAACTAAGCGTAGTGGTGTTTACGGAGCAACAATTGCTGAAGCTGGTTCAGTTGCATTACTTCAAATGGATGGCAGGGGCCAGTTCGTTCAGGTTTGTTGTAAGTAGAATTCAGTAGCTAATATAAGCTGGAAGTGATTATATTAAATGTCATCTATGATGATGGAGAACTTTAGAGAAGCAGACACCGAACTTGTCAGATGCTATTAACCTGTTAATGTTGGCTGTAAGTGATTCAGAAATGTATATTACAAAGCTCTGGTTTGAGTTTTGCTTATCCCAAGATGCATGAGTTTCGATATGTCCACAAATGGGTGACTCCCACTGAGAAGTTGCACAAACAGTTTGTTCGTGGTTCCACTAATCTCTACTTTGATTAAACAAAATTTAATGGCAGTCAGGTTTATCAATGCTGACAATGTAATTCCATAAAATTATCCTTAATAAATTGTGCAAAGCAATAAATGGGAAGGCTGCTGGCATTATAAAGGCTACTACTTAGGTCGTTGTCCTCTTGCTCCCCTTTCTCCAATTACCTTAACCATCTCCCTTCTCTCAATCTTGCTGACTTGATTTTAATGAGCCGCAAAAACTGAAAATTATGCTTTAGAAAAGTTAAACGTGTTTGCATGTTCAATTAGTGACTCACGAGTTTGTTCGCTCTTTCCTCATCATCATGCCAGGAGATTACTACAACATCCAGTAGCGGTGAAGTCACCACCAACGTGCATTGGACGGGTACAATGTCAGACAATGTGGTCACATTTGACGGTGGGTACCAGATGACGCTGCTGCCTGGAGGCATGTACATGGGCTGCCCATCTAACGTAGCGAAGAGCGTGGCCGAATCCAAGTCATTCCATTTGGAATTCTGCTGGCTCGAGGCACCTGGAAGGAGGCAGAGGCTTATTCGCACATATGATGTGGAAGGCTTGGCCGTCTCATCGACATACTCCCTGGAAACCAAGTCTTGAGGTTGAGAAAAGGATAGGTTCCTGGTCAATTGTAAAACTAGACAAGCTTACTTGTATCGATTGAGTCGTGCAAAACGAGTATTCTGTTCAAGCAGAACTTGGAAGCAAGAATTTTGTTGTAGCTGCGCGTATGATGTCGAATGAGATGTAAGACAAATTCATGCTTTTGGAGTCACCTTATTCGTTATTCAAAGCGACTTTTTGGTTCATAAGTCTTACTGTTCAAGTTGCAAGTGGGAAACCAATTTGCTGGCCTTGATTGCTCTGTGACAACTTGCGAACTCCGTATTGCTGGAAAACGATGGGTGAACTGGAACGTGGGGTTCCATACAATCATGAATGCCAAGTTGCAAGAGTAGGCCCTCAGCCTCCGTGTCGATGCTGACGTCGGCCAAGCGCGAAACTCATGGGTAATGGACATCGGCTCGACCAAACGAGCCTAACCCATATGTTAGTCTAGACAAGCTTCCCTCCCGTTTCTTTGCTACAAAAAGTTTCGAATCCAGGATGAAGCATCGCCATCCTTCCGACAATATCTTATCTTCCTATCTCGAATTCGAGTGATCCTGAACGCGAGCGGATCGCCTTGAAGCCCAATCATGGAGGATGTCCGGACTACACGCTGCTTCTCAACTTTTAAGCATCAATTGAATGCTGCTGCTGCTGCTGCTGTTGGACTAGGACATCGACTTCAATTTGTGGTACCAACAAAGCTTATCGTGTGTCCCCATGTGCACGTCAAGTCCACCCCAACTTCTTCTGTTCATTCGATGTATTCGGTTCGTGCTTCCGACGTCGTATGGGGTCTGCAGAAGCCACCCGTGCAATTGAAGGCAAAAAGGACTGTCATGAGCACCCCCCCTCCCCCCCGCCAATCTGCGGGCAATTTGCCAGCATGGGCGTGGTTCGCACTCGTAGTTTGCTCATCTTCCCACGGAATTCATTCCGTTGTCTCTTGCGTGACAGAAGAAATTGCTCTATCGGTAATCTCTCTCTCCAAGCAAAATCTTTCTTGACCTCCTTTTCCAATATCAACAGGTGCCCGGAATTCTTTGAATACCTATCTAATCATCGGATAATAATAGAAGACCCGAAAATCATATGAAGGGATTATACAAGTGTATTGATTCAAACCCAAATCTGGAACGAGAATTTTACTTAAACCGAATTGAATTGTGTAGCTCCGAACTCCCGTTTTGTTTAAGATTTTCGCTCACTCTATTTTGCTAATAACAACAGACTATCACGGACTCAAAAAGCCGCCGAAATTAGCTTCAATTATATGTCGGTTTTGAAACCGGGAGACTTTGAATGGCAAAATTCTTCGTAGTCAAAAGACATCGCGATCCATTTTTCGTGGTTGACACGATAAATGATTCGGTGGTGGACATTTTTATTAGAAAATAGCTAATAGGAGACGCAAGTTATTAAAATCCGTTTTCTCAAAATTTTTTTTAAGTTAAAAAAAAAAAAAAAAGCCGTCGGGAATTTTTACTGAACTCCTTGTGGATATAGCCAAGACAAAGAAGAGGCCAGGACAGCAAGTGGCGGTGGGCCGGTGGCTGCGGCTCGCAGCGACAATAAATGTCGTCGCAACGCGCGTGCGAGAAATTAAAAAAAGCATTATAAAAATCGGGGTGGGAGAAAGAACAAATAATAATCAAGAAACGAAACGAGAGAAAACGGACGCCGGTGAGAAAGGCGAAGCCACGGCTCGTTTGGATGCGAGAGCTTCCGCGGCGGAGAGAAAACACGCACACGCAGAGCCCGAGGGAATGGCCGGGAAGCAGCAGCCGCAGCAGCAGCAGCAGCAGCCGCGGCGGCCCACGATCTCGGTGCCGCCGCGGCCGGCGGCGGCCGCCATGTTCGGGCCGTGCGGGAGCCCCGGCCCGCTGACCCTGGTCTCGAGCTTCTTCGCCGAGCCCGACGGCGGGTCCTTCTCGGAGCTGCTCGCCGGGGCCATGTACTCGCCCCTCGCCGTCGGCGCCTCGGGGCCAATAAGCTCGTTCCTTTTGGACTGCCCGCGCGATGACCCGCCGAGGGAAGTGGAGTTCGGAGATGGGCAGGCGAGCTTGGCGGTTGCCAGGTCGCCGTTGTTCACGGTGCCCCCGGGCTTGAGCCCTTCTGGGTTGCTCCTGTCGCCCGGTTTCTTCTCTCCTAAGGTGATTTGTTGCACTTCCTTTCGTGGGTGTTCGGGATGATGTCGACATTCCACCTTTGCTTTTGTTTTGTGAATGAATGTGTCTTTTCGGAGTTCAGCTGCAGTCGCTAATCTTGCGACCGCAGAAATTTGCATCCCAAGAGAGATAATTGGTTAGAAAGATGAATTTTTCGAGTATCTCTAGTGCTTCACTTATATTGTCTGAAATCAGAGTCCTGGTTATGGGATCAAGGCGAACGGGCCATAGGTGAGAAATGGACTTAAGTTTGAAATGTCATATCCTTCAAGAACCTTGTCTCAAAGGTCTCACCCAGATTGTTGCTGCAGCTGTTGGGGCAATTAGTCCGCATTTCTTCTGAGCAGGCTCCACTGTCTTAGATTTTTTAATTAACTACCTAGGCAAGTTCCGTGCTCTCTCACTCGTTACATGTCTAGAGTGTTGATTTTCGGTTATTGGAGATGTCTCGTCTTAGACTCTGACCCAAGATAATTTTATGCTCCTGTAATTTTGAGACCTTAAGAAGGTCAAAACAATACAAAATCCTCTGGAGAGTAGCTCCTGGGATTGTTTTAGTTGCCCATAGAAACTCACCGTTTACAAAACCTAGATAATGTGCTTTCCCGAAGTTATATATGAATCTCCTCTAATGGTCCCTATGCACAAAGCAGAGCCCCTTTGGGATGTCCCACCAGCAGGCCTTAGCACAAGTGACTGCTCAAGCTCAGGCTGCACTAGCATGGTCTCATGAGCACTTGCAATTAGAAATCGATCCTCCATCGGAAGCATCAAAAGAGCCACTCCTGGAAGAACCATCTCTTATGCTAAATGAGGATTCACATCAGCTGTCTCCATCAGATGCTACCACTTCCGTGGCCGAATTCTGTGATATCTCTAGTTCCAGTCACAAATGGGAAGCTCTACCTATGGTTCTTGAGAAGCCTACCGAAGATGGGTTTAACTGGAGGAAGTATGGCCAGAAGCAGGTTAAGGGCTGTGGTTATCCCAGGAGCTACTACAAATGTAGCCATCTGAATTGCTCAGTCAAGAAAAAGGTCGAGCATTCTCTTGATGGTCGAATAACGGAGATTACTTACAGAGGGCAACACCAGCATGAAATGCCTCAAGCCAAAAAGACTTCAAAAGATGGTAACAACTGGAACAGGAGCACAAATTCTCTGGCTAAACCTCAAGCTGTGCTTCAGGGTCAGAATGGGCGCCAATCTGCTCCTGCAATGCTTGGGAGCGGGAGAGATGAGGAGTCTTCTCGAGCAAGTGCTTTGCATACCAGCAGCTTAAGTAACTATGTGGAGTTAGATGATTCTAAATCAAAGGGAGAAGGATCTGATGTAGGTAATGATGATGCTGACGCAGGTGATGACGAACCAAATCTCAAGCGGAGGCAAGTTTTAACTATGATGTTCTACATAAGCTTACTGTTTTTCTTCTTGTATACTCTTTTTACACGGATTTATATTATGCTTTGGCTTGTAGGATTGTGCCAATTCAATCAAGCAAATATGTCACGGAACCGAAGATTGTTCTGCAGACAAGAAGTGAGGTTGATCTGCTGGATGATGGCTTCAAGTGGCGCAAATACGGGCAGAAAGTGGTCAAAGGGAGTTCCTACCCAAGGTACTGAATTTTCTGTGTTTATTGATGAAATTGTCACGAGAGATTTTTGGTTTTTCAATAGGCATTTCTTCCCATTCTTGCCTGCTGTTCGTTGGCTTGACGATCTAATCATGCTTGGAATTGCAGTCCTGATGTCAGATGCCATTAGCCCTTGAAATTAGATTTTGTTGTCTTGCCTCGTCAGATGTTAAAGATGTTTATGAGCAAGTGTTGTTGATCCATACAGTGTGTATGGTAGATTTTTTTCAGATGGTCAGTCAATACAGTGTATATAGTAGATTTTGAACTCAAACATGAAGCCCTTTTTTTGCGACTTTTGTCTGTCTGTAATGGGGTGGGGAGGCAGGATGTTGCCTATAGTTTTTGCCATGTCTCTATACCTGAACAAGCCAAAGCATAGGAAAGCAGTCAAAACTTCAGGAAGGGTGTCTTTGGCTTCAAATAATGAGGTGAAATACTCAATGATCTCAAAGAAGCCCCTTAGATTTTAGCAATGTGTTTCTCAATACTTTCAAAAATGCAGGGTCACCCAAATTGGTTCAGTCGAATTCGGTGCAAAATCATAAAGCAGCAAAAACATAGTGCGTGCAAAACAAAACCAGGGAAAAGAATTTGCTGGACATCTTTATGCTCCAAGGATCTCTTCTGAAGTGTCAAGAGTAACATATATTCCTATCATTGTCTTATGCCATCTCATAGATAATTGGGTGAAGTCGGCAGGAGTATGGATTATTAACATTCTAGTTATTGCGTCATCTGTTTAAGACTGTCTTTTCTTGCATACTTGATAGGTGGTAAAGATATCCCGTCAGGAATACCAGATTGTTGTTACAACACCTTTTACTCTGTCTTGTTTTGCTTGCATTACTTTAATCATCCAATCTTAGATCACAATTGAGCCCACCCAGCTGAGATTTCTGAGGTGCGACAAGTCTTTTTCCTTCCACAATTTTAGCACATAGGAGTGAAAACAGCCCATATATGTTGCCTGGCATTAATGTTTTTCTTTGCTTTCCATAAGGTTGAAGTTGAATATTTCATAAACGATGCTCTCTCTCTCTCTCTCTCTCTCTCTCTGTTGGCAGGAAGAGAGATTGATTTTCCAAATAGTACAATCCAATATTTGAGCACTTCAATTAGCATTTTCTTCTGTTAAGGACCACTCTGATGCAATATAAATTCACTCTATGCTGCGCAGGAGCTACTACAAGTGCACTTACGCTGGCTGCAATGTCCGTAAACACGTCGAAAGGGCTGCGTCGGACCCCAAATCCGTCATAACCACTTATGAGGGAAAGCACAATCACAACACACCATCTGCTGGAAAGCGAGGCCGCACCGTTGAGGCAACGGAATTTGGTGATGTCCAAGGACCGTCAGTTCTACGGTTGAAAGAAGAGCAAGTGGCTGCTTGAGCCTTAACCTACTCGATCCTCACCTACTTAAAAGAGCTCATGGACTTCGTGGATCTTGGACAAAGTCGCGCAAGCCATCTACGATCGAACAGAAGTGTGTTAAATATGTAAATGAGCGAACCCTCTTGCTGACACTTGGGGACTGGTATTTTCCATGCACAAAAACCACATCAAGTGCACAGGGGAAGGTTATTGCATATGCTTTATGCATCTCCTCCTGTAACTAAGCATCTGTAACTCTGTTGTTGCATCAAGTGCCAAGGCCGAGTCTCCCAAAAAAAGTGAGATTTCAAATAAGTCTTGACTCTGTTTTATCAATTCGCTCCCTCTTAATTGATTCCGTGCTTAAAAAGAGAAGCTTTTTACATTGCGGGACGATTCTTGCTAATGCAACCCTTTGTATAAAGGAGCGTCCACTCCAGTATCGACCAACTGGTCTTTGCATGGAAAAGGGCAGCCTCTGAAACAATTCCATGGCTTGAACATCATTTACAGCACCAACTCGAAAAAGAGTGCAGTTTTGGCATGGAAATAATATATGATCAGATTCTCTAAAACAGTATGGCAAATTGAAATGGCAGAGCAGCTTCCGAAGGTGAATCATTCATTATTTGCCTCACAATCATCCAAAGCGCAGGATAAGATCTGCATTCAATAAACGACATCGAAAAGGCCCCGGATTTCTAAATGCAGAATTAAGATTCAACACAGAGATGCTAAATGGAAAGGATCCACAACGAAAGGGAAGGTTTTTTTTTGTTTTAATGTAGGGCGAAACTGGTCACATTGGTATCGATTCAGTTCAAAACCTTTTAATTGGACTAATTTAATTATAAACATTTTGTATTTGTGCCAATGGAGTCAATCTGGTCAATTTTAATTAGAAATTGCTAGCATAGATATCGGATGTCTTACGTAGCACGACTGTAGCTAATATAGATATTTTTTAATAATATTTTAATAACATTTTAAAATTTTTATAATTTTTTAATAACTTATCAATTTTTGCAAACCATATGTAAACAAACACTAAAGTAGCATAACTTTTGTATGGTGTTTATTTTAGTAGAAAAACTTTTCGTTAGATCACTTAAGTTCTACCTTTTTTTATTTAAATGATCACTTAAATGTCAATTTCGATTCGAAATCCGACGTGATAATATTTTAACATTTTTTCTCAACTGATTGGAAATTCAATGTGGCAAAATTAAGTGAAAAACCCTTAAATGACACCGTTTCGCATGAAAAATCCCAAATTTCTCCTCTTCTTCAAACCTTGATAGAATGCTTGCTGATTTATTACAAAATTCATCTCTCCTTGAATCTTCAAACCCTAATATATTTATAGCCGATTTGTCCCGAAATTCACCTCTTCTTGAAAGCTTACCCCAAATCGACAATTTTGGGGCAAAATTAAGATCTCAATCTTGCAATGAAGAGGAGAATAAGCAGAAGCGGCTCAAGTTCGTGTCGTCAAAGCCAAGAAGAAAGTGGGAATAAGTAGAATGCTTGCCAATTTGTCCCAAAATCCACCTCTTGAAACCCCAATTCAAGCCGGTAATTTTGAAGCAAAATTATGGAGAGGCGAATAAGCATAAGCGGCTCAAGTTCTTGTCAACAAAGCCAAGAAGAAGGTGAGGATAAGCAAAATGCTTGCCGATTTGGCACCGAGCCCTAATTTTTTCCTTCCAACCACCAAGCCCTAATTTTTCCTACGCATGAAAGAGCCCGTAGGAGCGCATGACGAAAGGTGAACAGCCAACAAGAGAGAGTAAGGCCAAACAGTGAAAATTTCTGTTTTTTTATTTTCAGAAATAGTTTGGGAACAGAAATGCGTTTGATAAACTTTTTGTTCCTGGGCACATTTTTGCAAAAATTTGTGGCTAGAAACAGTTTTGAAAGAGAAACAAGAAGTAAAAAAAAGTTGCTTCTTGTTTCTCAGCATAATTTTGAGAATGAGTTCTTTTTCTTCTTTTTTTTTTCTTTTCTTTTCTGTGTTGTTCTTCTCTAGGTTGTGGCCGGTCGCCGGCGGCCATGAAAAAAAAGATATTATTAATAAAAAATATTTTATTGGCCATGGCCGGCGATATGGCAAAAAAAGGAAAAAAATATTTTAATAAAAAATGTTAATAAAAAAAATATTTTACCGGCCATAGCCTGCGACCAGGCCATGGCAAAAAAAAGAAAAAATATATTTTAATAAAAAATATTATTAAAAAAAATGTTAATAAACAAATTTTTTACCGGTCATGGCCGGCGACCGGGCCATTGGGAAAAAAATGAAAAAAATATTTTACCGACCATGGCCTACACCAGGCCATGGAAAAAAATAAAAATATATTTTCAATAAAATTATTTTTATTAAAATATTTCAATAAAAATATTATTAATTAAAAAAATATTTTACCAGCCATGGCAATAAAAAAGAAAAAAATATTATTAATAAAAAAAAATTTACCGGCCATGGCCAAAAATAATAAAAAAGTTATTTTTTTAATAAAAGTATTATTAATAAAGAAATTTTTTACCGGCCATGGCAAAAAAAAATAAAAAAATTATTTTTAATAAAAGTATTATTAATTAAAAAACATTTTACCAGCCATGGCCAAGAAGGAGGAGAAGAAAAAAAGAAAAGAATATTAAAATATTTAAAATATTATTAATAAAAAGAAATTTTATGCTATTATTAAACGCATTTCTGTTCTTTTACTATTTCAGGAATAGAAATTCTGAACCGTTACCAAATGTCTTTAAATGCTCAGAATCAGTTTCCGAGCACAGAATAAAAAAGAATTATTTCTGTTCAGAAATAGTTCCCGGGCACAAAATGATTGTCATGCGCAGCCTAAATGAACGGAAAGAAATTTAGGTGCAGCATCATTTAGTTTGAAATGACCGGCATCATTTAGTTTGAAATGGCCGTCTCATCATTTGTGTTGGACTTGTTTTTTTTAGTAAAAAGGTCTCGTTGGTCATGTATAACTTTATGTTGAAATTTATCGCATGAGAGATACTTAAGTGATCCGATAAAAAATTTAGAAAATTTTAATACTTAAATCAGCGTCAACGCTGTCAATTTTTCTTTTTTAACTTGACATTACTCTTTTCTTTGAAAGCATCCTCAATGACTCGACATGGCAAGCGACAATGTTACCAGCAGTCCCCTACAAGGGATCTGGACAGCATCATTCCAACAGCATACATCAATTATACATATAGCATTACAACAACCAGTAATGGCGGAGTAGAAACCGATTTTATGTTTACCTTGATCTCACATGATTAATGAACCAGGGACATATGAAAGGTTTCAATTTAAATAATTCGCATATTTATAGAGATTTTCTTTCCCAACAGGATTGAGACAGAAGGCATGGACTTCCACCTCTAAAGCCCACTGTTATGGTCGGTAGTTAGCATCGATTTGATTTCTCTTAGAAGGGGAGTTCTCAATCATCATCCACCGTGACCAACGTCGGTATTTGGCCGTGATCGATGAAATCAATCTTGCTCAGTCTAACGCAACACAGCACCTGTTCTGGCAGCTCCTCCGGCTTTTGCGCCTGTTGGGTTTTCAAGAACAGAGCTCAGAAGTTTAGATGAAACATGCAAAGAATTTGGTATTCCACAGGAAACAAGGTATTAGATGGAGTACTCAGTTTTAACATCATAAATAGATCGTCGTGAGATGTAAATTCAAATTCCTTGTCGATGCATCAAAAGTTATTGGATATGTCAGATATGAAGGGCAATGTCTAACAGGAGTTGCATGGCAGAAGGGTTACCTGAATAGTTAGACCCAAGTCAAGTATTCCATTCTTCAACCGTTCCCGGAAAGCTTCCAACCCCTTTCGAGATATAAAGCTGAATCGGTGAATGTCCAAATCGATCTCAAAGTAATTGGGTCCCTGTGTTAATGGATCGAAGTGACAAGAACCTCAATGCGAGTCACTCAGTTCGCAAGGAAAAGGGTTAAATTACTATAATAGTCAAAACCAACCTATTATTGCAGCTCACCTCATAAAAGTTATGTTGAGGGCGTGAAAGAACCGGCTTTTCATTGTATGCTTGCACTAGTTTTCTCTCGGTAGAACTTAACTGGAGATCCTCAGGATTCACCAAACCAGCCATGATCTTCAGCCTCTCTCTAAAAGGAATGGTGGACTCTTTAGCAAAGCCTTTAACCTTCTCCATCTCATCTTCGACCAATTTCTGCTTGAGGAACAAGTTATCGTAGCAGGAAAAAGGAAATTCTAAATCACCAAACCGAGTTGACTATTCAAGTCTCGGAAGTATATGATTGGACTTGAGATTTTCCTTGAATTATGCAGGTTTCAAACGGACCTACAGCGACTAAACTTAGCAAGGAAATCCAATCAACAATTTGCTGGCGTGTTTGGTTTTTTGCATTAAGACCGCACGAACTTGGCACTAGGAGCGCCAAACAACCGATCCAGTTCAAGTGGATCACACATGCCCCCATCAGAGGGATGTTAATTAGGTCATTACAGTCGAAAATTATGATCCCAAGGCTGAGACAGATCCTTCGAAACATAAGAACAAGCATTATATTGCAGGCCACTCCTTTTGTCATAGTACTTCATTCCTTTACATCCTAACTTGATTTGACTATGTTCCTTAGTTATAGCTAGCAGTAAAAAAGAATGCAAATAGGAACATTGGAAGGGAGGGTAAATCACCTGGATGCTGTCCTGATATTGTGAAGAGATGTCTTTCTCAAAACTCTCGGAAACTTTGAAGTACAAGATAAGACTCATTCCTTCCCCATCGCTATCACCAAGGAACATCGCAGCAGGATAAGTGGGCAACTGCACAACACACACAATTTGGATGATGAGAGAGCTCATGAGAAGTGGATCACGAGACCTAACATGACGATAATCTGACAAAAGCAAACTTCCTTGCTTCAAAAGTAAGAAGGCAAACGAGGAAAGTGGATGGGACCTACAAGCATTCTCATGCAGGACTTACTTGAATATTTACAACAAGAAGAGGAGGCACTTTTCCATCTGCTTTCACATTGGGTAGCTCGAGGTGTTGGGCTATGTGGTTTATTTTTCTAGGGCACATAAATAGATCAACTCCGATTGGTATATACGGGCTGTTATCTGAAGCAGCGGACTTCCGCTTATCTCTGCATACAGCCATCAGGTGATTAGGCTCCACACAATCAAAAAACAGCACACAAGCAATATAATTGGGTCCTTGAAGGAACAATCTTTTAAGACGTTCGATATGTGAAATAAAGAAACTAGTGGAAGTATAGCGTCTGAAAAATCATTGTTTAGTTGTGCATGGTAATCATGAAAGTTTGTGACAAAAAAGAGCATTGACATCGTACTTGAAGTAGTTTTCACCCCGAAGTTTAAATTTCGAGGGCGGAAGCTCAGACCAGCATCCATGGGTCGGTTTTTCACCAGTGCAGCAAGGAATGATCAATCCTGCTCGGGGGCGATATAAGAATCTTTTTGATGCACCTGTAAATACACCAACCGATCTCATACTATAGAAATTTACCAAGACATGCAATAGATGCTTTAATTGTCGTAATTGGTAATACAAACAACACCAATTCACTTGTCAAGGACATAGATGTATATCAGCATCTATCCCTAATACCGATAGATTTATAAGGCAACCAAGGAACTCAAGTATGCAATAATTACATCATATAACATAAATTAAGCTTGAACATCAATGGAAGGCCCCTTGCAAGACTTACATCGTTCCATTGTTTCTTCTCCATCACAGGACCTTCTCTTGAATGAAAGCCTAAAAACTGCTGACTTTTTTCTTTGAGCCTGTGGGCCCACATTTTGAGTACTTAAGATCTTGTCGTTAAAACTCACGGAAGGAACCAAACGAGATAGGCTAGTTTTCAATATTTTCTCTTGGCATTTCTCCTCAGAATCACGTCTATACTCTTTAAGACCTTTGAAGCTCCCATGGCAGTGTTCCAATGTTTTCCTCATCCTGTTGTAACTTTCCTCAGCTTTTCCAGCACAAGCCAGCTCATAGCCTTGTGTAGACGTGAATGTATTTGATTCCCTGTGCTCATCTTTGGCTGTTAGAACTTCTGATTTACCTCCATCTATTTTGAGATAACTTCCATGAAATTGTTCATATGCATTCCCACTGTCCACAAAGCAAGATGAAGTTTCATACTGAAGCACTTGACCGCCAGAAATGTTGCCAATCGCATTGACTGCCAAAGGAAATCCATCTACACAAACGTGTTCAGAAAGTCCAATCAGTTCAGACAGGCAAACAATGATGATTTTCATGATTGAAATATCCTTTAAAAAAGGAAGTAGAATGACAAGAAAAAGTTCATTAACCACTTATATTGAGGAAGTTGATGTTCCTTACCTCCATGCACACTGATGAATTCATCGTCTGAATCAGACTCCAAGATGCTCACCGAGTCAAACCATGCCTCCTCTTGGCATAATACTGCAGAAATTGACTATCGAAGCTTCAGTAATGGGGCTTCGCAAAATCCAATATGTATATTCGTCTATGAAAAGAAAGTTTTCCAAGCAATACAAATTATAAATCGATTTTAAAAATCGAAAACGCCCTATTCAGAATCATACAAAAGCAATCAAAAGCTTATTGTAAGAGGACAGCCTAACATCTTAAACCTGTCAGCCACCAGGATGCAAACTTAAATAAACTTCATGTTAGTGGCTACGGAGAGAACCGAGAAAGTTGCTTACAGTCACTGGCTTATTTTCCAGCCTAGTAAGTGATCAAGTTTGTGCAGACTAGGGTAGTAAATATAAAAATCAGAACAGAAGCGGGACTGGCATAAGGGAAGGCGAGGAAAGATTCTCTTCAAGGACTACTTATGCTTATAAAGGGTATTCTGGTTTTCATATGTTATCTCATGGAGTACTAAAAAAATGCCAGTCAAACTAAACTCAGGATAATGAAACGGCATACCGTTTGCATCAATTTGACTATGGTGCCACTGTAGCTGTGTCAAATGAAATGTAGAATTGGAAACCTCGGATCTTCTGCAAGTGGTTGTTTCTCCTGTCTCGAAATCCATACGAACAAATTCACTGACAGCATAATCAGTTACGAGAGTTCCAGCACCGCTATTCTTTTTCTTGGTTTTGGTAGGGACAAAACTTGATATCTTGCCTTGGCGTTTGCAGGTTCGGCGGAAATGTCTCTTCCGCACTTTTATCTTTTTAGGGGGAGTCGACATGCAAGCACCCATTATGACTACTCAAAGCACGGTTCTAATCTTTTGCGATGATTGTCAATTCTTTTCCCTAGAAAATTCTCCACAAACCTATCAACAATGAAACTTGGAACATAAATATGGTTGTCAAGTACCCAGAATCCCCGGTCTAAGATTGAACCATCTACCATTCTCGATGTCAGAAAGTTAACCATGTATTATAAGCAAAATGAAGCAGGACTTTACCTTTCTCGGAAAAACGGAGATTCCAGGAGAGCGAAAGCTGGGCAACACGAGAGATGAAACTCCTATCAAATTATTAGACAAGCTTTTCCCTGACCATGCATTCCATTGAAAACCTGAACACATAAGAAGGGCAAATCACATGGCGATCATCAGGAAAGAAAACGGATAGCGACAAACCCAAATCTATCACATGATTTAAAGTAGTATTTCATAAACCAATTTAAAGAATTCAAAAGGAACCCCGCTATCCTAATCATAGTACTTTACATAAACTAATCAATGTCGATCCAAAAATTAGAAAAGAGAGAAACAAAAAGTGCAAGAGATGGACCTCTGGAAAGTGCAGATTCAGAGGGGGAGAGAGAGAGACGAACGGTTCATTGTTCACTTTCAAGAGGGACTTTCGATTTCACTTTTCAGAGAAGGAACATAACGAGGGGGGCAGATGAAGGGTCCACAGAAGACGAGGGGCAAACAAAAACGAGACGGAATAAAAAGAATAAGATCGAGCACCGCGATGTTTCCCATAAAGAATGGTGCTTTGTCCATATCAGTTGGCAGAGGAGCAGAAAAAGTCGAAAGAACTTGGCAACGTGAAAGCGCTTCGAGTGGAAGCACGACAGAAATTTCCAAGTCGACGATGATGCCCAAGAAGCCGTAACCGACAAAAACAAGAATTATGCAACTTCTGTCGCATTTCACGATCGAATACTAAATAAAAAACCGAGAATCAGAGTCGGGCTGCATTGAAAAAGCAAACTTTATGCTTTTCGAGAGATGAATACTTCCACGCAAAATACAATGAAAAGGGGGAAAATACACAAAAAAAATGGAGGGGATTCATTCACCACATGCATTGCACTGTGACCAAAAGGACATCAAAGAAGGGAAAAAAAGAGCAAAAGATTCGTGCATTAACGGGATCGGTGAAGCAGAGGATATGTTAGATGCATGCATGCACGAATAGTTGCTTCAGGATCGCCAAAAGACAGGTCGAACAAAGATTAAAACATTGAGCTCGATCGCGAACAAGAAATCAAAAGGCCTCCTAACCTTTTCTTGTCTTCTCTTTGTTTTCGCAGTACGGATCTGTGTCTCTCTCCCTCCCTCTCTCCCTCCTCTGCAACAACAACAACAGTAACAAAAGCAAGAAAAGCAAGCCCCGCTTCCGACAACAACAGCCCACAAAGCCAGAGAAAGAGCTCCAGAGGAAAGCGGGAGACGAGAAACGAAGGGGGTCGGTGGGGGGTGGTCCGACAATGTCGCCGGATCCGAGAGCAGACGCGAAGCAGCCTTTATCTCCCACACGCCCTGTCCTTCCTTCCTTTCTTCTTCTTCTTCTTCTTCTTCCCTGAAATTCCCCCTTCTCTCTTTACCCTGCAACTTTCACCATCACAGGCGATGAACACGAATCAGGGAGGGCCTCCCCTTCTCCTTTCTTGCGGTTCTTGAAGTTGTTCTTGCAGAGGGACATCCCTCTCTCCCCTCTCCCTCCTCTCCCTCCCTCCCCTTGAGTTTAGCTCTCGTGTTTTCTGAGTTTAGGCTTTCGGGCTTTCGTATTTTCGCTGGCAGATGGCGAGGAGAAGACAAATCAGCAGGAACCCATCTCGAGAAGCGCAGGTGAATCCTATTTTCATGGCTATACGTTTACGTTACGTGCATTGTTCATCATCCCTATCGAATTCTTTTTATAGTCAATTCCATTTCGTGCTGAAGTCAAGGTGTAATCTTGATCTGAATCTGCACTGAATTCTTGGACATCTACCCGCCTTCATGATATTCCTCGTTGTGCGTGCGTGTGCCAGTCCTGCTTCCACGTCATCTTGCTCCAACTCCCAAGAAAATCGAGATCAAAATAAAAAAAATTAATATCTCAAAAAACCTTCAAATATGTATATTTATAACAAATATACTTCGAATTAACTTTTTCACCACAAAAAACTCCAAACTGATACATTTATAATAAGTTTATCCTGAATTAATTTTTTGACCACCAAACTGGTACACTTGTGATAAATTTACCCTATGCCCCGAAAAATCACAAATTGGTAACATGTGATAAACATAGAGATAAAATATCAAATTGATATATCCGTCAACTTTCATATGTTATCCAATCTAGTAATTTAATAGTAAAATTTAACATAAATTAACAAAAGGTAAATTTATCGCGATTTAGAGTTTTTGGTTGTCGAGTATATTAATTTGATATTTTTTGTGGTATTAACTCAAATAAAACAAAAGAAGTTTGTGCTTTTTTGGGCATTTTCCTTAGGTCGCCCTCCAGCGTTTTTCCTATTTCTTGCTCTTACGCGTGGAACAAAATTTCGATGGAGCCACGTCTTTCCCACTGATATTTTGATGCGATCATTTTGATATTTTTGAACCAGTTTCAATTTGTTTTTGGTAAGGTTGAACAAGTTTCAATTTATGCCTAATTTCTTAAAAAATTGTCAATTTTCACTTTAATCCTAACTTTGTCGTACCTTCAAAAATCGCCGTTGATTTCTTCGATATTATCAACATCGCGAGATTACTCTTGTTTCATACGAAAATGAGAGTATTGATGAAGATGTGAGTTCTAATAATGAATTTCTAATTGACCGTGATGTCGATAATTTCAAAGAAGCTAGTGGTGATTTGATGCAATGGCAAATCATGGACTAGAGTGAAAGTTGGGGCGTTTTTTTAGATAAAAACAAGTTCAGAGAAGAATTGAAATTTAACCTAAAGTTTAAGTGTGTTTTTAGAGAATTAAGCCTTTCAATTTACCTTTCCATCAAATCATTGAACAGAGTGTTTTTGGTGTTTTTCAAATAATAGCTGCGATTGAACCAAAAAAAAATAAATTTAATAGCTGCAATTAATAAAAGAGATTTTTCAATTTTTTCTAATAAATATTTGAATAACAACTTTCTCAAATGCAACTCGTTTACTCAATTTTCATGCGTTGCTACTCGAGCAGCGAGCTCAATATCTTTATGAATTTAAGTATCTCGACCACTTAATTGAGCTGAGCTGAACCTTGAAATACTAAATTAGAGTATTTCGTGAACTTAGCTCGATAATTGCTTATTTCTTTTCTTTAACCATATAGTAAACGTTAATCCATGCGATCTGCAGGCTTTGAGTGTATAGTTTGTATAAATAAGAAGAGGGAGTGACATTCATATAAATAATTTGACCAGATGGATTGTGTACGTTTAAATTGCTCAATAGCCTAGCCAACTTAGTAAGTTTGTCAAATCCTTTATCGGTTGAAAAGGTCAAAGGTCCGCATGTGCAAAATCTTCAGTGGATTGGAACTTCTATGGAATTTAGTGAAAATTAAAGCAGACCTTTGATGTCAAATATTTAGTCCAACGTATTTAGTGAGGAAATGGAATCAATCGATTTTAGGGGAAATAAGTCATGTCTCTAGCATATCAATTGTTAGTCTATAGAAAGCTCCTGTTAGAAAAATTAGGGATGGACACAAGGGTGGAGTGGGCGAAGCAGGGGTAGGGACAAGGATCGCGTTCCCCGGCCCCTCCCCCCTCCCCATGAATTCGAAAGTTGCCTTGCTACCGCCCCATGCAAGGGGTGGTCATGCCTTCACGGGGCAACTAGGCGATCCAAGCAATTGTTTTATCGACTTTGGTGTTCTTTTGGGATTCGAGGTCAAGGTCTGGCTTTACTCGAGCTTAAAACCAAGGTTACCCTCCCCTCGAGTGAAACCCGAGCTCATGGTAAACTCGATGGAATGAATTTCTAAGTCTCCAACTCGACAAGTCAATCTCGATCTCGTCGAGCGTCGAGCATTACATTCAAGCATAATCGAGCTCGGGCATTAAAATATTTTGACTTTTCTAGCAACATCCTTAGTCATAATTACGAAACATTATATGGCCAATCATCACTTCCCGCGGACCAGACTATACATACAAGACCGCAACATTTATACCAAATGGGCTATCTAGCGGCTTGCAGGCACTACACATTAATTACTGTTTCAATGTAGTGTAAATTTCGCACAACTAAACCCACCTGCCCCACCCTTTCTTTCAATTTCCTCTCATTTCCAATTTTCTCCCTATGATTGCTATTATTATTATTACGATCAATACTATGAAAAATCCTAAACTCGTATACTTATGATAAATTTATCTCAATCTAGTTTTTGATCACAAAAAACCCCATATTAATACACTTGTGACAAATTTACCGAAAATTAACTTTTTAACCATAAAAAACCTCAAATTGATACATTTTTGATAAATTTACCATCAATTAAATTGAATTAATATCACGAAAAATCATAAATCAGTAAACCTATGACAAAAGGAGGGATAAAACCTCAAATGATACACCCGTCAACTGTCACGTATCATCTAACTCAATAATTTGACAGTAAAATTTAACGGAAACTAATGAAGAACATCATGGATGTATTAGTTTTGAGTTTTTTGTGATTAAAAAAATTAATTTAAAATAAATTTATTATAAATATAACGATTTAAGATTTTTCGTGATGTTAACCCTTATCAGTGTTGTTATTATTACTGCTGTTTGTTATTGTTGTTATTATTTGGATCCAGGGAAGCAAATGCGGGAGACACAAATACGATAGAAGATAATAATGGTAATAATGTCGTGGAGAAAAGTTGGGAAACTGACAAGAAGACAATAATTGGGGCGGTGTGGGGGGACACAGATAAGAGGGGGACAGCTACGTGCTTCTTATCGCAGTTTCGATTTCGTACCATAATCGGGCGTGCGTGCGTGTCTACAGTCGTATCACCCATCTTTGCGATCGCCAAAGAAAAAACACCAAAAGATAAAATTGAGGTTTGAATGTGTACAGCTTTTGCTTTTGTCTGCACTAAATGTTCGATGTTCGTACACTGGAGGGCTGGGGCCGCACAACGGTCGTTGTCCGTCCATGTCGAAAGCGAACTTTGAGCGAGGGACCGTAGCCCCATGAAAGTGTGTCCTAACTTTTAGGTACAAATTGTCGGAGGGGATTTCGATTTCTTTTCACGAGATAAATGTATCGAAAGTTATAAAATTTATCATAAAAATATAATTGAGTCTTATAATTTTTTAAAAGTGAAATTAAATCTTAACACCCGTCGAGAAAGTAAAATCGAGTCCTAAAACTTCTTATGAAATTGCAATTGAATCCCAACCAAAAGACTTGATTTGATCAAATTTGATAAATTTTAAGACTCGATTGCATTTTTTGAAAGTTTCAGGATCCGATTATATTTTCGTGACAAGTTTTTAGTTGTACTTTTTGAAAGATTTAATATTCGATTGCACTTTCGTGACAAGTTCTAGTATTTAATTGCACTTTTTGAAAGTTTTATTTATCAACCGCACATTCGTAATAAGTTTTAGGACTTTCAATGTATTTATCCCATTTTATGCTTTGTTATATCTTGCGAGCCTATATATTTTCCATAGGCAAGAGGAGCACGTGCATGTCATGGCGTGTATTACTCGTTCGAGCTGGGAAAGTCGATCAAGAGGGCGATGGGACAGGATGACAGACTTGGGGCACTAGAGGGGGAGTGTTGGAAGTAATGGGTAGAGGCCGAACTAGGTGGTTATAACAGAGGGCTTTTGAAGATTTTCGATCTTATCCTAGATTGCACCAAATATATGACGAGAATTTCTACGATTTGGACGATTGCTAATCCCACCCTGTTTTATCATATCTCAGTCCAAATTCAGACGGCCAAACACAATCTTAAAGTACATAATCAATGACATCTAGATTTGCAGCTAGTTGCCTTTGTCCAAGCACTTCCAAATTTATTTTTGAGCACATTTGATCCCGTGAGTTGTCAGATTCATGATCGAGCAATCTAATGGCCTAATTTTTATCGAAGACCCTAAATGAGCTTCAGTTTTTTTATTTTTTTTGTGGTCAAAAGTAGGCAAACTTGTTTCTCTAATCATATTTAGGGTAGGAGCACGACTGCTACATGAACATAATTAACATAATGTCACATTGACACGAATTCAGCGTTGGGTTTGAGTTGTGTTTTCTGGAACTGCGTCTTAGCATGGCGTGTTGCGAATTAATCTCTCCACATGCCTTACAAAATACCTAATGAAAGGTGTCTTTATTTTTATACAAACACGATCTAAGGTAAAACCCTAATTACCCTAATTTGCACCGGCACGACTTACATAATTTCGAGTTTAAACAATGCACAGCAGCATATACTTTTTTTTAAACGACATTAAAGAAATTGGGGGTAATCATGAGGGCAAGATGACTTCTAACTCGTGCATCATTAGCTGACCAAAACATCATTAATCGCCACTTTTCTAGGGACTCATCACATGGAAATCCACCAAAGTTCACGTGCATGCACGGGTACATGCAAATGTTATCATTATCGTGTGGGCACGATTAATTAATAAGAATGGTATCATGAAAAACTCCAAATTGATACACTTACGATAATTTTATCTTAAATTAATTTTTTGACAATCAAAAATCCTAAACTTGTATATCTGTGATAATTTCTTTACAAAAAAAAAAACTTGTATATCCGTGATAATTTTACCTTAAACAAATTTTTTGACTACTAAAAATCCAAAACCGGTACATATGTAACAAATTTACCCTTCGTTAGTTTTCGTTAAATTGGATTAATACACAAAAAATCATAAATTGATACACCTATGACAAACGGAGGATAAAACATAAAAGCAATATGTCAACTGCTATGTGTCATTTAATAAAACAATTTGACAGTAAAATTTAACAAAAACAAACCGAGGATAATTTTGTTATAGGTATATCAATTTGGGATTTTTGGTAGTCAAAAAATTAATTCGGGGTAAAATTATCATAAGTGTACCATGTTGGAGTTTTTCATGATATTAACCCTAATTAATAATATAGATCGGCTTGTAATGTCAAGGTTAGGATAATTACTGCTATTTTATAATAATAGTCTTTTCTATCTTTCTAATAATTGAAAACAACTAGTGAATTAGGCACGTTGTTGCTTTAGTGCCTTAGTTAACCTTAATGCCACTTAGGGCGTCACATAAGAAAGTAAAAAATAAAAAAATTCATGTTAGCAATTTTCTGTTAGCTAAGTTTGATAGAATTAACAGAAGAAGTTAATTGCACTAATTTAATAAGTTTTAGGATCTGATTTGACCTTTTGAATACCTTCGAATTTAATTGCATTTTTGTAATAATTTTTAAGATTTCTATTGCAATTATTTTTAAAAATCTATAACCTTTATTAGAAAATTAGCAAACAAACCGCCTACCTACCTATCTATCATCGATATCTATTCCTAGACTATTATTATTAAGCGCCCTTGAAATTTCACGAATGTGCCCTTTTCATTATGTCAGCCTACCTATCTGCATCGATCCCTATACTACTATCATCAAGTAGGAAAGCCCTTGGTCTCGCTTTCGCCTTTCTAATAATGCCCGTAACGAAAAAAAAATGAGTACCAAAATTTAGGTGTTGAAATAGCACGCGCCCATGGTCTCCGGGACCTGTCCCTAATTCATCACTCGTGTACGCAGCGTGGTCTGTATCGTCTTTCCTCTTGGAGTGCAGATAATTGGATCAATTTAGAACTATTAAGTCTTTGAATTCCTAATCCAAACATCCAATTTGTAACCCAATAAGCATGGTGCTACCTTAAACTATCCAAAATCGACCCGAATGAATGGATTTCACGTGCATCAACTTCGACAGAAAATAACTTTTGATTGAGGTAGACTTGGAAGGCTCATTTGTACAATCTGCAATAGCTCGTTCGGAGCCCAACACCGTGGAGCTAAATACTAAGCACTCGAGGCTCTCTCTTACCCAAAAAAAAAAAACCCACTAACTCAATTACATTTTCGACATTAGACCAAAAAAAAACTATGTTTTTTTTTTTTTTTTTTAATAACCCAGGGAACCCCTGCACGGTCGACAGCCGGGGAGTAAACCTTGGAGGCGACACGTGCTAACCACAACACACGTGCCACCGGTTAAGTCACCCTGCGGCACCCGGGATTCGAACACTCAACCTTTTGCGAGAGGAAGAGTGCGCGCTCTAACAGCGCCACCCAGGTGGGTGGTAAAAAAAAAATAAAAAAAAAACTATGTTTTCAACTTCCGATCGGAAAAAAAAATATTTTGACCATCTTTTCGAAATCGACCCTCGCCACCACATTGTTCTCGCTCATTAGTCATTACGGTTGCTGAATTATATAGCTTGAACTTATTTAAGTGTGTTTATTATGGTGTGTAAAGGTTAATTTTTTTTGTTCTTTATTACAATTTTCAAGTATGAAGGCCCAGATCGATCCCATGCAAAAATATAAAATCACATGCCTAGAGCCCGATCCGGACCGAGAAAGTCAGTACGGGCTGGACCGGGCTTTCGGGCTTGCGTTTCCTATTTAACAGACATAAGGATAGACGCCGTTTGGAATTAATTGGATTTATTCTTTAGTTCCCTATCTTTCATATATATGCAAAATAAAATTCACTAAAATTTTTTCTTAGAATTTAGCTCTATTGACCTCTTAATGAGAACAAATCTTATGTACAAAAAATTGATTTGCGCCGAAATTGTTAAATAATAAAAAAAAGTCTCACTAGAACGGATAAAATTATAGATAAACCATTCATCCCACAGTGAATTAAATTTAATTCTTCGAAAATAAATCGAATTAGAATCTCTCTTCCTTTTTTTGACCTTTCCTTTTCCATTTTTTGCAAGCACGAATGGTAATTCTTCTAAAAGCATATACAGAAATTATAGATAAAAAACTGACTTATTGTCATATTTTGTGGCATACCATGGGCATTCTCGCTACAAAATTTCTAGGAAAATAAATTCCTAAGTTGTCTGGCATTCATTCACGTTTTTGCGGCACGTGGGTTCCGATCGAAACCAATAAATTAGCTGAAGAAGACTACATATATTGACAAATATCTCTCAAAAAAAAATCTCAAGGATATTGTGGTGGATATCCAAAGAAGGCAATGCCTTAATTTAGAGATGCATCAAATGAGATAATTCGCAGGCTTTGTATACGCAAGGATCGGTACATGTTTAGTTACACGATTTATCTATCTAATTTATTCCCAATAATATCGTTCAAGGTTAGAAATTGACCATCAACAATTTGTGTGCGTTGCAATATGTGTATGTAAGTCTCGCAAAGATGAGTTAGGAATGGAGCTACTAAAGAGGGCTGCGCAAATCGGGCACCTTGGAGCTTTCTATGTCTCCTCCTCATCGGCGAGGTGGCTAGTTACTAAAGGAAAGTGTTCGATGGTTGAGACAAGTCTAGATGAGCGGGTGTTGCACGAAGTATTTCGACGTTGTGCACAACATGTGGTGGAACAAACAAGAGGGTTTTGTCAAAGAGGATTTAGAGTGAATATTATCTCAAATAATACTTTGAAGTGGCCAACTTAGTCTCAAATAATTCTCCAAGCACCCCATGCATTTCTCGTGCATTTCATGAGCATCTTGTAAATATTGTGTGACGAATCTTGATTCCTCACATTTCGTAGCTTGGGTAGAGTTTTTTGCATTCACTAAGATTATGAATCACTTACGGAGTGCGGAAGGATAGTCGATTAATATCACTTATCTATCGGTTTATGTAGTACCATTGGTATGATTGAACCATTCAGGTTGACTTCTATTTTTAGCTTTTGACTTTTTGTAAATATTGCGCTCTTACCCTCAAATTTTTATTTTGACTCGGAAACGAATTGTAGGCAAATCATGAAATCTCATTCTTGTCAATATTTTGTCTCTACAGTTGCAAGATCTTTAATAATTAGCTAAAGAAGACTACATATATCGACAAATATCTCTCGAAAAAATTTCAAGGATATTGTGGTGGAACCGAAGAAGGCAATGCCTTCATTCAGAAGTGCATCAAATGCAATAATTTGAAGGCTTGGTATATACAATGATCGGTACGTGTTTAATTACATGATTTATCTATTAAATTTATTCCCTATAATTTCCTTCAAAGCTAGAAATTGACCAACAATTTCTGTGCTTTGCCATATGAGTATGTAAGTCTCGTTAAAGGCTTGTGTTTGCGGCTGATAATTCGAATATATTGCTTTGCAGTTTTCCACAGCATATACAATTGCTTTTTTTTTTCTTTCAAACTTTTTGTGATATATGACACCGATGCCTGAGCAAAAAGCTTCACTTAAAATAGCCCTTCATATTTCAATTTTCTTTTGAAGTGATATCAGAACCATCGAGGAGAGTGATTTGCTCTAAGCTGAGAAATAGGTTAGAAGTTCTTTTGCAAGATTCATGAATCTAATTGTCGATGTTTGATAAAATCAAGGAGGACAGCCCGGTCTGCTTCGAGGAAGCTGTGGTGATGAGGCACAGCGAAGGGGGGATGTCTAGGGAGAGGATGATCGAGGCCTACGACTTGATAAGGTGCAGTGCGAGGAGGTTCTGCAACTTGAGCTCGGAGGCTGATGGCGATGGTAACAAGGTTAACACGATACGTTTGACGTTGTTGATGAGACGAGGAGCCAGGTCATTCAGGAATGAGTCAGCCGTGGCCGGGATTTTCCGGAGGGAGTGCGATAAGGTTGAAGGTTGTAGGCTCACGGTGGCTCGCTCCAACGATCTCAGTTTCTGTGACCAGGTCAGTGTTTTATGAATTAATCTTCGTTTAAATTAATACTTGTTGATACTTAACTTTTTAAGTTTTGAGACACTGAAAATACAAAAGAAAAGAGAGAAAAAAGTGAAGTTCTTCTGAGATTCTTCTTAAGTAAATTAGGTGTAGATGGGTCGAATAATCTAGCTGGTGACTGTGGACATAGTTGAGTCTTCAAATTGGACTCCGCTAATCACACTAATCTGCCAAAAAGTTCACGGAGTGCACGCATGTTAGGTGCTAACACACCATGCTAGATGACAAACTGAACAAGCTAATGCATGAAATGACTATTTGGGGTAAAATGAGGTCCAATTCAATGCCATATACTTTCTAAATCGCACATGTTAATTGACCTTCACTTATCTTGCTGGTATGCTGGATTTGTGGGGTAGCTTTTGCTCGAAAGTCAAAACTGAAAACATAGTGCAGGTTAAACTGACGAGTACGACGGACGTGCTGGCGTCGCCGAACGGTGCACAGCTGACCAACCTGTTCATGATGGACTGGAACGGCAGCGTGATGGAGTTCCTCCCCAAGGGGTGGCTGCGCTACGCCGGGATCGGCCAATACGTGTATCGGTGGCTGGCGAGCTGGTCGGGGATGAGGTTCGAGGGTGCTTGGTGGGACCCGGTCAGCGAGGAGTGTCCTTACCCGGAGGACGCCGCTAAATGTTTCAACATCTACAAGAACGGCCAGATCGGGCACAACGAGACCCATTTTAGCGAGTGGATAAGAAAGGTTCTCGGCGAGGTGAAGGTGAGAAAGATTGGAGAGACCGTTCCAAACAAGAAGCAAGATTCTATTGGTGCTTGTGCTTGCGGCTGGTAATTCTGATATGGTGCGCCGAGTCGCCGACGATGGAAGGATGGGGGAACGGCGCACAGCGGAGGGTAGTGAGCAATAAGAGAGAGAGATCCGGAGGCCGAGCGATGGCGGCGTTCGTTGGCCGGACGAGCAGCTGACTATTGGGGTCGTGGCGGTCCTCGCACCCAACAAATTAGACTCGATAATACTAAGATGGATCAACGACATCATGGCACAAACTCTCTTTCAGTATCAAACATGACTTCTTCGTTTAGACTGTTGCACATCGCTGAAAATTCAATCTTGATAAAACCTATTCTGGGTATCCGAAGCAAGAGTCGACTCTATGATGGAGAATTCTCTTTCTTAATGTACAGTTTGTATTCTGTGTTTCTGTATCAATTGAAAAGCAAAAACCTGTAAATCCAAAAATGGTATGATCTTCTTCAGATTTAGGCATGAAGTCTTCGCTGTCTTTCCATCTGTTCAAAGGCTTCTTCGCTAATCTGTACAAGAATGGAGACTGCCCGGAACGAAACGAACCTCCCTCACGCCATGTCTGCCATCTTCCCGTGCAAGCACCGATCATCGTCATCACGGTCATTGTTCACGTTCGCTGTGCTGCGACCACGATTAGCTCCTTCGTCTGCGCGAGAACTCGACCCGTGGCTCTTCACGTACAGGCCACAAGCGATCGTGTCCAAGACTACGACAACCGAATACAACCAAGCGATCACCACTACTTCCGAAGCCATGGCCAGGTGACGCCTCTCGCCGCTTCGACCCTCCATCACCGACCGGTATCGGAACCGAAATAGGGCTTCGATGGCGGCGAAGCAGAGATAGTGAGGCAGAGCGACCAACAGAGCTGCCGATTCCCTGCGCCTCAGCGAGCAAGCCTTGCGGATCGCCTCGGAAGCAGAGCAATTCTCAATCCCCGCGACGGCGAGAGCGGCGTCGCACACGGCGGACAGGTTGGCGGCGACTGCGTAAGAGACTGTCCGGGTCGTTAAAGCGAGGAGGTTCCCGCGGCCGCGCGAGAAGAACCCGTGCGGGACGGAAGCCATCGCGTCGGCCGCGAGCGCCACCGATGTGTGCAGGAACTGGAGCTTCACGAGGCGTCTGTAGAGAGGGAAGGAAGACGAGAGGGACGTGCCATGGCGATTGGTCAGGGCTTGTATGACGCGGGATTTGGCCATGGCGAGGAAGGTGAGAGCAAGCACGAAGCTAAAGATGGTGCGAAGGAGGGATTGCGGAAGGAACAGCGAAGTGGTGTTGGCCGCCGGGAAGAGGGAGCGAGAGAGGAGCAGCGAAGCAGAGTAAGGGAGCAGAAGCAGAACAGGGGCGTTGAAGGAGTCGATGTTCTTGAGGAAACTGTGAACTGATCGCCTGATGATTCTCGCTGCCCCGTCCATCTCCCAGTTCGGTTGATGGGTCTTCGTTTGGATTCCTTCTATGGCAGAATTTGGCAGAATTGGGCAGTAAATGAGGCAAAAAGAGAGATTTTTTCTCTTCGATGGGTTTGGGTTTTCGCACGAGAAGAGTGTGATGTGATCCGTTTCTGCTGACTGACTGTTCCTTGACGATACCATTCAAACTGAGTTCCGACCCTCAAATGGTGTCTTGTTTCTTTCCGCAGCAGAGAAAAAGAGGCAAACTTTGTCTCATAATAGCAAGAGACAGCAGAGGCTTCTCTTCTGAGATTTCAAGGTTTGTGTTAAAGGAGATAGGAGATGAGGTTCGATTTCTCTCTCTGTTTTGTGGTGTGCGTTGCCACTTCCCACCTGCCATTTGAGCCAACCAGGAACGAACGCACAACTGCCGAGGATGGTGCGTTTTTTTCCTCTCCTACTCGTTCTGTGAAGTCATCATGGCCGTATCAGCAGCGACCACGAAGATTGCCCCCCATGTGTTCAGTTCAGTGGGTACAGATCTGATTTGGTCACGGCCGTTTTTTGGATATAGCTACCGCAACGCCTCCTTATCTAACGTTTTGGCCAGTGTCTTGATCCTTTCGTGGGGGTCATACGTTGCGTGCACGAGACTTTGGAGCGTGAATAGATTATTGTTTGTCTTGGCAATTTAACAGATTTGCCTCGACGGCAATCCGTGCCGCCGGAAGATGAGGTATCTGTCGTTGTCCGGGCACTAGATTTGTAAGGTGATGGTGTCGACGCGATCGTGCATTTTCGGGCTGGTTGATTGGAGCGTTGGCTCATTTGAGTAGTCAGAATCAGCACTATCGCTACATGCATTGAATTAGCATTCCCCTCATCTTTTTTTTTTTGTTTTTTAATAATAGAAATCCGCCCCATCCTCGTTTGCAACGATAGCGATAGGTGGGGAAACCCCTCACGGGGAGTGTGAGGCGACCCTCGTACCCGCACTCAATTGAGATCTAAGGTGTTGTCTCGAGGGCGTTCAAACTCGCACCTACATTTAATAAACGAATATGCCTCTGCTTTTAGTCTTTAGACTCTTGTACATGCTTTTGAAAAGCCGTAACATTTTTTTTTTATAGAAGGTGATGAAATTAGGTAGAAAAGGTAGGGACGGGGAAGCTCTGGAATTTTCCTCAAAATTATAAAAAAAAAATGTTGCATATGACGCATACGGAGATGTTCATTTATATGGAAAAAGGATATAAAGACAAAATTTGGCATGGGGATATAATTAGAACTATTTCCATTCTTCTTCTTCTTCTTAATGAAATGGTCATACGAATGGCGAATTGGATCGGATCTCCGGCGTTTTGATCATCCGCCTGTAACTCCACGCTTTTGCTGGTTTCTTCTTCTTCTTCTGCTGATGCTCATTCTTCTTCGTCATCATCTCTCGGATTTCAGCACCGGTCAAATTAACTTCCGATTCGCTGGTCATCCGGTCGAATTGCCGGGATGGTAAGTTTGGCCGATTTAGAACTAACATTATGCTAGATAAATGAGCATTGAAGCCATCAGACACGTAGAAACATCCAGCCTAGTTGGCCTGAGTGCTTACATGCGTGTTCTTGTAGCGAAATTCTCTAAAGAAAAGAAAAGAAAAGATCGAACGGCTACTAAATGATGAAGGACACGTGTTGTTCATCAAGCCAGGTTAGGCGACAATATTGGGTACAGGACCCCTACGCTTTTATTAGTTCGGTGAAAAACTCTTGAGAAAAAATCACAAAAAACCCTAAACTTTGCCGCCTGTGACATGTTTATCCTGAATTTTTTTTTGTAACACCAAAAACCCCAAACTTTGCTATTTGTGGCACATTTACTCCAATGTACTTTGTCTATAGGCATTTTCATCTTTTTTGCTTTTTCTTTTTTTTACTTTTTTTTTTCCTTTCCGGCAAGAGCTGTCCTCGCCGGCGTTGAGCGAGGGCTACCCTCGCCAGAGTCGGGTGAGGGCGGCCCTCGCTCGCCTAGGTGAAGGCAACCCTCGCCGGCATTGGGCAAGGGTCGCCCTCGCTTGGGCGAGCGAGGGCGACCCTCCCCCGCCACTGGCAAGGGCGACCCTCGCCCGACGCCGGCGAGGGTGGCCCTTGCCTGATGCCGGCGAGGGTGGTCCTTGCCGAATCTGGCGAGGGCCACCCTCGCTCGACACCGACAAGGGCCCCCCTCGCCGGAAAAGAAAAAATAAATAAATAAAAAAGACGAAAATGCCCATGAACAAAGTACATTGAGTGTCAAAAATAGTAAAGTTGGGGGTTTTTGGTGTCATAAAAAAAGTTCAGGGTAAATGTATCACAGGTGGCAAAATTTGTGGTTTTAGTGGTTTTTTCCCGAAATTCTTCTTCAGAAAAATATTAAGTAGTTACTTCCCACCATGTCATTGGCCGATATCACAAGCATTTGTTTTCGCCTACCTAATTACAGATTGACACATATCCACCAACTTGAAATTAAACAACAGAAAAATTACCAAAAAAATCATAAACCTATTAAATATAATCCTAAACCTTTTTTGCCAATTAAGTCCTAGACTTTTTATATTTGCACCAATTCAGTCCATCCAGTGTTGACAAAGGCATTTTTAATATTTTTTGAATTTTTTATTTTCTTTTTCATTCTTTTATTTTCTCTCTCTCTCTCTATTTTTTTCTTCCCTTTTTTTCTTTTTTCAATTGGTTGCCAAGAGGTGAAGGCCAGCAAGGTTGACCTTACTAGCCACTGGTGAAGCTGACCTCGCTGTCATTGGGTGAGGTCAAGTCTCACCAAATTTGGCGAGGGCTCACCCAGCCATGGCAAGGCCAACCTCGCTTGCCCCTGGGTGAGCTCTTGCCACATCTAGCTGCCTAGAGATGGTGATGTCGGCCTAATCGTGGCTCGATGAGGTCCTCGCCGGGCTTTACCTCTAGCTAATTACCAACGTCCGACGACCAATTAGAGGAAGAAGGAAGGAAGGGAGGAAAAAAACAAAAACAAAATTAAAAAAAATTGAAAACTATTATTTAAAAATGTCAACGTTAGCGCCAGTCAAGCCACGTAAGACGATTGGCATTCACATGTGCCGGCTGGCCAAAATTAGCTGGATGTACTAAATTGACACAAATACAAAAGATTTATAACTTAATTGGCAAACATAAAAAGGATTTAGGGTTGAATCAGCACAATTGCAATAAGTTTAAGACTTTTTTTGGTAATTCTCCCCTCTCTTTTCCTCCACCATGACGGCCACTGCTCCATCACCCTAGCACGGCTGTCGCCACCGCTCAAGCTGCTGCAACTTCCATCCTCTAGTCCTTTGCATCATTGTGGCTATCACACCCAGCGGCGAGTTTACGCCCTTCGCCTTCATTGCTACAGATCTATTATGGCCGACCAAATCTAGAGCCGTGGTGAGAGGGAGGTGACCAAACCTGAATAGTGACTGGCGAGGTGGGAAGACGAAGTGGATGCATAAAGGAAGGAAAACCCGAAGATGAACAAGGGAAGACGAAGCTGAAGATCATGTCTGGAGCCATGGTGACGGCGGGAAGACGGATTGACCAGATCTGGTCGATGGCCGAAGACAAAGATGAACAGACGCATGGAGAAAGACAAAGCTGAAGACAATGACAACCACTTCTAGATTTGGCGACGGACGAGCCTAAACGTGAGCAACCATGAAGGGGTGGCTCGGCCATGGATGGCTAACGACCGTGAGCCACCACGACTGAGATGGTGGGTTAGCCATGGACCATGGCTCCAAATCTCACCTTGTCAGTCGTGGACCAATGTTGTCACTGGCTTGATCTGGTCGGCTCCGTCTCCTTGTGGTCGCCATGACTTCGGCCATATCCGAACTATAGCAACGGAGGGAGAGGGAGGAAGAGAGAGAGAAAATTATATTTGTGTCTTTTTAATTTCAGGTCAGTGTCAATGTGACAAGTTTTAATTGGATATGGGTAAAAAAGGTACGCCGCCACATCAGCGTTGACGTGGTGCTTTAAAACCACTTAAACATTTTCTCCTCTTCTTCTATTTAAATGTTCTTGCTAGCAATGTAAAGACACAAAATGATGTTCTTTAAAGTTCATTTACGAAATGACAGGACGGGGATTAGGAATTTCAAAAGATCATTCTTATTTAACCATTCAACAAGAGCTTATTAAAGTAAATATGCTATGCCATATAAGTAGGATGTGGTGGATGTGTATGTCACATGTAGACCTATCAAAATGAGTTATAGATTCATTTCTTAACCCGTATTTGATGAGCTGAGTTGTTATATAGATTGGTTATTTAGTAATAGATCATAAATGGATTTAGAATTGTAAAACTTAAAATAATATTAGTATTAAATGGGTTAACAATATATTTAGACTCAACTCATCTCTATTATTATATGTTCACTCTCTCTAGCACTTCTTCATTCCATGCTCTCACCTTAATTCGAGTATGACTTTTCTTAGATTCGGTTAAGTCTATAACTATTTTAGCATATGTGTCGAGTCAGACATGTGTCACTAAATTTGTATTGCATGAAAATATATCAATTTGGGTCGAACCAATTTCGATCCGACTCGATTCACCCATTTGACACGTCTAATTACATGTGCATGCGTCACCAGATGCATGTAATATATGTTAAATACAATTGCTCTCGCTTACTTCTTGACGAGTCGAAACTTCCCATCATGTGATTTGTATAGAATTTCAAGATATAATTCAAAAATACAATCGCATTAAATTTTTAATATTGATAGTATGCATGCGCAATTTCAATTGTTGTCAAGCTCACCGCGCATAATATATAATCACCAAGTAATACAGTCGGAATGACCGATTGTAAATAAATCCTTTAGCCTCATCATCGTCACCTTCATCATCTTTGTTAATCCATTAGGCATGTGGTCTAATCACTTGCCCCTCTACCCTAAACAATTTTTCATGATCTTGCAAAGGAAACCACTTAACTATCTCTTGGCTTAAACCCCCAAACGAAGAGCTATTTAAGTGAAACTCTATTGTAATGCATTGATGTAATATTTCACAAAAAAAAATTGGGGAAAAAAGCAGATGTGTATGTTATGGATAGAATTACTAGCTGCAAGCACAACCACCCATAGGGTCCTGCTTCCTCTTTGGAACGGTATCTGCATTCTTTCTCAGCTTCACCTCACCGAGAACCTTTCCCGTCCACTCGCTAAAATGGGTCTGATTGTGCCCGATCTGGCCATTCTTGTAAATGTTGAAGCACCTGATGTCGCCCTCCGGGTAGGGACATTTTGTCGCCGATCGGGTCCCCACCAGGTGCCCTGGTTCCTCATCCCCGACCAGCTTGACAGCCATTGGTAGGTACACATATTGGCCGACCCCGACGTAGCGCAGCCATCCTTTGGGGTAGAACTCCATCACACTGCTGTTCCGATCTATGATGAACAGATTGGTCAGCTGCGCTCCGTGTGGCGACGCCAACACGTCCGTCGTACTCATTAGTTTCACCTGCATAATATTATTGGTTTCAAGCACAATAAAACCCGGCCACGAACCCAACCTACTTTAGTGATTAATTACTTGCAAGATAAGTGGAAACCAAGGTCAATCAACTTGTGCGATTTTGCTAAGTATATGCCAGTGAATTGGACCTAATTTTACCGTAATTGGTCATTCTATACATTAAGATTTTCGGTTTGTCATCCAACATGGTGTGTCAACTCCTAACATGCAAGCACTCATTGGATGTCTGTTTGAAAGGTGCGGATTATTCGTCGGAGCGAATTTGGACCTTATCGTAATTTTATGCCATTGAATTGGACCTCATTTTACCGTAATTTTATGCACCGATCTGGTCACAGAAAGTGAGATTCGTCGAAGCGAGCCACCGTGAGCCGACGGCCTTCGACCTTATCGCACTCCCTCTAGAAAATCCCGATCACCTCCAACTCATTCCTGAACAACCTCGCTCCCCGTCTCATCAACAACGTCAAACATATCGTGTTACCCTTGTTACCATCATTGTCATCCTCCATGCTCAAATTGTAGTATCTCCTCACACTGCACCTCAACAATGTGTAGGCTTCAATCATCCTCTCCATAGACATCCCTCTTTCGTTGTGCCTCATCACCACAGCATTCTCGAAGTAGACGGAGCCGTCCTCCTTGATTTTATCAAACATTTCTACAAAGGGTGGCTTCCCGAAAGTGGCCTCCATCAGCTTGCTCAGCCATGGGGCCATTCCGGGCCGGAGCTCGCCCCAGTGGTACAACACCCACCACTCGGGCGGGTGGCGGCAGCCTTGCTCCTAGTACCATGCCATGAACGGGAACACGGTCGACAAGCCGTGCCATATGTTGCCATAGTCGTAGTGGTTGTAGGACATGAAAGTCAGGCCACTCATGAAGGTGGCGTCACGTAGGAGGGCGTCAGGCCATGCGAGAGCATAGTAGTTCCGCGAGCAGTCATGGACGTCACATCCCTTGAGGCATAGCACCAGGCCCTTCGAGCTGTTCGACAGGAAGCGCAGGCACTGGGGCCTGCCGCCAATGCTGGTATCATTGAGCGAGCTCATGAACCAGGTGTGGCTCTCGGCGGGTCGGTCAGCGAAGCGCTGGTCCTTGAGCTAGAGGAACGTGACCGCGTCTCGCAGCCTCTCAGTGGTGGGGTCGGGAGGGACGACAGAGGCAGTGTCAAGGATGACCTTTCGCCATCGGTGCACGAGAGAGAGAGAGAGAGAGAGAGAGAGAGAGAGAGAGAGGCCATTGAGGGGAAGGAGTCAACTGAGACTGGAGAAGGGAGATTTGGGAGAGGACGAAGAGGAGGGCGCCCGTGGAGAGGACGTAGACGAGGAGCCTGGCGGTGTAGATCGAGAAGGGAACAGCGGTGGTAGGCCGTGGCGGCTGGTTGGATTTGGAGCAGCTGGTTGGGGGTGTAGATGGGTGGGAGGGAGGTGGCTCTGATTGTAGAAGAGTGAGGAAAATATGCAGAATTCTCTCATTAATCTGTATATACTTCTTACAAGGTTACAATATAACATGTATATATACAGAGGAGGACAATCCTAATTTTCCTACAAGTCAGAAGATAAGAATAGGAAGAAACCAAATAAGGAAGACTCCTCCTATTATGATACTAATTGGCAGCTCGTCAAGACTCCTCCTCAAGCCGATGAAAAGATATCTTTGATACCCAGCTTGACAAGAGCGCTGTGAAATGCTTAGCTCGACACAGCTTTAGTAAGCACATCTGCCAATTGATCTTTAGACTTGACGAAAGGAAACTCTACCACCTTCGCATCCAAGTTTTGTTTGACAAAATGTCTATCCACCTCAACATGCTTGGTTTGGTCATGTTGAACTGGATTATGGGAAATTTCAATTGCCATCTTGTTATCACAGAACAATCGCATCTCAGACTCTGGTGGAAAACCAAACTCTGTCAGCAACTTCTTGAGCACGGTGACTCACACAGCCCCTTAGCTATTCCTCGGAACTCAGCTTCGGCACTGGACATGGCTACAACCTTCTGCTTTTTGCTTCTCCATGTCACCAAGTTACCTCCCACAAATGTAAAGTAACTTGAAGTAGATCTCCTGTCTGAAACGTTGCCTGCCCAATCTGCATCCGTTTAAGCCTTTATTTCCAAATGTCCATTTCTCCCAAAGAACAACCCTTTGTCCGGAGCTGACTTCAAGTAGCGTAAAATTCGAATCACGGCTTTCATATGTTCTTCGCTCGGAGCATGCATAAATTGACTTACAACTCCTACTGCATATGCAATATCTGGACGGGTGTGTGACAAATAAATTAACCTCCCTACTAACCTCTGGTATCAATCTTTATTAGTAGGTACCTGATCAAGAACTTCTCCAAGTCTGTGATTTTGGACAATAGGTGTGTCTGCAGGCTTACAATCCAACATTCCAACCTCAGCCAATAAATCTAACACATATTTTTGTTGAGAAAAGAAAATACCTTTCTTTGATTGGACTACCTCGATCCCCAAAAAATATTTCAGACCTCCTAAGTTTTTCATCTCAAACTCCTTTGCAAGTCTTCTCTGAAGTTCAGCAATTTCTTCAACATCATCTCCAGTGATGATCATATCATCCACATATATTATTAGTGCAGTTACTTTGCCCTGTCTTCTTTTTAGGAATAGTGTATGATTAGAATTACTTTGAATATATCCATACCTCTTCATTGCTGAGCTAAAGCGACCAAACCATGCCCGGGTGATTGTTTTAGTCCATACAGGGAGCGCTCAAGCTTGCAAACCACATTAGGCTAATCGACGCATGCATAACCCAGTGGAATCTCCATGTAAATCTCTTCCTCTAAGTCTCCATGAAGAAATGCATTTTTCATATCAAATTGATGCAAAGGCCACTCTCTGTTTGCTGCAATTGACATTAAAACCCGGATAGTGTTCAACTTAGCAACCGGGGAAAAAGTTTCTTGGTAGTCCACACCGTAGGTTTGGGTATACCTCTTCACTACTAGCCGAGCCTTGCATCTCTCAATTGAACTATCGGCCTTGTATTTGACGGTGAAGACCCACTTACACCATATTGCTTTCTTTCCTGTCGGTAACTCTACCAGTCTCCAAGTCTCATTCTTCGGCAACGCTTCCATCTCTTCTTTCATCGCTTGTACCCACTTAGGATCATTCAATGCTTCTTGTACTCCACCAGGAATTTTAATTCCGGAGACATTAGACACAAATGCCTTCACGGGTGCTAACAATCTCTCTGTCGATACATAGTTCGTGATTGGGTACTTCGATTTTCTTTCCTCCGCATCAGGTGAGTACGTATTAGGCGCCTTCCCTCGATTATATCTGTAGGGCAATTTATAACCAACATCCGTATCAGCATCATCAGAGGAATCATGTATAGTTGGAGATCTTACCTCAGGAGTATCCTTAGGAGAGTGGTCGGGTACTTGAGAGGGAAGAGAAGGTTGTACTTGTGACTCTTGGAGTGAAGCATCCTGCTGATCTTCTGTACTAAGGAGTTACGGCCTAGGGTCCTGTTCACTATCCTAACCCATATGTTTCATTGCTACCGTAGGCTGGTCTACTGCCTGTCCTCCCAATTTGCCATTTTCTGATACTGAGTTCGCCCCAATTGCTGCCATTAAACCAACATCCCACCATTTTTTCCTTTCATCCCGTTTCTCCCCCTGAAAGGTAGAATTGGTGCTAGGGAAAAAGAGTTCTGTCTCAATAAACGTCACATTCATGGTAACAAATGTTTTCTTCGTGCTAAGATTGTAGCAGCGGTAACCTTTTTGGTGAGTGTCATAGCCCAAGAAAACACATTTAACACCACATGGGTCGAGCTTTGTACGGTGATGCTTATGAATGTAGACATAAGCCACACACCTGAACACCTTCGGAGGTAAAGTCAAGATCGACGGAAGAGGAACATGTTTCGAAAGCTCCTGGAGTGGAGTCTGGAATGCCAAAACCCAAGAGAGCATTCTGTTCATGAGATACACGGCCGTAACAACGGCTGCATTCCAAAAACGACGAGGAACCTGCCCACCCTCTAATAAGGCTCGCGCCGTCTCAAGAATATGACGGTTTTTTCACTCGGCCACACCATTTTGTTGTGGTGTGTTAGTACATAGGGTCTCATGAATGAGACCATGCTCCCGAAAATAACTTGCTAGTTGCTGGTTGATATATTCACCACCATTGTCACTTCGGAGAATGCGAAGTTAAGCTCCAAATTGAGTGGCCATCATGCAATGAAACATACGAAAGACAGAGCAGCTGACCTCATCCTTGTGTTTCAATAAATATAACCAGGTCATTCTGGTACAGTCATCCACAAACGTGACAAACCAACGAACCTCGGACATAGTAGAAATCGGCGAAGCACCCCACACATTAGAATGGATTAATGAAAACGGTATCATGCTTTTATTGAAACTCAACGGAAAGGAAGCTCGATGGCTTTTCACCAAAATACAGTTCTCACATTTAAATGCAAAAGCTAAAGAATTACTGAATAAGTCTGGGAATAAAAATTTTAAATAGCCAAATGAAGGGTGGCCAAGTCGACGATGCCATAACCAAATGTCTTGCACTTTATCAGTGGAGGAACCGCGGGTGTGGTAAACTCTACTCGTATTGAAGTCCTCCATAAAGTATAACCCCTCTCTCTTAGTACCACGTCCAATAATCTCTTTCGTGAGGATATCCTGAAATAGACAAAAAGAAGAATACATGAGTACGCTGCAATTCAGTTCATCAGTGATTTGTCCAACAGACAGTAACCGATTAGATAAAGATGGAACTAGCAGAGTATTTGTCAATCACAGAGACTGAGAAAGATTAACACTGCCAGTTCCTGTAACAGGAAAGCAACTGCCGTTAGCATTCAAAATATGCTATCGCCTCGGAGTGGTACGATGAAGGAGGTCCTCAGCATTGGATGTCATATGATCCGTGGCACTCGAATCTATAATCCATCCATCACGACCGTTACCTGTAGAAGCACTGACAAGCATAAACCCATCGTTACCTTCAGAGGCTGCAGATGGGGTAGAGGTAGTGTCTACCGTTGGTACTAAAGATAAGGCCGAGGCAACTGAGGCCCTATCCAAGTCACCAGTAGCCAAGGACGCATGTCCCTTCCCTACCGCAGTATCTTCTTTCTTCTTAGCCTATAATTCGTTCCACCAATCAGGGTAGCCATGCAACTTAAAACAGGTTTCCTTTGTGTGCTTAGAATTCCCACAATGGCTACAACCCCCTACGTTCTGTGGAGATGATCTAGCCCTCAAACCATCACCGGAGTGTCCTCCCCCAGAACCACCAGGCACCATCTGCAAAGTAGTGTGTGCGGTGCTCCTCTCAGGAATTTTCTGGCCAAGTTTTCCTCCACATGACACCATGGCAGCAGCGGATGTAGTGTCTGGACGTGTGAGCATAACATTTTGTCGCATATCCTCACGTCGAACTCGTGCATAGGCTTGCTCTACGGTAGGAAAAGGTTACATTTGCAGCACATCAGCCCTGACATTGTCAAGGCGATCATCGAGACCATCCAAAAATAAGTAGACACGATCTTCTTGTACTAAGGCATTATAGCGCTCAATATCGTGCGGGCATGTCATGGGTTCGGACGGCGAAAGTCAATCTCTTGCCAAAGATCTTGAAGAGTATTGTAATATTTCTTAATGGGTCCACTTGCCTGTTTCAATCGACTCAGGAGTTGCTTTAGATCATATACCTGGGAAATATCGAAGCCATCAAAGAATGTTGTAGCTATGGCCTCCCAAACCGCCTTAGCGATGGGGTATCGAATAAAATTGCCAATCAATTCCGGGACCATAGAATTGATAAGCCAGCCTTTACCTGTAGAGTCGTCAATTTTCCACTTCCGAAAACTAGGATCGGTCGGAAGCGGTGGGGAAAGATCTCCATTAATATGCCCCAATTTGTCTTTTCCGGAGATGTACATCTCAACAACTTGGGTCCAAAGGCCATAATTGTGGCCATCTAACTTCACGGCAATGGATGGTGCAGGAGCCTCAACGTGGGACGGTGAGACCTGATGAGTGGTCAAAATTTGGGTCAACTTCGATGTTAAATTCTCAATGAGGGCATCAATGGTGGGAGCCCCTCTTGGAGCTTGGAAAGGAACACCGTCACCCGAATGATGCGCAACAACTCCTGTTGAAGGTGAAGGGGCCACATCGGATAGGACCTTGTCATCAGCCATGTCTCGAGAAGAGAAGAAACGGTGCGGCAACCAATCGTGGTTGCGATTTCTGGTTTAGAAGGTCGGAGTGGCGAAGAGATCGTGGTGAGAGAGGATCGACGCGATGACAAGCAAAGTTGTGGCGGATCGTAGTACCTCCGCTGTGGTCAGTGGCGAGTCAAGTGATCGACACAGCAAGCGGCGGCGCTGGATTGTGAAGTAGAAGAGAAGACCAAACCCTAGTTTTTGGGTTTGGTTCAATTGGTCGGGTCAACAGGTTCCTAATCGAACCCGCTCTGATACCATGTAGAAGAGTGACGAAAATATGCAAATTTCTCTCATTGATCTGTATATACTTCTTACAAGGTTATAATATAACATGTATATATATACAGATGAGGACAACCTTTATTTTCCTACAAATCAGGAGATAAAAATAGGAAGAAACCAAATAAGGAAAACTCCTCCTATTATGATACTAATTGACAGCTCGTCAAGACTGATGTCCACTCTGCACGGGGATGATGCTATGGCCATCAAGAGAAGATGACGATTGATCAAACGCAAGAATTCTTGGTGAGCGGCGGAGTGGTGGAGGCTGCTGGGATGGGAAGAGGATCGATCTTAAATACTCGTTGAGGTCAGCTTCGCCCGAGGTGGACATTGGACAATGTCCACCTCGTTAGCTAGAAGAGTGGTAAACGCGGCAACTTAAATCTTTGGATGCAATTAGAGGAGGAGTGGGATCAGGGAAACATCCCACCATTGCATCGTTGAAATGAGATGCAACCTGCATGGGAGGAAATACGTCGTCGCGCGTCCCTCCCTCCCGCGGTCTCCGTCTTCAATTCCATGCTAAACACTTCAGGGAGTGGTATCACACTAAATTGGTTCAATAGGCATGACAATTTTATGCTTATAATCTATCCAAGTGTGTACGACAAGAGCCCGTCGGAAAAATCTCGATATGCCTCGCCCGTTTGTTCGATGGGGCATGGACCCGAGACCCGATACCATCACTAATTAAAGACTAGCGTATTAACGAACGCATCGACCGTTGATTGTCATTTTGCGATAAAAGTATGTGGTTTAGCGTAAACACGCCCCCTCAATGAAGCCTCATTATCGTGCGATCTCGACTGATGCACACGGTGAGCGTTACGTGAGATCCATGCAATTCAGCACTCGATGTATTACATAAACTTAGAAAAATGATTAAGTGATCGTCGTTAATCCACCGCGAGATTAACAGCCCTGCTTTTAGACTTATATGCATCAAACAGCATGTGAGCATTTCCGAATTGCTCTCCCTTTTTGGGGTTTCCTCCTGCGCCCTATTGCTTGGCCAAAATTCTTCTTCAAGAGCAAGCAATGAAGCACCGATGAGCCGCATATCCATTAGAATTCCGAACTTGTTTAGAGTCCCACTTGCTTCAGCGGCCCATTTTCCAATTGCGATCCACAGCGCATGCCTGACGTCACGGATGCGCTGTGGTCCGCACTTCGGAAAGGTCGACCCACCCAAAATATATATATATATATATTTGCTTTTCTTTGCTTCTTTTCATCGTTATTTTGTGTATTCCACGCAAGAGAAGGGTTTTGGCCGTGTAAGAAGACATCCGGTTGCTAATCACTTTTCTTAGTCAAGGCGTTAATTGCTGCTTAGGGAAGAAAGACGATAAATCAGAGCTCTTTCGTTTTGCGAAAAATAAATAATTTTAAAAATAGTATTTAAAAAATGAATGTTTGTATTACTTGTAAAAATGAATAACGAGAAATATTTCAATTATCTACAATAATGTATAGTCATAAATTATCGTCGATAATGAAGATATTTGTCATTTAAAGGATTAATTTTTTTAAAATAATTCATTTCTAGCGAAACGAACGAAGTCCGGAAGAATTCGTTTTGCCACCACGCCTTTAATTTCGAAGGTAAATAATGATAATTGACCATTGGAATGAGTTTCGAAGGAGGAAGAGTTATACCTTTAGGATATTGATGTCACTCACAACTCTAAAGTAACTCTGGAAAGTCAGATAACATTAGGCTAATAACATACATATGCTAGAATTTTCAACCTAAAAGATTAAGTTATTATGTGAAGGCGTGTTTTCTTTTACTCACACATAGGCTGGACTTTGGCCTAATCATAAATATATGTAACATGGGATGCAAATATAGGCTGAGAAGATTTGAATTCACGGTATTATGCTTTAATACCATGTGAGATTTTATGGGATCGCTACCAATTACCACGCTTTCACATAATTATAGATGGAATTTTCAGGTTGAAAGTTATAACAAAGTAATTGTAGATTGTATATCATGGATTTCGGGTGATTGGTTCATCGCAGGTTTATTGGTTGAACTAGGTCAACATCGTGTTTGACCGATTCTTGACCATTCCAATTCTGAGGGAACAAGCGGATCATAGTTTAGTTCCCGATTGAATCGGCTAATCTTGTCTGGATTTAAATACGGTGCAATCGAGGATAGACCATAGGATCGCATTATGCTAGAGCATCATGCGATGGCGAGCGTGAGGGCTGCGGACTTGAAATTCTTTCATTCATCGCTCAACAGGATACGTGAAAAGTAAATTGACTTTATGGCAAAGTAAATCGAAATGGAGAAAACAAAACATAGCCAAATCCAGAAAATAAAAAAGGATCAATGGAGTATTGGCACAATTAAGCACACACATGTTCTACAAGAACGGATCCATCAAGCAAAATAACACATATCGAAAATGTCTTCTCCGATCATTACAGCGTTGCCAATCGGCGGTGTATGTTCTTGCAGCAAAATTCGCAGGAAAAAAAATTCCAATAGCTGCAAATGATGGAGGACACGTGTCATCCATCAATGGTTAGTTGCCAGCACTGGGTGCAACACTCCCACTACTCGTTAATGTTTGCCAAGAAAATCTTCTTCTATTCAGATGTTCCTAGCAGCATACGGATACAAATGTCGGTTTCTCAATTTAATTTGCAAAATGACGCGGCAGATTAAGACTTTCAAATGAAAAAAGATCTTAATAGGAGTAAATCGATAATTCAAATGAGATAATTTAACTGGTATGAAAAAGGGCTAAAACCGAATATAAAAAATTAATGTCGAAAATCTATTATTTCTATTTTATCACCTAATATAACATGGAGTACCTCCGTAAGAGATAATGAAAAGAAACCAATATCCAAGCACTTATCGATTCAAATGAGATTTAAGTCATATTTTCATTATTGACAAATAATCTTTTTTTCATAAAAAACCGAGATCGTTTAAAATAATGTCATCAAGGCATTAGACCAACAAAAAGTTGAGGCCTACCGCATATTTCTATAAGAATGCTTATTATAAATGCTAAGAAGTAAACTTGTAGAGTGGACATCAATTGCGGGGGCTAATTTTTGGAACCATCTCAAGGATATTTGGAACCCTCGATATAACCGTCAGATAAAAGGAACTCATCTATTTATCTTAAAATTTTGTGCGTTATCATTATTCATATTAAGGGCGATCGATTTTCAATTCGAGAACCGACCTTGCGACCTCATATTCCTGATTTTTCCGTTCAATTCGCAGAAATGTGAACTTTATGCTTTTTTTTTTCTTGGACAACCTGTGGAACGTGAGTGTGGTTGAGTCGTTTTAGACGACGGGAGTTCAATTAATTAATGCTGGGAAATGTGCATCTTCATGCTTCTGATCTAAAGCCAAAAGTTGGTTCTTTGATACGCGCCCAATGAGCTCGAAACCAGAACTACTGTTCAATTTGGAGATGAGCTTTTAAGTTTATATTATCTTGTATAGAGGGGCGTGTGTGTGTATTTCTTTGGCAATGTGATGAGCTCATCCGTTCGCTAATAGAGGGAAAAACGTTGGGGGAAAAAAAACAGAGGTGTATGTTATGGAAAATTTGAAAACAATATATCCGAATTATCAGTTGCAAGCACAAGCACCGATCCGGTCCTGCTTCCTCTTCAGAACGGTATCTCCAGTCCTTCTCAACTTCACTTCACCGAGAACCTTTCTCGTCCACTCGCTAAAATGGGTTTGGTTGTGGCCGATCTTGCCGTTCTTGTAGGTGTCGAAGCATCTGATGTCGCCCTCTGGGTAGGGACACCCCTCGCCGACCGGATCCCGCCAGGCGCCCTGGTGCCTCATCCCCGACCAGCTTGACAGCCACTGGTACACATATTGGCCAACCCCGGCGTAGCGCAGCCACCCCTTGGGGTAGAATTCCATCACACTGCTGTTCCGGTCCATGATGAACAGATTAGTTAGCTGTGCCCCGTGTGGCGACGCCAACATGTCTGTCGTGCTCATCAGTTTCACCTGCATAATGTTACTGGTTTCAAACAAAAGTAACCCCACAAACCCATAAATACTTTAGTGATTAATTACTTGTAAGATAAGTGGATGCCAAGGTCAATTAACATCTGCGATTTGCTTAGTGTATGTCATTGAATTGGACCTCATTTTACCGTAATTGGTCATTCCGTACAATAGGATTTTCGGTTTGTCAGCTAACATGGTGCGTCAACGCCTAACATGCATGCAGTCCTTGAATGTTTTGTTCTAATGGTGTGGAACTATGTCTCTCTACCTTTAAGTTGACCACTACCTATATTATTCGACTCATTTTCACTAAAGAGTCAGAAGGAATATACTATAATTTACATAAGAAATATCTAACGAAAATTACCCTTGTTTTTTCTTTTTGGATCTTCAAACTACAAAGTATTTAGCGAGTGTCAAACAACAATCATGCTAATTCAAACAAGGACTAATTCAGGTTTTATGCACTGACCTGATTACAGAAACTGAGATCATCGGAGTGAGCCACCGTGAGACGACAACCTTCAACCTTATCGCACTCCCTCTGGAAAATCCCGACCACGGCTGACTCGTTCTTGAATGACCTTGCTCCTCGTCTCATCAACAAGGTCAAACGTATTGTGTTAACCTTGTTACCATCACCATCGACCTCCGAGCTCAAGTTGCAATATCTCCTCACACTGCACCTCAACAATTCGTAGGCCTCAATCCTTCTCTCCATAGACATCCCTCCTTCGTTGTGCCTCGTCACCACAGCGTCCTCGAAGCATATGGAGGTGTCCTCCGTGAATTTATCAAACACTTCAACAGATGGTGGCTTTCCAAACGTCGCCTCCATCAGCTTGCTCAGCCACGGGGCCATCTCGGGCCGCAGCTCACCCCAGTGGTACAACACCCATCGCTCGGGCAGGCGGTGGCAGCCTTGCCCTTGGTGCCACGCCACGAATGGGAAAATCGTCGACAAGCCGTGCCATATGTTGTCATAGTCATAGTGGTTGTAGGACACGAAAGTGAGGCCCCTCATGAAGATGGCATCGTGCGGGAGGGCCTCAGGCCACGCGAGGGCGTAGTAGTTCTGCGATCCATCATGGAAGTCGCGTCCCTTGAGGCATAGCACCCGGCCCTTTGAGCTGTCCGACGGGAAGCGCAGGTGCCGGGGCCCGCTGCCCAAGCTGGTATCATTGAGGGAGCTCATGAACCAGGTGTGTCCCTCGGTGGGTTGGTCGGCGAAGCGCAGGTCCTTGAGCGGGAGGAATGTGACAGCTTCGCGAAGCCTCTTGGCCGCGGCCTTGAGCTCATCAGCTGTGGTGGCGGTGGCAGTGGCGGTGTCGGGGTTGGGAGCGACGATGTAGGTGGCATCGAGGATGACTCTTTGCCATTGGTGAACGAAAGAGAGAGGCCATCGAGGGGAAGGAGCCGACTGAGATCGGAGGAGGGAGATTTGGGAGAGGATGAAGAAGAGGACGCATGTAGTGACGACGTAGACGAAGAGCTTGGCTGTGTAGATCGAGAAGGGAATGGTGGCGGGACGCGGTGGTTGGTTGGATTTGGAAGAGGTGGTTCTGGTGTAGATGGGTGCGGGGGAGGCGGATCTGATATCCACTCTACATGAGGATGATGATGCTTCCGCCATCAAGAGACGATGGTGATCAGATCAAATGTCGGGTTCTTCGCGAGAGGCGGGCTGGTGGAGGCCGGGATGGGCGAGGATCTTAAATACTCGTTAAGGGCACAGCTTTCACAAGCTTCCCCTCGTGGAGTTGGACGGTGTAAAGCTTATTACCTAGAAGAGAGTGGTAAATGCAGGGGCAACTTTTCATCTTTTGTTTTTTGCCATGGGATAGATCGTAGCAGTCCACCTTCAGCAGCTGGTAACATTGAATCCCTTTCAATGCAATCAAAGGAGGAGTAGAATCAAGGGGAAATATCCCACATGCATGTTGAATTCCATGAAAGAAGCAAAAGACGCTCGGAAACGAAGCCTGAGCTTCCATCGGAAGGAGAAGAAAAAGATGCTTTTTGGGACTGCTTCGAGACAAAGGCAACCTGCATGGGAGGAGGCAGCACGTTGCTTAGTACGCGTCCCAGATCCGGCATAACAAATATCTTGATGTACCGTACTGAATTTTTTCGATAGATATGGCGATTTTATACTTATAATCTATCCAAACATATATAACAAGAGCCTAATAGAAAAAAAAAACTCATATATACTTTATCCGTTTGTTCAATGAGCATCTAAACTGGAGATATCGGTAGTAGTCAAGACCCAATACGGTCACTAAAAACTAGTATATTTTTACAAACGCATTGGCACACGTAGTTGAGACCGATAAGCTTCGTTTCACGTGACGTCTCAATGCGATCGAGATCAATTGGCTTCACAGATTGCACGACGATAAAGCTTCATCGAGGGATACAATTATCGTAAAAACCCAGTATTTCCGAATTTGCTTTCCTTTTTTTCGTTTCCTTTTTCGCCCAATTACTTTAGTCAAAAGTGAGGGGCGTGACGGGAAAATCTTCTTCAAGAACAAGCAACGAAGCACCGAGAGAGCCGCAAGATGCGTCCGAATCCGCCATTCGTTTCGAAGTCCCCCCGCCACAGCGCATGCCTGACGCGTGTCTACTCCCATTCATTGTCCTCACAGCAAGAAGGCCGTCTCGATTACTTGCTTAGATGCAACTCCAAATCGTCTCGCTTTTATCATCGCCAGTTTGTCGTTTTGCAGGTCGCTAACCACTTTTCGTGATCAAGACGTTCATCTCTACTCTGATAAAATTTTCTTGCACCGTGCCTTTAATTTCCCAAGGGAAATGGTGATTTTTGATCGGACGAGAGCTACTGCAAATTCTAAACTATATCCGGTGTAATATATTCGCCAAAAAAAAAAAATTTCCGTGACAACGAAAATCTCAAACGTACATTTGTATGACACATTTACCTTCCGTTAAAATTCTGTCGATGAAAGTTGTTAAAAATCCATTTACATGGACGCTGGAAAGCAAACGGCATTGACATGGTACCCACGTGACTTAAATCAAATAAAAATGATGTTGCTTTGGTGGAAAAATCATCGAATAGGATCTTGATAAAGAGTAAATGTATCACTTAAGTACAACTTTAGGTTTTTCTATGTCATAAAAAAGTTTACGATAAATATCTCATAATGAGTATAATATGGGATTTTTTATATCACCAAAAAAAAATTCATAATAAATGTGTCCATAATTTGGGGCATTTTGTGACTTTTTCCCTCGTTTATAAAGGAGAACGAGCTTTGACTTTTTTACTGCTCAGCGAACTAGAGAGTTACGAAAAAGAAGGGGCTTCGAATCTCTTATCATTTTCATGGAGATTTAAAGGGAACCAAAAAACTGGGGCGGAGCTGTGAGGCTTCAACACGAGCTACTGATGAGAAGAAGGAAGAGGTTTTTTGGAAATTTCATTGCCCCTCACCCTTCGAGAATTAGAAAGATTTTTTTTCAAGTTCATTTAAAATTTAGGTTCTTCTACTTCATTTTTATTCATTTATCATTTCTCTCTCTCTCTCTCTCTCTCTTTTTCTATTTCTTTTCTTTTTTTACTTCTTTTTTATTCCCTCCATCATTCCTTAATAAAAAAATTATTAAATTATAAAATATATCCATATACCAAAAATTTGTAATAAATATAAATGCTATATATTTTATACAGAATAGACAGACATTCAAGTATATAAAAAAATAGGAATAGAAAAAAATGATATTTTTGTTATTTTGAATTTTATTTTTTCATATTCGAATTCAAAATATTATTTATATATACTTATTATTTTATTATAATTAACTTAAGAAGTTTGTTATTAAAAAAAAAATAACTTCTATACTATAGATATGTGAAATCCTATCCAACTTTATCTCACATTTTCTAGAAGATATTTTTATTTGGGCTATATCCGCTTATATCCGATTTTTATCCTATCTTGGGCAAAAACTAAACATGAGATAGGATTTATTTTATCATATTTTGACTTTTATCTTGAATAGCAAATGTAACCTAATAATTATGGAAAGTGAAATAACTTTAGGCTTCCATTATTACCCATGCACGAGGTGATTATAGATTGTGAAACGCACGGAATTTGTGCACCGCTTCCCATCCCTCCTCTGTTGGTTGTACAATTGACAAGTTGAGAACTAGCGTTTTCAAACCCAGACCGATCGAAGAACCGGTTAGGCCAGTCAACCGGTTGAACCAATTGTCGTCTTTAAATCTAAGGACCAATCAAACTAGCGATCGATTCATCGGGTTTATTGTTGAATTAGGTTAGTGCTAGTTTTGATGGATTCTTGACTATTCCAATTCTCAAGTAAAAACTGAACCGTGGCTCGATTCCCAATGGAACCGGCCAATCCTGTTCGAGTTTAAACACATTGCAATTGATGTGAATCTTAGGATCAATGTGACGCTAGTACCATACCCCCTACCTCTTTAGTGTTTGCCAAGAAGCTCTTCTTCTATTTAAATGTTCTAAGAGTGTACACATACATATTTCGGTCTTTAAAGTTAATTTACAAAATGATGCAGAGAGAAAGCGTAAATTTGAAACAACTTCAAAGAACTCGAAAATTTTATTCAATGATACTGTGATTTTCGATTACAAGACGGACATCTTATATAGAGATAGGATTCCTAATATTAATGAAAACCGAATAATTAAAGATAACATATAATATACCAAATCTTTCAAATAGAATATGTGAAAGTAATGATAATCATGAATTTTCTAATATAGAAAACTGCCTGAATTGTTATTTGTCTCAAAATCAGAAAAACTGCCGAGATTTCCAGCGATTAAGGCAATCACATTCTTCAAGATAATCACAAGCTAACTATTCTACGTCATAAAATCACATGACGAATTAACAATTTCAAATAAAAAAGGATCTTGTACGGGTAAATCGATGTTGTATTATATGTTCATCATTGACAAACAACCTTTCTTTCGTAAAAATGGCTTTGTCGAGGCACTAGACCCGCCAACAAAGAGTCCAAGCCCACCACATATATCTATAATAATGCTTACTTTGGTTAATTTAGTGTCACTTTTTCGATATGTTAACAAGTAAACGTGCAGTCTTGTCATTTTTCATATTAGGGGCGACTGACTTCAATTTGAAAACCGATCCTTTGACCATATATTTCCGATTCTCTATTCTATCGTGGAACCGAAAATCCAAATTTTTATAATGAAATATAAAATCACATCATTTTATTACTAAAACATTTTTTCGTTGAGTTGTTGTTTTCGATCATATCCTATTAATTCAAATCTCGATGGTTAGATTTCTATATACATATTTTCTCAAAAGAGGTTTTTTTTTTATAACATTCAAAAACCCGGATCAATTTAGAAAACCGCCCGAATGGGGACTGATTCTCGAGTTCGGGTCGAACCGATTCCTAGTCCCATTTTGTATAGTAGTCACATTATAGAAACGAAGAAGTTAAGATCCGCCCCCCGATGGAGGATCCGACCCGACCCGACTCTCCGTGAACGGGTCCGCGAGGGTGGGTCCGCCCGCACACGAACCCTTCACCTCAGTCTTTGATTTTACCGGGGGGAAGAGAGAAACTTCCCCTCCTTCCTTCCTTCCTTCCGAAGGTCTTCTCGTCTCGCATGGCGGATTGGACCCGATCCGGCGCGTTGATTCTTCTCCCGTGACTCCTCGCCTTTGCTCCTTTCTTCTTCTTGTTCCGCTGCTGCTGCCGCTTCTTCTTCTTCTTCGTCTCCTTCTTCGTCTCTAGAGTTTCGGCGGAACAAGCGAGTCCGGTCGGTAATGCTTCTCTGATTATCTCATTTTGCAGCGCCCGAATCTAACCCTAGCTCGCTTGGGGGCTTCGCTGCGTGTGTATTCTTAGATATCGCTGTCGTGATTTGTTATCGCGTGTCGCCTGCGTTATTTGTGAGGGTCGGATTCGAGTTAGCTTCGTACGCGCGATCGGCGCTAGCTTGAGTTGAATTTAGCTGGAAAATGTTGCAGAAATGTGAGCTTATTGCCTCTTTTTTTTCGGATAACCTGTGGAATTTGAGCGTGGTCGAGTCGTTTTAGGCGACGGGGGAAGCGAGAGGATGCAAATGGCCGACTTCGATTGATGTTGAGAAATGGGCATCTTCGTGCCTTCGGTCTGAAGCGGAAAGTTGGTTCTTTGATGCGCGCCGAATGAGCTTGAAAAAAGAACTACTGTTCGATTTGAAGATGAGCTTTTTAAGTTTATATTATCTTGTGTAGGGGGCGTGCGTGTGTGTTCTTTGGCTATGTGATGAGCTCGTCTGTTTGCTAATAGCGGGAAACAGTTAGTTTCTGTGAGCTGCAAGAGCAAACCGGCATTGGCTATTGTTCGGTGCTGGTGGAAGTATCGCAGCCATTTGAGCAGCTTCATTTTGCTCCTTTTGGGTCTGATATGTAGATAGATCCAACCGTGGTTTTGATAGGCTCGGAATTTGAGCAAAGTCTTGATGAGTTCAATACAAGTCTTGGTTTTTAAGAGATTAAAGAGGATGTCCTTCTCTGACTTCGAAGCTCTGTTACCTCATCACATTGTGTAGGTGCGACGGTAAAAGTCCTTGGGGATAATACTAAAGGTGATTTTTAGCCGGCATGGCTTCTAGGCGCAATGTTGGGTACAGTCGTCTTCCTGCTGATGAAGATGAGGATTATGACGAGAGAATGGGAAGGAAAAATGATCCTCGGTTTGACTATACTCCAAGAAACTTCGATAGAGTGCCGTGGAAATCCATCGCCCTTGCACTTTTCTTGCTTCTTCTAGGGTCATTGCTTCTCTTTCTTTCCATCTTCATCTTAACGGGTCACATGGGTGGTGAGAAGTCCCAGGGATATGGCCTCTTAGTCCTTGGAATTCTCACTTTTCTTCCAGGTAAACTGAAACTCTTGGTGGTAATTTATGTCTGCTACTTGTTATGACTTATTTCAATGAGTCCATTGTGCAATGAGGTGATTTTTTGTTCATTTCTAAGAGCTAGTCTGGATAAATACTTATTTTACCTCCTCAAGCGTGTGTGTGTGTGTGTGTGTGAGAGAGAGAGAGAGAGAGAGGGAGAGGGGTTTCAGGTTTATATATAATGTTTCTCATGACATGGAAATTTGGAAGTCCCATAAGTGCGGCACGACCTATGAGAGTTCTGAAAGTAATAGATGGAATGACATGATAAGAAGCAAAGGTATAAATTGATATAGTTGCCTAAAAATGGTTCATCAATTCTGCCTCTACTACTTAGATAATTCTTCTTTTTTAAACCTGAAAAAAAGTTTGACTTTGCATACTGTATCTTTTACTCATCAAGCTACATTGCTGACAATTTTAGGGGTTGATGGTTGGGACTTTTCTTTGACAAAATAGCATACACTTTTGGGGTAATACATAGTCCACATATACTGCTATTTATGTCATGCCAACATCTACATAGTCCACATATGCTTTTGTCTGCGATCTGTTCATAAAGTAAGAGCTTCTTCATAAATGATTTTGATTTTGTGCTGGGGACTGTTTCTGATGACACTGCCAAAAGTGTTTACAGGTTTCTATGAGACTCGGATCGCATATTATTCATGGAGGGGTGCTGAAGGTTATCGCTTTGCTTCCATTCCTGATTACTGAGTCGTGTTCTCCCAATGTGCTTACACAGCTGTATGATATTGTTTTTGTTAACAGCTAAAATTTGGTTCTAGACAATTTTACTTGTACACTTAGACGGATCATTTGTAATATGAATGCTATGTTTGATTCTATTCGACATGCATGAGTATAGTTTGGCTAATTTCAGCCCTGCTAGGCCCCCAAGACACAGATTTACATTGGTTCAAAAGAATAAATTGGCTTATATCATTTCAGAGAAGTTTATTGGAAGAGGTAATGAAACAGCTGACAGAGTCGATATATATTTACAATTATGAAGAATGAACTACTCGACACAGCACAGGAAGCAGAGTTAAATTTATATTGGTCTTCCCATTACAATGCACAAATTTGAATTGTGAGGAACTAGACAGCACTTGTACATATATATGCCTTGAGTTACATAAATTCCTCCTTGACATTTAAAACTTTTTAAAAGATGTACAGTTCCATGTAGGAGAAAGCATGCTTCATGCATGTATCATATTCATTTGATTCACCATTGGCATTTTCCAGTTAAGCAGCTGTAACAGCTTAATCACCTAAGTTTCTTTTAACTAATATACTTATTTGACGCATTGGACCATAGAGTAGAGCTTGTGCATGGAGTGGAACTTTCATTCTTAATAGCGTGTACTCTGGGCATAGCCATACCATTATGGATTGGCTTATGATGACAAAGCCTTGTGTGTGGTGGCGGCGGCAGACCTGCTGCATCTTCGTGTAATGCGGAAGAGATTGTGATGGGTTCTCCTTTGTAGAGAGATCCAACTTTATTGGTGGACGCATTAAATGATGGAGGTTAGAAGACAAAGGCCTTGATCAGCATATGAATTCTCAAGTTGTGTGGCAATTCTAAATCCCTGCAAGGTCTGTGCTTGGTGTTAATAAACTTTGAAGCACCTTTTCACTGCAATGTATGCGTTCATGGAACAATTTGGCTGATACACGGGATGGTTGATTGTAGTAAATTTGTGTTGGCAAGACGAGGTTTGCTTGAATGTATGAAGTACTTCAGAATATGGATTATGTACTAAGACGTTCTTTCCTATAAGTAACCCTCTACTTGAAGGTGAAGGCCGGCCCCCATATGTTTTGCTAAGTAGTCAAAGGCAGGGTTAGGTTTGTTCACAACTTCATGATAGTTGGACTGCATATTATCCATGGACGGGTACTGCAGGCTCTCTCCTTCGCTTTGAAGTTCCTGATTCATCCTTAAATATCTCTGCTCTCAATATGTTTATACTTTATTTGCCTTTTTCCATTTGGTACCGCGGAATTTTTTTTTGCTGGACTGCATCGACTTTCCTTGTATATCCTCGTGGATAATTCATTATACCCGATGTTTGGGGATCAATTAGTTTGTCTCCTACAAGAGTATTTCTCATCTCATTTCGGCAATGATATTCCGCAACACAGCTTTTCACTGCATGTTTTTTTGGATAGATCTGCTGCCAACAGATAACATATGCAATCCTACCCGCACATGGTTTAGTATGATCAGTTCCAGGAGTGCTATAAAACAACTAACTGAAGTACGATTGTCTTTCGTCCAAAAAAAAAAAAATGGTAAGATTGTATCCAGTATTAACTACTTAAGCACACAAGAGGCACTTTCAATCATGAATTCTTTCCAAGTAAATTCATGAATCATTCTCCTTATTATGATGCACAACCAGATTCAAAGCGCTCACTAGCTCACTACGATAAAACGCAAAAGCAAAGCATGCTTCGTGTTAATGCTGGCCTACAGGGTTCAGCCAACTTGTCATGGAGAAAATTGAGGTGTTAACGCCTCAGCAGCAGGCTTATAACCGTTCTACATTTCTTTCGCTGACGTAAAACTTGGAAACTACATCAATTTAAATCTATAAGGAAACATGACTGACGTTGAGTACCTTTTCTAGTAGAAAAAGAAGATTATGAGTATGACTTTGAAATAGAGCTTGAACTATTCAGTTGACAAAGCAAATGGTTGGAAGGTCAAGGGAGCTCCAAAGCGATGATTCGCCTTCGTTGCTTGAAGACGAGGAAGAAGAAGAAGAAGACGATGAAGGGAATGTATCAGTTGGAGTTTCTGGGTTTCCTCCTTCTGCCATCAGTTTCAGGAAGCCATCTCCCACTGGCTTCTCTTCCTCTTTCTTCTTGTCACATGCATTCTGGAGCTTTGCCAGTTCATCGGAATTTGCCCTCGCTATAACAGTTCTTGATCCTAGTTTCAGTTTCAAGCACTCAGAAATCCCATTGAAGGCGTAGAGAGAAGCCGAAAACTTTCTCTCGTACTTCATTCTTTTCATGGCAGCTGTCAGAATCGAAGGCTCTTCTCCATCATTTTCCTGTTCCATTGGCTCGGCGATCTCTTCAGCAATCTCAAAAGGAGAGTAATAGAAAGATGATCTGAAGTCGTCAAGAAACTGAAGATCCAATACCCTGAGATCGGTATCTTCTTCATCAGCATCTTCTACTCCATCTCCACCAAGATTGCCATCATCACCGTTTGATTGGGTTACATCACTCATGCTGTAGTCGAAATGCTCTTCTTTCTCTTCTCTCCTCCCTGAGTCTTCTTTGAAATTCAAAGAGGACACGGTATTCGTTACGTAATGACTTGTAATCGCATCATTAATGATGTTGTGTTCTGTTGTGTAGTCCTCAGGATCGTTAAGATAATCAGAGAACTGTATATCGGAAAAATCTGCGACATCTGGTGTAAGATCTTCCCTTGGCTGCTTCTGCTCTTGGCAGATTAGTGCATCCTGGTTCAAAGCCAGAGAGGTTTTCCTGGCTTTGAGCCTTTGGAGGAGAAGGTTCGTGATCTTCGAGGGAAGAGCCGGAGACGAAGATGCTAATGGAGAGCAAGGCCAGAAGTTTGTCCGGGTATTGGCCCCGCGGAGCAGGCAAGCTGCCTCGTCATAGGCTCGCGCCGCGTCCTCCGCCGTATCGAACGTGCCAAGCCACACCCTTATCTTCTGTATGGTGTCCTTGATCTCAGCCACCCACCGGCCCGATGGCCTTTGGCGGACCCCGATGAACCGCTTCCGGGCCCTCCTGGGGCCACCCAACGCCGCCGCGGCAGCGGCCTCCTTCACCATCTGGTCCCAAGTCATGGTTTCTTCACTGGGGCTCTCTGGCATGGCTTCAACAGACTTTCTTTTCCTTGCCATGTTTTTTGATTCCACTAGTGAATATGGTGATCAAGCTTTGTGATTTCTTGAAGATGAGTGTGGTTTTACTCACTTTGCTCTCTCTCTGGTCTTGCGTCCTGACATTTATATGAACTTGGGTTATGACTATGTCAAACGAGAGTATAGAAGTGAATGATTAGTCATTGTTGTCTCCACATCCTTGTTCTCTTTCAAATTTGGCTCCACTGTCGCCCAAGTGGAGCTCTTCCTTTGCTAAGCAGATATAAAATTGGTATAGACTAAATCTAGACGCGTGTTTGTATCTACTAGATGGTGCAATTTGAGCGGATGCTCAACTCCGATCTAATCCTAGGGGCACCAAAACCATCTCTTCTTCATCTACCACACACATTTTGGGCCCTGTTCTTGCATCACAAATGGACAATTTTCTTCCTTAATTGAACGGTGAAGGCGGACAAGTTACAAAAGTTACCGCGTCGTGGGTTTAGAACATATTAGCCGAGCTCATCTACAAAAGCGACTTGTTCTATGATACGTGGGTAATCGAGGATTTAGTCAAGACTATTACGAGCGATCTGAACATCAGCGTGTGCGGATCGCGTACATTGTTTTGGTGATCCGCCACGAGTCTCGTTTGATTCAAATTTAGTGTTGTCTTCTCACGGCTAACTACGAGGATTGCATAGAATGTATTTACGTAAAGGAGTGATGGGGACCCGTTGCTTTGGATCTCATTCCTTTGTATGTTACTGGCTATGAAACTCGCACGTTGAAATGAACCAAAACCGGAGCACATACTGTAATTCTTACCTGGTGCAACTGTTGAACAAACAAGAGATGGATAATGATCTTTGAACTATAAACCATTTTCTGGAGTAAATTATTGAATATTAATAGCTAAATTTGGAAAACACCCTTTTAAAGGTTGCTTGATCAACTCATGATATTTTCGACCAAAAAAAAAAATAATGATATTTCCCAAGTGAAATTGTTTGGAGCAGAGTCTTTAGTACGAGCCATGCAAACCTCCATAGTAAGACAAATGTAAAAATATTTGAGTTTCTAAAATGGATCTCCATTTGACAAGAGTGCACTAAAAGTGTATAAATCTCATTAGACCAAACATGAAAATTGCTCTTTTATTTGTTTCTCATTGATCATTCGACAAAATGTAATAATGAGACGTCTAAACCTTTCGACTCGACTAATCTTCATCGACATGTGAACATGGCCCAAACTCAGAAGGATATACGAACGAGAAAAACTAGGATATCCAATCTAAGCTGTTAATCACTTAATTAACCCGTTGGCTCATCTATGTACTTTTTAACCACGGTTAAGCGGACTTTAACTAGAGCATGGGTAAACTTTAGTTGAGTTAACCAAGTGCTCAGCATATCAACGTGTAGCTAAATGAAAAGATTCCCAAGGAACGACTTTGGTTAAGTAGCCTTGTGGAGATGGATTTACTTCGTTTCTTCTTGTCGTTTGGAAATGAGACCAGCAAGAACGGTCTTCCCAAAGCCCCCCACCACAAAGGTGAGACAAACTGCCATTTGTGCATACAATATGCTTTCATCTCTCTCTCTCTCTCTCTCTCTCTCTCTCTCTCTCTCTCTCTCTCATCTCATCTCATGAGGGATTTATCGACCAAACAATGCGATCATGCCCCCATTTCATTACTAATTTAATTTAATCTAAGATAGTGTGATGATATCGAGCCTAGACAGTGACATTCCTGAGTTGACCTCTATTCTTCACCCATTTGTGAAGACCAGGTCATTTCGTGCTATTTTAACAACTAACGAGCACGTAATGGAAAACCCTAATGACCCGTTTGATGTCATCGATACATACCACAAATTACAACTATACCCGATATTAAGAATGTGATACAAAATGGCGTTTATTATGGTCCACAAAATGTGTACTTATAATTACATATTAAGATGAACGACCACATGGTATCGTATGCATATATATATATATTTTATTCCAATATTAGGGGATTGCAAAATTAAGAAAATTGGGGACTTAATACCAAGAAATATTGGAGGCAAATTAGATGACTTTAAAGGGGGGAGGGGGAAGACTAGAGCATATCTTGTGGGGACGCCGCGGCGTACAGGAGAAAAGACAAAAGAAGTGGAGATGGTGACAAAGCATTCCTTTATTTCGTTTGTTGTTTTGTAAGTTTGCAACTTTGTAGTTAACAAACAATTTAATAAAAAGGGTAATATATGGTGAGGATACATTGGAACCACATTATTTAGTCAGTTAGTGGAAGAACCGGCCCATTTGCACCGTCAGGCCGTTGGTGTGATGGGAAGGAATAATGTTGTAAAAGGAAGAAGACATACAACCCTAGCAAAGCCAACATCATCCTTTTGCTATAGCTCAATTTCGAGAAATCCATGTTGAATTACGAGCTCACGGCCTTTTGTAGGCATCAATTGTCTCATGGCTATCGAGAACGAATCAAATCGGATGGCTCTGTTTCTCAATCTTTTTTCACTTGCTTTTATAGAACTCGGGTCGAAGAGATTGAAAGAAAAAAAATCAGTTATTCACAACTGCTGATAAAGGATCCCTTGAAAAGTTAAGGATGAGTAATCAGTTTTTAGAAATCAAAAGGACTCGGTTATACATAAGCGAGGCAGGTAATCAAAAGTTCTTCTTTCCTCAGTCATAAGAATAAGAGTGATTATTCGCACCAACCCGGAAAAAAAATACATACACAATAACATATACAAGTATGATCATGAGATGGTTTGATCATATATGGCCGACATTCTGATGGCTATTTCTTGTTAAAGCATTTGGAGTTCATTTGGTAGAGCAGTAGCTTCTGGTGTAGAAGCTTTTTTTTTTTTTCCCAACGGTGATTGTGATACTTATAATAAAACACAGTCATAAATGTGAACTTGTATTGAGTTGAGGCTGTGATTTTAGAGAGAGAGAGAGAGAGAGAGAGTTGCATATTTTTAAAGTAATTCATCCTTCAGAATCAATCCTTCGGAAATCAGAACAAAGAATCACCCAGTTCAGTCTTTACAAACCCTTTGATACATGTGCTCATCTCTATACTTATGCTGGCCAAGGATACATATCTAGCAACAGAACCCATATAATACTGATGCACCTTCCATAACCCCCAATGCCAAAGGCCAAACCGGTACATGCTGATGGACGCACATGATACTTCAAGTTCAAGAACAGCCCCAAAACAATGGATAATTTCTGAATCAAACTTTACGCTAGTATTGGATAGACAGGTTTTTCTCATGTCACCAACGCAAATCACTGAAAGTTCGATACTTCTTAATCTCAATGATTCCAGTCATATTTGTTCAAATTTTTCTCATGTCACCAACGCAAATCACTCAAAACAAACTCGGGAACTCTGGTAATATACAAGAAGAAATTCCTCGTCAAGCTAGGTTCTCAACTCTGCAGCCTGAAGAAGGGGAGTGCTGCGCGAATCGGTGCTTAGTGAATATTGTGTTGGCTTCATAGCTGGATCTTCATATGCAGTGGCCAATTTATTGTAGAATTCACCGATCGTGGGATCATTCTGGTCCTCTCTATCCTTCTTTATCAAGCACTGCAAGGACACAGCATTCAGGCTCCTCCTCATAGATCATTAAATGTAAACTATAATCATTCAAAATTCGGTCAATGGTTTCAGTCAGTTTAACTGGAAAGATGACAATAAAAAGAAAAAGATGAAACAGAGGCTGCATCTGAAGTTTGATGAAGGTGACATAGGACACTGAAGCTCCAGCAATAACTCATGATAGCAATTGGCTTAAAGGTCGCAATATACAAAGACTGCACCAACCATTTCTGAGGTAATAATATATTCCCACCAAGATGATCAGCAAATAATTTCTTCACTATGAACCCAATTATCATCTTCCTGAGTAAACGGCTATTCTCTCTAGATATACTTTGCTAATATCCTCTAAGGGAATCGTTAATAATCAAGTATTTTATAATCCAACAATGACTAGTATTATAGTATACTCATATCATTGAGCTTTTTGGACCCTTGGACAATATCCAGGGAGAACCTCATCAGTAAAAACACCTTATTGCAGATCAATTTGTGGTGTAAAACCCTGCTTCAGCTGCTGGACTGCTAAAGATCTTTCTTAGCCTCACACTATTAATCAGCAAAAAGTTCCTAGAGTTGATCTCAAATTCAAACGTATATGTTCCACAACAGCTGTAAATAATTTGTACATATATATATATATATATATATATATATATATAACATATATACAGTGTCAATCCATTTTCTAACAGCCTAAACTTCTATAACAGACGGTTTTGTAACAAGGCATTGAAGCATGCGTCAAAGGTCTGAATTACATGCCCTTGTATAATTATTATTCTGTCGCATTTATCTCCCAAATTCACATATAAGCCCACTTCACAAGTGACGGAGACCATTAAGGAATACGCTTTACAAACATTACTAGGTATATTTAGTAACAGTTTAAACTTTTGGGACAAACAGTTTAGTAACAGAAACTACTCATTGACTCTGGAGAAGAGATGGGTTAGAGCATCTAATGCAGCAAAAACTGAAGAGAATCCACCAAGGGTCAGGTCAACGGTATACATGAAAAAGTAATATAGTACCCCGCCAAGTGAAATTTTTCTGGTTAAGAAGCATAGTAAGTAACACACGGGAGATCACGAATATTTAGCAAACTCGGGTAGAAGCGTCCAACATATCTATTTGGGTAAGCAGTAAACGCAGCAAGAGAGCATATTAGTTTGAAAATGTTGTACCAGCAGATTGCAAGAGCAGTGCTGCCATAACACTACTTGACATGCTTTTGAACAATGCAGTAAGCTAGTGGTCGTCTGGCATTCTACTGATATATGTTCAATACTACAAGAGCATGATTTGTGAAGAAAAAGACATGAATCCATACTAAAACAGAACATGGCTGTCATGAAAATCTAATTTAGGAGAACATCAGTAAGCAGACTTCACGATCTAAGTGGCAAGTCAAGAATCAGCTCTAACTTCAAAACGTAACAAATAAAGTTAGAAGACAGCACATACAAATCCATGCAGTTTTTATTTCGTACCTCAGCTGGATAAGCTTTAAATAGAGGCAGGAACCGTTTCTGGCAATACCGATTGAACAGAAGGGTGAGAACTGGGAGAGGAACCATTAAACCTGATGCTAGGGGAAGATTTTTAAGTCCAAAGATACCAATAGCAATAATATGCATCAAGACCAAGGAAAAAATTGTTGAACTGTGTACTATGGGCCAAAACTTTCCACTGGTCTCATACTTACAGATATAAACATTCAGTAGCTGCAAACGGAGAGAGGAACAAATAGTCAGTCTCAACAAAAGTCAGGTACAGCCATTCCCCTGGTAAGGATCATGGTTTTCCTTTAGAGAGGACATCAAATTTTCAGCACACAACCACACACACCCTCATACACATGCACATAATAAGTATATAGTAATACAAAGACTCTTTGTGCTCAGCAACAACATTATATGCTGATTAGCATCCTATGAATCAGAAAATACAACAATCTCTAATAATACTTATCTTCAAAGGGTTTAAACAGAGAATTGTCATTTATCAATGAAGTGCTCATTTCAGAGCTGGACGAAAAATGAAGACAAGGCACTTCACATCAACATTATTTTTCATCCGTCTCCTTTAGTGGATATTACAAGGGCGGTCCAAATTTAAGTTTTAGGAATATAAATAGTAAAGTTTATGTAAGACATAAGACCCAATTATAGGCCTACGTAGAACAGTGGCCATCTTGTTCCTTTTTTTTTAATTTTCTTTTTTACATTTGTTTATGAATTATTAACCCAGTAAGACACAGCTCAGTTATCACCAATGTATGAATAACAACCTGAACTCAAAAAAGAAACAAATCCCAGCACAAGGAAAATCTTGATATTCATCAAGACAGTTGTATAATACAGTATTCAATAAAAGGAACACAAAATTTGAACTGCATTGAAATATTGTTATGCCTTTAAACCGCCAAATACATATTGAATTTCCAATGTTTTTCCTGAGCAAAATAAAGCACACAGTCCCCTTCTTTTTAACCAACATACAGAAAAATTAAACCAGAGAAATAAGATTATAGGGCATCCTAACCTGGTTGCGGTAGACAATGTATCCCATGCAATAATAAATCAGGAGGAACGGCAGAATCAGTGGAGCAAGGAAAAAGTATGTTATACCAAGAACCCCAAAGAAGATAATTTTGGGTATCTCACTGTGGTAAGGAATCTGTGGAACCTCAAATTCCTTGGCATCTTTTCTAGCAAAGACCTTTGCCAAAACATGAAAGATGAGTGGAAGCAGCCTGAAAAGCTCTGACGATACACTGGTCCATCCAGATGTTACAACATATGCAATGAAGAATGATGCCTACATGAATAATGAACAAGCTGCATTATATTCTCAAAATTACCCAAATACATATAAACTCTATGCATTAAACTTGGTAATTTGACCATTCAATCATCATATGACAAAGCAAGTCTTCTCATTCAAACGGTCATCCAACAACAGTGGCAGAATACTTTCCACTTCCCCTGGAAGATTCAAGCCACAATTTTGATGAAGTACACCGTTGTCCACAAATAACGGCATTGTAGAATCTACACATACTTCATCCACTCTCTTGGCAGTGTTTCAAACTGTTGATAGTTCTTATCTTCCATTTGCTTGGTCCCATTTGTAGAACATTTACGTGTTACAACACACTTTTATCTTTAATCTTTTAGATAAGTTGACAATTGACTGGCAACTTTTACATGGGATTCGCGCAAGTGGTCCCCTGTTTCCATGTCCATTTTTGCTACTCCATTTATAATCAGTAATCAGACTTCACTTTTATGCCAAATCCTTGCCTATGCATGAGACATGTGTAAGATTTGTCTTAGCTCCACTTTTCCCTACTTTTTCAAAGTGAGGGGTTAGAACATTTACAGTAGAACCCAACCTCCCTAATGGATCTGACATGAGAAAGATAACCTATCATGTGATCAACATTGTTTGTTTTATGTCCATACCGCTGATGTCGCCATATGTCACCTTCATAATGGATGCACAAGGATAAAATGCTGCGTGCCCTTCAAGAATTGAACACAGTATAATGGCTCTCTTTTTGAAGGTTAAGAGCTACATTTGGATACAGTAGTGACCTCACAGGAGAAGAGAGTGGATTGTTAACTCTTTGGAAAGCTTTAGGACCACTCACTATACTCCCAACGATTTGTTGATTTTATAAGAGATGGCTAGGAAAAAAGAGTAACTATGTACTATGGATAATCCAATTAGAATCAGTAAAAAGAGACTCTTTGAAGAAACAACAAGGATTCATGATAGGAATATTTTAATACCTGTGCAGGAACAGCCTCAGCAAGCACCGTAGGAATATTCTTGAGATCAAGGAAAACATTAACTCGGTAGAGAGCTGAGCCCGATAGTACATTTGCAAAGAAAATATTCCAGATTGTAAACCACAACACCTTGATGCATGCACTTTTTTGTATTTGGCTAAAGGCTATATATCCTTGCATTGAAGAAAGTACCACCATAACAGGGGGTATAAGAGAGAGGAACAGCTGAAGAATCAGACTGGGAAGATATCCTGTTATCACTTCGCTAATGACTGTTCTGCAGCCCCGGAATAAATACCATTCAGCTGGTGCCATGTACAAAATTGAATAATTGAACAAGAAGAAAGTAAAATTCTTTAACTCAACCAACAGGGCACGACTCTCTTGGGTTTGCCTTTTCTAAAACGCTAAATGGAAAGCCAATGATCTTTTGAACAACATGCATGGCAAAGATAAGCAAAGCTGTTCTCCGATGTTCTACTCAATCAACAAAAAACAGTGCTATGACCAAGATACTTGCATAGTGGATTAGGTGGTTTCCTTTATCCCGAAAACAGATCTTGACTTTGAAATATGCTCAATGTGACCATGGACATGAAACAATGTGAGTTACATGATTACATAGTCTATCATCTAGCTTTGAGTTGAGACAAAATGCCTTCTTGGACCTTTAATTGGAGTCTGGTCAACCATTCTTGCATGTGGAGGAAAAGGGTCCAGATAAAGTATCTCAACTTACCAAGTTACTACTCTGAGTAATAATCTTTTTGATGATGATTCATGTAATGTGTGTTCACATCAGATACCAAATTGGCATCAAAGAACCTGTATTTCCACTTACATTTTTAACAATCCTTCAAGGAAAGGGAACCAGGTCTCCAGCTGATCCAGATTAGTAAGACCCTGCACTATTACAACTGGAATGAGAAATAAAATAGTTATGGCAATACATGCAGCCACCACAGCCAGGTTGCTGATCCATCTTCTTAAGAATGATGCAGAAAAGAAAGCCCAGTGAATATCCTGAGGTTCAGGAGCTTGCTCAGTGACCCACTTGGTAGGGTTAATCCTCTGTTGGATGTGCAGAGCTGTGGCAGCACCAAAGCGTGTCTTGAATGAGACAAAGGCAGCTGGAACTTCCTAACAAATTCACAGCCATAGTGCAATCAAGTATCAAGCTTAATAATCAAGCATTATGATAGAAAGTCCAACTCCAATCATGTGTATGCGTTACTTCTTTAAAAGCTCTCTCTCTCTCTCGTCACGAGGTCGGCAACATGATGATGATGATGAGGAGGAGGAGGACGAGGAGGAGGAGGCAGTCCACTTAGGGGGTGTTTGGTTCAGCTTTGGGAAGGGGCTTTGAGTCTCGAAAGCCCCTTCTCGAAATTCTGGGGTGTTTGGGTAAGCATTTGGCCAATGCTAGCATTCCGCCTAGCATTTGGCCAATGCTAGCATTCCAAATGTTGAAAGCTCAAAGTTGGCCCGGATCAGCCTTAGCCAAATGCTACTAAGGACGTCACTGTTCACTGTTCATCTTCTTCGGCGAGGGAGGATGACCGACACTTGGATCGCACCGGCGAGAGGCCGGCGAGGTCGCACAACCCAAGCGACGGCCGCCGGAGGTTGCGCGACCGCCTAGGCGCCGCCGACCTGGGTCGCACCGCCTGGGTTGCGCCACCTAGGCGATGGCCGCCTGAGGTAGCGCGACCCAGGCGGCCGTCGACCTAGGTCACGCGACCCAGGCGGCCGTCGCTTGGGTCGCGCGACCCAGGCGGCCATCGCCTGGGTTGTGCGACCCCCGCCAAGGGTCGCCTAGCCTTGGGCGACCGCCAGCGGCGGCAAATCTGGCTTGCCAGGGGTCACCCAACCTTGGGCGATGGCTGCCGGCGCCAGATCTATCTCGCCAGCAGCCATAGGCCATCGCCGGCGGCCGGCTCCGGCGATGGGTAGATTAGTTTTTTTTTTCTTTAATAAATAAGATAATTTTCAAAGTCCATTTGCAAAATAAATTCACCAAACACTATATTTTGGTCAAAGTAGCTTTACAAAATATTTTTACCAAACACCATTTGCATTTCCCCAATGGGCTTTCACCCAAAGGCATTTGCATTTCCTCAAATAGCATTTTCAAAGTTGAACCAAACAAGCCCTTAATGTGGATAAATTCAGGCACTAGAAATATCCCCGCTAACATCAAGGATCAGGTGTGAGTGAAACCTAGATATGTTTGCACGTGATAGCGCAAGGGCATCAAATCCATGTTGTGTGCTTAAAACACACATAGAGATCTGCTCTCTAAACCACTATGCCAACAATAAAGTCAACCATTGGGTAGGATCTCTATTGCATGCAAACAGTCATTAGCATGCACTTCCTGCCTTACAAGCAAAGCTGAGGCATTGGTTTCCTAAGCAAAATACAGAAGCACATATGTTTATATGGCAGATGGCGGTCCGTCTGACCAAGTCAGAAAGGGGAACCAACCCAAAAAAAGAAAACCCCCTGGATTTGAGTGTTCGTGTGTGCATGCTTTGCTTGTTGTGCATTTGAACATAACACGTGCATGAGATGCACATGTTAACACATATCTGAAGGAGTTTCATATTTGATGATCTTTACAAATAATTTCTAGTATCGAGCTTTTCTTTCTTTAAAGATAACACCGAAAATAAAGCCTTACTTAAGTAGCGGTTTCTTAGTAGATGCCAAATAACACCTACCTGTCCTGCTAACAAAGACTGCTCTATCCTCACCCGCTCCTCTAGATCTTCCAACTTCTTCCCATCATGGTCTGCAAGATCAACTTGTCGTCCAAAAAGTCCTAATGGACCATCACGTTTGAACCTTCTTGGAGTATCCTTATTCGATTTTAAGCAAGCCAGTTTCCTGTACAGCTTATCTGCATTACTCTGAAAAAGGAATATGAAGTATGTGAATATCTGATAGGGTTTGGAGGCAGCTAAGCAAACAGGCAGGGATTCATCATGTTCAACACCAGAAAAGAAGGATTTCTCAACTTGCAAGGACTCTTCAAATGAGTCAACATCAAATACCAGATGTACTTTACATAAAATCAAAATGAAATAAGATAACATATGCATATTAAAAATCACTCATGGACCATATAAGAAAGGGGCTAAAATGCTGACTGATTCCATTGTTTCAGCAAGATCCTCTCCACCCCCGCAACAGAGAGAGAGAGAGAGAGAGTAAAAAACAGTTCTCTCCTAATTTAGGTGACTTTATTATTCTTGTTTCAGTCATCTCCTCTCTACTTTTGTCTCTAGAGACCTCGTCCTTTGCTGTACAATTTTTTTTTCTTCTTTGTGAGATCCATATGTATCACTTACGACGGAAAAATCAACTAATCAGTATAAGCAAGTTTCCAATAATTGGCTGCAGGCACTAGCTTTACTCAAGCACGGTCAAAAACCAAGCAAACAGGAAACGTATATTATTTTGTATTTCCCACAAACTTGTCTGTGGTTATTTCATTTCAAAACTAATACTTATGCAATTTATGGTCCCTTAAAACTGATTTGGCAAAATCAAGAAACAATTGCAAACAGTTCAAACAAGTAGGCCTTGGAAAGGTAATGTGTTTTGCTTCACAAGTTATAGCTATTAAGATGCATTAAAAGACTAAACCACGATATGCATCAGTTCTTTTCTTTAGCATCTCCCACTGCATGAAATGCCAATACACTGTCCCCTAATGAGAAGCGCGATCCATTGCATGCTTGTCTTCCCCCCCCCCCCCCAAACCCAAATCAGCGTTTGTACATGGACATTTAAGTTGAGTTTTGTGAATTATGAAAGACAATGTAACTTTTGAAAAACTAGCAGGATGTTATTGTTCTGCCAGGATGGTTCGTTACACACCGAAAACCATGCGATTCTGCCAGAAACCCATGGCATACATTTCTAGGATTCATCTCATCTAAGCATTACAATGACCAGCAACAGTATCCATAGTGCACGTGATGAACGTAACCCAACAATTCTTCATAATAAGAACGCTTACTATGAGACTTCGAATTTTGCTGGTTCGATGAACAATTGAATGGGAAAGATAGGTAGAAGGATAGTACTCTGTGAAAAAGCTCTCTACATCTTCACTAACGGTGTGTCCCAATGAAGTGGAGATACCACGGACAAGTACAGTAAAGTCATGAGGCAATGGTTTGCATGAATAGAAGCACTTAATTATCTTGTCAGATATATAGCTGAACTCCTGCAAAACATCAAACAATCTAGTTAATCATCAAAGTTAATGTTGATTTTAACTGAAAAGCTTCAACAAACTAACTCAGAGAGAGAGAGACTACTTACATAATATAAAAGGTAGCACACCACTCCAGAAAAAATATATGCGGCAGAAAAGTGGATCCACAACCTTGAGAAAAATGTCATAATCAGGGTTCAATAATAGTCTTCCAGTTTGCTCATTAATACTGGAAAAAGATTTACCGACCCTAGAATCCAGTAGTTACTTCACTCTCCACTTTCCAGATTGTTATAAAGCAAAACAAAGAAATGGACTGAAAAATTAATGACAAAAATTCAGAGTTTGCTGTGCTCAAAATATCACAGAAATAAGTGGCCAATAAGGAACTAAGATGTTCTAAATGGATAACACAACATAGAACCCGCCATCTATTACCAATACTTACAAATAGGAAAAGTATTCCTCCGAATATTAAATCCTGGTCTTGCAAATAATAACTCCAATATGGACACATGCATAGCTGTAGTTTCATGCCATTTATTTAACCATTAATGTCATTGCACAAGCTCAGCAGGTAAGATCCAAGGCTAACCACTTCCACTAGACCACAAAAATTACCAGTTTGAACTGTCATTGACATTCGAAATGCTGAAAGAGTCGAGAGACTTGTTTTGCAGTTCAGAATCATCACTTAGTTGAGTACCCAGATAATTAATAGGAAGGAGAATGCCGATCCCAACAATTGTAGCGAAGCTAAATACTCTCAAACTGCACAAGACAATCCAGTTCAGTCAACCAAAGAAAATCTGTGAAGGTGAATGCTAGAAGGGAGATGATGCAGCAAGGGTGTATTTGAAGATAAATGTATAGAGGCTACTTGCATAAAAGCAAAATAAAGGTAAAAGATCCACATTTTAGTATACAGATAACCAATGTGAATGTTGCATCCGGTCACATTCAAGGCCCATAATATTCAACATTTCAATTAGAGATGATCATTGCTCATTCAGTATAATGTTTAAGCCATTACTTATGTCCCCAAGTGCATCGCAAAGAAGAAATTTAGCAAGTAAAATATTCCTGAACCTCATGCTTTGAACAGGGGACATTCCATGTTCCCTTTTATTGTAGTGTACTACAGCAATACATACTTCAGCTGGCTAAAGACACATGCTATTCATGCAAACGATCTTTTATAAGTAAAGCGGTATCTACCAGAGTGCCACTAGGGAGGCCAGACCACGAATAAAAAGAACTAAGTTCCAAAAAAAAAAAAAAAACTAAAATGTCAGTTAATGCATATACATAAACAAAATTTTCCAATATACCACAATGTAACATGTTGAGGCTCAAAAAATTCAAAAAACTCCTCTCCTTGGAAGGCTTTCTTGTCACACTCCTCATTAAGCGGAATAACAAGAGAGCCCAGGACTGATATCTGTACTGACAAGCTCCTCTTCCTCAATAAATCATCTCCTTACCCACAAAACACTCCTAAATTTGCCAAAGACTGAATACATCAAATCATGTTCAACTTGTCTTGACAAAATGCCTAAAAATATCACCAAAGACACTGACATTTTCTTCATATTCCACATTTTACAAAGTGTTTCTTCAGCTAAACTTCTCCACCTCGATCCGCCAGGTTTCTACAACCTGAAATACGGGGGCATAATCGATGCGCGAAAAGGAAACTGGAGCTGCTGTTCCATATCCGAGGATCTTATTCAATACAAAGAATGGAAAGAGGTCCTAAAATGGAATCACTTCATCAAAATCACAGTCCCTTTTGAAATCGCAATTGAATATGTATGATTTTGTAATTTACAAGACTTGTGCCTCTAATGCATCTGTGAAAGAATGAGGATGCTGCCTAGTAATGTATGTTGCAGATGAGAATGAGAGAGAGAGAGAGAGAGAGAGAGAGAGAGAGAGAGAGAGAGAGAGAGAGAGGGCCATTTGTTGACTCGAGATATCATCTTTTGGTCCATTTACTTAAGCTACAGTAGTATAAGCTGCATAAAGTGGCATAAAGGTGACAAATGAAAAGCTTTTAAAAGAATGGAGTAATGCTTCATAGGCAAAGCCATGGAGGTAGGAGGACAACGTGCTTGTGGCAGTAATTGTGTTGTAGGAAGAACACTTATGGCAGAGGCCTGAAGACATATTTGTTCAAGTGGAAGCAATGCCAAGAGTTCTAGCATTGATCACGGGATGCTATCAGTTTAGGAAGTTTGACAAGTGTGCAGCTGGAAAAGCTGGGGCCCTGAAGGAGGTAAAATTAAAGGTACGTTGGACTCCATTGAAAGGGGTCAAGACACATTCCTAATCCACAATAGCAAGGCCATGCATATTTATCATGGTGCAGTAAAACCAGACAGATACACAAGTGCTACAAGTTGCAGTTCATCACTGATCATATCCTACTAAAATACACATAACCAACGTGTCAGGAGGTCGAAATATTTCTTGACCAATAAAATTTGAATTTTCAAAAACAATCCATACCGCTTATTTAAATAATGATTCAGAAGAGAATGTAGAATATTCAATTACCTGAAAATAAAGACACGCATAAAAACTACAGCATCCAGACCCAAGAGTGATAATAGTTCTTCTTCGGTGGGCTGCCATGCTTGTCTCACCCACCCAGGAGAAGGAAGTAGCCTCTCGAGATTGAACTGCCTCCTCTGCTCAATCTTATGCTCAGCAACCAAGCGAGGTGCATAGACAGTGATGTTACTGGGCTGCTTCCTCAAGATGGAATATAAAGTGAAAAACAGGAGACAGAGCCCAAGATTGATCCCGACAGAAGTTAAAAGAGCAGAGAGTATCATCCCTTCGAGAAGATCAACGAATCAGCCGATCAAAACTCAACACCCACAGGCAACTGCTTTTATCCAAGATTCTGCACGAAACACGGAGTCAAATTAGACTTAACTCTACCGCAATCTCAAAGCAACCGACAGCAGAATTCATGCAAACCCTGTTAACCGAATACCCTCTCGACATTAATGCTTTATTAAGAACCAGAGGAATCAGCACGGAAGAATCTTCACCACGAACAAAACATGCCATGCATCAATGAGGATAAACGCCGCACTTACGCCGTACCACATGCACTCAGTAACCACAAGAAGTGGTCAGCTGAACATCACGAGGATATTACAAGATCGACCTGATTTTCTCGTAATTCGTACCCGCCGGAGCATCTCGATCCCGTCACGGCGGGCCGAGGCAAATTACAAATAAAGTAACCACTGTCCGACAGCCTACTCAAGTCAGGTTCACGTTCAGGGCGATTCTGCCTGCTCTCACTCGGAGAAATCGAGCCCAAACATTGCCCGGCCAATCACACCACTAAGAAAACGATACGAACCAGAGCAACGGCGGCAGAGTCATCATGTCTCAGAAATCCTAAGAATCGCTACAGCAACCAGAAGCAAATCAAAGGAAACCTCAACCACTTTCCCCTCGCTCTTCCATTCGGAGAACATCCGCTCCTCGTACAAACCAAACCTTAACCGACACACAACAACACCAAAACATGGAAAACAAGAAAAAAAGAAAACAAAGCAAAGCAAAGCGCGGATGAAGATGTCAGCTCGGAGATGCGGAAGCGACGCATGTAAAATCGGCGCGTACCTTACCTGGCTATGCCAGTAAGACCAGAGAGAGAGTGACAGTGAGCGAAGGGAGCGCGTCGCATGAGCATGAGCATGAGCAGCAACTGCGAGTCTCTCTCGCTCGCTGCGACCGCGAGCTTTTCACAAAAAGGGAAAGAGCTGAAACTGAGAAGCTTCCAACACCACCCCCGCCGTGCTTTGGCTCTTCTCGTCCCCTTCAATCTCAACCTTTCTCTTTCGTCGAGACGCTAGCGGCTCCCCCCGTTGTACCGTTAACGCTTTTCCCACGTGCATATCAATGCCTCCTCCCCTCCCGTTTCCCCAATTCTATCATCCTTTCTTTTTCCATAATTTGATTCTTGAATTATCTATATATAGAGCCGGGAGCTTGTTGTGAATCCCTAGCGTTGGTCATCGGTGGTACCTTACTCCAATAGGGATATTACTCTCTTGATCAAAACCGCCCCATTTATCCATGTATATATACCTGATCGAGAGTTTGTTGTGAATCCTTATTATTGGTTATCGAGGGTACCTTATCACAACAGGGATATTACTCTTGATCAGGACTGCCCCACTTGTCCATGTGTTTATACTTAGTAAGCTGACCAAATTACATTACTTACACCCAATCTCCCCAATCGAGGAGAAAGTTTTTTCTTCCCTCTTTTCAAGAAATACCTCAAATTTTAACGTCTTGTAATTCAGACGAATTAATTTAAGGATTTGCTTTAGTTGAGCCGCTAACGACTCTTTATTGGTACGCTTTATATATATATATATATCGAACTGATCCTTTGAGTAAATGGACAGAAAAAGTGCATGCTAAGTTGCTAAAAACCCACGTGTCATCTACATGACAATAAAAAAGAAACCTTAGAAAATATAGAACAAAATAAAATGTCTTTTCCTCATATTTGCATAGATAAAAAGACAATAGGCCAACTGTAATAGAGAGAGCCAGCTGTAGAGTGGCCGGCAGAGGCTGTCGTCGCCCCTGTTGCAATGGTGCAGCCGCCACCTATGCGCCGGCCGGCGGCAACATGGACCCCTCGAAACCGAACGTTATAATAAAAAAAAAAGATTTATTGGGTATGATAGAGATATGTATGTACCGCCAAATTTTCATTCATCCCCTCACAAGTGATTTTGCTCAATAACAACTATCTATCCTAAATAATTTCCAAAAGTATACGTTGGCTAATTATCGAAATTGACAGTGATTTTTTTTTGTTGAGGGATATTAATTAAATAAAGAAAAATCGAGATTGGATACTTTCAGTTTCAACACCATTTGTAATGATAAAATAATGTCGAAAATTGCTATGTTCTAGGGCTTGATTTCCTAAAAAACCGCCAAATCTGCTTCGAACTTTTTTTTGTCTCAGAAAAAATCTCAAATTTTAGGTTTAGTTCCAAATTTATCCCAAATTTTTTTTTGTCTCAGAAAACATCCTAAATTTGTCCCGAATTTTGTTTTGTGCAAAAAAAAATTACCAAAATTTAATTTATTTTAAAAAATATACCCTGTGATTCGAAATAAATTTGAGACTTAATCTAAAATTTCAGGATTTTTAGGGAATTCACATGGTATATTCGGCCCGCTTTCTTTCAGGGATTAAGGGGGGCAACTCTACCACGACCCAACGGTTGACACGTAGACAAAAATGGAAAAGGCAACCCGCCAACAAATCCTCGCGCGGATCGGCTACACGTGTACATCTCCCCTCGCGGGGGTCACCCACGGCCCCGTCTCTTTATCATCACTCCTGTGTGTCATCATCACCCCCACCACCACCACCACCACCACCTCGGGTCGCGTCCAAAGCCAACAAAGCACGCACCGAGCGCACCGTCGTTTTGGGGCCATCGCTCGTTCCCTCCCCCCGCCCCTCCCCTCCATTCGCGGCTTCTGCTTCCCGGGGAAACGCCGCGCCGCACCGTGCTCCGGCGCAGCCTCCGGTCGCCTGTTCCGTCGCCCGATCACGCGAGTTCTGAATCGATCTGGTGCGTGCGGCAGTTGGTTCCGCGCAATCTTAGCGTCTTTGAGAGATTCCGGTCGGCGACGGTGTTCGATTTCCCTCTGCCGCGGCCGACGTCGCTGACTCCGGAGCCCGTTCCCCGTGTTCTGGTTTGATTTTTTCTTGCAGGGGAAGATGAGCGAGGTGTTCGAAGGATACGAGCGGCAGTACTGCGAGCTGTCGGCGAATCTGTCGGGGAAGTGCACCTCGGCCTCGGCCGCCGATGGAGGTAATCGTCCGTTTTCATTTTACGCGAGGAACGGAGAGCAACTTGTTTTGGGGGTTGATTAGCCTGTGCCGCGTTTGGATGGCGATGAGCCCGATCGATCGATTTAAGTTCTTCGTTGATGATCGAAATGTGGGTTTTTCTGGGAAACTAGTAGGAAGCGGATTGAATGTGGTAATAAGCGTCCCGAATAGGAATATGATGTGATCTTCTGAGAACGGGTGATTTGGCTCTTTGTTTGTGCGAGCACTTGCATTTAGCTTGTACTTCTAGGATTGCTGATAGCTGAAAAGTTCAGCCTGCATCTGTTGAGAAGAAGAAGAACTGGTCAGGAAGCTGATGACCCTTTATTTTGAATGCATTGTGCATCTGCAGAGCTGAAGAAGCAAAGGATTTCGGAAATCAAAGTTGGAATTGATGAAGCGGAATCTTTGGTAATTGATTATTGTTTTGTTGCTTTTTCTGAGAGAGATTAGTCTTGGTTGGCCTTATATACTTTGTTTGTCGAGTATTATCCCCACTATTTAATTTGATTAGATTCGGAAAATGGACCTGGAGGCAAGAAGCTTGCAGCCCAATGTCAAAGCAGCACTCCTCGCTAAGTTAAGGGAATATAAATCGGATCTGAACAACCTAAAAAGTCAAGTTAAAAGACTGTTGTTGGGTAATTTGGCTGCTCGAGATGAGCTGATGGAATCAGGAATGGCCGACACTCTGACGGTATGCATCAATCTGTTTAGTTTTTTTTTTCGGGTTTATAAACACTCTTGTGGTTCCTTATTAATTACTCTATAGATTTTCCTCGAGATGATTATTTTTTTGTAACACTTTAGTTATTCTCTCATGCTCGTGTTGTTTCTGTGCCAATATCAATTGTATTAAGTCTGCGCAGAATTAGCTGTTTTAGTTGGTTAATTGGCTTCCTCTTGAGCATTTGTAGCATGTACTCTGTAGATAAACTAATAAGCTATTGTAATTATCATCACTTCTTTTTGCTTCTTCTGATCATGGGTAGGCATTATTTCCAGCTTTTTAGTCTGTCGAACAATCTTTGACTCTTGACACCTGTACTTTGAAACAGGCATCAGCAGATCAAAGAGCCAGACTGATGACATCTACAGGAAGATTAAATCATTCTGGTGAAAGAATTAACGAAAGTAGAAGAACCATGCTGGAGACGGAGGAGCTTGGCGTTTCAATCCTTCAAGATTTGCATCAACAGAGACAGTCTCTCTTACATGCCAACAACACGGTACTTCCCAATTGCGCTTTTGTTGAGTTTCTGTCACGAGTCATTTGCTTTTGGACCTTCCCATTTCAGACTGGTATCGGTGGTGCCATGTCATCATCGATGGTGCTGTGGTAGGCCAAAGCACAATCATGCTACTTCATGTTCTATCGATTATTAGCATCCATTTCTAGCTTTTGTCTATAGATTCAGCTGAAGTTGCTTCTCTCGCATCACCAAATTTGTAATTTCTCATCTGTTAGGAGCGGACAGTCCAGTGAGGAGTGCAAAAGGTGTAATACTTTGCAAATATTTATTATTTTTTGGTTCTTGCAGCTTCACGGAGTGGATGACAACGTTGGAAAGAGCAAGAGAATTTTGACCGCCATGTCTCGGAGGATGAACAGAAACAAGTGGATCATTGGCGCAATAATTGCAGTTCTTGTCATTGCTGTCGGGCTGATATTGTACTTCAAACTCAAGTAGTGAGGCATTGTAATGTTTCCTCTGGGTTTGCCTTTTTGCTTGGGGTGTGGGGTGTTTATTTTTGTGGTCTTCTTTGCCTGTTGAGTGATAACATCAAAGAAATTTATACCGCGATCTCTTCTGCCTGCGTCCAGTTTTTACTTGAACTGCTGAAACTTCTCGCTTCCCTTACCGTGCACTGTTCTGATTGTATGTGAAAGCAAGATTTGAATTATAATCGCCATCTATCCTGGCAATTTCGCTGGGTCTTCCATGTTAGCTTGCTCTAGGCAGGAGGTCATATTGAGGTGCTTCAGATAGAAAAATTGGTTTGAGAATTGTGAAGCAACGAAAGGATAGGTTCGATTATGCTAATGTTTCCATCTTATTTTCGAACTAGTCGTTTCGTAGCCTAGTCGAGATGATACTAGGGGAAGGCTTTTGCCATAAACCAGGTAAAAATAAGACTTTCTACTTGAATTTTCGTATCGTGGACATGCAGGCACGAAAGAGAAAAGCATTTTATTTGTTTGGGAAAATTTCAAATTAGTACCAAAAGTGGGATTACTTTTTCAAAAAGGGATTCAAAGTGGACATAGTGTCAAATAAGGGCCTGAAGTGCTCAAATAGTCTCAAATGAGAGCCTAAAGTGTCTAATTAGTCTCAAGTAAGAGTTTGAGTTTGCTAACCAGTTAAATGCTCAAAGTTGGCAAGCACGGCGATCAGAACAAGATTAATTTTGTCTTTTACTTTTTTTTACTTTTTTCTTTTCCTTTTCTTCTTCTTCTTCTTTTTCTTTCCAATTTTCCTTCCGCCAACCATTGTTGGGGCAGGCGGAGGCTGCCCTCGCCGGCATTGAGCGAGGGCCACCCTCGCCTGCCCTTTGCCCACCTAGCCCAAGCGAGGGCGGCCCTTGCTCGACACTAGCAAGGGTGATCCAGGGTCGACAAGGCCGGCGAGGGCAACCCTCGCCCGACCTTAGGTTGCCCTTGCCCGATGTCGGCGAGGGCAACCTTTGCCTAAGGCTAGCAATCTCCGTCGGCCCAAGTTATGGCCGGCGGAGGGAAAAGAGGGAGAAAAAAAAGAAAAAGAAGAAGAAAAAAACAAAAAAAATTCAAAAAATAAAAAACGAAATTGCCTTTATTCCAATCGTCGGAACAATGACGTGCTTGTCAGCTGGTGAATATTTGATTAGCCTGCGAACTCAGGCTCTTACTTGAGACTAATTAAGCACTTCATGCCCTTATTTGGTATTATATCCACTTTGGATCCATTTTTTAGAAAATGACTCCATTTTGGGTACTGATTTAAAATTTTCCCTGTTTATTTTATGAATAATGAATGAGTGGAAAAGCATTTTCTTAAAAATAATCATTTCTATTATTTAAAAAGATAAATGTTACAGAAAATATCTCATTATCAATAACAATCTATCTTTAAATATTTTAGTCGATGAAAATAATTTTCATCCATTCGTATTTCACTAAATAAACATGGCCGGAATGGTTAGTGCTTTATTTTGGGTACCACAACACATTACTGAGGGGGCGTTAGTGATTGAAATACTCACTTGTAAGTCATGACATTCTTCCCTAAATCAATCTTATGTGCCAGTCTTTTACATTTCTACAATTACCCAAGAAAGACACAGCCATTTTCTGTTCGCCGTAGCCTAATCAAAAGACACGACTTCCCTCCCGGAGCCGTAGCACAAACGGCTCATAAAAGATCGATCCTGTCGCCTCGCCCCGTATTCATTTCTGCAAACGTTTGTCTAATCCTCGTAGCGGATCGAAGAGACCTTCGCAAATCATCAATCTCATCGGTCCGCATCCCCGACATCCTTCGTCCCTCTTATGAGATGGCCACTTTCCCAAGCCTCCACTTCTTCCCTCTGCCACCATTTTCGCGCCCTTCTGCGAGCGTGCGCTCGACAGTCTTCTCTCGGCCCAGGGAAGAAGCTCCACGCCTTGGTGCTCACCACCGGGCTCGCCGCAGCATCGCCCAGCTCGTTCCTTTACAATACCCTTTTGCACGTGTACGCCACCTGCGGCGAGCTCGCGTGCGCGCGCAAACTGTTCGACGGAATTCCTGACTCGCACAAGGACACCGTCGATTGGACCGTGCTGATGGGCTCCCTCGCCCGTTATGGCGTGCCCTTCGAGGCACTCCGGATGTACGTGGAGATGGGGAATGCGGGCGCGAGGCCGGATGACGTGACCATGGTTTGCCTGTTCAATGCCTGTGCTCGGTTGGTCAATGCGGATGTGGGAATGCAGGGACATGGGTGGTTGGTCAAGATGGGGTTTGAGTCTAGTACCAAGGCATGTAATGCCCTCATGGACGTGTATGTGAAGAACGGGTTGATGAGCGAAGCGAGGCGGGTATTTTGTGGGATGAAGGAACGGACTGTGGTGTCTTGGACTGTGGTTTTAGATGGCGCGATTAGGTGGGAAGGTGTATCAAGTGGGAGGGTGGTGTTTGATCAGATGCCTGAGAGAAATGAGGTCGCAAGTACAGTCATGCTTGCGGGCTATGTGGAAAGTGGATATACCGGGGAAGCTTTTAGCCTTTTAGATGAAGCAGTTTTTGGTTGGTGTATGAGATTAAATAGCGTCACGCTTTGTTCTCTCCTATCCGCTTCGGCTCAGTCGGGAGATGCGATGATGGGGAAGTGGGTTCATGTTTATGCTCTGAAGACAATGGGTATGCATATGGATGTCATGGTGGGAACAACACTACTTGACATGTATGCCAAATGTGGTAGGATTCATACTGCACTGAAAGTTTTTGAGTACTTGCCTGATAGGAATGCAGTCACTTGGAATGCAATTCTTAGTGGATTGGCAATGCACGGGCTGGGTAAAGTTGCAGTGGCTATGTTCCCTCAGATGCTCAAAGAAGCAGAGCCAGATGACCTGACCTTTACATCTCTGTTGAACGCTTGCAGCCACTCGGGCCTTCTTGATGAGGGCCGTCACTTTTTCCGCGATCTTCAAGTTGTATATGGCATAAGACCTAAAGTGGAACACTATGCATGCATGGTGGATCTTCTAGGTCGGGCTGGTGAGATAGAGGAAGCAGAGATGGTTATAAAGACGATGCTTGTCCCTCCAAATGAAGTGGTTTTAGGATCTCTTTTGGGTTCTTGTCATGTCCATGGCAAACTCCAGCTTGGCGAACATATTATGAAGCAGCTGGTTCAGTTGGATCCTCAAAATACAGAATACCATGCATTGTTATCTAATATGTATGCTCTGGAAGGAAAGATGGAGAAAGCCAATTCGCTTAGGCAGGTTCTTAGCATGGGGACCACGAGGAAGGTGCCTGGAATAAGCTTTATCCGTACCGATGGCAAGTTTCATCAGTTCTCTGCTGGAGATAAGTCACATCCACGAACAAGAGAAATATACGTTATGCTGGATGAAATGATACGGAGATTGTGTTTGGCCGGTTACATTCCGAATACTAGCTTACAGCTATTAACTGGTTCCCATCACATGTTCAATGAGGAAGAGAAGGAGCAGGCACTGTTCTCACACAGTGAGAAGTTGGCAGTTTGCTTTGGGCTTATAAGCACCAGGGCTCGAACACCTTTGTACATAATGAAAAATCTAAGAATATGTCAAGATTGTCATGCTGCTATAAAGATTGTGTCAGATATATACGAAAGGGAAATTGTTATAAGAGACCGAAGTCGGTTTCACCATTTCAAGCATGGCTCCTGTTCTTGTTCTGACTATTGGTGAATGCTGACTGCTTCAACTCTTTACTTTCTGAGTTTGTTAGATCTTGAACCTCGGTCATAGATTCGTGTTAATTGCCAACTTCAATTCCAATGATAAGTCGTCTGCAGAAATAGCAATGCTCATACTATGCTACATTTGGTTTCTTGAATTGTATGAAACAAATTCCTGCTTGGTTAGACGTTCGAAAATCAATGGCCTGTCAAAGAAAGGTAGGGCTGCCATTAACATTGAAAAGCCCTGCATTCTGGTGTTGCACCATAATTGATGAATTTGCAGATCTTGTTCACATCTCAAATTAGATAACATGCCAATACAAAATGGCTAACAATTTTGAAAGTTAAGCTGGTATATTCGGACATGTCCTAATTAGTGAAAAGTGAAGAAATTCTTCAAGAATGAGAGACTGACAGCAATGCCTACATCCCTTACCAAAAAAAAAAAAAAAGACAGCAATGCCTACATCTGACTACTACTACATATAGAGCTTCAGGGGTGCTCTCGCACATCAGCCATATTTTGCTATATCCGCATTGAGGCAACGTGTAAGTGGACTGATGGAGTTCAGTTAGCGAAAAATGCAATGATCCTGGCATGTAAGAAAGATTCTTCAGGCTGTCTGTCCAGTGCGGGGCACTGGTCTCAACTTTCACCTTAGGCATGCTCACTGCCCTGTCATGGATGGACTTAAACCAGCTGCCTCGGTTGCTCTCGTTTGAATTTGCTATAATCTGCAAGCAAGCTACCATTAACTTTGTGCGTCATGTTCTCTACCAGCCTCGTCAATACCTGATCACCAGTATGGGTCTTCGTAAGGTGTTGCTCGGAGATCTGAAAATATCTTAAATTCTTGCAGAAAGTAACTACAGTACAAATAAACACATTGATGGTGAACTTTAGGCAGCTTTGATTTTCTCACTGATTCTGCAACACTTTGGCGGACATCTGCAGGAACCAGAGCAAGCATTGGAGGTAGGGCAAAGCTTATGCTCATCTCTAGCTGACCTTTGAGTCGGCTCCTTGTTCCTCGTCTATCTGGGTAAAGTGCTCCTTTTACACCAAGCGCAAAATGAGACGGCTCAAGAACGCTGTCTAGCCCTTGGAGCTCCCACCGTGTCTACAGAAGAATGGTTCTGGAGTTGTCATAAAGGTGAGGAAAAGAAATAAACCACCGCAAAATTCGTTGAACTTTAATCCTTACGATATCAAGTTCAAGAACTTTAGAAACATCTTGAGGAATTTGTGGCAGATAATCTCTCCCCGTTGATTTGCATCTCAATCTCATGTCTATTACAGGCCAGACGGTCAGGAATAGGAATTGTATGGGCAGCATCTGAATTCTCCACTCATCCTGCGTAACAATTAACTTGAGATTTTGGACAGGACAAGAGCATTCAGTCCTGCAAAGAAATATGAAAAAAGAAAAAGAAGTACCGTTTACAAGGTAAACAGTCATGGCATTTGAGATTTGACTAGATTTGTAAAGCAAGCAAACTCAGGAATAGCGTGGTCTTACAGATCTAGCTATAGACCTCTAGTATACGAAAGATGAAGAAGTCATTCCTCCTTTTCTGTGGCTGCTAGAATCACTTGGATTGATTAGCCAATTCTCAAGCCTCTTATTCAAATAAGATTCATTGGTTACTGCGCTAACAAATTATCGAACTCATCATGAGCTCAACCTGAAGGTATTTACAGTGTTTATGGTTCTCCCTTTTAAAAAATTCAGGATGACTTTCTGGTCACATTATCATTTGCTTACTTGGGTTGTCATCTAATGCTGCCATATAGAGTCAACCTTGTGAAACATAGACGGGCCTCTAGATAAACCATAAAGAATAATGATCTCCTGACAACACAAGAAGGTCAATTGTCTGCCAGAGTGTGACTACTGCGTCACAGCCCGAGAAAAGAGGCTCCAAGCCAACATGTAGTTAAACCTACGGTGTCTTGTCTTTTCTGTCACTCACCGTTAGTAATTTACAACTAGTTGTCAAGCATCGGGTTCGAGGTTTCAAGTTTTGCTGGAAAATGTTATGATTGCAATCTGTTTGTGTCCTAAAAAGCAGCACTATGAGAAATATAGCCGTCACCTTAACGGCGATGTCAGAAAATTTCACAGACCGAACATCGAGATTCTTCGACGAACACGAGGTACGAGATGTTCTAGACTATGCCCGACATTTTCTTCCTCGTGGAGTTTTGAGAATCACCATGAACATGAAGAGTTCGCTCTGTGGCTACAGCCAGCAGTCGCTCAACCAGTACATAGGACTCTGCAGCAGCATGTTTCGCGAGACGCGAGTCCAGCTCATCACAGAGACGAACCGAACGCCAACAGCGTAACACGGGTAGGTAGCGCGTCTATAAGGAATTGCGGTGTGAAAAATCAAACAAAGGGTGGCTAGGCTACCCATCACTTCTACTCCAGAGGAAGCCCTCAGCTTCACCAACTTCGAAACAACCATCGGGGGTGTGCAAGCGAATCGAAAGGAACAGAGCGGTAATAATCCAGAGGGCAAAACCTCGTTGAGCTGCTGGCTCCTGCGTTTATCAGGAAAGATGGCTTGGAAAACCCTGGGCTTATCCTCCAGATACCGATCGAACGAAGCCTGCACACACGCGCAACGCCAAAGTCACCCACAAAGCAATGACCCCCCAATAGCCCCCAGAAGAGAGCGAGAGCGAGAGACAGACCCCGGGAGCTTCGTAAAGTGGAATGTCGGTGGCGATCCTGGACGTGTAAGTGGGGGCCTCCTTCCCCGCCGTCCCGCGGCGGCGGCTGGCGGCGCGGCACCGCAAGAACCGGCGCTGCTTCGGACGCCCCCACTCGCCCCTCCCGCCGCCCGTCGAGCAAGGGAGCAGCCGCTGCAGACACGGCGCCAAGCAAGCTCCTCCGACCTCGCTCATTTGCCAATGTCTCCTTCCTCCTCCTCCTCCTTCCAAGAATCTCTGCCAGGGGAAAGGGTGTTCCCCAGGATCAGGCGACAGTTGACGATGGAGAGATAAAGCGAGCGCGACTCCGAGCTCCTTTTATCGTTGACGTGGCGCACGCGTGGCGCCTCCTCATTGAGAGCGGCTCATCCGTGGGCCCCGCTCGCCTCCTCCTCCTCCTCCTCCTCCTCCTCCCGTCCTTTTCTTCTCCATTTCTTTTGAGTTCTTGGGTCCTTGTGGGATTTTGTGGCCATGATTGATGGGGACACTGGCAGGTGGTGGTCGTCAGTTGCACTTCGCCAAAAGAATGGTTCGCGGATTTTGGACCGAACCACACGTGGCTGAAATCTATTGGCTCGAGTTAGCTGTATTTGTCCTCCCATCTTGGTATGAACCGCAAACATCGTGGAGCGTCAAGCGTTCCCGCCAGCACGAGAGAGAGCCAACACCCGAGGGGCCGAACTCACCACTGACGGTTCAGTTAGATGCTTCGGAAAAGACCCACCATGCCTAAATTCGGAATGACCGAGGGCCAACCGGGAATTCTGCAAGTGCGTTCTCGAGCTCAAAAATGGATACATTTCGGGATAGCCATATGCTGATCGGCACTCTTTGGACGAGAGGAAGAAGACCGGCCATGGTAACGTCGCCCCGTTAGTCGGTGAATGCGAGCCCTTGTGGTAATCACTTTGTGCGGCCTCATGGTTGTGGATGCTTCGGTTATATTTTGTTTTGCTTAGATCCCCAACCCCTGTTGGTGCAAACCATATTGAATCGAAGTACCAAACATCCTTAGTGAATGCAAAGTTTGACACTGTGATGCATAGACCATACATTACTTTACATAATCTAAGTTGGAAAGCTATAAGCTAAAGTCTCGAAAAGAAAATGCTCAAATCCCGATACTTGGTATAATTCTCAATCCCACTTTCCATCCTCTGCTTTTAGGGACACCTCTTTCGAGCCCCAAGATAAAATCTCACGGCAAAATGACTTGGTTGTCCTCCCCGAGAAGAACTCCCACCCCGTTCTCGACTCACCCCGTACAAATCCTAGCTTCCATTTCCTGATCCTCAACCCACCACATGCCCTATAGCTTGCAGCCTCCTCCATCCACCGTGACCCACTGTCGTCGGACTACGGTCGCCGCCCTGTTTTCAGCCACCGATCTCTCTCTCTCTCTTTCTCTCTCTCTCTCTGCTGTGTGCAATGTGCTCCATGGACGACCCACACTGCTGCGGCTCGCGACCTCGATCAAGGATGGCCGCAAAGAGGCCCCCAACCTCGATGGGTCATCATTCATCTAGAACATGAGCACTTTGGAGTGCGTCTTCATCATGTTAAAGCATGTCCTCGACGCCGATTTGGTTACTTCTAGCTCTATATGCAAAGAAAAAGGATGTGGAATCCTTGATAATACTTCAGTTTTTGCACGTTCCACTTAATCAATCAACACACCTACTTGAATTTTGTGGACTGCAGTCTTTCACGAGCAATAATTTTCATTAAGAACTTAATCATTCGCCTCTCACTCATGATCTTCCCAATTCTATGATGCCTTAAAATTATTTTAGCGACTTTACGTCGGATCTTCTAATTACATTTCTCAGTGCCTATAAGAAGAAAATGTGGTTCTTAAGCTATGAAAAACATTACGCGCTATACATATATAGCATGAACTTTCGGAGAAAGTAATCACATAAATTAATCCGAAAAAAAAACATAGATACAAGATGGAGCATGCATGAACGAAAGCCAAGTCCCCAATGAGAGTTGAAGTGTTCTCGACATGCTTAGATGACGAATTGAGAAGGACAGAGACCGAGCAAGAATATTCTTCACACATTAGAGTCTGTAGCATCGCCATGCAGATCATGCGGACTTCACGACTTAGGATGTACACATATTTTTAACGAGAGAGAATCAAAATCGAACCATCTTTGGTTTAAATGTGTCACCCAAAACCAATGATCCTCAAGCAAACAGTTCTTGGAGAGCCAAAAGGGTTTTGGTGTGTGCTTTCTGTATCTGCATCTTGGACAGAGAGAGAGAGAGAGAGAGGGAGAGAGAGAGGCATTAGAAAGTGATGTCATTCGCCGAGTCGTTTTAAATGAATTTGCTTCATACACAAACATGCAAATGGGGTTAGCTGGGCAAGGCCGATTCCATGCATTCCTTGCCTCCTCATTTCATAAACGTTCCTCCTCCTCCCCTTCTCTCAACACATTCCTCATATTCATCTTCTCTGATCTCTCTCTCTCTCTCTCTCTCTCTCTCAGCCGTCATGAAGAGACCGCCATGCTGTGACAAGTTGAACGTGAAGAGAGGCCTTTGGACACCCGAGGAAGACGCGAAGATGCTCGCATACGTGTCAACGCATGGAACCGGCAACTGGACTATGGTTCCTAAGAAAGCTGGTCTTCTATATGCCTTTTCCAATCTTTTATGAACAAGATCATTGTCCTTCTGAGCTGAAATTTCCATGTTTTGATAGAGCTTAGTCTTACTTTAGGTGTGCCCGCGCGCGCACATGCAGGGTTAAACAGATGTGGAAAGAGCTGCAGGCTTCGGTGGACTAATTATCTGAGGCCTGACCTTAAGCATGATGGATTTTCCCCTGAAGAAGAAGATCTCATCATCAACCTCCACAAAATCTTTGGGAGCAGGTTTCACTAGTTTGCTCATCATTTCTCTGTTGAATGTAGTTGTTCTTTTGAATGTATAAAGCTTATAGAATGTATCAGGAAAGGAGTTTATCACGTATTTTCATTTGATTGAATGATTCAAATCGCCGCTCATTTTCCTGCTAAGCCCCCCTCCGAATTTCACGGAGAAAACTCTTCAGTGGATGAGCGGATTAATGCAGACAGAGTATTGTAGTTTTAACTTCGTAGATCTTGAGTTTGGAAAAAACGTTAATGAACGCAAAAGCTGGTGGGGTAAATTTCCTCATCAACCCATCCTTCTGTCACGAAAGGTTTCGATGTATGTGACTTAATCCCCATGCATGCAACATTCTTGTAATTTCTAAGTACTCCTCTCACGGTTTTATTTGTTGCATAATATGGTTTTGTTGCAGATGGTCTCTAATTGCAAAACATCTGCCTGGAAGAACTGACAACGATGTCAAGAACTACTGGAACACCAAGCTCAAGAAGAAGCTCCAAAAGATGGGGATCGATCCATTAACCCACAAGCCTTTCTCTCAGATCTTCTCGGACTTTGAGAACATGAGCGGCCGCCCAAACACCCGACATCACCAGATCTTGCCCGCGCTGTCATGCTTGACTCAGGTCCCTGCAGGCTCCGATTCTCACTTGGATGTGATCATGAAGCCCGTGATAGAGCAAGTTCATGAGAATTTCACTGCCGAAAATCACCTCTCGTGGCCTCAGCACCAGGCGACGAACCAAGAAGTTATGCAGCTGCAACAATATCAATATGTATTGAGCGAGGTCACGTCTTCCTGTTCCTCGTCATCCTCTCCTACTCTAACGCGACTTAACACGCAAGAGTTGGATGGTCCAGCAGTTCCTGCTCCCTTTGTTGCCTGGACTGGGGATTCAATTTCGCATCAGCCATTTCCCACTGGCAATGTCTTGCAGAAGCGCAAAGGAGACTTGCAGGATATAGTGTCTTCATTGTCCATCAACTGCGCGAGCAATATGGTGAAACAACCACTCCCTGACACCCCCGTTGGCACAATGGCTTGTGAAAATGAAGCCAAATGGGGCAAACCCGGCGATTTGTGCGAGGGAGCGCGAGGATTGGAGAGCCATTTTGGAGATGGTTCGTCCTCTTGTTTCGGCTCTTTCACGGACGCTATCTTGGCCAGGGACAGCAAGATGAGGTCGGAGCTATTTCCAGAATTCTTAGATGGACTTCTAGATTACTGACGAAGCACTTCAAGCAGTTTGGTGGTGGTGGTATAGATTAATATGCGTGCATAACAAGATTTTCAAAAAATCCTAGTTATTGTTACGAAACTCTGGCGAGAAGTTCGTCACTGGTTTGATAATGTTGATTATTAGATCCCCGTAGTAAATAACATGTCATGCTTTCCTGTGCTATCAAATTTTCTTTTAAGAGCCAGACCAACTATAGGCAACCCCCTTAGCCTAATTATTTAGCTTATTACAACATGATGGCCAAGGTAGCAAGCTGAAAAAGAGTCGCCGCCTCGTGAGTTAAACCCTCTTGGGACCTAGGAGCAAGCATCAGAGAATTGGTATAGCTCGGCCGGAAAGGGCTGGTCTTCGAACCATCCCTAAACTGATTAGGTAGATCACACACCTCAATTTTTGCAAAGGATATCGTAGAGCAAGTTATCAGAGAAACATCGAATCCGATCAAAGCGATCAAGGAGCTCAATGTGCTGCGGCATAGAGATCAGCATTCTTGAGTACTCATTTGCTTTGAATCTACACAAACAGGGTCAAGCGTTGAACACCCCAGGCACAGGCAAGGCCCAAACGTACGTAAAGAGGAAGCGTTAGGTAAAATAAATCACACAATTCTAGAGCCCGGCCTCTTCAAATGGTTTTTTCCTTGGATTGCAAAAAACAAAGACACGGATAGAGTCAAAACTCAACGAAACCTCGGAGGGGACACCGACAGTGTTTTACAGATCTTATTGTCACAACTCGAAACCACCTAAACAATGGAAAGTGACATTCAGCAGCCTTCTTGTTCAAAGAGACGAATCATGAAGGAGGACACCCGAATGTCAATCTGAACAGAATTTACTGCTTCCCTTCGTCTCAGAGAAGGGCACTCGCATAAGTTGGATGGTTTGCCTCATGGCTTGAGAGCCAAAGCAAGTCCAACTTTAGCACTCTTATCTATGGACTTGGTGTCAACTTCCCCTGAAATGGTGAAGAGGGATCTTGGTCGCCACTCATGCTGGATAAGAGCACTTACCTTGCCAGCATTGGTCACTCTTGCCTTGACTGATGTCAAAGGATCCAAGGCATGCTGGGTACCGACAGTGATGGTATTTTCATTGCTTGAGAAGCAATGGGTGAACTCGGCACCTACAGCAGTGTTGGTCAAACCATTCACCAGGTGGTAGTAGGACGCAGCCAGAGTGTCACCCTTGTCATTCCTGTATCATTCGCAACAATGGTGAGAAAATAAAAAACTATAAAATGAAGCATTTCATGCTGACGGGTATTAAAAAGTTGCTTCTACCACATTTAAGTACACTTAGAACCGATAATCAAGAGCTACTTACACAGTCAGTGAAGCAATCAAGTCTGCATTGGCAAAACTCAGACCAGCATTGCACTTGGCAAAGTCACCAGTCTTGGTGTCAAAAGAAACATCACTACCAAGTGCCAGAGCACTAGTTCCAATAACTCCAGAGAAGGTGACGATGGGGTTTGCAGTCAGACCAATGCTAGAGCTGATCCCAGCATGATCGTGCAAATACTGGAGCTCAACCTGGGAGATGGAGAAAGGTAAACATCATTAGGTCAAACATGCAGAGAAGCTACACATAAAGGGATTCGACACTCAGGAACAGAAAAGACAGATAAGCTTACCTTGCCAGACCTTTGATCAGGAACTTTGAAGCTAAAGATAGTCTTCAGTCCAGGGGCAGGCTCATCAACAGTTACAGTTGTGAAGAGCTGGTAGTAATAATAAATGTTCAGAAAAACAAGCAAGTACAGCATGATTTACCTATTTGCACGTTCATTTGGTGATGAGAGCTAGACACTTCAAAGTACTTAGTTAAGAAAATATCGCCATTTGCTCTAACTTATGATTTGTATTATCATAGTAACAGTACAGACGGTATAGAAGATAACAAAAATCAGAAGAAGAAGAAGAGTGAATGCCGGATTCGATTATGAATTGATTATAGCTTTAGGAAGCTACTCTGTTCTGTGCACAATGCAAATATCTAAGAGTAACATTCCCTGAAGTCATACTTTTTTCATCAAGAGAAAACAATGCATAAACTCCCACTCAACAGGGACCACCAGGTTCAATTACCATAAACAGACGCCACTTCCCATTTGGATAAAAATACAATCTCCAGTTGAAACAAGAAACTGTAGATACAACAGTACTAATGATCAAACCCAACGCAAGTGTAAAATCCTTTAACAGTCCACTTTTGAAGCGGGCAGGGCTTATTCCAGAGAGGAGCAAATAAAAAAAATCTCAGACTCCTATCATTCAATCACTCATTCACACAAGTAGAGATGAAAAGAAAACTCAAAAAAGAAAACCTTACATTGGAACTTGTGTCTACTTTGATGTCAGTGGTGATATTCTTGTTCTTCAGCTGGGTACTAATATCAGCGAGAAACAGCTCACCTTTCTTGGTTCCTGTTGATGTTAGAGTCTGCAGCAGAAAGCAAACGGTTCTCAAAGAATGCGGCGAAACCATGCATTGGCACGAGCACCGCAGCATTATGAAGAAGATCCGTCATCCAAAATAAGAAAACGCGTAACCAAATTCAACTAAACCAAGCGAAAATGAAGTCATCTTCTAAAGTTCTTCTCAATGTGAACCACAAACTAACACCGGGTTTCTCCGAGCGTAATTAGCCAAATCAAGCAGAGCAAGACCACATTGAGGGCTAATGACCAAACAAAAGCAAATGACACACGAACAACGACAACTTCAAGACTCAAATCAAGATTCCCCGAAGATCGGACTCCAATGCCATGTACCAAGAATTCAAACAAATGGAAGGTAGCCCCCTGGCCCCCTGGAACCAATCTCCTCCCCAACGCTAGTCATCAAGCACATCTTCTTCGCGCGACACCAAACAAGAAACGGCGGCATTCAAATCAAACAACCCAAGTCCACGCTAAGCAAGTTCCGCCAGTCAATAAGCAACCGCCCACCCAATGTTCGTTCAATTGACCTCGAAGCGGTCCAACACTAATGCCGAACGAAATGAACAAGAACCCAACAACCCCGCCAATCTAACGATAAATGCACTTCCGGGAAAACACGAAAGCACCGGCAGCGACGCCGAAATGGGAAAAGCGAGAACACCCACCACTCCGGTCGGCGAGTACGTGGTGACGGTGAACTTGTGGTCGCTCTGGTAGTCCTTGTAGAGAAGATCTGCGCGAAACCACACCGCCAAAACACGTCAGACAAAGAAACTCAGCACGGCGACGCGCGACTCGCGACATCAAAGGACGAAGGGGAAAAAACCCCTCCGCGCCCGTGGACACGGACCTCTGGCCTTCTTGCCGATGTCGGAATAGAGACCGGGACCCTTGCCCATGGCGGAGCAGACGGGAGGATGCTCGGCGGAGCACGGCGCGAGGTGTCCAAGCTTCGGAGCGAACGGGGGGAAAATTGCAGAAGAGCGAGAGGAGGAGGGACGACGACGACGAAGGCTATTTGGGGGAAAAAATCCACAAGAGAAAACCCTAATTTTTTCTCGAACATTTTATTTTTTTTTCATTTTTATTTTTTCTTCCTTGGCCGAAAAGGAAAGCTGAAGCATAAAACAATTCCGAATTCCGTGAAATAAATGAGGATTTCTTTTTTTCTTTTTTGGTCGAAAAATAAATAAAGATTTCAACGGACAAAATAATAATGCACTGGCTAACGAAGGAAAAAAAAAGAAAATAGTTCTGGAGGCTCATTTATTTCGTGAAAAAATCAATGATTCAAAAAATATTTTTTCATAAAGAGATGATTACTTATATCACTTACAAAAATAAATGCGAGAAAAAATATTTTTATTGTCCGCAAAAAATTTGATACGTATATATATTGTTATAGATAATGAAAATATTTCTCGTTAACTAATTATTTCAATCTATGCAATAAATCGTTTTTTTAGAAAAATGTTTCCAAATTATTCACTTTTCGTGAATCAAACTGAGCCTATGACTCCTTTTATCGTTGGGGGCTCTGGCGACATGCGAATTCAAGATTAGATTAATGAGAAAAAAAATGTAGTGAGCATATATCTATTTATAGGACTCATGTAATTAGTGGTTCGAGCAATAGTGATTCACATGATTTATAGGTTTGTATAATTTCTCGTATTGACATGAAAATGGTCATTGACGAAATACCTTTCACCAAAGTTTTGATTTTTGGTTTGTTTGGGTGAAATGGTCCTGTGGCGATTCGGACAGGAAACAATGGATATGTGATAAACTGCAAATGTCAACTAAATTAAAACAATAAGGAATAAAGAATTGTAAACACGAATGAAGAATCCGTAATTTTTTTTTTGTTAGAAAAGAATCGATAAGTTTTGTTGATTGCGGGTCCTTTACAATTGATTCCACTCTGCCTTATGTAGCCTTGTACAAAGTGTAACCATCAACAAGCGGTCATCTTCTAAATCGCAAACTTCAATTGCCTTCGAGATTCTTGGCTCTATACTTATAATCTCTGCGTTTGGTTCGTCCGAATTTGGATTGGCATAGAATAGGATAAGCTCGGATTAAAATCCTCCAAATATCCTCCAAATTAAATAAAATTCCATCAAATATTTGATACATTTCAAGATAGGATGAAAATCTTTAAAAATCTCATTTACTTAGCACGATCACTCGTGATATCTAGATTTCACCACTTGAGCTCCCTCTCCAGCGTATCAAATCCATTCTCGCTAGCTCCTTCACCACCAGTTTTGCCAAATCTACTGCCACCTCCACCTTCATACTGTAATCCTTGCTCAGCTTCACCGTATCAGAGGTGATTTGGACACCGGCAAAGACGAGCCTCAGGTCGTCGAAGGTGTCGCGAAGCAATCGGGGAGGTAGAGGGCACAACGATTTGAAAAGGTAGGAACGACTAACGAAGGGTGGCGACGGGATGGTGGATGCCGCGTGTAAAACTCAGGTGCCACTTGACTTGAAGCTGATGATTAGTAAGCAGTAGAGAGGTGGACGGAACTCCACTGGTGGATGGGCACAAGAGGAGCGAGTAATGAGGGCGGAGACGCCTCTATGGTGGACGATGAGATCCTTCGGCCGCACTTCTAAAAGGCTTCGAGCTCTTTGATGGTGATGGCCACATGATATATAACTTCTCATCGTCGAAGTACGATTGACTGGGCGGCAATGACAATCAATGGTGGTGGAGGCAAGGATGATGGCACGATGGTCGGAAGTGATAATGATTGACCGTCACTCCATCATTGGAAGAAAATCGTTAAGTTATTCTAAGGTTTTTTTATCCGGTTTGAGTTTATCCCTTGTCCTATCGAGGATATTTTATCTAGCATTTCATCAAAGTATATTCAGTCGAGAGAGGAAGTTGCAAGACACCAAATATGATATTTTATCATTCTATTTGGACGCAGATGCGGACTACAAAAAACACTGCCATAAGCAATCATAATCTTCAAGATTTCTCTCAATTTGACTTTCTCTTGACGTGGTTGACCATTCATCGTTGTATGTACTACTTGGCATCGATTTTGCACTGGGCAACTCATTGATTTGTGACCAGGTCACTTCACTATCTTGTCGATAATTCAATCCCAACATCTAGATCATTTTTCAGTGTCAACAGAATGGAAGAATAAAAACTCGATATGCCATTAATTGGTCCCTATCATGACTTGCAAGAGTCGAACTAGGATCTGGTTGGAGCTGGTGTAACCCTAGTCGCCTGCCTCGCTTGGACCGAGCCCCGACAAAGTGGGCATTGCTGGTTTCTCGAGAGCCACTCTTTGATGCAACTTTCATGGTACTCATGGTTACACGTCTTGATCACCCAACACTTCTCTCCTTCCTCGAAACTTCCGAGGCAAATCACGCACTCGTCGCTATTGAACTCCTTCGCATCGCCACAGTACACCAGGACCTCCACAGGCAAGGCTGTCACTTCAACCTGTTGTCGTGGCTGCTCGATGTCGCGATCAAAGCTAGCCCGATTCGCTCGACTGCAGAGCCAGCGAAAGCAATACGCATAGCTCACCGCGACAAAGAGGAGAAAGGTGTCAGCACATGCTAGCGACATCGCATACAAGGTGAAGGGTGCAAAGTTGACAGAACTCGCGGCGTAGGAGGGAAGCAGAGGTGACGGGGCAACCGACGGAGAGGGCGGCCGAGTGGCCGACGGAGAGGGAGGCATGATGTGCTTATTTCTTCTTTGAATTGGAAGATAACTGGCGTGCGCTTTTAAGCTCCGAATCAATATGAGATTCTATAGCTTGAGAATGGTGGAAGGATGCAGGGTTTCTACTCCTTGTTTTGGTCCTTTTGGGAAACTAAGATCAAGTTAGATTACTACATGAACATGTGATAAGATTTCTGAATCGGTGGCAATAGGACGGTAACATTCCCATTACAAGAAATGCTAAAATAGGCATATAACATCTCTCTCTCTCTCTCTCTCTCTCTCTCTCTCTCTCTCTCTCTCTATATATATATATATATATATATATATATGAATAATAACCCTGTTAAATATATTTAAGTAATACATATACGGCCGTAATTTCACTGCGTCATTAAATTACACCAGTCTTTTAATAGATACTGAATTTGTGTTGAATCTTCAAATCACAAGTTGTTTTCCTTTATTAGTTTTTCCTCTTTTGGGAACATATCCATGTGTGTTTGATTTGAACAGGTCCTTAAAAGCCCTTAATGTCTCTCATTTAGATTTTCGGGGGTGTAAAGTTGTCAAGGGGATACTGCCAGCTAAGGAGGTAGGAAGAATGTATCCCTAGCAAAAGGGGTTCCCTGGACAGATCGGTCGCGGGCCGTTAAACAACGCATTGTAGCTCAGGGAGGTGGAAACATCTACTATGGTGAGGTAAACCTAACCAAAACACCAATAATCCAGAGCAGCCACCGATAAGGCAAACTTACGATGTACAAGTCAAATCACAAGTTGTTTTCCTTTATTAGTTTTTCCTCTTTTGGGCACATATTCATATGTGCACGTAAGGGTCAATTACATCCCAAAGAATGATGTATCTTTCCTGATACAATACTAAATGTAAAAGGAAAATACTGGCGTGTCGTTAATTGGATCATACCATAATTAAGAAAAGTTGAACTAGGAATTGGTAGGAGTCGGTGTGACCCTAGCTGCTCGCCCCGCTTGGATTGAGCCCCGACAAAGCAGGCAGCACCGGTCTCTCGAGGCCCATTCCATGATACAACTTTCATGGTACCCGTGGTCACACGTTTTAAGCACGCAACACTCCTCTCCTTTCTTGAAACTCCTGAGGCAAATCGTGCACTCTTCAATATTGAACTTCCTCGCATCGCCACTAGGCACCACAACCACAGCTAGCGGGGCTGCAGCTCCGACCTGTTGTCGCGGGCGCTGGATGTCATGATCAAAGCAAGCCCAATTTGCGCGATCGTGACACCAGTGCAAGAATTTCCTAATGTGGGCTTCATTAATTGAAATTAACTGAATTAATTTGGTCTAATAAAGGTAAGACATATGGGTTCTTAATAAGTCTAATATGGGGCTGGCTGATGTGGGCCGAGTACGACCCGGCCCATAATGAGAGGGTCCGTGGTCGAAAACTTTATAAATAACGCTCAAGTCCTTCTCCTAATCGGATGATGCACAATTTGACTCACATACGGATATAGAGAGAATTTTCTTCTCGTGAGTGGCAATCTCATTAGGTCAGTGTTCTAACGAAGGGGATAAGGGAGAAGCACTTGAGTTCGTATTCGAAAACCGTCGCAAATTCCGCGTCAAGTTCGATGGATTCCAAATTAGATATGTGAATCGATAATTTCTCTTGTATATTGTTTCGATTTCTTATTATGGTGATCCTGGGCGTGCTATTTTCGTGGCCATCATATGGTATCAAAGCCTTCCATATATTAGAATTGAAACATGCGGATTATGATCGTTTTCGTTATGTCCAAGAGGGTTTTTACCCATTTTTGAAATTTTTTGTTGAATGAATGTAAAATTTTATTACATATTCCAAATCAACTTGTCAAGACGAGAAGATTGATGGGCGGCATGTCACCGGACAAGGCCACACGCGCACTCACGCGCCAATACGTGCCGTATGCGCGTGACAGCCACACGCGGCCGTGCCGAACCGACGCGTTTTTTGCCGGTAACCGCAAGCTGACGTCAGCGATGGCACGGATCCGGAATTGACTCGACCCGGTAGTGACTCGACCCGGATCTAGAACTCCTGACCCGAAAGTTGACCTGACCGGTCAACCGGTTGGACCGGTCCGTTGACCGTTGACCGGTTGGACGGGTCAATCGGTCGAACCGGCTGAACACGCGCCGCGCCGCGCCTTCCAACGGAGCGTATAGGCGCGTCCAATGTCCGTTTTGGACGTTCTTGATACCGACGTGTTCGTATCGAGATTCTCTACATTGTGGTATATTGATTTGATATGTTTGAAGCCTTTACAGATGTGAAAATACGTATAGAACCCTATATACGCGTATTTTTAGGGTATTTTTGCATATTTTCTTGTATTTCTTTATGGTTTCAGAAATACATATGGTAGCTCACATGTATATCACCACATAAGGATTGTGTAGAGTGTAATTCATTATCTATCAATGAATGGAACAGTATAATTAGCATGACATGTAATTTCAGAGACATACGCCCCTGTCTTTACGTCTAGCATTACATGTATATAGTGAATGTGATACATAAAGTTCATATCCCTAATATGAGAGATTTTCAAGGATTCAATTGGATAGTGATCGCCAAAGTGGCACACTTAACTGGATTTGCGAAATATCGGTCTCATATTGTTGTGGGATATCTCCTGTTCTATTGCATAATCATACTCTCAAAAGAGGTGATCTTGTATTGGTTTATGGAGGGGTACATATATAGCATGTACTTGAGAAATGACTGATCTTAGTAGTTCATACACCCAAAGGTGGTGATTTCATGAAAGATTAGAACATGCTCTCATGGCCACTGTCATGTTGAGAGTATACAACTGCATGTTATATTTTCTGGCCAAAGGTGATTATGTGATGATGTATGTAACTCTCTAGATAAGTACTCATATGATGCTGATTGTATTGTTTGTTTTCCAGTCACATTTTCTGTAAATGACAATTCCATTTTCATTGAGGTCCTTACTGGGTTGAACTTTAAGAAATGGAAAGAGGATTTTGTATTTGGAATGGAGCTAGCAGATGTTCACATTGCTCTTACAAAAGATAAACTGGCAGATATTACAGCCACCAGTACTGAAGCTGATAAAACTGACTATGCTGTCTAGGAAAAGAGCAATCGGATTTGCTTATTGACAATGAAGAAATCCATTCAAGAATACTTGAAAAGTGGTTTACCAACTGATTGTATTGTTAAGAAAATGATGGCAGCCTTAGAGACTAGAAACCGCATTTCATCTAATGCTGAGGTTGGTACACTTCTTTAAAAGCTCTTTAATATGAACTATGATGGTACTGCTGGGGTTAGAGATTATGTCCTTAGCATGGTAGACCTAAAGACGAAGCTTCAAGCTTTTAATGTTTTCATTCCTGATATTTGCATTGTGCATCAAGCCCTAAACGCCCTTCCACCTGATTTTGGGATTATAAAGACAAATTACAATTCCCAAGATGAGACTGGGTCAGTTAATGATTTGATAGCAAGGTTGGTGGCAGAGGAAGAGAAACTTAAAAAGGAAAAAGGGCATCTAGCCTTATATGTTTCTGATTCCCACAAAAGGAATGATAAGAAGTCCAGAAATCGTACTTATAAAGGTACTCATGACACTACCGATCAATCTGACAATATAGGTCCAAAGAAAACATCCTTCAAAAGGGATGTTGACCACTGTTTCTTTTGTAAGAAGAAATGTCACATAAAGAAAGACTGTGAGAAATTTAAAGCTTGGTTATCCAAACATGAGCCTACAGGTAATGATTTTTTGGCACTTGTTTGTGAATCCAATCTATCAGAAGCACCATCCAGTTCTTGGTGGCTCGATAACGGTGCAACTAATCATGTTGCATTTACTATACATGGATTCATAAACCGGAGGAAGCTAAATCAGGATGAGTCAAAACTCACTGTGGAAAACAACGAGAAAGCCGATGTTGTGTTTGTGGAAGATGTTATCTTGATTCTAGACTCTGGTTTTAGATTAATATTGAAAGACACTTTTTATATACCTTCTTTTAGACGAAACTTAGTTTTCGTATCGTGTTTGGACATGTATGGTTACTCTTTTGAAATCAAGAACAATGTTATTTCTTTGTTTCTTAATTTAAATAAGGTTGGGTGTTGTTATATGTCCAACGGATTGTACAGATTGTGTTTGTCTTTCAATGACATATACGTCGCTTGTACGGCTAAAAAGGTTGTTTCCAAAAGACCACTACCTAAAGAACAATCTTATGCATTGTGGCATAAACGGCTTGGTCATATCTCTAAGGATAGAGTAGAAAGGCTGATAAAGACTAACATCCTGCCTGCTCTTAAAAATGACTTAGAAACATGCGTAGACTATTGTAGAGGTAAAATGACCAAGATAAGGAAGAAAATTGCAGTCCGAAATTCTGACCTGCTGGAAGTCATTCACACTGACATAAGTGGATCCTATACGGTAATCTTGTGTAGAAATTTTTATTTCATCACATTTATTGATGATTATTCTCGATATGACTATCTGTACTTGATTAAAGAAAAGTTTGAGTCTCTTGACAAATTCAAGATTTTTCGGACTGAAGTCGAGAAACAGTTGGGAAAGGTCATAAATGTTGTTAGATTTGACCGAGGTGGAGAGTATTATGGTAAGCATGGCGATGCTGAACAGCTTAAGGGGCTATTTGCCATATACGTAGAGGATTTTGGAATAGTGGCTCAGTTTACTATACCTGAGAGTCATGAGCAAAATGGTGTAGCCGAAAGGCGCAATCGCACCCTTATGAAAATGATGAGGAGTATGATTAGTATGACAAATTTACCTGATTTTCTGTGGGGTGAAGTTTTGAAAATAGCTTTGTACATTCTGAATCGTGTACCTACTAAAGTTGTTCCATTGACTCCTTTTGAGTTATGGATTGGACGTAAGCCTAGCTTAAACCATCTTAAGGTTTGGAGATATCCTGTAGAAGTGAAGTTGTATAATCCAACATTAAGTAAGTTGAACTCTAGAACCACTCAGTGTTACTTTGCATCTTACCCGGAACATTCGAAGAGATATCGGTTCTATAATCCCAATGAAGGTACAAGAATTGTGGAATCGCAGACAGCGAAGTTTCTGGAGTTTAATGTGGCCAAAGAAAGTAGCTGCTCACAAACTATTGAGGATAATAGTACGGTGGGTAATGTTGTATCTTTATCTCCTCCCATACAAATAATTGTGAAAACTCCCACACCACAAACTGAACCTGTTGAGACTCAGGATCCTGTTATCGAGATAGCTTATAATGAAGTTTCTCAAGGCTCTCAGGTGCAGGATGTGGCTATTGCTGCTCCAGTAAGGTGATCCACTAGGGAGAGACGATCAGCTATACCACCAGATTATTTAGTTTATATAGGAGAGCAAGACTACAATATCGGTTTTGTGGCTGATCCAGTGACTTATGCGGAAGATGTTTCTTGTCCTCAATCGGAATTGTGGTTGGATGCAATGAGAGATAAAATACAGTCTATGAAGCTTAATGGTGTTTGGGAACTTGTTGAATTACCTGAAAATTATAGACCCATTGGCTACAAATAGGTGTATAAGACTAAAAGGGACTCCAAATGAAGATTGAGAAGTTTAAAGCCAGATTGGTAGCCAAGAGTTTCACTTAGAAAGAATGAGTAGACTATGAAGCAATTTTTTCTCCAGTCTCTTCCAAAGATTCTTTCAGAGTTATCATGGCATTAGTAGCTCTTTCGATATGGAGTTACACCAGATGGATGTTAAAACTGCTTTTCTCAATGGAGACCTTAATGAAGAAATCTATATGATACAACTCAAAGGTTTTGCGGCAGATGATTCAGGTACGTTCGTATGTAAACTAAAAAAGTTTATTTATAGTCTCAAGTAAGTTTCTAGACAATGGTATTTAAAGTTCCATAATGTCGTTGCTTCATTTGATTTTGTTGAGAACAAAATAAATCGATGTATATACTACAAGGTCAGTGGGAGGAAATTCATTTTTCTTATACTCTATGTGGATGATATTCTGCTTACAAGCAGTGACCTTGGTTTACTGCATGAAACAAAGCGGATGTTGTTAAAGAACTTTGACATGAAGGACCTTGGTGATGCGTCTTTTGTCCTTGGCATTGAGATTCATAGGAATCGTTCTTGCCGACTATTGGGTTTGTCTCAGAGGGCATATGTTGATCGTATCTTAGAAAGATTCAACATGCAACAATGCAAGCCAGGAATTACTCCTGTCAGTAAGGGTGATAAGTTGAATATGTCACAATGTCCTCATTCAGATTTTGAGAAAACCCAAATGAAGAATGTTCCTTATGCTAGTGCACTTTGGAGTATTATGTATGCTCAAGTATGTACTAGACCAAACATTGCTTTTGCAACAGGACTTCTAGGCAAATATCAATCAAATCCATGACACAATCATTGGGTTACTGTCAAGAAGGTCTTGAGGTACTTAAAAAGGACAAAAGACTATATGCTGATTTACAAATATGTTCAGGACCTATAGCTAGTTGGGTATTCGGATTCAGACTTTACTGGCTGCCAGGATGAAAAGAAGTCGACAACATGTTACATCTTTAAGTTAGCAGGAGGTGCGGTATCATGGAAAAATGAGAAACATAAATTAATGACATCCTCTACCATGCAAGCGGAGTTTGTAGCATGCTTTTCGGTCGCTACTCAAGCAATTTGGCTCCGAAACCTCATTAAAAAGTTGACCATATTTGATTTTGTAGATAGGCCCATACAGTTATATTGTGACAATAACTCTGCAGTGTTGTTTGTTAACAACAATAGAGGTCTCAAGGAGTCTAAGCATATAGAGGTCAAGTGCCTGACTATAAAGGAAAAAGTTCAGACTGATGACATTGTAGTAGAGCACATTTCAACAGATGATATGATTGCAGATCCGCTAACTAAAGGCCTTCGCCCTTGTGTATTTGATCGACATGTCATGAACATGGGTTTAGGAGTATCATGGGATACTGTTAATTAGTGGGAGCTGTTTAGTTTTATGCTGCTTTTATGAAGTTTGTATCTAATTTTGTTACATTTTGTAATATTTGAATATGTATCAATTCTTTTGCATTCAATGAGGTATTTGTGAATGTAGATTTATCAAGTTGAGTACACATAGTTGATGAAAATTTCGAGGCATTGTGTAAACCTTTAGTACAGGCCATGGGGCATTCTTGGTATTAGTTTTAACGATATGTCTTGTTACACATAAAGTACAGTTAACTATCAAAGTAGACATATGCAGGTTCGTTGGAATCATGAAGGATATTCTCTGGTGACACACTAGATTTTGTGACACTTAAGGAGAGAGAATTTGGACTAACAAAATGGATAACACATGAAGTATCACTCATTATGAGGTATTGTCCATTTGACATACTACCATATTGAATCCATATCAGTAAAGTTGAAAGCACTTATGACCATGGAAGGTTTTGCTTGAGTACATGCAGTTACCGTCATGATTCGATATTTGAGACTTTATGGGATCAGATTGATTATTAAAAATAATCTCTAGACCAATATAAGGGTACGCACATAGTTTTGTTTCAATTAATATTGTCCAAGTGGGAGAATGTAAAAATTTCATAATGTGGACTTCATTAATTAAAATTAACTGAATTAGTTTGGTCTAATAAATGCAAGATATATGGGTTCTTAGTAAGTCTAATATGGGGCTGGCTAGTGTGGGCCGTACTTGGCCCACACCAACCAGCCTCATATTAGAGGTCGAAAACTTTATAAATAACGTTCAAGTCCCTCTCCTAATTGGATGATGCACAATTTGACTCACATATGGATTTAGAGAGAATTTTCTTCTCGTGAGTGACAATCTCATTAGGCCAGTATTCTAATGAAGGGAATAGGAGAGAAACACTTGAGTTCGTATTCGGAAACTATCGCAAATTTCGCATCAAGTTCGATGAATTCCAAACTAGGTACGCGAATCGATAATTTCTCTCGTATGTCGTTTCGATGTTTGATTATGGTGATCCTGGGCGTGCCATTTCATAGCCATTAGCCAGTACCAATAGACGTAGCCCACTACAACGAGGAAGATCATGACATCGGCGCATGCTAGCAAAGATCGTGTGCGAGGGTACAATGAATGCTAAAAGAGGCATGTAAAATCCCTACTGTTATGTATGGTAAATCCAGACTCAATCTCTACTGTGGCTAACTATAACCGAAAGGGTGAATAGGAGGTGGGTTCATACTAGCATAACAAAATTTGCGGAATAAGACATGTTAAAGTTTAATATATGTAAGATGTGTGTTGATAGATGCAGGAATAAACTGACAATATCAAGTGCACCGTGCTTCTATCAAATATAAACGGATTAACAAAAGGGATTAGAGATGATGCATGCAAAGTTTATAGTGCTTTGGCTTGCAACTAAGCCAAATAGTAGGTACGGCTTCTTCCCGAAATTGACAGATCATATTGTCAAAACTCTAGCATCACTACAACACTACGCTCCGATTAAGTACTCTCGGTAGAGCAAATAACAAGACCAATTTCTCGCCCACTCCATAAGGTCTAATTCCCTTAAAAAAACCCAAACTTTAGGTGTAATCTCAATTTTTTCATTAACCTTATTTTTTTAGAAAAAAAACTCTAAGTTTTAGGTCCAATCCAATTCTGTCCCGAGCCTTTATATTAGAAAAAAAATCTCAAATTTTAGGTCCAATTACAAATTTATCCCAAACTTCTTCTTTTTTTTGTTTAAGAGAAAAATCACAAATTTTTACTCTAATTCCAAATTTGCCCCCTCCCATTAGCGCTTTGTCCAAAAATTGCCGTTGGCCATCCCCAATTTTCATATCCGAGAACGATTTCATTTTAGAGATAATTTTCCGTATCGTCTTGATACGAAAATGCTACGTTAAGTTGGGACTCGACCACTGTGATAGATTTGAGAATAGATTGAAAGTTGGTGACTTTTTTAGACAAAATAAAATTTGGCTTGGATTTGAGAGTCGACCTAAAATTTATGGTATTTTTTTCCGGGACAAAAAAAAAAGTGAGATCGTGATATTCCTCATAGAAACTCTGCATTACCAGCAAGAAAACTTGCAGTCCACCGCGCAAACTCATTTTTAATTAGCACGTTGTACTTATTTTTTACTTTGACATAAATAAAATATAAGCAATTTTATAAATAAAAAATGGCGATTATTTGTTCAACTATGCTCGTAGAGCTCAAACAGGATCGCACGCGGAAAGCGAGAAATCAAAATAACAAAGCCAAACAGTACGATGTAATTGGATCAGTATTTTAATTCTCTAGTTGAAGGGTTTCTCGTCCTACCTTTGTCTCGTCTTATCTCAATCCGTGTCCGAGCAATTAAGATAGCGAATGATAACCATTCTATTTCGAAATAAGTTCTTGAACCAAAAATAATTTTTTTTATTTCTAGTTCCTAGATGAGTTTCTAAGAAAAAAAACCCGTTTGATAACGACAAAAAATTTATATTTCTAGAACAGAAATCCGTTTGATAACAGCACAAAATTTCTATTTTCCAAAACGAAAACCCGCTTGATAAATAACAGAAAATTCTATTTCCAGGAATAGAAATCTATTTTTTTAGAAATGGAATAAAAATAATAAAAAATTCTGAAAAATTCATAAAAATCTTTAAAAAAATTCAGAAAATCCCAAAAAATTGAAAAATTCCAGAAAAAATGATCAAAATGTTGAGAAAATAAAAAAAATTTAGATTTCGGGAAAATAGGAAATTTGTTGAATTTTTTCAAAAAAAATCAAGAAATCAAAATTTTCAAAATTTCACAAAATTGCATAGAATACCCGTGGTCACCTACTTTTAGTGAAATTTAAATTTTTTTAGGTGCCCAAAAAAATCAAAAAATTAAAAATTTCAAAACTTCACAGAATAGTTTAAAATATATGGGGCCACCCACTTTGAGGGAAATTTAAATTTTTTAAGGTGCCCAAAAAAATTTTAAAAACTCAAAAATTTCAAAATTTCACAGAATGACTTAGAATACCCGCGGGCACCTACTTTGAGTGAAATTTTAATTTTTGGAGGTGAAAAAAAGCAAAAAATAAAAAATTTCAAAACTTCATATAATGACTTAGAAAACATATGGCCATCCATTTTGAGCGAAATTTAATTTTTTTAGGTGCAAAAAAAAACATAAAAAATTAAAAATTTCAAAACTTCACAGAATGACTTAGAATACATGTGGCCATCCACTTTGAGCGAAATTTAAATTTTTTTAGGTGAAAAAAAAACATAAAAAATAAAAAATTTCAAAACTTCACAGAATGACTTAGAATACCTCTAACCACCCACTTTGAGTAAAATTTAATTTTTTTTAGGTGCCCAAATGGTATTTTTGCTTTTATTTTTATTTTTTATTTTTTTGGCTCCTAAAGAAAATTAAATTTCATTCAAAGTGGATGACCACATGTATTTTCAGCCACTCTGTGAAGTTTTGAAATTTTTAAATTTTTACTTTTTTATTTATTTTTTTCGGCACCTAAAAAAAATAAAATTTTGCTCAAAGTGGATGGCCACAGGTATTTTAAGCCATTTTGTGAAGTTTTGAAAATTTTTCTTTTTGCTTATTTTTATTTTTTTCAACACCTAAAAAAATTAAATTTCACTCAAAGTGGGTGGCCACAGGTATTTTAAGCAATTCTATAAATTTTTTTTATTTTTTTATTCACCTAAAAAAATTTAAATTTCAGTCAAAGTGAATTGCCACAGGTATTCTAAGTCATTCTGTGAAGTATTGAAATTTTTTATTTTTTACTTTTTTTACATTTTTCGGCATCTAAAAAAATAAAATTTCTCTCAAAGTGAGTAGCAACAGGTATTTTAAGCCATTCACTGAAGTTTTGAAATTTTTACTTTTTTGCTTATTTTTATTTTTTTGGCATCTAAAAAAAATTAAATTTCGCTCAAAATGGGTGGTCACAGATATTCTAAGCCATTCTTTGAAGTTTTGAAATTTTTTATTTTTTTTATCTTTTTTGGCACCTAAAAAAATTAAATTTCGCTCAAAGTGGATGGCCACGGTATTCTAAGCCATTTTATGAAGTTTTGAAACTTTTTATTTTTTCCTTTTTTTATTTTTTTCGGCACCTAAAAAAATAAAATTTTGCTCAAAGTGGGTGGCCACAGGTATTCTAAGCCATTCTGTGAAGTTTTGAAATTTTTTATTTTTTTCGGCACCTAAAAAAAGTTTAAATTTCGCTAAAAATGGATGGTCATAGGTATTCTAAGTTATTTTGTGAAGTTTTGAAATTTTTGCTTTTTTGCTTTTTTTATTTTTTTCGGCACCTAAAAAAATAAAATTTTGCTCAAATTGAGTGGCCACAAGTATTCGAAGGCATTATGTGAAGTTTTTAAATTTTAGATTTTTTATTATTTTTTATTTTTTTGGAATCTAAAAAAATTAAATTTTTCTCAAAGTGGGTGGCCGTAGGGGTGTGCAAAAAAATCGGGAATTACCCGGACCGCCCAGAACTAGACCAAACCGGCCCGGAACCTATGGTTCCTAAGAGAATTGGTCCGGTTCCTGATTCCAATTTATTGGAACCGATGGGTACCGGTCTGGTTCTCGGTTCCAGATGCGAACCCACCCACCCGTCCACCCGAACCGGACCGAACCGGTAATATTATAAGATATTATCTATTTATTTAAATTTTAATTGCAAAAAAATAGAAACCCTAAATCACTAAATGCTCAATACCCTCCCTTCACTCTTGCACTTCTGGAATCTTCATCAACGGAGAAACACTCTCTCATTCTCATTGTCTCCACTTCAACGCTCCATCTTGACCTCAACTCACGGCCTCGCTCTCTCACTCTTCTCGATCAATACTCTCTTGTCTCAAGCTCTCACCATCTCGCTCGCATTGTCTCCGTCTCCGACGCTCTGTTTACAACGCTTTGTCTCAAATGCTCTGTTCACGACGCTCCGTCTCCGACGCTCCGTTCATAATGCTTCGTCTCCGACTCTTTGTTCACGGTGCTCCATCTCAGCCTCAACTCACAGCCTCGACTGTGGACTCCCACACGGCCACGCCCTCTTAGTCGCCTCGATTGGCTAATTGCTGTAAGTTTGAATCCCTAATTTTTAATCTACTTGCTAAATCCTTTTGTCTCTCAAGTTGTTTGCATGATGCTGTGACGACAACATGAGCTACCTTTTTAATATTGACCGTTCTTTACTCTTCTCCTTTGGCATTGACGGAGCATGTTTTTTAACTACTATAACTTAACATGTTGTCATTCTGTTTCTATTTATCTCAACATTTTACCTGATTAGACACATTCATCTGACACAACTTTGCTAGCTCAATGCCTACATTAATAACAGACGCTGATTTTTCTATTGAACGGAGCCTTTCTTTTGCTGTCGGAGTTTTATGTGTGGAGGCTGCGTCGCTTAATGCATATCTAATAGGAGATCGACATCCTACAAATGCTTTTTTGGGGACTGCCGAGAAGCTCCGATTCTTAGAGGTTCAACCTAAGCATATTTAAGTATATGTGCTGACTATGTTTCTTTGTAGCTGCACATCCTTTGCTGTAGGCCTCAGCTCGAAGTGTTAATCTATTATTACCTTATTTGAATCTCGGAGGTTCTGTTGATTCTTCATGTGTCTTGGGTTCCAACTGTTGTTCCTAATGTAATCTCTATTAGCACGGTTGATTGACTGTGAAGAGCGCTTATTATGCTTCAGCAGAATGTTGCATTCTGCCATGAGAGATGGGATGAATCTAATCCCTTACAAATACATAGTCTGTAGACTCTATAGGCATGGGTCTCAAATAATTTGATCTCTATTTATTATTCTTTGTCTAAAACTTTTATCTGTTGATGACGCGTTGCTTGATTCGAACAGGTGATCTACTAACGTGTCGATGGAACTGGAGAACTCTTATGATGCGATAACGCCGATAATGGAATCAAAATCACCAGAACATGGAGACGGTGAAGATGATTTGGAAGAGGCATCTAACACAAATATGGTATCTGGTTCTTTTCCTTCTCCTAGTAAGCGAAAATCAGTGGCCTGGCTTCATTTTTGTACAGGCACGACTGATGCGAATGGGAAACTTCAAGTTTTTTGCAATTATTGTGGGGCAAAGTATTCATACAGTGTTGAGAATGGTACTCCAAATATGTTGAAGCACTTGAGAAAGTGCGGTAAATATCCTTGCAATATTGATAATAAGCAAAAATTGTTTGCTTTACATAGAGTAGATGGGACTCAAATGACAGGGGGAAAAACTAGTACTGGGAGTGCTAATGTTTTAACGACATGGAAGTTTGATCAAGAGAAATGTAGGCAAATGCTTGTTCAAATGATTATAATTGATGAACAACCATTTTCATTGGTTGAGCGTGTCGGATTTCGTGATTATATCAATCAATTACAACCTCTCTTCAAGCATATGTTGCAATTTACGGTGGCTAGGGATTGCATGAAGTTGCATTTTTGTGAAAAAAAAGTTTGAGGGCTTCCTTTCGTAAGCTTAATTCTTGGATTGCACTCACAACTGATACATGGAGTTCCATTCAGAATTTGAACTACTTATGTCTCACTGCACACTTTATTGATGAAAACTGGAAATTGCATAAAAGAATCATCAATTTTGTAGTGATGCCTAGTCATAAGAGCAGAGATATTGGGAAAATGATTGAGAAATGCCTCTATGAGTGGGGAATAGAGAAAAAAATGCCCATAATCACTGTGGATAATGCTAGTTCGAATGATATTGTTATTGGTTATTTGAAAGAAAAATTTTCGAGAGATAGGCTATTGATCTTAGATGGCGAAGTTCTACACATGAGATGCACGGCTCATATACTAAACTTGATTGTGAGGGATGGCTTGGCTGAGGTACGTGACTCTATTGCAAGTATCCGAAACGTTGTTAGGTATGTGAGAAGTTCTCCCATGAGAGCTAAAACATTTAAAGATTGCATTGAGAGTTCAAGAATTACTTATAAGGGTTCAGTTTGTCTTGATGTCTCCACTAGGTGGAACTCTACTTATCTAATACTAGACACTGCTACAAAGCTTAGAAAAGCTTTTGAAAGGATGGATGAAGAGGATATTTCTTTCTCAACTGAGCTTAACTCCGACACTCCAAATAGTGTTGATTGGGAAAATGCCATTATTCTTTCCCAATTTTTGAAGAGGTTTTATGATGCCACCAACGAGATGTCTGGGACTTTGTATGTCACTTCAAGTGACTATTTTAAGGGGATAGCTTCTTTGTATAATTATCTGAAAGAAGCGGCGAAGGCTTTGGATTCTAGGGTGAGAGTTATGGGTGCGAAAATGAAAAACAAGTTTGATAAATATTATAGGAGTTTTGAAAAAGTAAATTTGATGGTGTTGATTGCGGTGACATTGGATCCTAGAAAAAAGATGAATTATGTGAGATATTATTGTAGACTCATTTATGATAATAGTGCGAAAGCTGATGAGATGTTTAATACAGTGAAGTTTTCCCTAGAACGTTTGTTTGAATTTTACAAGAAAGCTTCTCTTGGTTCTTGTGACAAAAATTGGGGAAATGAACTTGTAAGTTCTACTAGTACCGGTAGTAGTTGTGATCCTCATTACGCCGAGGGAAATCAAGGGGTAGATTGCGGTTTGCATTTCTATGTGCAAGAGCCGTCCTATGAAGCCTTTCTTATCGAGGAGAAAAACAAGTCCGAGGGCTCTTTATTTGAGCTCGATCGGTATCTTAAAGCTAAACTTGAAGAGGCTCGTGATCCTGACATTTTGATATGGTGGAGCAATGTCGGTCGAAAGTTTAAAATCCTATCTTTGATGGCTCGAGATATTTTATCTATTCCTGTAACTACCGTTGATTCAGAGTCAACTTTCAGTACTTCTGGTCGTATTCTCGATGGCTTTCGAAGTTCTTTAACTCCTAAAGTCGTAGAAGCTTTAATTTGCACTTAAGATTGATTGAGAGCAGTTCTTGAGCCTATTAATATTGAAGAGTGCATCGAGAATGCAGAAAAGTTTGAGTTGGGTAAGTCCATATCTTTTCATCTTGTAATTCTTTCGCATATATAACGAGTGAATGATTTATTTAATATCTTTCTTTTTTGTTAGATATGGATCATGTTAATGCGGAGATTAACTCTACATATAGTGTAAATTTGAAAGCATAATCCAAGGAAAATGGTAAAAACATGGGCTAAAAAGGAAATGAGAAATATGATGAGGTGAGTGCTGTTCTTTTATAGTTGAACAATTTCAACTTCTGTTATTTTTTTAGCAAAAATTGATGAACAATACGGTGCCATCATTTGAATAATGCAGTACTTGTAATTCTTTTGCCTTGCATAATCTCCTTGTTTTGCAAATATGGTTCTTACAAGAGGTATTTCCATAACTGATGATTTTATTGTTGATGCATCCATAACTGATGATTCAATGGATAGTTATTTGGAAGAGGTTTTTCCTTTATGACCTTAATTTCACAATCTCATGCCAGCATTATCGTTAAAACTCTAGTCTGATCTTTCATTTAACGCTTTGATTCCATTGCAGATTCAGCAAAGAATTTCGGCGAGAGGAAATGTTTTATTACCAGAAGATGAAATTGCGGACTCCGTTTTTATACAAGTTATTAGACATTGACATTTTCTCAACTATTGCATTATGTTTAACTCCTAAATTGTCAATTACATAACGGGATAATTGTCAATATACACATGTGGGCTCGTCAATTTTGATGCTGGTGTGCTGGTCAGAAAGCATGTAAAGTTCATGTTCTGGGCTATTTATTTGTGATTTTACTTTTGGATATGGTCTTTTAAGGGATGAAAAAAGAAGGAAATTTCTACATTTACATACCTGGTGAAAAGTAGAAAAAGGGTGGTTTGTCACCGATGTGCACGTGCAGTGCTACTAGCACATGGTAGTTTAACTGATAGAATTGTGAGTAGAGTTGATACTCCATCTGAACTAGTTATGAGAGTGAACTATGACTCGTCTCTTTAAGGTCTATATGTATAACAGTAGATGTCTGGTGTTATATTCACGTAAAACTCCCAGAGATGTGGAACTATCATACTCATCTGAATGTGGGCCAGCATTAACATGGAGAATATTCCTTGGAGAAGTCTCACTGGAATAAAGAAATAACTTTAAGGAAAAAATTTCTATCTCCTTAGTTTTTTCATATGCCTTAACCTTCGTTTTGGATTGAAAAGATGGTCAGGGTAAACAAGCTCCTTGCTTCTGTCAATGTCACTCCAATGGGTGGATCCATGGAACCAACGGACAGTTTCCGATTCCAATTTTTCGAAACCGGTCATTAACGGGCGGTTTCCAGTTTTAGGATGGGAACCGTCCGCTCGGACCATGCACACCTCTAGTTGAGACCGGTTCCATGGATCAGCCCAAGAATCGGACCGGACCGGCGGTCCGGTTCTTGGGCGGGTCCATGGAACTGACGGGCGGTTCTCAGTTCCAATTTTTGGAACCGGTCCTGTAGCGAGCGGTCCATGGTTCCGGGGTGAGAACCGCCCGCCTGAACCAAGCACACTCCTAGGTGGCCATAGATATTCTAAGCCATTTTGTGAAATTTTTTATTTTTTATTTTTATTTTTTTCGATACCTAAAAAAATTTAAATTTCACTCAAAGTGGGTAGACACAGATTCTAAACTATTCGGTTAAGTTTTGAAATTTTTGATTTTTTGCTTTTTTTTCTCACCTCAAAGATCATGATTTCCATATAAACATGTGTTTTGAAGAAAGATTTCTCTCAGAAATGATTTTTATTTTTGGTCTAAAAATAGAAAATCTACTTTTTTTTTTTGTTATGATTTCTGGTTCATAATCGATTTTGGAACAAAAACTTGTCTCGAAAATAGAAAAATGAAATCGTGTTACTAAATGGGTTTCTGGTCCAAAACTGATTCTGGAAATAAAAAATCAGTTCTTGACAGAACCAAAATGATTTTCATGCGGGACCTAAAGGCTGTCTTATTTTACTCTATTGCAATCCGTATTCCGCAACCCGTGTTCCGACAACCAAACGCAGATTTACCTTATGCCATCCCACTCCCATGTCCGGACAACCGATTCGCGGTCTCAGTGACGCGGCATGGTCCGAACGACAAGCGTTGTCCCACGATAAGCGTGGACATCTCGCGTTGTCCGGTCATCGTATAATCATCGACAGGTCAAATCAAATCCATCAACAAAAGGAGCATTGCCGACACCATTCTGCTCCCGCTCACCACCACAGCCCAGAAAATCTGGCGCGTCCCTCGGATCGACAGCGTCGGCCGTTCCTTCGTCAATCCACCCCACCATAAATACCCTTCGAAACGCACCTTCTCGATCCCCACGCATTTTCGCAAACACCTTCTCTCCGTATCTCTCTCGCTCTCTCTCTCTCTCGATCTGCAGAAGAAGAAGGAAGAAAAGGAGCCGGCGACCATGCCGTACTACCACCGCAGCGAGGAGGACGACCTCGGGTTCGATGAGTACGACCCCACCCCCTTCGGCGGCGGCTACGACATCACCCTCACCTACGGCCGCCCGCTCGAGCCCTCCGAGGAGATCTGCTACCCCTCCACCTCCTCCTCCGGCGGCCTCGACGACGACTACGACCGCCCCCACTTCGCCTCCTCCTACGACGAGCCCTGCGCCTACACCGAGGACGCCCTCCGGACCGAGTACAGCAGCTACGCCCGCCCCAAGCCCCGCCCCGGTGGCCCCCCCTTTGGCGGCCCCCCTCCTCCCCAGCCGGGCTTCGGCGGTCCCGCCGGCATGGACAGGCCCGGATTCGGCGGTCCCGGCCCGGATTTTGGACCTGGGTATGGCGGGATGCCGGAGGAGCCCGGCTCCGGGTATGGCCGCAAGCCTGATTATGAGAGGCCTGGATCCGAGTACGGTCGCCGTCCGGAGACTGAGTACGGTTCCGGGTACGGAGGATCCTCCGAGTACGAGAAGCCTAGCTCGGAGTACGGATCGGAGCGCCGTCCCGGATCTGAGTATGGATCCGGATATGGCGGCCGGACCGAGTATGAGAAGCCGAGCTCGGAGTACGGATCCGGATATGGCGGCCGGACCGAGTATGAGAAGCCGAGCTCGGAGTACGGATCTGGATATGGTGGGAGGACCGAGTACGAGAAGCCGAGCTCGGAGTACGGATCGGGGCGCCGTCCCGGATCTGAGTATGGATCCGGATATGGCGGCCGGACCGACTATGAGAAGCCGAGCTCGGAGTACGGATCCGGATATGGCGGCCGGACCGAGTATGAGAAGCCGAGCTCGGAGTTCGGATCTGGATATGGTGGGAGGACCGAGTATGAGAAGCCGAGCTCGGAGTACGGATCTGGATATGGCGGGAGGACCGAGTATGAGAAGCCAAGCTCGGAGTATGGATCCGGATACGGCGGTCGGACTGAGTACGAGAAGCCGACCGCGGAATATGGATCTGGGTATGGTGGCCGGACTGAGTACGAGAAGCCTAGCACTGAGTATGGATCCGGATATGGTGGAAGGACTGAGTATGAATCTGGCGGGTCCGAATACGGATCTGGGTATGGTCGCAAGCCCGGCTATGGTGAGCAGGAAGGTGGTGAATTTGGGTACGGGGGGAGGCCACAGGGGACCGAGTTCGAGAGGCCGAGCTACGGCGGCGATGATGAGCCTCCGAGAAGGCCGAGTTACGAGACCCAGGAAGGGGAAGGGTTCCAGAGGCCGAGCCATGGGCGGTCCGAGGAGGAAGAGGGTTATGGGAGGCCGAGGTATGGGAGGAACGATGATGATGAGGATGAGGACAAGCCCAAGAGGTATGGGTATGGCGAAGAGGAGGGCTACGGCCGCAAGAAATATGTAAGTTCCATCGTTTCTGTTTTTCTTGGTACACAGGATGACACTCTTGTGATGTTGTTAGGATCATTGGTTGCATAGTCCTGCCGCTGTTCTATGAGATTTGGTACTCCTTGTTTGTTTTCGTTTCAATGCGATGGATTAATTATACTATTGCCATGTCTGCTATGGATAATCTGGTTAGTTACATATGCTACCCTTCTCTGAGATCTGGTGCTCATTGCTGTTGTTGATCTTTTTAGTTTAAGTGATTTCTTGGCATGTGTATTGAACCATTGGTTGAACGTAAGTTAGAAGGGATTGAATTGGTCGTTTAACAGCACCAGCATCTATTTTTGAAGGTCTGATCTAAGTTGTAGTCCTGGCCTCTGAGGTTACCTGAAGTAATGCTAAGATGCTCTTGCACCAATTGCTCAACAGCTAGACAGCTGTGGTTTGAGCAATGGATTTTCCTCCGAAGTTGCTGAGAGAGCGGCACCTTATAGTGAGATCAGTGTTGCTGGAAAATTCCCTTTATCTATAATAAAGAGTGAAGACAATTTTGTGGTTAATCATTCCACATAAGTAGGAATACAAGCTCTTGTTTTCATTGAACACTAGGGTCAGGTAAGTGAATCACGTTCCTTATAGGAGAGGCCCTAATATAGGCTTGTGGATTGTCATTGATTTTGTCCAGCCAATTGGCGGAGGGAGGAAAAGGTGAGGCATTGGCCACTGAACTCCTTAGGTCACACTCCTTAATATATTTGCATCTCAAGCTTCTGTAAATTGATAAGGCCAGGCTAGTGAGTCATATTCCTTAGGTGAGAGGCGATAAGTTAGTTTCACTGACTTTCTTTGAGACTGTAATCACAGTGTGGAAGGGAAGAGAAGGAGGAGCATTCACTGAACAACTCCTTAAGAGTATATTTGAGTGTCAAGCTTCAGTAATTTCTAGTTAATGAAAATGTACATGCAGATGAAAATAACTAAAAGTACAAAAGAAATATTCAACCCTCAATTTTTACCAAATGCAACTCGTTCCCCTATTGTCTTTACTGGGAAAATTAAACCCTTGGAACTTCTGTTCTCAGTCAATTGGATCCCTAAGTTCATGGAGCTGTTCAGCTCTACCGGAACTTGATTATGCTTATTTGCTAGAAGTGAGTACTAGGTCACAGTCTTGCCGTAAACTGAATTGAGGATTTAATTATCACACGTAAGGAAGAGGGAGGCATGCATTGATTGACATGGCTGGAACCATGACTTTGTTTTGGTTCCTACACTGCTTGATCACTCGTGTGACTATTTCAGGTTAAAACTTGATTGTATGCCTTTAACAATGGATTAACTCTATTTTGCCTTTTGTTTTCATTTCAATCTCAACAGAAATGTTTCTTCCTCTTTCTACTCATTCTTTCTTCACTGTTTGACCTGTCTCATTCTTATTGGATTAATATTGTAGTCTTGACTGTGCCACATGGTATAGATTAAGTTCTTGTTCAGACTGAAGTATATTTGGAATGTGTCGAATGTAGTTTTTAATGGCATTTTCGCTGTTAAAACACCATGCTTCAACCCAAGTTGGTAAAACTTGAGATACTCAGATGTTTGCCTCGTTCACATTCTATAGGAACGTAAGCTACTTATGTTTAAGTTTCACCCCCTCTTGCACCTCGTGTTGATATGCTGAGCTAATCATATATTGCAGGGAGATGATGGCTCTGGTGATGATGAGGATGAGGAGAAGAAGCATCACCGCTCCAAGCACCACCACCACAAGCACTATGATGATGACGAGTGATTGAATCCTCGGTCACCTCTTGGTGGGAACCCATGCTATATTAAGCTACTAAATAAAAGGTTTCCGGTATAGCTATGTGTGTGTTGTCTGTGGCTTCTGTCGTCTGCTTGAGTTCGTGACATACATCTGTGTTGTGTGTCTTTTGCTTGTCTATCAAATAAATGCCCAAACATTTCGGGTGCTTGAGGTTATATGATATGATATGGTATGATATGATCGTGGCGTGGGGTTTATAGTTCCTCATGTTCCTCAGACATTGACGAGTGCTTGTTCTGATGTTTTACTTGGCTACTTTTGATCACTTTGGTATATTTCAGAAAGCATCGGCGGTATTGGCGGATGTTTGAATGCATATAAGCGCCCGCCTCCAACTCGGGTGACCCAGTGCAAGATACTTTGATGCAATTTCGATCTCGGCACATGCCAGGTTTACATCTTTTTATAGTGAGATGAAGTTGGCCTGCATCGTGCGAAGGCCATTGGTGTACGATGATTCTTGTCTGATTTGATGTCTAGTGTCTTAATCTAATTACCTAATGCGGTGATGTCGAAGTGGGTATGTATCCGTGTCAATGGTGTCGTGTAGGAGCGCAAGTATGCAATGAGAAAGGGGGTGTGGGGGAGGGATAGGGAACTTATAAGATTCAACGGATTTAACGGTTTTTCGATTTTGACCAATATAGATTATATATATAATACACACTTATTAAATAATTTCTACGTCCAGTGTGATGACATGTGCTTATAAGCGTGTAATAGCTGTATTCTCTTTTGCGGACGGTTTCAATTAAAACGAATTTGCCGATGGATATTAACATCAAAAAGTATATTTTGGTGCAATAATACGACCGCGAAGTTAGCATCGTCTCGCAGCTGAATTTCATCGTGATCACTTGAGAGATGTCCATGCATAGGGCGGACCGAGAAGTTACTTTTTGAAAAATCGAATGAAATGCTCAATTCTGAAAAGTTTGATATTTATAAAATCAGATTTTACCTATATTTTTCTTTGGTCGGAATTTTACCTATATTTGACCTCACTGGGTAGACTGATAAGCAGATCGGTCAAATGGGTCGGGTCTACAATTATACCCAAATTGATCTATTTAATCCGTTTGATCTATTTTCATGAAATACAAATTTAGTGATTTATACATGACTCGACCTAACCCAATTGCTAAAAACATTTCAATTTTTAATCCAGCTTAAGAAAACTCATATTTAGATTGAGGTGAGAGCATGAAATGAGTGAGTGCAAATTTGAGTGATGGTAAAAAAGAAAGGAGAGAGTCGTAGAGGTGAGTTCGGTTTAAGTAAGTTGTGAATCCATTTAATATGTGAATCCATTTAATATCCATATTATTTTAGATCTTATCATTCTAAACCAATTCATAACCCATTTACTGAATATAATTTACTCATATAACAACTTATCCTATCAAATATGAGTTAATAAATGAATTTACAACTTTCGACCAAAAAAACAAAGATTTTACAACCCATTTTGACAAATCTACTAATAAGATTATTGTGTAATTGGCATTTAGATAAACGTATCCGCCACTGTATATGTTAATCCGCTGCTCGAATTCTTATATTTGACAGTTGTTCTCCATCTATATTGCTTGATTGATACTATAGATGACACCAACCTCAATCTCTAAGTGATAAAATTTCCATATGGTTTTTCAAATATTTCACCAAGTAATGTAAACTTACAACCATATATTTCCAACATTAAGTTCTAAACCTTTCTACTATCAATGCACATCAATGCATCCTCAAACTTATTGTAGGAGACTTAGATCTTATATTTGAAGATCAATCATCACAAAAAGCTTACCAGAAAAAAAAAAGACTTACGATTCACCATGTGCGTGCAATAAAGCCAAAGGAATTGAATTCAGGATATAAAACTTGACTAATTCAAGCCTCTCAACATCTGCAAAAAGACTCTTGGACAAAAAAGAAATCTGGAAAAACTGAAACCTGAATTTCCCGGGCACAAGTTTATCTCTATATCAAAGATTGTAAGAGCTATCTAAATTCTACCTAAAACATGGCTAGTTAATACTAGATTGCTCATGGTGCCACCACGATCTGCCCGGCAACTTGGTCGAGATCACGTTGACCGCTTGATGTAATTCTCCTTCCACTGCACAAACAAAAAATTCAGCAGAAGTTAAAGATGGCACCATCTCGAAATATTCATGCCATGAAAGATGTGGAATACGAAACCACACTAATGGTTCAAGAGATGAGTATTGTGCGTTCTAGCTCGTCCCCAGTAAAGTTTAATCCAGTAAAACCGATATATACCAACATTTGATCCAATCATTTGCCATTTGCCATAAATGAGCTAAGCAGCTAAAAATCTGGGTACTCACCCCCTTGGATCAACATCGACGATGTTCATATTCTGCAACTGTTGAAGAATATGGCGGGCAACAGAACCACTGCTCTTGCCGAAATGGGGTGGCCTACTTCCATTCCTTTTGCTCCCCCCATAAATTCTGCGAAAAGCACCTACGCCGAGCCCTCCTCTCAGGTATATCTTCCTCGCCATTGAGGCTGCAAATAAATTTTTAACTTAGGTTCTGACAGATTTTTCAAGAAGAACACTAAGTTTAATATAACACAAGTAGAGAACTACTCGTACCAGCTCTGATGTAATACCAGTCGGGATCATAGGGAGCAAGCTCTTTGAACGTGGCAGTCTTCACAATGTCAGTCCAGTGAGGTAATTCAATCTGTTCAGAGACATCAAAGAATCTTATTAAGTACTAGGACAGAAACAAACCCTCTTGCAAGGAGCATAACCATATATAGAGCTTAACTGAAGCGGATCTCATTGCTAAATTAACTTCTCCAAAGCACTCGAGGTGCTTCTCTGATTTTACATAAAAAATTAGACATTAAATTTCATTAAATTTTCAAAAAGGAAACAGGATGCTCGACGAAAACATCGATAGCAGAGTTCCACTGGCAAGAAGGATAACCAGTATTTGAAACCTGCTTAAGTGCAGAGCTTCAAATCCAAACTACCAAAACGTAAGCACTCTCAACCTAAGACATAAAATCCTATCCCAGCAGCACACCATCCCACAACACACAAGCATCAACCGAGACACCGTCGATCTTTTTAAAGTGACCATTTTTATTGCATTGCGAAAGCAACGCGATGCCACTCCACGGACCCTTCTCGGCCACCGATCGACGGCATTTTTGTCTCACAGACATTCACCCAATCCGAAGTATACGGAAAAAATCCGAACCTCACAACCTAGTGCAACTCCGAAAACTATTGCGCACAAGAAGAACCCGGACCATCAGCATAAGAACCTCCCCGATCCTCCAATCCATTCGACACACCAAGGCAATCCCAATCAATGAAGAACAAATTCAGCCTCAACAACACTCCTCCCGCGACCAAAGAGAGAATCGAGCGGATAAACACAGTTTCCAGGTCGCGCGGGGGTTTTATACCTTGCCGGATCGCTTGAGGTGAGCCGCGTAGGCATTGACGAACTCGTGCGGCGACACGTCCTTCACGGTCCTCGCGGCCGCCATGGTCGAATCGGTGCGCCGAGAGCAAAAGACCTCCGTTTCCAGCGACGGCAGCAGCGGAGGAGCTGAAGAGATCCCGCTGTTTATATACGGTTAGGGTTTTGCGGACGAAAGAAGAAGATGGAGATCGAAGGGTGGGCCGAGAACGGATTTGGGCCGGGCCTGAGAGGTCTTCGGTGGGCTGGGCTTTTAGTTGGGCCGGCCCACTGGGGACTATGTGGGTGCAACATCTTTGAAGGATCACCAAGAAGAGATCATTAAAAACTGTGACATTGGAAAACTCTTTATAAAAAAAATATTTTCTAAAAACGATTATTTGTAACGCTTACAAAAATGAACGAACATAAAATATCTTTATCGTTCACAAAGATGTTTAGACATAAATTGTTGTTGATGTAGATATTTTCCATTCGCTAATTATTTCAAACGATCATTTTTAGAAAAAAAATAATTTCAATTCGATCATTTCTCGCAAAAACAGACGTAGCCCAATTATTGATTTTCGATGACCCGTGTTCCGGATCTTAAGAAACATGAGGCCTTGCTAAGATCCTCTCGGATCAGCAACTGCTTGCGATGGATGGTTTGCTATGGGGCTAACATTGGAGTGCATTCGCCAAATATCCATTACAAAGGGGTCTTTGTGTATTGCATTAGGTCAAAAGAACTCGTGTCGATCAAAGGTGTCTTCTTTGGCCGTGATGTTTTGGGTAAAAATCCTTTGGTACATTTTCTTTTTTTGCTTCGATTAGGTTCATATTCACGCGAAAAATAATATCACTCGTAGATGGCAAAATACATGTATTTTTCAAGTGAATATTTTTCTTGGTATTGTGGGAATAATAGAGGACTAAAGTCCTAAGTTTTTGGTCAATAATTGCCCTCCATGATACCAAAAGGTGGGAGAGCGTTGGAATGAGATGGACCATTTTCCATGTGGAGGTGAAGACCACTCCATGAGGGCTGTGGCAGAGTGTGTGGTACCACATAAAAGGAAAACAAGAGGGTACTCTTCATATCATAGCCACTTTCCTCTCCTCCCTTTTTCTAATTCTCTCCTTTTAATGTTACCTTAAGCCGGCCGACTTCAATTTTAAAGACGAAAACATGAAAGGAGAATCCTCGAGAAATCAATGAAATGGTCGAGATACAAGTATCTGATTAGGACGCAGTAAGTTTCGAATTGTCTCTCGGTTCCGTCCCAATCGTAAGTAACATGCATCAAGCCCCCTTGTAGATGGTCGAGTCTTAGATATTTTATCTTTTCAAATGGGATTGTAATTCTTTAGTGGTGGTGTTTTTGGCCTACGTATTTGCTAGAAAAAGAGAGGAGAGAAGACATATGACATGTGCTTGTCAATGGCGAAAGAGTCCAAAGGGCTAGATTCAAGCGGTTCACGCCAGACGAGACAGCGCCGGGCCAGGGGAGGTTCAGCCCCAACAACAGAAAGGGTCAGCTGCACACATTGTTTGATCGATCGACTGGACGTATCTGCCGACCGGAAAACAAAAGGAATAAAGCGCGAAGCTGCTTCACATGATTGTTCAATTCTTTTGATCATCGCTCCACTCATCATCATCATCAGTCCCCCCTCTCAGGCACCTTCTCTAATCGGACTCTGGGGCTGCTGTAAAAGAAAAACGAAAAAACTTCGAAACGTCACATCTGATGAGTGAGAATGGCCATTATCTTTTCCCTCACTCCCCTTGTTCTGCATGTTCACCTATTCATCTTCGGCGACTGTATGTCGACACATTTTCACCCATGCAGCTCCATTCCATTCTTGGGCGGACGCGTCGCGGAGACTAAGCCAATGATCAGTTCTTGATGAAGCAAGTGTCGCCGCAGAAACTGCGGCTCAGTTTATTATAAAAGACAGTTTATATCACTCGCCATCGAAGCACATGCTTTTTTTCTGTGGCGCTTGTCGCACATGCCGGAATTAAGGAGATTGCTTGGACGTCCATATCCCTAGAGACATGTGCGCATCCAAATTTTAAGCCCGCACTTAGATTAAGAAAGGAAAAGGGGGGGAGGTTTTTCTTTAAAGAATAATATATATTTGAGCTGCCACAAGGAGGAGTTGCATGCAGGGAAAATATGCTGAACATGCTGTGCAATTCATGCTGCTGCACTGTCACCCCATGTTCACATGCCACATCTCTCTCCCTCCCTCCCTTTGCTACCCTCCAAACTCCACAATCTCTCTCTCCATGTGCTCTTCCCATGTGCATGTTCTCTCTCTCTCTCACTGGTCCTCTTTGCTGGCCCTTTTGAGGAAGCCACGCCCCCCCTTCTCCCAAAAAGAAAGAAAAGTTTCATATTTCTTTCCCACTAAAACCCTAGCTCTCCCTCTTTCATTTACGCGACTGCCCTTCTCCATCACAACCTATATCTGGATTGCCCAGTGTGTGTTGGGTGCATGGAGCGAGAGCTTTATCATGATATTATATTCGATTGGGAATGGTACAAAGCTTTTTGTCCTTTGACGTAACGTTTCGCGAGTAATTTAAGCAAAATCTTGCTTAAAAAAAATCTCAAAATTCAATATTAATGATAATATTCTGTGTTTCAAAAAGAATCTTAAAACAAACTTATATATCCCTAAACCAAACTCTACTAGAACTATAAAGCATAAAATATCAAAATTATAAAATTGCCCTTAAAATTAAAACCCATAAAAAATATTAAAATAATAGAAAAAACCCATGTAAACGATCTCGAATTGCTAACATCCATCGTTAGTCATAGCCATAGGCAATAAGTTGTGTTGAGATCGCCGTTTCGCTTCAAACGACCGAATTTGAACCCGATCCGATGTCGTCAACCGGATCTGCTGATTCTAGTCGTATTATTGTTTCGTCTTCCATTTAGACTTCTGCCTGTCCAACCAATCCAGAAACGCACTACTAATAGATTCTGCATCATTCTCCTCCGCTTGAAAAAAACTTGTCATTGAGTTAAAATCAGGATCTTGATATAACAGCTCTGTGGACTTATGAAATAGTGATAAATCAATAATATTGAAAGTGTTAGATATGCCTATACTATGTGGAAGGTTTATAACATAAGCATTATCGTTGATCTTCTTGCAGACAGTGTAAGGCCCATGTTTTTTTTGCTACAATTTGCTATAAGATCTAACTGGTAATCGCTCTTTACGAAGAAAAACCATAACCCGATCACCTATTGCAAACACCTACTTCCGCCTATGCTTATCTGCTGCAACTTTATATTTCTGATTAGCTTCCTCTAGCTTCTATTAGAATTCATGATGCATTTTCACAATCTGTTTAGCCATATGATCCGCTGCTACACTCTTATCCACTTACTTAGGCAACCGTACTAAATTCAGAGTATGCTGAGCGCCTTTATATAAACAATAGAAAAATGTGACCTGCCAATAGAATTATGAACTGCATTATTATAAGCAAACTCTGCCTGTGATAAAGCAACATCCCACTGCTTCGGCTTATTTTTACAAATGCTTCGAATCAAGTTTCCCAGAATTCTATTAACCACCTCTATTTGCCCATCAGTCTGTGGGTGAGCTGTGCTACTGAAATTCAAAGATGAATCAAATAGTTTTCACAAAGTCCACCAAAAATGCCCCAGAAATTTGCTGTCCCTATCGGAGGTAATAGACTTAGGGACACTATGCAAATGAACTGCCTCCTTAAAGAATAACCTGGCCACACTTACTACATCAGAAGTCTTTCTATAAGGAATGAAGTGCACTATCTTGGAAACTCTGTTAATTACAACAAAAACAGAATCCACATCTCTTTGTGTTCGTAGTAAACCAAGCACAAAATCCATGGACAGAGCTTCCCATATATTGTTAAGAGTAGGTAATGGCATATACAGACCTGTATTCTCAGATTTCCCCTTAGCAGTTTGGCAAACATAACACTTTTGTACGTACCTGCTGACATCTTTATGCAACCGGGGCCAGTAAAATCACTCCCGGACTGCGGCAATAGTTTTATCATGACCCAGGTATGCAGCTAATCCACCATAATGTAAATCACGAATTACCTTCTCTCGTAATGATGTTCGAGGAAGGCAAAGCTGGTTGTTACGCATCAAATAGCCATCTTGCACATAAAATTTTTGCACAGGTTGACTAGCACACATAACTTCCAAATTTGTCCAAAGTCATCATCATCTGCATAACAGTCATTCAGCTGCTCGAACCCTAAAATGTTTTGGCTTAATGTAATCAACAAGTCAGTTCTTCTACTCAATGCATCTGCTACAACATTATGCACACCTGACTTGTGCTGTAATTTGAAAGGAAAATTTTGAAAAAATTAACATCATTGCGCATGCGTATCTTTGTTAATCCTCTTATGACTATTTGGATACTTCAAAACTTCATGATCAGAATAAATGACGAATTCTTTCCCAATTAGATAATGCTCGCAGGTCTTCAAGACCCTCATGATAGAATAGAATTCTTTGTCATAAGTACTTCATTTCTGCCTTGCCTCGCTAAGCTTCTCATTGAAATAGCAAATTGGTCTGCGCTCTTGAGACAAACAGCTCCTATACCCACTCCACTAGCATCACAGTCAACTTCAAACAGTTTATCAAAATCAGGTAAGGCAAGAACAAGTGCAGTACATAACTTTTCCTTCAGAATAGCAAAATTATTCTCTGCTTCCTCTCCTCATAGAGATTTTCCTTTCTTTATACATTCAGTAATCGAGGCTACGATAGTACTGAAATTCTTAATAAATCGACAATAGAAAGTAACCAACTCATGAAAACTCCTAACGTCAAAAATTATTTTAGGAGTCGGCTACTCCCTGATTACTTTCGCCTCATCTGTCTCTGTTCCTTCAGCAGTAATAATAAACCCCAAGAATGACAGCTTATTAGTTAAAAAATTGCACTTCTTAAGATTAACATACAGCTTATTAATATGCAAAGTTGTCAACACCTCCATTAAGTGCATCAGATGTTCCTCCTCAGTCTTACTATAAATCAAGATATTATCAAAATAAACTACAACGAATTTGCCAATAAAAGATTTCAAAACCTGATTCATAAGTCTCATGAAAGTACTTGGAGCATCGAAAAGTTCGAAAAGCATTACCAACTATTCATACAATCCCTCCTTTGTTTTGAAAGCTGTCTTCCACTCATCTCCAGGTTGAATCCAAATATGATGGTACCCATTCTTCAAATCCAGTTTCGAAAATCACTGAGCACTGTGCAACCTATCCAGCATGTCATCAAATCTCGGAATTGGAAACTTGTATTCCACCGTTATTTTATTAATGACCCTGCTATCTACACACATCTGCCAACTCTCATCTTTTTTAGGAGTCAACAAGACCAGAACAACACATGAGCTCATGTTATTCTGAATGTGACCCTTTTGCAACAACTCCTCCACCTTCTCTTTTAGAATCTCACTCTCTTTAGGACTCATCTTGTAGTTCGGTAAATTAGGCAGACTAGTACTAGGAATTAAGTCTATATGATGTCGAATATTGCACATAGACAGCAACTTATCTAGGATCTCCACAGGCATCGGCTCACTAAACTCCTTCAATAGAGGCTTAATTAATTCAGGCTGCTCCTCCACTTGTAATTCAGCCTCTAGCTCGAATGCTTGTTTCACTATTAACGCATAAATTTGTCGAGTCTTCTTAATCTCAGCTTCAAGCTTCCTTGTAAGGGTAAGGAAATTATATTCAGCAGCTTGTTTTCCTTTATTCTTCAGTGATAACAACGTGTACTTCACTTCATCCGTCACGAGGTTATACTGATTACTTCTTCCCGAATGCTGCACATCTACATCAAATTGCCACGGCCTCCCAAACAACACATGACATACATCCATGTCTACCACATCATAATACAATTCATCATGATTTTTTCCAATGGAGAATGGAATTTTACATCGCTCAGTTACCTAAATGCTTTCCACTCTAGATTTAATCCACCATAATGTATAGGGATTAAGAGGCTTCTCCACGGATATTCCAAGCTTTTTCATTGCCTCTTTTACAATGATATTCTCCATACTTCCACTATCAATAACCACAGTAAATAGTTTTCCTAGAATAATGCACCTAGTTCAGAATAACTAATGGTGCTGCAATTCATCTTTCTGTTTTGGGGCCAACATTATCCTGCGCACCACATAATTTACGTTCCCTTCTTCATCTTCAAAATCGCCTTCTTCATCATCTAGCTCACAACAATACCCATTTTCTTCCTCATATCTCATTGCCACGTTTACGGTTTTTTTCTAAGGGCATTCATTAGATCGGTGTCTAGGTTGATTACACCTGTAATACTTTATCACGGCTGGTTTAACATAAGGGTTAGGATTCGTGGTTTTCTGTGCTTGCGTTCCCTTATCCCTCGACTTGTTCATAGGACGCATTTCTAATGCCTTATTTTCTTGATTTTGCCCTAAGTTGTTGTGGTTGTTGAAGCCGTTCTTCTCTATCGACCTGTTCGAATTGAAACCTCGATAATTTTCGTATGCTCTTTTTCCCTTATCTTGCTACATCAATTCTGTCTTCATCGCCATATTCTTCACTTCAATTAAATTTCGCAAAAACTGCACTCCAATTTTATCTCGAATGAAAGGTTTCAAGCCATCGAGATATCTGGCCACCTGCCGTCCCTTCGTCTTTGATAGATTATTCCACTTTGCTAATATCATAAATTCGACCGTATACTAATGTACAGTCTGATTGCCCTGCTGGCAATGTTGGTACTACTGGAATATAATCTGTTCACAGTCGGGTGAAAGGAACTCTTATTTCAGTAACCTCCTCATCCAAGTCCAAGTTCAAACTCTCTCTTTCCCTTCTTGCTCTTTCTTTTTTTGCAATCTCTCCCACCGTTCAGACACACCCCTTTTAATCTACAGGCTACTAATCGCACTCCTTTCTCACCAAGGGTCTCCATATAATCGAAAAATCTATCTTTATCAGCAATCCAATCCACAAAATTCTTCTATGCCCAGACTTCCATTAAAACAAGGAATATCAACTTTCAATTTAAAGTCGTTACCTTCACGATCGTCGTGACGTAATCTTCCATCTCTCCTATCATATCCTCTTTGAAGTCCTCCATGACAATGTCTGTCGCCATAATCAGCACGTTCCTCATCAAAATAATCGTTTTCTTTTTCATCTGAACTCTCTGAAAATAGAGGGTTATTCTGCTTGCTGACAGGAATAGGCCTATCAACAGGATCACCGCGAGCAAGATCTGCACCCGGTCTTCTGCCGTTTTGCCGATTCCGATTCATATCAACGCTGAAACTTTCGAATCGATCTGTTAATTTGTCAAATCGTTTTTCGAAACGACGGAGACTTTGATCAATTCGTTGATCCAAGCGTTCCATTAAACACTGCTTTAAATGTTGCAGCGCATTGTCCCCAAGGATTGGGGCTCCAGTCTCTTGATCATAGTCACAAAGACCATCGCCAATCGCCATAGGCCCTAATACCACTTGACGCAGCATTTCGCGAGTAATTCAAGCAAAATTTTACTTAGAGAAATAAATCCCAAAATTCAATATTGATGATAATGTTCTGTGTTTCAAAAAGAACCCTAAAACAAGCTTATATATCCCTAAACCAAACCCTACTTGGATTATAAAGTATAAAATATCAAAATTATAAAACTGCCCTTAAAATTAAAATCCATAAAAATATTAAAATAATAGAAAAATCCATGTAAACGATTTTGAGTCGCTAAAATCCATCGTTAATCACAGCCATAGGCAGTGAGTTGTGTTTAGACCGCTGTTTTGCTTCAAATGATCGAATTTGAGCCCGATCCGATGTCATCAACCGAGTCTGCCGGTTCTAGTCGCATCACCGTTTCGTCTTCCGTTTGGACTTCTACTTGTCCAACCGGTCCAGAAACGCACCACATATAGATTCTGCATCATCTTTCCTTTAATCCTTCCATATCATCCTAAAAACATTTTCCCGAACGGGGTTTTCAAAATGAATCTTGCAGGTCTGAGGTTTTTAGCATCTGCAAGATCTTGCGTGTCAGCTCGCGTTCTCGTCATGGCACTATCTCCTCCTCATCATTCACCCATTTCTCATATCATCTCTTCAACCATTTCTGCTTTCAGCCATTACCCGAAATTTCTTCAGAGAGTAGAACAAATACTGCGAGGTTAATCGAACCTCTGAACTGCTGTTAGATATATAAGCAACGGGGGTTCATCAATCCTGCAAACATGTGGGGGGATACAACTGGGCAACCACATGTGCATATACATTGAAATGGCCTTTCCTTCCCCGTACTTCACATGTGCCATTCCAGATAGGCAGGCTTTTTGCAGCACAAAGATGGATCGCTAGTTGGCGTGAGAGCTCGCAACTTGTGCCAATGTTTCAATTCCCGCTTCTTCCTTTTCAACTCTCACATCCCGCACAACCACCCCCCACCCCCCGGCAAAAAAAAAGAATATATAAAAAATAAAGAAAGCAGAGAAAAGCACACCAAAAAAACAGGGGGGGAAAATAAAAAATAAATAAAAATAAAGACCGACCCATTATTTATCAGGCTCTTACCTAAGTCCCACCTTCGTGTCACGATTCAATTCGATCTGGACCATTAAATCGTGTGGGGGCCCAAACCCCCCTCATCCATGCATGATTCGATAACTTAACTCCAGTTATTTGCTGTTCCTCTACTTCTCCTACTTAGCAAGAAAGGGAGAGATATTTCGATCTTTTTCCATGCCCTAGATGTGTGGAGGGCATTGATGACACATGTGTCTAGTCATAAAGTAATGTGCGCAGGAAACAAATTCGGTCTCTCCTGTTCTTATGAACATAAATTAGATGTACCTAAAAGTTTTTGGGGTTGGCCAACCAATAGGTGTGCCATCATTTGGCCTCGTTTATTGCAATGGAAAAGTATCTTATCTTGCTTGTAGAGGTTCAAATGGGTGGGAGCATAAGATACTGGACCATGAAAACTGTTCATGTGTAAAACGTTCGATAAAACCATGTTATCTTTTCTTGACCATCTTCGATCTTGTGCAATTTTTATCTTGTGACTTAGGTCGAAAAGAAATTATATGATTTCCTTGACCCTCAATTCACTTATTGTGCTCTTTGGTCGACACACACTCTCTCTCTCTATCAAATCACTTGATCGAGGTCGCCAACAATTGGAAATTCTTCCATTACCAATTTGCGCAATTTGTACACTTTTACAAATAGAAAAAAATGGTATTATTTCACACCCACGAATCGTTGTTGATGTCAAAATTCATCTAAAAGGTTCATAAGCATGTCGGAAGAACTGATCATGCTACGTTTGATCCCCTAGGCTTTGTTTGGGGAAGAGGAGGACTTGAAGAAAATCGGACAAATTATGAAACTTTTCGATAAAAATGGGGCGAAAATTTAAGTTTAAGAGATCTCGCCATCTTCCTAATGCTTTTTTGGGCGAATTATCTTTTCAACTGTAGTAGCTAAGCTAAAGCCGATCTACAAAACTGGTGATGGTACACTTGGGTGATTGGCATATCGAATATGAACATCTTCCTTGTGCTTTTTCGGACTCGGTCTAACATATAAGCAAATCCCCGTTTTGCACATGGAAAAATTGCTTCTGGTTTGTCCTCCATTTCCGGATCAATCCGTACCATACCGAAATTTCTGGATTCGATCGCCAAGATGCGGTTGTCGGTAAAGTTAGATTGAGAGTACAAAAGGACTTTACATTATTTAGGTAAATAATTCCATGACAAACGGAATTAACTATAAACCTTACTTATGAGAGGTCCGAACAGTTTTCAGCGAGTTTCAACATGTGAGCTCACGCCTTTGATGGATACGATACTTACTCGAGCTCTCTCAGAAGAAGATCGAGCTCCAAAGTGATAACGCAGTTCATTTACAAAATGATATATACAACAACGAGTAAATACTTAAATGAGCGAGCCACATTCAAATTTTTATCAATATGATATTCGCCACCACTTTTTGTAAATCAAACTTGGCAAACGATACTCTATATACATCTCTCGTTTTCCTTGGAAAAATTGACTCGGACTACAAATAAATTCAAAAGACAAATGCATTTCGTTTAAAAAACAAAGAAGAAGAGCAACATGAAAAATGAGAAGAAAGATCCAAACCAATGGCAATTCCGTAAGAACTCACAAACCCAAGGGCGATTTCCCAAATCTCCATTACATAAACCCCGTAACTGTAGAGTAACCTAACATATTCAACATCTCTGTCTCTCTCTCTCTCTCTCTAACATGAGCTCAACGCCCATGAACAAAAAGAAGAGCTCAACGCCCATGAACAAAAAGAAGAGCTCGTCGACAAGAACAAGATCAAGAACAGCGACGGCCTCCTCAATCGCCGCATCAAGGAGGCGACGACGGCAAGGAGCCAACAAGCTAGCGCGTGCCTGCATGAGCAAGAGGCGGAGGCTGGGCGGAGGCACCTGCTCCTCCTCCTCCAATGACGTCGTCTCGGAGAAGCTAGAGGCCCTCAAGAACCTCATCCCAGTCGCCAGGGATGGCGGCGTCGCCGCCGAAGAGCTGTTTCAAGAAACGGCGGATTACATCCTCCGGTTGCGGACCCAGGTCGTCATCCTCCAGAAGCTGATTCATATCTCCAGATCGGCCAATCTCCCCGAGAAACAACGCGAGATCGACGACGCTTCCTCCGTATTGTAGTCCTCAGTCTACACCAAGAAAACAAGGACGCGAGGGATAAGCAAAGAAAACGAGGTGAAGGTTCTTCGGATTGAATTCCGATGGGAAAATGCTTTGGCCGGCGAGAAACCGCAGAGGGAAAATGTGGGAATATCTGGTACAAAATTAGAAGGAAGGAGAGACATTATTTGAGCTCAGATTGTTGTAGGACGTCATTTTCTTGATTTTTTTTTTCTCCTTTCTTGTTACTACTTCTTTCTCACCCACCATTATTTTCTCGCCGGACCGCATTTTCCAAGAAAATATGTTATATATAGTTTCTGTTCTCCATCCATATATCTGGTTCCACCTTTTGTTCATTTAGGCTTCTAGTTTGCAGTTTTCACGAAGTTCTTCTTATTCCTATATCATGGTGCATGCAACAGCTCAGATGAAACCTATCTTCCATCAGTTCCTAGACTATTCCATAAATGGGGATGGAGTGTATTAAAATTAGTCCAAGCCGTATAACTTCTTCTTTCTTTTAACTAGCTAAGAAGGGCAGGACGAGGCAATCGGCGCCGGCCGGCAGCCGTTGTCTCGGTGTTATTTCTTAGAGAGAGGCAGAGAGAGTGAGATACCGAATGCCGTTTCTATGCTTTCGCGGTTCATAGGGCGAGAGACGGAGAAAATGTCTTATAAAGAGGCGATATGCATTCGAAGCCGATGAATCGAGGCGAGCGATTACTTTGTAGCAAGAAGATATTAAACTCGCCCGACGGATATCCACCCGAATGTCGCTAGCAAGTGTCCTTCGAGCACTCGTTAAAGTCCCGCATGAAAGAAAGCATGTGAGCTTCGTCGCTCTTTGGACATTTAAAAAATGTCTGGGGTCGGAGTGAATTTTTCGAGGGATGATTTCGAGAACGTGACTTGCTTTGCTTTTCGAGGTGGAGAGAAATGGAGGGAGGGTGGGGAGATCCGAGTGAAGAAGACAGGAGTGCCCCTGGAGGGGAGGAGATGTGGGGGCGAGCAGCGATGAGTCGCTCGAAACAGGACAAGAATGGAGGGAAGCCGCGTGCAAAAGCCAACATTTTAGGGCTCGCTTGTTGGCGTTGGTATTGGTCTTGATATGACATTATTATGAGTTGTTGTCGGGGCGGGGGCGTGTCGTGTGAGTGTGTCAGGTCTCAGCTGTTCAGCTGCATTCCTTGACATGCCCTCTTTTTCTTCTTTGAGTATTTATTGTTTGTGTGTGCGCACTGTGTGGGCGCACATAATGCCACGAAAAGAAGCCAATGTAACTCTCTTCGCCGTGTCTGATGCATATGAGCCCGAGTCGAATGCACCGCTAGGTTAGATGGGTCCCGTGTAAGACCCGCCTTGTTCAATGATACATGTGAGCACGCCTGATTTGTTTGAGATTTTCTTTTTTGGGCTCTCCTAGTGCTAGTCGGGCTACGTGGAACCCGTTGATCGAAGTGGAAAGAGAGTGAAGTTGGATCAGTAAAGAGGAAAGATGGAGGAGATAGGATTGGATGTAATCTCGGGTCGGGATTTCGAAAGCCAATTGCTCTCGTTGGAAATTCAACTGGGCTTCGCACGCTTCTTCGCTCCATTCCTCGGATCCATGAGAGCTAGCCTCGCCCGCTCCTCTCGATTTCCCGCCCATAAGAAGAGTAAGGATTAAAGAAGTATGGTAAAGGAGTAAGGTTGCGGCTGATCGTTGTGACCATTTTATGAAAGGTTAGCTACCCTTTCGAATGTCAGTCAATTTCGTGTCACATTTCTATCTCTTGCTCATTCAAGGAGTAGATAAATTTGCAGATTGTATTCATTGTACCATTTATTGCTAAAGCGAAGGATGATGACCAAGCTAATTCATTAATGGTATGCCTCCTCATTCATTGCCTTATTAATGGATATGTTCTCTTGGAAAAGTTTTTGATTCTACCTTTCACTTTTCACTTTTCACTTACTAAAGCCATCAAAACATACATATGTGTACACATATCATAAGAACTCATGCGCCTCGACATGTACCGAGCCAATTTATTTTCCCTTTTTCTTTTTTATGTTATTATTAGAACCCGCGGACCTCGCCTGTTATCGGGGGGCAGTGTGGCGCCACTCGGCGACACAACACGCGTGATCCAATATCTTTCAACGAATCTACTAGTAACGGAATTTGCCAACATGCCTTTCGATCTGTTAAGTTTTAACGATAGATGATAAAAATAATAATTACGTATGCAAGAGAAGTTGGATAAGAAAATGGAATTCATAGTCGCATGTTCTTATATTACATTGGTCCCATCATTTCAAAAGCCCAAGCCTAAATATTCCATGTCATCAAATAAGGCCTGATTTGATGTTTGACCGAACAAAAAAGATTACGTTGAACATTTAAAAATAGTTTATGGATCATATTGGACGAATCAAAAAAGAAATCTAAGAATGACATTGCACGATGAATCAAAATTTCGGAACTATTAGGGCCCGAATAATAACCATTCTGTTTCCTTATTTTTCTTTTTTTTTTATTTTGGGAATAGGTTTGGAACAGAAATCCTTTTGGTAAAATGATTTTATTTTTTTTTATTTCTAGGATAAATTTTAGCCAAGAAATAGATTTGGAACAGAAATGAGAAGTTAAAATTTTTACTTTTTTATTTCTGTAACAGAAACAGAAATAACAACCCTCTTTTATTGCTCACCCTTGCCGCCCACTGCTGCTCGCCGATCGACCGGCCGTTTGCCGCTTGTTTGCCCCCCGTCCCCCGCCATCGCTTTTCGCTTGCCGCTAGTCGGCCGTTGCTTGCCGCCGCTTGTTGGCCCCCCCGTTGCCGCTCGCCGGCCATTTGCCATCGCCCGTCGCCACCGCCACTCGCTGGCCGTCCACCACCACCGCTTTTCGCAGGTTGGCCATCCGCTGCCGCTTGTTGGTCATCTGCTGCCGCCGACTGCTTGTCGCTTGCCCGCCACTTGCCGACCATCTACCGTCACCCGTCGCCACCGCCGCTCGCCAGCCATCCGCCATCGCCTGTCGCCACCGCCGCTCGCCAGCTACCCTCCGGCCATCCGCTATTGCGTGTTGCCAACGCCGCTCACTGGCCGCTTGCTTGCTGTTGCCGCTCACTAGCTGGTAGGAATAGAAATTCTATGTCGTTATCAAATGAATTTCCATTCCAAAACATAAATTTTGTGGCGTTATCAAACGCTACTTTTTGCTCAAAAGCTCGTATGAAAAAGAGAAATAGATATTTTAATTTTTAGCTAGAAATAGGGCCAGAAAAGAGAAATGTTATCATTCGTGTTCAGTCCACCAATGTGCAGGCCTACCGGGCCGAAAGTGCATGCAAATATCATAAAGCAGGTCCATGCCCTGATATTTAGTATTGATTGAGAAGATGTGTATAGGCTGCACAAGAAAAAAATTAACTCGGAAGAGGAAAGTCATATGACACAGAAAAAAAGGTTCACATCATCATCTTTCACGATATCACTGGTTCGAGTCGTGTTTCGATCAAAGCTCTAACTTGTACGTTGGGCATTTGCTGTTTTATATATAGAAATATTCTAACTTTCGGCACATCGATGGCGAACGAACTTAGACATCTCCAGACAAGCCAGACCGAGCGTATGGATAAAAATGTTTCTAGATCTTCGGAAAAAAAGAAAAAGACTGAGGAGAAGAAGTTTCATGAATCTCTCAAAGTTGATCAACCAAAAACTTCATAGTTTCTCAATGACTACTTCCTAGTCTTTTGAAAAATCCCAACTGTAATAACTGTTTTCAGTTAAGTATTGTTCATGAAAACCTCTGGCTAACAAGCAAGAAAGCTTCACCCTGAAGAGTGGCCATCTTCTCTTCTTTCGACATCGGTGAAACCATGGCTATGCTCGCGGCCAAGATCAAGTCCAGGTTCCGCCTAACGTCCAACTCCTGCGCTCGCTGCACGGCCTTGAACATAATCTCGTCGCAAGTTAATTCAGTTACGAATTTGCCGATGCTTTTAAGGAATTACTTACGCACGGTAACCCTAGGCTTCTGGTAACATGCTCTGTTAACAGTGTGGATGGACTGATCAGTGAAATGGTATTTTGGAAACAGGGTGAGAACAGAAGAGTTGCGCTGTTCATCAACATCAATAGGTGTTGTATTTTCGCAGGAAACAAAGATAAAGAGATGATGCAGATGGAACAGATAGACTCGGACTGTGAGATCGAACCGAAATTTAATTGGAGGACCATGTGGTTCGAGGAAATCGAAGGACTCGCGATTGTTTAGCAGAACTCCCCACAGATAAGAAAAACGAAGCAAACAGAGAATTCGATGATCTGCAATTGTTAAATGGAATGAACTGTATTAAAAGTAATAACAGGGTGAGAAATATTCATCTGGATTACTAAACACTTCCCTATTTTAGTTCAATTCCCCTTCTTTAGCAGATGATCCACCTTCTTTTTAGTTTCTCTCAACCACTTCAATCTCTTCTCTCGCTCTTCCCTTTTCGCCTTCACCGGTGCTTCTTCCTCGGCTTTCCCCATCGCTTCCTTTTTCGCCGCTTCGAGCGCTTGTATCAGGTTCCCCAAGCAAGCCTCCACATCTTCGTCGTCGGACTTACGCATCAAGTTTTCCGCGACATCAGCAGTAGTCATGTTAGTCTCGCTGAACAGCTGGCCGATTGTTTCGAACAGCGGATGGTGTTCGATATTTAGATAATTTCTTGCGAGGACCTTGAAAGCTTCGAAGCAACAATACGACATCTCGATGTGCTTATCCATCCTTCCTCTCCGTATAAGAGCAGGATCGAGCTTGTCCACCTGATTAGTCGTAAATACTATGATTCTTTCCCCACCACAAGCGGACCAAATTCCATCGATGAAATTGAGAAGACCGGACAGAGTGACCTTGCTGCTCTTCTTCTCTTTTCCTGTGATCTTCTTTACAAGGTCGCTGTCCTTGTCGTCCCCCTCGTCCTCGTTGTGATCGCCCCCCTCCTCCGCCCTCTTCCTCTGGCCCGTGAGGTCGAGCGAGCAATCAATGTCCTCGATCACGATGATAGACTTGCTTGAGGTCTCGATCAGAAGCCTCCTCAGTTCCGTGTTATCTTTAACCGCCGTGAGCTCTAGGTCGTACACGTCGTAGTCCAAGAAGTTAGCCATCGCAGCAACCATGGTGGACTTACCAGTCCCGGGCGGACCGTATAGCAGATACCCGCGCTTCCAGGCCTTGCCGATCTTCGCGTAGTACTCTTTCCTCTGGGTGAATTTCGTGAGGTCATTCATTATTTCCCTCTTCTTGTCCGGGTGCATGGCCAAGGTCTCGAACGTTGCAGGGTGCTCGAAAACTGCATGGATCCACATGGAGTCTTGCGGATCGTTCGTGTATAGCTTCCGCAGCCGGTTTCTGCTTGCGATCGCCTTTCCTTCGGTGAGTACGTGGTTGATGTAGGATTGAGTGATCAATCTCCTATGGCGCCAGTGGAACGTGAGAATGTAGCACCGTGGGTTCTCGGTCATGGGATAAAATGACAGCGTCGTGCTCAGGGGGACGATCTTGTTCGAGAACCAGGTAACGTTCACGCCGCTGTATTCGTCGGCGACCTCCTCGTAGTCGTCCATGCTCAGGACGAGGGACCGCTTGCCATTGACGGAATCGGCTTTGAGCCGCTTGGCCCGGGAGGTGGCATTCTCAGTGAGGTAGCTTTGAATGGCGGTGAAGGCCTCGCTGCGCTTCATATATTTGCCGGTGAACTCGGGGAACGAGATCTCGACGTAGGGATGGAAGAAGCTCATCAGCTTGCGGAAGTGCCGCTCCAAGAGGTGGCGGAGTTGGGAAGGGAAGTATTGCTGGAGCATTGCCCGTAGGAGCACGACCCCGCCGGCCACAGATCCGAGCTGCGTAAACATCTCTCCTACGTACATCTTTGGTGTCGATGAAAAGCTTGAATCTGTGAGTTAGCACATATAGACGGGGCCGAGCCCGCATTTCTTGAGCACCAAGTAATACACTGATGCTTTTTTCTAGCGATATTATATTAGAGATTTTTCAGATTTTGTTAATTACCTACATCACTCAATTGCATGTATATTCCCTTTGATTGTGCATATCTGATTAATATATGTTACTTTAGATAGTCGTCTCATAAAATTTATAATAAGCCGATGTAATCTTCTTGTGCATCGAAATATATACAAATTTCCCATTTTCTCTCTATGCACATTGCAACCCGGAGTATGGGTTGCATTTGTTAAGTTATTATCCCAACAGCAAAGTCGACCGCAAAGGATGCATGTTGTTCGGCACAAATGTTAGCAATATTATATTAAAGATTCTTCATATTTTGTTGATTATCTTTTGCATGTATGTCTCCTTTGATTGTGCATATTTGATTAATATTTGCTACCTTAGTCGTCTCATAAATAGGCTGATGTAATCTTTATTATAATACATCGAAATATATACAAATTCCCCATTTAATTTCTATGTTCTGCATTTTTACATTTAACTCTTTTGATACATTCATCCTCTAATGAATATGTTGTACAGTTGTATATATGTGATTATGTCTTGCCTTGAGTTTTAAGCTGTCTCTTTTGAAGGAGCATGTTGATCATGGTCAAAAAGAAATCTTAGCGTTCAGTTTCAGATAAGAGTAAATGCAATCTTACATTAACAATCAGGCAAATGTCACTTACCATGATGTTTCTGCGAAGAACAACTCTCGCATTAATTTTCACTACAGGATCATATATTTTCATACCTCTAATATGTGCCACGATTCGTCCCGAGATCCTTCGATTTTTCCAAGTAACGACGATCGAGAAATCGAGCGCACAAACTAATAAAAATTATCGGCTGGAAAAGAACTGTAATTATAAGTTTTGCTTTCTTTTTTGTTTATTTTCAAGAAAAGAATTCGGCACGGTTTATGTGCATAAATGGTCGGGGGCACTTGGAACTGGTATGATCTAGCGGCTTTTGGCAATTCGCGCGAGCACGGTTAGACAATAGGTGATTCGACAATAATGATTTTGATAGCTTGCCTTAGAATACGCAATTGTCATAAGCACATCAAGAGCTCTTCTGTTTATCGGGAACCAAAGCTCAGACCCGCAACAGGGGATGAAATTTCCGATTAGACTACACTTGAATGTCGCAAACCGCGCGCAAATTAGAAAAGACAACCAAATTGTACATACTTTCCATAACATGCGCTGTATAAAGACTTTTTATACGGTAGTTTACTACCGTAAGATCTTGCATAGACGAGTAGGCTTGAGATCAAGACACGCGTCCACGTGGGTAGGTATTTAATGAACGCGAATATGGACGAGTGTCTTGATCCTGAAAGCCCACTTGTTTAAAGAAAAATCTACACTTTGCATTGTCCCTACGATAAGTTCTTGAATAAATGGATGATAAAAGAAGGGCAGAAGCACGTATTAAGGGGCGTGATAGCCCTGCCGAAGTATGTGAGTAACGGGGAGTACAGACTTAAGTGCATGGTTTATATTGCAACCGTGATGCCGTGTCACTGATGTAAGTCTCGAAATTGAATACCCCATGTAGGGCTCATCCAAGATTATTTCAGCAGAGTTTCGTGAAGAATTACACCGAAGATTGACGAGGCCGCGCGGTTCAACAGCCGGATTGAGGAATGACAAAACCCGGCTATTTACGAAGGATTTGACCAATGTATGGTATTTGATCATTAAGACTGCAGCGGGGAACAGCAAGAGGAAAAGATTATGTGCCGAGAACAGTGTTATGTGTACCAACAAAATTCACCTAAAATTGATACTAGGATGCAATTATCAAATTGTTGCTGAATATAACCTCTTTTCTCTCTCACAATATGGCATGGGAAAAACACGAGCATACCCGCACATGCTTACGCAAAACTGGATGCATATACAGCCAGCTATCTTCTGCAACATCTCACTCAGCTAATACATTTTCAAGGGTTACAGATCGTCTTCAATCGGTCAAGGCTCACAGATTGATGGTGTTTGCCCGCAGAGAATTTCCATGCATTGCCTATCACAAGGCAAGTCTTGGTTTTAGCAAACCAAAGCTGGATAACTTCAAGAGCTCTTGATAAATAACTTGTAGATTTGGACTTCGGATGATTACTAGAATTCCCGAATCCCAATCGAGCTCTAACATAAATTGAGTAAAAACATCGGCAAAAGCACGATTGCAGCATTTCACCAGATGATCCCATGATTATATTGAGGACCTGAAATAGAAGAAAGAGATGGAATCAAGCGGCAAATTCCCGTAGCTGAGAAAGAAGCCAGAGCTCAGAACTTCAACAGATGAAATGAAGAATGTCAAACCTCATTGGATAGGTATCCCTGAAGAAACCCGCAGTTTTGAGTCCATCCCGCCACTAACCACGCAATCACCTCTCCACCAGTCCGCACAAAATACCTGCACCACCACATAAAAAGCCATATGTTAGCCACAAAAGAAAAGAACAGCAAATGAAGGAGAACCACAAAGCCAGATGATCAGACATGGAAGAAACAAGCCATACCTTATCTTTGTGAGAATCAATGACAGCCAGAGGCCACTGCAAGAGAAAATTGCATTAAGAAATATATTTCTCAAACTGGAGCTATTCCAAAGACATAATCGTGGTTAATCCGTCCAAAGTTAAGAGTTGACATACAGCAGTTCTCAAATCCCATAGCATTATCTTCCCATCATAGGATGCTGAAAGTAGATGAAACCAAGATTTATCGTGCCACTTGCAAGCCGATATCCAAGAAGCGTGCGAGGAAAACTGGAAGATGGGGGCCGAACTTGCTGAGAAAATGCAAGTTTTATCAGAGAGAGAAATCGAGGGGATGAGTACTAAAAGGTAAAACTATTTAATGTGCCTCGCTTTTACTTGCATGTCATCATATAAGAGTGCACTAAGACCAAGTCAATTGCAATATACCTGGTTTGCGAGGATCCCATATCCTGAGAACAGGATCAGAACCTCCAGCAGCAATCAAAGCAGAGGCTTCACCACCAATATCAAGGCAATTGAGGGCTTTCCCACAGAACTGCATGCAAGAATTGCGTATTTTACTTTGTCTAATGGAAAGAAAGTCAATCTTCTAGCATTTCCCATGCTGCTCAAAACTAGCGATCAGTACTAATATGTGTGCAGAAAAATATTGCCCTAGCGACATAAAAGCTCCAAAAAGCCCAATACAAATACAAATAACGCAAGGAAGGAGAGGGTAGATATTATTCATCATACTATGTTCAACATATCTTTGCCAATCTCAACATCCCACCGTCTCACAGAGTGATCCCATGAAGTAGAATAAATTGTCTCCGGTTGTGGCCAAATCACTGAAGATACACATTGTGTATGGCCTACAAGTGTAGACACAGCTTCCTCCTGATAGCAATGAAAAATCAATGTTAGTAAGCTGCCAAAGAAAGTTTTTCTAGTCCAGATATTTGTGCTAGTTTGTTATAACTACTCGGCCAACTCTTTAACATTTGTAATAAACAGAAGAGACAAACAACTTTCCTGGAAAATATGGTATTTGTTACTAAATGATGACGACTGACTCCTTAAAACTTGTATACTAAAGCAGAGTCAATCTGTGTTGCCGGAAGGAAGGATGACTTCCTAATTGAATGAAAGGGTCCACATGCAGGAGCTATTCGAGAATTTTGGAAACCATCAGAAGTATCAGAATAAAAGTTAGACAACTCAAAATGAGGTAATAATGACATCTAACACAGTCTAAAAATCCATGCAGAAGTACGTTTAACATAGTCAAGAAGGAAGCAATACCTCCATTTGAGATTCCTCAACTTGATTATTAACTTTTCTCTTCTTGACTGTCACAGGATTATCGTCTGCACCCAACTCCTTCGTGTTCCACAAATTAATAGTACAATCCCAAGAACCAGAACAGATCTGATACATGCAACCAAAAAGAAGCCAGCTCAGTTTTGGGGTTTAATTCTGATGCTTTTAACAATACAATAATACCAGGGTATAGACAGGACCATGTCTCCAGCAGATCTCGCTGAAACACTTTGGACTGATGCTTTATGCCCCCGCAGAATTTTAAATGCCCTTATCGTCACAGAAGAATTAAGAGATGCCTCGGTATGAATCTTTTCATGCAAAAGAGAGTAAAAGAAATAATTGAGTGGATGCAGGGATCAAATAAGGTAAAAGAAGAGGCAGTACTGTCGTTTAATTACCTTCCACAACCTTAGCGTCCTGTCTTTTGATGCAGTTGCCACGCAAACACTCTCAGCTCCTGCATTCACACCCCAGGCAGTCCATAGTCAATATGCAAACTACACTTGGGACTGCACCCTCAGAATGTGGGCACGTATGCTGTGCTTGCAGTACATAAAAACCGCAACAGTGACTTGAGGAAAAGCTGGACCATGACACTAAAAGTCACCTCGTTCATTGCATAATTTCTTCATTACACCAAAGTTTCAAAAAGGAAAAATTGCCTTCAACAGTTTCGCTGAAAAAAGATATAGCCCCCATAGGGTCATGCTAACCTACGGATAAATTTTGCAATTTGTAGTATCAACATTGGATCATTTAAATTGCATCCATGCTAGATACACTGTCCTCTCTGAAGATTCATCAAAAACCATAATTTGGGGATAAAACAATCTCAGAGAAGAGTAGGAGTATATTGTAATCAAATATACTTCTATAAAAGTTAATGAGCAACCCCATCAAGCGGAGAAGGATCCTGATTTTAACAACCATGGTAATGATGATACAATTACAATCATTTAGATGTCCAATTCAACCAATGGCATTCACATGTACTTTGTACCTTGCCGATCGACGACGCTGACAGAAGTAATTGCATCACTGTGTCCTCCTAATATATGACTGCATAATCCGGGAGCATCCCATACCCTTAATTTAAGGCATCGAAGTCATCATCAGTGAAAATCGTTGAAACCTCGGAGCGAATTTCATAAAATGAATGCTGGTGCAAGATACAAGTGAGGAACAAGCTTCTTTAAGTATTACCTTGCTAAACCATCATAACATCCTGTCAAAATGAACCTGCCAGATGATGAAACAAAAAAACTGAGAAGAAAATAGAGCCCAAAAGAAGAAAACAAAAACCAGAGAAATCCAGGGTACTTGGTTAAGTCAGTTCAGCATACGGATGGCGTTGTCCTGTCTAACATGTTTACAAGTCCCATTTCCAAGCTAAGCTACATTAAGTTATGTCAAGAGTATTGTGAATCCTCCAAAGCTACAGGTGGTTCTTCAGTATTAGGAACATGTCTAGCTTTGTGACAAATCACCTTCTGAATAATCAAACAAAACCCCTGGACAAAGCATAAAGCGTTTCGAGAGTGATGTTCAAATGGAAAGAAAAGGCCCTTTTGATGTCCATATACTTACCTAGGATTAGACCCATCAACTGCACTAACCCAATCCTCATGTTCAGATGCATCTTCCTCTTTTCGTGGGGCTACGGCTCTAATGTACTCTATCTCCAATATCTTCTCCTGTAATAACCAAAAATTCCTACTTATTTATCAAACTAATAGCAAAAGAAAATAGCTGGAGGAAGCATTGTTGCTTCAATTAAACGAACTATGGACCACATCATGAAAGAGAAGATTAAACAATTACAAAGCTCAGATGACAGAAATAACATAAAGTGGATTATCCCACTACATCAAACTATCAGCAGATCGCATTGATATCGACGAACCAAACCACCTCAGTAACTAGTCCTTTCTAACCAAAACCAGCTCACCCACTTATGTCGAACAAAGATAATTATATCCTAGCTATCTTTACTTGCTCCACTGCTCAAGATGCACGACCATGCGGGATTCGAGCACGGGGACATGACACCGTGCCGGCAAGAAGGAACGATATCATTACCGCAGAAATGCCCTTGGCGAGAAGAAACTGTTCAAGCGACATCCGGATGAGTTCGCCATCAATCAGAAAATCAAACGGCTCCGCATTCCAATCCGGGCTTCCTGTCAGAGAAAAATCAAACAGCTCAGCACTACAAATAAATAATAACATCCATCAATTCTCAGCCCAATGCACGTAGAAAGCAATACAAAGCGCACATTGAAAAAAGGAAAAGAAGAATCTGAACGAAGCTTAAAAAAAAAAGGCACAAACTTTCATTACAACACGGTAGATGCAAAATCCGTCCGTGGCATTCCATCGTGCTTCGAGAGCGAGAGATATGGTTTACCCGATTGGATGAGATTGTTGACGACGGTGGAAAGGCCCAATCGGGTGAGGTTCGCGGGGATTGCGATGGAAGCGGAGGGGACCTTCAACGGCGGCTTCAGCTTCGTGACGAACCGGACTTGGACTCGCCGGGACATCTCCTCCTCGCCGAAGTTGTCCTCGTCCATGTCGCGGGCACAGCTCCGGGAGAGAGAGGCCGCCGGAGCCGGAAGTTTGGATGCGGTGACGGATCGTGGCCGGCGGAATTTCAGGGTTTAAGCTTCACGCGGTAATGGTGAAGAAGGAGAAGAATCTTGGCTAGGGTTTTAGAGGTTTTTTCATTTTCCCATTTCTTTTTTTTTAATTTGTTGGAAAGCGACGCGTCGTTTTTGTCCCTCCGCCAAAGCGCAGTGTTGCCTGTCGTTGGTCGCTCGACCATTTCTCCTTCAAAAAAAAACAAGAAAGGTAAATGAGACAAATTGTCTCAAATTTTGGTTCAATGTGCAATATAGCACACGAACTTTAAATTTATTTAATGTGATAGATGAATTTCACCCCAATGTACAATGTATTCCCTAAATTTTTAACTTGTTCAATGTGATGTCTCGACTTTTAGCAAATGTTCAATGTTGTCTCTCTATTAATTCAAGTTCAGTGACCACATTATACATTGAGCTAAGATTCAAGGACCACATTGAATATTAGATAAAAGTTCACAGAGCATTTAGGTCGATTTCGCCACTAATTTGCCATTTCCTAGTCCCAATCCACCCATCATGTGAACACTCGTCTTATGAATTATTATTATTATTATTGCTATAGAATTATCGGTATTTCTAGGGTAGCCTTCCACAAAAGATTAAGAGTAATTTTATAAGCACCCAATATAAGATAATAACAAAATCTCAACTTTTACATTCCTTAAAATCTGGATTAAAATGCGAAAACTTCTTATTGAAAGAAATTTTATAAGTACCCCAATAACTTCATAAGAACAATAGAAAAAAATAACAAAAATCTTCTAATAAATCACTACAGTTTCTCATAAAAATTGCTATGTTAATCAACATCATTGAACTCATTTAAACCATTGACATCGAAAGCAAACATTTAGGAGAGAGAAAAATATTGATTGGAATCAAGATGAGTAGAGAGAGTAAGAAAAGTACTCGTTGCAAGAAGAATAACCAACACCTTGCAAATTATAAATCCAAGTGACCCTTTTTTAAAGGCATAGAATTAATTTGTAAAGCTACATTTATATGGACATTTTTTTCTTATGGGAAATAATCGATAGTCTGAATCGAAGGCTCCGAAAGTCGACACCGTTCCGACCTAGCTGAAAGATGGCTCTTCATGCCTTTCGAATGGTTCGGGTTGTCTTAATCAAGTCATTAGCTGAATGCCATAGACCGGCCGCGGCCGCAGCCACCGCAGTTGGTGCGCGACCCAACTGCCAGTCTCAAGAGCCATGGCTTACCTCAACATGACCGTGCAGCGCTAAAGGGCGGTTCAATGTGTCCGCTCAAACCCAGTAACTTCAGGTCATTTTAGCTTTGATGATGGAAGAGGCTTGCAGCAACTATGCAAACTTAAAACGTTTGGCGTGCTGACCGCGCTCTTCTAATCACTGCTCTAACTACGGGCGAAAAGCCCTAACCCTAAACTCACGAACGCTGTCAGAGGACCAACAAAAGCGGCGTAAAGTGCCGAGAGCTTACAGGAGGCAGAATCCATACTCTTTCTTTTTGCCCTTTGCTTATATGCATTGATGTAAAGAAGTCGAAAGTGTGACCGGACAGACATCCCAAGGGGGCCAGAGAAAACATCCACCTTGTCCATGTCTACAGTAAAGACCTGTACATATATAGGTTGGAAGCAGTCATTGAAAAAGGAAAAGAGGGGAAGCGCCACTACATGAACTCTTCAGCAGTTACTGCCTCGGACAAAATCCGCAATCAAATTCGCGATGGCATTGGGCTTCTCAACATGAAGTAAATGACCGCAGTCCGGCACTTGCCGTATGATTGCACTTGGCAGTTCACAGTGGAGCCTCTGCATTTCCAGCATTTTCGTTAGGGCAGTAAGAAATTCAAAGTACCGGAAAATGAAAAATCTACTAAACGAGGGGAAGAAAAATAAAACAGAAAACGAGCGGAGCAATCAAATACAGAACTGAAGGGATCAGCTGCGCTAAGGTAATGCTGAGAAAGGAAAAACAGCTAGAGGTCCTTTTCAGACACAAGAATACGTAAAAGAAAGAATGAATGGGAAGCCAAAATTATCAAATAAGAGAGCAAAGTCAACAAAACCGCCCTTGTTTTGGTTTAAAATAGAGTTTATGAATCAATGGAAACCTAAGCCATAGGAGAAAAACAAGTTCCAGCTTCGAAATCATTTTTGCAAGCATCTCATTCTAAAGTAAATCATTATGGCTTTATAGGCGACTACAAGTCCAATCTCAACTAACCACTTGGAGCTGCTTGGTGACTATCCTGTCATGCTCGCCATATACAATGAGCACTTTCTGCTGTACCTACAGAAGTATGATATAATCAAGTCAGAGGCGCACCCATGAGAATGGGTTATTCAGATTTCTTCTCGCAATCCTGACTCCATTGAGACTTAATCTTTACAACCGTCTCAATGGCCTCCGTTCCTCTCTAATCATGAACAGATACATTACAAAGAAATCAGGAGCGATATCAAATCAACCATCAAGTTCCTCAAAAAGTTGGGAACAAATCAGATGAGCACTATTGGCAGACTCATTTTAGTTCTTAAAATAGATTTAATTTTTAGCAACTCTAGTCTGGCACAGCCTTGAATTAGTCTGGTAAGGATTGACAATTTATGCCAGTGCGTAGTCAGTTAAAAAACTAATGGAAAAGCAAAATTTCCATCCACTGTCTGGAAATTTTAATCAAATACTATAGCTTGTAGGCCAAGAAGTCCTTTATTATCACACTTGACTGCCGCTCCATGCTAGGACAACCTGATAGATGTTCCCACTGTTGTGCAGCTAAAATATCGTAAAGGACCATTTAGCATCTGAAGGTTCTCCATTACAGAGGTCACCTAGAGACCTAAAATAATGGGAAGCTAAATTAATTACTTCCAGTGCAATTACAGAAAGAGGTCAGCATGCAAATTTTCAATGGTTGTGCCAAATCAATGCTACAAACGTAAAAAACCATCTAAACTATATAATTGCAGTTTTTTTTTTTTTTGGTAAGGATATAATTGCAGTTGAGTTAGCATAAGATAAAAAAATCCAACGTGCTAACAAAACCAATCTTTGTCCCTTGTGATGGCATGCACTAACAGACTTGTTATAGAACGTCTGCTTATCAGGCAGGCGTAAAGCAGAAACATCGAAATTGCTGTACCTCTTTTATTTGGTCAACGACATTATACCCCCCACTCCTCATAAAACTAACACTTGCATCTTTCCACCACGGCAGTAGACAATGTAAGCGCCCGACCTAGAGTGCAACACAAGGACATAGAGAAGCTTAGATGGCTCCAACTATAGGCCCATTTCATTTATTGTTGAAGATATAGATCACTTAATTACGGGGCAAAGGAAAGAGAACCAAGTAAGAGTAAAGAACTTTACATTGGTCCAATCACAACATGTAGCCAATGAGATTCCGTTGAAGGACAACATATTGGCATAAAGCCGCAGTGGGATGCTCTTCAACAAAGAAACCTGATATATAACAGACAATCGTAAGTTCAGGTAGGACCAACTAGATGGAAAGTCAAAGAACTAAAACAAACTGCATATGTGCATTGCAGCAGCAATGGGATCGTTCCAGAGAAGGGTCTGCCTTCATAACATTGGCTCCATCAGTGCTTAAAGAATTAAGTAAAATAAGACCATTAAGTTGACTCAGTCCACAAAAGTGGAGGTAGATATGCACTGAGGAATAATGATATCAGACAAATGCAATCATCCAATCTTGCTTTAAGAGCACGAAAATGCGGTGAGCTCTTAAGTGTTTAGAATTACTTCCTTGTATAAGATGCAAAGCACACCGATTTCTCGATAATTGCATCAGAAATCTTAGTTTTTAAGATTATGGTTTTCAGACCCGCCATCCTTAGGAGATAGAAATGGAACATCAGGTCCTCATCTTCTTATCTCTATCTTTTGGCTGAGTAAGATTCAGTCAGGTAATCGCTTCATTATTGGACGTTAATCCATCACAAAATAACCGATCAAACCAAATCCATATGCCATGTGAAATCACTGCAAGCTACTAGAAACAAAAGGAAAACAGAGACAGTGCTAATTCATGGAAAGTATTTGGTGCTCAATGCAATGAATGGCAATCTATATTATCCTGTCTGACACATATGTCCCACAGAATTCAACTTTAGAACCCACCCCAGCATAGGCGATCAACTTGGGTAAATTTGCTAGATGACCTGTGCCTTTCTTGTAAACACACCCATTGATCAAGACCAGCTTCTCAACCTGCCAAGCCCAAAAAGTGCATAAGAATGAAAACGGAAGATGATAACCACAAGAGGGAAAAAAATCAATTAAGGTGGACTGTATGCAAACAGTCAGGCTTGAATATTGTCCATGGTCATCCACGACGATTGAAAAGGTCAAATAATGAAGAACAAGAAAAGCTTTTCAGTTTTTCCATGGTCAAACCGTGAAGGATTTTATTGGCAGATTTGAATTGATGATTTGATGCAGTTGAACATATAAGGGAAAAAAGACGAAAAACTCAATCGAGCTCCACAACAATCTCATGCATGTATTGAAGAACCTAGAGATGGGTGGACTAACGTAATTTATTTTTCCAGGTAAGATGTATCCACGTTATCCAAAGCTCATTAACAGGAATATCATAGAAGAATCTACTCACAGCTTCTGAGTGATTGACAGCAAAGTCAATTGCAGCTGCAGCTCCCAGACTTGGTCCAACTAATACCATTGGCTTTCTTATATGGGACTTCCACAACTAAAAATGCAGAAGACAGAAGACGGAATCTTAATTTAGTTGGTGTAAGCTTTAAGAAGTTGGTCTTAGCAACATCGGAACATCAGAACAATAAAGAAGATTGAGTGCAACATGGTCTTCGGATCCTAAAGCAACAAGAGAGGTAGAACATTTCCCAAATCTAAGTAACCGAGAGCCCGGGAGTCACCTGGTAGAGGTGATGTCGCTTGGATGAGACACCACATGGAGGACGCTTTTCTAACACAAGCACATAAATAGAAAAAAAAATTACACGATTGAGGACCAATCAAGAGTACAGTCGGATGATGTTAATAACCAGCTAAGAACAAAGTCAAGCAGATTGATCAACCTAAGTCAGAGAATCCCCATCCAAGGACATCAACAGCCCATACTTCCAAACCAGCCTCCTCAAGTAAAGGATATGCATGTCTCCACTCTAAACAAGAACTTAAGTCACAAAACATGGCAGATATATATTAGTAATTGGTAAAAACGTTCTGCTAATATGACAAGATTGCTATTAACTTTGAACCTGTCGAAGCAGTGTAGCAGGACCACTGGATTGTTCTTACTTCTTATTGATGGTTTCACGCAACTGCTCATTACCCAATCATCACCCGATTCAATCTGCAAGTGTGACAAGCATTAAAATGATAAGTCTATCATACAGCAGCTTTCGACCTCAGGCATTTCAGTGACTACTTTGTCCTGTCAAATAAGCACAGGGCCCGAGTGAAAAAAGTTCATAAAACATCCTAGTGGCTGGTTTATGCGACTTAGCCATAAACTTCTCTAATACAAGCCTCTGAGATAGATTTGTTTGAATCACAGAGACCACCCAAATATTTAGCCAAATTACAGTTTGTGACCCTGCATCAATAAAATTAATATTGCCCCCATCACTGAAATTGAGCTGACAATTTCACTTTATCATCTTTTCTATTTCTTGTTATGTTAAATTGAGTTAGAAGAAGTGTGTAGTGTTGTAAAAAAAAAGAACCTTGGGGCGGTTGCCCCTTACTTTTGAAAAGTCTAAAGCGCGGATTCAAAAGGACCTGCCGTCACTCAACACTCCACCAGTAGGAACATTTTCTTTCCAAATTTCATATACCCGATATCTATTTCCGGAAATTAAAAGGAAAAATGTCAGAAAAGTTGCATAAGTTCAAATGCCCACATACAGCGTCGACAGGCTGTAACTCATCTGCTCAATATCCCATAGCAGGAAGAAAGTTTTTACTGCAATCTAAACCCCCCTTCCCCTGCTACTACCATGACTCCTTCCCATCTACTTTATGTCTACCTAACCAATTCTGTAACGTGTAGCTAAATAGCGTTCGAAAAGAGGGAGCTTTCTCACAGGGATCACATACTAAAGCCATGTAGCGAAGCGAAGTTTGTCCATCGCCCATGTTACGCACTCCCACTAGCGAGTCCTTTCACTGGGCCAACCTGATCACTGCAATGCAAGGCCATTTCCCGCACAGTACAAACAGTTCACCCAGAACAACAGATTCACAAGCGGAAAATGCCGACCTTCAAAAGCATTGCCACTAACTTTTCAACAGCAGCAGTCGTCACAAGCGCACGGAACGAACCTCTCCTATCATTTTTCACGCAAAGCGCAAGCCAAACCTCCGGCAACGAGACGAAGTAGCAAGAGAACAAAAACCGGCGCCCCGCGACCACGAGGAACGAAACGCATGCGGAGAGGAAGGGGGAGCACGACGAAGGTACCTGCACCGGAACCGGGACCCTCTCGATCCTCTGAGCCAAGCGACGGGCGAAAGGGTCCTTGATCCTCTCCACCTCCTTGGGCAGAAACGAGGGGAACCCATCGCCCGCCCGCGCGAGGGAGGCGGCGATACGGCGGCCCCCCGCCGCCGTCCCGGGTCCCGTCCCCCGCGGCGGGCAGCAACCCCACCGGAGTGCCATTCTCTCGGTTCTCCGGCACGGCGGCGTTGGCTCGCCGGGTCTTCTTCCGGGAACCCAGAAATCGCGCGACGCAGAATAGGAAGAGACGAGCGCGAACGAGAGTGTGCGTGCGCGTGCAAGTGGGGTCGTATGAGTCGAGGTGGGAGCTGTGTATATATACAACGTCGAAACGATGCGCGTGGGGTGGTCGTGGCCCTGTTGGTGAAAGCGACTGATGCATGTGTGGACATCGTTGTTGTTTTCGTTGTCGTTGTCGATGGTACGGCCCCGTACGCCGCGTTGAAAACATGCTGAGTGAGCTCTTTTCGTGGACTCCCCCTTCTAGGAAATGAAATACATAGCTGCGCGAGTAACAACTTTTTTCTTTCCCGACTATATTTCTAGCTAAAAATTAACAAATCTTCTTCTTTTTTCCGGACGAGTTTTCAAGCGAAAAATAGTATTTGGTAACGACACAAAATTTCTGTTCTCGAAATATAAATTTATTTGATAACGACGCAAAATTTCTATTCATGCCGGCCGATGAACGGTGGAGAAGGGCGATGGGGGATGGTCGGCGAGCGACGGTGGCAATGGGCAACAGAGGCTGGTCGGAGGGCGATTGGCGGTGGCTACGGGCGATGGTGGATGGCAGGCAAGCGATGGTGGCGACGGGCGACAGCGGATGGTCGGCGGGCAGTAAGCAATGGATGAGCGGCGATGGGGGGCAATGAGCGGCAGTGGACAATCGGCAAAAGGTGGCGCCGGCCGAACGACGAAACTGATCAACGAAAGGTGGTGGCAGCAGATGGCCGGCAAGTGGTGATGGCGACAAGCGACGACAGAGGGTGGCGGGTGGCAGCGGATGGCCAATTGGTGAGCGGCAAGGGTAAGCAATAGAAAAGAGTTGTTATTTCTGTTTCTATTCCAGAAATAGAAAAGTAAAAACTTTTAACTTCTTATTTCTGTTCCAAATCTATTTCTAGGCCAAAATTTACCCTAGAAATAAAAAAATAAAATTATTTTACTTAAACGGATTTCTATTCCAAATCTGTTCTCGGAAACAAAAAAAAATGGAAAAACGGGGAAACAGAGTGATTATTATTCGCGCTCTTAGTTTTTGCTCCTTTCGCGAAAAGCAAATCATTGAAAAAAAAGTTTTAAAAATTGTTTGAATTGCTTAAAAAATGAATCAACGAAAAATATTTAAAAGGTTTTCCATCAACTAATTATTTCTAGCGATATAAGTAATCGTAATTTTTTGAAAACGTGTTTTTCAAATAAACTATTTTGCGTGAAATACACGGAGTCCTAAATCCAGCCAACTTTCGGACATCCTTTTGTAAGAAAATCCCGCTTCATTCTGAAGTGGAGTGTTGATTTCCGACCGAAACAATAAGTTGTTGTTGTACCATTGACAACCGGAAAGTTGCTCGACTTTTTTACTGCTGACTCGGGCTGAGGAAGATCGGGCGAAATGCAAGAGATATAGGACTTGCTAAGTGCTCTAGGCTTTTGGTCTGGCGAGTATGGTAGGCTGACAAAGTACGGTAGCTCTCGGCATGTGAGTGTTGGTAAGTAAAGCTTGACCTAGTAGACAAAAGGTCCACAACTGACACGGCTTATGATGGGTTGAATGGACAGTGGTAATCTAAGTAGCGGTGCCCACAATCTCGGATGCGATTCGCTAGGGGCCCGTCGACAGGGCTCTGAAGAAGTGAAATTTGACCCAATCGTCAGGTGGCGAATGCCATATATTTTGGATGCCACTGACGAGAGCGGCCGAGAAACGTAAATTTTTGGAACAGAAGACTTCGAAAGTGATCGGTGATGCTAGGTGTAAAGAGTGGAGTGAGAGAATAACTGTTGAGTAATAGAGTCAGGGCTATTTGGTAACCTGCCAAACAGTAGCCGATTCTATTCTTTTGTTTCCCGAAATAACAAAAGAACATAAATCCGTTTGGTAAATTTTTTATTCTCGGGCACAAATTTATTCTCAGAATCAGCTTTAAAACGGAATCGGGAATAAAAAAATAGTTGATTATTGATTTTAAAAGCAAAAATCAGAAATGGAAGATAAATTCTTCTTCTTCTTCTTCTTGGTTGGTCTTCTTCATTTTTCATGGCCTGTGACCGGTCGTTGGCCGCTAGCGACCGGCCACAGGCTAGGGCCGGCGAGAGTGAGGGCTGGACCCTCGCCGGCCCCCTGCCTAGATTGTAAGTCGCCCTCGCCTGATCTGGCAAGAACTGCGACATCCACATCGGCCCTGGCCTGTGGTCGATCGCCAGCACCGGCGACCTGGCCATGGGCTAAGGAAGGGGAAGAAAAAAAAAAGAAAAGAAAAAAAAAGAAAAAAGAAATAAAGAAATATTAAAAAATTCAAAAAATTATTAAAAAATTATTAATAAAAAGAAATTTTGTGCAATTACCAAACGTATTTTTGTTCTTTTTCTATTATAAGAATATGAATTTTGGATAATTACCAAATGCTTTCAAATGCTTAAAAATTATTTTCGGGAATGGAATAAAAAAAATCATTTCTGAACAGAAATTATTTTTAGGAACAGAATGATTACCCAATACAACTGTAGTGTTTATGTATTGAGTATGCTGATTAACTAATAATACTAGTTTTAATATTAGAATGTAATCCGTGTAAAGAACTGTCAATCAATCATTGAACACTAATTGTTCGATTAGCTATAACTATTATAATTGTAATTCGTGTAAAGGACTGCCAATCAATCAATAAACACCGGTTGTTTGATTTCACTTCTTGTTTTTCTTTACATTTCAATACCATTTTACATGGCTGGACACAATTGTCTTCAATTTCACTACTTTTGATTTTGTGACTTTTCTTTAGGAGGCGTAATTCTCCGTTGGTGGTCGTAAGTTCTATGGGTCTATGGGACGTATGATTCCACAAAAATTGCAATCTATCTAAGTTGACAGTACGATCCTTTTGTGTAGTAACATATCCAGCTAGCCATAACATTTGTTTACACTAAGTAAAGTTTTGCAACTTAGGCTCCGTTAATTTTACGAAAAATGAATAATTATAAAAATGATTATTTATATCGCTTGAAATAATTAGTTAATGAAAAATATTTTCACAATCGACAACAATTTATGTTTAAACATTTTAGTGAATAATAATAATAATTTTAATTCTTTCGTTTTTGTGAGTGATACAGGCAATCATTTAAAAATAAAAAAAATTATAAATCATTCATTTTCCGTGGTAACTTTATGAGTTAATAAGTCTCTTCGCTCATCGCCACTTTTCTTGATCAAATGTAAGTTTGATCACTTTCGAATACTCAACGTGCCTATGAAGTCGATGAGTAATGACGGGACGTTGGCTTTGCAAAGTAGACCGGACAGGACAACGTGTCGCCTTTTTATCCAAGGATCCATATAAAATGTGGCTCCAAAGACTTCCACACAATTTGATGATTAAGAAAGGGAATTGACATGTTTGCTAAATGAGACAATAGCAAAGACAATGACCCCTTTTTGACTCACATCCACCCACCAAAACTCTTAGACTGTATTTAGTCGACCGAATAAAAGCCATAATAAAATATATTTTATCCCATCCTGTGTTTAGTGGTGGTCCAGGATAGGATAAAGCCAGATATAAACTGGATAAAAAAATCCGAAGGAGGTGAGAGATAGACCCAGATAGGATTTTTAATGCCTATTTTTCCAGAAACCATACGCTCCACTCGTCATTATTTTCATCCCCACAAAGAAATTCCAGGATTTCTTATCCTATCATATCTAGTCCTATCTTATTTAGAAATCCGAACGACCAAATACAGCCTTAGTTTTTTCGCATCCTCCATGACCTCAGCATCTACATATAGCTTAATGGTCAAATCATGTCATCTCTCTCTTTATTTTATTTTATTTTTGTGGGTCGAAATGAGATTGACCAATTGAGAATATTAAAAATGTTTGCTAAATGAGACAATAGCAAAGACAATGACCCCTTTTTGACTCATATCTACCCACCAAAGCTCTTGGTTTTTCCACATCCTCCATGACCTCAGCATCTACATATGGCTTAATGATCAGATCAGATCAAATCATGTCATCTCTCTCTTTATTTTATTTTATTTTATTTTTTTGGGTCGAAATGAGATTGACCAATTGAGAATATTGAAAATGATTATTGCGAGAACAAAACGATAAAAAAAGGAAAACACATAAAAGGGTTTTTGGGTCGCTAGAAGGAGGGCTTGAACCTCCGACCTTGTGGTTAACAGCCACACGCTCTAACCAACTGAGCTATTCCAGCTTGTACGTTATGCGTAACCTCAAATTAAGTAGAGATGCATATTTTCCAACCTGGACGAGGGCTAACGAAATTCCAGCACGAATCGACACGTCTTAACACGATTATTTTGCAAACTCGACGATGACATGGCGCGATGCGAAATTTTATGCACAACAAGTTTCGTAGCGTAATTAACAAAAATATAGGATTTTTTCGTGACACGATTATAAGAACATCATGACATGCGAATATGAATTGCCGACCTTGTTAGAGATTTTGATTTCGAACGTTGTCATTTCCGTAATTTGCACATACCGAATTCGCTCCCATTGACTTAGGGGCAGACGCAAAAGAAAGTTGACGATGGGTTCTAAAGTTCCGACACCTCGGTGGTTGGCGCAATTTTCCCGAGGATTTTATTAGCAGGCGTTTCGAGGCACGTGCTACGTATCCAAACGAAGAAAGATTGTCATTTCCAACACACACACACACTCTCTCTCTCTCTCTCTCAATATGTATAGTCAATGTAGTAGATATGGTTAACGAATGTCTCCCTTCATCAAAATAATTGAAAAAAAATTCTTGATCACACCCTTCATCTTGATTACAATATAAATTTCTTTTAACCTCGCCCCTTAGGATAAAAGTCTGCATTTAGCACTGTCATTGACCTCGTCAAAGAGCGACCGTTCCAAGTCCGGATCATGGGGAGGCAATGAGTTCCTCTCTCGTCATCTACTTTCCAGATTTCTCGTGTCAAAGTAAGAATCAAATCTCAAATCTCACGCACATTAGGGACAGGATCATGATGACAGGAAATAACCAGAGCTTAAAGGTTCTTTCCCGAACGAGGCGAAGCAAGATACACAAGCGATCGAAATCGATGATGCCGAATCTTATCTTTCGGTCAATCCAAACAAAGGAGCACGATGCCTTACATAGGAACGTATACAATGACGACGCATGGGCAACCAAGTCAATCATAAGCAAGCACGTGAAATTCAATGCAATGCTAGTTGAGACGCATATCCCATGGTCATCATTCAAATGGTGAGGTCAGTCGCATTGAATCAATTGAGTAATCGGACACATGAAAGACAGTGACAAGGCAAGCATTCGATCAGAGGCTTGATGAGTGCATTGAGAAAAACGAAAAGAGCAATGAATTGGCCACGAAACCAGAATCCACCTAAGTCGATCTCCGCCCAGCTCCTACCTTGATAACTTTTCTAAATATGATTAACAAAAAGAATGAGGCAAAGACGACAACATACAGAACCCAAAACGTGAGCACTGTAATCACCATGCTCGATCATACATCATCCTAGCAAAAACATGATCTCTCCCCACCAGTATCTAAAAGCATGGAAATTAGGTCCCCAAAAGGGTGGAAGGGTCTAAAATCTTGATTTTTACATTCGCAGTTAAGAGTACAATTCCCTCGGCAAACAATCTTTTTAGCATTATTTGACGGACATCAGACGAGACATCAACGACAGGCCATAACAGAATTATAACCATCATTGTTTTCAAACGAAAAGGGAAGAATACGAGCAAGAGAACAGAGAACACCTTTTGAGCTTTACACTCCGACTAATCCTCCGTCCCTCAGCTATTTACTTACTTGAGATTAGCTGTCAAGATATGGCTTTTGATCAGACCCTGGTGTTGGCACAATTATCGGGTTCATTGTCATCGCCCTTAGGATTGTCTTCCAATGTTTCTGCCCCAGCATTATCACTGGGAAAGAAGTCACCACCATTGGCACCACCACCACCAGGAACACCGAAGTCTCCCCTACTGTCAGCACCAAAATCACCACTGTTTCCACTGTCGAAATTGCTGCCACCACCATAGCTGCCACCCCCATAACTACTGCGACCGCCATATCCACCAGCTCCGGCATTGTAGCTGTCCCCTCCTTGTCCATAACCATACCCGCCGCCTCCTCCATAACCTCCAGCGCCAAAATTACCCGCATTACCAAATTCACCACCACCTTGTCGAAAACCAGAACCGCCGAATCCTCCGCGAGATTTCTCTATGGCATAATTCACTCTTATCCTTCGGCCATGAAGATCCTAATGAAAGGGTAACAGAAAAACATCGGATCGATTCACACATGTTGGTTGGAATAGAAATTAGTGCCCTAGTCAAACCATGCCCAACTAATCTTATAACAGACAAATTCACACACTTAGGATGGAATCTCACTGGCACTCCAGAAAGAAAAATGACCTGCTTCACTAACTTAAATTACTGAAGCTTATTAGCTTAACTAGAAAGCAGAAAGATGTATATCAATCCCTCCATCAATTCTTACATACTGTGAAAATAAGTACATGACGCGACCTAATCACCCTATGAATACTACAAAATCGTAACAACCATGTTTTCTAATCTGCAATTTGATAGCAAAGGACCGATGCCCAACCCAGGGATGGGTATGGGGCACGATAGGCATGGTGCACGGTGCCCCGCAACCCCTGCCCCAGGGGAATGGGGCAGAAGGTAGGGACCTCGCGGGGCAAGGCAGGGCTGGTATTGACCCCACCCCACCAAGAAATATTTACAAAATATAAACACATTCTTCTATATATTTTGATCGTTCAAAACTTGCTCTTTAAAATATATTCACTTGATTTTACAACATTGATTTATTTATATAAAACATTTAAATGGCCTTCATTAAAATCAAAGTCCATAGAAGCCCATCCCCGAGTGTTGGGCATTGAGAGGAGAAGCTTTGTCTTTTATAAGTCAGGATAAGTCGGTCTAACTTATAAATTTCATCACTCAACCAGTATGAGACAGAGCTTTTCAGATATTCTTACTTGCAAGTCCTATTTTTTTTTTATAGGATACAAGCTTGGAAAGCTCCCTAGATAAACAGTGTGGCACAAGTGTTTTTCATGTGTTTCATCTTCACTTTGTCCCACATTGACTAATTTGTAAAGACTCTTAAGAGTCTTTTGTGTCTAGCATGGTGCCCCGCGCGGTATTGTTGCCCCTTCATGTCCGCCAACACCCCGGCCTGTACAGGTACAAGGCAATGGCGGGGCAGATCTTTGCTTGGCGGGGCACAGAAAGGGAATGTGATCCTTGTCCTTGGCACGCCCCGTGCCCATCCCTAGCCCAAGCCTCTTTCAATGTTTATCTTTTTGTCGTAAGTGAATGATTGTGAAAATACCTTCATCGGACATCATGCTATAAACGCCTCACCCCTGCCACTAAGAAATGCACTGCAACAAAAGGCCTGTGCACTATATTTTACCATGTGAAAATAAATTCTGGATTGGCCCACAAGAAAATTCACGTTATAACTAATACTGCTTTTGTGATTAATTTCCTTAGTAAATAAGAAGTCTATTGCCATTCAGTGCAATCTCATTAATAGGAGAACTTACCTGTCACAAGCATAGACAGAATTGATGGTACACAGTCATGCATCAAAACTGTAACTCATAGAACACCTCAATGATTTGCTAGAAAAGATTAAGTAACAAATATAGATCCCTACCTGTCCGTCCATGCCCTGGATTGCATTGGAGGCCTCATCGCTAGAAGATAAAGTAACAAACCCAAAACCTCTAGACCTTCCGGTTTCACGGTCCATAATTACTCTAGCTGCAGAATGTCAAGATAACCAGCGTTCACTACCTCATCTTTCAAGTATCAAACCATGAACAAGTATCAGATGCACATAAAGCACGCTTAAGCAACTCGCGTATCCACTTTCACTAAACCTATGCCAAATTGCCAATTACTCGAAAGTAAATTGGTTCTGGTGTTAACTAATGACCAGGTTGCTGACAATCTTATATCATTAATCTCATGCAATTCCTGATAAAGACCATAAGCACACCAGCTGTACCCAAAGTTTAGATAATCTTTGGTAGATCAGATGATCAAATGCCTTTCTGGCTGCCATTGAATAAAAAAACAAATTTCGTATCTAAGTACTATGAACAGTGTACTGTCAAAGAGGCAGTAAATACATGCGATTAGCCTACTCTGTCTGCAATCATTGCTTAGCATCAGATCAATGGCTAAGCACATCTTGCACATAAGTCAGCGGCATCCAATGTTCTGTTTGATAGGACATATACAACAAATAGAGCACATTTGCTATCATTAACATAAAAGAGACAAACACATGAGGAGTACCTTCAATAATCTCCCCATATCCTGCAAAAGCTTCTCTGAGACTTATATCGTCAGTGCTATATGAAAGACCTGCAATGCAAGAAAAGAAGCTATAACACACTTGGAAAGTGACAGAAAGCGTTATGACTTACAAGAGAAGCGGATTGGCATACCTCCAATGAAAAGCTTTGAGGACATGCACCTTATAGCCTGGTACATAGATGGACAATGAGCAGATGACTCAAAGTTGGCATGCTTGCTCACAGTCTGCTTTAGAATGTTCCCCACCTTGCTGATGAATGCCATGGCTCAGACCTTAAGTTTAAAAGATTAATAAAAAAAAACATTAATCCTGATCAAATATAAATGCAAAGCAGTAACATTTTACTTGTCCAAGAGATACAACGAAACAGTATATCTTCTTTGATGACAAAAAGAAAAGTGTATATCATGTAGTCTACGCATATGAATTTGACCAAATCATTAAAAAACAGAGGACTTGCGACTGCAATCAGATCAAATATATCAGCGACTCTTTAGCAAGTTTTCAAATTGAGAAAATTATCTCCCTCCAAGCTGTACATATGACTTTAAGTTTATTCTCAACTAATTACAACATATACATTCATTCAACTTACTGTGTAACAGTTCTCAGGTTCACATGCATTTGCCTCGTCAGCATCTTCAGTGATTATTAACTACTGATATTTGGGTCATATTATCAAGAAGTTCAATTGATCTTCTGTCTGACCAATACACATAGTAGAATTTCATTCCAATCCTATGCATTTCTCAAATACTTCTGTCATGCACATGACAGAAGGCATAGTTGGACATCACCAAAGCACAATTGTACACCTGGTCCCATCCCTTGATAATCAAATCCATATTAAGTAAATCAGCATGACTATCAGAGAAACTACAATCAATACTGCACTATATCAAGGACACAAAGGCAATTTGCTGGCTGCAAATAACAACAGTTTTTTATAGGATAATCAGTGTTATCAAACAATGTCAAACAGGGCCTCCCACATATGGCCTCCATTCATCCAAAGCGGGATTGACAGAGAAAAGCTTTTAATAGGAAAAAGAAAACTCTGTTCGCTACGCTACTTCTTTGTTAATAAGATGTCCTCACTGAAGATGACACAAACAAAGCTTTTTCTTAGCGATGACGAATGTTCTCATTCAGACAGTTCAATCAAGTCACGACAGAAAAACATTTGCAGCCTCACCGATAAAGGGAGCAAACGAGCCCCGATTCAGATCGTGCACAAGTGATCAAGCTCACGTACATCAGTCACTAAGTACCCAACAAACGTGGGCAAGCCTAGTGCCCATAAGTGGATCTTGAATTCCCATCACATCAAACGGGTTTCCCTCGGTCTCTGTCTACCCACAAAAAAAGTCCCCTTTCGGCTCTCGCCATTTCCAATTCGCCGCACCATGCGCAAAGACAAATGACCCACCATCCAAAAACCAAGAAAGAAACCGTTAGCTCTCCTTCGAATGACACAGAACCACTTGGGTGCGAGATTCACCATCAAAAACTACACGAATGACCCCCGCGAGCATTTAGCGAAACAATCTTCCACGGCCACGGAGTAGCAGATGAAACAGCGCACTACGAACAAGAACAAGAACAAGAACAAGAACGGGAAACGACTAAATTGCTGCCGCAAGGTGAAGATACGCGAGACTTACTTCCGCGAGATCTTTCGTTGCTTCCGAAAACCCTGACCCGACCGGGCGAAGCAAGAACTGGGGTTTTGACAGGGGCTCCCTGCTCTGTTCTGACTTTCTCGCTCGTCGCCATGGATGTCACAGACAGACCGACGAGACAGTTCGGCTCCGCCGTTGGACTAATTCGTATGGCGATTCTACGCCGTTGGATTGGAATGGGCACGGTGCCCTTCGCTTTTTTGATAACAAAAGTTGTTAATACTAAATTACTCAAAGAATTTGTTTAGAAAATTGCTATCGTATTAAAGAGATCATCATTATCACTGAATATCATCTCATGTTATAGCCCAAACCCTAGACTTCCTTTACTTATTTATGTCATTTCGAACTAAATTATCGATAGAGTTAACCATAAGTTAATCGATCTATATAAATTTTAGTTACTCTCGTTACCAATATGTTGGCGGACCACTTGCTTATTATGTCATTTTGAAGTAAATTATAAACCTCTTTCCTTAACAATATCAATATATCGACTGTCTGATATTGCTAGAAATTTCAATATAATTAACACCGTTGCTCTTCCTGACATGCTATTTGCTTTATACTTATAGCATAATTTCATTCTTTTCTTTTCTCGTATGATATATGAACAGTTATTCAGCATTCACGACTCATGAGATATCAGTTAAATGAGATCTAATCATCTAACTCAGATAGATCCTATTTAGGAGAGAAGAAATTTTCTCATTTGGCCTACAGCAGTTGATTGTCTAATGTGCGTCATAGACGAAAAACACGATTTCACTCATGCAAGCCACATAATCAGCCCCATGATTTTTTATTTATTTTCAATAGGTTTGGTTTTGATCCATGCTAAAGTAAACATACCATGGCATTCCCACATTTGATAGCACATTCAGGTTTCTACATTTGATATGCCATTTGAACTAACCATATCTGGTTCTGATCAATACAGTGATGATGATGATGATGATGATGATGATGAAAACACGACACGCATGCTTCCGCTCCATCCACAGGTCACAGCTACAAGTAGTGGGCTCTGGACTGTACCTACCGGTACAACCCATAAAGTTGGCCAGCCAAGCTAAAACCACCTCGAAGCAAATTGCACGAGCCAAACCTAGCATAGTCTCAGATCATGCTTTGCTTTGCATTGCTCTGCTCTGTCTGAGTCAATCTGTTTCTTTTCTCCTCTTTTCCTCGCTCGTGACAGGCATCACCGGTGCACGGGACAGCAATCGACGGAACGAATAATAGGAAAACGACAGGGGGTTCACAAGTGACCAAGCAGCATCCCTCCTTACATGTCGGACTTTAGATGACAATTAGGTGAAACAGATTAAATATTCTTCCATTTGACAATTTGGTAATGTTTACAGGTGCTTAGTATATATGGACTATGCCTGCCGATACAACAATTACCTACAGAGTACAACACTGGAACTTGCAATTTCCCTAAGCCTGAACTCTACTTGGCCGCTGGGTGACAACTGTGGGACAACTTCAAGGTAAAACAAAGGAGAGAGTGGTCGAGCTAACACTTTGAACTCAGATTAGTAGAGAGAGGAAATAAAAGGCTCGTCTCCATTACAAAACTAAATAAAATTATGCTATCACCTCCTGTAGGGATTGGGCAGGGACTTTGGCGATCCTTCGAACAGATCCAAGATGTAATTCTCCAGGTCGTCTGCAGTATACTTGATGTGCCTGTCGCTTAGATGACCGTTATGCCTTCCCACGAACGTTCGATATGCTTGAACTATCTTGAGGGATGTTGAGATGCGTAAATCTTCCCGAAGTTGAACGTCCGGGATCACCCAGGCCGTCTGAGCCTTGTATACCTCCTCGAAAGCGAGACTAAAGTTCCTTAACCTTTCTTTTAGGAGGGTGTGTGAGATGGAACTCGAACCCGAACTGTGAAGCCCCTCCTCTCTAAGGAAGGAGAGTATGGAACTCCATGTTGATCTCTCATAGCTCAATGCATGCTGTTGGAACTTAGCATTATGCTTCCGAATCCAATCATCTCCGAAAACAAGTCTAAGCTCAGAATTTTTCACCTTTTCTGCCATGTAATGCACATTGTTCATCAGAAAAATATGCTGCAAGGCCACATCTTTGTATAGATTGGATTTCTCATGGAGGTTTGCTACCAGAACCGAAGAAATGCCATGAAAATGGGGAGCCAGTATGGGAAATCCGCATCCGGAAACCCCGCTCTTTCCATCCTCTATGGGTGAACTAGTTTCGTGACCGAAAGAATTGGAACCCTCTTCGCCATGGTCGCTGAGAAGCAACTCGAGAGTCTCACCATAATCAACGAGATTCTTCATGTAGTTCATCACGTAACGGGTCAGATGGTGGACCCCACCCCCGGGGAATGCAGTCGCTGATGCGTTCGAAGCGATGGCTTTCTTGAATTCAAGGAAAGTCATCCTGATGCAGTTGCCTAGCCTCTGCAGGAGTTCATGATATTGAATTCTAATAAAGGACCCGACATTATCTGGATATAGCTCATTGATATCTGGTAAAAGCTTAGACATCACTTCATACATTTCAAGAAAGCAAAACAACTTCTCCGGTTCTTTCGAGCCTATAGATATAGCCTCTGCAAAATTCAGAAGTTGCAAAATTGCAGCCTTTGATGCCTCAATAAAGCAACTCAAATTCAGTGATACCTCCCCGAAAATTTGATCACTAAGCCATCTCTCGCTTGCTAGATAAACTCGCACAAAGACTCTAATAGCTCTAACCCATTTCTTGATCTTGAAATTAAGAGTAGCCCATTCCATCCTAAGAACATCCTCGATGCAATGCTTGTCCATCTCAACAATGAAGAGACACTCATCCAGTGCATCCCTGCGAAGACTGACATAAGCCTGGGAACATTCGTGTTCATAACCTGAGCTGCACATCAAATTCGCGATGCATTTGAGGTCAGGTAGTATTTCTGGATGAACCAGATCGATTATTGACTCCTCTGAGGTTCTGTTGAAGCTGTCTCTGTGGAGTGAGTCGTCGAAGGAGTAAGAAAACGTCGAGCCTTCTTCTGCAGCATCCTCCTCACTTGAACGGAAGGATGTGTGCTCCGGCTCCACAGACCGTCTATTCTGAAGAAGCATGTGCTTAAATTCTTCCTCGAGCCTAACCATGGCCGTCTGAAGAACATCATGGGCATTCCTCAACATCTCATCCTTTTCAACCGACAAATCTTGACGTGAATTCTCTAGCCGTTCAATCAACTTCAGGGTGTCATCCACGGCATTCAGATACTGAAATGCTTCGTCTTGGCCCAAATCCCATATCATGGACTGATCATTCTCCCACCTCATGATCTTCTCATGAATAACATCGAGATGCTCTTCTCTGCTTGCGCCTTCCTCAATGTTCTTTTTCTTTTTCTCACTATCTATCGTGATGGTGGATAACTGAGCCCTCAATTGAACCAAAGCCTTTCTCTCTTCATCAGTTAGCTCTCTTTTCGACACCAACGCCCTCACAATTTGTTGCGCAGCAGCAATCAAGTTCCCTTCTCCTTCTGAATCCAAGGCACCACTCTCAACACCATCCATATCCCCAAAAAAATCTCAAGAACCCTAGAAAACCACTATTCACCAAATAAAAATAGCCGATCTTTTATCACCTGAAAGTGGGAGACTATGAAGATCCCAGATAAAATTAGAAACCCGATGCTAAGAACTCCTTGAATCTAACGTTCCCACCCTCAGGACTCGAGCAAACCAACGACATAAGCAAAGAAAACACTTGACAACTCGGCCTCTCAGCCAGAACAAACAAAGCCAAGAAATTCAAGATTGATAACAAGAAGACTCAGAAGAAGGTGGTACACCTCCGGATTTCTTCTTATTATCGGAAGAACACACAAAAGGGTGTTTAAAGAATCGGACGAGAGCTCAAGAACTTACCTCGGCGACCTCAAAGGCGTCCCCCTTTCCCTTTTCCAGCCCCGCGGCAAGCGAGAACCGGAAAGAGAAGAGGAGGGTATGGAGGATTATAGAAGCGAAGGATGAATTTTATCCCAAACGAAAGATCTGATCCTCGAGGAGGCTTTGAAAACAAAAAGCAGTAAAGCGCGAGCAGTCAAACAGTTGGTGAATACCGAATACGGAACCGATTAGAATAAGACTATATATATATATATATATGGATATGCAGGGGGGAAAATATGACGGCAGAGACGATGTACGGACGAGGCAGACGAAAAGAAATGCGACTGGAACTGAGAAAGGAAGACTCCTTTCTTGTTTCTGCCTCTGAAGCTACTAGCTCTGGAGAGGTCAGGCCGCGATTCCCATGGCGGATTCGTCGCCCCTGAACCCGACTGATCTGCACGAGGTGATTGAAAATCTTGGGTTGGAGTTTTTCTTCCGTGTTTTATCTTTTGCTTGCAATCGTATGGGCGGGTTTGACTTCTCGGTCCCCACGAGCTGTGGGGTGGGTTTGCAGTTTGCCAAGCGTCTTACATTTTCCACTTCTGTGCCTGTGCGGGACATGTGGAGAAAGAACAATTTTTATTTGCGCTTCTGACATGGATCGCATCGCGCGGAGGTTGATTTCGGGTCTTCCGAGGAAAGGATCGTCATGATGTTTTTTTTTCGCCGGCGTGACTATCGAGCTCCAATTTACCACTGTCCTCGAGTCTGGTCTTCACGTTAAATACCCTCTTCACGTTTCAAAACCTACTTACATCTAATCCTCTTCACTCTCTTCCCCTTACTATTTCTCTCTCCTCGCACGTAGCAACACGACACAACGGCGACTGAGAGCCAACCCTGTCTGTCCCTGGCGAGATCGTTCGCAGCTCGCGATGGCATGGCCACGTGAGCCAATGTTTATGGCAAGGCTCGGGCACCGCGGCATGTCGAGATCATTTGACCTTGATCGAGTCTTAAGCTGGTGAGGGGACCGTCGTTGGTCTCGGATTTGAGGTCGGCAACGACCTTCGGAGGAGCAATGGTGGCGAGCACGATGGAGAATGAGAGACATGGCAATAGATGTGTCAGATCGAGCAAGCCAGCCCTCTCGACTCTCGAGCGGGGAGAGAGAGGGTGGGTAGGTGGGTGTTGGGTTTTTTTGGGAGGAGGGTTATTTGGGAAAATAAAACGATAATGTGGTAAATTATGTCTAGGTGAGACATGCAACTCATAACCCATTGTATAAAGTGAGGATAATAGCTCTCGGAATATGAAGAGGGTAGTTGATATAAGAGTAAAGTTAAAAATGATATTTATGATTTTTTTTTAAACTTTCTATTTTTTTTCTTGCTGGTGTCGGCGCCAGCGATTTTCCGGCCAAATTAGTTGAAAGAGCCATATTGACAAGTCGTCGAATGGTTCAGTAGTAAGTTGACCAGATTAAAATGTTTATGACCGAATCGTAATCTTGATAATAAGTTTATGACTTTTGTAGTAAATTGTTTGGGCCGAATCGGTCCGCTGCAATCCCAACCAGATGGTACCAAAACTTGCGAGGCTAAAATTACCATTTGTCCAAGCCAAGCCAGCCCAAAAAGCACCCTTCATGCCCATGTGGCCCCATCCCAGGGGCCTTGGGTGCGCTGTGATGGCTAGCCATGGCCCGTCCCAGAGTCAAGAGACAAAGTTGAGTCAGAACAGGGCAACTCCATCTCTCTCCCTCTCTCTCTCTCTCTCTCTCTCTCTCTCCTTCTCCTTTGCTCAAAAAGGGGAACACCAAATTTGACCGTTAGAAATAGTCCTCCTCCCTCTTCCTCATCCATAAACGGTAACACCCCACCACCACCACCATCTCCCCCTCCTCTCTACTCAAATACAACCCCCCCAACCAACAGTCCCCACACACACAGGCACACCCACATCATTCAATTCAACCCCCCTCTCCCTCTCTCTGTCTCTGTCTCTCTCTCTCTCTCTCTCTCTCCGGCGGCTCGTGAAGTCTCGTTTAGTTGACTGCTTGCGGCGATAAAAGACTTGCACAGAGTCCCCTGATGGAGCAGCAGCAGCAGCAGGTGCTCGATTCCCTGGTCGATGTCCCGGTCCTACCGGAGAACAGCAACAGGAGCACCAACTTGGAGAACGAGTGCACCACGGCTACTCCCTCTCCGAAACCCCCGCAATCGCAAGAGGGCTGTCGGGCTTCTCCGGTCCCCGGCGAGCTGCGCAAACCCGGCACGCCCGATCGCCTCAAAGTCCCCAAGGCTTTCAAGTACCCCGAAAGGTATCGAAGCCCGACTGATCTGATGGTGTCTCCTGTCACAAAAGGCCTCCTTGCCCGAAGCAGAAAAGGTGGCGCCGTCTTGCCTCCTAGTAAAGATCAGCTCAAGGTATATCCACAACTTTTTAATAGCATCGCTTACCGAACATGGTCTTGAGTGCTTAGGTCTTGTTTTTCGCTATGTGTAATTTCTGGGGATTCTGAAGGTTTGAATCCAATTTTGCCAACTTGCAGGTTCCGGACTCGCGGGTTCAAGATGCGGGTCTCTTTCGTTAACTCTGCGGTGAATGATTATGCGGCTTGGCTCCTCTGATCTGATTTAAAATGAGATCGAATTTGCCTGCACTGTTGGCGATGCAGGAAAAGTCTTCTGGGATTTTGTGGGAAAGATCAGCTTGTTTTTTCTTTTGACTGATGGTGTACCATCTGATTGTAATATTCTTTTGATAAGACAATTCTCTGTCGCATTATGCAATGTCGCGTGGAAATTAATGTTCTGCTGCTGCCTAATTATGTTCAGTGCACTCTTCTGATGTACTCTCATGAACAACAAAGAGAAGTTAACTATGCATATGACTTCTTCTTTAATGTTGCTCCAATGACGTTCTTCCATTCAATGAAGTATCAAAGTAATTTACCGGAGACTGATACAAGTACTATACTTCATGTATCGGAGGAATACAGTGGAGCGCGCTAATTTATGTTCTGGCCATTGCTTCGGTCACTCTAGCCGGACCTCATACCATTGGATTGAGCCCACATCACCATCTATTTCGAGCTCACAAACAGAGCTCACAAGGTAGGAGACGGCATCGTCAAGAGTTTCATATCGAGCAAGGTCAGGAGGGAGAGATCTGCGCGGCCAGTTCTCCAGCCAATCCTTGAGCTTGGCCTTTAGCTCTTCTTCGGACACAAATCTCTCTTCTTGTCCAGGTTCCAGTAGCACGTAAGTCTCAGTGCGCTGATACGCCCTCCTCCGTCTGATTGCACATATCTGAGCATAATGGAGACAATAGCACATTGGACGACACTCCTTGAGGTTTGATCATTCTTTATGGAAAAGGAACATAGTTAAGCAACTCAACTAAGACTCTTTCTTGTAATAAAGAAACAGCAACAAGCAGATCCTGGATCCTTTGCCCAAACGACAAAGCGGCACACAGATGTACATGTACCTTCTCTATGTTTCTCAGATGGTTCTCCGTCTTGTTCAGTTTGAGGTGTTCGGAGGGATGAGATAACTGAACGGTGCCTCCCGAATTTGCTTCAATAAAGGAGGTCCTCATCTTATTCCTTGAAGTCGTTCCGCCTGCAACAGAGCAAAGCCCAGGAATTAGAAGAATCACTATACCAGTGATTACATAATAGCCAAATGAGACAATCTTCTCAGTCAATCATATGCGATGCCATTTCAGTCTATAGAGTGTCACAAAAACATGGTATGTAATTCACGCAGTCCCCATGTTTACCTTGTTGCAATGTCTATACTATGCAAATCACACAGTTGTCACATTCTTTAACCAATACCCTTTTAGTTGAAAAGAAGAAATCTTGCTTATTGGCATCTTCATGTCTTTAATTTGTGAAACTCTGCATCAAAATCGATCATTCTTCTTATTCCTACTAGAGATTTTGCATCGAAGAGTTGTCTTCGGCACTCTCTCACGAAAAGGCTAACACCACCCGTGCATCATTTTCAGACTGCCACTCAGTAAATATTCAAGAAAAAAAAAAAACAATCAGCATCTCGGTCCGACACCCTAATCCTATCACGAATGAAAACTTCCAATTCTCACAGTCCAGCTCCAGAATCATATAGAGTCCGCGAATTCGAAAAAGGTGCTAGTTTGGAGATATGCCCAGGACTCGCGAAGCCCCGGGACTGGGGACAAGAAAAAGTAAAAAGAGAGGAGCTCACTGCTCAGATTCCATGCTGCGGCGCATCGTATCTGCATCTGTAAGGCTCGTTCCATTGATGTCGTGTGTAATCTTCAACTGCAAACCGAGAGCTTGGGTTTCAGGCAGAGGGGTTCATCTGTTGGATAATGTTTTGAAACCGGACCTTTCTTGTCCTTACATTGGTAGGTGTCCTATCCCCAAAATTTCACTGTTATATCTCGTTGAGGGTTCTTGAAATTATTTAGCTCATTCTGATAAAGCAAACTTTATCACACCTCCAATAAGATAGGTAGTTTTATTAAAGAGTCTGCAAGTTATTAACGAACTAGAACATCGAAATCAATGAAATAAACATTACTAAATAGCATGAATAAGAGTTGGTAACTCAAAGATGAGATACTAAATTCACTTGAGAAAATGGGTAGCCCATACCAATTGAGGTCGATACTATCGCATAAGAGCTGGAAACCTTTTGCACATTCTTAAAGGGTAGCTGATCAAAGTGGGCAATTCAATAATACTGTCAGTTATTTTTAAAAAACCGAACAAAGTTGAAAATGTGCTAACAAGTCATTTAAAACTCATCCAAAAGAGCCTAAAAATTTACCGACACATAGAATTTTTTTTTGTTATTTTTCACATCCAACGTTGTATGAACTAGGGGTGAGCAAAAGGTATCGCCTAGACCGGACTGAACCGGCCAATTCTGGGTGGTTCCCAAGAGCACCGGTTCGGTTCCCATTTCCATGTGTAGAACCACCCATTTGGACATGACCAAATCTTTTTTATATTTCTATTACAAATCTGTTAAAAAAACCTTAATCCTTTACAAATACTCTCACTTCCTGAGTTAACAGTGTATATATATTAAAACTAGAATTAGCACACCAGAAGCACATTCGGCAATAGCACGGTTACACGAGTGACTTTCTCGTGGCCAATAGAGAATTCACAAGCTTCTCTGTGGTGGTGGTGATAGTGTCGATCATGTGGCGAATGCGGTGGCTCCGGAAGAGCCGGTCCTTGTTGCTCGGCAGCTCGTTCTGGAGGCCGCGCACGTCACCTCCAGCAACGTCGACGACATCCTCGGTTGAGCTGATGCAGCCGAATCGTGCTCTTTCCCAATTGGGATTTTGGGGGTTAAGGGTTTCAAACAATGGCAGAGAGAGCAAGAGGCGAGGCGAGGCGAGGCGAGGCTCACATCAGTGAAGGTTATGGAAGGACGTCAAAACAAAACGATGATGGTCGTTTCGCCCCATTTTTCATAACGAAGGCAACCGCTCTCAGCAGTTTTCTAGAATTATTCAGTTGCATCGACCCGCTCGGGGTCGGTCCGGTCCGGTTCCAGGACTAGGTGGGCCGGTTCCCGGTTTCAAAAATGGGAAATCGGTCGATCAGGAAACCGATCGCCCCTAACATAAACAAACACATTTTGTGGAGATCAGTTTTGTTTGTCATCGTTCTAGAAAAGGACATCCTTTTTCCTTATTCTCGAACCTTAAAAAAGGTCAAGGTGGGAAGTCCTCCCAATCCTCGTGTTAGGTTTGCTGCTGAACTGTAAAAACGCGAGCTCAGTTTGAAAAACGGTTAATGCGGTTACGATTCCTCCTTGTCGCCTAGGGAAGAAATCCTCTCTCTTTCCCGCGTGAACTACTAAAGAAACACAGCCCCCCCGCACCGAAATCGTCTCCCCGCCGTCCTTTCTTCTCTTGTAACCTCGCTTTTCTCATCCCCCCCTTCTTATCCCCATCAAGCCGGCAAACCCCTTGTTGTCCCCCCGCCCTCCCTCCCTCCTCTCTGCTCTAATTCACATCCCCCTCTCTCCAACTTCGAAACCCCACATGACCCGGTTCGGCGCGGGGACTCGGGTCTACCTCGATTTGGTTTCATCGGCCGGAGCTTCGTCTTCCGGTACGTTGCCTGTTCGGTTCTTGTTCTCTTGTTCGTCGGGTATTATAGAAGTGCCTGGTCATTTAGATTGTGACATTTCGTGGATCTGAGCCATATTGATCGTGGAATGGTTAAGCATGGTGAGGGCGACACGCATTTCTGTGTTCCTGTGTGCTGCGCCGCTTATCTTATTAGGAGAAGTTCGATGCGCGACTTATAAAGAACTTTCGCGACCTGCTAAGCAATACGGTCCTCATTCCGCATCTCTCCCACGCCCGTCCATCGAAAGAGAAATTTGTGTCTGCATCAACAATTCTCTAGCGCGAAGAGTCTGCATCCTTCGTATGAAATTCCGGCCGAGTTTCGATAGTTATAGGGTGGATCTTTCCCATGAGCCGAATTGCCTCGGAATGAACTTCGTCTGGTCCCCGATACGTGTATGCTAAGTTGTATATGTGCTTGTTAAGCCACCATCCTCCTGATCCTTACTGTTAGAACCATGCTAGTTGTTGAATTATTTGCTGTGATTCAGAAAATTGATTCAACTTCATCGGTCTGCATAGCTTAACTTAACCCTTTAATGGTTCAATGTAGGATCTCCGATGTTTTTGGTATCTTGAGATCATTAATCTCATGGATACAGAGGCTGAGAGGGATAGTAGCAAGCACTTGAAGGTTCATTTCGACGTCACCTGCAATGAGACACACACACTACCGAGCAAGGAAGCCCCTCCTTCTTCTTCTTCTTCTTCCTCCTCTTCTTCATCTGAGTCCGACTCTTTGTCGGAATCAACCCTTACTGATCGAGATGAGAGCGATTCCTTGAGGAAATCAAACCATTCTTCGCAAGAGCTCGAAGGACTTGTCCCATCAGAGAGTTATGCTCAAGCTCCGATCTCGAGCACACATAGTGAGATCACCTCTCCACTTCCCTTGAGTTACATGGCAGGACGACCTGCTGGCTATGACCCAAATAGGATTCCATCGACCATCTTTAATAGCAAGCCGACGAACCCGACGGATTGGAGCGTGGCTTCTAACGAATCCTTGTTTAGCATTCACATGGGAAACAACAGCTTCTCTAGGGATCAGGCCTTTTTGCTGTATAAATCGGGTGAATTAACCAAGCTCGATGAGGTGTTCAGCGTCCAGGCCGCCCTGCCTCCTGTGGCAGAAGCCGTGGGTCCTCAGCAGGAGAGCGCAAGATCATCATCCGCAACCCAGATTGCTGATTTAGTGAAGCCATCACCCCAAATAACTGAATTGCTCCTGGATGAAGGGCCTCCGAACACAAGCAATAAAGATATCAAGAAAGGTGAAGATGATAATGCTAGGGAAAAGATACAACCTACAGAGGATGGCCGAAATTCCACGAGCATGTCTACACTATCTGATGGGAGCGGCACGAGCACCGCTTCTTTTGCATTCCCAATGTAAGCTGCAATTCCATTTAGTTTTAGTTTCTTTTTGTTAGTCATAGTTGAATGAGTTTGAGATCAATCGGTAACCAGTAGCGTTTAGGGCATCAGGTAGTTCATTCTCCGCAGGGCATTTGGATTTACTGTTTCATTCCCTATCTTGTGCATGAGGTGCACATCTTTTTCTTTCTTTCTATTATTTGTCAAGTTTTCACTTTTTGTATCAGTGCGTAGTCTAATTCATGTGAGCAAATAGGTTTGTTTTTGTTCAGCATACAGACAATCCACTTGGAATTAAACAATCCCAACTTTTGCATGTCGACTACTGTTTTTAACCGCTCTTCAAAGCCTAACGATCGAACTTTGTTCGTGTCAGACTGGTAGGGCCATCAGAAGGAAATAAGTCCTCCATCAAGGTGGAATCGAAGAAAGAACACTCGCCAGAGTCATTGCCAGAGCAGCCTGAGCCAAGGCGAGCAACAACAGCAAGGACAACTTTGACCAACTGGTTCTCTTGCTTCTCTTGCTGTTCATTCCGTTGTTCGATCTCTCTGAAGTCGAAGTGAGATTGCAGACACGTCGCACAGTCGTCTCTTAGTGCCTGTCCGTTTCATCATTCCAACCGAGAGTTTAAGCGTCTCTCTTCCCTTTAGATACAATAACAGGCCTGCATTATACGCATGCTACTATCAAGCATTGCGGATCTAGCAAACGATATCTTAGCACGTGCATTGGGCTTAGCTTTGGCTGGCTTGCACAAGAGAGATGGTAATTAGGAGTAGCGATTACGAATGTTGTGGAGTTTCAGAGAAGATGATTATATATGTAAAAGGAGATGATTCTCGCACCCTCTCTACTCATTTTCCCGAGTTCTCTCCTAGCATCGAATGTGGTTAAATCTGGCGCATGATAGTCCAATCAGTCATATCGCTTCGTATCCTCAACAAATGGTCATCGACAGAGGCAACGTAATGAGCTAGAAGGCATTGGAAGTTCATATACAAAAATGATGCCATCGCATAATCTGATGCGCCACTAACAGAATTCCTGTTGACTTCATAAAGGCTAGAGAACGCGCAAGGATGTCTGTGTAGCTCTCGGTGCAAAAACTCCTCCTAGATGAACTCGACCGCCAGATTGATTTTTGCCAAGAGGGATAGAACAGACTACACGCATGCCCACACACCCACAATTTGTCGAAGAGATATGGCCTTGATTATTATAATATTACCGGGACTAATTCAGATGACTCGTTGCAAGTTAGCTGTAGACATTCTTAACTGCCCATGCTTCCACAGAGTGTTCAAAGTTAATGCTCGCAGACATGTGCTAAGCATAGTGTTGGTGAGAACTTGGTTGAGTTGAAGCACATGAATACACAGAGACACACACATGAACTTCTGCATCACATGAAAAATAGCCATCCATAGGAATATTGGAAAGAGACTTCGACAGATTCCTTGAACACGCGGTTAAGATCATGCCGTTAAAGACGTGGGAACAGAATTAAGCCATTCAAGTTACCTCCGCTTTTGCTTATATACAACAGATCACAGTGACTTTCCTCCATAAGACACGCAAAAGAAAATTCACTAGACGTTCGATGCTGTCCTCTGTGATACCAACAGATTTGAATTGTAGGGGCATAGTTACTGAAACATCTTCCTGCAGTCAACCTAAGGGCGAGCAGTGCGAGAATCATCCCCCGACGCGTTTTCACAGACGGAAAGAAACGCGAAAGCTCAAATTATCACGTTATGCAGACGAACTTCAGAACTGGCGGTGCAATCAGTGCGACTCACTCCAACCTCGGAGACCGCCAACGCTTGAACCGATCCCCTACATCACTCGGGGAACATCAGTCCGTGAATCATACGACCAACTTCTGGAACACTAACTATTGTTTAGGCATCTGTAGCGCTGTCTGCTCCTCCCAATTAGAGAGGGTCCAGATACTAGCTTCCCCAGATCATGCTCCCTCGTTTGCATATTCCATGTGAACAACATGGTAACGCCCACGCCCAGATCGCTCCATCGAGAAAACACTTAAGTAATAGCAGACTCGATGAGCTTTCGTGGTGGAGGTTTAACCTAATGGAACACACCCAAGTCAAGAATATAAAACTCAGGTTTCATCCCCCCTGATGGCAACAGGAAAGAGGGACTCGCACGGGTTTCTTGGAGATCAGAACATTGAATGTATTATTTCTTTCGGTGGATTTGGAATCTTTCTTGAAAGATATGCAGCAACTAATCCAAGATCCCTGCCGACCCATCATTTCGAGACGAAAAGACGGGGTCGGTTTCAAAGCACGATACGTGACGGAACGACTTCAACAACGCAGATCTAATTTTCGTCGACGCTCGGAACGATGGCAACAAAGGATCGAGGGGGGTTCCATCGTGCTCCCGAGCCCGATCCCGATCCCTCGATGCTTCTATGAAATATCTCGTCGAATAAATCATCGAGTTTCGCATGAAATTCCCATAACATCTGGCCATTTTCAAACTAATCACGGGTCATTTCCTTAATTTTTTTTCCCCCAATTATTCTTTTTCAAAGATTGTCGGATAAATGAACAGATAATCATACTGCCAACTGGGATTCCTTCGTGGGGGCGATGTGCTTGACTGTTGGGGGCTTCCGAGCAACCTCCCGACCAACCACCACGAGCAAAACTTTTGGTTTGACGGGGCCGACGTATTGATTGGTCCGGCGATTGACGTGTAATTTAACCTCGAGATCAGGCGCAAATCAACACAGAAAACAAGGCCCCCCCCAAAAAAGAAGCTTCGAACCAAGACCAAAAATTTTGGGATACTTCATCAACTTGCATTTTCCTCCCCCACGAAAACAAACCCAAAAGCCCCTTTCCTCACGCATGTTCAAGATGATGATAAGTCTCTTCATCGAAGCAATCAATGAACCGAGACTCGTCGTGTTCCCTCGATCAGTTTCTTACCGAGTGCCTTGAGAGGACGCCGGTTGACGAATTTTTGATCGAAATTATATCGGTCCCGCCCTCATTTATTTTGCTGGAAATGAATATACTAGAACGAGCGCCTTCCCTACCGTCTTTCACGAAATCGCTCGTCCCTCGATCTCTATCGTCGCGATCCCTGGCTATAGTCATTGCCGTTTGCCGCACGCCGATGTTGCTGCCGTCGACGATCCTCGCTGCCATTTCTATCAACTCGTCGCACATCCTTTTCGAATTTATTTTTCGGAGAAAGAAATTTTTCCGGAAAAAGCACGACAACCCATGACGACCTTATCTCGCGAAATAGCTTCCACAAAAGTTCATCAGCGATTCACACCTTTCCATTTAGAATGCCTTTTCGTTGACTTGCTTTTTTTGGACAGTCACGACTGCTCCTACCTCAATCGCTCAATATTTCGTAAATCTATACGGTTTACTTCGGTTATCGCCCTTCTCGCCGGCATCAAATAACTGCTAGTTTCTAAATACATCGCCATCTAACTTCGAGAAGCATTGCACATGAATTTATCTATTGACGCGAAAAAGAGCACGCGGATTAAAAAACAAAAAAATTGCACAATTCATGAAAGACGAAGCATTTTAGACAGGTTTCTAGCATGGAAATCGTTTGTAGGGGGAGTGGAGCGGGGAACAAATTAGGAAACTCAGAAGAAATTAAGGCATGATGATCGAGTCAATTAGTATATTTTTCTGCTAATTATCTCTTGAAAAGAAAGGCAAGGGAAAAAGGGCTGAAAACGACCCACACCAAGGTATTTCCACCGGGCCCCACCCAAAAACGACAAACCCCACGCGTCGACATCTATCAAAAACGCAAAGCGGAGGGCACGCGAAATTATTGACTACTTTGCTTTTCTTTTTTGGGCGAAAGGAAAACAGAAAAAGAAACAGTGCAGACGGGGACGAAGAAGAAGAAGAAGAAGAAGAAGAAGAAGAGCGAGGACGGAGTAGAAGAAGGACGAAGAAGACCGAAGCGCGCAAGCGCCCAAATCGAAAGCTTCAAAACACACGCGTTTTCTTGAAGACCGGGGTTGGACTCGGCCCCCCATGACCGACCCAAATTAGGGTTCTTCTTTCCTCTTCTCTTCTTCCCCAGTCGCTGAAGAAGAAGGAGGAGGAGGAGGAGAAAGAGGAGGAGGGGGAGGGGGAGGGAGGGGGAGGGAGGGGGGGGAGGGGAGGGGGGCCTCTTCCAGAACCGACACGGGTACAAAAGGCTCGAGCTTGTGCAGGTCATTGAGCACCCTTTTGGGCGTTTGGAGATGGGTCCTCCTTCTTTCCGACTACTACCGACTGTCGTTGCCGCCGGACCCACTTTGCTCCTCTTCTTGGCCGTCGGCTTCGTCGCCGTCCTGGGCGATTCCGACGAATCCGTCCTCGTCCTGCTCAAGAGCTCGCTCTCCGACCCGTCGGGGCTCCTCTCCAGCTGGGATTCGAGCGCCGGCGCGCCCGGTCACTGTGCTTGGTTCGGCGTCTCCTGCGACGCTGGTTCTAGGGTTTCGTCGCTCAACCTCACTGGGAACGGCGGTTCAGGTAAGGGGAGCTTGTTCCTCTGTGCTGATTCCGCTCAGTTCCCTCTTTATGCGCGTGGAGTTAGGAGAAATTGTTTGGGAAGTGGTGGGAAATTGGTAGGGAAACTGTCGCCCTTGATTGCTAAGCTTACCGAGCTCAGGGTCTTGGCACTTCCTTTTAATGGGCTGTACGGTGAACTGCCTGCTGAAATCTGGGGAATGGAGAAGTTGGAGGTCCTTGATTTGGAGGGGAACTCATTAAGTGGATCTTTGCCAGCTCAGTTTGTTGGGATGAAGAGTCTGCGCGTGCTCAATCTCGGGTTTAACCAGTTTTCGGGTGAACTGTCCATGTCGGCATCGAATTTTGCCGATTTGGAGGTTTTGAATTTAGCTGGAAATTCTTTGAATGGAAGCATACCTGGATTTGTTAGTCGGGCGAGGGCTGTGTATCTGTCGTTCAATCAGTTCACTGGCTCTATTCCTAGCGATATTGGGAACGATTGCGGCAGACTGGAGCATTTGGATTTGTCAGGTAATTTCTTTAGCGGTGAAATTCCAAGTGGCATTGGGAGTTGTGCAGAGTTGAGGTCGCTTTTGTTATACTCCAACATGTTGGAGGAGGTCATTCCAACTGAAATTGGGCAGCTCGAGAAGCTCGAAGTGTTGGATCTCTCGAGGAATACCCTTAGCGGTAAAATACCTGCTGAGCTGGGAAACTGCGGTAATCTATCTGTGCTCGTGCTTTCGAATTTGCTCAGCCCACTTCAGGACAAGAATACTGCAGAAGGGACTGTCTTGTCAGGATTTCGTTCGATGAACGATGAGTATAATTACTTCCAAGGTGGAATTCCTGAAGGAATCACAAAACTACCCAAGCTCAGCATATTGTGGGTACCGAGGACAAACCTGGAGGGTAAGATTCCCACCAACTGGGGCACTTGTGACAACTTGGAAATGGTCAATTTGGGTCAGAATTACCTTACTGGAGGGGTACCGCAACAATTTAGTTACTGCAAGAAGTTGGTCTTCCTTGACCTGAGCTCAAACAAATTGAACGGGCAGCTTTCTGAAGAAATTGAGGTTTCGTGTATGACTCTGTTTGATGTCAGCGGAAATGCCCTGTCTGGTTCGATACCCAGATTCCATAATAGCAGCTGTCTTTCTATTTCTCCCGCAGATGGATATGCTTCCGATGCCATCAACTGGTCAACTGGATATTTGTCATTAATTGCGTATAGAGCTCAAGGCGGTCTACCTTTACCATCAGTTCCAGCAGATGGTGGATTTGTCATATATCACAATTTTGGGCGCAATAACTTCACTGGAACATTGAGCTCAATGCCGTTTATCCCTAGAAGACTGTATGCCCAAATGATCTATGCCGTTTTTGCTGGAGAGAACAGTCTTTCTGGACCATTTCCTGACAGTATATTTGAGAATTGTCCAAACTTGGACGTAATTGCCATCAATATCAGTTACAACAAATTCTCTGCTCCGATTCCATCTGGCATGGGCAAGTCGTGCCGATCGCTCATTCTTTTGGATGCATCTGGGAATCAAATTCCTGGTTCTGTTCCCCCAAGTCTCGGAGAGCTGGTTTCTCTTGTCGGGTTAAATCTCAGCTGGAATTCATTGCAAGGACAGATCCCACCCAATCTAGGCCAAGTGAGGGGCCTGAAATATCTTTCTTTGGCTGGTAATAATCTTACTGGCTCCATCCCACCCAGCTTGGGGCAGCTTCAGTTCTTAGAAGTGCTGGATCTTTCATCCAACTCCCTCTCTGGTGAAATACCCAATGACATTGTGCAATTAAAGAATCTGACTGTTCTTCTGCTCAATAACAATAGGCTCTCCGGGCAACTCCCACCTGGTTTGATGAATGTGACGGCACTCACTTCATTCAATGTGTCATTCAACGACTTGTTTGGGCCTCTTCACTTAAATGATAAGTTGCTGAAGTGCAGTAACGTTATTGGAAACCATTTTAGCCAGCCTTGCCCAATAAGGCCATCAACAGAGTTGCAGAGGGCGGATAGTTCAGCAAATTATGCAGCCGCACCATCAGGAGGTCGACCAACAAGTTTTAATGCAGTAGAAATAGCATCTATAGCTTCTGCTTCGGCAATTGTTTCCGTGCTGCTGGCTTTGATTGGCCTATGTATTTACACAAGGAAGTGGAAACAAAGAAAATTGAATTGCGGCTCTGTCAGGAAGGAACTGTCCGTTTTCATAGATATTGGGATCCCATTAACATTTGAGAATGTCGTGCTTGCCACAGGGAATTTCAACGCAAGCAATTGCATCGGTAGTGGTGGTTTTGGAGCTACATACAAGGCTGAGGTTTCGCCCGGGGTATTGTTGGCAATAAAGAGGCTGGCGGTGGGCCGTTTTCAGGGGGCCCAACAGTTTCATGCGGAGATTAAAACCCTGGCACGGCATCACCATCGGAATCTGGTTACTTTGATTGGTTATCATGCCAGCGAGACTGAGATGTTCCTTATTTACAAGTATTTGCCTGGTGGTAATCTGGAGAAATTCATAAAAGAGAGGTCAACGAGGCCTGTGGATTGGAGGGTACTTCACAAGATTGCTTTAGACGTAGCTCGTGCACTTTCCTACCTGCACAACCATTGTGTACCCCGAATCCTCCACCGCGACGTCAAGCCTAGCAACATCTTGCTAGATGATGATTACAATGCTTGCTTGTCTGATTTTGGGTTGGCTAGGCTACTAGGAACTTCAGAGACCCATGCCACTACCGGTGTGGCAGGGACCTTTGGTTATGTGGCCCCCGAGTATGCGATGACATGCCGTGTCTCTGATAAGGCCGATGTGTACAGTTATGGTGTAGTACTTCTAGAGTTGCTCTCGGACAAGAAGGCTTTAGACCCCTCGTTCTCTTCATATGGGAATGGTTTCAACATTGTCCAATGGGCATGCATGCTTCTGCGACAGGGTTGTGCCAAGGAGTTCTTCACTGCAGGCTTGTGGGACGTGGGCCCCCACGACGATCTGGTGGAGGTTCTACACTTGGCAGTCGTTTGCACCGTCGATTCTCTTTCTACTAGGCCCACGATGAAGCACGTATCACATCGGCTGAAACAGCTTCAGCCCCCTTCTTGTTAGAGCTCCCTCGCGAAGTTTTCTGGGAAATAGCGGTTTATAGGAAGTGAGCCAAAGGCCCCGGTGTAATTTATCTGTAATTGTCGGTTTTTCCACTCGGTTGGTCGGACGCCCCTTAGGTTGAGAATTTCTATGCTATAGATGTTGTACCATAGTTGTGATGGCCCCCTTACTCCACGGGAATTCTTCGGTGTCGGGTTTATGATGAAACTGCAGAAGAGTGCAGATATTCTTTTCCGCATCTTACACGAGTATTTTTAGGTTTCGTTTTTCTAGGTTCAGCTGCTGCAATAAAACTGTAGAAATTAGACTCCTGTCCCGTTGTATAAAATGATCATTCTTTATAATGGCTGCTTCAATTTTCAACATTGCAACCATCTGATATCTGAACAAAGCATTTTGGTGCTTTCTGGTTTAGGTTCTCCATCAGGTTTTGCTGGTTTCTGCTGCAAATACTGATTACAGGGCTGGGAATTTCGTTTTCCATTTTTTTTTAGTGGAGCAATCCTCTTTTTGACCTTCAGCATTAAGGGTGCGTTTAAGCCACTTTGGGTGTCCAAAGCCCCTTCGGCTAATATTAGGTGTTTGGTAACAATTTTTAATAACCCCAATAAGCAAAAGTCAGCCTCGCGAAGGCTGAAAGTCCAAGGCAGGTCTTAGGTTGCGTTGGGCTTTTAGCTTTCTCGGTATGCAATACTCCCCGAATAAGTGAAAAACATTTCTTCCAAAACTACCTTCATCTATTTTTTGATTTGCCAGTTTTGTCTTCATTTATCACCGTTCATCGTCTTCTCCATTTAGCTCGGTAGCGTGGCTATGAAGGGACGGCGAGGGTCCGGTGTGGTCGCGCAACCTGGCAACCATCGCCTAGGGTTGCACGACCACCTCGACAGGCCACACAACCCAGGCAAGGGCCGCCTGAGGTTGCATGACCCAGACGACCTTCACCGGGAACTCACACGACCTCGGAGAAGCATTGTGTGATTCAAGCGAGGGTTGCTTGAGGTTGTGCTACCCAGACGACCCTCAACGGTAGCCGGTGGCCCTCGCCTGGGTTTTGCGACCCTCGTTGGGGGTCGCTCAACCATAGGCAACCCTTGTCAGTGGTCGCTGGGGGCTACTTGAGGTCATTCGACCTCAAGCGATAGTCGGTGGCAACTGCCTGCCCTTCCCTTGTTCTGGCAATTAAACTTTGTTTTATTAAAAAAATTAAAAAGTATTTTGCAAGAATAATTTTTCCAAACGTTATTTTACTCAAAGTTGTTTTACAATGGACTTTTAAATTATAACTTACCAAATACAATTTACATTTTGAAAAGCTCCTTCAACTTAAAGTCCTTTGCGTATTTCCAAAGACTTTCCCCTAAGTGTTTCCAAGTGCAGCCTTAGCCCAGGAGTGTCACAATGAAGGACCAAAAGTGTCGTGTTCATTGGTTGCTGCCATTTTTATGTGATTTTGAGCTCTGCAACAATATGGTGGATTTCTTGGTGAGTTTAGCATATTTAGTAACATCCCAAGACAAGGCTTGAACAGCCCGGCAGTGAACAGTAGGCAGTCCTCAATTCAAGAAGTCAACATGGGCCTTCGAGGTTTGGTGGCCCAAAAATTGTAGCATCGTACGATCGTCATACCGAAATCGAAAATACCGCGTTCTCACGAAAATAAGCGTCCGGGAGACCGATCACTTCATTTCGAAACCCTCAATCATCTCCATTCTCGACCCTTAATCGCCTTTCGGAATCCGACCCTTCATGGCAAATTAGCTATTCGCTTCGCGCGTCTTTTTCCTCTTCCTAAATCCCAACCTATGAAGCAAAACATAAACTTTCCCAAGAGACTCCCGTTCGCTTAGCTCACCTTGCATGTAGGTCAAACATATCCTGCTGCGAATGTGTGGTTACGCATGATCTACGTAGCTCATACACACATTGCTTGGAGGGGATGATCACGACATTCCTTCCGCACGCTCCACAGCCACGAGCAACGATTCCTGGAAAAATCATACTCCTTTTCCGAGTTCCGTACGTCGACAAACTTTGACAATTCATGCACGAGGCAAAGTGGATCCTTAGGCAGTGAACCAAGAACAAAGACTAGACAAAAAGGGACAAAGGAAAGGCAATCATGAATCCCAACATCTCTTTCATGCGCCACCTTTTCTAGTATCTCACGAGACGTTTCGATGTTGGCATCCCGGGCATGGGATCTGTATGCTCTTGCCCCCCCCCCCCCAAAAAAAAACGAGCCTCTGCAGAACCCTTTTTCACCTGCGCATGCTCTTCTGCACTCTTTGTTGCCTCTTCTTCGTTCCCCTTTGCACTTTTTCGGTTGATCCATCGGTTCGATAGATTAGACTCGAGAGACGGGCTTATTATATATAGTTCTGTAATTTATTTGTTTGTTTGATTGGCACCCTTTTCATGAGGGGAAAGGACATTAGAAATGTCAAAAGTTGTGTACGGCGCTCACTTTGGTGCCAAAAGTTTCATTTGGATCATTTAAATACCAAAATTTTTTAAAAACGATCACTTAAGTGCCAACTCCAGCTAGTTTGGCCGGAAATCCAATGTGACATTTTTTTATTAATTTCTAAAGCTGATGCGACTCGCCGAAGATATAGTCAACATGTACAGTCAGCATTTTATTTTAAATAATTTTTTTTTCTTTTCTTTCTTTTTTCCTTCTTTTCTTTTTTTCTTTTCTTTCTTCTCCCTTTGGTCACCGTTGGTGACCAGAGGCCGGCCACCGGCCGCCTGGCCTTACCCGGATGAGGCCGCTGCCGCCCACCACAGTTGAGGCCCGGCCAACCCTCGCCTGGGCAACGGCAGGCAAGCCCCGGCGAGGGCTCCCCTTGCCAAATCTGGTGAGGCCGGCCGTCGCCCAGTCCATGGCGGCCTTGCCGGGCATTGCCTTCCCCCGGGTGACATCCGACGGGGCCGCCATGACTTGGGCGACGGTCGGCCTCGCCGAGGATTGCCCTCGCCCATGCAAGGTGAGGCCGACCTCGCCGAGGCTTGCCCGCCGTCGCCCAGGCGAGGGTTGACCGAGCCTCGCTTGTGGTGGGTGGCGGCGGCCTTGTCCGGGTGAGGCTAGGTGGTCGGTGGCCGACCTCCGGTCACCAGTGATAACCAAAGGAAGAAGAAAAAAAAGAAAAGAAGAAAAAAATTCAAAAAAGTATTTTAAAAAATCGAAATATATACGTGGAAATGCTATGTAGACTAATTTTAAAAAAAAATTCAACTAAGATTAAAAATTTAATTATAAATGCCACGTATTAATTTGGCCGGAATCTCTCGCCGTTGGCACCACAGTGATCATTTTTCCTCCGATTTAGCGCTGAAGTGATTAAAATGGAATTTTTGGCACCAAAGTAAGCTCCGTATGCAACTTTTGGCCCCCTTTTCATGAAGTGGAATGTAGATGGCTTAATTTGTCTCACCACAGGAAAGGAACTGGACCAGTTTAAATTGCCATTAGCTTTTTTCATAAACCCTCCTTTGTCCGTTTGAAGAAATTGGAAAAGATTTCCGTGTTCATAAATTTCTAGGAACGTTGATAACCTTCTCCAATAATATTGGTAAAAATAAGGGATCGGTATGGTGTTCGTCCGGTCATTTGTTCAATATCTTGTTGGAAAGTTACCGACTCTTGTATCAAGTTACGGACTCGATTGTTTTGTAACATGCCAATACTTCTGATAGATTATCTCCTTGTTTTGTTGATCTAGCTTATAGAAGTTTTGAAGGTTTAAAGCTACCAACTCTTGTGCGAGGTTACCTGCCTCGATTTGATTGAATTATCAACTTTTATTCGATTAACTTACCGGCTAATTTTAGGTTTACCGACTGTTATTTGAATAATTTACCAATACTTTCTGATCAGGTCCAGATTACCACCATTTCTAACAATTACTAACCGACTTTTATTGAAGTAATTGGCCCTTATATCAAATTAACAACTTTTTGTGAGAAATTAGCCGACCTTTTTAACCTAATCATATTCAAGCCACTTAATTTACACCGCCGATTAGGTCGGCCTACTTTTATTGAAATTACCAACTCTTCTATTAAAAAACTAACTGTATTTGAGTTACTTATTAATTTTTTCCAATAAAATTACCCACTAATTTTAGGGTATCAAAACTTATTTGAATTTGATCTACTTTTTAACATTGATTAGGTAGTTTTCGAATAACCAACTTTTCTAATTATTCAACAGATAATATTGATAGTGCAAACTCTTACATGAAACTATGAATCTTTTTTTAGTTACTCTTCAATTTTTTCTCAAATGACCATGGAACTTGTGTGTCACTTTCCCTCGAGATGTTTCTCTTTCAGTTTTCTTTTTGGCATACTAAACTCCTGAAGTAGTTTAAATGGGCCATTCTATTGCTCACTGATTATTAACTAAGGAAACATTCACTTGATATATACACACACACACACTACACGATACATTGATCTCACTTCATGCTTTGTGAAGCTCCACATCTGGTTTTGGCTTAGCTTTTCCTCGAAGACCTGACAGAGTGACATTGGATTAAAATCTTCCAAAATGCATAAAGGTGTGATTGGAATCATGAACAGGCGGTGATCTAAATCAAATGACCCTGATATTCAATGATGACTACTCAGATTAGGAGAGCCTTGAAAGAAGAAAGCCCAAATTAAACATGGATTAGTGGCACTATCCATGAGCAATCTGACCACTGATGAGAAAGCTAAATTGGCATTGGCATTGGCCTTGGCCAATGATAGCTGTGACCATGATCAAATTGAGATTTACATGCTATTTCATTAATGATAGCAAAAAAAGAAAGAGTAATCCCAGCATTGATTATATTGAGTTTAAACAACGTTGTTTTGCACATTACAATCGAATTACCATATAAAACGGACTATGGAAAGTGCTTTACCTAATGTACTCGAGAAATTTAGGACATAAAAACCTTTGCTAGCTAAATTATATATTAGTACGAATGGTTTTTAGATAACCTAATTCCAATGCCCTTTTTCTTTCGTTTTATTTTTTAGTTTCTAACTCGAGTTTTGGAGTTCAAAAGCCACATGGATAAATAGTGCGGCAAATAACATATCAAATCGAATCGCATTGGTTGATTTGATATAAATCTATCGGCATGTGCTGTGCTTTGGCTTTGATCAAGTGGAGGAACGAGTCCAAATCAAGACAAACCTGATTTTTAGTGCTGGAAAATTCATGGACGGCTTTGAAATAGATAAGGCAAGGCCCCAAAATGGATAAGACAATTAGCAGTGCAAGAACGTGATTTTTCTCTTCGATGCCTTCCAAGATTCGCTTCCCGGATACGACTGGGGTCCAAACAAAGAAACAAAATAACTTCGTACACGGCTCGCAAAGGCTGACCAGGTCGATGGAGGAAGCAGAAAATATCAGTGGGTGGGGTTGTCTGCGTTGAAGGTTTCTTTTTAGAGAGAGAGAGAGAGAGCAGAGCCTGGGCTTCGTTTTGGGTGATTACTCTCTGCAAGAGTTTTCTTGGGAAAAAGTGAGGAACGTGAATGATAAGTCATTTTAGAATGAAAAGAGAGACTGGGGGGTGCCTAGGATCAGGGGGACCATTCATTGAGTGACAATAATGATATCTCTTCTCTCTTGTTGCTGTGGATCTGCAGCAACTGCACTTCACAGTTCACACTCTCTTCACTTACCCACTGAACCTTCCACTGTGCTCTCTTTCTCTCGAGATTCCCGCTCAACGCTTCTGTCAGTATCAGTAAACCCTAGAAGAGGAGGGAGAAGAAGAAGTGACCTCTTCTCACACATCCTCTTCATCCTGCAAACAGTAAGCACCCAGTCCTAAACCTAAACCAAGTGAAAGAGAGAGAAAAGAAGAAGAGAGATCAGATCTTCTATATCATTTGAAGTGTTGCGTAGGGATAATTACCCAAACAAAAATTATAAATTTATTGTATGAATGTGAATTCAGTTTTAAATATTTTAATTTATCCAATTTAATTATAAATCTTTTAATGATTTGTCAATATAGTTATTCTGGCCAAATTGATTGGAAATCATTGACGATAACCATCTTGACAATTTATCTAAAATTTTCTTGATTCCTTTTCTTTTTGTTCTTTTTTCTTTTTTCCCTCTGGGCCTTGGTGAACGCTAGTGAAGCTCATTGGCCACGAGCAAGGGTGACTGGTGGAGGGAAATAGGAAAAGAAGAAATAAAAGAAAAAAAGGAAAAATTCAAAATTTTTTTAAAGAGCTGCAAAATTGTCCACATCAGTAGTTGTTACCCAAAATTGGGTGAAGAGACTAAATTGACAAATCGTCAAAAGGTTTAGGAGTAAATTGATCAAATTAAAAATTTAGAACTAAATTGACATCCATAAAATAGATTAATGATTTTTTTGGTAAGTTTCCCTGTTGACATGCGTGCTACTATCCCTTCAATTGATTCATCATTTTCAATGTGCATATTTACAAATGCTAATAGGCAACATACTTATTTAGATATGTGGCATCGCATCAGTATGTCACATGACATATTAGTTTCATATATAATGCTCTTTTTATAAGCATTAAAAGTACAGATTAGGATACCAAATCCGATATTATGTGGAACCGGCAAGGTTTTTGCTTGAATTTTGAATACTTTGTGTCTCTTGTGCAATAAAATATATACAAAGAAAAATGCAGCTTTCACGTTGAAACTTTGAAAGACAAAAGTACATTAACTTCACATCACTAACATATTAATGTGTGGTCATCCATTCAAATAGATCATCGCTTGAAAATACTTATTAATTAATTATAAACCACAATACATAACACAGTCGATTGGATGTATGGCATCATGTTTATAAAATGCTTTCTAAAGTGAAAGGTATCTCTCTCTCTCTTTCTCTCTCCCCGCTGCTCGGCTGGTTCTTCATCGGGAGTTGGATACCCCGAAGTGCTTCTCTTGTCTTGCTTCTAACAAGTGTATAGCAATGGAATTGAATCTTCCCTTATTATCTGAAAATATATTGCTAAACTTGAGAGACAGTACAAATAAAAAAACAATCTTTGCTTAAACAAATGTGGGTGTCTGTGTGTGAGAGAGATCAATCCTTCTATAAGTTTAATGTCATAGCTCGCTATAGCTAATTCCACTCCTAGCAACTGGCAGACCTCCGTCAAGATACTCATTTTCTATATAATTAAAGCTGGTTATCCACTAATAATTGAGCTTTATACTATGGTAATGCCCCGATTTTAATTCGTAAATTCAAGCCTTCCATTACAATGCGTTTTAATCTCCAACTAAAAAAAGTAAGTTATCCTCTTCTCAAACATCTTAATCTTGTACTATAATAAGCTAAATAATCTTTAAGATGATACAAAAATAATCCATGTTTTTATGGGTTGAAGATAATTAGACATTAACTCGGATGACTCCACCCTACTTTCACTTACCAAATAGCTAGATAGAGAAGCACATCATTTTCAATGACTAGGTTATATATTTACTCCTCTAGCTGGGAAAATGAAAGCCCTAAGAAAATCTGCTATGTTGCTGTAAAATGGTTTCCCCATTAACTCCAAGTCTTGCCATTTTACCTCTGGAGAGATGAGCTAAACTACTTGACAACTTACCATTAGGGTTTCTGCTAGTTTTGCGGGCTAGCAGGAACAATAATAACAAGCTAAGCTTTATTATATGGATAGAACTCTTTAGGGTTTTGAAGTTTGGCTCAACAGCAACCTCTCTGTTGTCCAAATTGAAGAAAGAGAAAAACGCATTACCTAGATTCTATCAGTTATGTCCAAAAAGTCGAATCTCTCTCTCTCTCTCTTCCATTTCAAAGTTAATGACTATTTCAAGAGACTTTAGGTTATGAAAAGATAAATATTTGATAATTGTATCTGTCTGTTGGCTGTGTTTGGCCCGTTTACATCAAGTTGTGTACAATTCAAGATTTGTCTCTCCCCACCTCGAGAGAAAAAGTCTCTCGTGTGGTCCTTTTTCTTCTGATGGGATTTTATTAAAAAACCAGTGAGATTGGTCCCTCACCTCTAAGGCCCTCACCTCTATGGTTGGACTCTCTCTCTCTCTCTCTCTCTCTCTCTCTCTCTCTCTCTCTCTCTCTCTCTCTCTCTCCACACACACACACACACACAGTAGCCATCATACACATCAAGATGACATTGCATAGTAACTATAGGCCACAACTTTTTTGGAGCCCATGAAATGGACTTATTTATGTGAATTTCTGCTTGTCTTCTGGAATCATCCCTCTTGCCCATGTGATCTGGCTGCAAATTATTTTGTGGCATGATACTAATTGTTAAAAAGGGTTTGGTGGGTGCTCAACAAAACACAAGCATATTAAGTTTGCTAATAGAGAAGATATATCTTGAAGCCGTATTTTCTCGTTTCACTTTTCATCACTACCAATATTATCCTCAGTACTAGGCGTGCCTCACATATAACCATAAGATAGGAATTCAGCCAAAGATCTTTTTGTAGTTGTCGATAAAGCTTTGTTTTTTTTTTTGGTAAGGAGTTGTCGATAAAGTTTTGTGCATCACTTTTTTCATATATATTGTAGAATGGTCCCCTAGTTGCAATTATCAATCTTTGTTTGCTTATAAGTGATAGTTAAGTTCTGCTGGAATCTTTTTTGTGTTCTTGACAACATCTCACTTAGAAAATGGTGATTATTAGCTCCTCATCATATATATATTTATTTCTTTTGTGCCCATGATTGCTCTATAAGGATGACTGAGAATGCGATATGTCATTGGTTAGCTTATTCCATTTGAAGGATGTCGCGATACGCCACGTGGCAAAGGATGCCTCATTGCTTTTTCGTGTTTTCTTTTAAGAGAGCTCGTACATTGTTGAATTTGGCATCTTCCTTTTCACCATATGACTAAGAACTTCAGCGCTCAACTTTTTCTCCACGTTTATCCAAGGCTGTTTTCGATTTGATAGAGCTGTGTCCACACGGAAATTAAGTGCACAGAAGGAAGACATGCTGGATGCCATTAATTTTCCCTTCAGAGAAGTGTAATCAAGCTCTTCAAGCTGATCGGTGCTACACATATCAGGAACTTATCACTGCAATCTCCAAGTTCATGTAAGTCATCTTATTTATTGCTCCTTCATCGATAAATTCTAGATCTGGATTTCGTTTATCAGCATAGTGAATCTCTTTGCTTAATTCAAGCTGATGAATATAACTCAGTTTGCAATTGCATCACTGACTCGTGTTTACGCTTTTTTGTTGATGTCCATTGGACTACCAGTTCAGTTTCATAGACATGTAAGAAGCAGATTTTGGTGGTGTAATCTTATAATCCAAACGAATTTGAGAAAATTTTCTCCAGATATCCATAATTTCTCCACTCTCCTTTATTTCTATGCAAACAATAACGCCAAGAAAAAAGTCTTTCGACGTTTGTACTGATCTTTCTTTGAATTCTTTCTCAAGGATGTATAAGATGGCTACAAACTCAAAATTGACACAAACTGAATCTGTCTTCTTTGTTTCACAGAATTCAAGAAGAGACAGTCACAAGAAAGCTCAAGAAGTGTCCATCTGCAGCAGATTTGAAAACTGAAAAGGAAATTGCCGAATGACCGGACCAACGAATGCACACCCCTTTCTTTTGAGTTGTTAATATAGATATTGCACTAATGGAAGACAAATGATGATGAATATAGAACCAAAGGAAGCGGATTCACCTCCAGGACAGGAAAAGATTGCTAGCATCAACCACAGGATCCTCAAGGCTTCACCGTCGTCCGGTTCGGCTGCGCACTGGTTAAGGACTAGAGACCCGAGGATCGTCCGTGTCTCACGAGCCTTTGGAGGCAAGGACCGGCATAGCAAAGTGTGCACCATCAAAGGGTTGAGAGACAGGAGGGTCAGGCTCTCAGTCCCCACTGCAATTCAGCTCTATGATCTTCAAGATAGGTTAGGGCTCAGCCAACCAAGCAAGGTTGTGGACTGGTTGCTTGATGCTGCTAAGCACGAGATTGATGAGCTCCCTCCTCTCCCACTGATCCAACCAGGTCACAGTTTGGGTCATCAGATCCATCAATCGGTCCTACCAAATTCTCATGAAATTGTTGGAGATGACTCATCAAACAAAGATGGGTTGGCCAAGTCAACAAGATCAAGGACTTGGTCATGTTCTGATAAACATCAGGAAGAAGATCAGGAACCCAATGACTGTGGCGCCTCAAAAGTCCCAGCACAAAACTATTTCTTGTCAAGAACTAGCTCAAGCTTCCATTTGGAGTCTCCAAACATGTCACTATTGCCTAATTCAGCTATAATCCATGGGTTCACCTCCCAAATTGGAGACCCTCATTATCAGAATGTCAATAATGTCATTCCAATTTCTCTACACTCAGGCAGCTCTCAGATATTCCTGTGCCCTCCTGGAGCGGCTACCGCGCCAACACCATCCTATTTTCCTTCGCTTTTCGTGACTTCATCGGAGTCCAATAGTGATCCTCGACCCGTCAATCATCATTTTCAACTTGTGAGCTCAGTTAATTCACACAACATGCTACCAAGTTCTCTTGCAGCACCTCTTCTCATCCCTGCTAGTCATCCGAGGCTCATGAGAGTCTCCCATCTTGACGGGAGTTGTAGTGAGGAGGGTCTTCATTCACACAACAGTTTTGGAAGTGACCAGCCAAATCAAGACCCATGACCAAATTTCCAGGTAAATTATTGCCTTTGGTGCCGAAGCAATTATTTATATATATACACACACATATATTTGCCACCACGAGGGAGGTGAAGGTAATTCATGTAATAATTAAGCTCTAAATTATGGCTCTCTTTGCACGGATGTGTTGTTTGATCGAGTGACTGGCATTACGGTATTTAGATAATTTTTTTAAGTTATTTTTTCCCTTAATGCTGGCCAATCTAAGTGGTCCTTAATTGTACAGAAGAAAAATAATTTTTGGACAGTACCTGAAATTAGTGATCTTGGAGTGTCCATACATGTGCTTGATTTCTGCCATACCGATTAGATATTTTTAAATGTGAATGATTATAATGCACATGACAACTAATATGAATATTTAAGTCAAATCGAGACGATACAATAATTTTACGAGTAACCGCGAGTTTGTGGCTTTGATCACATCACACTTTCCTTTGAAGTATTAAGGAGAGAGGTATAATGGTAAGAATCGAACATTCGCCCTTATGAAAGGTGAATAAGGATCGATTAATTTGTTTGATTAGAGCAAACTAAACAACTACATAACAATTGAAGTTTAACCAACCAACTTTTTTGAATGATTTCTTCACAGCACCTTAGACTTACCAACTCTTATATGAATTTGCCAATCTTATTTGAGTGATTTGTCAATTTTTTTCCTGAACTGCCAATTAATTTTTGGTTACCAACTTTTATAATTTAAGTTATTTACCAGCAATTATTTGATTCTTTTTATCAACTTTTATTCGTGTTTCTTACGAAATACTTTAATTCGTCATCTCTTATTTGTGTGACTTACTATCTTTTCTCCCATTAAATTACCCACTAATTTTGATTTACCAACTTTTTTTAGTTGCTTACCAACATATATTTGTCTTCTTTTTTTTTTTAACTTACGGATTTATTTATTGAGTTGTCACTTTTAATATACTTTGTATATTTCAGATTTTTCAACTTTTTTTTTAGAAAAGTAGCGGCTTCAATAAAATGATTACCAACTTTTCTCCGAGTAGGTTAATTACCAACATTTTTTTTCTTTTTGTGGTCAAATACCAACACTTAGTTGACTTAGTTGCCAATGTTTATTTTTTTAAACTATCGGCTTCTCCTATCTCTGATAAGAAAAGCCTGCTCTTGTCGTTTTTAACCTTTTATTTACCTTTTCTTATCGATAACTTAAATTAACCAACTATCATATGAAATTATCAATTTTTAGTTAAGTGACAAACTTTTATTCATGTCACTTAACTTTTCTCCTACTAAGTTACCAATACCAACTCTCATTTGAGTTTTTTTTTTTTTTGGCTAAAATTCAACAACTTTTCATTTGAGTTTCCACTTTCTTTAATTGCTAGTTTATCTTTTTATCTCTAATAAAAAAAACTCCTCTGATGAAAACAAGCTTTAAAACATTGATCGATTTTTTCAACGGTTTAGGATTTGAGCACGTCCACAGTAACATTAGTATTGCATTGAGCTGCCCAATGGAGGGACTTTTTAGCTCGGATTAGCTAGCTCAATAATATTATTATGGATGTCTGCACAAATATTAACCATTGGTATGTTAATCATAATCTTCATAAATATATACATACTTTTTAATCAATCACATCAGCTTTTTAAATATGAGTCGATGTTAGGTCTCTGCAAAATCACAAAAGGAAAATGCCAACATGGACAGTGATGCCGTTAAATAGTCACTAATTGTCCACACTTGTGTCCAATATGGCCACCGGGGATGATGCTACGTCGGCAGAGACGTACTAGACGACTGAATCCGTTCGAGTCGACGCGCCCACTCTCTCCTCGTCACCCACGACTTGAATGGAGACGACACAATTTTTTCCCTCGAGGAAGCGAGCCATGCCACCAGTCATGCTGAACTTTTGCCTAGCAAGCGAGCCGCCTCAGGCAAAATCATATGACACGACAATTTATTTAATAGAGAACTCGCATTGAGTTAAGTTAATCCATCGAATTATAAAAAAAAATTTATGTAGTTGGAAATTCAAGTATCCACAGTGTCATTCTCCCTCGAGATTTCGCGCCGAAAAAGGCATGGGATTTCATGTTGGATTTTTGCCAGGCTAGTCTTCTTGTGACCATTGAATCGAGCAACTAAATTTCTTATGAATTTTCTTAACCCAACGTGGATGACTTGTCTTCGATTGGATCGGGAATATAAAGTTAGGGTGCATTTATTTCGTGGAAAATAAATGATCGGAAAAAATATTTCTCTAAAAATGATCGCTTGTATCGCTCACAAAAATAAATAAATAAAAAATATTTTCATTATCCATAAAAATATTTATACATAAATTGTTGTCGATAATGAAAGCATTTTTCGTTGACTAATTGTCTCAAGCGATATAAGTGATTATTTTTGATAAAATTTTTTCTAAATCATTTATTTTTTGTGAAATAAACGAATAAACTTGCTAGAAATTCTTGTATCGCATAACCGTAAATGGCAGAAAAAAATAAACATTGGAGAAGAGAGTACAAAAGAGAGGGGTTGCCCCTCGAGGATTTTGGCGCCATTGAAGCTCTTGGCTCGGTGCTTCTGCATATCCAAAGGCATGATCCGACACGGCCTCGACATTGTCGTCTCGATTGAGATTTTTGTCTAGCGCGAGTAGGTTATGAGATCGAATGATGAAGGACAGGAAGAGGAAGAAGAAGAAGATGTTTTATGACATCTCGGATTTTTGACCCAATTTTTGGGATTTATAAAACGTGTAATCCGTCAGTGTGATTATAGTATAATCTTGCCCGGAAACTGATCACTCCTGGTTAGTGTTTTCAAATTTTGAGATTTCGCTAGAATCGCACTCGATCAAATTTGACCGTTATTTATAGCCCAAACTGCTGTGTCAAATTTCTCAAGTTCCAGGACGAAATAAATTGAATGGTATCAATATTATTATGGCCAACGTCAAGATTGTCAAGAATAGTGGAAAAGTAGAATTTTCGACCGGGTACGAATTTGGACTAGTAAACCTCCGTTAGATTAGTTTGCTCTGATTTTCGTGGTCATTGTTTCTTACTATATTCTAGAAATTACTTGGACCGTAGGATCGTTTTCGGATTCGAATTCCGACCGCTGGATCGCGCTCGAGTACGTGTTGACTTTTTTTTTTCTTCTCTCTCTCTCTCTCTCTTCCTTTCTGCCGCACGCACGTCCCCCTCCCTATGCATCAGTCCCATCCGCCCATACCCCATGCACCGTACCCCTCTCCCCCGCTCTCTCTCTTCCCTCTTCCTTTTTCTTTTCTCTTTCTCTTCTCTCTCCCTCTCTTCCCTTCCTCTCTTCTCTTCGGTCACCCCCCCCCCCCCGACGAAACATGCGCAACCTCTGCTCAGTCCAACACCACCGCGCTCGTCGCCGGCCGCCGCTTGTCACCACTGCGCGCCGTCCGGCCGCCGCCTCCGCCCCGTCGTTGCCACCCTCAACCACCGCCAGCCCTCTCCTTTCCCTCCTCCTTCTCCTTTTTAGCTACTTCCCGACCTTCGCCCGGCACCACCCTGACTGTTGCCGCCTCAAGCTTGGCTATCTGAGCCTCCAGGAGCTTGCCGCCGCCACTGTCACCATCGCCCGATAGCGCCGCCGCCGTCGCTGCTTCTCCCGACACCGCCGCGAGCAAGCAACCGCTGCTCGAACTCGGCGTCGCGCCCGGCAAGTCCTGGCCGCTGCCCAGTCGTCCGGTAGACTCCCCCGCGCCACCCCGACGCTTGAGCTTCGCCGTCGCCGCTGCAGAACACCCCCAGCCACACCACCCCGCCTCCGCCACCTCCTTCCTCTCCCTTCGCGTCCCACGGTCGCTGGAGAGGAGCCTGCCTCCGCGCCACGTCGTTGCTGCTCGCCATCGTCACCGCCACCGTCACCACTGCTGTCCCTGCCGTCGTCACTGCTGCTGCACGCCGCCCCCCCAACCGACCAGCCGACCACCTGCCCCGCCGTGCCTAATCCCGCGCCCGCGCACGATCCCGTGGCCGAGCCTGTGGTGGCCGAGAGCCTTGTGCCCGCGACCGAGGACTGTGCCCGTGGCTGAGTGTCGTGGCCGAGCCTCGGGCCCGTTGCGTCCTCGCCCGCGCTTAGTCCGCACAGTCCGCACTGTTCACTCAGGCCATTTTTAGGCTCAAGCCGACTTTTCCCGAGCCAAAACTCAATAAGTGACTCCTACCCAATATTTTGGGTACCTTGTTGTCTTGTCTCGGGTTTAGAACGGCTAGGGCGTGTTTTGAATTAATTATATTATGACTTAATTATGTTTTTCGAATTAGATTAAATAATATGCTTGATTTGGGTGATTGTGTGTGGCCGACTTGAACGTCGGGTTAGTGGATTGAGGTGGCGAGTTGTGAATTTGACTGAGTTGGGAATATGGCTTATTCGATGCATTTGACGTGAAATCAATCAAATTAATTGGCGTGTGCTTACTTGTCGATTTTAAGCCCAGATCGATCGGAGGGCTATGGACTTAGGACGTGTTGACGGCGGTCCGTGTGAAGGCATGAATGGCCGAGGTGCCAATTGGATGCGGGCTTGAGACGTGTTGATGGTGGCCCGTTAAAGGTGTGTTGGATCGAAACGTATTTACGTCGGTCATTGGAAATTGCTTGAATATTGTGGCTTGGGACGTGTTGACGGCGGCTACTGGAATTGATCGAATGCTATGGCTTGGGACGTGTTGACGGCGGCCATTGAAATTGATTGTATTATGTGGCTTGTGTGCCGGTGAGATAGGGTTTGAGACGTATTGATGGTAATCTGTGAGAGGAAAGTCGGTGGGACATGTGTGTGTGATATGACTGGTTGGATTAGCTAAATGTACGTGTGGTTGTTTGGTTGGATTAGTTGAATGTGAGTGGGGGTGTGTGCGCTGGATAATTGTGATAGGGTGGTAAAATATTCTTGTATTATCTCGTTTGAACTAACATGCATGGTTGACTCGTGATTCGAGACGAGGTAAGCTTGTAGTGTGAAATTGAGCGTGCCTTTTGATGATTCGCATGTTAGACTTGTCTTGGTACACATCAGCCTAGGCGAAGTATATGGTGTTACTTATTGAAACTTATTCTCACGGTTATTACATAACCATTTTCAGATCCCCGCCCTTGATCATGGTGCCACCTAGGCGTTTTAAGGTCCCTATGCATATGGTGCATGAGGTTAACGAATACCCGGGTCTGAATCCGGGGAAAGCATATATTAGGCATCGCACTTATGTTTGGGTAGATGAAGGACGAGATGAGCTGGAGCGCCACGACTACCTGGCTGGGACCCATAGGGTCGGGTTGGAGAACTCTAGGCCAATCCGAGATTTTGAAGGGTTGCAGCACACCAATGAGAATGCGGTCAATTGGGATCCTTGGGACAAGTTCGCTTCAGACGGCGAGGTGTCGGATCATGACAGTCCACCACTGAACCTCGGTCCAGTGCCGACACCTATCCCCGAGCCTGAACCCAAGCTAGCACCGGAGCCCGAGCCCGAAGAAGGACTCATGGCAGTTAAGCAGGGAGATGAAGAGGAGAACCCGATCGAGATCGACTCGGATTCAGAGACAAAATCTTCAGGGTCCGATTCGGATTGGACACCGTAAGGTTGTTTAGGAGCAAGGCCAGGAACTCTTCAGGGTAAAGTCCCGTTTTGTGCAGTTGGTAGTTTGCCCAGCCACTTATCTCTTTTTGTTAATGAAGGTGGTTTTTAACTCTAGCGGCCTAATGTATGCACTTTGTGAATCTAAGTTATTGTAGTGTGTGTACTAAATTGCGTTTGTGCTACTCCTTGGTTATATTTTATTGTTTGGATTGTTTATTTCGCTCCCGCTAGCGTTGTTCGTTTGGGTCGGCATCGCATCCTGGGGCGTTGCTTCCTATGATCGACCATCGAGGGATGTCGTGAGTTTGGCAAGGTCCGGGGCGTGACATGTTTGATGCAACATGCTGTCGCATCATCGAGTTAACGGATTTCGTGTTTTGCGAGAGCTGGACAAGATGTAGGGATTGAATCAGAATGCGTGTCTATGTTCGTTTGAATCTTGGTGGCTTGCATTGAATATGGAGATGTTCGACGTATTAGAGTTGGCAAATATTTCGGGCACCTTTATTTCTCACACCGAGTACGCCCATGTGAGCTTAGGGAAACTGAAATGTTATCGAACGACATGTGATCCCTACATGCGGAATGTGAGGGTTTAAGGATAGTGCTCTCGACATGGGTGCCTCGCTACCCGGTTAACGGGCGGGGGTTCGGGGGCAGTGCCCCCGAAACTTCAACAGGTTTGGACTTTTATTTACGCTAACCCGTATAATGCGAAATTAAGAGATTTCGTATAGATTTAGGTTTTGGGCCCGTTTGGGACACATCTATATTTTGCTCGTTTTTCTGATCATTGTAACGAGTTGAGTGGCTGTAAAACCGAAAATATAGTAAAATCTCTTTGCAAGACGTAACCCTATTCGAGGGTGAACCTGGATAAATTCGTGCATTGTCTATTTTCTCAGTCTTCTGCGTGATTGTTTTGTTTTGGTTCTCTATACATCCCTTCACGAGGCACCCGGGTTCCGTAGCACTAGAACTCTGAAAAATAAACCTGCTAGTGATTCTCGGGGAATCGTGAGTCGTCCGTGTGAAGCTGGAAGCTATAAATGGAATGGCTGGGGCGCTAATGTTTGCGGAAGGGTGAGGACAGTGGCCTTGCTGGGTTCGAGCTTTCTCGTCGCGGCGCTTCTCTCCGGTTAAGGAATTCAGGTGTGATGGTTCAGTAACGAGGGGTGTCTCCATGCAATTTAGTTGGGTATCTGAGGATCAAATGATCATTGCGGGTCGAGATGATTGTATTTGCCTTCATGACGCACGCAGACTACAGATGTGTTGTCGATGCAGACCGCAGGAAAGCGCACCGCATGCTGCCGCCATGTGCATACACACAAGAGAAGCGGGCTAATAGGCAAAAGAAAATATGTAGAAGGACAGCTAGTGCGACTCCTGAAAGAGATGGACAAAAACTTGGCAGGGCTGAAAAGGTATATGATGTGGACTTGAGGAGTATTCACATTTAGGTGGAGCTTGTATTAGGTATTCACTGGCTAGGAAGAGCACAATCACACTGTCAGTATTGTACTGTTTATTACGTTAAAGAAAAGTTTGATCCCTTTGTCTTCACCAAGGGAAAGAAGAGATTTACAGAAACATAACGACTGGAAGGATCAGGAAAACACACTAAAGGTCCTACTTGAAAATCAGCTGCCTGCGGTGCCCTGTCAGTTGGGGTCGCAGACCGGCTGCCAAATTGCTCACTACTTCACTAATCAAGTCTTTAAAGATCGATCTCTCGATGTCCAAGACCACTCCTGAAATGTCGTTAGAACCTGTCCAGTGCAGCTCTTGATGGGTCAAATCTTTTGATAAGATAGCCCTCAAATCATCGTCCTCTTCTTCAAACCTGGGGTCAGTTTGAAGCTGATCTATCTTAGAGCACAACCCTTTCAAGAGCTGCCGTTGTGCTGTCTTTCTCCCTGCCAGCATATTTGGTGAGAACCAGTTCCTGGAATAATCTGATAGTACACTGTGCACTAAGATCTCGCTAACAACATCGAATATCAGTTTTCTTCGCATTTTTTCGCCTTGTTTTGACTGAACAGTGCATTCCCTGGCCTGATCTCCACTTGAAATGTTGTTGCTTGCCTTGGTTTGTTCTAGTGTGTGGAACAAGTTTCCTGAAATCAGGTGTCCCGGTGGGTGGAGCTGGATGGTCATTAATCCAGAATCAAGACCGCTTAGCAGACCATATGCTGACAATATCTCCGAAATGTATGCATGATCCGAGCTTGTGCCCTCACTTGGGAATGCAGTGCCAGATCCTGGGTTAGTGGAGAATATTACTTCCATATCATTCTGAACCAGCGGAAGATTGAGTAATCTATTCTGGTTGATAGCTGAGCCAAAGCTGCTTCTTTTGCTGTCAGATGAACTATTTAGCTCTTGCAAATTCCACTTCACCTCGCCAGAAACTTCATCATCTACAAAAAGGATATTTAAGAAATTGGTTCAGTCTTGCATTCTTCCAAAGAATTGCAGAATCAATACGACTTTTCTTCCTCCTCTCCTCTCTGAACAAAGAACATAAATGCGTTCACATACATGAGACACTAAAGCTGAGCAATGCAATTTCAGTTGTACTGTGACCTTCTGGTGTATCCTTACGTGTATGATTATATTAGTAAATTAGAGCACTTTCAGCAAGTGAATCATGTTCTCTGAGTCAATATAATTACGGATCAGAGAAAACATTTTTGGATTTATGAATACAATTTACCTTTAAAGGCTTCTGAGGTCATCTTCACTGGTGATGGTGTTTCCTCTTCAAAGTATGATGCATCAAGGACGGAGACTGGACTTGGTTGTTCTGTTGTAGGTATCCCAAGTTTCCTGCTTAATTCCTGTTCTCTCGTGTGGACTGTTTTCTGTATGGGAGATAATGAAATACATTTAGCATGTATTATTGATAATGTTTCATTCTTTAATTAAGGGAGAGCAACTTACTTTTCTGGTCTGATCATCTTGAGGGAATGTGCCACGGATTTCAGCAAAGCTATAAACACTGGAAACTTCTGTATCATCCTGAGAGTCCAAACTAGCTGCAGATTGCAGAGATATGGTGTTGTTTTGGTCGCTGAGATCCCTTGAATGGCTGCTGTTCTCATTCCCTTGGTCAGAACTAAGAGGCACGTGGTTAGTTTTGGATTTGGGTGTTCTCCCTGGAGAGCGTGGTTCTCTTGCTGGCTTCCCTGGATTACTTGTCCTCTGAGCATTCCTCTGAGCATCTGTTGCCCTCGACTTCTTCAGCGTAAGCCGTGGGCTTGAAGCTCCTGAATTCCTGCACAAACTGGTGTTTTCAGAAACATGTTGGTGCTCCACTGCTACTCGCGTCGATGTGTTTCTAGAACCAATTCTTCTGTCCAGGAAATGGGGTTGCCTACTGGAAACCTTTCTTGGAGTAAGATCCTCATTTTGTTGCTGCTCAACTGATTTTCTCCGGCTACTTGGAGATGTCTGGAGCTTGGCTAGACCTGATGTGGAATTGACAGGGGATCCAGGGATGTTCAGTTTTTCTTTACTTCTATCTTGTTTCACAGTAGCAATTGTGGATTGCAAATTCTTTGGGGAACTGATTCTCTTGATTCTGGGAGAATCTGGGGCTTCAGATTTTATGTTTCCACAGGGACCTACTCTTGATCTGCTGCTTGAGCTGTAATTGCTTGCTTGAAGCATAAACTCTGATGCCTGGACATCTTTCTTGTTTTCCAATGTCTCTTTGGACTTTTGCATTGCTTCAAGTATCTGTTTAAGAGCTCTCAGATCCTTCCCTGATTTCTTGAACTCAAGCTGTGCCAATCTTTTCTCGATTTCTCCATAAACTGAGGTTGAATTTGATTCTTTTGGATGTGATGCAGTAGACTCGGGGACCAGCAGGGCAGGACTTTGGCTTCCTTCTGGTCTCTTCCGTGCAGTTGCTTGTATTGGAAACTGTGAACTTGGGTTGAACTTCATTGCTGAATCTGCAGCGGCCTCCTGTTGTGAGATGGCTGACCTTTGGCTCTTCCTTGGGGAGCCAGATAGTAGAGCAGGCTTGTTTCCATCAAGTGTTCTTGATGAAACGGAGAAGGGATCAAATGCTTCAATTGAGTTGGTTCTGCTACGCCCCACCTGAAGCTTGGAGTTCGACATTGAATCTGGGAGGGCTTCCAGCCCCATCAACTTCGCTACCACACCCGATTGCCTCATGTGGCTCCGTAGTTCTTGGGGTGAATTCACAGTTTGATCCATACTGTGATTCACCCTTTGATGATTCCCTTGCAAATAACGCAACTGACTTTGAGAGGAAAATGACATGGACCCTCTCTTGCTATCCAATGAATGCCTGGGTAGCTCTTTCAACTTTAAGTTGGACTTCAAAGCATCCCTTGATTCTCGTCCGTCATAAGAGAAACGAGGAGCATCCTTCTTAGACAAAGAACAAAAACTGTCGATTTCCATCTGTTCGGCTGAAGTCTGAGGTTGGTGAAGGTTAGGAAGAATTCTGAATGATTCAGACACATAAGAAGTTTTTGATTTAACAGATTTTGACGGCTTTAGAGGCCTAGGTGAGTCTACATATGTCAAAGTAGCTGCTTTATCTTTGGTTGGAGGCCTTAATGAAACCCCCAGAGCTTCTCTGTGATTGGAGCCCTTGCCAATATCAGTGAGGTCAAGGCATCGTCCACTCAAATGCTCAGCAGCAGTTAAACGGCGGAGTGGTGAGTCGTGAGGCTGATTATTTTGGGTTGTGCTTAGCCTGACCAAAGATGGTTCTGACTTTGCTGGTCTATTCTCCTCAAGCGAGGAGAAACTAGACGAATTACATGAAGAGGAGACAGAGCTTCTCGAGGAATCAGATGACAATCTTCGTCTCTCAAACTTTGTTGCTTTGGAGTTCTTCACCTGCATCGGTAATTTATCTGATCAATGTCGTGGAAATTTAGGTCTGATTATGTGCTTCGGTTTTTGCATGACTTACCGCAGATTTCTGCGATACTACATCTTCCTCTGCATCAACAGGGGCATTTTGACCTGAGGAAATGCCGGAAGTTAGATGTCTTTTGCAGCACCGAAGAAGATTTACATACATCGGAATGCAAGCTAACTGAGTTATTATCAGTGTGTAAATGTATTCATGAGTCACAAGGATGATATTCAGCCCTTATCAACTCATCCACACCATGTCATTTTCTTGTAGCGGGGCCTCTCATTGAAAAGGAAAAGAAGTTTTAAGAGAACTCTTTTCTCTCCAACGAGTTCCGATTCACATTTGGCTCATCGTTAATCTGCATGAATTCTAACTACTGATCCTTGCAAATGTTTCGACATTTTCCTCTGGCTTCTGCAGAGCACGGCTTGCGGTGTGTTTTTACAATTTTCTTCTATCAAGTGAGCAAATTCACACCATGACAATGCTAGCTAAAAGTTGAAAATCCGTCATAAGTGAATCAATGTGGATTGTGGTGGTCGTGCACGATTGCTGCGCAGCCATATTGATCGAATTGCTTTTCAGGAGTATATAGACAAACCATGAGATAAATTTAGATGAAAAAGCCACAGGGTTCCAAGGAGATTTTTACCTGCAAGAAGCCTCTTGTGGCTGTGGCCATTTAAGCGTCTGCCCGAGAGAAAATTCTGACGATCAAAGAGTTGAAAGATCCCATTCATACACCCAATTTGCTTCTGCATTCCTGCCTTGTCATCTGTCAGTGAATAAAGGATTCTCGTGGACATGTTGTGCGCTCACAATACCAAACCTACAAATTATGTGCAGGCATGTGTTTCTGAAACTGAAGGAGAAGAAACCCCGTGTAAACAGAGAGAGCACTGAATTTCGCATTCCAAAGCACACAATCATGCATGCATTTCAGCATGGATGCATTTTCCTTCTGCTTTGCTTTCTTATTCTCAGGGCTCTAAGAGAGTCTGTGACGGATGAAAATGGAAGGACAATTGAAGATGAAAATGAAGATAACAGAAGAGACCAAATCCTATGATTCTGCACGGGATCAAAACACAGGACAATGGACTTCCAAGAACGAGGTAAGCAGATAAGTTTTCGGTGAAATTCAGGAAGTAGGATTGTATGAAGGGGAGGGGACCCAAAAAAGAATCAAATCAGCCAATGAGAAACTGAAGGAGCTAGAATCCAGAGCCATGCTCGAGGACCATTTTAGCGCAGTGAAGTTCCTTTCCGCAGACTCAAGAAGAGATGTTTTCTGGGTTTCCTCGCAGAACAAAGTAACACTTTTGTCTTTTTTTTTTTTGGTAAGGGTAACACTTTTGTCTTTTTGGCTCTCTCTAGTATAAAAAAGGCTGCTGAGAAGCTAGTCTATATTACTCGAGAGACAGAGAGAGAGAGAGGGAGAGGGAGAGGGAGGGAGGTGTGATGTAATGTGAAACGTTTGTTATGTAAGCAAATGTTCACAACAGTCTGGAGAGAATGAGAAGTGGTGACAGGCTTTTCTTATTCTTATTTCAGACACAGAGTGAGAGAGAGAGACACACACACACACAGATTAAAGAAAGGACGAAAAAGAAAGGGAAGCTATCCAGCAATCTAGTAATGAATTGGAGGTGGGAAAGTGTGGGTCAGACCTGAAAATTTTTTCCTGGTCCCAATACAATCCCTCCTCCTCCACTTTCATGTGGACAGAGTAACGTGGGTGGGTCTGAACTTTGAAGCCGGACCTCTCTCTACATGGCCATGTGGTCTGTGTCAGGCCAGTGTCGAGAAAAATTAGAAATTCCAAAGTAAACAAACCCCAGAATTCAAGCTACTCTTCCTCCTTAAAGAAAACGCGGGGTTTGTGCAACTGGAATCCTCTCATTTTTCAACTGTTCTATCGTTCACATCTCCCTCCAATGGCAGCATCATGCTCCTCTTTCCTTATCCTGGGGACATGATATCAAAAGAAGAGGGGAGGATCTGTATCATTTATTCTTTCTTTATTCCATCGGATCCTGCTGGTCACTTTGCAATTTGCCCCTGAAGTTTCCTTCCTTTTCTTGACCTTTCTTTCCCTTTTTTCTCTACCACTTTTTAAGGTTATTTTGATGGGGTCACATGGAGGGAGATCCGATCCCCACAGAGGTTCAATGTAATTTGACATGGATGAATTTCACTTGGGTATAGCAACTTATGACTGCAGCCACAATGCTGCACTTAGGTTTCCAATTTTAGTGTGGAATCTGCTGGGATCGGTTAGGGTCTATGCCACCTTCTTTTTTGCCTGATTAGTGCTAATATCTAGGCTGGCAATCTTGATTAAAACATGGATTATCCCTTGCTGGTGCTGTTGATTTGGTAGGTGGTTCATTAATTAATTTCATCCAGAGTTATCGTCCAAAAGAATGGCTCTATCAAGTACAAGGTGGAGTCGACCAAATATGACGCCGCCTTACTTGAAACTCTACATATAAAGTGAATTTCCAACTCATGTAGAATCAAATTACCCACTCAATATTTGGGCGGTGTACTATGCTCTCGGACGCGCAATAAGGCTCATGCATTAAGGTTGAGGTCTGAATCCTAAATGCTTTCTGGCTCCATTTGCTCAACAACTACCGATGACTCAGCCGCTCAGTCGGGTCTCGAGCGGCATCTTCGTTTCGCTAAGGTCAAACAATATCTCCAATCGGCTTCCACAGACGCTCGATCGCAACACCCACTGCCTCGATCCGGCCAAACCCGGAGGTCACGTTCGTAGGACGTAAATGTTTATAAATTTTCATGCTGGCTAGAGGACATGCATTGCACTCAGTGGGAAGGACAATTTCACCATTATCTGCGGGGACATGCTGAGATCTTTCCTCGGTGCAATTGGGTGGTCTTTAAATGTCTAAATTGCCATGTCCATGTAACTTTCCACCCTACGGACCACGCAACAGCCACGTCCAAATTCGACGGTCCACTTAAATTCGAATTCGTCTCATTTTTTTGCCCTTTTCTTCCTGCGTGGCGGATGAAACTTCCTATACTTTAAAATTCACGAATGATTTCTAAATTTTGCTCTTGGTTTTGGTTACTTTTGGGCGGAAACGGTGGCAGCATTGATGAAACCAAAGCACAAAAGAAGAAGAAGAAGAAGATGAACATGGACAACGATGGACATCAACAAAGCACTGGAGACATAGTACTTCGGACAGCGATCCCACATAGTGCCTGTACCCGTACCCCAATTAACGCGAATGCGATGTGCTTCTCACTTATCTTTCGATCATATGTGACTAAGTACATGCAACCTAGGCCACATGTTCACATGATGTTTTCGATTTTTAAATTTCCGGGACGCAATCGATTCTTTTTTCTTGAAAAACTATCTTCGTGCGGTTTGTAATACTCACCGAATCTCACTTACTCTTGTACCCTCTTCTTCTTCTTCTTTTTCCGTCCAAGAATTTTTATTTCTATCTTTTGGAATGGTGTGCTGGTTTATGGATGATCTCTTGAATTATTCTTTTGTGCTAAACAATGCGAAGTGATCTAGTGTTGGGTCCGGTCCTAAATTCGTTGGAGTGCCAACTACAATTACGTGCTGAATTAGATGCATTGAATGCATATTTTATCATGTCTTGTTTGCGCTACAGTTGCCCCTCGATGGTGATCATAGAATTTCCAGGAAATTCCTTCGGAGTCCGAGGTAATGTGGAGATGGTGGTGGGTGATGATCGATCTTGTACCGTCTCGCCCGGCACGAACAAAAAATATATATGCAAGACAGGGTGAGTATACAAAAGAAGTACACATGAAATGTATAGCAATATCGTACGATAATTTCTCATCGCCAATTCCACGCCATATCTTTACGGTTTTCAAGCTCGATTCCGTTAGCGACTGAACATGACATAAACTTGCTCTAGGCCCTCCGAATTCGTGCATTATTAGGTACCAAGAAGAAGGGCGAAATAATCGTATGGCGCATTCGTATGAGTCGTTTGATGCTTGCATCGAGCTGCGTTCACATACGGCATACATCGAGAACCTTGATTGGACTTAGAAAGTCTGGAAAAGTTGGAATTGGTAGGCAACAAAGTGTGACCCTACAACCACATTGAGTGTTGGTTCCTTTGTTGACATGTTTATCCGGATGACTTAGGACTCCCCTAGTGGATCCACCATTTCCAGCCTCTTATTCCCTCCCCAATTTCCATCATGAGATTGGCCAATGATTTTGATTGAGATGGACCGTGGATCTTTGCATTCCCATATGATTATTTGTTATTTATGCGCAATTTTCTTTTTGTCCTATGGAATTATCACTTCCATTTCCTGTCTTGCCGGAGCGATGCAGCCGAAGAATATTGTACGTGCAATTGTCACATCGCTGCCCTCTCATCTTTACAGAGAATAATCGCAACAATATATCTTCACCGAAAAAGTCATGTGTAAGCTGGTACGACATTTACTTCAAAAGGCACTATCTCCTCCTCCTCCTCATCTTCAGGATCACCAATAGATATCGACCCCAAAATCATAAATAATATTGGACCCGAGAATATAAAAAATGGAAATCTTGAAATATTATAAAGATAATGACACCAATGATCTTTTAACTTTGACTTAATATATAATGTGACCTTGATAAGTGTAATTTAAAATGAGTCTGATCACATGAAAAGCTATCATAATCAAATCAATAGTTAGGTGCTGTATATGGAAAGTGCTTTGAGGGAAAATGGATGAAAATGCAATCGTCCTATCTTGATGAGGATGGAACATTGAATGGGTTAAACAAGAATTTGCTATCAAGGGGCTTGTTCATCCCCTTGTCATGTCGCATTCGATGATGCATATGATTCCGTGAAGACCCCACCATCCCCAATAATCGGGCCGATTAGGGTTGGTGAGTCTCCACTTTTCCTTGACGAGGAAAATCATTTTCACGACATATGTCTCTCATCTCCAAATAGGAAAAGCCCCACAAGTCCAGTTGTACTCATACGGTCCTGCTCGTGTAGAATAACGTATTTGTATGTTATTTATATTTTTCAGGTGGTGTAATTCGATTACGTATACTATAAATCATTTCGAACGTTTGTTTTTTGCTAGATTTTCTTGGGTGTAACTTTTATAAACCAGTGTAGACCCCATTATTGTCTGAATTCTCTCAAATCGCCGCCCTTGGTTTGATGATTTGACGACGTGGATCTACAGATTGTCGAAGGAAATGAAACACTACATGTATGCAATTGGACAGATGTAAGAATAAATTGGCAAGTTAGCATGACTTCAATAATATTTTTCCAAAAATCCAGCTTAGGGTTTAGCGTATCTTAGCTAACTCAAGCTTGGGCTACGCCTACATGTTCTCGATCTCATGCATGTTGAACCATAGAGCTAGATTCTTTTCTTTCCTTTTTTGTCCTCTTAAAATTTCAGTACTTGCGCTAGGCCAGATTTCATGTCTACATGCATGGCTAGAGTCAGACCTAGACAATAGATGGAGAATGAAGTGCTGCATTAGGGTAACAGAGGGATATCTGAGAACTTCATTTAAACAAAGGAAGATCGATGAGCAAATTCTATCGCATTCCTCGCTCAAAAAAACCCATCGCCGCTTTGCTCGATGGTTTGAATCCGTAATGCACGAAAGCATCCTTCAATACATAGGACATGTACACTCATAATTGAGATAGAGATTCGCTGAAAATGATGTGTCCTATCAACATCCACCCCTTCTTTGAACTTGCATAAAGGGTATATCTTCATGCACAACCCAAGTATTTGTACACGAAAAAAATATATCCAAACCTAAATCTCAAGGGGGGAACATGCAATATGATAAGAGGGAGTGCGATGGTGATGGTTGAAGACGGAAGGAACGCGGAAAGAGAAAAGGGCGAGGGCACAAGACCACATGGATAAAGTAGGAGCATCACATGAAAGGTTCGCCTTAGCTTCACAAGGCAGGGACCAAAGCCACCCCCACACAACTATCTCTGTCAAATACACTAAGCTAAACCAAAATTAAATAAAACAAGTTTGTGATGTAATCCATGTATATTTTATTGGAAAGGTAATATATTCCAAGAGCATGTACGAGAGACATTTCATCCAATGAGTCGCCTTGATTGGATTGGGCACGTGATATCCCACATCATCTCCCTCCTCCCCCCCTCAATATGCCATGTGATTTGAGCAATAGAATAACTTTGGGGGAGGGTTTGTGGGTCAAACCCACATCGAGGATTGATAATACGATCGAATTGAATAACATCCAAAAGAAAATTTTGAATCTCACGCCTATAATAAAAGGAATTCCTGGTCACAGATGGAGGGAACAAGGGAGAAAGGGTGAAAGTTTGAATGTTAAAATCTCTAGAAATATGAAATTTCGAACTCGATCGTACAATGCGTGATGTGACATACTTTCGCGTAGTCAAAACGTTTGATTAAACTATAAACTAAGGGGGAGTATGGGAAATTTCTTAGGGGGATAAAGGGTACTTGATAACTCTGCAGCTAACAAGGAAGAACGTTGATTCAAATTTGAAGACTCTGAAAATTTTTATTGCATCGAAATCGCAACAAGGAAGAGATTTTGTGGTGCATCGACCATTTATCTGTCAATTTTAGGTGCCGAATTGCATGGTACCAAAAGGGCGAAACGTACGCCATAAAGAACGAAGAGATCCTTTGAAGATTTTCTTGTGGAAATAGGAAGCGCAAACGAAGAAGAAAGAGGCAAGTTAGCGCAAGAACCGTCTGACATTTCGGCGCTTTTGACTTATTTGACGCAATTGTTTATAATGGATTTAATGGAAATCAAGATAGCGATCAATTTGTAACGGCTATAACATTCATTTGATTTATTTCTTTATTAAATGCTCATTTATTTGTCTATAATGAGAATTTTCTCATCACGATAAAAACATTTCAAAATAAGAAAATCTCTTTTTATCTTTTCATCTTAGTTAGGTCTTACCAGACATTGTTGTTTCTATTCCTTCTATTTATTTTATCCGGAATATAGAGGAAAATCTGTTATATCATAGGAGAATAGCAGTTAAAGCCTTACGCACCGAGTTTCGTACTCCCAAAGGCGGAATTCCTTAAATATTCATTCTTATTTTTTCATCCATTTCAACAAATTTACAACAATTCTTATTTTTCATATTATCTAATATTTTTGCAACGCGAACTAAAAAGCACCCAAGTCATGGAAAAGTCCCAGCTAGGAGCGCAATTGGAGGATATTATTGCAAATGATCTTAATATTGTGGAAACCCAATATTATGGCAATGTTAATCGAGACAATTATTTCACGAAAAAAATTAAGATATAGATAGATTGCCTGTACAAAGTAAATTGAACATTGAAATTTTTTTTACTCGAGTATAACACGTGTTTAATACGTTATGTATGTACGTGCAATTTACACATAATTTAGGAGTGTTCTACTAGTAAAATTGAAGTTTTAAGAAAAGCTTTATCAAAAACTCTGTGGCAGGACTCATATGAGGTGTCGAACATGACCGGTTTACTTAAAAGATCTTTCACGGCTTACCAAGTCACCTAGTCTTTCAACTTCATAAATGAATTTAGTGAGCCTAGCTAGCATTATATAAATAAGGGATAATAAAACAAATAGTCCATAAATTTTAACTCAATGTGCAATTGGATTCTTGAACTTTTAATTTGTTCAATGTAGTCCCTGAATTTTTAATTTGTCCATTGTAATCCTTGAACTTTTGATACATATTCAATTTAGTTTCTAAATTATATGAAAATATACAATATAGTCCCTGAATTTGAATTAATGAAAAGACTACATTAAATATTTTTATAAAGTTCATGAATTATATTAAATATGTATCAAAATTTTAGGAATTATATTTAACAAATTAAAAGTTTGGATATCATATTGAATATTAGATTAAAATTCATGAATTATATTAAACAAATTAAAAATTCATGAATCAAATTACATATTTAAGTCAAAGTTCAGAAAATTATTTGTGTGAGTTTTCCAATAATAACTTGTAAACACGTAACATCTTGCTTGTATCAATTGGAGCTTTACAAAGAAGTGTCTGTGTGACCATCAAACAAGGGGTGATGCTTACCCCCCAAGATCCACAAACCCATTTAATGAGGGTTAAGAAGTCAAGATTCCATCCTCCCCCTCTTTTTCTACTAGTGGAAAAAGATCCTCAGGATCTCACAGATGACAGCTTGGGGTAGAAGAAAACCACGCATTAAATGAAGCTTTCAATGTTCTTTCCCATGTCCCACCCTCTTATACAACTCGGAACCTCGAGCACATTGTAAGCGAACAATTAAACCCTGGTTTTGTGTTTTCTATGGCTAATTCGAGGAAGGACATGGTAATGGCTGATTGGTGGGGTGCCCTCAGCTAAGCAATTAGCCCTTCCAGAAAACAACTAAAAAACTATTATACTAATCATTCGCTCGAAGTTGAAATGCACACGCAAAGCCTACAATCATTCAATGGGATGTCACTAAAATATAGCTCCCGTCACGTGTATCGAGAAGCATTTTGGCAGCAAAACAACGGTGGCCCTAATTAATTATAATGAGCTGGACTAAATATTCCCTTCAACCCGATCGACACTTCCACGATCCTCATGGAACAAACCATGCAACGCAAGCTTGCCAGTTCAACGGAGTTAAATAACCTCATCCGTCACATGCCGACCTGTGGAAATGGTTATGGGGTTTCTGGTGCACTCACCATGTGAGTTGTACCTGGCTAAACAATTGGGCAAACATATATTTACAAACTTTAGTGATATGCAATCTCTCTACATTAATGAGTTTTTTTATGCTTTCCCATACGTTTTACATGCCTTCCTTTTTGTTTTCACTGCTAGCTGGCTAAGAACAAACCCTAGCGAGTGGGTATGTTCTTGATTTGGGTGGTGGGTCCAAACTATTTTCGAAACACGTCCTCGAGGTCAGCATGTAATGAGGATCTGTGAGATACCTCGCACCAGATAAAAAGAACCCATCAACATCTCGCCAAACTCTTTTTGAAAAGATTTCAACTTTGCTGTGACAACCGTTTTGAAATCTGGGCACAATCATGTATGCAGCAGTACAACCATACCACGATAGCCCACTTTGGACCTTGTTGAGTTCATGGGGCTTGATTGATCATAATGGGAACGGTGCGTCGGGTTCTTCTGTGGTGGTACAATGAGAATATGGGCACTAGGTCCCAGAAAAGGAGTGCAGAGTCAGAAACACGTCTCTGAGCAGAGCAAGGAAAAATGATGAGGAAATCACATGATGGGCTTTGACAAAGTGGGGAGTTTACAGAGAGTTTTAAAGAATAAAACCCCATTTTTTGCATAGTCAGAACTCAGAGGCCGTGTCAGACAGTAGATAGGACTTCCTTGTGGCGAGGGAGGTGCATTCAATTATTAGCAAGACCTTTCTGGGGTTTTTCGTGTGTCGACGATCCTATGATTTCGTACGTTAACTTTGTTCAGAAAAGGGTGGAGGAATCGATCAAGTGGGGGTTTGCGTGGACCAAGAAGATGATGACGATGACGATGATGCCCAATATGCACAAGGTCGCATTCCAAAGGAAGTGAAGGTGATAACTCGTATATTATCAATTCGTTGTCTTGCCAAAGTCATATAAAAGAAGAAGCATAACCAATAAATGGTGGATGGAACCTTAGACATGGGAATTTGTGAATCAAGGGAAGTTGTCTTTGTTATAAACTAGTGGACGCATTAGGAATGATCGGTTCCCACATGATCTGATTTTTACCTTGAAATTGGCTCACTTGATTTTGGAATCGGATTGGACCGATCAGTCTAGTGCTCAAGTGGGCCAATGGAATCAATGATATTTTCGTTGTACAACTTTTTGATCATAGATATTAATCATACTTCTCCTGTGATGCATGTAGATAACAGCCAATTGGTTTATATTGAGTAACAATCAATTCAGGTACTAAGTATAAGCATACTTCTCATATTTGTACACACATTTCATTTAGACATTTTAAAGAACATATAGTGATCAATTCAAAGACGAGATCTAGATGCAGCATCGAAAATGGTGTATGAAGAACGGCAAAAAAAAAATTGAGCATTGGATATTTACCTCAATAAGATGCTATTGCGATTAAGATTGGTGAAAAATAGAGTAAGATAGGGAGGCAAGACTTGAGACTCGAAATGAGATCGTGAGAGAGATGTGTCAAGCGAGAGGGACACAGGCGACTTAGGTGGGAGGGCGTATGAGAGTCGTGCAAGAGAGTGATTGAGAGTCGAGTAAGTGTAGGCGTCAAGCAAGAGGGATGCGAGTGACTCAGGCGAGAGGGTAGCGTCTGAGAGTCGAGCGAACAAAAGAAGGCATGAAGATGAAGAATGCAATTAGAGTTTGTAAAAGAGCGAGGAATGTGAGGCTCACGATAGGAGACGAGCAAAGGGTAAGAGTCATATGTACTTAGGGCTTTTTACAGATTTGTAAGAAATTTTAAAAAAAATCGGTCTGGTTCAGGTGAACGGTTCCATACATAAAATAGAAAACCAGATTGAAAATTACTAGTTCCAATTTTTTGGAATCGAGAATTGCCCAAAACTAGTAGATTCAGTCCAGTCCAAGCGGTTCCTTTTGTACACTCTTAGTACGCATCCATGCTGTGTTTGCACATTAATCTTTTATCTACGTAGCATAGTCAAATTAACTCAAATCTATGACTATGAATATAATTAAGGAAACTGTCTAAAATGTCTTAAATTTATTGCACTTTTGTCAATTCATTCCTAAATATTTTAATTGTGTCAATTGAGTCCTAAACATTTTTATATTTTGCCAATCAAGTCCACCTGGCCAATTTTGGCCGAAAATTGCCAATGTGGATGACGGTTGTGTTACGCGATGCGGCCGGTGTTGACGGCTAGCACTAACATGGACAATCATTAATAATATTTTAAATTTTTTTCGATTTTTCTTTTCTTTTTCCTTTTTTTTCTTTTTTTTTCTTTTCTTTTTCCTCTAGCTGATTGCCGGCCACTGGCAAGGCCAAGCCATCGCCCAGTCATAGCAAGGCTAACCTCACCATCACTAGCCGAGGCTCACCCTTACTAATGGCTAGTGGGGTTGAGCTTTGTTAGAGACTGTCAAGATCAACCTCATCGACCCTCGCCTCTAGCCGGTTGTCGAGGCCTAGCAACCGGCTAGAGCAAGAAGGGAAGAAAAAAAAATATATATATATATATATATATATTATTAAAAATTATCAACTTCAATACCATCCGTGTCACATAGGATGGACTAATGTCCATGTTAGCAATTTCCGATCAAAATTGGCCGGATAGATTTAATTGACTAAACGGGAAAATGTTTAAAACTTGGCACAATGGAAAGGCTTATGACCGAATTAGTAAAAGTACAATAAGTTTAGGACTTTTTAGATAATTTTCTCAATACTAATGAATATCTTGTACGGTGGATTCATGTGACACTTTTCAGAGGAACATTGGAGATTTTATGAATAACAATACACTAAGGTAAACAAACTAAGTTCAACAAAAGGACTTCAGACAAAATCATGGACAGATTTAACGAACAATCCTCAGAATATTGTTTAGGATATGATATGTGCAAGGAGGGAAAATGAACCCACAAAGAAAGAAGGATAAATAACCTTCATATTTACATAACAATTCAACTAAACAGAGAATTTACATGATTAATGTACTTACATTAAAAGCTTTTAAGCTGCAACTAGTCAATTTTAGCATGATATATTAGATTATAATCAAGTGACAGTGCAAGAATGGCTTAGTTCCCCTACGAGATAAAAGCATCGCAATTCTATTTCTGCTATACTCTAAAGTGCTACGTTGCTCATCATCTTCTTAGCTCATTTAAGCGGTCTTCCCATGTCAACAGAGAGAACTTCTTGAGCGCTCCAATGTGACTATAACAGAGATTTGTGGAGGGAGATCCTCGTCACTATAGCAGTATTATCCAGCACGATAATGATTTGCTTCTAGGACCACGCGATTTCACGAAGACTATCAACATTCGAGAATTTGAAGCACTGCCGGAAAGAAGTGATGTGGTCGCAGCGACCTTGGTGACTATCTACTTTGGAAAACCTATGGCGTGTTGATATGCATTCTTAGATCAAAGGGTTTTCGATATAAAGTACCACGTGCCGATACTTTGATCTAAAACGTCAATTTTGCTTAATAGAAGGCAATATTTCATTTTAGATTGGAAACTCAATCCATTGTTTTTTTATAGGGATGTTTATAAATGACCAAAAACCGATAAAGCGAACCGAACCAAATTGGTAAGTTCGATTTATCAGTTTATTAATTTGGTTTTGGTTTTGGTTTTGGTTCTATTTTGTTAGTGGTTTATTGGTTTGACCGTCTCCATCACTGGAAATATATGGGCCTAAATGGGCCATGGGTTGGTTAGGCCCGTTAACATGAGCTGCCTTTTGGGCTTCTTTGAATTCAGCCACCCTTTGGGCCAACGATAATTCAGCCCACAGGCCCAAGGTTGTCATTCCAGCACGGAAGAAAATCATTCACAAGTAAACAAACCCAATCCGATCACATCGGGACGGGTCATCGCTTATCTCCGTTCATAGACCGTGTTTGGCGGGGTCGGATATACTATCGAATTGGATAACCTTCGTCCCGCCCGATGTTCAGGCAGACACTCAAAATCCAGATATAACCAACCGGATAAGAGACTTTCATCGAGGGCAGCAACACAAGCCCGACATATCCTGAATGACGAAAGGGGTCGTTTTTTTTTAAACGGTAGATCATACTCAAGCTGTTCTAAATAGTGATGCTTAAGGGTATAAATACTTAGTAATTGGTTTAATTGATTAGAGGATTTGAAGGTGGACCACAAGCCCACTAAACCCTAGACGAGCGTATATACAATTGAGGGGGGAGATCATCTCTACAATCATCATGGCAATGCATCGGATGGATCGACCATCTTTTCCATTGGCACGCATGTGACTTCCCCCCTTCCCCCCATCTTTTTCAGCCCGCGAAGCGAGCGTGCCAAAAGGAGGTTCCCGCCGCCACGTGTCGGTATCGGGGGACAATCAACTTTGGATCATGTGCACATATCATGCATGCCATCATCGTATTCTCCACATGCTTGCAAAGATGGACACGTGTGTAAGGGATCAAAGAACCCAGACGTGATGATGCCACACTCATTCTCTTCACTTAGCGAAAGCCCAATTCAATCATTTTCCTCCCTAAAACGAAATTAAAATAGGGGAGTGGTACCGGGGTACGTATGTCCACAATCGTGTTAGCTTGGAATTGAAAAGGTGTACGTACAAGTTGGAGAGATACGTAGGTAGTATTAGTCGAGAAAGCATGTCATGTAACAGGGGACAACTCTTATTCGAAATGTGAGTTAGTATTTAAATCTAAAGTTGAATATGTCGACATGGGGACCAGGCAGTTATGTCGATACTTGATACCGTCATTACGCATGGTACTAGCTTGACTACTCTAGAAGGGTGAAATGCAATGAAACCCTAGTGTGTGTAAGGGCATGCTTCAGTACCGTCTCTGATTCTTCTTTTATTTTCATCTCGACGTAAAATTCATCTCGTGCTAACTCCCCAAAAGAATCCCCAATTATAAATCCAGTCCCATTTCTGTCCCAACATTTTATAGTCTTAAAACAAGATCGCAAACTTTTACTTTAGTCCCAGATCCGTCCACGCGTTCAACAAACCGCCACCGGTTTCTTTAAGGATAATCAACATGAGCCTATTTATAGGTTTTACGGGATGTTGATGAAGACAGAGATTTTGATAATGAACTTCTAATCGGCCCTAATGATGATAATTTTGAAGAAATCAGTGGCGAGCTTGGGATGCGTGGGCAAATTTGGGATTACAATGAAAGTTGAGAAATTTTTTTAGACAGAGAAAAGATCGGGACAGAATTAGGATTGGATCCAAAAGTCGACTGTCTTTTAAAGAGTTAGGCCGATCCGTCTCTTTCATTCTCTTTTATCTCTGTCCTCTTGCTGCAGGTGGGGAGAGGGAGAGAGGGAGAGAGAGAGAGATGTGGATGATTGGGAGGGTGGTGATGGTATTGAACACACTATACAGTTTAAAAGCGTGGACAGGTTCTTGTCCACTGAATCTTGGTGGAAGTTGGGCAGCACCACATATCTACTTTCTGCCCACCGTCCTCAGGCCGATCCCCTTAAAGATGCAGAGGAGAGAACAGGTCCAGGGGCATTTAGACAGAGGGTAAAAGAACATGTTTAGGGCTTGTTTGGTAATTGGTCAAATAATACCTGATTTTGTTTCTAGAAACAAAAAAAAAAGTGGAAATCCATTAGGTAAATTTTTTATTATCAATTTTGGAATAGAATTAAGAATAAAAAAAAAGTTGATTATTGATTCTGAGAGCAAGAATAAAAAATAGAAGATAATTTTTTTTTTCTTTCCTAGCTAGTTCTTCTTCTCCTTCCTTACCCATGGTCGCCAACCACAGGTCAGGGCCGACAAGGGCAAGGGTGAGGGCTAGACCCTCACAGCCTGGGCGAGGGTAGCCTTCGACCAGGTCGTGAGCGGTGAGGGCGACTCTCGCCGGCCTCTTCCAGCCCTCGCCCGGGCCGCAAGGGTCTAGCTATCGCCCTTGCCGGCCCTGGCTTGTGGCCGGCAATCTAGCCATGGGCAAGGAAGGAGAAAAAAAGAAAAAGGAAAAAAAAAGAAAGAAATATTAAAAAATTTAAAATATTATTAATAAAAAGAAATTTTCCTCAGTTACCAAATGCATGTTTATTTTTTTTCTATTCCAGAAATAGAAATTTTGGACCGTTACCAAACGCCTTCAAATACTCATAAATTATTTTCGGGAACAGAATAAAAAAAAAATCATTTATGAGCAGAAATTATTTTCAGGATCAGAATGATTATCAAACGCATCCTTAAAGAGCATGTTGAAATCTAGAATCGACGATGCTTCTATCCAGATTGAATCGGGCCAGGGACCATGGCTACTCAGCAAAATTCATGGAACTCATCAACCAAACCTTACCCAGAATACAGCAGCCCCAAGCCCCCCTCCCCCTGCCTCTTTATTTGTTAGCCTTTATGTCCGTCCCTCGTCACGAGAACCTGGGGATGGAGAAGCGAGAAGGTTATCTGGTAGAAAAGATGCCTTTGACAAAGACGGGACTGTAAACGGCATTCCGTCCGCAGACTCTTTCGGGAGCATTTATTGGGTGACTGACTGATCGAGGAAGCTTCGCGGGTTTTGGGCACACACCGGCCGTCGAGTAGTTACCGGTTCAAAACTGGGTAGTTTCTCGTTTAGCCTGCTTAGTAAGTGACTCGGGGGACTCCCGTTGATAATGTGTCGGTTTAGAGTGGAGCTTGCTGCTGTTCTTGTGGTCCTGGGTTCACACGTCTTATTAGGAATACTCTAGAGGTAAAATCGTGAATACATCAGATCGATACGAGGGAACGTGCCTTTAACATTACTCAGAAGGTGGACCTGCCAGCCTCGATGCCACCGGACCACTATAAACAACCCAAGAGAAAAATGTACAGTACATTTGTTTTTGAAACGACAGTTTGAAATGAATTTCTTTGTTTTGAAAGAGGAAATGAGTACGGTCCTAAGTAAGATCTTAAAAGGCTTTTATCTCGTGTCTCGTCCGAATCTCGGGATCTTCGGGATATAAAACTTCCGGAGGCTATTTCCTCTTACTTGGAGAAGATAGAGATACATGTAGGGATTGGGGGCAAAGTGTACGGGTGTGGAATGCATTTGCGAAGCCCGCCATCACTACATGCAAATGGACATGCTACAGAGGCCTTGTCGGAGCTTCGGCTCTCTTCCTTTGGTGAGATTATCTCTTAATCAAATGCTAATAATCTAAGGGAAGGCCCTGATTAAGAGGAGATGAGTTAGACCGAAAGAGAGGCTCAGGGATTATGTAAGGATTTCGCAATCAAGCCTTGCTTTTTAGCTGGAAATCTCCTTTTCCTCCCCACCAAACTGGCCTGTTTTTTAGCAAGATTTTAATCACTTTTGAAGTTGCTTTAAGTAGCTCAAATCTTTTTCCCGCCAATATTTTACGCAGCAAATTAACCTATTAGAATATTTGATAATTGCCTTTTTTTTTTGTCCCTCGATGGTGGCTTGAAAAGCGAAGGACTTTATGCTTCGTGGTCCCCAATTTTCTTACCACGTGAGGAGCAAGTTCTTCTGATCTGAGAAAGTCTTAAAGGTCGCAGAATCGATGTGATGCTTTTCGGTCAATTTCTCCTTTTGTTGTCAATTATTGTAATTGTCTAACTAATTTAATTCAAACTCAGAAAAAAAGAAAAAAAAGAAAAATACGGTGTGTGTATATATATATCTTGGGTCTTGCTGTTTTTGTGAACTAATGGGTAGACACGAATTGATTTGTTGATTGGTTTTCCAAATCAATTGCTTAAATACACTCAAAAATTGAAATTAATTCATGAGCATATGGAGTTATTATTATGTCCGTCGCCGGTGGAAAATCAAAACTTCACGTGCGCTCAAAAGGGTCGGAGCATCTCATCTTCTGTAAGTAAATTTTCAACTTTACAGATGACAAGTCTCGACATCTTATTTCGTAACTCGCCGATTAGTGTAAACGTGGCAACCCGTTGGTTCCCTCGAGACACGATGCATCAATCACTTCATTTCCGGTCCCCAAGCAGTGGAGATGATTGGCATGAATGAAAACATTTCACAAAATTATCAAGTCTTCGGAGAAGACTCTCCTGATGTAAGAACAAAAAAAAAATCGGATACTCTCGATGCTTCGGAGAGTTTCGAAAATGACCCCAAGCATAAAAACAAGAAAAATTCAGAAAATAACAATTCAAAACAGATGGGATAAAAACAATGCGAATTATATATGATCTATATACATTATATATATATATTCCACAGCTAAAAAAAATTTCTTAAATTAATAATGACAGATTATTAAAAGCCTGTAGGGCTATTGCATTCAACACCGAACATGCAAAAGTTTGCCGATATCGCTTATAATCACAATCAATCATAAAAACCCCCCAATATTATTGTGTCTAGTGTTATGTCACTCGTCGCATTGATTGTTATAACTAAACGTTATTGCTCCTAGTAGCGTCGTGTTGGTTGGGAGAATTATGTGGACGGATAGGTCAAATCGAATGGAACGGATGCGAACAAGGGAAAAAGAAAAACCAACCAAAAGCTCATTTCAGAAGCCGGATCGATCTCTTTGGTTTTTTTTTTTCTTTCTCTTTTTCCTTTCTTTCGACGACGAGGTGATCTGGATTTCGCCCGACTAATCTCCCGGGACTCCTAAATCCCCTACCCAGCACATGGCCCGATTAAATCAGCAGATTTCATCTGGCTAAATGGCCTGCGAGCTAGTGGTAGCACTCCGCGGGCAATCAGCCGCCCGTTCCCATATTCGATGGGGCCGAGCCCTTCGGAGTTCCTCGGTCCCTCTCCTCATATCGGATGAACCGATGGATTTCGGTCCGGTTTATTAAAAACATCTTATTTAAAAGAAGATGCGCAATAATTATTGATGACCCAATTAAAATTTTTTATCGAACTGACTTTTTATTATATGTATGTTTTTTTTTTTGTCCCGAAGCAGAAACTATAAATACCTCTCCCGTCTTTTCCCAAACTTTCTCTCTCTCTCTCTCTCTCTCTCTCCCCAACTTTCCCTCCTCTCGCCACTTGTTCTCGCTTTCCCACACGTTCCCCGCATTTTCTCGCGCTTTCTCACCCACCCAACCCACCCTGCCTTTTTCCCTCCTCCTCCTCCTCCCTCGCTACATGCAGCGGGCATGGGCAACCTCTGCACCTGCCTCTCCCGCAAACCCGTGAAGAAGAGGCGCGCGGCGGCGGCGGCGGCGAAGCGCGTCCCCCACCACGGCCACCCGCCCCCGCCGCTCCCCGGCCCGGCCGGCCGGTGGAGCCGCGCCCGATCGTCGCGCCGGGACAGGGTGGAGGCCCTGACGCAGGAGCAGGCCGCCGCCGCCGCCGCCGCCGTCCTCCTCCGGCGGCACCAGCAGAACGGCGGCCCCGCGCCGTTCAACCGCTCGGCCTCGCTCAGGTACCCGAGCTCGGGCGCCAAGAAGCAGGACCTGCCCAGGAGCTCGAGCTCCCGCGCGCGGTCGCTCACCGATCCCCTGTTGCAGCCTCACCAGATCGTCAGCCAGGTTTGGGCCCGATGCCTTGGCGCGGCTCGTGGAGTGTTCTTGGTGGTGCGATGACGTTGTTGCTTTCTGGGTTTTGCTAATGTGCAGTTTGTGGGGTGAGATTGGTCGGGGGCGGCTGGATTGTGTGCTTTCTGGTGTGAACTTGTCCTATATGTAGTTAAGTGAGTTGCATCATGAAGTTTACATGCTTTGATTGGTGGTAGAGATCTTTTCCCACGTCATTGCTCTTTTTCTGATGATTTGGATGAAGCTTGGTTAATGCGTCCTCTTACTTGGGTTCGAAGAAGAAGCAGAAGAAGAAGAAGTATTAGATTCTGCCCAGTTTGGTTAATGCGTCCTCTTATCAATGGTTGCTATAATTGGGGGATTTGGTTGCGTCATTGATGAGCTCGATGCCATTGACTTGCTACAAAAGGGAGGTGAAAAGTGAGATGATACTCTTCACAGCTTTTTATGGGAAGCGTAATGGTGTAAAACTACTTTTTTCGTCCATATTGAAATGTGGATGAATTTATGATCAATCAATTCTGGGATGGTTGAGGTATGGAAATTTTTGAGCTTGGTGTTTCAAGTCATGACATAACAAGTGTTCTGGCTTTAGAGAGGTTGTCTGTGACATCATCCAGCTGTGGGATTCCAACAGTAGTCCTTGAGAGGGCCGTCTTGAATATTGAGTTCGAGTATTCTGTTATATTTTCATTGGGTACCTGTTCGCGAGCTTTTGTCCTGTTGCATGAATTAATGAACTTGAAAGAGTAATTTTTCATTTGTCTTGTCAATTTTTCTGTAAGCAGATCGGAGAGAGGGATATTTTTTTTAGTCATTTATAAATTGTTGCGAGAATGATTCCTGAGAAGTTCTTTGTTTTACAGGAAATAAAGACTGATGATCTAGAAACAGACCATTTCATCCTTGTTCATGGAGGTGGTTTTGGCGCCTGGTGTTGGTACAAAACTATAGCACTCCTAGAGGAAGGGGGTTTTAAGGTTACTGCCATAGACTTAACCGGTTCTGGGATTCACTCGTTTGATACAAATGGTGTCACTTGTCTATCGCAGTATGTGAAGCCATTGACTGATTTCCTTGAAAAGCTTGCAGATGGGGAGAAGGTTTAGCTCTAATCTGATTCTCTGCTTTCTGCGACAATGATGACTTGCTTGCCATTACATATTCTTGGGACGTATGGGGTGATTGTGGGGACATCCTTTTACATGGTTCCATTCTGTTCACTGCTATTATCTTCCTTTTATGTGGCTTAATTCTGTTCAATGCTATCATCCTTTTACATGGTGCCATTCTGTTCTATCCTGTTACATATTCTTGAGATGTGCAGGGTGATTGTGGGGACATCCTTTCACATGATTTCCTCAGGCAGGCCGACATTGTGATGATGCCTGCTAGTTTTCACTGCTATTATCCTCCTGGTGCTGAAATAATTCTTGTTTTACTTGGAATTGCATATTGAGTACCATATCAAGATATTTTTTAGCAACATGGCAATGATACATTGTAGGCCAGTTCTCTGAGTTCCGACAGCTTAAGTTTTTGGAGGAAACATTGTGGTTTAACATTTTATCAGAAAAACAGTTTGAATCTTAACACTCCCCCTTACTGTTATTCTGACTTGTTTCATGCTGTCATGTCCACTGTCTGTTTATGTTGGTCACTTCTACTTACACATCCTCAAACTATATGATGCATGCAAGGTCTGACTTACATGCGAGGAGTGTTAAGAAATGTGTTAGAAATAAAAAAGCAGACCCGTTTCTTAATTGCTTAAACTTTTAGAAGAGAAATGGTTGTTGCACTGATGTAATAAAGTACCAATTATGATCGCTTATGACTGAGGAGTTCACCTTTTTAGGACCCTTTATTTGGGTTGAATTTGCATAAGGGAAGGGAGAGAGTTAAGAAGAGGAGAAGGAGAATAGTTAGATGCGACAGCAACGCATGAATATATGTGGTCCTGTATCTGAAAATAGGATAGGAGTCAGTGTGGAGGCCTCGTTTCATATGCTTGATGATTCAAGTCGTAAATCGGGTTTAGGATTTTTTTTTTTGGGTAAAGTAAATCGGGTTTAGGATTTGTTCGTTCTTCTTTGGAAATTATGAGGTGCTCCACAAAATTGACTAAACTCTGTAAAAATAGTGGATGCTTACTTTCTTATTTTGAATATCATGCAGGTAATCCTGGTGGGACATGATTTTGGGGGTGCATGCATATCATACGCAATGGAACTGCTTCCCTCTAAAATTTCAAAAGCCATTTTTGTAGCAGCTGCCATGTTAACCAATGGTCAAAGTGCTTTGGACATGTTTGCAAAGCAGGTGTGGTTTTAATTGGATCTTTACTTTGGTTTACACATATGCCATGTTATTTGTTTTCCCTTTCCTTTTCTCTAGTTAGTTAGGGGAGTGAGATGTTAGGGGCTTGAAAACAGGGAAGTTTTGGTCTTGATAAGGCTGCCCACCGTTGGGAAGAGAATGCTGTGCACAGAGAGACTTCAGTAACCTTGGCCATAGATATAGACTCGAATTTGCATCTTTTATGGTTAATTGTGATATGAAGTTGAAGAAGCTTGGACAGTCTCTGTTCAATGAGCCTGAATTATGCTTAAACACATGCAGGCTGGCACAAATGATCTAATGCAACAAACTCAGGTATTTTTGTATGCCAATGGGAATGACAACCCTCCGACTGCTATTGACCTGGACAAGTCACTGTTGAGAGACTTGCTGTATAACAGGAGCCCTGCCAAGGTTTTTCTTCATTCCTAATATATGAAACTTTGGCATCTAACATTGTTCTGCTTCAGAAATTGAAGCTATATAGTAAAATCATGTTAGTTTTTGTGCAGACATTTTTCTAATGCATCTATCAGTGTGCTAAGTCTGATTCCACACTGATTCTGATAATCACCTTTTTGCTTTTGCTTGTTCCAGGATGTCGCATTAGCATCTGTGTCAATGAGACCTATTCCCTTTGCGCCAGTGCTTGAGAAGCTCTCCCTTTCAAACAAGTATAGTATCGTGAGGCGGTTTTACGTAGAGACCTCTGAAGATAATGCCATTACTCTTGAACTCCAGGAGGGCATGGTGAAGGCAGACCCCCCAGAACGCGTATTTCTTCTGAGAGGTGCTGATCACTCGCCTTTCTTCTCGAAGCCTCAAAGCCTGCACAAGATTTTGGTAGAGATTTCAAGAACTTCCTGAACTCGGATAGACTTGTGAGTTGATCTTTAGATTAATCCGGTCCACATAGACCCTGCTAAAATGCTCACATGGGGTAGCCGCTCGAGCCGAATGCAGAACTTGCCAATTCAGAAGGAGATCATGCACGCATATGTACACGCTCCGGATTTTTCCCAGAATCCTCCTGAACAAAGCTTGGGCATCATGTCAGGGGCCAACACGCTCCTCCGGTCCGTTACAACTGAGCGTCGGCAGATGGCACAGTTCTGTGCTTTTCAAGGTGTAAGATGTTTATATGAATGTTGCAGTTCTGAAGGTTCACAGAAACAGGTCATGGGAATTATTTTATCCGAATAGCAGAAAATGTATGGTTTGCTCCATTTTCTGGCAACATTGCCGGTCGATAAAACACGTACACGGCGATGACCAACGATCTATGATCTGACTGAAGCAGAAACAAAACTGTGAAGGTGAACCTGAGTCACAATCACTTTTGTGATTTCTCAAAGGAGCCTGAAGAGAGTTGGCTGGAGAATTTCATGTCACTCTCCTTCTCTGCTTCTACAACGTAAACTTTAATGTGCGTAGTTTTGCCTCCTCATTGAGTGGGCCATGAATGAAATGAAATAAACCAGAAAGCATCCTTAAGGATGGGGGCTGGGGGTTTACGGGACCGACCTACCATCCTAAAAACGTCATACATCACGTGCATTTTTTCTTTTGTCGTACCTCCTAAATAAAATGCCGAACGACTCATACCTAATAAACACTTAAAATGTGTTAAAATGTTTCCAATGAACGATTACAAATTGTTCTCTTGACGATCTCCGAGCATCCAATCCTCAGGTTTGTAGAAGTGCCCTAGTTCACAAAGCATTTCACAGAAACAGAGCAACACAGAGACCCGATTTCCGAGCTTCCTCTGTGTTATTTGCCCTGGCTCATCGTGACGTGCCATCGAAACACAGCGAATGACCAACATGCATGTATTCAGTAGTGTATAATTCAAGCTTCTTGGCAGGTAAGTTTTTATTTACGGAATAAATCATGTTCATGCAACACAATAAATGATCACAATCAATTTTTTGGATGAAAAATCTGAAAATATCAATTCTTTTAGCACAAATTTAAGTCGGCAAATTGAATAGAATAATAGAAAACTGGACTGTACTAGCACTAGAACTCTTGCAAAGATTAGACAACAATTTGTGGCGTGTTGAGTTTCCAGAATATTTCCTATTCAAGGTTTAACTATACTCAACCAAATGTTCAGCTTTTCTTTACACCTGTATAAATGGGCCATTAACGCATTTCTGAACGAATGGACTGAGTTGTTATATGTATAAGTTATATTCACTAAATAAGTTATAAATAAGTTTTGAATGGTAAAATATAATATAATATGAGTGTTAAATGAGTTCGCAACTTATACATTCTTGTGCTTTTTTTACCCTTTCTCACCCTCATTTGATCTCAAACTCTTTTGCTCATTGTGTGCTTTCTTGGCTTGGGTTAAATATGGAAATGTTTTAATAATATTGATCGGATCAGGTGTGTTGAGTCGGAGATGAATAACTATATTTATAATGCATGGAATTGGGTTAAAACGGATTTAATAGGTCAATTTGGGTCAGGCCTTTTTCGACCCAATCCAAATCATCCATTTGACAGGTCTAATCACAAAGTCAATCAGAAACTTATTGCTAAGCATTAGGGGAAATTGACAATTCACTTAGGTTGAAGTGAAAACTACTGGAATATATGCGTGAAACCTTGAAGCATTGGATTTCGGTGCTTGATTATATGGGAGGTACACTTAACAATTCCATGATACTTTTCCGATAACCTCACCATTTCATTTGTAATGCTTAGATTAGGAAAGTATTACCAAAAAAATCATAAATCTATTATACATTAATCAATTCAATTTAAAACTTTTCAATTTTACCATTTTAACTTTAAATTATTTTGATGATTTGCCAATGTAGTCATTTTGGCAAATTTTTATTGGAAATTACTGATGTGAATGTCAACCATTTTATCTGGCATGGTCGGCTTTGGCACGTTTTTACCATAATTTTTTTTTGGGTCAAAATGCTTTTACCATAATTTGAAAAGTTTCAATTTTTGGCCTTCTTTGAAGGTAAAAAAAGATCTGTTATTTCTTTTTTCCCTTGGGACGAAAAAACACCATCTTCCGATAAAACGCACGCCGTATCCTCACGGGCAATCCCCGACCACCCTAGCATCTGGATAACCTCGCTAGGGTTTATCGCGCGCGCTCTCCCTCTTCCCCACCGCTACGCTCCTCGACCGCGAAAACGCTCCCGGAGACTGCAGATTCGCGGCGGCGATCGAGGGAAGATGACGACGGTGGTCCCGACTTCCGAAGACGACCTCTCCCTCTCGGTCGTCCGCTTCACCTCCGAGCTCGCTTGGGCCGACGCCGGTCCCGAGGTACGACGCGCGAGATTCGCGCCCGGGCCGACCCGCCTTCCTCCGTTCTCGATTTCTTTCCGCGTCTCCTTCGTGGATTGCCGAGTCTGAATGCACTCGGTGACCGTAGGAGTAGGTAGCGTTCGTCTCTCGATTGGGCTTGGGCTGTGTGGATCGAGTGATTGACGGAGCTAGAAGGAGGTTCCAATCGTTGTGGTGATAGGTGCTGCATTAACCGCCTGATTTTCGAGCGAGAGAGAGGATGAAGGTGGAGAGAGCTTGGTGTTTTCGTTAGGTTTAAATTGTTCATCGGGAAGCAAATCTGAGAGGATTGCTGTGAGGGTTTATAATGGCGGTATTTATTTGTACATGGCTTCTGCTGTTGATGTGGTCTGTGTTTCGGCTGATTGAATTGGGTGATGGGGAATTGGTTTTAATCCCGTGTTGAATGTGCTTCTTGGTATGTTCAGGTTGCGGAGCCTCAAGTCGAGAGATTGTGTGTGGAAGCACAGGAATGCATGGTGAGGGGCAGATGGTTGGACTTGGTCTCGCTGATGCTCACATCTGCCGACTTGATATTCTCAAAGGTCTCAGATAAGGGTAAAACTTATTCATGTTTCTGGATTCTCCCTTTCTTTTCCCTTAATCATGCGGAAGCTATGGCATAGTATTCTCAGTATTCTTATCAACATCTTGCTTGTTTAATTCCTTGGACATGTATGTAGTTCCCACGCCTTGAGTTTCTTCCTCTCAACTCATTTGCGGAATACCCTTTTCAACCCTTTTGGCTAGGACGTAGTATAAGACTGCTTGTCTTGGATAGACAACTTGAAACTGGAAGACTGGAGACAGAAGTGTGGGCAACATACAATGTAGTGTATTTATGGAGTTCATCTAGGAAATCAAATTTCAGGGGTGGACTTTTTTGTTAATCAGCCTGTGTATTATTCCTATTTGTCCTTTCCTGTGGGCAACATTCCAATGGCTGCCAATTTTTTTGCCATCAACCATGGATAGTGTAATTGGGTGGTAGATACCAGAAATCACTCTTGTCTATTTAACCTGTGCTTATTGCAGCTTGTTATCGTCATGATTTCGATAAAAATTGCGGCAGTACTTGATAGACTGTATTCTGGAGCCTTGGTCTTCTCGAAGAATCAGAAATAACATGAGACACCTTTGTTTGCTGTATAATATAGGATGCGCTCATTTCCAAGCATATTGCACATATCTTTCAGCATGTGCAAATCTGCCAAAGGTGGTTCCAAGAGTTGGGAACATTAAAAGGACCAGAAATGCATATTGTAATCCAATGAAATTGCACAGTGGGAAATCTGGTTAAAGAAATAGATTATACTTTCTTTTATATATTCATAGTAGACTCTGAACTTGACTTTTTTTTATCATCCTCTACTTGGCTTCATTGTCGTATGGTGGTGTTTGATGTTGTGCACTTGTGCTATGTAAATGATAGTGACTTATACATATATGGCATTTTTATGCTGACTTCGCTTTCTTGTATTCTAGATCTTGAGTGTGTCTTTACCGTCATCTGCAATGCTGTGACAGCATCTGAAAATCCAGATGAAATACTTGAGATGGCAAAACTTATATCTGCAAAGATTGTTCAGCAACCGAACAACAGGCCTGCACTGCGTTTGAAGATGTAATTGAATGTGATGGTCAGTTAAGATTATTTGCAACTTTATTCCTGTCTCATTCTTGTGCCTTTTGTTTCCAGCCTGTTCAATCTCTACAACCTCCTGAACATTCCGTATGGCCGATTTCATGTATATATGAAATCCCTCAATTTGGCTATTAATGGGAAAGTTGCTGAGCACATTGTACCTTCTTTCAAGAAGATCGATAGTTTTTTAAAAGAGTGGAGTATTGGCATCAAGGATCAGAGAGAACTCTTTCTTACCATCTCCAATGTGTTGAGAGAAAATAAAAGGCATGAGTCATCTTCTCGTAGCTCTCTTTTATCCATTTGCCTGGTCTTCCTTGCAGTCAGTATGCTTAAGTTTTTTCATATTTTAAAATCCAGTTCAGCAAAGGATTCTTTCAAGTTCCTGATGAAATACTTGGCCACCTTTTATGGTGAAGATGCTCACGAAATGGATGAGGCCAAGGAGGAAGCTGTGCGAGCAGTTGTGGAATTTGTGAAGGCACCCGACATGTTCCAGGTATTTTCTGCTCGCTGTTGGAAATTGTCTTTGATTATGTCTGTGAGCACTCCTCCCAGGCATCTCAAGTTGTATTTGGTTGTGACTTGTGAGCTTTACTGTCAGAGTCCTTTATTTCACTTGGTTTCCTGTGCTTGCTACTTCAGTTTGCATCATCACTAAGTTGGATGCGCAACTGTTTTTAGTTTTTTCTTTTCCATGTGTCTTGGTGACTTTGTAGCCCAACATTCCCCCTTCCCCCTATTGATGCTTTATTTACGGCACATTTATATTATTGCTAGAATGAGAAATGGTAATTAGCCATTGTTTTATTGGTGCCATCCAACTGAATCCTAGTCATTTTCTTTACTTATTCCATTAGTCATTTCATAGAGGGAATTCTCATGGTTGACCAACCCTTTTCAACGTGCCAGGTGGATCAATAAAAATCTTGAGCTTGAGAAAATCATTTCCATATTGTCTATGGAATTCAAACATAACTCTATTTACAGCTCATTATTTTTATACTCATTCTGCCTTATATTAGCAATGAATGAGTTGTTGCTGAGAATTTCTAAACTAGATCTAAACTGCTCAGGATGGTGGACCCTCAGTGAATGTCAATTGAGGTCAAATAGGGGTCGTTTTGTGTGTTACTGATTTGGTAAGAAGGTGACTGTCACCATGGCAATACTTTGTTCGTTGACTCTATTGTAGTGATCCATATGTTTTGCCTTACCTTAGAAACTGGTTATATTGTTGAACTACATTGTTGTGACACTGAGAGCCACTACTACTGAACATTTTAGTGGCATCTAATTAAGCTGTTCTGTAGAACCATTTCCTTTGGGTAATAGGTCTCTGGGAAAATCTTTGCTCTGGTGCTTTCCATGCGTGAATATATGATATCTTGACCTCTCATATTGCTAATTTGCATGTGCATATTGGTTTCTTTCTTTCTTTTTCTGCCATATTTTTAATGGTGGTTTCTGTATTGCAGTGTGATTTGCTGGAGATGCCTGCCGTAGGGCAACTAGAGAAGGATGCTAAGTATGATTTGGTTTATCAGCTTCTGAAGATATTTATGACCCGGAGGCTGGATGCCTACTTGGAATTTCACACTGCAAACTCTGCATCACTGAAAAGCTATGGTGCAACATTTGCTTCACCTTTTTGTTTCTCGAGTTAACTTTGAACTAAAATTACATATACTAAATTTAATATACATCTTAAACTGTCTAGGCCTTGTCCATGAAGACTGCATAACGAAGATGCGACTAATGTCATTGGTGGACCTTGGTTTCAATGATTCTGGACAGATTCCATATGCTCTTATCAGAGATACCCTCCAGGTAGATTTGCTGTTACATAATGTTTGTTCATCTTTTCCTCTGAAACAATTGGTTATGCTTTTTGTCTCCCTTGCAGATTAATGACAATGAGGTTGAATCATGGGTAGTCAAGGCAATATCTGCCAAGTTACTGGATTGTAAAATGGACCAGATGAATGAAGTTGTTGTAGTGAGGTGAGTACTACTTTCTATTGTTTTGATGATATGATTGCCATGCTACCATTAACTCCTGGGTTGACAAGTTTTGATTGATATGTAGCCGTTGTACTGAGAGGGTGTTTGGAAAGCAACAGTGGGTAGCACTTAGAGGGAAACTAGCGACGTGGAAGGTACATACTCATTGAACCTTCTTGGTTTTCCAACTTCTATTTGCTCCCCAAATATTTTAGAGAAGAATTGTTTACATGACATTTAGCTGATATAACCACAGTAGACGATTTCCCATTTATGTCATTTTTTTGGGAAAGACATCGAGTTATCAACTCGAAGCCTCCAGACCTATTTCTCGGGAAGCAGGGAACTCCTAGCATTCACCTGATTTTGCTTATTGACTACTGCTTAATGAAGAAACGTCAATTAGTCAACCATGCAACTAGTCTTTTTGAGGCGAAGTTCATTTTCTGTGATGTCATTCTCCAGGAAAATATTGCAAATGTAATCACCACTATTCAAGCAAACAAAATTACCGAAGATGCTTCTCAGGCGATGCAAGGGGTGATGTTCCGTTGAAGATATTTTTGGGACTAGGGTTAGCTTTTTGGTCTCGAGCAATACTTTTATGTCGAGACAAGTAAACATCATGTGGAGATAAATCATAGTAACTGTAATACCGATCGGTTTTTGGTGGGGATGGTTGGCTCGTGTGTCGGACTTTTTGGCCAAGCAATTCAAATTGGAGAGTGAATGTTTGTTGTTTCGTTTCCTCCCTCCAGCTGCTCTGGTATTTCGATTGAATTTATGGTGGATGCATTCACACAAGACAGTTCCTTAAAAGTAGTTGGCAGAGCTGAATCAGCATAGCAGACAGGCTCTCTACTGATTCTTTAAAACAAGGAGTTCAAATTAGAATTAGGGGTGATAGGTTCCGAGTGGATTGGTGCCCACCCTGGAACTGAACTGGATAGGGTTGGTTCTTAGTTTGTGGAACTGAAAAATGACCTTGTTGATCCTGGAACCAGCCTGGGACCGGAACCGGACCAGACTGGCCGGTCCTGGGCTGATTAGCTGGTCTCGAGTTGTTTTTTGGTTTATTTTATATAATACCTGCTGCGATATGTTGCGTTGAACTCATAATGCACTCAAACTCCACTCCCCCAAAAGGATCCAAATGAGCTGCTAAGCCTGTAATCAGGTGACTCGTACTACAAGGTGATGAACCTGGCACTTGAGCTCCACCAGTTGTGCCGGGTATTATATAGAAGAAACCACGCCCAAAAGGATCCAAATGCTCTGTATAGCATGAGAGCGGAATCAAGTACGAGCACGAGGGCAAACCTTAGAAGAGAAACAGAAACAGACTTGAGCACGGCATAGTTAAGGTGGTGGACGGCGACAAGACAACGAGACTGTGGTGGTAGCTGCGCAAGGGAGGGAGGACTGAGAGTAAGAGGCCGAGAGTGAACTGAGGATGAGAGCTGAAGGCGGGTGAGTCTAAAAGAGAGTCGGAGGCGCAAAAGTGATTTGAGGGAGGTGGGTGAGTATACTTGAACTTTTCACCATCACCGCCATTATTGTTTGAACTTTTAACCGTCACCGCAGCCATTGTTGTCAACACACCACCACGACGGTCATTTTTGCCACCAACACCACCATTGCCACCACTCCTGCCATCATCATTACCATCACCTCCATGACGGCCTCCGATGCTACTGCTATTGCCTCAAAACAAGAAACTTTCATCTTCATAGACAACAAGCACAGAATAGTGTAATAGTGGACTGCTTTGATCGGAAATGGCATTCTGGGTAGAATCCCTTTCCATTTTCAGGACAATAACGCACCCTAATCTCGGTTGGGATTGTAGTACTGTTTGGACAATGAACATTGGAAAAAAGAAGAAGAGTGTGTAAAGGTACTTGTAAGACTCGCTGATCGCGCTTTACAAGAACAAATTGTTCCTCCTGAAAGTGGGTAACTTTCTAGATTAAAAACAAAGAAGTGCTCTCAGTAAGTCGGATACATTTCCAGATAAAACTTAGCTGTTGAACCTTCTAATCACATCAAGAAGTAGTTTCAACGCAAGTGGTTTGTTGCCCAAGAGGCGTTTTGACAGCAGGAATTGGGATCCTGTGGTTCCCAGTTGAAAGCACAGTTGATCACATCGGGTCAAGTAACATTAGGGAACTCAGAACAAAGGGCGATTCATAAAGAAGAAGACCTCCTACATGGATAACACAAAAAGAGCACACTAAACTTCGGTTCTGGGACCTTCCTGTAGTTGTCGTCTTACGAGGCCGGAATAGATACCATCCTGGCGAAGAAGCTCTTCATGAGTGCCGCTTTCGGCTATCTGCCCATCAGATATCACTGCCACACTATCCGCACTCTTCACCGTCGAAAGCCTGTGAGCTATGACGAGTACCGTCCTTCCCCTCATAAGAGAATCCATGGCATCCTGAAGGTTTTTTACAAAAGATGAGGCACCAAAGGAGAAAGTTAGACAGCAGTACAGAACACTCTTGGAGTAATGCATCTCTAAAACATGTGAAAGATCTATAACCTGAACGAGGAACTCGCTCTCAGCATCCAGAGCGCTCGTGGCTTCGTCCAACAGCAAGACTCTTGGATCCATCAATAGTGCTCTTGCGATAGCTACCCTCTGCTTCTGGCCTCCCGACAACCTCAGTCCGCGTTCTCCTACCACAGTTTTGTACTTGTCGGGGAAACTTTCTATGAAATCATGGGCATTGGCCATTTTCTGCAATCATCATTAAACTCCTCGTGAGGAACATCTTTTTGTGAGGATGAAAAAGCAAATACATAGGAAAACCGCTAGGATCCATAGAGAGCTTACTGCTGCATTCTCGATGTCGGAAAAGCTAGCTCTCCCATTTAACCCATAGGCGATGTTTTCTTCTATCGAACAATTGAAAAGAACAGGCTCCTGGCTTACTATACTGACCTGTTGTTTGTTCCAATATTTCAGACTGTTATCTTTCCTAAACAAGAAAACTGAAATAACAATTATCAGACATCCTAAGCATTCAGGGTAAGCCAACGTGCCAACACAAGGCGGACTATGAAACTGCTAGCAATCTCTTCATGTCCACAATGGAGGCCATCTTCACAGGGACAATTGCACATCCTAAAAGCATAAGAGTAGGAAGTGGGTATGGGTGTAAAATGATTACCTTTCTGTGGAGGTATTCATGTGATATTTCGACAAGGGGAATCCCATTAAGCATAACCTTCCCTTTCAGAGGATCATAAAACCGTTCTATCAGGTTTGCTATGGTAGTCTGCAAAAGTGCAAAGCCCGTCACATTTCAAATGAACTAATGAGTGCATGGTATGTTTAAGAAAAACCATCCATAGTAACAGGAAGAGAAAGGGACAAAGGCAAACTAAGACAGGAATAGATGTTAAAAATTACTTTTCCACCGCCACTTGGACCGACAAGTGCTACTTTGGAGCCTGGTCTCATTTTCAATGTTATTCCCTGCAGTACAAAGCAGTTGTGATGATGACACGAGCAAAGAAGCGTTAATAAACTCAGGGAATTCCAGCTCCATGAGATTATGCATTACCTTGAGTACCATATGACTTGGACGAGACGGATAAGCAAACCAAACATCATCTAATTCCACATCTCCGTCTGGATTTCTGAAATAGAAGACCAAACCTCACTCAGATGTATAAAATCAAATGTTTAATAAGAAAGCTTAAACCGACCTATGTTTGCCCCTAATTGCCAGTGCTAGAGTCAACTAACATATCAAGATTTTTAAGGTAAAACATAGAATTAAAATTTACAAGAGAGGATGTTATGCACTGATCCCTCAGATGAGGGTTCAGGCCACCTGATGGTGTTGGTAAGGAGCATGGGCATGTCAAATGCGCAGAGAGAGAGAGAGAGAGAGAGAGAGAGAGAGAGAGAGAGAGAGAGAGACCCAATAGGGCATTTATCTCCTGATTTTGGCATGGTTGAAACACGATCCAGGAGCTGAAAGACTCTCCTACTTGCACCTGCAGCTTTCATGGCAGTTGTGTATAGTCCCGATAAAGAGGAGACTGAGGATCCAACTGCAGGCAAAGAAATTAAACAAGCGAAAACTTAGATTAGCAAGGGTAAATACTTTTTTACCTTCCAAAGCAATAAGCAAATACTTGATAGACACTCCAACGGGAGTGTCAGTTCACATAATGGAAGAACATTTGAAGCCAGTGAAAAGTCTGATGCTTTCAATTAGCCAGTAGTTTGCAGGAAGCAACAGATATTTACCTGTCAAGCTGTAAAGGATGAAGGATGTAAGCGAGCCTGCAGTCATAGTGCCTGTTATTGTCAAGTATGCTCCATATACGACCACAATGATGACGGATAAGGTTGACGCTGCATTTAGACCTCCGAAAAATAGACCAATTAATCTCTGCAAAGACAAAAATGTAACTTTACAGATGACAAACTACCTTAGGATTGGCAATAGTGCCGTCTTATAACCCACAGACGGTGGAAGGGAGGGAGGGAGAGAGGACTTACAGCTTGTTTGAGCCCAAGTTTTAATGTTTCATCTACTTTTTCTGCATAATATGAAGTTGCATAACTTTCTTGAGCAAAGGATCGCACTGTCCGAATGGCCCCAAATGATTCCTGAAGACAAAATTTGGTAAAGGTGCGCTGTCAATTGTAGAAGCTGCGCAATCGACCAATAAACCCTCTCTATTATACTTATGCTGATGGTCAACTTGTTCAAAAAAAATAGGCAAACATGTTTGAATTATTTGTCTACTAGAGCTGCAGATTTTACTCATTTATTTTCCAAGCATGATCATGTAAAGATTTGGCAGTTTAGGACATAAACTATAAGTAAAGGTTGATAGGGAAAGAAGCATCTTGAGGGGCAAAGAACTCAATTCCCTCATTTAAAATAAAAAAAGAAAACATTTCAGGGTGTTCATCACATACGGGAAAAAAACGAAAGACAAATCCATGACCCAAAAGCTTCCCAGACAGGGAAACGAGTAAATATGCAAGAGTATATAGAGAGAAACCTCGGCAATTGATGAAGCAACTGCAGCGGCAGCTTGAGTTGAATGTGAAAGTTCACGAAGATAGCGCCCAAATTTACGTACAGCAACTGAGATGACTGGGACTACTGCTAGTGCCAGCACTGAACAAGCATGGTAAACTTCAATGAGCCCATACACGACTCTACTTGGCGTCAGCAACTCAAACCATTAGTCCAAGAAGTACTTACATGCCAACTTCCATGATGACGTGAACATGAAGGAAACACCAATTAATGCGGTTGTTAAGTTCCTGAGTGCCTCTGAAAGATTGTTTGTTGCAGCATTTTTTATGACTTGGGTATCTTCTGATAGCCTGCTCAAGAGTTCTCCTGTCCGGGTGACATCAAAAAAGGCTATTTCCTGATGGGTTGACAAAGAAAGGATCAAAACATGTCCTCAAGGATTCATTCTCATAAAAAAATCAGGCATAAAATATCATAAAGTCATATTTGTCTCCAACACCCCTGAACCAGCAGTCCTGCGTGCTTCAGTCTCACACTTAGTGAGAAAACCAAAATGCCAGAACAAGATTTAAATACAGTATGATGCTAGTTTAACCAATAATTCCAGATGCCAGATGAAACGTCTCCAGGTGTTGGATACTAGCACTTCAGTATGTCATCAAAGAAAGAAGCATGCCTTACCTGATTGATGAGGTGACTGAACAAATCTTTTCTTAAACGAGCCACCACCCTTTCACTAGCTGAAGTGAACAACCACGTTCGAAGAGCAGTGCAGAGAGCTCTGACAAAAAATCAGCTGATTAATTCCTCTTAAATGACCTCACACATAAGGGGAAAAGCAGAGCACATATTTTGCATCTCAGAAGCCTATATGAAGCAAAAGCAACGGCATCAGGAAGATTCTTCCTATGCCTCAAACCAAGCAAGACCAACAAGAGAAATGTTTTACTCAGCATGAGAAATAAGAAGAACAGCCAAGAGGCAGAAACTAAAGCAAACACACAACAACAAACGCGTACATAAGCTTAAAATTTCGACCTACCCGATTACAACTATGAGCACTATTTCTAATATAGTGTTCTTGACAGCATTTAAGGCCTCAACTTGATCTTCTGGGCTCTTTATCTCTCTGGATACAATGTCTATTATCATGCCTCCAAATCTGGGCTGCATTGGAATTAATGTCTTTCATAAAATATCGAAAGATATATGATGATATGGAGGCCACAGCGCTGCCACAATTTCAGTATTTATTGCGCAGCTACAGTCCCACTGCAATTATGTACAATACTCTATCTTTCAGAACATTGGATGAGAGAATGGAACTTTGCATCAAAAGGAATCTCCATTGCCTGGTGCGCACAAAGAAGAGAGGAATCTAATCCTCTCCGTTAACATCCTGCTTAAGTTTAAAAAACTTCTGCCATAAGCCTCGACTGCCACAATTTAATGCTCTTTGACAGGGAGCTATGAGATCTGCCATGTATCCGGATCAAGATGTCGAGTAAATTTAAAATTTTCCACCTCCTTGACATTTAGAAGGTAACAGGTTTTATAGTCTCATGTTTATCAATAGAACTACCAATTTAGTCACTATAGCATCATTCTCTTTCCATTGCCAATGACAGAGTTTGATGTACTATGAAGTCATGCGACCTGGAATGATTGCAGAGCCAACAAAGGAAGATGAATCATCCACAGTCAAGTGATGCTTAGGAAGCACCGTCTTTTTTAGGCTCTTAGTAGCAGAATCATACACAGATGATATTTGAATGTAGAACCAGATGACAAGCTAGTCCCCCAAAAGCAAGAGCACTTGAACAATAAAAAGATTTGTGTAGAACGTGAGATCAAGATGTGCTTGTAGAGCCGCATATAAATGGAATACATACAATGAGAACGCTCGAAGTTGATGCTATCAGTAGGGCAATGGTGCCAACAATCAGCTTTCCTGCCTCAGGTTTTGCCTGCAAGGTAAAGATCGAGTCAAACAGCATCAAAACTGGAAAATTTCTTTGGAACCTTAAATGACCACAAGTCCACTTACCAGTGAAAATACACGAAAGAATCCAACATTAGCTGCCTGAGATTTCCAAAACAGAAATAGATTTATCGGAAGAGTGTCTCAAGAGAAAGAACAGTTAATCAAATGAAATTACATGAATATCCCTCACCTCTACTGCATCCCCGAGCTCAAGGTCCGACACAGGACCCTCAGCTGACTGGTCTTCATTTGCCTTCTTTTTAGCCTACATGAATAAAACTTTAGAAGTGAAGAACAATCCTCAAAATTTAGAAGCGCAGATTGCATTAGCATCGTGACAAATTTGACCTATGAATCCCTAGGTTACTGGTCTGACCATGACTGAAGAAGATCAAACAGGCTTGAAATCCCAACCAACTCCAAGAATCAGAAAAAGCAACAATTTCAAGATTTTCGAAGAAAGATTAAGCAAATGCATGCCTGATAGGGCACACAAGCACTCTCGGCTATTAACGCATTTCGAGAGTTGGATTTAATTCATATTTCTTTCTCTTGGTAACTAGTAATCATGTCAATGGTCCACGCCCAAAGTTCCATTTCCAACCATAACAAGAAGGGCAAAAAGAAAAAGAAGAAGGAAAGAAAGGAAAGCAATCACAGAGCACAACACATACGGGCACACAAGTATGAGATCAACACAATTTCCTCCTCCACAACCAGCATACACACAAGGAGCTCAACAGTTCGAATTTCCTAACTAGCCCGAGCAGAATCTACAGAAGAAAAGAAACCTGAGACAAGCGGAGGTGACCATGAAAAACAACAAGAACCTAAACCTCAAACGTGCAAAGAAAAAGAAACAAAAGGGTATCCCTGAAAAGGCCCGAAACCGCTAGAAACCATTCACCGGGCTCAAATCAAGAAACCACAGAGACACAGAGAGAGAGAGAGAGAGAGAGAGAGAGAGAGAGATTGGCGCGGCGTACGTTTTTGTTGAGGAGCGAGACTCTCTCGCTGCCGGCGCTCATGATGGAGCCGGAGGTCCAATCCATGTGCCGCTTCTTCCCCATATCGGATGGAACGCTGCACGATCAGACAAAAGATGACAAGAAAGAAGCGCCTTCGCGGGAAATGAACGGAAGGAGAGAGATCGGTTGGAAGATTATATGGGCGAACCAACCGAACTTTGCTCAGTTGATATTTCCTGGTTGTGCCTCCTCGAAGTCAGCTCTCGCCACGTGGCCACGTTCCTCGGACCTTTTCCTCTTCATCGCTCCGTACCATGGTGTGCTGCTTTCGGGTATCGGGTGCACACGGTCCATACGCGCCTTAACAAGTTCACCGTCGGATCACATGGGTCCCTATGTCTCCTCCGGCGGTACGTACGACCTTCTCGTCTATTCGAATTAATTAACGAGTGTCGAATTTGGACGAAAAAATATACCCGTCTCCTACCATGTTTTCACCAGTCGGTTCCTAATAGGGCACGCCCTTCGCCTTATGTATCTGTGCCCGTCGAGCTTCAGCGGTGCACGATCGATTTGATGATCTTGTGATACTCTACACCATATTCCAAAAAGATTACGATCTTTCTTTTTATAGGGTCATGTTTTTCGACGATTACTCTGATCGACGAATTGTGAGCACGAGTATCGCCCAATTTTAGTTTTAGCTAAGACTGAACTCAAACAGTGTATGCTACGAACTCGATCGGATGTACGGTCGAAGGAAATTTCTTTTAATAATTCCAGACGCACAAATGCAAATGTCCGATTGCTTGGATCCTTCTGTCCAGCGCATGTGAACCCGACTCGGAATAATTTGTTGTGAATACCTAACTTTAGATCGAAAATCTCCCGGCGCCCTAATCAATTGCGACCGCGTTCTTTTTGTTCATGCATGACATAAAGCTCACTCCCCCACAAATCACTCGACCCAATTTTTTATTATTAAATAATGGAAGAAAATTTTTAAAAAAAATTCCTTCTCATCCATCTGCCTCAACTTATATAATAGACCAGGTGAGACCTCCACCGGACAAATCGCAACCAAATTTGGGGAGATCTGAAAGAGACTAACGAATCCCGCCTTCCTGGCTATCAAACGCCACTCGCTGCCACTCGCTACCCAACAATTTATCCTCTCCATGTACTTTCCAATGAAACAAACATTATGATATAATATTAATAATAATAATACCACAATAATAATAATATTTTTAAAACATGTCGTGGTGGGATGCATTCCATATCAAATCAAGAGATTGAATTCAGTAGACTCCAAATATAAAGGACAATTTAAGCTAATTTCAATGCCATGCATGTAATGACTGTTGTAGAAAAAAAATATGTGGCGTAATCTGAACTTGACATATATATATATATATATATAAAATGACGGTATTGTTCAAAGTATATAGGAAAAATAAAAAGATTCTAGATATGAAATGGCAATCGTGCCGTTGATCTAAATAAATAAATAAATAAATATATATATATATATATATATATATATATATATATATATATATATATATATATATATATATATATATAATGGCCCAGTATATTTTGAGAGCAGTTAATAATTATTCAGCATGTCGACCCCCGGGCAGGATGATACCTTGCTTAGTTTGCACGAGCTAGCGTAATAACCTCCATATGAAGTGCAGGCATCGACAGAAAAAGGGACGGTTCCGAAGATTCAAATCGATCTTGTGCAGTAGGTTGACTATGGATGGAAAACATTTTCCCCCGAGTTTGAGCTTGTGCAGTAGCAAGTCCATCTAACCTTATCTTTTCCAAAACCGACCTATGCGCGAAAGAGACATGTTCATTTCTTAAACGAAGGAAGCAATTTCTTGTGGACAACAACAAACGAGAGAGGCAATTCGTAGAAATTGCCCCCCGTCGTTATCAATTGCAAACAACAATGTTTCTGCAGACAAACTTCAGCAAAATGCGGGAGTGACTGCATCCACAATCTCCCCCTGCATTTGCCGATGTGGAATGAAGAGTTTACTTTCTCGATAAGACGTTTGAGTGATCAGCTTCGCACCCAATAGGGATGAGAAAGAGATTAAAAAGTAAAAACGTACCGCGATGCAAAAGTACGGATTTTTACAAAAAAAAAGGAAGAATGGAAAAGGACCCCTTGGAAATTCAAGAATTCTTTAACCTAAAAGTGGGGAGAAAGGAACTGCTGCGAACTTTCGTGTTTTCATTTTTATTATTTCTGTGGCGGTCGAGCTGTATCTTGTGTCGGTTTTGACGCTATCTAAAGTATTAATCGGAGTTCCTGTGGATAAACGCTTACGTGATCGTGCCCTTTCGAAAAGGACCGTGGCGTGTTACATTGTTTTGCATAACAAAAAAGTGACATAAATGGCCTCGAAGCTTTGGCTAAATATGTAATGTGGTTCATAAACTTTTAATTTATTCGATGTGATCATTAAACTTTAGTCAAATGTACAATGTGATCCCTTAAACTTTTAATTTGTTCAATAAAGTTTCTATAATTTACAATAGTGAAAAAACCACTAAAAACCCTAAACTTTGCCACCTGTGACATATTTACCCCGAATTTTTTTTTTTGTGACACAAAAAACCTCATACTTTGCTACTCGTGATACATTTTACCACATTGTATTTTAGTTCATGGGCATTTTCGTCTTTTTTGCTTTTTTTTTTTTCCTTTCCGGCGAGGGCTCCCTCGCCGGCGTCGGGTGAGGGTCGTCCTTGCCGGAGTCAGGCGAGGGCCGCCCTTGCTTGCCCAGGCAAGGGCAACCCACGCCCGATGCCGGCGAGGGTCGACCTCGCCTGAGTCTGGTGAGGGCCGCCTCACCCGGGCGAGAGAGGGCGGCCCTCGCCCGACTCCGGCAAGGGCCGCCCTCGCTCGACGCCGGCGAGGGCTGCCCTCGTCGAATCCGGCGAGGGGGCCCTTGCCGGAAAGGAAAAAAAAAGAAAAAGCAAAAAAGACAAAAATGCCATAGACTAAAGTATAATGAGGTAAATGTGTCGCAGGTGGCAAAGTTTGGGATTTTTGGTGTTACAAAAAAAAGTTCGGGATAAATATATCACAGGTGGCAAAGTTTAGAGTTTTTGGTAGTTTTTTTCCCTTTACAATATAGTCCATGAACTTAAATTAATGGAAGCATATTATTGATCATTTTCATATACTTCGATGATTAAATTGAACATATATTAAAAGTTCAGGGACTATATTGAATAATTTAAAGTTTTGAAACCATATTATATATTTGATTAAAGTTTAAAGATCACACCAAATAATTTAAAAGTTCAGGGATTACATTGTATATTTGATCTAAGCTTAGGAACCCTTTATGTCGTTATCCCAAAAATGATTTTGATTTTGCTATAGGGGTCTTTCTTATTCCTTTTAGAAATCTTGATTCCGTGAGTAAAATATTCAGTTTTTTTCCATGTGCATGAAAAACTCTTCAAGTACATTCCCTTGGGCGCCCGGGGGGAGAGGATTAAATCTTCTTTGAAATATAAAACATGTATGTTCTTTTTATAACAATTCAGGGCAATTATCTTAAGGCCCGTGAAACACCCTGTAAATACTACGAATCAGTTAAGTCTTTATGTTAATTAAGAGTGTTATGTAATAATACATTTATTTCACGGAAAATGAATGATTTGGAAAATATTTTCCTAAAATTCATCAATGTATCACTTACCAAATAAACAAACAAAAATTATTTACATCGTATATGAAAATTAGACATAAATTGTTATCGATAATGAATACATTTTCATTGATTAATTATTTCAAGAAATATAAATAATTATATTTAGAAAAATATTTTCTAAACCAATCATTTTTCGCGAAACAAATGAATCCTAACTATTGTTTGAAAGTATTGGCCCTCAAGTCCACATTGTATCTGACCAAAAAAAAGTGCACATTGTGCATTGGATAGGCCTGATTATATTTAATCTATATCGGGCACTTGGTTTTCTATGAAATCTTTCGTTTATACAGAAATTTCAAATCCACGAAAAATTGTGATTCAACGATTCGAAATTTGTTTTTAATGAATGTCAACTTTTACATATGTTGAAAGTTCACGATATAGAGTACTTTGTTGTTGTTATATGAACATATTCCTTCGTTTTGAGCAGCTACTCCAGTTTTTGCATGTATATGTTGAGAGAGATTGAGAATTTCAGTTGTATTCTGACGACATTATCGCCTTGAGAAAGCGATTCAACAGGCCTCTAGCCAAACAATTCTGTTGTCCGGCATCATTTTTCCTGACAGAGCAATTTACACGTAACTTGTATATTTGAACAAGCGACCTCCGATTCCGGAGCTGAAAATCCCTGCACTCCAACCGACTGCGTCGACACCATGGGTATATAAATCTGTCTTTTGTCACTGTTTTTGATCAATTCATTCATCCTTACCATCATAGTTATTGTGCATCCGTATCCTCCTCCAGTCTGGTATTTTCTTTTTATGAGTATAGAATATAATCTAGCGCAATATAAACAATGAAGCAATAATTGGTAGATTCATATATTCTGAATTATCTAATCATGTTCACTCATCTTTTGGGATTTAAAGCATGAGGAATATGTCCAAGGGTATTGGTTTCGAAAAGTCTCGATTCCCCACCGATCAGACACAGGCGGAGACAAAATCTTGGCAGGTCACGCTCCCTCTTTCAAAGCATGATACCATTGGCATCAATAATTTGTATTTTTCTTGTCTGCTTATCATCAAAACAAAGCTTCACATGAAGCCCAAAATGCCAGATGATAAGTAGCCTTGAATATGAAGTTCTCTTCCTTGGTACACACTGTAAACCTAGGAAAGAAAGGATGATCTTGGGGGGAATCAGTACCGAGCTTATCTTAATTAATCACTCATCTGAGTACGAATATACATTTTAGCAAGAAAAAAAAAATTGAAAATATATAATTCCTCGAACTTATTGTTAATTATGTCGCTGCCATGACCTAGGTTTTCTTTTTGTTTAAAAGCATCCTTGGAAAAATATGTCTTTTTGCTCAACTTGCAGATAATCATGTGCGCTCCACGCAAGGACACGGCGTATTTTCTTCGAAGCATGTACGAACCACGTGCTTTCTTCGGCAACTATATTTGTCCTAGTGTGGTATGATGATTCTGCTGCAGCAGCCTCGTTGCTCCTGGTTCCCCGCTAAGCACGAAGCCTTTAGCTGCTGCTTGTTACACTTTTGCTGCTCATTTCGGAAAACCAACACGCCACCATTAGACTCACCGCTCTTAGATGAGCCAAATCCTAAAATTTTGTAGCCAACAGACACTGGACATCGCTACACGCGCCGCAGCGTCTTGGGCCTGGGAAGTCCGCTGCTGTCTAGTGTTGATTTGGATACCTTTTACTGTGTATTTCGAAAAACTAACACCAACCCGCGACTCATTGCTCGCCCTTTGCCAAGGCATCTCGTGAATTTTGGCCGCCAACCGCCGCCAAACATGCCTCCACAGCGCGCGCCAACCGTCCTTCGCCCTTCTAACGCCATTTGCCATGTCATCTTTGACCGTTCCTAGCATTGACGAAACGCCTTGTAATTCCAAACTTTTTCGGCCGTGCATGCGACCCTGACCCGAAATGATTCGCGCACGATTAGTGAAATGTGGAAACATAACTTTAGATCGGAAATCTCCTGACGCCCTAATTAATTGAGCCGGGGACGCATTCTTTTGGCTCCCGCATGACATAAAGCTCACTCCACCACAAAGCACTCACCCCAAAATTAAAAAAAAAAATTCTTCTCTTCCATCTGCCTCGGCTCATATAGACCAGGTGAGACCTGCACCGGACAAATGGCGACCAAATTTGGGGATTTGAAAGAGGCTAAAGAATCCCGCCTACCTGGCTATCAAACGCCACTCGCTGCCACTCGCTACCCAACAATTTATCCTCTTAATGTACTTTTCCAATAAAACAAAGATTATGATATAATAACAATAACAATAACAATAACAATAATAAATGTCGTGGTGGGATGCATAATCAGGAGATTGAAATCAGTAGACACCAAATATGAAGGACAATATAGGCTAATTCCAAATGCAATGCATGTCATGAAAACTTATATTCGGTGTAATTTAAGCTTGATATATATATATAAAAAAAAAAGGACACCGTTAAAATTAAATTGGAAAAATAAAAAGATTCTAGCTATTAATTGGCAATTGTGCCTTTTGGTCTAACTATCGCTCATGACAATCCGGTATGTTCTAAGGGCAACTCATAGTTATTCAGCATGTCAACCCCTGGCGGGATGATGTTTTGCTTAGTCTGCACGAGCTGGCGTGATAACCTCCAAACGAAGTGTTTGACATCGACAGAAAAAGGGATAGTTCCGAATATTCACGGATCGCGGATGTTGACGACGCATGGAAAACAGTTTCCCCCAAGTTCGAGCTTGTGCAGTAGCACAACGATCTAACATTATCTTTCTCAAAGCCCACCTATGCAAGAAAAAGACGTGATTGTTTTCAAATTAAATGAAGTAATTTCTCGTGGACAACAACAAGCAAGGGAGGCAATCCGTAGAAATTGCCTCCATCGTCATCAAATCGTAAACAACAAAGCTTTCTGCAGACAAACTTCAGCAAAATGCAGGAAGTGCATCCACAATTTTCCACTGCATTTGCTGATGTAGAAGTGTGAGTTAAGGAAATCTGGAAAAAGGACCACTTCGATATTCAAGATTCTTAACCCTAAAGATGGAGAGAAAGGAACTGCTGCTGCGAACTTTGTGTTTTTTATTTTATTATTTCTGTAGCGGTCGGGCGATATCTTGTGTCAGTTTTGAGGTTTTTTTTACGCATTGGGCTATCGAAAATATTAACCAAAGTTTGTACGGATAAATGTTTACATGTTCGTGCTCTTTCGAAAATGACCGTGGCGTGTTACATCCTTTTGCATAACAAAATATGATTGATTTTGCCAGAGAGGTCTTCTTCTTATTCCTTCTAGAAATCTTGATTTTGTCAGGAAAATATTAATTTTTTTTTCCTTTTGCGAAAGAACAAACCTCTTCAAGAATGCAATTTACGTATATCATTGCTACATTCCCTTAAAAAAAAAGTTTGGGGGGAGCACTAAATCTTCTTTAGGAAGAGAAGATGGATGTTATTTTTATAACAATTCAGGGTATTTATCTAGAGGCCTACACCCTGTAAATACCACGAATTAGTTAAGTCTATGCCTTAACTAAGAGTGTTATGTAAGAGTATGTTTGTTTCGCGAAAAATAAATAATTTGAAAAATATTTTTTTTAAAATTGATCACTCGTGTCACTTACCAAAATAAATGAACGAAAAATGTTTTCATCGTCCACGAAAGTATTTAGACATGAATTGTTAATGATAATGAAAATATTTTTATTGACTACTTATTTCAAGAAATATAAGTGATCCTTTTCAGAAAAATATTTTTTATGAAAAAAAAATGGCCCCTAAATATTGTTCGACTCTCAAGTGCACTGCATTGGATAGGACTGATTATATTTAATCTATATTGGGCACTTGGTTTTCTATGAAATCTTTCATCATTGCAGAAATTCCAAATCCATGAAAAATCGTGATTAAACGATTTCGAAATTTCTTTTTGATGAATGTTAACTTTTATGCATGTTGAAAGTCAACTCTTCCATCGATCTAATGATCTTTCTTGTTCAATTCACGAGATACAGTACTTTGTTGTTCTTATATGGACATGTTTCTTCATTCAAAACAGTTATTCCAATTTTCGCGTGTTTATATTGAAATAGATTGAGAATTTAATTTGTATTTAGATGACATTATTGCCTTGAGAAAGTGATTTAACATACCTTCGGCCGAACAATTTTGTCGTCCAATATTATTTTTTCGTGACAGCTCAGTTTACACGCAACTTGTATATTCGAACAAGCAACCTCTATGGAACTGAAAATCCCTGCACCTACCTTGCAATCGACTGCACCTATCCCATGGGTATACATCTGTCTTTCGTCATTTCTTTTGATCAATTCACTCACCCTTATCATTATAATTATTGAGCATCCGGATCATCCTCTAGTTTGGTATCTTCTTTTATGAGTATAGAATATAATCTAGTGCAATATAAACAATTAAACAATAATTGGTGGAGCCCTTTATGCCCAATTATCTAATCATGCTTACCCATCTTTTGGGTTTAAAGCATGAGGAATAGTCCAAGGTTGTTGGTTTCAATAAGTCCAAGATACCACACCAATCAGACAAAGGGAGAGACAAAATCTTGGTAGGTTACGCCCTTCTTTTCCATAGCATAATCCCAATTGCAACAATATATATATATATGAATGAAGCCCAAAACCCCAGATGATAGGGGGCATTCATTATAGAATTTTCTTCTTTCCTGACAATAAGTACTATTTGCAACTGTTCGCAAACCGAGGAAAGTGATGAATGATCTAGTGGGATCTGTACTGAACTCATTGCTAATCAATCACTCATGTGAGTACCGATATAACTTAACAGAAAAATGTTGAAATTGCCATGGAGCTAATAATCATGATCACTACACCACGAGTGCTCGAACTTTTGTCAATTATATCAAAGCCGTAACCCGAGTTATCTTTTTCTGTTTTTTTATGTGCGTGGCACATGAGAACATAACATGTTTCCTGGAATCATATGAAAACCACATGTTTTCTTCTGCAACTAAATTTGTTTGAGTGTGGTACTAGGATTCTCCCGAAAATGTTATTAGGGCTCCGTTTGTTTAGCGAAAAATATTATGTTTTTGGAAAATATTTTCCCGGAAGTCATTTTCCTGAAAAATATTTTCCCAAAACATAATTTTCCAATGTTCGGCAACCAATATGAAGAAGTTTTGGAAAATATTTTTTGTCTGCGATGGCGGCGGACGAGCGACGGGCAGCGACCAACGAGCGGAGGCCACGACCGACGAGCGGCGGCCGGCGACCGGCGGCTGTGGCCAGGACTAGCGGCCGGCGACCGGAGGGGGGAAGGAGGAGTTTGGCGGAAAATAATTTCCGCTTTTCAGAAGTGGAAATCATTTTCCTCAAAACAATGAAGGATTTGGGAGTGGGGGGAAAACATTTTCCACCTCCGAACACCAGAAAACACGAAAAATGTTTTCCGGAAAAATATTTTTCCTGAAATGAACGGAGCCTAAGTGTAAGGATAAATATTCATTCAAGTTAGAAGAGAACCATGAAGAAAAAACAGAAGAAGATGAAATTTGACATCTTGTGATCATAAATTTATTGGTAATCACACAGAAATTAACAATTAGGTTAGATATCTATCTGATCATTCATGAAATGCTTTAGGCCTTTTTCAGGGTCAAATGAGAGCTAAAAGAAGAAGAAAAAAACCCAATGATAAACAAGAAAAATTGCAATAACACTAAACATCACATTTGTGTCAAGTGCCTTTGATGCTTTGTAAAGTTTTGCCAAACACTCCCTTAGCGCACTAGTCGAGCAAGAATCACATAGATTTTTAGTAAATTGGGAAGGGGGCAAGTCGAAAATAGTTCAAATTATCAAATCGAACCAAACTAATCCGATCTAGTGTAATCTAATCTCTCTGAAACACTATATAAAAATACAAGCTCCTCGAACTTTTCTAGATTTCCACACTACTCCTTAATCATCAAAATCACAGGGGGTTCTCTTTCACAGCTTTCATATTTGGGCCACTCTACATGGTGACAATAGCGGCTCAAAACCTATGAAATGCTACAGCCCATTGCCAAATGCTATGTACCTACTCATACTACTTATTTTCCCTAACTCCATGCCCTGATTGCAGTTCACAAGCACTCCATGTATGGTCAAGTACTGATCAGATGAGATTAAGAGCAAAAATGTTGCTAACTCGATCGACCCGCAGCATCAAGATTTCACTGACGCAGAGCAGTGAAACTTCTTCGAGCCCTCGCATCAAGAAGCCAGCTGAACTCAAGTCAGTTCATCCACAACCAAACTCATTGGAATGTACTTCTACACAACGCCACTCTTTGATGGGTATGAATCGCCCGTGATTTAAAAACGGTGATTCAACTCAACTTACCACCGCCGCATATTACAAAACACAAGCGGGATGGTTGTATGTCACGACTCGTGATCTTAAACGGAGTCGAAAAGTCGAGTCGATTATGGGATTATCATAATCCTGGCAACGAATTAGACACCAAAAAGCACACACAAGTCATCAAAACCCAACTCCTATCAGCATAGATTCAATTGCAGATGTCCTGTACTTGTTTTCCTAGCTCCCACCCAGCCTTTTGCCACTGCATTGTTGCCCTCCAACTCTGGCGACAACGCCTGTAACGGATTCACTGAGTCTCGGCCCTTTTGCCGCCATGCCGACATGGTCTCTTTGATGACTGGCTTCAAAGTCTCGTTCATCTTCAGGACACCGAAGAGAATGAGCCGGTACACGACCACCATCTCAAACAATATGGCGAGATCGGTCCACTTGGTGTAACGTATCTCCACTTGCCATATACCCCTCAGCACATCTTCACCACTGATCAAGCCACTCCCTGCCGAAGAGGCCGGATTCCTGGGAAGCATTAGGCCCTCGAACTCGTTCTTGAACAAACCATGAAATGCATACTTGTTGAAGGACAAGTAGTAGAGTGGATATCTCCAGAATACCTTGGGAAGGTCATTCGGCAGGCGAAAGAAACCGCCCCCAAGGATCATTAGTCCCTGGATTCCTGAACCAGCAGTTAGCCCCATGAGGAAGCTTGGGACGACACTTGCCACAATCATCATCAGGCTCTCCACCAGCATCATACAGGCGAAAAGAGTCATGGCGAAGTATAGGAAGTGCCCGAGTTCTTTCTGGAGGCCCACGAGATAGTATGTGATGGCTCCGGGAATTAGGGATATCATAAGCAAGAAGGGCACGGAAGAGAGCGTATTGGCGAGAACGAATGCACCCGATCCATAGTGTCCGTTTAATCTTTCCCTTTCAAATACCTGATGGAAAATGATCAAAAGTGAAGTAAGCCGGATTTGGATCAAAGAAATCCTTTTGCCAAGTAACTGAGTAATCCTGATTGCCGCACCTTCAAATCTTCGACAAACGAAGGGAAGCCACCGATTGCCATTATTGTCAGGAAAGAAGTGACGAACGTTATCAGTGAACCTCTAGCCTGGATTAAATATATAAATGGCAATGTTTCATTTCTAGTGCTGTGGAAAATTGATGGGAAAGCAATCAAAAGACTAAAAAAGTTAAGGAACAGATTGGGCGTGTACAGAGCTTACCTGAATAGAATCATAGTCAGAGCCGATGTGGTAGAAAACCGTTCCCAAACTCAAAGCTATGACGACGTACATGAGGAGGCGCATCCAATAGTATCCCAGGTCGCGGTACATGTTCATGAATGACCTTGTCGTGAGGACAAGGAATTGGGTAAAGAAATGAGCTCGGCTCTCTTTCTCGTGTCCTTCCTTGTCCACCTAGGACAATGATGCCATCATAATAAACATGTTCATTCATTCGCTAATGCCGATATTGCTCCTTTCAGATCCCGGAGTACACTGCTTTTGTATAGTTCAGTTATGACTTACCATTTCATGAATGTCAGCGATCTGTTGTTGGATGTGCCTATGGCAGTCGGATGATTTGTAAGATTCCACGAGCGCTTTAATCACTTCCTGTGTCCTTGGCTTTCCTCCTAAACCTGGGTCAATGTCCTGGTCATTATAAAAGACAAGTTCTAGTCATTGAGGCTAAGCAAGATTGTTGTACTGATGATTGAAAATGGAAGACTTCCCGCATACTTCGTCAAAGTCTGTGTTGATGTTTCTGAGGTAGTGATCCGACGGATTTTGCATACTTGGACATGGGAAGCCGTTCAGAGAAAAGAACTACAAAATTTCAAATTTAAGAGCTTCAGTCCACCCATTAGCTTAGTGTAGAACTATGGAGTCTTACGGTTTATGCAAGGTTTTTTCCTCATAACAATACCTCAGGTGCTTTACTAGAGGGACCGAAATAGACGGTTCGTCCCTGAGAGAGGAGGCACAAGTTGTGGAAAAGCCCAAACACCTCGCTGCTCGGCTGGTGGACTGACGCGAGGACAGTCATGTCGTGCTGCTTCGCAAGGCCGACAATGCGCCGCATGACGTAGTAAGACGCGGCGCTGTCGAGGCCACTCGTGGGCTCGTCAAGGAAGAGGAGCTTGGGGCGGGTCAGGATCTCCATGCAGATGCTGACCCTCCTCCGCTGGCCATTGCTCAGTCCCTTGCTCCCCCAGCCGCCGATCCTTGTGCCCGCCACATCGTGGAGGCCCATCTCCTTGATGGTGGCCTCTGCTCTCCGCTTCTTCTCCGGCAGTGGCATCGTGTCGGGCAGCTGAAGCTGAGCCGAGAAGTAGACGGCCTCTTTCACCGTGAGGGTCGACGTTAGCACGTCGTCTTGTGTCACATAAGCCTGCGTCAGGGAAAAATCATTCGATCTCCACGGAACTCTCCCAAGAATCTCGTCACAAAACATGATAAGAGGCGATGAGAACAATTTGAGACAAACGATGAGAGACACGCGTCACTTTCGGCCTTCGATTTGCTTACCGACGTCCCATAAGCCAGGGGCTCTTTCCGGCCATTAACAAGGATTTGACCACCTAGCCTTCTCTTGGAATCCAGCCTCCCTGCAATGGGGTCATTTTTCGTTTAGAGATATGAAAAACTATCATCTCCTCGTTATAACAGTGTAGAACTGAACAATAGATGAAATGATCCTATAGGGGCAAACATCAATATCATCAGATTTTTGACACAACTTAGATTCATTTTATGGATTTTTGGGAAGATTTTAATCCTTATTTTGGTGTCCATTCTATTTTGAATCTCCCACCTTCTGAGCCTCCAGTTCCACCTTGAGTAGAACTCGAATTGCAGCTACCATCATTTATCAAATTGCCATTCTTTGGCCGACCTCACATTTGGGTCATGAGTCATGGCATTGGAAATGAGGTCAACGATATCATAGGCCTCAGTTTGACTGCCTTAAATTTTGAGAGAGAGAGAGAGAGAGAGAGAGAGAGAGAGAGAGAGAGAGAGAGAGAGAGAGAGAGAGAGAGAGAGAGAGAGAGAGAGAGAGAGAGAGAGAGAGAGAGTTGTGGCCAAATTGATTGAGATTATCGAAAAGTTGTAAACCAATTGTAATTGTGTTGATTCACTTCTAAACTTTTTATATTTGTGCCAGTTCAGTCCATTCCAATAATTTTGGCCGGCCGACGCTAGTATGGCGCTGACGACAATGATGTGGACATTTTTTTTAATAATATTTAATTTTTTTTTTCTTTTCTTCTCTTTAGGTTTTGTTTCCATCTATGAGGGCCAAGACGCCCTTGCTCGTGGCCCTTACCTTGCCAGATTTGACGAGGGCATCTCGGCCCTTGCCTATGGCCGGCGACCCTCGCTAGCCTTAAGTGGAGGGAAAAAATTAAAGAAAAGAAAAGAAAAGAATTAAAAAAAAATTAAAAAAAATTTACGTCAGCGTCGCCTGGCCAAAATTGGTCGGATGGACTTAATTGGCACAAATACAAAAGGTTTAATATTGAATTGACAAAAAAAAAAGTTTAGGACTAAATTGACACAATTACAATAAATTTAGAACTTTTTTTGATAATTTTCCCGATCATGGTTCTTAAATTCAAGGTTTGATCACTTTAGGGGCGAGGACAGTTGTGGCACGCATATGTGTCTGCTTTTACTATAATCTATAATAAGACCTCAAACTTCTTGAGACCTCAGTCATTTTTCCCCCTTCCCCCAGTACCCTCAACTGCTTCTTTTACAAATACTCAATCCATGGGCAACTGCTCCCTATAAAATTGTGTTTAGCTTGACACATGTTACAATATTAAATGTGAAATTTTTTAATTCTACAACACTACTCTTAGAAGAAATTCAAATAGTAGAATATATATATCTTTCCCTACGTGCTTATACAATTTCTTCATATTGTGCATTTTATCGAGAATTTCTTTCATTGTTCAATGATTCAAATATTCTGCGATGAATTGGTCTTAGTTTTCTTTTTCAAATGTCAATTTTGGTGCACACGAAATGCGCAGTGCACATTTGCTAGTTATAATAAGAGGGATGCTCCTCTCTTTTCTTCTCTTTTTAAGAGTAAAAAGTGGTTTTTACTCTTGACACCATGTAGTCCATAATGCTAGACATGATGAACTCAAACGACATTAGCGCATCACAAATCATAAAGTAAAAGCCCGAATTGAAGATGATGCTACATGCTTAATTATGAATCGGCACGTTTCGTTCATGGATCGATCACGTAGGGATAGCAATGCGTCTATATGATATATTACCAGCCAATGCATCGAGGAGAGTGGACTTGCCACACCCGGACGGCCCCATGATTGCCAACACCTGGCCGGGTCGGGAGAAGCCTGTGAGCCCCTGGAGGATGGGTACGCACGCGTTCTCGTCGGCTCCCACGGTCACCCACATGTCTTGCCATGTCAGCGAGATCGCCCTCCTGTTCAACCTCGAATTTTGCCCCATATGCATTGAATCCCGCACGTGAGGATCAAGAGCAACTCCATGGCTATCGCGTTCTGGGTCGACGAGTTTCTCCGCCTTCTGCGAACCGAGACCCGGCGATGAATCCATGCAACGTAGTGCGCTTGTTCAAAAGAGTGCGAGAGTTTGACGGGTTAAGGCCATTTTGGCCGAGCACCGAGGGCGTGTATATACGATAGATCGCTCACATAGGTATCCAAATATCTCGGGAACGATGACAATTATGTCACCATTTTGTATCGTTTCGTTTGGGCGAACATATGAAGGTGGTGAGAGAGAAAGGCATAGTCCAAAATTCAATGATTATTACTAGAAATACAAGTTGGACGAGCATTGATCAACAAGAAAATTAGCATCTTCTCAACGGCGATTTGTCTTGCTCAGCGGTGCCACGATAGGTAGATCCACCCCGGGTAAAAAAAAAAAAATTATTAGCGTCATTGATGTTAAAGTTTTACCAATAAATTCGAGTCTAATCTTAAGCCTCTTTCTCTCTCTCAAGTCGAGTGATTCCAAGAGAGAATCATTTCCAGAGAGCCTAGCTCAGCCCTTACTTTGTTGTCTGCCGCCGACAAGATGTCCTAATAAAAAAATAACAACGTAACACTAAGCATGACACGACCAAAGAAAAAAAAACATTGGGCATGTCGAAAGGTAACTCAATTTATTGGAAAAAATAATCTATTTATTTGGCAAAAAATGAGACGTTTCTAAAAAAAAAAGTCATTTTCAATATTTTTCGGTGTTTGGTGGTAACTTGTAAAGGAATGGGAAAATATTTTCTGCCGTATGATATGTAAAATTTGATTTGGTGTTCATTCAAGTCTTAAATTTAGCCCTTATTAACATGCTGTCTAACAATGCCATTAATGTGTGACGAGTCAATTGCTCGTCACATTCTTTTTCCACATCAGAATTATATATGATTTTTGCCAATTTTTCCTTCTTTTTCTTTTTGTTCTTTTTTTTTTGCTTTCTTCGTTCTTACTTTCACTCCGCCGTCAACAAGAATTCAACTCAGTCTCGCGATCAACTGACTTCGCCACTCGCCTTCCACCACCACCTCACCGCCGTTGCAGCCGTTCGTCCATCACCGCCTCGCCGCCTTCCACCACCACCACCGTAGCCGATCATCTTCATTCCGCTCTCGACCGCCGCAGAGATCTCTGTTTTCCCCAACCCCTCAGCCATAAATCTCCACCATTAACGCCTCCACTTGCGGTTGATGGTCCTTTGTCTCTGATCTCAACCAGCCTGCCCGGGCCTTGCCCTCGCCATCGTCGATCTTGAGCTCGGTCGGCGCTCTCGAGTCTCAGATGTTGGATCTAAACTCGAGAGAGCACTAGACCTCGGATCTCGGTTGATTCGTGGTGGAGCAGAGTATATGGTAGCCATATTTGGATATGTGGAGGTCGAGGGCTGTGTTGACGGAGGAGGAAGTACGGAGGCGGAGAGGCAGAGGAGAAACTCCGGAGCCGGAGAGCGATGAGGAGTGCACATGCGAGAAGAGGAAGGTGAAGGAGCGCATAGAGGAGAACGTGATGGTCCAGGCGAAAGAAAGAGGAGGGAAAATATTTTTCTTTTTAAAAAAAGAGAAAATCATTTTCTTCACTTTTTAAGGTGTCTTTTTTTTAATTGATGGAAAATATTTTTCTTGAGTAGTTTATTTTCTTCGAATCAAATGTCGAAAAATCCAAGAAAAAAATTTCAAAATTGTTTTCTATGAAGTAAATGAAGCCTAAATTTATCTTCGACCTATATTTGGTGGGGATGATTAGAAAGGAAAAGAAAGGGATTCGAATTTTTACGAGAAAAAAGAAGAAAAGGGAAGAATTTGAAATGATTGAGTTATGATACTATTGGGCAGATGTTAACGAGAGAAAAAGAAAGGAAAAGACTGCATTGTGGTGTAAATGTTCTTTTTGTGTATTTAGAAATAAGATATAAAACAAGGGTACAAGTGACAGAGAATGAAGGAATTTGTTTATTAATATACAAATCCCTTTAAATCCGTTTGGAGATTAACGATGCCCGTGGATCTGAACATGTCCTTAAATTATTTTTTCTGAACTCTAGGATGTTAAACTTTGAGAATATTCCCTAGGGAGAGAGAAGAAAAACAATTTCTCCAATTAAGGGGTTAGGCGTACGGGCGTCAACACGTTAAAATAAAAAACGCAGTCCCGATAACTTCGCCAAGTGTATACACCTAGATTAGATAAGCGAGGCAGCCCCAGTCAGAGACTTCGGCTTCTCTTGCTTTGGTGAGATGTCCTCGGTAGCCTCACCAAGGATCCAAGCCATACAATTCCCTTTAAATCCCTCTGGAGATTAACAATGCCTGTATTAATGACTTTACCAATCCATCGCCTCCTTCACTTTCCTTCCCATTCGAACAAGTCTATACTTTTTTTAAAATTCCTCTTTTCCCTTTCCTCCTAATCCCTCCGATAAAATCAAGTGCCAGAGATTGCGAACTAGAATAGGATAATGAAGGATTTTATTTATAGCAAGTTGCATCCCGACCCTCGACCGCCACCTAGCAATGTGTCCTCATCTTGGGAAACCAAATAACAAGTCGAATTAATTTATGTAATCTAAGTCGAAAATACCAGCATATCCCTATCACAAATCGCTTGGAATGGGGACGGAAGTCGCACGAACTTAGATCAGCGACGAAAACCTTAGCTGTTCTAGGTGACATTTCAAAGACATTAAATATCTTGGGAATTCATCCACGTTGGCTATTTCATTTTTTTAATCTTTATGCAAGCTATGCAGGAAGGACCTTAGATTTGCCGAATGCAGATGCATGATCCGCATGTCAATACAGCAAATCGGCACTTGCTAGGAGGAGCTGCGCGAGCATTGCAGAATATCCTGTGATTAATTTAAAGGTTTTCTGATACCAGAGTTGGCGAAACATGTGCGAGCGAAAACTATCATGTCCATCGCACGTTCGATCATGTCGAGGGAGTCGAAATCGAACTGTTCTATGCCTGGCTATTTGTTGTCACTAGTAGATGCGGGTATTAGTGAAATGACAAGGAAATTTTCGCCATTTTTCGTTCAACGTATAGTCAAAAGTCGGAGATGGAAATGGGGGAGTCCTCGATCTGAAACGGTGTTTTCGTGTTATTCATTCGAGTCCCGACACGTCTGATTTAGTCAAATTCAAGAATTCTTGATCGAGATCAAATTGGAAAGATCACTTTCACTTGTTCGTCACTTCCCATATCAAAATAAAATTGATAGATCGACTAATATATATCTGAAAAGTTTCAATTCGATCAAGACTGACGGAGATGCAATGGCGTTCTTAAAGCATGTAATTAGGTCCATTAATCGCTGCAGTCAATTTTTACGTAGAAAAATGGAACTACTCACCTGTCATGTTCTCCTATGGGCTCGAACAAAGAGCCTGTGTCCGAAAGAGGAAGATATGTGATACAGGAGCATCCGACTTAATTCCAACGATGAATTCGGCACAGTCAATGTTTGTTCAAGTCAAGGCAAAATTTGGTCATAACTTGCTTCGATGGGTTAAGGATGGAGTTGTCGATAAGAAGACTATCGACTAGGTTGCTGATTAAGGAGTTGTCGATTCTTCCCTTACCATTCAAGTATTAAGTTACCGATTTACCATATTAGTTGCCGATTTCGAAGCCAATTAACAACAAAACGATGAGAGGCCATTCTGAGCAATTGCCTTGGATATTTGTTGATCTCCTAAGTTGGGAATTTTTTTTTGTCAAGTTTGGTGGATGAATTTTGGAAGATGACCCACAAGGTTGAAGGGTCAAAATTTCAAGCCTTCATGTTATTATTTACATTTCCTAGTTCCTAAGTATTTATGAGTCTTTATTGTGATGTGGGTTCTAAGAGTCAAAGTTCTAAGTTCTTAGGACTTTAATTGCTTTCTAGTTCCAATGTCTTTAATATATGGGGAGTAACCATGTCTCTTTTAAGTGTGTCTATTTCCTATGTCGAAGTCCCTCTATAGCTAGAGGAGAATTCTTTATTGTAACGCCGATTTTGATGAATATATGAGAATTTCTTTACGTGAGTTGAATTATTTATCCGATTTATTATCCAACATCATTGATGATGAATCAAATAGTTCTTTCTCCTTGGCCGGCGGAGAATCATTTACGCCTTGGTGTTGAGCTGCCATATATCTCGGTTCTTTATCCTTTGCTGGTGGCCCGTGCCTTTAAGCATTGGTGGTGAACCATCACTCCACACACCAATATATGCACTTAACTCATCATATCCCAAATTTCGAAATCACTCGCTCAAGCACGCATCAACGAAAGAAAATGATGGGGGTGAAATTGAGAGTGGAAAGTGAAGAACATGAAAAGTAAGAATAATGATGTGACACATGATCTCGCCACAATGGCAATAATATATTTAAGTGAAAGTGAATATAATTACTTGTTTGAAATTTTCATTTTGATATTTTTATATGTCAAATTTCATGGGATCGCAATTAACTGTTCAAAGAGTTTAAGCACATAAATGAATGCGTGATTTCATAATTAAACATTCCTACAAACTCTCTCAAGCATAAGTTGGTCATTGACTCGAAACTAAAGCATGAAGATATTTAATAAGAGTGGCGAATTAGGGTTCTAGAAAGTTTTGAACTCGGGATATTTACTTTTGATACCATGTGAAAGTTTGTGAGATCAAACCGATTATTTTAAAAGAATAAATTGATAATCAAGGTTTGATTTAATATTCAAACATTTTAATACCACAATTAATTTAGGAAAAAAAAGATGGTCATTTTACCGTGAAAATACACATGGTTAATAAGGAAATATGAACACTTTAGGCATTTACCTCCAATTATTTTCTTTCTTTGCAAACATAAAGACTGGAACTAGCTGTTTTTCTCCTCCTCTCCTTTGTTCTTTAATACTTTTTCCTCTCAAATCCCTAACTTCTGATTCAAACTTGAAGATTTTAGGCCAAAATCTAATAAAAATTCTTTCATATCTCTATGAATTTTCTTAACGGCCACCTATAAATCATACTAGCGACCTATTAGGAAATGATTGAAGATAACAACGTCCATATTGCGTTTGAAGAAAAATAATCAATCCAATTTCATTACGAATCCTCATGCACAATATAAGAACATGGTTCGAAGTACTATAGTATTATAATATCTCCGTTCATTTGAAATTATTCAATTTTTAAGCTACTCCACGTAACAAGAGAGCAATCAATGTATTCAAAATTGCAAAATTTCTAACAAATTTCACTACAAAAAAACAAGAATTTAGCCACGGAAAATTAGTGATGAAAACTTAGTCGTCGCTGATTTACGACGAATTTTTTTTGTCCCTAATTTGCGATGGAATTTGCGACGAAAATTAAATTCATCGCTAATTTGCGATGAAAAAAAAATTCGTCAGAAATTAGCGACGGAATTTAGGACGAAAACTAAATTCGTCACTAATTTGTGACGAAAAAAAATTTGTCGCAAATTATCAAGGGAATTTGCTATGAAAATTAAATCCGTCGCTAATTTGCAATGAAAAAAAAATTCGTCTCAAATTAGCGACGGAATTTGCGACGAAAAAAAATTACTCAAATTCCCACGAAATCAAGAGCCGGGGAAAGGCCACATGCATCGTTCCGCATAACCCAGAAAAGAAAAAACACCCCCCATTGCCTCAACACATAAAAAAAACCACAATGCGCAGAGCCATCACAAACGAAAACCCAAGCACGAGGGAACAACAAACGGCAATTCAAACTCAATGCCCCCGCGAGACCCAGAACGAAAACCCAAGCTCGCCACAAAGAACACGACGGCGCCTGACGCAGAAAGGGGGAGGAATCGTGTAAGATTCTAGGGTTGGAGTCAAGTTACCGATGCTGCGTACCTCGATGGATGATGGATCAGTGGGAGATTGCGAGGGCGAGCCACAACACTTTCTCTCTCTTCTGCACCTCTACTCTTTGCCACAGATTTGAGCAACGGCGAGGTCGAGCGGCGGCCATAGTGAGGCCACTTGGCCTCCCCCAGATCTGAGCGAGGTCGAGCGGTCTCGCCAGTACCGGGCGAGGGCCAGCCTCGTCCATGGCAGACAAGGTTGAACTCGCTGGCCTCAACTGGTCGTCGGTCTGACAACCGGCGAAGAAAACAGTGAAAAAAAAAAGAAAAAGAAAAAGAAAAATATTTAAAAAATTTTGAAAAAAAAATTATTAAAAAATTAGCGATGAATTTTGTCACGAATATAGTTCGTGGCTAATTAGCGACGAATTTTGCTACGAATATATTACGTCTCTAAATTTTGTGATGCCGAATTGGTAGCGAAAATTCGGCAGCGAAATTTTTTTCGTCTCAAATTCGTTTAGCAACGAATTTTTTCATCGCTAAAATCTACTTTTTTTTTTTTTGGTAGTGTTTGTTTGTTCTTTTGATGTATCGTGGGAGCACAGTAAAAAATTTGTCAGGTTGCCCATTTGCATTATTGTCCGACAGATGAGCCGGTGGTCCTCCACATGCACAGGACCAAGACTTGAAAAGGTCCATCTTCTGCATCCAGTTTACTTGCCAATTCATGTGGATGAACAGTACACACCAAAAAGAAAAAGAGAATAAAGTTCTCTCCTCAGTGTCTTTAAGATGCGCAGATAGATACAGATAAATTTTCTTTTCCGCTTCTTTAGCGTCGATGGTCCCGCATGTCTCCGCTAAAGTCGGTCGTTGATTCCCTTAATCCCTGTTTATCCTTAATCTTCCTGATGATAATCACAAAAAACAGGGGGAGACAAAGTGGCATTTTCATGACTAAATGAGGGTTTGAGCAATGTGAACTTTAAGTACAATGTGGATTGCTCCCGGTTCGGATTGGAGTGTTGGCAATGTTTCACGTATTTGCAAGGCCGTCCGGTGATGCTCCGGACAGTGAGAGAATAGCAATGCTTCATCAATACTCTCTTGAGAAAGTAAGATGAATTGTATACTAAGGGTCAGTATCATGTGACTCATGCGAGATGACTGTCCAACTTTACAGAGAGGTCCCTTGGTCTAGGTTTTCAGACCTTGATCGACCAACCTCCCGGCCGATAGGACGCCATGCACACTTGGTACCACCACGACCACCGACGGTGATCGTCACGCCAACCACGACCCTCATCTCGACACCTTTTCTCTAGTAGATAGAGCTTAATAGCATATGTGGAGCTGTGACAACGGCTAGAGAAAGAGACCTGCATGAATTCCATCAGATTTGACGGTCCAAATTTAGTTTGGTAATATATATTGTGTTCACTGGATAATTTTTCGATTGATCGAGAGAGAGAGTAAGTGAATTATGTCTTGTTTCTGAGTGTGTTTTTCCTAGAGAGCGAAAAATCTTTCACCAAAAAGAAAGAAAGGCATTGATATTTTTTGGGAAGGGATTCTGTGTGGATCGTGGATAGGAAAAATCTGTCTTGTGTCGAAATGCTCCGGCTAAAATCGGCACTCTCCTCATCCTTCAACACTCAGCAAAATTCTGAATGAAATGATAACCTCCATCCACCAATTGACGACGCTCTTCAAGATAATTTTCAAGTCAACCGCCTTAATAGTTTCTGCAATCGACCCAATTTATCGTCCGTCGATCGTAAAAGTCGGTCATTTTTCAGTGTAAACAGAGCACTAACGTCTAATTATTCGAGAGAGCGCAAGGAGGGAATGTCTCGTGTAACACAATAAACAAACGCTTCCTGTCGATCGACCAACATGGAAAGGATCAATTCGTGGGCCTCCAATTGCTGAATAATTCAAGATTTTAGGACGCAGAACTACATTAGCAAAAGGCAGTGCTTATGCACATGCATTAGACCCTAATTTTCCAAGAGTAATCACATGATGCCAATATGAGAACTAGGGATAATGACACAAATAGTTTTTAAACTTTGATCAAATGTGTAATTTGGTCCATTAAATTTTAATTTATTTAATGTAGTCCTTAAACTTTAGATGAATATTCAATGTGGTTTATAAACTTTTAATTTGTTCAATGTCATTCCTGATCTTTTAGTGCATGTTCAAATCAGTCCCTAAACTATATGAAAATGTTCAATGCAATCATTCCATTTATTCAAATTCAGGGATTACCATAAACATTTGTTCAATGTGATCGCAGAATTTTAGTCCAATGTGTAATGTCGTCTTTGGACTTTTAATTTATTCAATGTGATCTATGAACTTTTGGTACATGTTCAATCTAGTCCCTGGACAATATGAAAATATTCAATATTGTCTCTAAACTTAAATTAATAAAAGAATTACATCGAACATTTTCTTACGGTTCATCAACTAAATTGAATATATACCAAAAATTTATAAATCACATCGAACAAATTAAACGTTTAGGGATGCCACTAAATATTCATGACAATATTGCATATTAGACTAAAATTTAAAGATTATTTGTGTCATTTTTCTTTTATCTCATTTTCGCTCACCGTCCTCTATTTATATCCACACATGCACGAACACAGGCACAAACAGAGGCTCATCATCTGTGAGAGCTCTTCTAGTCCTTAGGGAACACTGAAAAGCAACGGGCCAGGCCAAAGTCACCATGCAGCTCAATTTGAAGAAAGCTCTCTTCCTTTCCTATCTGTTGGCAGTCGCCCTCTCCTGCGAAGCCGCACCAGGAGTGCTCAACGCCACCACCACTCCACCGCCGTGTGACGGCGTCGGCGGAGCAGCCAAGTGCCTCATTGCTTACCAGCAATCGGAGCTGGAGGCGATGGCGGATCCGGGCATGCTGGGCGCTAGCCTGATGAGCATCATGTACCCCCCTCTGGACCCAAGAAACCCCGCAGGCTGCGGCAAGGCCCCAGTCGTGCCAAATAGTCCGTATTGCACTCCAAAGAAAAACAAAAAGAAGCCTCGCTGCGACCCACTTTACCGCGTAAATTGTTGATGTCTCCATCGCCTCACGACCCCTCATTATCCAAAGGATTCGATAGATCCGTTGTAGACAATGATGTTTTTTTCATTAAAAAACAGTCAGCTAGTTCTGATCGAACTTGGGAGGTACGGATGTTACGAGTTTGAGGGGTCAGTCAATCGTGATTGCAAATCCTTGTCCAAGAAAGTCTATTGAATGTATTGTACGTAGTGTGTACTAAATGTGTATCGGTTGATATATGGTAACAAGCACTTCATTGTTTCATCCATGTTAAATGGAGAATGAAGGTCCTTCTATCTTTCAGGAAGAATGGTTTCTAAGGTCGCAGTGGGATTCTTCGGTCCGAAGCGCAGCCGACGGATCATGCGCTGCCCTTTGCCGGAGAAACAGAAACCACATTGTGACATATTTCACCGGAACTACCCTCACTGTTGATTGAACGCTCCAAATTGCGTCTGGCAACGCCACTTCTGCTCCAACCTAGTATCCACAAATCGTCATCTGCAAGAATTTGCACGTAGATTTGTACAACAGCCTTGCAACTGGAGATTCGTCCTCAACCTATGTCAACTGGTATTCTCATTTCTCGTACAGATCTCGAACACTTGAGCAACGACCGTTCTTCTTCGCATCACTGGCAAAACCAGAAGGTTGAGAGACAAAGTTCAGTTACATCAGGCACAAACTTTTAAAATCTAATCCTCCAATCGCTGCACGTATTAGCCTTGATATCTGCAGGTACTGGAATCCTTCTACCCTGCATCACGCTTTCAGAAACACTTCGAACATAGAAGGATATCTCAGTAGTCCCTTTGCCGATCTGGGGGAGCACGAGGACAAAAGTAGTTCATAGCATCTTACCAGTCGCACAAGAAAGGATCTGCCCGGAGGCATGCCGAGCCCGTCCAGGTTCAGGCTCGAAGGACAAAATGAGCGAGTCCGGACAAGCAATTACATTCATCGACACGGCACGCCCACCCGGTTTCTATCGACTTTAGATGCAATAACTGAAAACATTTCCAATAATGGTGGTCCTACGTGATGAATTACTTCGATCAGTCTAACTTTAGGTCGCTTTGCTTGAGGACCCAGGTTGGCACGACCCTTAAACAGTGAACACCCTTTTTAAAGTCTAATCCCATCGTTTCCGGTTCGCTGTCGGTGACCTCCGTTTCATCCCTCCCCCGTCATAAACCCACTGCAACTGATTCGACATCCTCTCGCGATAAAGTTTACTTTGCTAAGCTTTCCCCTACTATTTCTTATTGACAACTTTTTATAGATCCATAGCCATGTCGATACTTCCCACGTCTGACTTCCATTAGTTATGGAGCACCCGTCAATTTTGAGAGCCATTTGTTAATATTATTCTTGAACTTTTGGTGCATGTTCAATTTAGTCTCTAAATTATATGAAAATATTCAATATAGTCTTTTTCATTTATTCAAGTTAAGAAACTGCATTGAATATTTTTATAAAGTTTAGGGACTGAATTGAACATGCACTAAAAGTTTAAGAATGACATTGAACAAATTAAAAGTTTATGAACCACATTGAACATTTGTATAAAGTTTAGACACTACATTGAACAAATTAAAATTTCAGGGATCAAATTATACATTGGGTCAAAGTTTAACCGTTGTTTTTGTCCTTATTCCTAGTTCTCATATTGGCATCATGTGATTACTCTTGGAAGATTAGGGTCTATTGCATGTGCATACAAATCCTTGGTAACCTCACCAGGGATCCAAGCCATACAGATCCCTTTAAATCCCTCCGGGGATTAACAATGCCCGTAAAAATGACTTTACCAATCCATCGCCTCCTTCACTTTCCTTCCCATTCGAACAAGTCTATACTTTTATAAAATTCCTTTTTTCCCTTTCCTCCTAATCCCTCCGATAACATCAAGTGCCAGAGATTGCGAACTAGAATAGGATAATGAAGGATTTTATTTATAGCAAGTTGCATCCCGACCCTCGACCGCCACCTAGCAATGTGTCCCCGTCTTGGGAAACCAAATAACAAGTCGAATTAATTTATGTAATCTAAGTGGAAAATACCAGCATATCCCTATCACAAATCGCTTGGAATGGGGACGGAAGTCGCACGAACTTAGATCAGCGACGAAAACCTTAGCTGTTCTAGGTGACATTTCAAAGACATTAAATATCTTGGGAATTCATCCACGTTGGCTATTTCATATTTTTAATCTTTATGCAAGCTATGCAGGAAGGACCTTAGATTTGCCGAATGCAAATGCATGATCCGCATGTCAATACAGCAAATCGGCACTTGCTAGGAGGAGCTACGCGAGCATTGCAGAATATCTTGTGATTAATTTAAAGGTTTTCTGATAGGAGAGTTGGCGAAACATGTGTGAGTGAAAACTATCATGTCCATCGCACGTTCGATCATGTCGAGGGAGTCGAAATCGAACTGTTCTATGCCTGGCTATTTGTTGTCACTAGTAGATGCGGATACTAGTGACATGACAACGAAATTTTTGTCATTTTTCGTTCGGCATATAGTTGCTAGTCGGAGATGGAAACGGGCCAGTCCTCGATCTGGAACGGTGTTTTCGTGTCATACATTTGAGTCCCGACGCACCTGATCATCAGATTCGGCTGATTTAGTCAAATTCAAGAAGTCTCGATCAAGATCAAATTGGAAAGATCGCTTTCACTTGCCCGTCGCTTCCCATATCAAAGTAAAATTGATAGATCAACTAATATATATCTGAAAAGTTTCAATTCGATCAAGACTGACGGAGATTTCATCGAGGCAAAATGGGATTAAAGCACGTAGTTAGGTCCATTAAGAAGTAAGACTAATGGTGGGGTGAAATTGATATGGAAGGAAAGAAAATGGGGGGGTGAAATTGAGAGGGTAAAGGGAAGAACATGAAAAGTAAGAATCATGACGTGACGCTTGATCTCCTCCCAATGACAATAACACATTTAAGCGAAAGTGATTATAGTTACTTAATTTGAAATTTTCGTTGTGATATTCTTCCTCATGAAAAATCATGGGATGACAATTAACTGTTAGAAGAGTTTAAGCCTGCATGTGAAAGCGTGATTTAATACTTGAACATTCTTACAGACTCTCTCAAGCATAGTTGGATTTTGACTCCAAACTAAGGCGTGAAAATATTTAATAAGAGTGGCAAATTAGGAGTCTGGAAAGTTTCGAATTCGGGATTTTCGCCTCCAATATCATGTAAAAGTTTGTGGGATCACGATCAATTATTCCAAAAGAATAGTTCATGATCAAAGGCTTAATTTAATATTCAAACATTTTAATAATACAATTAATTTAGAAAAAAAAAGATGGTAATTTTACCGTGAACGAATACACATGATTAATAAGGAAATATTATCACATTAGGCTTTTTTACCTCCAATTATTTTCTCTCTTTGCAAACATTAAGAGTGGAACTAGCTGTTTTTCTCCTCGCTTTTTTATCTCCAGTTTTTTCTCATTCATACTTTTTCCTCTCAAATCCCTGCCTTCTGATTCAAACGTGAAGATTTTAGGCCAAAGTCTAATAGAAATTCTTTAATATCTCTAAGAATTTTCCCTATGGCCATCTATAAATCATAGAAGCGACCTATGAGGAAACTATTGGAGATAAGAATGTGCATATTGCGTTTGAAGAAAAACAATCAATTCCATTTCATCACGAATCCTCATGCATAATATAAGAACATGGGTTGAAGTAACATAGTATTCTAATATCTCTGTTCATTTGAAATTAGTGAATTTTTTAAGTAACTGTACATAACAACATTAGAACAATTAACGCATTCAAAATTGCCAAATTTCTATAATTAATTGCTTAACAAAACTTCTCTCCAAACACTAGAGGTGATTGGTTTCCGGTCCTATCTAGTTTCATGGTGGAATTGGGAAGATCCGTTCCCAATTTTGAGAACCGAGGACCGGATTGGTACTAGGATAGTCTGGTCCGGTCTAATGGAACTAGTTACTTTATTTATTTTTTTCCCACTACAACGAGAGGGAGTGAAAAATCTCCACATATTGACGGAAGTGACGATGAGTGAACAGTTATTGTGATGCGACGATAAGAGAAAAGTATTGTATGTGGATCTAATTCACATTTTACTAATTTTTTTGAAGAAATAAAAAATATATATGTAGTTGATCCGGTCCAGTCCGAACTGGACCGTCCGAACACCGATTTCACTTTTAAGAATTAGGATTCGGATCGACATTCACAGAAATCGAACCGGATCAGTCTTTCCGTTTTGCATATCTCTGCCAAATACTCACTAACAAATTTGTTTTTTCTTTTAATCGATCGTGGGAGCACAATAAATAATTTGTCGGG